>CM027660.1:17734000-19140000 GCA_015731905.1 Salix dunnii
TGGATCACTGTATAATTAACTTCATTTATGCACAGCAAGATATTTACTTTACTTTTCTGTTATCTGTGTTTGGCAGAAAGAGTTGCTGTTATGATTGTAAATTGTTTATGCTGCATGGAGATTCCATATTGGAAGATTTGGTGATAACTTTAGCAGATGGGATCGCTAGTGTTTATCTGGAGCTTATTTCTGTTGACGGTAGTTTATCAAATGAAATGAACAGCCTGGATATGTTTATGTGTAACATGTCAACTCGGGCACTCCAGAGATTACGCAATGAGGTATATTTAGTTTTCTTGGGTTAGCTTGAGAGTATGATTAGTGTGCAATCGGTTCATTAACTGGAATAGTTGTCATTTTTTTTTATAAATAATTTGACCCCCCCCTCCCCTGCTGACTTCCTGTCCCTGATATAGGGCTAACTGCATGCTTATCATAAAATTTTGGATATCTTGTTTTTCTGATTCAGCAATTTAATATCCTTGTCTGTTCTGTTAATTGGCTTATACTTTTGTTTCAGTTGCTGGTCAGGGACATCACCTTTGAATACTTAAAAAAAATATTGCAATTTCTATTCCTCTTTCATTCTTTCTTTTCATGTCGTTTGAGTTCTCCAGAAATTCTATCTTACTATTTAATACAAATGGCCACTGAATAGGCAGAATTTTCGCTAAAGAATATTGTTAACAGGTAGCTCTGAATCAGTGGCTGTATCAAAATGTGGAGGTAGTTGTATCAATGTATGAGGACCGATTTGACTTGTACACTCTTCAATTAAAATTCATTGAAGAACCCTGTGAGAATCAGATTGAAAAGCATACATGGTGGAAGAAGCTTACTCTGAGAAAATCCAAAATGATGCAATCTTCATATTTCAGTGCCATAAGCCACTTCTCTATGCCTGTAAAGCGGACAAAGGAATTGAGGGCTTTGACAGGATGGTATGTCTTTATGCTTTCCAAACCCCCCTCCACTCACCCTGACATACACGCATACACTTGCCTGCATGTAGCATAGGCATGCCCTTCTATGGTAGATCTAGAAGAAGTTTGTTTCTGTTTTGTTTTCTATACCTCCTAAGTTCACTCCCTGGACGATATTATTCGCTCCCTGGATGATATCACTGATTTTACACTCTAACATGTTAATCTAATTGTATCGTTCTTTAATGTGATGTTGACAGAGCCTTGGGATTTGGCTTTGACTTTGGGCAAATATTAAAGCAAGGAATAATAGGAGACAAATATTTTACCCTCAAGGTTTGGCGTGAGAGAAATATTTGAGCTCCAAGCTCTAATTATGTGGGATTTAGGCCTAGCCCATTCTTTGTGGGAGTTGGTTTAGCATCTTGGAAAACTTTAACTATCTTGGAGCTGGCCTATACCCCCCACATAATCAGAGCTTGGAGCTCAAATATTTGCCTCAAACCAAAACTAAATCCCTAGGTTGCATCAGATGTTTTCATGGGGTTAGAACATGAAGGTTGCTGAACTGGGGATGCTAACTGGGGCAACTCACTGTCATGTGACCCTCTCATTTTGTTGATAATATTGGGGGAATGTGGAAGCCATCACTAAGTATTGGTTTCAATGAACTGGGATCCTGAGATGGGATTCAGAAAGTGTTATTGTTTTAAGTGTTTTTGTTTTATGATGTTGCATAAAATGCCTGCTTCAAAGAGTTGAGTTTGTGCCCTCATAATTGCAAATGCCAGACTTTTAATAGCACACCAAACAAACCAAAGTGAATGAGACTTATCGTGTATTGGTAACAAGGTTGTCAAAAACGCTTTTTCACATGACATAGAAAATACAATGTAAACTAGGATCTCAAAATTGTAAAATCATAAGTATTTTTTTTCCATGCATGTTTCATACAAACAATAAGTAATTCCATCAACAAATATGTGGTGCACTTGTTCTTGCATGATAAAATCCTACCATCCAAGATCCAAGGAAAAAAGTTGGAAGTGGTTGGATTTGTCAAGAAAAAACATTGAAAACAATTGTCTTCACAGCTATGCGTGTCTGCCAATACCAGTTCCAATGCTCCCTCCAAATGCATCACCATATGTAGTGATAGTTTTAACTTATCTGATGTCTTTTGTCTTGATGAATAATACATCACTCTCATATATTCTTATGTTTTCTTTTAGTTATTGATTCTTATGTTTTCTTTTAGTTATTGCTATACTTTTATAAGTTTAAGATTTTATTTGTTACACACCATGAATCTAAACAAGTGGATTAATAAGAAATTGTAGACTTGTGTAGACTAAAGCAAATGAATTGAACAATTCGAAGTAAGACCTTTTCTTTTAATCTTGAAGCTTAGTTCCTTGTTGAATCATATCTTAAACAAGTTATGAGACTTTTATAGAGAAATCAAAATGTTGTAAACTTGTTGAAAAGACTACACTATTTAGGTATAAACACACGGTGGGTCAAGCTTCAAAGTATGGTTTGTCACTCTTATCCATAAAGATATCCTTATAGAATAAGAATCTTCAATGTGCTGTCCTATAATAGACAATTTTTATTTGCTAGGAAGGGTTTACGCAGGACTACATTTTATTCATCCTTGCACCATTGCTTAAGAAAGAATCCATGGATACAATCATTTATGGGGCTCGTGTGTTAGGGAGTAAACACAAGGGTATGCAATTAAAAAGATAAGAATTTGGAATTATTCTAAAATCATAAAATCAGTTGTTGATTTTACACGATTTCGGTCCAGTTTTAACATATTTTTTTTATTTTTATGTGATTTTGCCAATAAGTATATATTGACTCGTGATTTCGCCTATAAGTATATATTAACAACCTTGATTGGTAGAATGGATGATGGAATGGGTGGAATTGTTATTGTTAAATGGAAAATGATGTTGTGGGGAAATTTTTGAGGTAACCCTGCAAGGGATAAGTTGAAGTGCTTATTGAGAAAGTTTATGGGCTATTGCTGAATTAGGATATAGCTAGTAAAAGATGTGAAAATATTAGGAAATAGCTTGTAAAAGGTGTGAAAATTTGAGTTCATGTGCTAGTGCAACTCATCAACTCAAAGCACCTTTAGCAGTTTGTTTGGATGTTTATTCATCATGCTCTAATTGAACTGTAGCTTGGATTGGTTTGAGAATGGGGTACAATAAGTGTATTCTGAGATTTCACACAATCTGCATTTAAGATGTAATGAGATAATGTGAAAAATAGCCACTGAGATTAATCACATTGATTCCGTTAATCTCCTTGACAAAGATAGTGGACCAACTCTATTGTCTTTTATCTCTTACAGTTTTGCTCAAATGTATCATGACCATAACCATTTTTCCATGTTTGTTTCTTCTTTTACAGTCTTGCTAGGTTTTCAGTTTCAGTTCTGAAGGGGTGTTTTAATAATGGATTTGGTTTAGTTGGAAGAATCACCCAGGTTCCTTTTAGGCCTCTCCTATTCAACCCGCTACTGCAATACCATAGCTCTTATAATGTGACATATGGTATCTTACAGTAGCATGCACTTAACACCTATTTTCTGCATTCTGCAAAAGGGAAAAATATTACTGTGAAGACCAAGCAGTAGGAGATTTATGGAGTCATAGGAAGTTGATGTTATTAGCACTCATTGCAATTTCAGTGATGCCTGGCTAGCTAAGACCTTGAACACATACATCATGGGCAGTAGGAACGTCTTGCCTGTTTCCCAGTCTAGCAATAGGAAGTTGATGCTATTAGCACTTATTCCAATTCCGTATGATTAATCTACGCTTGCATGCATAAATAATCTTTGTTGTGCTCTCTAAGTCAATTCCGGAACTGTTATTTTGCAGGAGATACTACTTCAGTCTATACCTTGAGTTTTCTGACATTATGATGCCACTGGTCAGAGCTGTTATTGACAAAGTCAGCAGTGCTATTTCATTCTTCCTAGTTACGTTGATTGGGAGGTCATTAGGACTCATTTACACCGGAATTAGGCAGTCACTGCGATGGAAGTGAGATTTTAATGGTACATTTTCTGTTTTAATTACAATTTTGCATCTCTTCTTTTATCATTAGGATTATTGTTTTTTGGATGTAGCAGTAGCTGTTGGATTATATTGGTGATGTGTCATTAGAACCTTGGAATTTTTGCTTGGCAACTTGAGGCCTCAGTTAAATAGTTTCTTAATAGATCTCAGAATCTTCACCAGTTTCTGTTAAAGAACTGGCTTTCTTCTGGTCAAAGGTATCACTTCAAGTTCATGACAATGATTTAGAAAATGCAAGTTATGTAACCATGGGATGTCTGCACCTGTCCCTTTGTGTAGGATGTGCATGTCACAACAGGTACTTGTACACTAGTTTCTCTTTTATGCCACACGTTGCTTTCCTTGTTGTGTAGTTACTTAACCTCTGAGCTCAAGTGGAGTGAGTGCTGAGCCCAAACTCCTTTCTTTTCCTTCTCTATTCATTTACTCAACCTCCTTGATCGAGTGGGGGAGGGGGTGGTCTGCACTCTGCACTGGGTTTGGTCCACGTGCTTTCCCATAAGCAATAAGAGGGAAAATTATTTGCATTGTGTTGTTGATAATATTTGTGCATGCATGCGGTCTTGGATTTCCCAGTAAGAAAGAACATGTTTGATTGTTTGATTGTCAAGCTCAGGGACAAACCTCCTGCGCGCAATAATATTGAAATTCCAGTCCTCTGTGGGGACATGGGCATGTGAGAGGGCTGCTGAAGCTTAGGCATTTAGGGCCTTGGTGGTTCAATTGAGGGGTAGATTGTATTTGGCTTGAACCATGGTAGCAAAAACATATTGCAATGGAAATTGCCCCTCTTACATAGTGGTTCAAATTAAGAATGCAGCAGCCTGAAAATTCTTTATTCTTCCCTTCATGTATACATGACACATGCTTCGGCTATCTTAAGATGGTGAATTGGTTGGGTACATGCTTCGGCTATCTTAAGATGGTGATGGTGAATTGGTTGGGTATCTCTGTATCTGTAGTAATTTGGTTTAATGGATAGGTGGATCCTTTGAGGCAGTGTTTTCACACCAAGACCAATTTCATCTTCCCGGTTCAATTAAAACCAGGTTGCTCACATAGGCTGTAGTGTCCTAGGATAAATAAAAGATAGAAACGTGTTTGGTTGAATGGTCAAACATAAAAATAAATATGTTTTTGAGATGATTTTAGAATGAATATGTATTTGCAAAAACAGAAAGTGCATAGAAGATGTCTTTTTTTGTCTCCTTTTTTTATTTTAAGACAATAATCTAATATTATCATACAGATCGAATCTTGGAATGGAGGGATTCATGAATATTTTGCTTACTAGAATCAGGCTAGAAGTTTGGACTCGGGTGGCTAAGGAGGGAGGACACCTTAACCATTAAGCCAACTCTCCCAGGTTGATTGTATTAGTATATTGTGGCTGGAGCCGTGCATGTTTGTTTTGCCTGTATAATTTAGTTTTCAATGTCTATGGAGAAAATGGTGGGCACACAAAACATTGAGAAAGTGACAAGCACGAAGTAGTAATTCTTTTCAAAAGATTTCAAAAGCAAAAGTACATTTCAGAAGATTATACTTGTGCCCTACCATCTTTACATGATTATCTCTTTTGGGAAGAAACTTCTTATCATACATTAATCAAATACATGGTGTCCACACTTTTTATAAAGCAAGGTCTACCACTTCGGAACTGCATCTTTGAATTGCATGCCCTAATTGCGTGCTCTGTGTGTCTTAATTTTCTGAAATTTTTGCCAACTTTTCTTCGGCGTCTTTGTTTGTTCTCTCTTTTGTGGTTCCTCCAAGGTTGAAACGTTATTCAGCCAAGCATGGGCGTGGTAGTATGTCTCATCAATGACCTGATGAAGTGGACAAGACAGGCAGAACAAACACAAAAACACAACAAAGATAGAGTAAAGTCATACTTAGAGGGCTGGTAACGTATCCCTATCCAAAAACCAAAGGCAAGAAAGAAAACTATTTTAAAGCACTTTGTAATGAGTATAGGATATATGCACATATGGCATGTTTTCACCGCACAGAATTTAGTATTTCTTGACATGCTATCATTGGACAATTATGAAATGAAAGTTGCTAGGTGTTGTTTTTCTTTTGTGCTTGCGTGTGTGTGTGTGTGTGGGAGGGGAGGGCCACGAAGGTCATGTCGACTTTTCAATCTTTATTGTATTTTTGCTCAGCATTGAGAGGAACCCTACGGGACAAAGGAGTCGAGCAGATGGTACTGTAGTGATTTGATATCGATAATGAATCATGACTTTATCGAGACAAGGAAATGAGGGAAAGACTTTTGATGGATTCAATTATTAGGCGTTCATGCAAAGTTTATGCTATAATTTTAATCCCTGCTCTCTCTCTCTCTCTCTCTTGTGGGAAATCTTTCTTTATTCCGTATTTCTCAAATGGGTTACTTGCTTTCCTCAACTAATTTTCAAAAGTGTTTTTTTTTTTTTTAAATATTTTTTTTTGTTTATTTTTTTGTTTTAAATTAAATCTCTTGGTATTTTTAGATTTTTTGATGTGTTGATGTCAAAAATAATTTTAAAAAAATAAACAAATATTATTATAATATATTTTTAAATAAAAAATATTTTAAAAAGCACTTTCAACAATATTTTAAATAGAATTTGAAATAAACTGACTCATAAATAGACTGTAAGTTGATTGAATTATTGAAAGAACGCAAATGAATAGTTCTTCATGTCACAGCATAAATCATACACTCTTCATGTAACCTGCTAGAGCTTAATCTCTTGCCATCGCTACTACTGTAATTACCATGTTCAATGTTCTAATTTAATGTGTTTTTTTCTATGAAATTCATACAAAACTATGGTATATATTGATTAATTAAATATTTTTTAATTTTATAAGCAGAACAGAACTCAAGCCTAATCATACTTTACCACGCAAACTTAGCCGAAAACTTGTTTTTCACCTTTTCATAGCATTACCTCTCAAAAGATATTTAGAAATCACCTTCTTGTCCTGTCCAAAGTAATCACTATAATTTGGACATCCCAAAGCTAATCACTGTGATTGATATGAAATGATTGGAAATTATTTTATCAAAAACATTGAAGAGTGTTTAAAATTGCAGCTAAAAATAATTTGTATTTAGATATGTATTAAAATAATATATATTTTTAAAGTAATTTTATTTAAAAATATATTAAAATAATATTTTTTTTAATTTTAAAATTTTGTATGATATTATCACTTTCAAATATTATGAAAAATATACACACAAAAAAACATTGTTTTTAAAACACAAAAATCAAAATCAACAACCTTAGACTACATCAAATAAATTTAATCTTTAAAAAAAAAAAAAACGTAAAATTTATAAAATGATAAATACATATTTTTTTAAAAAAAATACAGATTGGATTAGTGTTTAAATTCCAATACTCTATACCAACTAGTCCCGATCAACTTGCCATGCATGTCAGTAAGGTTATTTCAGCTAATATAGTATTGAGATAATAATTATTTATTGAGGAGTAAGAAATTTGTGGAAAATAAACTGTTTATTAAATCCATTTTAATTATGAGAAAAATAAAGTGAAATCACCAGTTTGGAAGATGTACGGATGGACTACAAGCTGCGGATTTGTTTTGAGTTGTGATATCCGAAACAGTAACGAGGCAAAGATTTTGATAATAAATAAATTCATGTAGACAGGCAGGGTTGCTCTGACACTTCTTGACGCCAGCCATTCCTAATCTGATAAGTGACCCTACATACAGCTCTGCGCTGCTGGGTACAGCTAGCTAAAACTAGACCCATTTTACTTTGCACCATGCAGCACCCTTGTTGTTCGTTGCTATTTTTTTTTTGATATATTTTTAGAGCATTTCATTATGTTGATAATAAAAATAAATTATTTTGACTGTTCATAAATAAATAAAAATTGCTACTATTAAAATAAAACAGGTTCTAGGCAAGCCTGACATCTTATAAGATATTTTATCGATTTTTAATTTAATTAAAACAATATAGTTTTTCATTAACCTTGTTTCATACCAAACCAGATCTTAAATCGAAATTGACAGCTATATATATATATATATGTGTGTGTGTGTGTGTATTATTTTCTTTTTGATAGGGACAAAGTGGGAAAATGTGGATGAAAAAACAAAGAGGGTTTGAACTCTGAAGGTCCAAAATCGAAAACATCTCCACCTTTTATCGATTCCATAAACTGATTTAGCTTCGAGTGGGGCCTTGTAGTAATGGTTTTCAAAAATTATATGCTATATGCTTTCTCTGAAAAAGATAATTTATATATCTATACACACACACACACCAGCTTGACTACTTTATATTACCAGCCATGAAAGCGGGAAAAAAGAATATAGAGAGATCAAAAGCAATAATTATATGCTTTACAAAGTGATTCCTAAACTACAAGCCTTTAAATTCCCAGCTTTTCTTCCCAAACGCGAACAGTATCGTTGAAATATGCCTGTACGAGTTCATGCCCTCGAACAAAGAATTATTTCTTGACCCTTTCTCGGGATGAAAATCTCCGTGTTCATACTTATGAACTGTGGCTTTCTATGTAGTTTTGGGTTTCTTTTCTAAAATATCAAATTGGTTTATAACTGGGTCAATCAAGTCACGAATAAATTCGTAAAAATCAAGTCCCGTTCTAGCCGGTGAGCCGATAGATTAACCCGTCAAGCTAGATCAAGTTTAGTAACAAAAGGAACCAAAGAAGATGGTTGCCCTAATCAAGAAATTGGAACTATCGGATTATGTTCACGATACCATCTTGATAAAAAAGAGAGAGTAGAAACTAGGTGAGCATGTAGTTAAGAAGTAAGTAGGAGCATGATTAGGGTTCCTCACCAAATTAGCTTGACGAAACCTAGTTATACAGATTGAGAGCTCACGTCAATTTGTTGACAAATCTGGCCCACAGTATTATGGTAGAGACTGTGTTGCTAATTTACAGCTTACCTAATACAAGAAAATATAGCATTTATTTATTTATTTATTTATAGAGAGCTCTTTGTCTTGCTTTTGGACGGTGAAATCATTCCTTATTTTCTGGGTTTGACGACAATATATAAGGAGTAAATTGAGGTTTTTTTTAGGGCCAACTCCATTGACTATGATAGCAAGAATGTCTTGGAACCACCACAAGGAGTATAATAGAATTTACTGGATGAATAATAGTTGAGAGATTGCATTTGATTAGTATTTTAATACAGAAAATATATAATTAATTAAAGGTAAGAATATAAAAACATAATAGCTGAGATTGCATTTAAGTATTTTTTTTAAAACAAAAACAATGTATATTTAATTAGAGGGGTAAATATAAAAATATAAATACACAGATAGTTTTGAAGTTTTTAAGGTTATCTTCATTGACTATATATAGTACTAATTAAATTGCTGTCGAACCAATACTGGGAGAGTATTAGGAGATTTAATTGTTTATGTTTAGTCAGGTTCTAGTGATAAAATTAATAAATATAGTTTTTTTTATATAAAATAAATCATATTTGGTTTGATAAATGAAAACCAGCATAAAAATAGATATATTTATTTTAAATGAACTTATGTCCATTCAAAAAATATCTTTAGTTTTTATAATCTGAAACAATGTTTAAAATTTTTTTATTTTAAAATATAAAAAAATAATATCAATTGAACTACAAATCATCATCGATGTGAATTTTATTATATTGTCTCTATATATATATATATATATATATATAATTAAAATTTTAATTTATCAAGTATAATTAAAATTCAAGATAAACTAACTTTAAATTATACAATATAAATACAAAATCAAACAAACTTAATCTCAAAATTAGAAACACAACAATAGGTTAATCAAAATATTTTTAAATATAATCTCTCTCTAAATAAAGATATAAAAGGATTTATTTGGATCCATAAAATATATTTTCTATAAAACAGGATTTCCTCGCAACGAGAAAATATTTTATCATAGGTATATATATAAGAAAATTCATGAATATGATTTAATTATCAATGTAATGTAGTTTTTGCCTTCGAAGACCCAATGGGAGCACATTGACAATCGGTGATGAAACTGGATTTGTCGACCACTAACAAATATATAATTGATTTTCCTTTCAATTATATAATTAAAGTAGAGAGTATTATTGGCTCGTCATCCCTTTACATTAATTTCTTGGGAAGCAAAAACCATGACTTCTGGCGTTGATTAGTCTGACGAGATTGGAGGGTAGAAAGTTAACTTCAACAAGGTCAAATCACTTTTGATAGATGGTGCCTCGTGCTAGCTAATTAAAAGCTTTTACAAATAAAAATTAACAAATTCATTTTTTATTATAGAATAATTCTATTTATATATATTTTTTAAAATAATATGTTTTTACTTTATTATATTTTTAAAACATAATATTTATCGAATATTGTTATTTTTAAATGTTATAAGACATTTATTGCACTTCGGATTAAAAACATATAAACATATAATTTTTTTTAAGAGCAATAATTGCCAACTGATTGGCTGGTTCAGTACAATTGTATAATCAATTGACCGCTCATATAAAAACTATAATTTTATATTATTTTTAAAGATAAAAAAATATAAATATTTATTCAGGTTGTAGGCTAAAAAACAAACTTCAATTAAACTTTTAACAAGCTATTGCTTACACGCTAATTTTCACGGGTGATTTGAGTAGTCATGCATGCGTTTACCATTACTGAATGGGGATTTGGCCAGGCATATTAGCTTCACATGCCATATAAAATATAGCCAATAATAATAAAAATTCATTTTTTAACACAAAAGATCAAGCCGGCAAGTTCATTAACATAATCAAGTGATATGAAGGCTTTCCATCAACATTTTCTCGTATAACATCTTGTCTTACATGCATTTGGTTAGTGTTTTAAAACATAAATTATATATATAGTTTTTTTTTATGTTAAATTTCGATGAAATTACGTGAAGTACATATAAACACTGTTCAAAAAATTAGATTGACTTCATGCTTCACGTTGGTTAATTTATCGTGAAAAATCGGTTAATAATTACAAGGAGGGAGTACGGCAACATGGCTGTGATTTATTAATAACATTTCCATATAAATGTCTAGTGATAATTAAATTAATAATTATAGAATTCAAATCTAATAATATAAAAAATAAATTTATTAGTTTCAAGCTCGAATTACCTGGCCACTGCTGAGATATTTCAATCAATCAACACACCATTGCAAAGCTTCGTGGGTGATCGATAAAAGGTAGCTACAGACCTGGCACCATCCCTCTCCTCTCCTTCTCCTGAAAGTTAACGAGGCAGAAGGGACCCATGCATCGGCCATTATGGGAGACAAATTTCTTGGCTGGCCTTTCACCATGAGAGAAGCAGCAATGCAGTGTGCTCACTTGGAGCAGAATTCGATGCTGAATTTGCTTTCCGTTTGCCCCTTTTTCCCAGAGAAGCAGCAATGCAGTGTGCTCACTTGGAGCAGAATTCGATGCTGAATTTGCTTTCCGTTTGCCCCTTTTTCCCAATATATATATATATATATATATATATATATATATATATAGATTCTTGTTTCCTGAAAACGAAAACTGTTACTCCTGCTCCCACTACTATTTATCGAAGTTGCCAAATCTTTTGAATTCCATATATGAACACACATTCTGCTCCCAATAAAGAAATTAAAAAAAACCCTTGAAAATCTCACTTAATTTGGATATTCTTCCCCTCTAACACAATGCTTTTTTAATAAAAAAAAGTTATATAATTTGGTAAAAATCATAGGTTGAAATCATAAATGAATTTTCTAATTATTATTGTTGTTGTTATTATTACTGTCTTGGATTGAGAGTTGCAAGAACAAAGTTCTCTTGCCTACGACATAATTCTCTTCTCTCTAAAAAAAACCCTAGAAATCTAGTCCCCCCCACCCCTTACAAAACAGTTATTTAACTGCCATGGACGGCTCTCCTGTCAACAGCAGCCTCGCTCATTTTCTTTTTTTCACGAGATTAGCTGATTTTTTTGTCTTGTTTGTAAATCTATATCTCGCATTTGAATTTATGGTTTTGATGATTATTTATGGTTTCTGCTTCCCATAATTATTTTTTAATAAAGGGTCGATGATTATTTATAGTTGAACGAAGAAGATTGATAATGATGAGTTGCTTTTTTTATCTTTTATGAACGAAGCATATGGTCCGGTCCATGTTTCATTATTTTATAGTTGCATAAAATCATTTATGTACACGAGAGGCAACCAAATATTTCTATATAGACGATCTAGATTTAAAAATATCAATTACAATATAATTTTTTTAGATGTGAGGAAACCTCACTTCTCAAAAAACATATTTTATGGGCCAAGATGAACGAGTAAAACTCTGACTATCTCAGATTCTTACAAAAAATGCATATCACAAATCCTCTATCATCATGCCATGTTTTTTAGAGATAATCTCAATATAACATCTTCACTCAAAATACAAACATATGATATGTCAAATATTCGAGCACATTTATAATACATACTTATAGTACCAAATTAAAAGCGTGGAAAAGATTGGGTTTTCTTTTTTTAAAAAAAAAGTAACAATCAACTATAACCTTTAATTTGTTTCCATTCTCTAATATAGTACTCCACCATCATTTATCTTTATTAAAATTAAAGGTCACATGGGCAACGCGTGATAATTTAATTTAATTAATAAAAATACCAATTTAAATGAATAAAAAACACCCCTTAAGTTAACAAATAATCAACATTCATAGGTGATGGACGTGATATTTTCAAAATGTAACTAAGTTTACCCGTTCCAAGGGATATTTCTGTCAAACATCATTAAAATCAATGCATAATTTTAACAAAAATAATTACCAAAAGTCTATTTTAAAAAGTAAAAAACAACCTGAAGAAACATTGTAATATACAAATGGTATGTCGAGCCGTTTAATATTCTTGATTTCGTTGAATTTGCAATGATATAATTTGAGGGTGTCATCAACTCGCCAAAGAAAGCAATGAAATCAGAATAAATAATTTTCCTTTAGGGTTATCTCTCTCGCAAGTCAAAGAAATATTTCTTGGGAACCGGCCAAGAGAGAAAAGCCACCACCTCTCCTTCCACCACTTCTCTTTCTTTGTATTTTTGTGCTGCCTTTACCTTTCAAGATTCTTTAATATTTGATTTACAAGGAAGCTCCATCACTAAATTTAGTGCATTAATGTCTTAGGATAAGACTATATCACCCTTGTTCAATGCCTTATTTAATCCCCAATAGACCAACCCTTGTAATTCAATCAAAAATTTACTTCAAAATAGCGCACGCACATTATATATTATTTTGATGTGTTGATATTAGAAAATAAAATTTTATTATTTTGATTGATTTTTTAATTAAAAAATAATTTTAATTATATTTTTAAGCAAGCTCGCAATCGCTCTTAAATAGCAAAAATCTACCACTTCTTTTCTTGTTTTAAGATACTTCGGGAGCGTATATAGATGAAAAATATTTCTAAGGCAATCGAGATAGAAATAAAATGTCCATTTTTATTTCTATTTTGAAAGGATAAAATCAACTCAAAAATATTTTTAAAACAAATTTATTTTTATGTTTTACTGTATAATTTTTTCAAGTTGTATATGTTTATTATGGGATATGTAGTCGAATACAGCCCATGTGAACATCAATAAAAGAGTCGGTACTAATTGAGAATAGTTGCCTATATCCAGCAAGAACCCTTCTCCTATAATTTGGAAGGGCGTTTTGGTCAATGATTAAATTAGTGAAATTTCAAAAAACTACTGTATATTCCTCTGTAAAGCTAGGGTTAAGCTTAAACATCATATCCTGGAAAAGGGTTTATTTGTAAATGCACAAGCTCGGAGCAGCATCTTTAATGTTAAGTTGTTCCTTGGCTCCTCAGCAAATGTGTATCGAATTTCAAACCCTCCTTTTCCATTCACTTTTGCTGAAGCTTCTCCTCCGCCCCCCTTCTTTCTTAATTTCTTTCTCTCCTTCTTTAGCTAGCCTTGGTGCTGGTTCATGGATATTGAACCCTTGTGGGCTCTTGGGGGGTGGTTTCTTTTTTCCATTACTTGCATGGCAACACCAAAATCACAGTCAACAATCAGTGAAACCCTCAAAAGATCGCACCATTTCTTTCTCTTCCTTGCACTTCTTTTCGTTTTTGTTTTACTCACTAGCTCTAGCAAGCCAAATAACCCAGCAGATATGGTTGCATCAATTTCCATCAAAAGGTTTCTATTAGAATCCTCAGAACCAGCCTCTACTACCATGAACTTGCATCCAAAACACACGCAAGACACTCATGCTTCTTCTTCTTCTTCTTCATCATCGCCATCATCAAAATCCAAGCGTAAAAAGTTTGGAGCTGAGGCACATGAAGTTCCTAGTGGTCCAAACCCTATATCGAACAGGTAATTAATTAAGTTGACCGGGACGGAGCACAGAAAACTTGCACTGCCATAAGAGCCTGCTGTTGAAGATGATGGTTAGAGAATTGCAAGGGTGAAGTTATTATGAATTTGTCATCTTTATTGTTATTGTTTTCGTGCGCCATTAATACTGCTTGTCCTCAGTGATAGGTTTGTTACCGTGTTGTTGTGTCATCAGCATCCTTAGCCTTACCCTTTTTTGTCTATCTTTTTTTGGTGTTTGTTTTGAGGTGGGAAGGGTTCTTTTTTTCTTACTAGAAATGTATAGCAAGAGAGAAACTCTATATAATTATATATCTTGGTATATGTACGTGTCCCATCTATATATTTGATTCATATATATATATATATATATATATAAAATTTTATCAATATATGGTGGCGGCGACGGCGGTGGTGATACTGTCCCCTTTTTTTTTTAGCATTGTGCATGATCTGATCAGTGCCTTAATTAGGTCACATATATGTTCCTGTGGGTGCCCTTTTATTTTGTTCAAGGATTATTAAAATCTTGAGAAACTAAGTTCATGATGGATTGATCATCGAGGAGATCTCTTAAGTTAAAATCTAGGAGTGTCATTGAAAACTATATAAATTTCAACTCGATCCAGTCGTTAACTTGTTCATAAGCTTCTCATAGTTAATTAAATATGGACTACTTCTTTCATCTACATATATTTGCTATCAAAAGGGTCTCAGATCTTCACAAATTTGCTGAGTCTGATCAGTTGATGATAAAAAAAAAAAAAAACTCGTTCTTAAGAAGAAGTAGTTAAACAAGAGGAAGAAATAATTAAGAACAGGAAGAAGATCTAGCTAGCTAGCTAGCATGAGCATATAGTTGCATGGATTTCCTTTTCAACCAACTGGGGTTTCAGGCCAGGCAAGGAAAGGCAGACAAGAAAGGAATCTTCTGGTACAGTTGTATGGCACTGGAGGTTCAGAGAGCATTTTGTTTTCCCTGAGAAATTATTTGATCTTGCCTTTGGATTTGAGCTGCTGTCTTCTAAAACACATCATTCAAAAAAGCAGAGATGTGATGCCACATCAACAGTCATGAGAGGGACAAAACTAGGTAGCCCCATGCTTCGATAATGATAACAGTATCATTGGCTATATTGTTGAATGATTAAGGAGCCATTCTCAATGATATGCTTTGTGATGGTGTTCTTGTTGAGAGAGAGAGAGAGATTTAAACCATTCCTTTTGACTTCTGTCAGGCTGTTTTATCCAGAGTGAAGCTTTTCCATCTTCAACCTGAATTTATGGTTGTAAAGCTAGCGGGCAAAAGTTGCGGTGTTGTAGCATTTGGCATTCCTTTGTGTTTTCAATATTTTACTTTGACCAAATGATCGTTGAAAGTTCCATTGGCAGGCAGCAACCTCTATGTGTGCTCTTTTTTAGCCAAAGCTTTTCTTTTTCCTTTTTATTTATTTATATATGTCTGGATTTCTTAAGACTCCATGAACATGTAGAAGAAAAGTGCCATCTTTACCTGGACCGACACACAACTTTTACCTGTTCAAATAACAATTAAGGCAGTGTAAGGCGGGAATTACAGGTCTCTTTACTATGACAAACAAATTTATTTTATAAGTTTGTTATTACAAGTGAAAGATATAGGATTATAATTACAAGTACGAGAAGTTGAGGTTTGGGCTATAAAAGGATCTGATTTTTCTTATATTTTAAAAGAGATACTTGCTTCAAAATGATTCGATTGATGATAAATAAAGAAAATCTCCATCTTGATGGAAAAAAAGAAAGAAAGAAAGATAGATCGAATTCTATTTAAGTCTAGCCCATCTTGATCATTTATCAAAAAATAACTATTATTTATGATTATTAAATGATTAAAGAGTCAAGAGCAATTTACTTTTGATATTTAGTTATCATTTATATATAAATAATATATATCTAATAAATTATAAATTCAATATGTAGCAAAAGGATAGACATCCATTGCTTCTTATCATACAATCATTTATTCATAAATCTCATGTGATTTTTAATTTTTCATCACATGAAAGACTCTTTTTTCTTTGTTGAGCATCACCCCTCGTCTAAGGATATTTTAGCTATAGGTTCTATAGAAAATGGATGGCTATATTTAGTCAAATACCCATCAATAAACTACTAGAATTCACAATTTTATCAACGCAAATTTATATTAGTAATTATCTTCTCGATAACCACATGGAAAGAAAAATTATATTAGTATTTCTGTATAAATTAACAACTGAATCTAAATATTAATGTTATTAAACTTGACTTGGTCTAGCAGGTTTATCCACTTACCCACCAGCTAAAGGCTGGTATTGTACGAGTTTTCAATTAAATAAGATGAGAGTTAAGTTATTCAAACCCTAATGACTAGACCTAAATAAAGTTTTATCTCTAAAAAATTATAAACATGGTCATTTTAATTAAAAAAAATATAAATAAAACTTTTGAAATGAAACAAGGGACAAAATACCCCCATGTGCCTTGAATATAGAACAGAAGTTTTAGTTTTTGAGGATATTTTACTTTTTGAAAAAAAAAATTAAATTTATTTTATTTTAGATTAAATTGATTTTTAGTGTTTTAAATATTTTTATATGTTGATGTTAAAAATATTTTTTTAAAAAAATATTATATTAATTCATTTATAAATAAAAATCGCTTTCAAAACTCCCAAATCATCACTGAGAAAGTGAAGAGGATTTTAAATTTCCAGCTTGCATCCATGTTGATTGATTGATGGCAACCAGAAGGGAGAGACAACAGCGGGTAAGGAAAGCACAAGAGCAGTTACCCTAGCTAGCTAGATTGTAGAGAGGACGATGGCTACGGGGCAGTTTGATTTCATGGCTGCGCCGTGATTTTTTAGAAAAATTAACTTTTTTTTTTATTTATAAATAACTAGTTTTTTTTTTATATATATTTTTAGATTTTTATAATATATTATTATTAACGTTATCATTTGTAACTATTAGCAATGCAATTATTTTAATTCATTTGTTGAACTTGTATTATTGAAAATAGCACAACTTATCGAACTTTAATTAATTATAATGTTTTACCATTTAATTAGTTGCACTACTTTTAAAAGAGCGACTGTTTTTACAAGTGGTGATATTTATTTATTAAAAAAACAAAAACAAAAAAACTCACCATTTAGGTTACTTGAGAGTCATGTCAGTGCCTTTGCTGGAGCACACCTTTGCAAGTTTCATTCAAATTTCAATACATAAATATATCTCTGTGAAGTTGTTTTTAAAAATAATTTTTATTTAAAAATATATTAAAATAATATTTTTTTTATTTTTTAAAAATTATATTTAGTAGCAGCCCATAAAAATAATTTAAAATATCAATTTTTTTATTTAAAATAAAAAAATAATTATTTTTATACAATCATAAAGAAAAACCTAGTGAATGTATTATTGGATAAAGTGGAAGCCAACTCACAAGGGAACAAAAATCTCATCATGATTATGCTGGCTTCATGTTTACAGTGTCAAGCATGATTGACCATCTTTATCTTCACTAGTTTGATTAGTTTGTGTATGTTTGGAAATGAAATTAAAGTGGTTTTTGGAAATATTTTTTATTTAAAAATATATTAAAATAATATTATTTTTATTTTTAAAAAAAAAATATTTTTAATATCAGTATATAAAAATAATTTGAAAACATCAAATTTTTTTTAAAAAAACTTTCAAACAAACTGTTTCATAGAGTTTTTCCGGCCCACAAACGTGGAAGCATGGTCTGAATGATTACCGGCAAAAGCTTCACGATCTTGATCTCACCGCGTCCAGGAACAACATCAAAGCTATGTCCAGGAGATTTGTCGCTTGCAGTGGCGGGGCTTGGCCGTTCAAGAATTCATATCATTGTTAGTAAACCAAGTGAGGCTGACGAGTTTGACTTGAATCTTTGCTCGTTAAGGTTAATTTCTTCAAAGCATAATCCTTCGAGGTTCTTAAAATAAGCATAGGCATGGAAATCTTACAAAGCATTTAGGAAATCCCCCGACTAAACAAATCTAATAACCCCCCCCCCCCCCCCTCCAAACGTTGTCGTTACATCTCTCATCGTAAACATTTTTCATACCTGCCATGAATAGCAATAATTCACCAATCAAAACTTAACACATAAACCTCTAACTTTTTGACTTTTTCATATAAAATGTGTATTTGTTTGATCGCTTCAAGTTTATTCTTATGAGGTTGACTTTCCACTCAGTAACTTGACCATTAATAAATAAACACTTGTCAATACTGATCTTATATTGAGATTTTATGAATCTTTATCATCTCAAAAAACACATGTATATTCAATATTCATAATATTTAAAAATAATAACTTATATAAATTTTAAAAAATGAGGTGTCAAACACTTACATGTTCCTCTCGTTGGTCTAGTTCTGTTTGCCTCGGGTCTCACAGTTAATGCGTTTCCTACACCACACCTACTTCTCGCATTAATTCTCCTCCTTGATATTACGGCTTTACTTCTAAAAATTCTTTATTACTTTAAATAACTTGTCACTCATAAATACATGTATTTGCTTCATCTCGCACAGTTTTCCTACTATTAGAGCATGGAAAAAAAAATTATTTAGAGAAGTTAAATTAATAATATAATTTTTTAAATACTATAAATATAATATGTTTTATATTTGCACTCCAATAGAAGAAAAAAAACTATTTAGAATAGCCAATTTTGTTTTAATATATGTAATATTGATATAATTATTTATTAATAATAAATAATCAATACAAATACAATCAAAATCATTTTTTTATATAGAAACATTTTAAATTATTTTTTACTAAACATGTAAGAATAATTTTTCAACATAGAAAAGTTATTTCAACACTTTAATATAACTCTTCTCTCAAAGCTATGAAAATAAAAAATAAAAAATAAATTTTTTATTCTTTTTCATTAACTTTTCTTTTAGCTCTTCCATTGGTATAACCGATATAAATTTTTATTACCATACAAACTAATTCGATGCATATATTAATATATCTTTTTCAATGTTATCATATTTATTTATTATTATTATTATTATTTAAAAAATAACAATGACGAAAAAAATATTTTTTACATAATTTTTTTTTTAAAAATGGAGTTTCAAAAAAACCTCTTAATCATGAGAGAGAGAGAGAGAGAGAGAGAGATAAATAATAGTAAAATGATGAAAATACCTTTAAAATGAAATTGGACTTCAAGGGTCATAGGCTGTGTCTGTTTCCCGGAATTCACTTTCCGGGAAATTACTTTTCAAACTTTCCTGTGTTTATTTGCCTTCCGAAAAGTTGGTCAACGGAAAACACTTTCCAGTCAAAGAAAAATTTGGCTTGGTTTTCAGGAAAGTGTTTTCCGGAAAATTTGGGAGGAAAACACTTTCCGGAAATTGTGAAAAATTTAGAAATGTCATTATTTGTTGGTTATATCAAATTTGATCCTCAACATTTTGATTGCTATATATAATTTATTTTGAATATTTATTTTTCAATTCCATCTCTTAAAATTTAATTTTTATATTAATTTTGGTCCTTATTTTTATAATTGCTATTTGCTTTTTTCTTATCATTATTTTATTGAAATTTTTTATCTATCAAATTTGGTCCTCATTTTTTTATTGTTACTTATTTTATTTGAAATAATTTATGAAATGTTAATTATTATTATTTTAATTTATTCACCTTTCGTTTTTTTTTAAATTTTTAGATTTGATCTCTATTATTTTGATTATTATTTATTTTATTTGAGATAATTTATGAAATTATATTTTTTTTCAATTTCATTCTCATTCAACTTTTTAATTTGTAAGATTTGTTCCTCATTATTTTAATAAACTTGAAAAAAAATTAATTTATTAATAAATTATTTTCTAGTTCATTTTCCATAACACAAACAAACACTAGAAAAGTGTTTTCCAGTTTATTTTCTATAACACTGCCAAACATCAGAATTCACTTTTCAGGAATTCATTTTCTAGGAATTTACTTTCCCCGGAATTCACTTTCCAGCAAACAAACGGGGCCATAGAATGCTTTAATTGTGCTTTCCAAAGAAGAAAAAAATCCCTGGAGAAAATAAAATAAAACACCCCTCATTATTAGTTATTTATTTTTATTATTATCATAAAAATAAATAAATCATATTATTCCAATCTACTGCGTAATATGCTTAGCACAAAACGGTTTTTTTTTTAGACACACACCTGACATAATGTTTAACAATATCTTTAAAAAGTGAGAAAATTACATTTATGCCACAGCATATATATTGAAAGCTTAGGGTTTTTTCCTCGTCCTTCCCACTCTTCAGCCGTCTGTCAGACCGTCTCATGCTCTCTTCTCTCGATTTTTTAAATTGAGTGGGAAAGTCCATTGTAGCACCTGCATTCCTTCCAGCCAGGTTGGAAACTAACCTCTTCTCTTATTTTTGTTTCTCTTCTGTTTGTGTGTGTTTGCGATTGCCTATTTGACTTTATAATGAACTCTTATTTCAATTACCCAAAACTATGATGCGTTTTGCTCTTTATTTTCCTTCTCTAATTTGAAAATTTCATTCCATTGTTCCTCTGAACTTATATTTGTAGTTTGTGTATGGAAACACTTCGGGGAATGTGTTGTTAGACTCATATATGGTGTCAATATTGAAATGTGTTTACCAACTTATTGTTTTGTGGATAATGCAGAGGATATGTTCGATGAAATGCTTTTTAGAGCGGGTTTTTTATAGCCATTGTGCCTTGTTTCAGGATATAAAATTCGATATGTTCGATGAAATCAATTTTCGAAGGCTTGAATCACAAATAAGCTAGCGAAGGAGTCCCGTTTTGTCTCCTGCTCTTCAAGAATACAAATGTAAGAATTCATACAGGGTTTCTATGAATTCTGTTAGTTGATTTGCTAATCTTTTATTGTTGCATATTTAAATTTAAATTGGTAGTACCATCATTCAACTCCTCGTAACCTTCCTCTTTCTTCCTCTCATTGAGACAATGTCAGAGGCTTTTTGAAGCCATGACTGTTATACATGACCAGGAATAATGGTTTGTTCATGATCAGTGATTGAAGTTGCTCGTCATCCTTTTAATCAGCCTTAGCTTCTTCTGGTCGTGTTTCATCCATGCTTTGAATGTTTGCTATTTGTTCCTTTATTATAACATGATATTGTCGATTAACTAATCAATTAATAAATCAACTAATTAATTAACAAAATTAAAGGCAAAAATGATAAAGATTTAGAAAGTATTTACCTGATGAAATCATGAGTAGAATCAGCAGCAGCAGTAAATGCAGTAATGCACATTGAGACAGTAATGCACATTGAGACGTGCCATCTTTCTTTGCTTGTTCCTTTTCATGGAGGTAGAAGATTTAAAATGTACCCAACATATAAAGCAGAGTGGCGAAGAGTACATGTGGAGGTAGGGATAGAAAAATCAAAATATAAGTCTATTCTTGGAAGGGTTTAGGGCAAATCTAGATGATTCTTTTCCTAATCCTTTCATGCAATTTTATTCAGGTTCCATTCATTCCTTCTATCTTTTTTCTCTGCTTTTATTTCCAGTTCCATGCATCAAATCTAGACTGATTGATTGGTCGATTGAAGTTAGCAAACCAGCAGCAGAAGCAGAAGCAGCAGTCATGATGCATGCTTCTCATCTAATTAAGCATTCAATAAAGGTATTTATTCTTATCAGATCTCTTTATTATAATTTGCTGTTTGTTTCATGTTTTATATTTTAAAATAATAATTGTAAATTGAATTTCTGGTTTATTTTTGTGTAAAATTTATTGCATTCATCCTCTCTCTCTCTCTCTCTCTCTGTTTTTTTTTTTTTTAAAATTTTTGGATTCAGGATTCAGTTTTTATTTTCTGTAATTATTTTGTTTGAAATTTGTTTTTCGTTCTTATTTTTTCGTTTTTAATTAATTTATGATCTATAATTTTTTACTTTTATTTTTTGTGTTTTCAGCAGTTTCAAAATGTTTCCAGGTTATTGCGGCATGAGCATGCTGTATTGGTGCGTTGGTTATCAAATGATTTTCACCTCTCCGGTGGTAAAAGAAATGGTATGTAAACAATCTCTATCATTCATAGGAGATCATTAAATCTGTTGGTGATGATTGCGATCAAGTATTTTTATTTAGATGCTGATTTTTTTTGACTGCTAAGAGTTAATGCTGTACTTCAGATATTGTTTTTTTTATATGATTAGATATGTCTAGATTTTAATTTAATTGGTAAGAAAATGTGAATGGCTGATGAGATTTAGGAATAAAAAGATGACAAGTGAGAAGTGCTTGTTAAGGGACTTGGATTTGTTTTTTGTTGTTGCAATGTGACGTTTTTCAACAGAAGGTAAATATTGTGGTGTTGTAGGAATTTTTCACTCCTTTAACTGTTTCCTCTTTCTTCATTCCTTGATGGAATATATTCTTTTCACAGTTTGTTTAAAAACTCAAGTATACGTGATGCATTTTTATACACAAGTGCTCTCAGAAGTACACTGATTGTTAATATACTTCCTTGATGCTCATTTTTGCAGCTATCGAGGAGTTAAATGTGCAAGAAAAGATGAGCTTTGTCAATGGAATTTCTAGGCCCAACATCAAAAGCACCTGGGCGAAACAAGCTGAAGTTATTAAAGAACCTAATATGTGCTCTCCTCTCCAGAACCTACTTCTTTATTTCCCAGGTTTAGCATTTCTTAGCATGGTTTCTGTTTCCTCAGCATGATTTCTAATTAGGGTATCCTTTTATCTAATAACTCAAGTACCCTTATATATATATATATCAAAATAGGAAAAGGTGAAAATTTATTATATTTAAGACCCAAATAGCAAAGTGTGTGCCCTTTGACCCTTTGAAATTAGTGATTAAAATTGAGGGCTAAGTGGAGTAACGCTTATGAAATTAGTGCTGTAAGCTGGAAGACATGGAATCTATTACTTTCAGTTGCAAGAAACATTTAACATGTCTTTGTCATTTGCTCCATTAAACTTGTTCAAATCAAGAGGGAGCTCATCCTGAATAGTAAGACAACTGAGATTGATAATAAGTTGTTGATTTGTTTGCAAATTAAAAAGGTCAAAGTGATCTTGTTAAATAAAATAATGTTTTCTAAAAATTTGATGTCATTTTTCTACAGGATGTGTTTCTGCGGATGAAAGTGGCAACCGCCTGTTCCTTTCGGACAGCAATCATCATCGCGTTATTGTATCTGATGGCAATGGAAAGATTCTGGATTCAGTATGTATAACTGTTACATCAAATGAGTTAAAAATAGATGCAATGTGACATAACCTAAGGGATCTTGAAATAGGTTAACCTGATATTTGATCCATTTCCCTTGTTTTCCTTTCTTATGTTGTCTTACACTTATAAAATATATTTAATATGGATCTGAATCTAAAGCTTATAGCATGAGTTTCATTTAGTTGAAGTAAAAATAAATAGCAACAAATAAATAGTGAATATTTTTTTATCAAAATATTCGGTTATGAAAACTTTGCAAATTTCTCTCTCCCCAAAAATGGATTTACATAAATCTAATTTTGATCTGTTTGGACAAGGGAAAATTAGAGTACACATGACAAGAATATCTTGGAAAAGATACACATGGCATAAATCTTAGGAGAAAAACTGTGTAACTGGCAAAATGGAAGCTCTACAATGCTCAAGGTTTCCATTTTACATATTTTTATTGATTATTGATATTGATTGATTGACAAATCTTGTTGATTGAATACTGATATTCTACTTGAATTTATACACTAGCTGGAAATTATAGTATTCATCAGCCATCCGCAAGGATTGTCAAGCTTGGACTCCTAAATAGTGGTTCCCAAACCTGGCAATATATAACCCCATCTATTTGTCTGTCTGTCATGAAAGTGATATGGTTTAATAGTTTCATTAGTAGATTTTTGGGCCTCGCAGAACTCTATATATATCACCTCCAGAGTTTTAGTGATTTTCTTGCACATCTTTCTCTAATGCACCCTATTTATCCTTATTTTGTAGTTGCATTATGATATGTGAAAAGATCAAATGAATGTAAAGATAGAGCTTGATTTTAGACTTACACTTTTCATACACCAGATTGGTTCTGGCCCAGGATTTGAGGATGGAGAATTTGAGTCTGCCAAGCTTGCACGTCCTGCAGCTTCCTTTTATGATGATGAGGAGGATTGCCTGTATATTGTAGATTCAGAAGTATGCATTCAGAAGCTTTTGAATCATTTATGCTATGGTGAAGTTTGATGTGCCCCTCAGGATAGGTGTTTAAATTAAATATTGAATTTCAATTTCAATATTGTTTGAAAGGATAATAACTTCTCATTAAGGGCCCGCTTTATTTTGAGTAAAATACTTTACAAATGGAAAAGTCTTACATGTAAAAAATATTTTTCAATGTTTGACTTGAAAAATGTTTTCCCTTAAAATATTTGTCATTGTTGGTGGTGGTGGTGAGGTGGTCATGCTGGCTGAGGAAAATGAGGCGGTGGTGGTGAGCCTTAGGTGGTAGTTGAAATAGCTAGATGATATTGCAAGTGGATTGCTATTTGAAAATTATTTTACGGGTTTTCACGAGCTAAAAATATTTTCCAGTAAATAAGTTAATTGACTAGCCAGAAATATATTTTGGAAACTAACATGGGAAAATCTATAAAACATTTTTTGCTTGACATATAATTGTGTTATTTTTAGATTTTTCACTTATTATTTAATTCAATTGGTTCTTATCTGTTAAGAACCATGCCATCAGGAGAGCTGATCTGGAGAGTCGGGTTTTAGAGACAGTTTATCCAAAAAGCTTCAGTAAGAAAAATAATAGTATTTGGACCTGGATTATGGATAAGCTGGGTTTTAGAATTAATGTTGATGCAAGATCTGAAGAATCTGATCCACAGCCTCTGGTGTTCCCTTGGCACCTGTTGAAGTCCACGGATAATACTTTCTTAACCATCAGCCGGAGGTAAGGAAGAGTTTTTGTCTTATTCTTATTTGTTAATAAGAAGCGATAAATGCCTCTTTCACAAAATTTCATTCCGTTTCTGTTTATTTTCCCTGGCTGCTTTATTTATTTTTTTTTTTTCCTGCAAGCTTTTCTTTGGAATGTGTCTCTGATATGTACTGGTAGTTCCTTGGAATATGCTTCTGTTTGCCTATGCATAAATTTTTCTTTCAGCCAAACATGTGAAAATAAGTGGTGAAGTTTTCTGATTAATTTGATCAAAACAAGCAGTGACCAATTACAAGGGAACTGTATGATGCTTACAAATCATTATGGGGAAACATACAAGGTGTAATGGTTAAGGAAAAACAGTCAGAAAGGTCCAAAAAGAAGTGAGAAACAAAACAAACCCCTATTATTTTAGATGTTTCCTTTGCTCTCTATGCACTATTTGGTTTCCCTTTTGTGGGCTTTCAGAAGTTATCTCACTTTCCTAGTTATTCACTCTCCACAGTTCATGTATTACCCAGATAAGAGGGGAGAAGGAAAAAAGTATTTCTACAAGTAGGAGTCTTATTGTCTTCGAAAGCATGTCTATTTATTGTACTCCGCATCAAACTAAATAGCAGACTTCTATCCTGAACTTAATGCTTCATAGAAACTAATTTTAGAAGGTTGCAGGGAACAATATTAACACCTTTATAAGTTGGCTCCTATCTGTTTGGTTTTTGCTTAAATTGTAATATGAAACTTCAGTGTTTGGACCTATTTCACATTGGATGATCATTTTGATTCTGTTTAAGTAAACTGTACTGTCTATCATGAAGTTTTGTTTGTATTTTCAGCTTTGAAACTCTGTGGGTCATAGATTTAGTGTCAGGAGAGATGAAAGAATGCGTCAAAGGTTTGTTGTTTTTGTAGATTTATCTATTTTTCATAATATCTTTAATGTTCATGTCTAATAATTGCTTATGAAATTCTGTAAAGGATTTCCCAACATTTTGGAGACTTGTGGACAGTTGATCACAGGGCAAGTATCCCTTTTGAAACAGCTGCCAACTGATTACTTGAAACAGCAGACTGATGTCAACTGTTCACAGGAATTTCCATATGCAACTCTCATATCGAACTTAACAACCTTTGAGAATGACATTGTCTTGTGTGACACAGGTAGAGCAAATTCTGTATTTTCTTCATCTTGATGTTCATCTGATGTGTTTTTGGTTTATTACTCATTTCTCCCTTAATCTCTTGAAGTTGCACATAGGGTTCTTAAAATAAGTAGAGAATCTGGTGCCTGTTCAAACTTCCAGTTATCAAATTTTGGGATTCTTGGATTACCTTTCTGGCTATCATTCCCTTTGGAGAGAGTTTTTTCTGTGTGAGTATGAGTTCTGAATTCAAATCGAATTCTTCTTAAAAAATGGTGACTTCACTTAACTTAAGACAGTGAGTTTGCTGAAGAGAAATTTCCTTTAAATTTTTTTATGCTTTGATATTTGTTCCTTCTTGACTATCATGCTAGTTTCATGTAGACCTGTTTCACCCCCACTGATATTTCCCCCTCTTTTGCCCATGTTTTTGGCTGATTAGTGCTGGAGGATTGGTCGATCATCTTGAGCATTTCAGCTTGTTACCAGGTATTTGCTGTTTAGTTTGATTAACTTCCGTGTTTACGATTTGAAATAATCTTTTGCACCATTCATCGCTATCATTAAACATATCCACCTCAATACCAAGAGATTTTAGATCCTTCAATACCATTTCCATCTATTTTAGGTCTTCCTCTCCTCCTCCTCCCTCTTCCTCTCAAACCATCACTTGTCCAAACCAAGGGTCCTCTGTTGGCCTATGCTGGATGTGGCCAAGCCATTGTAATTTCGCTTTTATCATCCATCTCCCGGCGTGAATCTTTTGTCAGATATGTTCATTTATAATCGTATCTTGGGTTAATAAAGTTTTTTCTGTGACTAAAATTTAGTTGGAGTATTTGCTGCCCTAAATTTCATTCTGCCTATGCTACATCTCTTTCAGGAATTGAATAAAAGTTCTCAAATGATGTGGCATGTTGGCTTTTCATGTCAAACATCATCAATGCTAAAAAACTTGAACTTAACACTAAAATTACTTGAACTTGTAACTGGACGATTTGACTGTTTGTAATGAAATGCATTACACATAATATAACCACAGCTGCTCTGTGGATGACATACGCTCTTTGACACAACCTTTTACTTGAAAATCAATTTCTGCTTGCAAGGTTCAGGTTTCAATCCCCAGCCACTGACTTATCATGATCTTGGTGGAACAAAGATGTAGGGGCAATTTGATTTTTGTTTCAGCATACTTCTGCACTCCTGAAAAATGAAATATGTCTTTGCTTGCTTTGAAATCAAAAGAACCTGAGCTGCTTTTGTGTTTTCCATTCCACAAAAATTTCAATCACAAGATGACTATTTTTTTCCTCCTGACTGCAGCTAGTGCTTGAAAAAACTCTGCTGTGTGCAGGCAGCTATCTTTTCTTCACACAACATATAAAGATAGGAAAACCATGCAGGCAGGCTGCTTGCATGCAATTCCGATTTACATCCCTATTTGGTGCCTTTATATGTTCATGCCACAAACCACGAAATAATCAGCTATGGGTTGTTTTCTGGTTTATGTAACAGGAAGGGTTGACATAAGGCTAAATATAGACATCCCTGTGGATACCGAGCTTGTTGAACCATTACAAGAAGGATGTATATGGCGCCAGGCTAGAGGGGCTGCTGCAGTAATCTTAGGAGCAAAAGATGTAGTGGGATCCTCAGAGAAGGTTCCTAGTTGCAGAGCCTTTTTTTTCTTGCCTTACCTTCCGTATCTTGCTTTTGCATCTGATCTATTGGCATAGCAGTCCTCTACTTCCAGTCCCTCAGTACAGTTTTTGTTGTATTCAGGCTGGTGTTTCCCAGCAGTGGTATGATGAATTGGATAATCTGGCATTTTCAACACCTGGATTAGAGATGGCTATTGAAGAGGATGATGTAACCTCTGATGTGCAATACCAAGATGAGAGACTCCATGTTGATTGCGCTGTCAACACCAGTCCCGGAACAAGTGAGGTATATTTGGTTCGTCCTTTGCTTGTCGCTTGCTTTTGACATGTCCTTCATACTGTTCTATTTTTATATTTATTATTTTTTTTGTGCTGATTTATTGTTTCAAATTAATACTAATATCTTTATTTTATTTGCTATAACAGCTTATTATATATGCGGCACTGTATCTAAAACTAAGAAGGCATCTTGATCCGGAAGAGGATGGACAGCAGAAATACGCCGCGAGGATAGCTGATATTTTGAACCCTGGAAGAGGTGAAGGAATGGAAAAAAATCCATGCACTCAGCTCTTGTTAAAATCAAACTGTAATTTGAGAGACCTCATCTTTGTGAAACCTTTGCATATGAGGATAAATCTGGATACCCTGGATCACCCAAAAGCCGATAATTCAAAAGATATCATCTTAACAGACTCTGCCATTGAAGTCAATGTATCTCTCTAGACATGATTGCTGCTGTGAAAATACTCATGTCCATGTCACAAGTTTTTGAAGATTCGACTGTCAGTCAAAAGCTTGAGTTCATGCATACAGCAAGACCCTCTGAGAGCAAGAGGAAAAATTAAATTAACACTTAGCAGGGATCCTCCATTGCAGGGCATGCCTTGTGTCGTTGTATTGTTGTCATAAATTCAAATGTAAAAGGGAGATCAATAGATAGGAATTTTTAAAGTTCAATCTGATTGCTGTACTGAGAAGAACAAATCATAAATAGAGAGAGAAAGAAAGAAAGATGGGATATGGTAAGAATTGAAATCGTTTCTAGTCAAACCCTAATGTTTGAAATGGAATGTTAATGTCGATTCGTTAAGGTTGATGCAGCTTGGTTTGACATTGTGAGATGAGAGCGTTGAAAACTACTGTTACTAGCTGAGTTGACCCGGAATCCACTACCAAACTCACTAGTGGAGTTTACTAGGGTTCTTGGAGCTTGATCATGCTAGTAAAACTGAGGATGTAAAATAATTGGACAAATTTTGTGAATAGATTTGTGATGGAGAATTGAGAATGGAAAGCAAGCAAAGCTATTGCTGCCTCAACACGTACGTGGAGGACAGCAGGCGAATAATCCATGTCAAGATCAAAAGGCTTTTATTTTATTAATCACTGTAATAAAACCTGGATTGTCACATCACTTTAGCTCGGACTGGCTAATTTTTAGTTTAGACTGATCCAAGTTAAAAAAAAATAAGAAAAAAATTTGTTGACCTGGTTAAAAAAATCAGGTTGACCAACTGAATTTTTATAAACTTTAAGTTAATAATCATATAATTTTTTAATAACTATTATATTAATAAAAACATTGCTCAATCCTGGGATTGCAGGAAACAAATCACTGGAAGGTTTTACTAGCCACCTGATAGATGATTATACTACTATTCAACACATTCTTCCATGTAGTAATGGTGGTATTATGTGTAATATGTTCATCAGAGTATCTTCGCACCATAAAGTCACAACTCGATTCACCTCAAATTACACGTTCAAGAATCAGATGAAGAACAAGGGGCGCTGAGCTGCAATGAGCTGAAGCCACCATAATATTTTTATTCATCAACATTTAATTTCTATCTAGGAGGAGGCATTGACTGCAATTTTCAAGCCCCAATCACAGTGGCTAGGGATACTGCATATGAAATAGTTCTGTCCCTTCTTCAGCTTGATTGTATCTTTTCCACTCGTGTAGATGGTGGAGCTCGGAGAGGCTGCGCAGCTATCGTAGCCATTGGCATCTACAGTGGCCACATCATGCAATGATGGATCGTAGTTGAATACTGTTCATCCAGAAAACACAGCACCGATCAAAGTTAATATAGTTTCACAGAGGAGAAATAACTATTATTGGATCAGATTAAGGAGATAAAATATGTGATGGTTCTCGGAATTTTACTCAGCATGTCGCCGGCCTTGAACCTCTTCCCGTCAGCCCAACTCTGGGTGTTGAAAGTCCAGCCTGAAGTATCACCGACGGTGAAATTAGCTGCCTGAGTGGTCTTGAATTGGAGTGATATAGTGATGACGAGAAGAGCACTGGCCAGAACTACGAGGCTTGCACTGCATCTTCCCTGGCGAGCCATTTTAGCAATTGATTGATTCTTGAAGGAGAGTACTGCTAGTGAATGCTGAAGTGCATGCTTAGAGTTACTTTTATGCAGAGTTTGGTCCGATAAAGGACAGGAACCGATGATTAATTTTTGTTTTAGACAATAAATAAATAAAATAAACACAACAACAACGACAACCTACATAATAGGATTAAGGTGGTTGGTGCCAAAACTCTCAATGAAAAAACAATTATGCATGTGTCAAACTATATATATATATATATATATATTGATTTAAATAAAAAATATTTATTCTTTAACTAAACAAATAAAAAAATATCGAAAAAATTGAAGTAGAAGTAGTCTCATATCTTTTTATCCTTTCGTTTTAATAAAACAGAAATTCATTTCAAATTATATATATATATATATATATATATATATATATATATTAAATGAATTTTTTATGGGTTACCCTCCACATTTTAATAAAACAAAAAATTAATGTTAAAATTATCTTAAAAACACATTTATTTTTATGTTTTTGTTTTTATGCCCCAACCTAACATTTTTTATTTTATTTTTATCACGGGACATTATCCAAACCCAAAAAGAAGACAATAGTTGTTGGGGGTGAAATTGCATGATTGCAAAGTAAGGACAGGAGAGTCGCATAATATTTTAATTTTGCCATCACCAAGTACAATTTCAAGATTCCAATTGCAACAACGTCCTTTTCTTCCCGTGTCTTCACTTGCTAACCAAAAAATGAATTAGATGAAAGCGAATCTCTTCAAGACAATTAAAATAAATACTTGCATTTAGCAAATATTAGAAGCATACTAGACCCTGTTCTTTTCATCAAAATTTATATATTTTTTTATTTTATTAACCTTTTTGTTGTGTTTATATCAAAAATAAATTTAAAAAATATATATTATTTTAGCCTAAAAACTTTTAAAAAATAATTGTTTTCATGCTCTCAAATACCTTAAATATGTGTGAACTCTTAATTAATTATGATGGATTGGATAGGATTTTATAGTTTTATTATTATTTTTTTGAGGTGTCTTGTTATGGCATGAGCTAGCAAGAGATTTTTAAGAATAGTTTTCACCATAAGGATATAAGAGTAATTTGGATGACTAATTTGTAAATAAAAATAAATAAACGGGTCTGATTTAAAATAAAAAATGATCAAAAACTCCATTATTTTAGTATATTTGTATGCATGCATAAATTACACCATTACTTTTCCATGTATCTATATTTGTATTATTCATAATTAGATTCATAGGAAAAGATTGAAAGTCTTGGATAGGAAAACGAGTGGTTTTTACGTTATCAAAATTAATTTAGCATTTAATTACTATTTTAAGTTTGGAAAAAAAGAGCCCGGAGGGAGAAAATATATTCTTTGTATATTTTATATTTTTATTTTAGACTACTAAAAATTCAAATCAAAACTATATTATAATTATATTTAGTTTAACTTTATCATAATAGTCTCCAAGGATATAGTATAGTAGTAAAAAATTTAAAATTTGCATTGTAGATCTTGGATTCGATTCAATACGTGTTTCTCTTGTAAGAATATAAAATAATCAGAATTTTATTTATTTAATATATTCATATAAATAATACTTAAAAAAAGATAGGGTTTCTCAAATAATAATAAAAAAAAAAACTATGTCATAATAATTAATATTGATCCCCCCTGTAATGATTCTTTCTCTACGTAGTTGAATGCACGTCGAGCACACAAGTAGATTGAGCTGGCCATGACAATTCATGAGCACGGGGAGCCCTTTTTTTTTATCTCTCAAGAAACCGCCTGGACATAGCTAGCTTATGTCTGAAAGCTTTGTTTAACATGGCAGCTCACGCACGAATACAATTGATTATGACAATTTAAAAATAACAATAATAATAAAATATTATTTAATATTAAATTTATTGGATATTGAAATTTATAATAATTGTTTTAATTTGTATTTTTATAGAGTTATCCTAATCACATGCCTGAATTACAAATTTTGTGGGTTGGTCGTGTTGACTCATGTAATTTTTTTTTATTTATTTTTAATCAATTTATTTTCTTCACTTGTACTTTAATTTTAAGTTAATTGAGAATTGAACTTCATAATTTTTTTTAACCTGTTTTTTTTCATGATTTATGTTATGTAAATTAACTTGAGTTGAATCAACTTATTTTTTTAGTTAAATTTTATTTGCAGTTTTAACATTAAATATTGAAGGGTTAACTGGAATAAAATCAAGTTATTTCAGTCTAACAACCTAGGTCATGGATTTAGTGAATTGACTCGGGTTGTTTTTCATGTTTTTTAATTGATTTTTTATATCAACATTCAATATTGAACTAATTTGGAATTGAAATTCATGATTTATCTTGGTATGTTTTCTATCAAATCATCTTGGTTTAATAACATGAGTTGCGAGTTTGACAAATTAACTCGAGTTGTTTTTTTAGATTTTTTTATATTAATTTTTTCTTCAAATTCATCCTTCAATAATGAGTTGATTAAGAATTAGAATTCATAATTTATTTTAATTTATTTCAATGAAATTATCATAGTTTCATAATTAGAGCCATGAATTTAACTTGTTAACTAAAGTTAATCCAAGTAAATATCATATTTCATTATCTTAATATTAAAAAAGATATTATCTTGGAAAAAAATTTATTAAACATTATTCTGATGGATTATATGAGTTGTTTTTCGACATACAAAGTCTACTAAATTATATGGGATAAACTCTCTTACTGTTTAAAAAGGAAAAAAAAACTGAATCACCCGGTTACAGGTTGAGCCCCCAAGTCAAGTGCATAAATGATTCAAAAGAAAAGTCTGCTGAATTAAGACCTTGGGTTGATGGAGCCGAGATTCAGAACCGTCCAATTTACAACCACCCCAACTCAACGGTTTCTAGGATCGTCACAGGCCAGTTCATTCCCCCTCCCCACACGGGTAAATCCTACCATTCACTTGTCTATCCATTTTCCTCGGAGGCACCAAAAAAATAAACCAAGTTATTTTCTGTTACCTGGCTTGTCTCCTTGGATTTTCCTTTCTCTTTGGTAAATTTCTCGTATCTTTAAATTTCAGTTTGTGGCTACCTAGGTTCGGTTAATCACGTTTGGGGTTTTTAAACCACCCCACATCCTTGAAATGCCATGTTGTTCGGTATCTTGTGTATCAAACAACAACGTAATTAATTGTGTTCTTTGAAAATTTGGTGGTTGGTTTCTTGATCGAGCCTTATGGATCATGATTTCTTCTGAGGATTAAAAGATTTTGATATCTTTTAAGTTTGAGACGACGTCAGCGCCCACAGCAAATTCTTGGAGCTCAGGCAGATAAATTTAGGAAATATTTGGCTTCGAAGCATGGGTTGCTTTTGTTGGTTTTCATCTAATGAGAAAAATGTAGATAGGAGGAGAAATGGTGCAAGAAGATCAGCTCAGCAACCTGCCTATCCTCCTCGGAACGATCACAATCATATTGCACCACAACCGAGTAAGTTCTTTTGGACAATTCTCTCTACATGCATTATAGATTGAAACATTCATGGGATTTTAGGACGAGTATATCATGTCAAGTTCAATGAAATCAATTTATCTATGGGAAAGAAATAGTCAGTTAGATAGACCTTTGAAAGCTCTAACTCTAATATCTTGAGCAGAGAATTGTAAGCCAAGACCCCCACCTGAATCTAATGACAACAAGGATGCTCGTGATCATAAAGAAGCTGCCAGCGGTAGCAGTCATGTAATGGCAGCACAAACTTTCACTTTCCGAGAGCTGGCCGTGGCTACGAAGAATTTCCGACGGGAATGTCTGGTTGGTGAAGGTGGATTCGGTAGAGTTTATAAGGGGAAACTTGACAAAAGTGGCCAGGTACGTTGGGTTTTCTCTTCTTCTATCGATGTCAGGTCGGCACTCTCTAGCTAGTTTCAAACATAAATAGTGATTCGAGGGTAAATTTATTTTATTCAGGTTGTGGCTGTGAAGCAACTTGATAGGAATGGTTTGCAAGGGAACAGAGAGTTTCTTGTTGAGGTGTTAATGTTGAGTCTGTTGCACCATCAGAATCTCGTAAATCTTGTCGGATACTGCGCTGACGGAGATCAAAGACTTTTGGTGTATGAGTACATGCCAATGGGATCTCTCGAAGACCATCTACTAGGTACACTAGCTAGCTTTTGTTTGTGTTTCTTTCTGCATCATGAAATGCCATAATTCTCTGGACATTTACAATTTTCAGATCTTACACCTGAGCAGAAGCCATTAGAGTGGTTCTCAAGAATGAAAATAGCATTGGGAGCCGCAAAAGGTTTAGAGTACTTGCACGATAAGGCCAATCCCCCAGTTATATATCGTGATTTGAAATCATCAAACATCTTGCTAGACAAATTCTTTAATGCCAAACTCTCTGATTTCGGGCTAGCAAAGATTGGACCTGTTGGGGACAAGTTGCATGTATCTTCAAGGGTGATGGGAACGTACGGTTATTGTGCACCAGAGTATCAAAGAACTGGCCAACTTACAGTCAAGTCAGATGTGTACAGTTTTGGAGTCGTTTTTCTGGAGTTAATCACTGGAAGGAGAGCCATTGACACGACAAGACGAAACAATGAGCAGAATCTGGTTGCTTGGGTAGCTAATCTCACTCTCCTTTCCTCTTCCTAATCTTTCAGTCTAGTAGCTTAAACACATTTGCTTCTAAAACGTTGTCGCAGGCACAGCCAGTGTTCAAGGAGCCTAGTAGATACCCAGAACTAGCCGATCCACTTCTACAGGGGGGTTTTCCTGTAAGAGGCTTAAATCAAGCAGTTGCAGTCGCGGCCATGTGTCTCCAGGAGGAACCATTGGTCCGTCCATTGATCTGTGATGTGGTCTCTGCTCTTAGTTTGCTTGGAGATGGTCTAGAAGAAGGAGCAGAACCAGCTGCTTCTTTTCCTTCCCCGCCAACCATAGGAAACCCTGACAGTGCAAAAGAACGGCAACTAGCTGTGGACGAAGCCATAGAATGGGGATCAAATTCAAGGCGCCTGGCGTCGCAGGGTCCAAGTGCTACTGCCTTGTAGATTTTCTTCCGTTTAGATTCTGTATGCATCAATATGGTCGTTTTCCTTCTCGCCTCTCTCTCTCTCAAGACACTAATTAATTTACTCTCTGGGTTGTGTTTGGTCAGAATCTCATGACAGAAAGAACAAATACTGAAAGAGATGGAAACATGTTTGGTTGACATCAGATTTCCATCTCTTTTGCTTTGAGAAAACCTAACTGCTTTTTATGCAATACAACAATATGTATCATGTTGCTGCTGCACTCCATCTCCAGAGCAAGCATAATAATGTCACACGTGTGAGTCAACACAAGGAGATAGGATTGTTCAATTTGATTTCATCGAATGATCTTATTAACATGGCTATAGCATTTTTCTACTCTCGCAGACCTAAGGCTTGCCTTTCTTCCTGGGGAATAGTATAGGTCTCTGGTGATCATTGTCCAGAAACACGGGAATAAAAGTTGGAAAATCCTTCGAGCAATAACGCAAGCCTTCTGGTGCTGACTTGCTTTGATTTTGATGTACAAGATTTAAAGATGGAATTAACAGTGCTAATTAAGGAAAGAATTCTTGTAAAGAAAAGAAGATACACCGAGAAACCAAGAAAGTGCAAAGTTAACATTAGTATTGATTCAATCTCGTAAAGGGCTCCGGTGTATAGTTGTCTATGAGCGAACCGGGTCTGATTCGGGAAGATTAATAATAGAAATGTCTGGTTTCATTAAGTAATTCATCAAGCTAATGATGACATCAATAAACGTTCCGGCGGGTATTTAAAAGAAAGGTTCGGTTGAAACAAGAAAACTTGTCTTGATTACTCTTCTGGACTAAATGACTGTTTTTCACTTCCTTTCAAAATATTTTTTAAAAGTTAAATTTTTTTAATCTATTTTTTTTAGATATTTTAACACGTTAATATCAAAAATATTTTTTTAAAAAAAAAAAACATCTTTAGATTGTAATAATGTTCAGAATAAAAAATATAGCAGCTATTATAGACCAGACGAGAGATTCTCAACACCACCAGAAAAGGTGGAATCTCATTCCTATACTAGAAAAAAGACAATTTGAGCTTATCAGCCAACGCCGGAAAAGGTGGGAGTCTCACTCCTAATAATATAAACAGAAAAGACATTTTGTCTTTTTATAAACTCAAAAAGATCCAAAAACAACTTTGTTGTGATAGATTCCTGATATAAACCGGATCATAAGTTGTCTCGCCGAAAATAATAGGTTCCCCGGATCAACTCTCATAGCCAAATTGAACGTTATGTATATATGTATACATCCCTCCCTCCCACACAACCAAACCACCATGCATCGAGCATCGGGCATCAGCGCGCCTGGGCAATAGCCACAGACACCAGCAGATACATTAAAGTGATGTCCAACCAAACCAATGAATGAAATAAAGTAGCAAATGTTTACTAGAAGGATAAACCGACGGTTAAATTCAGGCAATGTGCCACATTGTTTTGGAAAAACAGATCCCAGGCCTACAATCAGGCGCAGGCCTCGCAGCGGGCATCTGTTTTTTACATAAATTGATGAGATATGATCATCAGGTTATTATCGTCTAGATGACTTAGAAGTCACATTGAAGCTTTAACAAATGACAGCTACCACACCACCTAAAATTATTCCCTTTCACAATTTCTAGCTTTGTGGCATTGCAGCATTTAGATGACCATATCTTTGCATTACTCTTTTAGCAGCTAAAGCTGCGGCCTCTCCTGCTCGAAATGTGCCGCTAGCCATGATTGCAGCAAATTCACGGCTGATCTCCTCCTGTACTTTGTTTCGAGCATCCCCGAGAGGGTCTCCTGTAATCCCATTGACTGAAGTCTTCCCTTTGGCTTCTGCAGATTTGACATCATGAGGCGCCAAGGTGTTCGATGTCATAGGCTCCTTAGGTTTGACACCATCAGGTTTGACTTCAACATTAGCCTCTTTAACAATTACTTTTGTGGAAGGGCTAGGAAAACCGGAGGATTTATTAACATTGACTGTTGCAGTCTGTGAAGACTGAGCTGAAGGAGGCCTGAACTGTGGAACTTGCGGGACAGCCCCTGCTCTCAGTGTTGACTCCAAATTTTGTATCATAGGCACTACAACATTAAAATAAGCAATGATAGGATAAGAGTTAGTGCCACGAGCAGTGAAGTTGTGTGCACAAGCGCTACCCACTAGCATGTGCCTAGTCGGTAGACAATCTAATTTGAATCTACTACATCCCGCAATGATATTTGAGACTTCTAAACACATTACTGAGTTCTCTAAAAGAAAACTATTAGACCCCAAAAGAGGGTTTTTCTCTTAGCAAATAAGAGAAGGGATCAGAAAGCATCTATGGACCTTCTAGTTCACTCAAAATTCAAAATAAATAAAAAAATAGAATTTTTTTTTAAGGGAATCAGGGTATTTGATTGGTAACCATGAAAAAAAGACTTGTAACATTACAACTCTCTCACCCCATCTGTATTTCCATTTAAGAGAAGAAGGAAAGTGAATGACTAGCACAATCAAGATCAAGTTAGATCAACTCACTTATAAGAGCACCCATTGGACTGTTCATGACTTCAGTGGGTAGATGAAGAATATATTCTGGAATAGTCACACCCACCAAAAACTGGGCAACCTCATTGCTGAAGTTGTTGCAGTTGTGAGTAAGTAAACTATAAGTCTCAGCAGAGTAACGGGAACTAATGTCCTGCAAATACTCTTCAAATACATCCTGGGGTACATGTGTGATACCCAAATCTACCACTTTCAATGGTGTTCCGTAAGGAGTTGTTCCAGCAGGCAAATGCTGTATACCTCCCCCAAAGTAGTATTCATTACCATACACCACAACTCCCGTGTGCCTATAATGAAATAAAAAACGATTAAGTCAGATACAAAGCAACATAACACTAAAGCTTGAAGGTTCATACCAACTCATCCAAGACTTGAATAAAATGAAGTTCAGGATCATTTTACATCCTGCGTCATAGACTGCACAATGTACCAAATATTGTATACAAGTTATCAAAAGAACAATCCCATGAATTCCAAAAAAAATCGCACTAGAATTCCAGAAAAAAAAAAAAAGTTCATATTTACTTCATATCTCAAAACAGTGTACAGATATAAATACAGCTGTATTGGGTATATCATCAAATGATAAACGGCAGAATATGCCAATGATAGAACAAAACCTCTCCATCTTTATATATTGAAGATTAATGTCTGTTTAAAAATGAATAGAATAAGCCACCTAGGCACCCCCCAGCAAGAGTTGCATGCACATGATTCACTTCTAAACTGTTAAAAATATTGGGGGGGGAGCAAATACCCACCAAACCAGAAAGATTCCAATTATCAACCTAAATTTGAGTTGTAAAATGAGGTTAGCTCAAATGCCAATTACACTACACTGCTCGCATTCTAATTTATATTAACATAAGAACAAGACACGTGCTCACACTGGAAAGGAGGTTATTTCGAGCATCCAAGATTTTCAGTACAAACAAGGTAGGTGGTCATCATATCATCTTCGTTCAAGAAACTTACCAAATACATCAAAGGAGGTTATTTTGAGTATACAAGATTTTCAACACAAAAAAGCAAGAAAGTCATCATATCATCCTCATTTGAGACTCTTACCAAATACCATCAATGGCCTTCCCCAAAAATGTTGTCGAGAGTTGTCTTGCCAGTCCTTGGCTGAGATCATACACATTCAAGGTAACCTTGTAACCCTCCTACCATCAGTAAATCAAAGTTCCAGCTCAATAACCAATGTAAAAAGCCAACGCCACAACTCACATGCATACATCTAATACAACATGCAATGAAAAAAAAGGAGCAAGACAGACAAAATTTTACCTCGGCCATCTCTCACAGTGTTTCACAGACTAGAAGTAGCAAAAAGTTCTGTCAACCAATGAATGATGATCTGTTCTGGTCACAATCCAACGGCACATGCATTCATTTAAAACAAATATGATACAAAATTAGCAATGCCAATTAACAAAAAATCCAATTTGTAACTTGAGAAGTCAGTATTTCACAGACTAGAAGTAGCAAAAAGTTCTGTCAACCAATGAATGATGATCTGTTCTGGTCACAATCCAACGGCACATGCATTCATTTAAAACAGATATGATACAAAATTAGCAATGCCAATTAACAAAAAATCCAATTTGTAACTTGAGAAGTCAGATTTCTTCGGTATATCCTAAGTTGCACCCGGTACTCTCACATGAAAGTGGGGCCATGAATTCTTTTCATGATGAGCCCCATATTCATGTGAGCAAAAGAATTTCGAGTGTTTGGCATAGATAAGCAATAAATTGTAGCTTTTTCTCACCCAGGATTCCAGGAGAAAGTTTTAGCAGTGCAAAATTATTTTGTGACTGTTTGGTGGTATGGTTAAGGTTGTTTTTGAAGATGTTTTTCGTTTAGAAATGTAATAAAATAATATTATTTATTTTTCAAAAATCATTTTTGATATCAGCATAATAAAATAATCTAAAAGAACTAAAGAAAAAATTAGTTTAAAAAAATAATAATTTAAAATAAAAAAATCCTTTTTTTTTTCAAAAACTTTCAAATCTATGGTTGGACGAAACGCAGACGGCACCACAGTATAGAAACATACGGAGCCTGCAGCTCCCAGTATACCTAATAATTTCTCGAACACGAGCGCACGATAACATCCCACAATGCTACACTTTAGAGTTTACAAGACGAAAAATAAAATGAAAAACCTAAGTTCATTTCATGAATAAAATAAAAATTGAAAACAAAACAGAAAATCGTATCGTCATTTAGAACAAGAGCATAAACAACAGCGCTTCAAAATTACACAGATCTGCAGGTAAAAAAATTAAAAATAAATACAAATAAAAATTCAAGCGCCAAAGACGACGGAGAGAAAAGCATCTACGTAGAATCAAACCTAAAATCCGAGTATTAAATGAAGAAACAAGGTAAATAACAGAAAAATGAAATCGACAGAGGAGAGAAGGAAAGGATTACCTGGTTGGAGGCACGACCGTGGGGAAAATTCTCTCTGCCTGACCTCGATAACGCTTACAAGGAAAGGCAGAGGAAGGAATTTATACCATACAATTGACCTCCGAATCGAGAATTTTCCTCCCGTTTCCTTTTCTCCTTCCAAGAGTTTCTAGAACTCCCTCGCCAATTCTTGCTCGACACGTGGAGTTGGTCGGTGGTCCGTTAATTCCTCCTCAACTGTTTTTTTTTTAAGAGCGAGATGAATGAAAAAATCTAATTCAAACGCTAGAAGTTGACATATGGAATGACGATGGGTGTGGCATTTTTACTTTAGAGAATAGTTTTTTTTATTAAATATAATTTTTTTTCAAAAAAAAGAATAGTGAAACGTATTTATCAAAAAAAAAATTACAAGAAAACCTTAGTATATTTTTATGAATCTAAAAGATCAAGTAAAATCTCAATTATATTAAGTTTTTATAATGAATGAACATGTTGACTCGAATTCAAGATATATTATCATATAATTTTTATAATTACGTGATGCCCATTAAAAATATATTTATTAAATATAAATTTTATAGAGTGGATATTAGGTCTTTGTTTAATTTACATTAAAAATAACAAAGAAATAAGAACATGTTAGGTATTCAAACAGTATTTTCCTTTTTATTCTTGATATTTTCTCTTGTTTTTTTTTTTTAAATGGATAATTAAAAATTTTTATTTATGAAAACATATTTTTTTCAACTGTAAATATGTTTTTTTATCCTATTTCTTAGAAGAGTTTTATAACTAAACACGTCATTTTTTTTTTATCTATCTAAATGATAAAATGAATCCATTTAGTGCAAGCCCAATGGTAAGAGCTATTTTGGAGAGCCAAGTATGTTAAATGACTATTTGCTGATGCCACTCCAATGGTAAAAGTCATTTATTTTTATATTATTTTACATATAATACAATTATTTTATATGTAGTTTAATTATGCAATCAATTATACAGTTAACAAGAGTAAGCTATGCAACTAAATAATTGCTTTTAATAAATCCCTCAACAATATAATTATTAAGAATAACCATTTTTATTTTATTTCGTTAAAGTTCATCATGCATCATTTTAATTTTTATGATGCTTTTAATCAATGTTACTTATTATCATTGAATGTTAAAAGAACTTTAAAAAACAAATTGAATTGAAATTAATTTTATAATACGATAAAATATATTTAAAGCTAGTTAAAAATAATTTATTTTTTTACAATTAATATAAGTAATTTATATAATTAAATAATTGCTTTTAAAAAATTCACATTATAATTATTTTTTTAATTATATTTAAATAAAAAAATTAAAATTAAAATAATAATATAAATGAAATAAAAAATTAATTTATAATTAAATATCAGCGTCTTGCTACTCTCTCTCTCTCTCTCTCTCTCAAATGAAATAAAAAATTAATTTATAATTTATGGCTTTTGATTCAAGAATGATAGAAATAGCTCCTAAAACATGGAGTAATCATTTTAAAAATTAAAATGGTTGCTTCGCTGGAGTTAATTTTTTTTTATCAAAATAACTAAAGGACGTGTTTTTAGCTTTTGCCTCTTGAGATTAGTTACGGTTGGACTTGCCCTTATAATATATTTGAGTATTACTATATGTCACGTGTTCACATGTGTTCATTTGCATTCGATTGTTTTAACTATCTTTGTCTGAATTAATGTGCTTAAGCAGTTTTAATTAAATACTTATATATCTGGTAAGTTGTTGTTGAGAAAAAAAAATTTTTTTTAAAAAAAAAGATTATTATATTTTAAAACATGCAAGAAAAATTTGTCAAATATGTTTAATCTTGATTAATTTAATAATATAATTTAATAAAATAACAATGAAAAATTTTATCTCAATCAAAGCACGGCTAGTATGTAAAACTCATAACATGGACATGAGTCGTGTTCATCTTATGTATTTATTGTGCGTCCTAGATAACGAGATTATGATATTCAAAGAGAAAGAAAAATGATGATAAATAAAAACATCATTGAAAAAAAATGTATAAATCTTGATATTTAATTTCACAACATGAATCATTAACTCAACTATTTTAAAAGAATTTATTCACTAAAATCAAATTATAACTGAAATTGACACATATATAATTTATTGGATAAAATAAATGTAAAAATATGTTATTCAATGATGCCAAATGAATCATATTAAACTACTCAAAAATTAAACACACCTAGTATAGTCAAAAACTTTTTACCATAAAAAAAAATGTTAAATAAGACCAAAAAAAAACCACAGAAATTTATTAATAAAAACATAGAAAATAAAAAATAATAAGTTCGTATATTGTATAGCTTAGCAAGTCAAACAAAGACCCATCAAGAGTGCTATGATTTCAAATTTAAATTGTTGGAGGTTTTAATTTTTAATATATTTTTTTAATTTAGATATAATTAGAAAATCAATAATTATATTGTTATAAGGTTTTTTTAAAAATAATTATTTAATTATATAACTTACTCTTATTAATTATAATATTAATTATATAATTAAACTATATATAAAATAATTTTATTATATTAAAAATATAACATAAAAAAATAACTCCCCAAACTAGTTTTTGTAATTGGAGTGCTCTATAAAATGGCAAGCACATGAGTCTAGAAGATCAGGAACTCTAGGCCTTTTTTTACTCATTAGTGTTGATTTTTCTCTGTTTGACCACTCTGGTAGGGAAATCCTTTAATAAATCCTGTTTAATATTATTTATTTTTTAAATAAACAGGGCGGGTCTCATGTCATCTGCTCTAATTTATTTTAAAAAAATAAATATAAGACGCACCAGAACAATTTATCAATTGCTTGGCGGTTGCAATCATTGTTTAGAGCAAATTTCTTCCTCTCGCTATAACTATTTCCCCCAACTTAAAAAATGAATTTCTTCATCTTGCTTGATAATATACTGGTCATTTATTATTATCTCATCGCAATTAGAATTATATTTTTTTAATATAATAAAATATTAATTGTATGATATTTTTTTTTATTATAATATAAATTTGGGTAAAATAATGAATCCGTGTATGATTTATATGGAATGTGAGTTTTTTATAAAATATATAAATTTTAAATCGATATAAATTTATTTGTCGAGTAGGTTTCAATAAAATCACCAACATAAAATTATCATCATCATTAAAAAAATAACAAGATTCGAATACCTGAATTTTCAAATTCACTGTACTGTGATTAATTTATTTTATAGCCTAATTTAAATTAAACACAGTAAACAAAACATAAATAATGAAAATACTTGCAATAATCAAATAACAAAAATAAATAGTTAAGTTTTTATCTAAAAAAATGAAAACACTATTGAAAATCTATTTTCATGTTACCGTCACCATCATAACTATAACAGTTAAAATTATTATCAATATTATTATCTAGATAATTAAAAATATTAAATTGCCTTGGAGAATAAAAAAAGAAAAACATTTTTATAAAAAAATATCACTAAAATTATCAATATCATTGCGCAAATAATAAAACCATAAAATCACATAATTTGAATAAACAAATAAAAATTACATAAAACACACAAAAAAAAAGGGAAAGGGATAAATAATAATTTTAAAATGACCACTGACATAAATTAAAATTTTAGAACTAAATCAAATTAAAAGAAAACCCCAATAAAATAAAATGAAAACAAATTAAAAAAAAATAAAACTATAGATGCACAAATACAAGTAAAATATAAACATTATCCAAGAATGACTGAAAAAACTAAAATAATATATACCAAATAAAAAACTCAAAGCATAAGGGCCAGAATGAAAAGTAAAATATACAATTAATTCCAAATGAATGGCAAAATATAAATAAATAAAAACCTTGAGACCGAAACAAATCAAGAGATTTTTTTTTAAAAATATGGTGTAATTTTATTAAAACATTAAAAGAACGAGGACCAAAATAAAAAAAATAGCATGCGTGATCAATTTCAATTGGAGGACAAAATTAAAACAATTAAAATCTGCAAACCAAAAATAATAAAAGAATAAAAAACAAACCAAAAATCAAAAGAATTTAAATTAAAATAAAATCAACATATATAATCAATTACAATAAAAGGATACAGATGAAAACAATTAAAAATTTTATTGAATAAATCATAAATAAAATTGAAATCTAAATAACATAAATTAAAATAAAACAATTACAAACACGAGTGATTGACATGTTTTCTAGTGGCAGGAGAGAGAAAATAGAGAAAAAACTAAAGATCGTCTACCAACAATTCACCGACCAGCATTACATGACACGTCTTGTACCGGGAGACAGAAGACATGGCGGTGCACCCCGTGATATGACAACCAGATGGTTCCCATGGCAAAACGACGACACACGTGCCGCCTAAAAGGCGTATGAAACATTACTATCACGTCTATGTGAAATGCGTGCAGTGTTTCCACAAAAAATAAAAAAAATATCAAATTACTTATACATACTTGAACTTAGCGATAACCACGAAAAAAACTTGGATAAAAATCCCACAATGCTCCCAACTCTAAGTCTTTTTTTTTGTTGTTGTCTTTTTTATGAGTATTTGTGTAGTTTTACTGTGCATGAATATGTGAAAAGCTCAAAACAACCCAATTATTCCTCGTCTTTTTGTCAGCTCATAGAGATAAAATGTTATTATGCAATTTAAAATGGAAAACTTCAGAAAATCCCAAATAATTTGAAAATACCACACATGTCATATGAAAAATATCTAAAATACCCTTGTTTTTTAGGGTTGAATTGCCACCTTAAGAGATAAAATGATAATTTTACTGTTGAAATCCAAAATAATATGTATCTAGAAAAATATATATTAAAATAACGGCTCCTTTAAGTTGTTTTTCAATATGCTTTAAAATCCTTGTTCAACAAGCCATTACAGAACATGGAGTATTATATATTATATTATATTATAATATACAATACGTTGCAGGTCACGGGACTATTATATTATTTTGGCTAGAAAAACAAAATTACATATAAAAAATATATATTATATCAGGGTAAAAATAAATCATTATCTCATAGATCTGATTTTTTTACGAGATCCCCTCAATACCATACCCTACACATTCGTATACGATACTTGTCCGATACGGAGTCGGATACATTTTTGGAGTATACATGCTTTTTGAATAAAAACAACATTTTTTTGGTTTCATCAGAGCCATGGTTTCACGCAAGCGCGATTCCACAGCTTTTTCTCTAACGATATCCGTATGATCCAAATTAATGCAAGGACCCTGCCTGACATAACCTGTGCACCCACGTGATCGCCCGTGTACCGGCTGAGCACAGTAACATTACCACAAAAGCCTAAAAAAACAAATCCAACACTGTTAATATAGTAATATACTAATTATTTCTTTAAAATATGTTATTGTTTAAAAATATATTACAATGTTTTTTATTTTTATATCCAAATTATTAAAAAACACAAAGAAATAATAATTTAATATATATATATATATTCAAAAATACTTTTAAAATGCAAAATCAAAGTTTAAGATTGTTTATTAAAATAATTTATTCATGGAAATATATTAAAATATATTTAAAAATATTAATATATCAAATTAAAAAAATCTACTAAATAATTTTAAAATAAAAGCATCGTTTCACTATAATTTCAAACAATCACAAGATTCCAAGTCCACATCAGTTAACTGCCAGCAATCAAGTCGTGCGTGTGCATGAGCTGTTTGACTTTAGTTGTGTTTGACTGTGTTTTAGTTTTTTAAGAAAACATATTTGATTTAAAAAATACATATTTTAAAATATTTTTATATATTAATATTAAAAATAAATTTTAAAAATTAAAAAAATATTTTAATATATATTTTAAATTAAAAATACTTAGAAAACAACAACTGCCCAATTTAAACACTTTTTTTTTTTCATTGTACACAATACTACCTGCTCGATACATAACAAATCAACGGGCACCGTCATTGCCTTCGGAACAACAAAACCAATTAAATATCGAACTGTTCCACCCCCAGGCTAGCTCCGAAGCTATAAAAATAAAAATATCGCATGGGACCAAGTAAGCTGGCTGGAATCTTCTTGTATTTTAATAATAAGTTTCTTTCACTCTGTTTGCCTGGTTCAGTCCTCTACTTCTTCTATACTCAGTATTAGTCCCTGTATATTTAGCTATACCTATTGTTACTTTTAAACAATATATAATTTTCCAATATACTTTTATCAAACCTTTTTCGATCCAAATTAATAAATTTATATTTTAAAATTATGTTGATATATACAATAATATAATTTTATTTTTTTAATAAAAATATTGTTTTCTATATTTTTAAAACCAATGTTGATTAATTTTGAAATTTCTATATAATATTTCAAGGGAAATCTTAAAATAACATTATGTTTTTTCAATTTATATTAAAAACTTGTTCAAATAAGGATATGATATAAATAATAAACAAAATATAGGTAAATATGAGATCCTTACTGAATTATACATGGATAAATTCAAGTTAATTAACCGATTAATTTTGAAATTTTTTATTTTTAAAAACATATTTTTAGAAGTTGTTATATAATTTAATAAGGGAAGCTTTGAAACTTCTATTTTTTTAAATAAAGGTATAATAAATATAATTAAAAAAACAAATAAATGTTATATACTCTATAAATTATATAAATAACGACAAATTCAAATTATTCGACTGATTAATTTTAAGATTTTTTTTATTTTTTAAATCACTTTGGAAATTTATATATGATACTCTAAGGGTAATTTTAGAATAAAAATTATAAATTTTTCAAGTGACATATTTTATTTTGACTAAATAAGGCATGATAAAAATAATATATGCAAGGAAAAGCCCGGATTAATTGGATGAGTAATTTTATTTTTTAAAAAAAAAAATTTAATATTTCAAGGGAAGTTTTACAACAAAACATGATTTTGTCAATTTGGATGTTTAAAAAATGATTACATAAGGATATAATATATATAATTAAATATGTAGGGATATACTAGATACTCACGAAATAATACGAGGACAAATTCCAGCCAACTACCCTCTAACTTTATTAAGCAGGGTATTTCACTAGAGCAAGATGTTCCACTTCAGTTGCACTCAAAAGAGAAAATCCAGGCATTGATTTTTTTCTTTCTAGTGATTGATTTTTTCCTCTTCTTTTTGGTTAATTTTGCTTCGAATTCAGGGATTTTAGTGCAGAGATCTTGTGAGATGGTTTCTGTAGCTGTTCAAGTTTCGAGCTCAAGGAAGTGTGGATTAGGTCTGTTTGGTTGCTAGCAAAATTCGGTGAAAGTCAAGAATAAGAATCTCCAGGTTCTTCTCTATGTATCTCACTAGGTTTTGTGTTTTGTCTAGTCTTGAGGTTAATCTAATTTTTATGTATTAAGCTTCGTTTTTTCCTTTAACAAGTTGTGATGAATTGAATTTTAAGCAACGATTCTCTTCTTGCAGAAAGGAGTAGTGATCGGTTGTTTTTTTGAAGAGACATGGCGCAGCAGAGTAATTGGGAAGCAGATAAGATGTATGAAATGGTTTGTAAGTATTTATTTTCTAGAATTTGGTAAAAACAATTTTGCTGATACATGTTATTTTGTTGGTATAGGCTTGATGTATATATTCATGATTATTTGTTGAAGAGAAAATTGCATAATTCTGCGAAAGCTTTTATGGCGGAAGGGAAGGTTGCCACTGATCCAGTAGGTAATGTTGTTTAGCTAATTAATTGCAGTAATTTTAACAAATTGTTGATACTTTATATACCCTCAAAGCACAATATGCTGTTTTGTCGTTGACTGAATCCTATCTTGTTCTTAAAATGCAAAAAATGCATTGCGCGGTGTAGGCTATGGTTATTGTCTTGCTCTGTCGGTTGTTTGAACTTTTTGTAACTTGAGGTAGAAAGAGCAGGTATGCTTAAGCAGAGGTTGGACATGCTATTCAAGTTTCTATTTATATATTTTTTTTGTGCAGCAATTGATGCACCTGGAGGATTTCTGTTTGAATGGTGGTCTGTCTTCTGGGATATTTTTATAGCAAGGACCAATGAAAAACATTCTGATGCTGCTGCGGCTTATATAGAGGTGCCTTTATGTTGTTTAAAGTTAGAGTTACTTGAACGGGTTTTCTGAAGGGCAGGGAAGAGAAAACAACTAAACTGAATATAACTTTCCATCAAAAACAGGCACAGCAGAGTAAGACAAGGGAGCAACAACAGATGCAAATGCAGCAATTACAACTCATGCAGCATCGCAATGCTCAGATGCAGCGAAGGGATCCTAATCATCCAGCTCTTAGTTCTATAAATGGTATGAACCCTGAAGGGATGATGGGGCAGCCATCAGCCAGTGTACTGGCTATGAAAATGTATGAAGAGCGTATGAAACACCCTCACTCTATGGACCCAGAGACATCACCAGCTCTAATTGATGCTAATAGGCTGTCCATGCTCAAATCATCAACTGGTCAACAAGGGTAGATGTCCTTCTATTTTTATATTTGAATTTCATCTCTAATTTTACAATCACTTGACAGGGTTCAAGTGGGTAATGGGTTTCTCTTGTCTTTGCTGATTCAGCCAGCTAGCACAAGGTAATTCTGGGAACATGTCAGCTTTGCAGCAAATCCAGGCTCGAACTCCATTGATAACTGTAATTACTTGGACTAGACCCTTCATTTACATCCTTGCTACTCATTGTTCTTGTTCCTTTCAAGAATTTCCATTCTACCATGCATTACCTGTTAACATATTGAATTTGCAGGACATCAAAAGCGAGATTAATCTGGGTCCAACCCAGAAAAGTTTGCCTATGGATCCCTCATCTATCTATGGACAAGCCATTTTGCAATCAAAGTCTGGTCTAGGTGGAGCGGGTAATTTCAAGTAGAGATTTTCATATAATACATATGTCCTTGTTATTGCAAGTACAATTCATGTTGGCATTCATGTTTTTCTCTCTCTCTTGCCAATTATCTTTCATCTCATCGTAATATTAGCTTCTGGGGCATGGTGGATTGAACTTTAGACCTTTATGGCTAGAAATTAAAGATGCTTCACAACATGCCTCATTCGAAATGCCTCAAGTTCTCTAGAAACATTGGATGTAGATGCTTAAATGTTTAATTTCTTTGTTTTAACATATGAAATATCATACCTTCGTTCAGTTGTGCAAGTTCGGTAAACTATTATTGTGTGTTCCTTTGTGGGCCTAGATTGAATAATCCTTACCAGTTTGACAAATAGATGGGAGCAGACAACACCTATTGTGCTATCATAGCACCCAACCCAAAAAAAGAAAAAAAGATGTTCTGAAATACATGTTGAATAAGTTATGTGCTCTGATAAATGTCATTGCCGGTAGAAAATTGCACCAAAACTTTAGATGAAATAACTTTTGAGCAAACTGAAAAGATTTCTATTGCATTACTTAAAAATGGATTACCTTTACTCAGGACTAAATCAAGGTGTTACTGGTCTTCCTCCGTTGAAGGGCTGGCCACTAACTGTAAGCTCTCTTTGGTTTTCCTTTTCTGGATATTCAATCCATCCTTTTATTTTTGTGTGTATTTCCGAGTCCTGGAACTTATAGTACTCCAAATCCTACAGGGAATTGATCATTTACGGTCAAGTTTGGGTGGACAAATGCAGAAGCCTAATATGCAGACTCAAAATCAGCTTCTTTTGGCTTCGCATCAACAGCAGGTCTTGGCACAGGCTCAAGCACAAAGCAACCTTGGAAATTCAGCTAACTATGGAGACTTGGATTCAAGAAGGCCAAGTCAATTGCCTAGGGGTAGCTTGAATGCAAAAGATAGCCAATCCATGAGAAATGACGGGTCTATATGTTCTCCAGTTCAATCAAGTTCACCAAAGGTTTGAATATCTTCTAAGATGAGGATGCTGTCAAATATAACCCTTCTCCTGATGTTAAATATATCAAAGAAAATTCAGCCATTTAATGTTTATCCTGCATTATTTCAGAAGATGATGCCGTTTAAACTTAAGAAAATTCAAGACGTGCTTGTTTGGGATTATGCTTGGACCATGCTTTTGAAAAAAATGATTTTTTTAGCAATCGTTTTTTTAGTGTTTTTGGATTGCTTTAATGTGCTGGTGTCAAAAATGAATTTAAAAAAAAATGAAAAAAAACATTATTTTGATACATTTCCAAGTGAAAAGCACTTTGAAAAACAATTTTTACCACACTTCCAAACAAGCACTCATTAATCTTTTTTCAGTTTTAAATACATTACTATTGTCCTTTGTCCTAAATACAGAGATTCAAGACTTGTTATTCTCCTGTCAGCTCTAAATACCTTACTATTACGTATTTGCTGATGTTCTAATAGATGAAGATGACCCAGATGCAGCACCCTTCATCTCAACAGCAGGATCAATTGCAGCAGCAGCAGGTTGTAGTTGGTCAAAATTAGTTACAAAGCTCCTTTATCGTCAAATTTATAACTATTAGTGCTATTTATAACTGTACAGTTCCTCCTTCCAATGATATGCTTTTGTAACCATAGAAGTTTGTTCTGATCTAATTATAGTCTAATTGCTGGCTGCAGACTAACAGGAAAAGGAAGCAACACTCCTCTTCTGGACCCGCTAACAGCACCTGTACAGGCAATACAGTGGGTCCATCACCCAACTCTCCTCCATCAACTCATACCCCTGGTGATGGAATGCCAACAAACAGTAGTTTTCAGCATGTTAAAAGTGTGCCAAAAAGCTTGATGATGTATGGTCCAGAGGGAACAGGAAGTCTTGCATCATCTTCTCATATACTGGTATATATTTTACATTTCTCAGCTAATAATTAAGGAAATATGCAGCAGATGCTTATTCAGCTTTGGTATCTTCATTGTGAGCACAAAGCTTCTTCAATTTTAACAACGAATTAGATGCCTCATAGTTGTGTAGTGTCAACATTATTTACTGGTACGTTTACAATGGCGGCAATGTGCCCCCCCGCCAAAATTAAGGGCAGGCTTACACATAAGAGAAGGGTTTTTTTGGGTAAAAAGGAAGGATTACAAGAGATGATTGCCCCCCAATTATTTTCCAAGAAAATTCATAACGGCCCTTAATAGTCCTAGGACTTTGCCCTTTTTTCTTGACATGGATCCCTTGTCATATCTCCTAAAGAATAGCTTTGTTTAGAGTAACTATTTATGAAATAATCATTTAAATGGGTTATTTTGTGTTTTTCAATTCAGTTTTGAAATGGTAACTTTATTAAATCCAGTAATACATATTAGAGTAACACTATTTTGTGTAAAAATGCCTCCTGAAATAGTGTTTTATTTTTGCATCCCTTAACCAAGAACCTAGTTCCACTCTGCCCCATCAATCCCCTAACAAAGTAATAGAATACAAGTCGAAAATTGGAAGTCTATCCCAATTAGCGTGCCTTGCCCTCTCTATACTCTACTCCGAATTTGTTGTCCACATACTCCTTGAAATGCATGTGGGGTTATAACCCATTTATGAAACTAGCCCTGGTACTTTTTCCCGGGGCAATATTTAACCATTAATTAGGTGTAAGCAAAAATATATCTAAATATGACTACTGCCATAGCAAGTTAAATTTGTAAATCATGGAATTACTAACTGAAACTTAAAAAAATAGCTTTAATCATTGCTTGAAGGATTGCTGTTTTTTCTCTTCTGTAAATGATGTTTTCAAATTTAATTCCTTGTTATTTTTTAATGTTTACTTAGTAAATAGTAGGACAAATACTATTCACATGCTTTCATTGTATAAGCATGTCCACTCTCAACATTCAAGAATGTGTGCGTGACAGAGAGAACTTTTATCTAAATCCAATTTTATTTTGTTAATATTAATAGAAATAAGGAATTATCTGATAATATAAGTATTTTTTATATTTAGTTCAGAATATCTTTATAAAAGTATAAGATGTCACAAGGAATAGTTAAATAGTAATCTGCATGGAAGAAAAGTTAATGATTTTTGTGAATTTCTTTGTTATTTTCATTAATGTGAAATACCTGTCACTTTTTATGACAGTATTTTCTTTTACATGAAATCACTGTTTTGAAGTTGACTCCCCTGAAAATTAATTTTGGTTCAAAATGGCACTGTCAGATTTAGTTTCCAGTCAACGTAGTTGATAAGAAACAGTACCCTTCAGCAATGTACACCATGAATATCAGGAGTTGTATAAACTAAAATGTGACAAAGCATTTGAGGAAGCCATATCTTGGTGCAGGAAGACATGGATCGTTTTGGAGATATTGCTGCTCTAGATGATAGTATGGAACAATTTCTTGCACCTGATGGAGATGGAAGGGACTTGTATGGAACAGTAAAGCAAAGTCTCAGTGAGAACCAAAAGGAGTCTTCTAAAGGTTGGCTGCTTATGGACATCTTTACATCTTTCCCGAGTTGAGAATGACTAGTTTCTTATTTCAGTACTGGACACTTTCTTCATTTCAGGTTTTACTTTCGGTGAGGTTGGCTGCATACGGACGAGAAATAGCAAGGTCACTTGCTGTCATTTTTCTTCAGATGGAAAGTTGCTGGCCAGTGCTGGACATGACATGAAGGTATGATGCTCTATTCATTTAGCATAAATATGGACATCTTTTCTTTATATAACCCAAAATAATGAATTGAGGTAATCTTGTTTTATGTTGTGTGTATCAGGTTGTCCTGTGGAACATGGATACCCTGCAAACAGAGAGCACTGCTGAAGAGCATAAATTAGCCATCACGGATGTTCGATTTAGGCCAAATTCATCTCAGTTGGCTACAGCTTCAGTTGATAAATCTGTACGATTATGGGATGCAAACAGTGTGAGTATCTTTTCCTCCTTTTGTGATTGGGATGTGCATCAAAGTCTGTAAGGTGTGGGGTGCAGCGGCAATAATCCTTGTATTTCTGTGGTTTCCATGTCTTGTTGATTAAGCAATCTAAAAATATATCTCATTGTTGAAAATGGTTTATTCATTTGAGTTTTCGTTGCAGCCAAGCTACTGTTTGCATGAGTATACCGGACATAGTTCACCTATCATGTCTCTAGATTTCCACCCCAAGAAAACTGATCTTTTCTGCTTTAGTGACAATGACAATGAAATTCGTTATTGGAACATCAATCCATTCACAAGTGTTCGTGTCTCTAAGGTTCGCTATATTTTTTAATGTTCTTTGCTAAGTAGCTGCACTCGATTCTCTTTCAGTATAACCTTCCCACTGATGATTGAAAACAAATAAACCTTTTACTTAGGGAGGCAATGCACAAGTGAGATTTCAACCTAGAGTTGGACATCTACTAGCTGCAGCATCAGATAAAGTGGTGACCATCTTTGATGTTGAAACTGATAGGCAGATTCACTCATTCCAGGTACCCCTCATTAAAAAATATGCTGTAGTTGATAATTTAAATGAGCATTATTTTTCAAAAATAATTTCATTATCCAAGTACATAATTATCCTCTCTTATTTCCAGGGGCATTCTGAAATGGTAAACTACATATGCTGGGATTCAACTGGAGATATTTTGGCTTCGGTTAGTCAGAACTTGGTGAAGATCTGGTCGATGGCCTCAGGGGAGTGCATTCAAGAGTTCGGCTCCAACGGGAACCGGTTTCATTCTTGTGTTTTCCATCCAAGTTACCCAACTCTCTTGGTTATTGGAGGAATCTCAGTAAGTCACATTCCTTTATAGAACTGTACTACAGACAATAATGGACGAGCCTTTCTGATGACTGGATGTTGATTTTATTGTAGATATCACCTGTCACTACATGGTTAAGACATTGGTTCATGGTAGTAGTGATGTTTGTACAAAATAGATGGTGACAATTCTTGTTGATATTTCCAGCGAGGCTAATTTTGGGCCTTTCTAAATGTTTCAGGGATGAGGATGAGGCTGTAGTCCTTACTCATAACATGATACCTGAAACCAGTCCACTGCTGAATTTCTTTATAGCTAGGGTTTTCCTTGTATACGAGAACGAACTCTATTTTTTTCCAGCATCAATATCTTTGCTACAATATCACACATTCCAAGCATAGCAATGAATTCAACTCATCTTGTTCTCATCTTTGCCAGATTTCTTGATATATTGCAATTGTTTTTTCAAATGTGGCTGCAGTCGTTGGACCTATGGAACATGGCTGAGAATAAGAGCATGACAATCCCAGGGCATGAGAACATAATCTCAGCTCTGGCGCAGTCACCTGTCACTGGGATGGTCGCTTCGGCAAGCCATGACAGCTCTGTCAAGTTATGGAAATAAATCCAGAATGTGGCCTTGCGGTGATCAGTTGGTACTGCTCTCTCCTGCATCTAAATCCATAAGCTAGCAGTCACATGATGGTTAGATCACCTGTATAATTTTTGTTTTCTTTTCAACTGCTATACAGCATATAAATGTTAATTATAGGGTGTTTTTTTTCCATCATTATAAGTAATAGAGCACGAAGCAAGTAATAAAGCTAGTAAACCAAAGAAAATAGTTCTAGGAAAAAAATAACTCGATCATTTTTTTATTCATAGCTTAATGGGTACACAAAAAGGTAGCGTTTGATTCTAAATGAAGATTTTCGAGTTTTGTCAACCTGAAATGAAAAAAGAAAAAGAGGGCAAGTTGCTAGAAGCAAAATAATATACGTGAAGTGATTCATGGTTTTCATTTAGAATTATATTAAAATAATGTTTCTTCATGGTTAGTCAGACACGCGAGGCTTGTACTCTCCTGCGGCACACAAAAATTACCCAATCTTTTCAACCAAACAAAGCATGTCTGCACGCTGCAAAATCGACAAACCACGCCAAGAAAGAAATACAACTGGGAGAATAACGAAAGGAGATGATAGATGGCAGAAACTTTTACGAGCAAACAGTTGACATTGTTGGTATGACATAAAAGATGTTTTTATAAAAAAGGCAAGGGATAGTAGAGAGCAAAGGAACTCAAAGCCAAAGGAAGAACAAAACGAAGCTTCTGAGGCTCATCAAAAGCAAAGGAACTCTAAGCCATCAGCACATCCAATCAATGTAGCAATAGAAGAAGCTACCCAAGTCGCTGGTAGAAGACCACCAGCAACAGCAGTCATCTTAATGCAGAGGAGATCAAAAAGGTTGAACAGGGCTGGGAAAAAAACATTGATGGAGACCAAAAAATATGATCAAAATGAGACATGAACAAAGAACAAACAAAGAAGTAAAAGGCAAAGAAGGGATGATGAAGCTTAAAGTAGGCCTAGACGTTGAAAAAGATATATATATATATATATATATATATGATGATGAAGCTTAAAGTAGGCCAAGACGTTGAAAAAGATATATATATATATATATATATATATATATATATATATATATATATAAAAGGCTGGCAGAAAAGCATCAGAAATTAACGAGCAAAAAATTACAGGGGGCATGTATTAAATGCAGAGCAATAGCTTAAGATGGTGTGAGGGTTGTTGTGGTAGCTTTTGAAATTGATTTTCATGCTGAAATGTATCAAAATAATATTTTTTTTAATTTTTAAAAATTATTTTTGACATCAACATATTAAAATGATATGAAAACATTAAATTTTTTTTATTTAAAATACAAAAAAAAATAATCAAAAGTTGCGGTGTGGTAGGTTAAACGCCGCGCCATACAGCTTCTAAGCAACAAAGCAAAAGTGCAGTGAGATTTTCGGCTTTATATTTAATTTTTATTAAATAGAATAAAAATAATAGAATTTGAATTTATAACTACTAGATTAACAAAATTGATAGAATTATCTCATCTAAATATTCAAATTATTAGTTATAAAATATAATTTAAACAGTTAAATTAGCAGGTACAAAATATGGTTTATATTTTATATCGTAAACCATCAACATATCCCATGATGAATCCCAAGACTGCAATAAGTAACCAACTAGGCTGTGCCACGCAGCCTGCGCCGAGAAACCATAAGCACATGACATTTGAGAAACTACTGGATCAAGCAGCTATTACAATCCACGGTCTCACGAGTCTTCTTGAATAATATTATGTCCACACGTTTTACCTTTTATCTTAATCTTAATTAATTGTTTTTATTTTATATTAATTTTGTGGTATTCTTTTAGTAAAAATAGTTTTATGTAGTTTTCATCCAAGATTGTATTTTTTAAAAAATATTATTATGATTTTTTTTGCAATCTTATATAATATTTTTTTTCTTTTATGTTTATTTTTTATTATTTTTTAATTAAAATAAAAAATATATTTCAATAAATAAGATTATTAAACCAAACCAACTCTATAATTCATGCTATGAAATCAAGTTTTTTAATTCCATTTATATCTTAACTTTTTAGTTTAGTTTTTAATTAGGGTTAGCATTTTTTATATCTATTAGTAAGTGTTTTTATATTTATTAGTAAGTGATTTTCAATTTATTTAATTAAATATATAAATTATTTTTCTATTCACATCAAAGATTTTTTTTTTTGTCAAAATCTTATTGGAAAACTATACATTCAATTCTTAGGTTTGTTTGAGAATCTGATTAAGGTTAAAATAATATTTTTTATTTTTTTAAAAATATTTTTAATATCAATATATTAAAAAAATATAAAAATAAATAATTTAAATTAATAAATAAAAAAATATTTTAAAAAAACAGTTTCAAACAGACAACAATGTTAAAAAAGCTTTTGATCAGACCAATCATGGATTAATTAGAAACTTTTATAGTGCTTGGAATAATTGGTAAATCGTATTATTTTCTTTACATTGATAATTTTAAAGAAAAAAACATATAATAAAATAAATGATCCAAAAAAAAGTAATAAAAATATCATAATCTATTATTTTTTTTATTTTCATTTATACTTGTCTATTTTAGTAAATTTTATAAAATAAATAATAAAATATCATATATATTTTTTAACTAACTAGCTAGATTTTAAAATTACTTACTAAAACTTCACTTATAAATAAAAAATTCCTCCTGATTATTTAATTCAACTTTAAACAATATTTTATATGCTAATTAATGGATAGCTGCAGGTGGATCGACAAGCCACACGCAAGTGCAAATGGGTAAAGTAAAAAATAAAAAATAATAATAATCAATGCACGTGTGTATTGTAATGTAAAAGCCGCGTAGTCAAGCCATCAATCCATCCATCCATATGCCATAGAGGCAGGCAGGACAGCACAGAGCCACCCTGAATATCATTGCCTTCGGCTGGTGCGTGTAGCAGATCCCAAACCGAAAGAAATGGGAAAAGGTAAAGTGATTGATGACGCCGTCAAGAATTTCGAAGTGACCGGAAAAAATCATCACCTCCTGGTCGACGCTGATTTCGAGGAGGAATTCTCCGATTCCTTTCGTTGTTGCGTTTGCCTGTGAGCTCTCTCTCTCGGTTCTGGTTTTGTATAATCTGTGCTCACTGATGCTGTTATGAGTTCTTCATTGTACATATGGATAACAATAATTTACCTATTAGCCGTTTTTAATCCTTTTAAAACAAAATTTTATTGCTGAATATATGGCAAGTATTCAAGAATTTCTTCAGCTATTGTTAGTGTTAATTGTTTGTATATAAAGTGATTAAGAACTAATTATAATTTACTATCGGTTTGGTTTCAGGGATCTTTTATACAAACCCATTGTGCTCAGTAAGGCATTAATTTGATTTTTTTTTGGGAGCAAATATGTTATTGTTTTGATTATTAAAATTTGGTCTGATTCCCTGTTTTTTTTTTATTTGTTTCATTGCAGCTTGCGGCCACGTTTCCTGTTTCTGGTGCGTTCACAAATCTATGAGTGGTCTGCGGGAGTCTAATTGTCCAATTTGCAGGCACCCATATAATCACTTTCCAACCGTTTGTCTGATGCTTCACTTCTTGCTCTTCAAGTTGTACCCTACAGTGCATATGAGGAGGGAAGAGCAAACTCTAGGTCAGCTTCTCATTGTTTTTGGATTGCTTTTCCCCCCCGCCTGAAAGCTTTTTAAATTGCTTGGTGTGATAATTGAATCTAGAAACGCAAGCTGAGAATGGCTCCAGCTCCTCGCGCATTATTATTAGCCTGACGAGATCAAGGTCCCGTATTTGTTAGATTTTTGCCTTGTGATTGATTGTTCATTATAAAAATATGTCATGGAAGGATTCTGAAGCAATTCCATGGTAAAACTAAATCTAGGGAAGAACAAGGACATATGTTGAAGATGCCAGCTTTGTTAATTTGCTGGTAAAGTTAAAGTGCTATTGAACAGAAATTTATGAAATTACCTGAACTTTGTTTTTGTCTGAAGCATAGAATTCATTTGTGCAGTTTTTTTTAAACTTCTTGTTCTTAAAGGGCAGCGTTGATAAGCAGAACCTGTGAAGTGGTGGTTTTTGACTAACATGAGAAATAGGATGGTTGATTTTTTTTTTGTTTGATTATTTATTTTGAGAATTTAGTTTGGAAGAAATGATACACTTTTCCAGTGAAAAATGCTCCAGAAAGACACTTGGGTGAAACCATCACATTGATTTGCTTGTAACCTTGCTTAAAGCATTTTAATTAAACTATAGGTAAATATCTTCAGTGATATGAGAACCATCTTCTCCTTCATACAGAATGACGAAACACCAAAGCTTTTATTTTTCTGTTCACGATTCATTAATCAATGAATTTTTGTGCTATTGTATAAAGATTCAAGATTTCCTTTTCTTTTCTTGCTTTTTAACTGTTTACAATACAGGTGCGTTCGATCACCACCCACATTATGTACCACTTCACTGATAATGCATTTAATGTTCAGAAGTTTTGTTAGGCTTGTTTTGAATCTAGTCTTATTATCATACTCTGGCCTGAAAAGCTCTCAAGTGCATAATTAGTGGTAGTTAGGTTATTTTACTAATGGAATTAAAATGGCCATTTCAATCATGTAGTGTTCATAAATTGTATGGTTTTTTACATTGCTTCCTTTTCATGTTTTTTCAGAGGAAGAGATGGAAATGGCCCTCTTCTCTCCGCAATTTGGCTATAAAGCATGCAACAGTGATCAACAGCATCATCATCCAAGGGATCAACAACATGCACTAGACAGTGGTGCCTTCAGGAATGGGGAAATTTGTGCAAGTGCACAACAAATAGAGTCTGTTAAGTTTGTTTCCATGATTCAAGCTCCCACCATGTCTATTCCAAACAAAGTTTGCGATGAAAATTGTAGCATGATCAGACCCGACTGTGTTGAAGAAAACAATTTGCCTGTAGATAAGTCAAACATAAATTGCAAGCAGGTTTCAGTCACTGATGTACAATGCAGCACGTGCAAGCAACTGCTTTTTCATCCAGTGGCTCTTAATTGTGGTCATGGTATACTTTTTCACTTAAATTTAGAAGGACTACTGATAGTATGCTATAACATTGCCTATCCACCTGGAAATTTTTTCATGACTGATCCTTTTTTCTCTTAAATTGTTTCAGTGTTCTGTGAAACTTGCATTAGTCCAGTGAATGAGATGCTTACATGCCAAGTTTGTCAGAGTTTGCATCCAATGGGTTCTCCAAAAGTGTGTTTGTGTTTTGATAATTTTCTACAGGAACACTTCCCCACTGAATATGCCATGAGAATGGAGGCTGTTCAGGCCAAACAAGTGCATGTCAAGTCTCAGCACCCAATCACTTGTATGTGTCACTGCTTGATCTGTTCCTTCCACCATGCTAACTGCTCAATTTACAGCTCTGATAATATGCCCTTATCTTCTGTTCATGTTTGTATTAGATGTCTCATTGTTCGACTAGTTAGGTTGTTGAAATTCATGTAGGGAAGCTTCATACATGTTTTATTCAATCCTAATCAAGTTAAGGAAAATCAAAGATGAAGTCATCTACTCGAGAAAAGTACATAAATGGGAAGGGAGCAGTGTTGTCAATGTTGTTTCTTTTTGGCCGGCCAATACCATCTCAATTTAAATATCATCCATCTTGGCTTTCTTGGTCAACTACCAACCTAGATATACTGGTGATTTGGGTACCATCTCATTCCACATTTTTCCATGGATGTTTTTGGAATTTTCCAAGTTAAACTCCCTGTCTCTAATTTTCTAACAATCTGTAATTTTTGGGATTTTCCAAGTCAAAACAACCAATCCCTTAATCATCACAAGATCAAGATCATTTTGTCTGGCTTTGGCCATTTTAATATTTTTTTGTTCCATATTATTTATTTATCATCATTTTGTTTTATCTATTTCATTTTTTTTTCTATTTATTAAGAGAACATCTAGAAAAAAATAAAGCGGGTGAAAAGAATCAAGTTACAAAAAGATTTAAAAACTTAGGGACTGATCAAATGTTTTTTTAAACTAGAGGGACTATTTAAATTAATTTTGCAAAACTATACTCATTTACCATTTACTCCTGCATAAATGACAAATGATATAATATTCTCCTTGTATTATTTTTTATTATTGCTGTTATTATTTTGAGATATTGTCACTTCATATTTGTTGGACTTGTTTTTAAGTTAATTTTCTTTCGAGACATTTAGTATTTAGTAGTGACTTTAACCTGTAATTTATTTTTAGATGTGTGAGATTTTTTTTTTATGGAAATTTAACTTGGGATATTTGGGCTTTAATTTGTTTCTCCTAGAATACAACTTTCAACATTGTTTTTTTCCATTAGAACCATGAAAGAAAACTCTAAGATGTTAGGTGTAGAAAAATTTCCAACCAATAACAAATCTGGAACGGTATTGACAACATTGGGAGAGTGTGGAAGGGTGGGACAGTGTATTTCTCCTATTGTTCAGGACTGTTTTTTGAGTTTAATCTAAAATATGAAAGTTAAATGTGTATGTTCGTTGAGAGATTTTGGCCGGACATTCCTTGCATTACCATTTTCATTTTATAGTTTAAGATGCCACTAGTTACCATTAAACCATCTACTTCCAGGTTCTACTAAGGCTGGTGAAAAGAGTTTTCAATCTTCCTCAGCGACAACAAGAGAGAATTTATCTTGGTGGGCTGACCCTCACTCAAAGGTTCATGTTAGAGTTGGTTGCGATTCTTGTGGGGTAATTTCTAATCTTCTACTCCTTCCCTTTGGATTCTTTTCTTCACTATTATGACAAATCATTACCAAGACGTCTCAAAATTTGGTTATTTCATGATATTTGGCTGAATTGTGTTTTTGCAATAAGTAGAATTATGGGTTATCCATGTTGACTTTTGGTTTAGAGATTGTTCTGATGCTTGCCTTCCATTTTCTTTTGTTTGAAATGTGCGAAAAGTGGGGTTGCACATTCTGAACCAGCACATGATAGTGATACAACTTGTGTGTATGTTGGATGTCAGATAATATTGGCAGGATTGGCACTTGACATTTCTTTGCATTACTTTCATTCTCACACCTCGATTCATATCACTTGATGTGAACTAAATGCTAAACCTCTTTGTTTTGTGAAGTTATTACTAGTATAGTGGCTGAAATTGTATGGAACCCTCCTGAACTATTGATTGAAAGTGTCATTAACCCGCAAACAAAAAGATTTTGAGCCTTCTGTCACTGAAGCAATTGTATTCCACTATAAATCAATCAAGATTTCCATCCAATTATTTACAAAAAAAAAAAAATAAGTACTTGCAGTCACATGTGATAGTGGACCCATAAAAAAAATATTATTATTTTTCCACTCTCTCTCCTTGTATTACCCCCTAATGCAACCCATCTGCAAGAAGCTTTCTATCCTTCTTTATTTTTCTCTCCTCAATCAACCAGGTCACCAACCTCTACTATGTTGCCAGCCAACCAACAACCTCTGCTGCACTACAACAACCTCTACCACGTATCATCAATAATATCCACCCGAACATCAGACAAAGATGCTGCCACCAGCAACCATAGCTACCATAGCCTTCAAAAGCTTCTGTTACTTCATCCACCATCAAAGATTTAGCTGTGTTCTTTTGTAGAGGCTTGAGAATTCCAGACTAGGCTATCTCTGAGTAGAATTAGGAAATGTTTCTTTTTGCTTCTTTTTGTTTGGTTCTATTTATGTTAGGTTGCCAAACTAAGTGGGTTTAATATTTCTGTGATTAGGGTTCTTGTGTGCTTGCCCTATTCACCAGCATCCACTGCAAATCTCTTTATTTCACAACATCCCTAGCTCCACACTTCTGGTATTGCTAAAAATCTGTTTGTTTTGCATAAAATATTCCAAGTTCAGAAAATATTTTGTAGGAGAATATTTTCCTCCGATTTTTAAGTGCGAAACAAACATTGAAAAATATGTCAAAGAAAAATATTTTCTAGTCAATCCCTGAATAGTGCTAATGTGGAGGGAAATATTTTAACCTTCAAAAGGGCGGACACATACTTTTCTTGGTACTATTATTAACTCATGGTATTCACCACCTACTGTGACCACCACCATCATTATCGTTCCATCATGACCCATACCACCGCCATCCTATTAATAGTATATTACCACCATAGCTGTCTACCACCATAACAACTACCACCACTATCATTGATGTCACCACCTTATTGTTAAAGTAATTATAATGCCATCACTTTACTATTAAAGGAACTATCATTTTTTATTATTATTATTATCATCATCACTACAACCATCAGGGGCACCATCCATATTATTAGTATCACAAATATTATGATCATAACTATCACCACCTCCATTATCTTTATCACAAACATGATAATTTTTCTCATCTTATCATCATCATTAAAAAAATTAAGAAAGGAGGTAATTTATTTTATAGTAAATATTTTTCTTGGTACATCTAAACAATGAAAAATAAGTTATTTTTCAAAAAAAGTGTTTTCCATTTTTCTACAATGCACACGAACCCTAAGCTCTTAAAATTCCCTTTTGGTTTCAATATATCAAGTTTTGAAGAGTTTGCAAGAATATTCTTCCTGTATATCGATTAGGGGTGAGAGAAAAAACCAAACAACTAAAAAAACCAAAACACAATTAACCGAAAGAACCGAACCACAAAAAAAAACAAGAAAACCAATTAAAAAACTTAAAACAATGTCCATTCAAACCAAACCAATTCAGGTTTAACCCCCTAAATTACTAAAACAAACCGGGAAACTTAAACCAAGTATCTCTTTTTTTCTAAACTCTAATATTCCCTAAAATTTCACCTCTTGCAACTACTCTAAACACTCTACTAGATCGTCTCTTCTCTCTTGTGATCTCTCACTATGGTCTGCCTTCCTCTCTCATGTAAGTCGCAACATCCCTCTTTCTCTGTCTCTTGTCTCTTTGTTGTGTATCTGGTCTCTCAAAGCCAATGCTTGGAGCTTGGAATGTTCTCCCACGTTTCATCAGCATGCTTACTTTTATTTTGTTACTGGTTCTCTGTCTTTACTGGTATTGATGATGGACTTTGAATGCAACTTTCTTGTTTAGTCTTTCCAATGTCATGTATTTGTGTTAAGGAACCATCTCACCTAAAAGCTTAAACTTGTAAGTGAGGCCCCATAATATGATTTATATTATTCTCTAACACACCCCCTCAAGTGAAAGCCCTTTGGGCTTGAAACTTGCATAGGCCCACTTTACCTTGTGCTTGATTTTTATCAAATAGAATGGGGGTGGTGAGATTTGAACTCGTGACCGCTGGGTCAACAAGGCTCTGATACCATGTTAAGGAACCACCTCACCTAAAAGCTTAAGCTTGTAAGTGAGGCCCCATAATATGATTTATATTATTCTCTAACAATTTGAATTTATGGTGCATAGTTTTTATGATTTGATTTTGTTGTTGAAATGTGTGAGGGACAGATTTTTTTTATACCTAATGTCTCAAGCAGCAGTGGTGCATTTATTTATCTGTTGAAATTGCATACATTCTGCCCCTTTGGAATTTGTGATTGAATTTTCTACATGTTTAGAAGTCTTGCTATGGTGCACTGAGATTTGTAATGAAGAGTGGGCATATAGGTTTTTCCGGTTTTTCTTAAAAAAACGAATTGAATCAAACCGTGACCAGTCGATGTCGGTTTGATTCTAAAATTTGAAAAAAAAGGTGTGGTTTGTTTTTTTTAACCCCAAAACCAAACAAAAAATGATCACCCCTGATATTGATCTTCTCTATGCAACTTTGTTTGTTTGTCCTGCTTTTTTGTGTTTCCCCCCCTTTTATTTTGGTCTTAATAGGTTTGAAAATATTGGATGAATTTGGATTGTTACTGTAGAATTTTGTTCAGAGCGTGGAAGAATTAATGGTAGTTTAGTTTTTCCTGTTATTATTATTATTATGATTAGTCAAACTCTTTTTATTTTTAGTAATGACCAGACATGACTGAAAATTCTGAATCCTCATGAACAGACCCCGTTTCAACTAAATCAAAACAAACAATTTGTTTATAGGCTAGGACACTCAGTCCAATAGTTGGGGTTCCCCTCCCCTCTTCTCTTTGTAACATTGTCTGTTTCTTTCTAGTCCAAACCTTGAAGTGCCTCTGGGTGTACATTGTTGTTGTGTCCTTCGATTATTTGTTTCAAATTTAGATACAATTTGAGAACTTTCGAAGATGTGGCACTTCAAATATGAAGATTGGTTTTGCCTGTTGAAAATTGAAAACAAGTAGAAGGTGTGGTAGATGAATATATAAACAGTTTGATTTGAACTTTGAAACTCAATAGCACCAAATGAAATCTATGCTGTCCAGGTATTTCCAATAGTTGGAGATAGATACAAGTGCAAAGATTGTGTCGAGGAAGTAGGTTTTGATCTTTGTGGAGACTGCTACAATACTCGCTCCAAACGACCTGGACGGTTCAATCAGCAGCATACCTCGGAACACAAGTTTGAGCTTGTAAAGCCAAATGTTATTCAAAGTATAATGATGAGGTTGGTGACTGGACAGTTGGATGGTGCTTCTGCTTTTTCCAACCACGATGATGCTTCAGGAGTTTTTGAAAATGAATCCTCTGCTCCCATTTTGTCCGGCGATGCTCAAGACAGTAACAGGAACAGTTCGGTTAGTGCTGCCACCCACCCTGATAGAGCAGAGGATGAAAACGAGACCCAAACAACCAGGTAAATTGTTTTACCTCGAGCATCTTTTGCTTGATTTGGTGGGATTATCTATGAATTAGTTGCCTCAGATCAACCCCCCTCGAAAGCAAGAGAAAATAAAAGGAGGAAAAAAGCTCTCATTGCTCGGTGCTATGCATTTGTAGTCTCTTTCCTTTCGAATCACAAAGATCTGATGGGAGTTTTGTTCTCACTGCAATTGTGTGAATTCATTTCATATCAGAACCATCTCCCAATTTTCACTGCCATTAGCGGCTGTATATTCATTTATCATGTAGTTGCGAGGGCTATGAATCAGCGGTGCTAGCATCTATTTATTTGCCTGCCTTGATAAACACTGTGTATCGCTACTCTTTTGTATAATATATGTATATATAAGCACTACTGTGTTGTTTTGGTGAATAGAAAATGAGAATCATGTGGCGAGGGGGGTCTCAAACCCTATATCCCTGGAGAAGTTGGTGGTCAATGCTATTGTGCAAGGTGATTATTCATTATTTGCATTTTTCAGATATTTTTTTTGTCATGAGCATGGTTATAAAACCGACAACATGTATTAGCCCAATATTTAAAAGAAGAAGAAGGGAAAGTTAATAGGTTTTTTTATCACATTGATTAGGTCAACGTGTTAATTCAAGTATTTTTGTTGGATCATTGTTTTTCTTCAACTAGGATTGGTATAGGCTCAGGGTTTTAAAATATTATGATCGGGAGTTATTTTTTTCATAATAAAAACTCTCTAAGCAAAAATACCTTTTCAATTTAATTTAATTTAATTAATACACGTAAGTGTATCGCTAGTTTTTAATCATTAAGATTTTAAAATATTGTTTTTTGTATTTTAAATATAATAACCAACTTTTTCGGCTGGAGTAATACTGTACATATTCTTGAAAAAAATCATATTCTACTTTAAAAATTAATCAATTCAATATTATTTGTTCCTCACCGAACATTCATCTGGTAGTCTTAATTACTATTTGAAGCAAAGTAGAAGTCCAGGCAAAAAGTTTCAATGAGAATCCAGGGAAGATTTAGAAAGTAAAAATTAACAACAAAAAAATTAATAATATACCGCTTCTCATAAAAAAAAAAATCATAATAATATTATTTTATTTTCTCCCCTCCCTTTTTCAATCTTTGTTTTTTATTTATTTAAATTACATGATAATATTAATTTTATTAGGAATTAGACTTCGTAATTTTATTTTATTTTACTTTTCCTAAGATTATCTCAGTATCATGAAATAAACTGCAAATTTGATGAAATAACTCAGCTGACTTAAGTTTTTATTTTTCTAATTTATTTTTGAAATTTTTTGTCTGAGTGTTGGTTTGATTGGAAATTAGACTTTATGATTTGTTTTAGTTTATTTTCTATGAGGTTATCCTTATTTCATAATTTAGGTTACAGTTTTGATGAGTTAACTTAGATTGAATCAAATTGTTTTTCATGTATTTTTTTTAATTGATTTGTTTTTTAATTTTATCTTTCAAGATTTGAGCAATTGGAGTTTAACTTTATAATTTGTTTTAATTTTTTTTTTATCGGGATATCCTAATCTCATGATCTTTAGGTAATTATCAAGATTTTTTGAGTATTATGGTATTCTGTAATGAGTTTTTGATTTTTTTTTAATAAAAAAAAGTTGGTGGCTTCATCTAAACACACACTAGCCATTAGGTGACATTTGTGTTATTTAGATGAAATGTTTATCGTCATCCAATAATCAAATCTAACCTTTGCTATTTTTTTGGATGCACCATCATGTTCTCTAACAATAGACGTGGTGCATGATGGTAAATTGTTGGCAATAATCATTTTTTTCTTTCTCTTCTTTTATATTTTTGTCCAAATAAAGTGCATAATTTTTATATTTGTTTTTTGTTTTTCAATTTCAATCCTTATTTTTTTGGTTTTTTTATTTTTTTTCTTATTTAAAAAAAACTTTTCTTTTCAACTACAAATTCTTATGTTTTTATTTCGTTTTGATCTTTTTTTCTTTTTATTTTTTCTCCTTGACTTTTTGTTAATGTTTTTTTTTTTTTGTTTTCAATTTCACTATTCAATCAGAGTTCTTGATGATTTATTGTTTTCTTCTTCTTTTACATTTTGCTAAAGCTATTTCTCAATTCAACCTTACCCTTTAACTGAAAATTCTTATTGTCCCTCTAATTAAATTTTATTATTATTTTCACCCTTGTTATTTTAATTAAATTTATTTTTAATTCCTTCTATGCAAGTGAATTATTTTGTAGTTTTATCTTTCAATATTTAATTTCTTTGTGTCTATTGTGATCTCATGTCATTGGCATGCTTTTTTTAAATACAAATTTCCTTTTGGATTATCTTTTTTGTATTTGATTTTTCAAAATACTATTCTAAATCATCTATATTTTAAAACAAATATTTGCATACTCTTTTCGAGATATACATACACACACATTGAGATAGCCAACATACTTGATATTTTTTTCGGAGCACATGTTAAATAACCAACTGCATACTATATGGAGAATAAACTTGAAAAACAAACATTAATAAATTATTCTTCAACTTATTTTCCATAGTATAATCAAATACTAGAAAAATATTTTTCCAATTTATTTTTTATGATATTACCAAGAAAAACATCAAAATATAACATATTTTTCATAAAATCATTTTTTTAATAAATAATTCTCACCAAACAAACGGCTTATTAGAAGAAAACGACAGAAATGTTATTCATCATAGATTTGGACGGTTGAAATTCATCCAGTTAATCTATCGGCCGCTTTTTAGCCACAGTTCAAAGGCATTAAAATAGGAGCAGTGGCGTTGTAGTATTTTTAAGGTTTCTTGGGTGTGGAGACCAAAGCACAGTCATAATTGGTAAAGTTTCTCACACGTTGGCCACATGTACGGCTTTTCATGGTCCTCGGGAAATTAATACCCGGATATTTAAAAAAAAACAATTTATTTTTAGTTTTTGTTTTATTTTAATTTTATATTTTCATATAATTTTAATGTGATAATATAGAATATATTTTAAAAAAAATAAAAAATATTACTATAATGTTTTTTAACAAAAAAAACAATTTAAAAAATAATCTTAACCGTTTTTACAGATAGAGTTATAATAATACTGTTTATTTTTAAAAAAAAACTATTACTTTATACCGTACTTTTTGTGGTAATTTGGAGGTGGGTTTTAGAGTAGGGTGTCCCTAGGGTTAGGGTTCTCTCGAGATTCCCTTGAGAGTTTGAAAAGGGAGGGAAATTGACAAGGATGGGAATCCAATGTCAATTGCCTACAGCTTCATCGGGTTCTGTGCACCACTTGCCTCTCGTCTTCACCGTCGAGTTTCCCTGGTTGCTTTGCTGCCTCCCCTGCTCTGTTCATCCGGTGTCGTTTCATGTTGTCTTTGCTTTTTTATGCCTCTTCTTCTTCTAAAAACGAGGTCGAAAAGCTAGGGTACACGGGGACGATTGATATGAATTATCTCCATCTATAAGTTATTCGAAATATTTTTAAATAGAATAATCCAAATCCAGGTAATTTTAAATAATAAGAAAAAACACGTAAATACCGAATTGATGAATAAGGATTAAGATTACAACTCGCAATTACAAATTATTTACACACATATTCATCAATTGCTTGTAAAAAGAACTTACTAGCCTAAAATTATGGATTATTTATTGAATTTTAAAATAGAAAGCGTGGTTATAAAACTCGTCGACCCATATCATATGATAGATTTTCTAAGAAGAGTGATCTGATGATAGATAATTTACAATCTGCATAATAAATCTCGAATTCGAGTCAGGATGTGTGTTACTTGTAAAAACTTGAGATAATTAGGGTTTTATTCGTTTATCTTGATCGACAAGATATATTTTTTAATAATAGAATTTCCCCGTATCCATAAAAAATAACTTTGGATAGAATGATCAGTTTGAAACTTGGGTTGATCTAGATTTTTTTAAAAAATAATATTGTATTATCTAATAAAAAATCTTATTTTTACCTAAGACGATTTAAATTTTTAATAATATATAAAGTACATCAATCTTTTATTTTTATTTTTCAATCTAGACAGGTTTTATAAATAAGTGAGGATTTGATGTTTCACACCATGCTAAAAAATTATGATGCTACAGATTTTTTACACATTTATTTATTTAAGAAAAGAAAAGAAATAATAATATTTTTGATTATTTTTTAAACATAAATCATGATTTTATCTTTCAAGAGTCTACTTTTAAATCTTTCCTCGCAAAAGAAAAATAATAATTCCAATCGATGGCATTAATATCACTGTAGAACGCATCGGACGGTGAGCATGTGTCTCGCTGCACCTCCGCCGTATGGAAATGAAAGTGCGAAAACGATAGTTTTGGCGGGAAGAAAAGATTCCTTCTTCTGGATACATTTTTTGAAATAAAAAAAAGATAAATATTTTAATTATTTTCTCACTCCAAATAATCAAAAGTTCTCCTCACAGTATCATACTAATTACTATCATCTAGTGGCTCAATATTAAGAATTTAGAGGCTCTTTATCATTGCGATTAAAAAATATTTATGAAAAAATTAAAAAAAAATATAAATATATATATATATATATATTATTTTAAATTAAATAAATTTGGTTTTTTTAGATATTTTAATATGTTGATATCAAAAATAATTTTTAAAAAATAAAAAAATATTATTTTAATGCATAAATAAATTAATATATCCAACCCTTAGAATTTTATAAACGATTTGGTATTATAATATTTTTTTATTTTTAACTCGGCTAAAAAACTAATATTTGAGTAGCCAAATAAGTAGTATTTTTTGTATTGCCTTCCTTGCGTTTCAAACTTTCATTTAAATATGCTAAAATAACATGTTTTTATTCATCTTATGATAGTATAAATTAAATATATATTTTTTAAATCTAATTTTTATAAGATTATAGTTAAATATATATATATATTTTTAAATATCAGAGTTATATAAAAATAAAATCGGATAGTAGGGAAAAAGAATGTTAAAATAATATAAAATTAATTTTTAAGCAATCTTCTATCTATGTTAGGAAGTGTCTTGAAAGTTTTTTCGTTAAAAAATATTTCTAATATCAATGTATAAAAATATTTAAAAAATAATTTAAAAGTAAAATAAAAATCATTTAAAACAAATTAATTTTAAATCGCGCCGCACTCGCAAACGGGATCATAGCAAAAGCAGTGGGGCTCATCAAACGCCATCTGTGGAAACTGGCGACGCAGAGATGAGGAGACGAGAAGGAGTTTTGGCGGGAAGAAAAGATTCCCGTGGAAATGCAGCGGTACGACTGCTGTTTTTGGAATTAATTGAGGTTGATGATGCTGCGATGGCATCGACAACCGTGCAACAAATTATTATTATTATTATTATTATTATTAAAAAGCCTTAAAATTGGGGGGGGAGCCTGGGAAGCTCCACCTGTGACGTTGTTTCTTCGTCAAAGACTTTTTGAGCATTCCGATAAACCAGGTTGGAGATTATTGGTTATGATTTACTGCAGAAGCTAGAATATCCTTATTTAATTTATTTAATATAATTAGGGTTGAAATTAACCCTAATTATATCGCTCATAAAGTGATGGAGCTTAATTTTTTTACAAGGTTTCGAATTAGACAACTAGAGCCATATGATTTTGTCTTCCATTGATCCTAATTTTTGCGATCTTATATATACATGTTTTTCATGTATTTATTTTATATATAAAAAAAATATATTTAGATTAGTTCTTTGTTAAATATCTATGTAGTTTCACACTAAGTCATGGGTCAGATTAAATATTTTTTTAATATAAAAAAATAATTAAAGTATTGTTGATGTTTCCTATGATATAAAAAAAACATGAAAGGATTGATATAATTCGACTTGTTCAATTTGATGGGTTTAGAAATATATATGATCCATAGAGATGTTATTTAACTAAAAATAAATATTAAAATTGATGTTTAATCCCTTTTGCTTTTATAAAGCTTTTATTATTTTTTACCTTGAGATAAAATAATTAATTTTTCAAATGACTATTTGGTGAGTGATTTCAAGCTACATTTCCTAGTTATAAAACGCAAAAACAAATAAGGTTAAATTAAAGAAGAAGTTGCAACATGTAGGATTTTAGCCGTAGCAATAAACACAAATTATTGTGGATTATAATGGTATAATTAATGATTTGTTTATTAGTGCATAAATTTTTAACTCTTTGACTCAAGGGCATTTTAGATTTTTTTAATAGAACCGATTGGTATTTTTTTAGTTTTTTAGGGGTATTTGAATTTTTTTCTGGTATTTTTTCACATTAAAACTATATTTTATTCCTGCCAGCAAATAATAAACAATTGATTATCCAAGAGTATTTTTTATTTTTTACACTAATATAAACAGTAAAATAAATTATATTATCCTAAAAAGACAAAAAAAATAAAGAGTTATTGATAGGGATGTTCATGGCATTTCAATTTTCTCTAAACAATACAAAATCCAAGAGTTGGTTGTAGGGGTGTTTAGATAATTTTATATTGTTGTTTTTGCAAAACATGGTTGGTGTGTTTGCCTTGCACACTAACGATTTTCTTCCTTGCCCTCCCTTCATGTGGCGCATGAGGCGTCATTTGATGGTTTAAAATGTCCATCAATCGTCTCATCGAATGCATCGTCATGTCATTTTCCATATGGTGGTGTGTGTGTCATCTCATGGTGGTCGGAAAAATGGCAATGGTCGGTTGATCTTTTTCTTTTCTTTTCTCTCTCCTGTAACCTAAATTACATGAAAGTCCTCTTAGTTTATGGTATTTTCATTTCAACCCCTTCTTTTTTGATTGTTTTGTTTGGTCTTAATATCTCTTATGAAAGTTCTAATTTTTTTCAATTTTGTCCTTCAATTGAAATTAATTTTATATCTTGCTTTTATTTTGTTCATTGTTCTTTTAATTTTGGGTTTGGTTTTAAATCCATTAGTGTTTTCAGTATAAAAGTTTTTTTAAAAAAAATCTTATCATTCAAGTGAAATTAATCATTTATTGTTTTTTTTTCCGGTCCTTATTCTTTTAATTTTTTATTTGATTTTAATTGCTTTAATTTCTTCCTAGCTTCCTCAAATAGTCCCTATTTTTTGTTCATGTTGGTATCTATGTGTCTTTTGTTTTGATTTTTAATCTTTATCATTTTCTTTTATGTTGAGATTATGTTTTTATTTGATTCAATTTTAAAATTTTAATCTGTGTTGGTGATCATTTGAAAATTAATATTTTTTATAATGATGGTTATGTATATAATATATATAAAAACACAGTGTACAGGGCTAACCACTAACTTGTGATTTGATCTAACAACTTGACAATTACGATTTAAAAAATCATCCGGTTCGACAACCATTAACACAATTAAAGGGCATGAGTTGAACACCATGGAAAATATTGGGCGCATAGATATAATAGAAAACCTATTCACCGAGATAATTAAATTATGATGTTGTCCTTTGAAGACAAAAAAAATAAATGTCTTTATTTTAAGGGTAATTTGGTAATTTCAAATCATCATTGAGAAATTATCTATCTTTTCTTGAACAAATAAACTATTGATTTACCTTATATTTAGATAAATTATCTATCTTTTTATTATTTCCCCTTGTTTTCTCTCTATTATCTAAAAAAAAAATACCATGACCTTTTTGTTTTTAACAATTTAATTTCAATCGGTATTCTTTTAAATTTCACATTTTTCTTATTTTTTTTATATAAAAATATTTATTTTCAATATAATTTTTTAATTATAATTCATCAAGTACACCGTGACCCTCTTTATTTTGGATATTTTAGTCTTAACCCCCTTCTTTTTTTAATCTTTCTCTAACCCTCTGGTAAAAAAGTTTTTTCTAATTAAAAACCATCCGCTGATGGATTGTAATGTATTATTTTTTTTTATCACTGTTCCTTTGATTTTATTTTTCATTTTTCTGTATGTCCTTTTACTAAAGCTTTATTTATTTTTCATTTTATTATTCAATAAAGTTTCATGGTTTATTATTTTTTTCGATTTTACCTTCATTATTTTGACTTGTCTTTCCTTTAGAGATAATTTTTATTTTCAAGTTAAACCTTTAATTGAATTGTCTTTGTTGCCCTCAAATTGTTTTTATTTTTATTTTTTTTTCATCCACATGTTTTCTTGTTTCAAATCCTTCTTGTATGATTGAGATTAAAAAGTTAATCATGGTCGACATTTTTTTTAATCATTTAATATTATTTGTTTTTATAAAAAAAAATCAAACTCGTGATTATTGTTATTTTTTTGGTTTATTATGATTTCATGACCTAATCCACATGTTTTGGAAATCTTTCCTGAACAATTTTTTTTATTGTTTATATATGTAGTTATTTAAGATATTATTATGTTTCATCTAGTTTTTTTTTTATATATATACATATATATATATATATATATATATATAGATGAAATTTCCTTTTAAAATATAAAATATTTATCTCTAGATATTTTTTTAATACATGCAACATTGCATAAGATGTTTTCCCAATCCACGTCTTCGTTTGATTTAATAAATAATTCCAATGAGTATATTTGAGTAGATACTTTATATCGTGGGATCAAGTATCATCATTCTGTCTCCAAGGGGTGTGGCGTGGTGGCAAAGGGCTTGAGATCTACACAGTAGATCTCGAGTTCGAGTCAGGGCGTGCACTTCTTGTGAGAACCTGGGACAGCCGGGGTTTTATTCACTCACTTTGACCCATAAAGTATGCTTTTCGGGGAGTGTGGTTTTCTCGAATAAAAAAAAAAGAGTATCATCTATCTTTTATTTTTTCAGTTTTGATTTTATTTATTGTTATTGTTAATGATTTTTTTTTTTACTTATCTACACAAATGATGGTCATTTTAGAGTTTACTCGGTATGATACTGTAATAACAATTGCTTCTCAAATTGTTTTACACCTCATCAAAATATTTTTTTATATCCTAAAATTGTTTTTTTAAAAATAAAAACATGAAAATAATTTGAAATGTAAAATAAAGAAAAATAAACTTATTTATTTTCAAAAATACTTTTGAAATAAAAAAAATCTTATTGTGTTTGGGAGTTGCTTTTCAAAAGAACATTTGAAAAAAATTTTTATTTTTATTTTTATTTTTTATTTTAAACGGAATTTTTTGGATATTTTTAGATCATTTTAATATACTGATATCAAGAATATTTTTATAAAAATAAAATAAATATTATTTTAATATATTTTTAAATAAAAAATATTTTAAAAATTAACCGTAACTATACTTCTAAACATGCCATTAATCTCGTAACTAGTCAAGCTTTTCAATTTTACATAAAATTAGTGTATTAATTTATTTTTAAAAAAATATACGAGCCGGGTCAAATAGGGAGAATAAATAAATGAGATTATGCTGGAAAGGACAAGATTATAAAAAAACAAATATCACGGGACGGAGAAGGAAATAAAGCTATAAGCCGATACTTACCACAACCCTACCCTCCCCCCCTTTCACATTACAAAAAAGAAACTGATCTCCCCTCCTCTCCTCCTCTCAGCTTGCCTGCGCAGCGCAGCACAGTCTGTCCCATGTCCTCTAAGCTCTGTTAAGAAAACAGAGTGATAGCTAATTCAAACTCAGAAGAATGGGCAAGTACATGAAGAAATCCAAAATTACAAGCGATGTTGTTGCTGTCATGGAAGTAACCGCTGGTGTCCGTACAAGAGCCAAAACCCATGCTCTGCAGCTGCTCCAGTCTCCTGTTTCTTCTAACCAAGATGTTACTTCAACATGTTACCTCCAGCTAAGGAGCCGCCGCCTTGAAAAAATAGCGCCACACTTCAATGCTGAAACCAAAAGGAACCCCACCAGGGAGAAGGACAGTTTCAACTGTAAAGGGGCCTCTGGGCTTAGAGTGAATTCTTCCAGAACTACTGGTGACTGTGATGGAAAGGGCACTGAAAAGTTGGGTTTCAAATGTGAAACAGAGGATTTTGGAAGTTTAAAAGAGGCTTCCTCTGGAGATAACTGTTTCGATTTCGAAAGGTACTCCTCTCAATGCTGATCTCTTGCCTTGTATGTTGTTTCAGTGTAGCTCTTTTGAATGGTGCTCTCTTTGGTTTTCAAAGAAACAAAAATCTGCCTAATATGTTAGTTTGTTTTTGTAAAAAAACGAGGACCATTTCGTTCATCTTCTAGGTTTGTGCTTCTTGTTTATAGCTTAGTTTCTTTGCTTAAAAGTGAAAAGAGAGAAATCTTGATGGGTATTTTGATACTGTCTTGTATCCCTTCCTGGTTTCCCTCTAAAAGGACCTTTTGAACTAAGTTCTTAGGTTCATTTGTGATTTTTCTTTTTCATCTTCAAGGTGAGCGCCCCCCCACCACTGTTTTTAAGTGTTTTTGTTTTGTATTTTGCTCATAGGGGGAGTGGGGAAGTACTAAAAAAATTTCAAGTGCCAAAACACTTTTTACCTGCAGTACTATTTCTCTAGCTTGAATAAGACAGGCCTTGTAAACGTTCCTTTTCCCTGTTCTTATTCAAAACTAGCAGTTCTGTGTGGTAAACATGCATGCCTAACTCCTTGGAAGGACACTCTATTTTGAAAGCTTCATTTTGTTTTAATTTATTTTCCTCGGTCCCCTTTCTAAATTTATTTGAATATGTAATGTATCACCCTACTTCACTTTCCTTTCACATAGGAACTTACTTGGTGCAGCAACATGCAATAATAAACTGTAGCGAACTCTGAAACCTTGGTTGTCAGTGTATTCTCTGATACGGGTGTCTACTCATTGTTTTTTGAAGTGGGGAAATGGATATGCAAATTATTTTTTTAGTGGGGGTTTGCTGTTTTGATTTGTTTCGGCGTGTTTTTACTTTCACGTGATGCATTAACATTATTGCTAGTGCGGGAGGTTTTCACAAAAAGGTTAGTGGTGTTTGTCACCCGTGAGAGAGTTCTTTTTAATGTAAAACAAGTTTAGTTTCTGCAAGTTGGGTACCCATTACCGGGGTTATTATTGCTTGAAGTTGCCTTTCTTTGTCTGTAGGAAATTGGTTTCTTGCTCTCCATTGACTTCCATGGTTTCCATTAAATGATTAAGAGGGATATTTATGGTTTATCATTTCAAATTCCCTTAAATTTCAGTATCTGTGAATGATTGTTTTATTAATAGCCTAGTGGGCTATATCAAGTTCACGAATCTCTACCTTTCTTGGCATTTGTCATTTCTTGGGGCCATCAAGAGTACAGATCCTGACAAGGTGACTTAGTAGAGATCTGGATTTCCACTGCATGGTTCTTGAAGCAAACAAATTTACTTTCTTTGTTTTTGAAATTCGTTTTGATCTCAATTTTATTCTTTGTTCTTTTAGCTGTCTAGCCAAATAGCTTCCAGAAATTTGGCATTTGAAACCATAGTGATGATAAATTTATCTTTTGCAATTCTGGTAACAGTAACTCCTCTTAACTCATTTGTGCAAGCATGCAAGGGGGTGGGGATGTATTCGATTTGTGGGGCCTAGTTATGAGCCGATGCATTTATGCGGGGTAGGGCTATCAGTAGGTGACAAAAAGTATCAGAGTTTTGTAGTTTTGCTGCTATGCTTGTATAAATTTTACACGGCCAATAATAGGGTTTCTGGTACTGCATTTGAGTTTACTACACACCTCAATTTGCTGTCTTAAAAATGTTTTGATTTCTTTTTAGAAGAACTTTTGTGGAACTATTTCTGGGACTTGGATAAGTAGCATGAGTGATGAAAATCACCCCTTTGAATGAAACACTAATAATGCCATGATTTTCATTTTAGCAGGTGCACAAGGGAAAGCACGCCATGTAGCTTGATAAGGGACCCAGAAACCATAGCTACCCCGGGTTCAACCACAAGACAGAGAAGCTCAACTTCAGGCAGCCAGAGACTATTGAACACGCAGAGAAATGTCCCGACAACATGTGAAATGGACGAATTTTTTGCTGGTGTAGAGCAGCAACAGCAGAGACTATTTATTGAGAAGTATGATGGTTTTAACTTTTCTTTTCAAGAGTATGCTCACAGTTTTTCATGTTTGAAGCGAACAAGAAAAGAAAAAAAGAAGAAAAGTTTCGGAAGTGCAGATTGTTTCATCTAGATTGTATCTTTAGTTAGCTGAGACAACTGTATCATTGAATTTTGCAGGTACAACTTTGATATCGTGAATGATTTGCCACTATCTGGACGCTACGAATGGGTCCGAGTAATCCCTTAACTGGAATCCTCATCATCTGCGCATCTATTTCCTCCATCTTGTTTGTCATTTTCACGCAAAGGATCCTGAAAGAAGTGACTTGCATTGTCTTGCTTTATATAATCTCATCATCTATCTCCCTTGCAAAATCATGCTAAGTGAATGGAAGCCATGGAAGATGTTCAGCTCAAAGATCTGCAACATAACAGAGCTGACGAGCAACAAATTAACATCAGATTGGAATCCTGCAAAAGGCTTTGGACTCATTTGAGAGGAGGATAGGTAGTTTAGCCATTGTAACTTTTAGGAGGTAGTGTTTAGTAGTTGCTAGATCATCTTTCTCGTCTACATCCTCTTTAAATTTCACCTGTACCTATACTTGGAAATAAATGTACTCATTTTTTCCATGCTTGTCTTTTCTATTTTTTTATGTCTTGTGCCCTGCACTTCAAGCCAAGTTCCGATGAGGATGCCCTCTCTAAATCTAGAGGTAAGATTGTTTGTGCCCTACTCTCCCAGGCCACATGCGAGTATGATCGTCGTCGTGGTGGTGGTGGTGGTCAAAGTCAATTTGGCTGGCTGGTTAAATTGTACAATTGCTGGTTCTTTGGCCAAACGTAGGCAGTCATATTTCTTCTTAAAAACTTGTACCGAAACACATTTTAGAGGTTTTTTTGTACTTTTTTGTACGTGTTTTTCGCCATTTTTTTTAAGTCACTAGTATTATATACTTTTATATTTTATATGCAACCATGTAATTAGTGCTATAAATTTAGTTTATAATATAATAATATTTCTCTTACAAGAACTTTTAATTTGGATGAAATAAAATCAAATATCCTACAACGAGATTGTTACAAATATAAAACACTACAATGGCTTGTATAAATCATGGTTTTGATTTTTTTGAAGTAGTTATAATTTCAACGTCTTCTTTATTTTTATGTGAAAAATATATTTTTATTTTCAGTAAACACAAATCCATTTTCCAAATTTTCATTAAAAAAAAAATGACCTTTATTATAATATTATCTCTTAGAGAACATCATTCGGCTTCAAAACCATGCTTTCCACATTATGGGCCGCGTATGATTGATTACCTTCAATCATCTCCCTGTCACTATTCCTTTTGTTTTAAATATTTTCTATTTTATTTCATCATAGTCATCAGGTTAGAGGCGATGATGGCGATGGTAGTGACCTGGTCCCATCGTGTTTGGCCATTTGAGTTTAAAATGATGGCGATAAGGTAGGGTTCATGCCCTCTTGGATTGTTATGCAGAATATTACTTCTAGCTTCAGGTTCCTCTTGACTGTGGGGTTTCCCCCCTTTTCCTGCCTCAAGTTTTTGCCTTCAAGATCTCTGAAACTCGTGGTGGGAAACCTGTTCAGCTTGTCAAGCGGGCATTTATTGAATGCACAGGCCCCTGCAGGAGTTCAGAGCCCTGTTGACATGGGACCATGTACGGATTCTGCAAAGATTACCTCAGCGGTGGCTGCATTTTCAACATAGATCTGATGATGTCCTCTCACTCTCTGCAAGTATTTTCTGTTCACATTTATTTTTATGCAGCTTCCTGTTGAAGGCAAGAAGTTGTGGCTTGCAAGACGCCCCTGCTTCTTTTGCTTCGGCAAGAGGAGGTGCTAATTCATGATGTACTGCAAGCTTGATTGCTGTGTATTTTTTTGCCTTTTTATTTATTTTCATGCGGAGAAGATTGTTTTCAAGACAAAATATTGAGATGTGCTAGTAAAATCCTTTTAATACACGTGATTTTTCTTTTTAAAAAATCTAGATGTTTTTATCAGACCAAATATTTCAATAATGATTTAGTATATATTTGTTAAAATGTTAGATTTCACTCTCTTGTTCTGGGTGTACCAAGAAATAATTATTATTTTTCACTATTTTAGTATAAATTATAATAATAATAAAATTTAAAATTAATATATGATTAAAAGAAAGAAAGAAAGAGATGAACGATATGTTAGCCACCTTTTTAGGTTGTGCGACGAAATGATCGCTAGAAAATAAGGGGCCACCACTTCTCATCCTTTAAACCCTTGTCTGTTCTCCAAGACACCTTAAAATTATCAAAACAACCTCAAAAACACACCTGGAACCTTACCTAAACAACCAAATCAAGTTCAAAAACTCAAATATATTTCGAGATCATAATCTTCCTTTTTGCACCATTTCATAGCTTGAAACCGCCACGAACAAATTTCCCTCGTCAAGATGAGAATATTTAAGTCAAGACCAGCAGTTTATCCCTACAGAAATATGGCTTGCCACCACTTGCCCTCTCGTTCACTGGTTCCTGTCTCTACATTCAAAGGATGATCTGTGATGTAAATTAAGCTGGGAACCAAAAATGCCGCAAAAATTAGAACTGAAGTGCAAAACTGATCAAACCTCATGATGAATAAATTCGATAATGACACCATGCAGTAAGTGAACAGTAGATGGACAATAAAATGAGTCTAGGTGAGCATTCTTTACTAGTTTTCTTGTAAATATAAATAACAGGATTATAGGAGGAGTAAAAACCATACAGTAAAGGCTTGATTAACAACTGATTCCCATTTTATAAAAGCCAATTGTAAACTGTCAGATTCCCCGCCCCTCCACTTGACAAGGTCTTGTTTTTCATGGCTATTGGACTTTCCAAGATGGGATGAAGATTTGTTCCAGGATACATTATTTTGTCTCTGTCTCCATCTTTCCAATCAAACACACTTTTTTTTTTTTTTTAATCTGTCCCTTCTGTCCTCGGAACCAAACCAAAAACAACCTTACAAATTATATGCTTTGTAGTGCTTCCCTCAGCATCTAATAATCTTTCACTAGATCCCCTCCACTCATTATCATTTGTTATGGTTTTGAAGAAAAAAGAGAGGACAAATTCTAATACTTCTCTCAACATTTGATAATCTTTCACTAAATCCCTTTCCATTAACTATCAACTGCTTTAAATAAATGTGAAAGCCGCTAGTGAATATCATTTTGACTACCAAAACAAAGGCAACTCAAATATTATCCCCAGCAACATGCAATTTCAACAATATTTAAGCAGAAAAAATGCATCGAGTACTCTATAATTAAATTAGACAAGTACCTGCTTCATTTGATTTTCCACCTCAGAGAATAAATAAATGGTGATCTCATGAAGTTGGAGGCTTTGCTTCTGCCATTTCAACTTCAAATCCAATCGTATTTGTTGATTCTTCATTCTCTATTGCCATCCCTTTAAGCTTAGCCAGTCTTATGGCATGCAGCTCGTATCTGATAACGTTATACCAGAAGTCAAATTTTGTGTGGGTGCAGGCACTGCTCCACATGTAGAAGAGTGTGTTTGTGTGTGAGAAGGGGATTCCTGGGGGGTGGGGTGGGGGTGTTATGCAATTGAAAGAGCAATTAATGACATATTCATAATCACAAAAGATTGTTAATCATGTTAATTCTCATGAAGTTTGTTAATTCTTGATTGCAACAATGGTAAATGCATTGTTAAGGAAAAAACAAAAACCAACACATACAATAAAGCTGAGGCAATTTGAATGTGTTGGTGAAATATGTAGATCTAAATATCTTGTTAGGAAAACAAAAGGAGAAAAAAGGATCAACTACTAGCTTCTAGGCCATAACATATTAACTAAAAAATAAAGCATGAGTGTTTTACTTTTTAGTGCACTGGATTTCAACAGTATTATCATTTTACTTCCTAGACTGAAAAATTTAACCCTAAGATTTGGGGGCTATATATATATATATATATATATATATATATAATTTATGTTGGTGATTTTATTGAAATACACTAAATAGATAAATTTATATTGACTTCAAATTTATATATTTTATAAAAATCTCGCACTTCACAAGAATTCTGCACTGATTTATTATTTTGTCCAAATTTATATTATAATAAAAAAATCTCACACAATTGATATTTTTTGCGTTGAAAAAAATATGATTCTGACCTGGACGACGTGTGGGTAAGTGACTAGTTTTTATATATATATATATATATATATATATATAGCTTACTTGTATCAACTCATTCAACTAAGTGAGTGTTTAGCTCTGCAGTAACTTTTGTGGTTAAGCTTAGCCATAAAGCTTGTGTTTGGTTAGTACTCAACTGCAATTTATGTAACCTACTAAGGGTCTGTTTGGTATTGAGGTTAAAAAAAATCAGTTTTAGTTGAGATTCATAAATGAAATTACAGTGTTATGTTAAAATTATGGTTGAGGTTTAATGACATGAAATTTCTTGTTTTTGGTTAATGTGCTTTTAATATTGATGTTAACTTATAAAATTACTTTAAAGGACATACACATATTTTTTTTTTTTTTAAATTGTAGATTTAATAATTATAATGTAATTAATAATTCAAGTAAATCATCATGTGATCTCCTTCTAATATTGATATGTAGTGTTATTAATGCAATTACAATCTTCACCTGTGCTTTGTATAGATAAGCAGACATGTTTTGTAAAATTCTCCACCATTGTTTCCATACTCCAAAAAAAAAATTATATCACATTACTTAGTGATAAGTGTGCACGATTAAAAACTTCTTCACGACCATTTGGATGTCCACGATACCTAAACTCCTGTAAATGTTATCTCTGACTTTTATAAGGACCTAGATGCCCATACTAATTGGGATATCCATCATCAATCACATAGTACTTGACTGTAAAAAGGAGAAAAATACAAGTACATAAAATTTGAAATTGGTGAAGAATATTATTAAACTTAATTTACCAGCTCTTAAATGTATATGAAATGTCAAGTACTATGTGGTTGATGTTGGATATCCCAATTAGTATGGGTATTTAGGTTCTTATAAAGGTCAGAGATATCATTTACAAGAGTTTAGGCGTCGTAGACACCCAAAATATCGTGAAGAAGTTTTTAATCGTGTACGCTTATCACTAAATAATGTGATATAATTTTTTTTTGGGAGTATGGAAACAAAGGTAAAGAATTTTACAAAACATGTCTGCTTATCTATACAAAGCACAAGTGAAGATTTTAGTTGCATTAATGACACTACATATCTAAATTAGAAGGAGATCACGAGATGATATGACTTTTGCCGTATATGATCGCAATCCTATTTTTATTCTTGATGATATTTTATCAAATGTTGTTTCTCGATCAAATAGCCAAGAATCGCAGAGGCCTTCACATATGAATTTTGTTCGTGATGAAATTGCAAATAGTTTGATGGAAGAATAAAAAAAAAATCTAATTTACTTGAATTATTAATTACATTATGATTATTAAATCTATAATATTTAAAACACAATATATATATATATGTGCGTGCGTGCGTGCGTGTCCTTTAGAGTAATTTCATAAGTTGACATCGATATTAAAAGCATATTAACCAAAAACAAGAAATTATTTTCATTAAACCTCAAACTCAACCACAATTCTAACCAAACAATTTAATTTCAATTATGAGCTTCAATTAAAGATGCTTTTTATAAAAATTGTTTTTTTAATCTCAACCACAAAAACAACCACAATACCAAATACATCCTAAATCTATATCCCAAATGCCATTCATCTGCAGATAGAACCTATTATTGATTCATGGAAAAATCTAAGCATGCAATTTATAATTTGTATCTTTTAATTCTTCTCTGAATTCTGATCAAGCTCAAGACAAGACAATTTCACTCGGGCTAATAGACTAAATTACACTAAAGCAGAGAACCCAAAGCTTATATATATATGACAGATTTATGACACCACACGCCATTCACATGTCTGCATATAAATGTGCAATAAGCAGGCCATTCACATTTCTGCATAATAAATGTGCAAATAAACAACCAACAGTTTCAAAGTTTAGTATGTCCATTATGCCTGCATGAACACGAGAATCTACAATGAATTAAAAAGTCTATTTTTTTTTTTTTCAGATTTCAAGTGGGAATTTACTCTGTTATTTCTTTTACCATAAACCGAGCATGGTGCCTCAAAGTAACATTTTTTGCCAGTCTTCTATATATTTATCTTCAAGCAATGTTTTCAGTTTTCTAGAGAGAGAGCTTGCCTAAAAAAACATAAGCATTAGTCAGATCATGTTTTATGGATCGCGGTCAAAACAATAAACCAACACATCCATGAGCTTTGAACTTTAGCTTTTCAACAAACAGTAAGTGAACAAGACAACATTTAAGGCAAGTTGTTCTGAGTTTACTCAAACTTATTACGTTGTAGAGGTGCAAGATGATACCAGCACCCGAATGTGTCTTTTCTCTCTCTAATGGTTCAACAAGTATGTCCACTCAAAGGAAATAATTAAAGAATCACTTAAATTCACATAGCAATAAACCTCAGATTTTACATGAAACTACTGAAAAGTTGTAAGACTTACTCAGCCACATGACTCTTGACGAGCATAAAATATATAATCCAAAATTGTCTGTCCTTCAAGTGACGAGGGCATAGCATAAATCTCAGGTGCGAAAGCTCCTAGAAGATAAGATGAAAAAACCTATTTAAAGCACTTGAAAAGAATTTTTTACAGGAAACAAAACCACTGATCATCATTCTTTAAAATCTTGCATTCTAATTTAAAGGCAATTTATAAAGCAATCATGATTGCCCTCCAAATGCAAATTTTGATTTCAGTTCTAACCTCTGACCCATTCACTTTACAGATCAAGCATACCCCCTCATTCATTCTAAAATTTGGTCCTTCCACACCAAAAGTAGCCTTCTTGCAGTTATATCCTTCTTGTTCTATAGTTTAATGCACAAAGTCCATTTCTTTAGTTATATCCACCACGATGAAAAGGGTTTAGAATCAATGGTTTCTTGATTATATGAGGTTTCTTTTCAAGTTCAAAAGAGGCAAAAGCAAACGTTGTTTCATTTTCACAAATCCCAACAGTCACAAGCAAGAAATTCAAACCTTGACTTTGGAAAGAACATGAGTAGCATGTCGCTCCTGCCATTCAGAGAGATCCCTTTGAAAATTGGACGATGTTGTCGTTGAAGAAGAAGAAGAAGAAGAAGAGGCTGCCTCATCTTCTAGCACCAAAATACAAGACAACAAGAAAACACAAGCAAAAGAAAATCCAACCTGCGACTACAAGTAACATTAACAAGACATGCTTTTTACCTTGGAGTGGGAAATTCTTGAAAGTGTCAATAGTGAATGACTTTACATGATCGATCAATTGCTGCGTGATTCCAAGCTGTTCCTCTTCTTCTCTTCCTCCTCCTGGTTTTGGTATTTGTTGATCTGGGTTTCGGCTGTTTTTACTACTTGAAACACTGCGTCGAAGCCACGAGGACCAGTCCATCACCGAGTGTTCAATTATTTTCTTTTCTGGTTGCCAGGTTTCGCTCATGTAATGTACCGAGCAATTTATAAGCCCAGCACCGATGCTGCCTATCCAGCCCATTTAGGCCTGTTTTAGCCGGATCTAGTCTTCTAAGTTTGGTGGGAATCACGGTGATTTTTTTACTATGGAAATAACCCAACTCCTTGCTTCTTATAGATCTAGCTGGCCCAAAATAACTGGGCCATGTAGGCTTGGTACATGGTCTCTAGAGCCCAACATTTCTTCTTCTTTTTTTACACTAGAGAGAGCTTGGACTCACGCTACTGGTCTGAATCGCTAGTCCACGCTCTCCTCCCACTGTGTTTCGCAATATCCAAGCCTTGCTATAAACTATAAAGTGACGTGCCCGATGAACCACCGACAAATTACACTTGCAATTGAATGATTTATGTGACATACACTCGTGTTTAATCAGACATAACCTGTCTCCTGTACCAGTTATTTACTTTGTTTTGGTGACAGTGATAGGAAATTTATGACATATTAACCAAAACGAATTAAAAATACTTACGGTTTGAAATGGTGAAATTGTAGTTGAAATTATTTTTAAAATATTTTTTAGATATATTTTTTGATATCATCATATAAAAATAATTTAAAAATATATAAAAAATAATTTAAAATAAAAATAAAAAATTTATTTTTAAAACGTAGTGTCAAAGATCTTGTGTGTGTGTGTGTGTATTAATATATTTTTTAATGAAAAATAATTTTTATATCATCATATTAAAATTATATAAAAAAATATATATAAAAGTAGATGGAATTTTTGTCAATGCTTACTCTCGTGTATTTATTATTTTTAAAAATATTTTTCTAATTAAAAAATGTATTAAAATATTTTTTATTTTTAATATTAAGATGTTAAAAGTATTATAAACACCAAATTTCTTTATTAATTTTATATTCTTTCACGTCAAATGTCCCTTTTAAAAAACACTGAAAAAAGGGATTAATTTTATACCTTTTGGCATTAAATATTTTTACAAAAAAACAGTAGAGATTGATTACAGCACTTACAAACAATGAATAGCCCTTGTAAAATGGTGAGCAACTCCTTGTGAGCTACGAAAAGCTTTGATTAATAAACAGATAAATAAGTAGAAGGCGTGTTGTGTGATGGTAAATTAAGGACATGATTATACTTAGTTTTAAAGTCTGATTTGATGGTGTTTTTAAAATATATTTTTTAAAATTATTTTTGATATAATAAATCAAAATAATTTAAAAATATAAAATAATATATAAAAAAACAATTTTAAAACATAATATTAAACAAATACCTAGCAGAAGAAGAGGGGCATAGGATGCCCTTTTGTGAAAGCGACTTGTCCGTGAAATCATGAGAACATGTCGCGTGCAATGGGCTGATGAAGATGGGACATGAACTCATTTCTACTCCATTATCGTCCAGTCCATAAACATACACAAGTCATGCGGCGTATAAATTACTCCAGGCCCTCGTTGTTCATCATAAAACAGGGTTTATTATTATTATTATTATTATTATTATTCAAAAGTGTGCTCTGGAAGTTAATTATCTTTTGATGTTTCATAGTGTTACGAAACATAACTCTGGAACATATATTTATTATTGGACTATATTATGGACAATAACCTGTTAATTTATTTTTTAAAAAGTTTATTAAGAGACTGAGAATAATGTATGATAAATAAAAAATGATAAAATTGAAAAGGATTCATAAGTAAAAAAAAAACAAAGGAACATGTTACGAATTAATTAGTCAAAAACCATAGTGGGTAATGACCTCATGGGATTTCTTGTCCTAAATCTTTGAATGCAATGACTTGATGGGATCTTTTGTCTTGGCTTAAAGCTTCGAGATCCTTTAATTTAGCTTTGAAATGCACTGAGAACGCATGGAATCAAGGCCATGTCTGGCAAGCAACCCCAGACTTTTTCAGGGATTCTTTTCTTTTCTGCCGCACTTATATATATATCGATTTTAAAAATTAAATTTTATAATATAATTTATATTATTTTTTAATATATTCCTTAGTGTAAAAGAGTTTTGGGTTTAAAATTTATATAAATTCACTATTTCGTGTTTGATTTTATTAAATAAAATAAAAATGATGAGATTTAAATTTATAATTGTTGAGTTAATAAATCTTTGATACGATATCAAAAAATTATTTTATCTAAAAATTTAAATATTTAGACGAGATTAATAATATAATTTATATTATTTTTTTAAAATATAAATGCGTGCTCGTGTCTGTATGAGGAGGTGACCATGCACGCTTCATATAGCTTGGCTTGAGCACTTTGACTTGAAGCTCGAGGAAAGCTCTCGTTGCTATCAGCGGTGGTGGTGGCGGGGGACACCTTCTTATAATAATAACCTATGGATGCAGTTATATGGGAGGGGGGCAGCCGGACCCACGTTTAATAACCCTGATTGACCCACTAAAGGGGTGGTGGGTGGGTAATCATATGAAATCATCAAAAGTAACCGCACCCGCATGCCTTTGTTTTTCACATTTCGAGCCTGGCTATAAAACCCGGCTTGGTTTGACGGGTCAATTCATTGATTTGTAATCGGTTTTTTAGGTGATCTATCTATTCATCGACAGGGATAAGATTAATGAAAAAGCTCTACTTTTTTATTGGAATAATTTTTTTTTTAATTTTTCATTTTTAAGAAAAAGTCAAAGAAATCCCTTTACCTGACTTTGAGTTAGACTGACTCTTAATTCGATTCTTAAAACCATAATTACAAGTAACTTTATTCCCTTTGACCTTTTCATTTCTTGACAAGAGAGATGAAATGTAATGCGGTCCATTGATTTTAATATCTTCCTTTTGACTCTTTTCAAGTTTTTTTTAATGTTCATGTGTATTTAAGCTGATTATTTATATATAAAAACAATTATACAACTTAAATCTAGAATTACATAAAAACAAATATTTAAATCTCAAGTTTATATCACTGAACCATCTATTAGATGTTTTTGACCTCTTCATTTCTTGACGAGAGATGAAATCCATTGATTTTAATTTGTATAATTAACATTTTAAACCACACTTTATATCATATACTAAAATTCCATGATAGAAATCTTCAAGGTATAACCACGCATCCATTTCAATAACTTAAAATAGGCTCGCTCGAACAAATAAATGAATCTATAATTAATAATCTCATAAATATAATAATTTATAATTTCAATCATCATAATAGAGAGTAATATATTTTGAAGAATGTTTCGATTAAAACTATTATGAGTTGATTTTTTGCATGCAAATAAAAAAGAAATTCACAAATAAAAAATAGTGTTATAGTTTCTATAAAATCAAAGTTTGAAATTCAATAATACGTGGAGTTCAGTATAATTAAATAGACTATTATTTTATCCATGGTAGAAAGAAAAACAGAATCTATACTGATTTGCATGGTCAATATGCTCGTGCTTACAACCTGATTTTCAGGCTTTTTGTGAAATCTGCTGGTGGCCGGCAATCCCTTGGCTAGGGTGGTCTTGATATTTTTAAAACCATGGGTACGTTTGGAAGCGGTGACTCACTGAAATAATTTATTTTATTTAAAAAGTTATTTTTGATATTATTATATTAAAATAATCTAAAAATATTTTTTAAAAACTAAATTTATTCGAGAACACTTTTTAAGTGGTTACCAACACCCTCTTTATGTTGTTTTTTGAAATATTTTTTATTTAAAAATAGTTAAAAATAATTTTTTTATATATTTCAAAACAATAAAAATAAAATATTTTTAAAACATAAAAATTAACCAGCAAGGTCAACTCTACTCAATTAATTTATCTTACATGTCTAGCCTAATTTATTATATTTAATTCAAATCATTCTCCTAGTTCATGTCTTTGAAAAAATCCACTGATTTTTATTTTATTTTATTTTTTATTGTCTAAGCAAAATTCCAAATCCATCCTTGAAAATTTGAATAAAAACCGTTAATTGTATTACTTTTGTTATGAAAAAGAAAGATTAACCATCTCAACCACCGATTCTCTTAAGAATACAAGCCCATGAAAACGCTTGCGATAGCTGCGTGGTATTGCAATCAGATTTTGACATAACGGCTAGCAAATGCTTACACCAGCCAGCCTCATCGTAACACCTAACCTAAGATAATTTACACGTGCTCGAAGTGTCATTGATGAAAATTATAGTTATACGACCCGCGTCAACATTGATTGACCCGAGATTTAGATAAGTCCATGTTAAAAATAAATAAATTAATTAACTAACCCTCCTTTACCGGATCAAAAATCTAAATGAATTCATAATTTAATAAAAATAATAATATTATTATATTCATACATAGTTTAAGTAACCTAAAAATACAATACGGTTATATTCATGAAAATTTTTTAATAAAAAATTAACAATGCTAAAACAAACAATTTCTCATTGTATAAGCTAAAATTAACATTATTATTTTTATTTTTGTTGTTATTTCTAAGAAATTCACATCTATAATATTATTCATGGGGCTCTATGAAGTGGAATGATGAGGAAATATAACAATATTTTTCTTTTATTATGACCTTTATATTGCTGGCTTTATTAAAAAAGAAAAGGAGATGGAAAAGGCACAGGCAGTCCCTGAATAACACTGTATGATAATAAAAAATTTATAATTTGGATAATAAATTTCAAATTCAAGTCCTGATAGAATGAGCTGGGTTTTCCTTGTATCTAAAAACATAACAATTTTTAATTATATATTAATCACTGATTATCAGGAAAGAAAAGTTCATCACCCTTAATCAAAGGTAAACGGTACAAGCAAGAACAACAGCAAGAGCCTAGCCTAGCTTCAAAACGTGGTGGCTAGTTTATTTATTTATTTATTCTAAAATCCCAATTTCAAACACTTCATCCACGATATTTGGATTTTTAAAAATACCCCTTTACAGAAAATCACTGGAATAGTCCCTCATCTTTTTTTTTATCTTACTAATCCACTCTATCGTTTAATTTTAGTTAATTTACATCGTCATGGTGATGCTAATTACCACGATAAATTACCACGATAAAAAAAAAAGGGTTTTTCATTTTAATTGCTTTCAGTTGCAAAATCTCATGAAAAATTAAAAATTGCTTTCAATACGAAGATCGCAACAACTCAGCCGGTCAACAACTAGCTTTAATTGAAGGTGCTCGTGGTTTAGGCTTGGGGCTACAATTATAATTATTAATTTTATTTTTTTGTCTTCGTTCGTTGAATGATTAGGGACCGAGATCTTGATGGGCAGACACTGGGTGATAAAAAGATACCACACAATTTATTAGAGAAAAATATCCGTTGATCTCTCCTTTTGCTTAGTGATTTTCCAAATGGTTCGTCGACTGTGTTTTTTTAGTGATTTAGGGTTTTTTTGTTTTTTTTTGAAGTGAATTATTTATGTATTTTTAGATATTTTGGTATATTGATATTAAAAATAATTTTTTAAAAATAAAATAATATTATTTTTAAATAAAAAATATTTAAAAAACAATGTCAATCTGGTTCGAAAATATATCTGGTGCTCTTTCTTGTCACTGGGATTGAGCATGGCTGCATTTGTTATATATATATATATTAGTTCTTATCTGAGATTCATAGTGGGGCTTGCAAATTCGTAAATCATTTACGATGGATAATGGCATATAGTAATTTAATTTGTCTCCACCTCGGAGGCTCTTCCCGTAATCCGGTTATTTGGAGACCGACTAGAGTTCAAGCTATTTTGGATCTTTATTTAGATGAATCTACATGTCAAGTTAACTCTGAAGAATATTTTTTTAAAAAATTAAATTAATTGATTTAAATTGATTTGGTGAACTATAAATTGACTTGATAGCTTGGTAATAATGGTCTCCAACTAGACCATACTTGAATTCAATTTGATAATTAAGAAAAAAAATGGATTAAAAAGCCAAGACAGCTTACTTTATATATATATATATTTTATCTTTGAGGCCAAAAATAAATAAATAAAAAAACATCCAATTATTATATATTTAAGGGTAATATAACAAATTCCGACAATTTGAGGGTGAGTATGTCAAATGGCTACTTTCTTCTAGGCTTTTATTAATTTAGATTCCAGTTAGTCAAAGATAAAAGGGGACAGAAAGACTTTTAACACGAGCGAAGAGTGAAAACAGAAAGAAAGAGTTAAAAAGAAAAAGGGAGAATCTAGACTGTACAAAGACAACACTCCTTTTGTTCCCGCCTTTTCTTCACTGCTCATCACACAGGAAAGTAACAAAGCTCCTTTTCTTGGCTAGTAAGGTACAGAAAAGCAGCACTAACCCTAGATAATTTAACCTCAAAAGAACTTGGTAGTAATTGTTGTTAAAGCGAAGGAAAAGGAAGAGAGTAAAAACGAAAAGGAAAGAGAAGATGATTATGGTGATGACCCACAGGTTGTGGGAGTGAAGGGAGGTCCCAGTGGGTTTGGACAATAGACTTGTTTTGACAAAAATGGCCAAAGAAGAGGTTTGGCAACAGCAAGATTTCCAACTGGGTCTCTGTCTCTGTCTCTTCCTCTTTCCTTTAACCCCATCGTCATTATTTTCATTCCTTTTCTTTCCTGACACTGCATTTTCTCTCTTTACTTTGGTTTCCCTTCCTTTCTGTCTCTTTCCATGGACAAGCATCAACAGCAGCAGCTGTCTTTGGCTAAGTGTTCCAGGCAGAAGTACAGTGAATGGTTTGTTCTTGACAAGAGCTTATTCTCCCACGTTCGGATTCACTTCAATTTATTTAGTTTTTGGTTTTTGTGTGCACTGTCCATGGTATCTTTCTCTTGTTGTTCTGATCATTGTTTTTACCAGCACAGTGAATGCTAAGCTTGTATCTGCTCTTTTATTTCTTTCTGAATCGAACCCTGTTCGTATGACTCTACACTTCCACTTGTTTTAACAGCAAAGGTCGTCCTTTATGTTTTTTATCTTCGGCTTGCTGGGTGGTGTCTGCACTCTGAATATAAAATAAGGATTCAATTTGGAACCTCTCTTGTTATCTTTCAAAACAGTTGCTACTGTTCCTTTTGTAAGTAATTGGCTGTAATCTTTTCTTTGGCAGGATTTTTCGGGATGTTCCCAGCGATATCACCATAGAAGTGAGCGGAGGGACATTTGCATTACACAAGGTAAGTTTTTTTTAGATTTATACTAGTGTCGTTACCCATTCACCTCGAAGAGAAATCGAGTCGTAAATGTATGCACGTCTTTTCTCTGTACATTTATGAGATAAGCATTCTCGTTTTGACAGATTCTTGATGATCCTGTTTGAAAAATGCAGTTCCCTCTTGTTTCTCGAAGTGGACGAATCAGAAAGTTGGTTGCAGAACATAGAGATCCTGATATCTCAAGGGTGGAACTGCTTAATCTACCAGGAGCAGATGCGTTTGAGTTGGCTGCAAAATTCTGTTATGGCATTAACTTTGAAATTACATCGTCAAATGTTGCTCAGCTGTGTTGTGTCGCTGACTACCTTGAAATGACTGAAGACTTCTCCAAAGACAATCTTGGTTCTCGTGCAGAGGAGTATCTTGAGAGCATTGTTTGTAAGAATCTTGAAATGTGTGTTGAGGTTTTGCAACAATGCGAGAACCTAATCCCTCTTGCCGATGAGCTTAGAATAGTTAGCCGATGCATAGATGCCATTGCCTCAAAGGCTTGCGCCGAACAAATTGCCTCAAGTTTCTCACGCTTGGAGTACAGCAGCTCAGGGAGGCTTCACATGAACAAGCAAGCAAAAAGAGAAGGGGACTGGTGGATAGAAGATCTGTCCGTTCTCCGCGTAGACTTTTATCAAAGGGTCATGACGGCCATGAAGTGCCGTGGTGTCCGCCCTGAGAGCATCGGCGCATCACTGGTGAACTATGCTCAGAAGGAGCTGACAAAGAAATCCAGTTTATGGAATCCATCTAGCCAGACAAAAGTTGATCTAATATCAACTGAGCATGAAAGACTTGTGGTTGAGACAATAGTTAACCTTCTGCCCGTTGAGAAACTTGCCGTTCCTATAACTTTTCTTTTTGGTCTCTTGCGAAGTGCTGTGATGCTTGATTGCGCAATTTCTTGCAGGCTCGATCTAGAGAGGCGGATTGGGTCCCAGTTGGATGTTGCCACTCTTGATGATCTTCTGATCCCATCGTTCAGGCATGCAGGGGATACCTTATTTGATGTCGACACAGTCCATAGAATCTTGGTTAATTTCTCACAGCAAGATGACAGTGAAGATGACTTGGAAGATGCTTCTGTTTTTGAATCTGATAGTCCCCACTCACCTTCTCAAACTGCTTTGTTTAAAGTGGCAAAACTGGTTGACAATTATCTTGCTGAAATCGCTCCTGATGCAAATCTCAAGCTTTCCAAGCTCATGGTCATTGCAGAGACTTTACCAACACATGCACGAACAGTTCATGATGGACTATACCGGGCAATTGATATTTACCTAAAAGTATGTTCTGCTGATATTTTCCCTTTGCATCTTTCGATATCCAGGAGAAAAACTTTGTTTTCTAAGGTTTCTTTGATTATTTTGCAATGACACCCAGGCTCATCAGGGCTTACCAGACTCGGACAGGAAGAAGCTCTGCAAGCTGATTGATTTCCAAAAGCTCTCGCAAGAAGCTGGAGCACATGCTGCACAAAATGAACGGCTACCCCTTCAAGCTATAGTTCAAGTGCTCTATTTTGAGCAAATAAGGCTCAGAAATACACTGTGCTGCTCTTATGCTGATGATGACCACAAGCCAATGCACAATTCATGGCGAATTAGCAGTGGTGCACTCAGCGCAGCAATGTCTCCGCGAGACAACTACGCATCACTAAGGAGAGAGAACCGGGAGCTAAAACTCGAGCTAGCTCGGTTACGGATGAGATTAAATGATCTAGAGAAAGAACATGTTTGTATGAAGAGAGATATGCAAAAGTCTCATTCTCGTAAATTCATGAGTTCTTTCTCAAAGAAAATTGGTAAGCTTAGTATCTTTGGGCATAGTTCTTCAAGGGGATCAAGTTCTCCATCAAAAAATTCCCACAGAACAGATTCTAGAGTGATTGAGAGAACATGTGCAAGCACTGATTAGGTAATTCAAGCTATTCTTTCCTCTGTACTTGATAAGTAACCACAAGGCATGATCTCGTTGACCTTTTTACTTCTTTTTTTATATATAATTTCCCCCATTTCGGGCTACCTTGTATAGGGTTTCTGATGCTTTGAGATAGAAAGAATAGTTGTTCTTGTTTGCGAGTTATGGTTTTGGAGAGTACAACTTTGATGTTATTTGAAATGTCTTGTATGATGTTATTTGAAATCTCATATATGTATAAAAGTTTTATAAATTTATATGGGATACGAGACTTTAATATGAAACTCGGCCGGACCAGGTCTGAAAAGTCAGCGGATCCAGATTGTCCGGCCGGGCCAGGTTGGGTTTAACAACACTGCATTCTACTCAGTTGACATGGAAGAATAACACAAATTTTGCATGTAAACTTCATGCATGTGAATTGACTATCAATGGATATGAAGAACCAACTGATGGCTAGAAAAACATATTAAGCATAGATGTCACGTATTCAGGAATGGAAAAGGAAAACTCTGGTTATGCTGAAACAAGGTTTGTAAAATGCACGAAGATTTCTGAAGAGCTGCAGGAACAATTGCTTGAAACTTCTGCTCTTTTTGTATGGACTGCTCGACGCTGCTCCTCATCTTTGTCTGGCAAGATGAAAGAAACCTTGAGTTGAAGCAACTTACGAGCACTGTCCTGTTTCCTCAAGCAAGGTTTCAGAGTGATTACCTCTTCCATGCAATTATAATCGAGCTCAATATCATTCTTTCTAGGAAATCCCGCCGTGGTGCTGGTTTTGATAAAACGATACTCTTCATGATCTGAAGGTCTAATCTCACTTGTTGAATCCTCCTGTGGTTTCTCTTCGAAGTTTAGGTGGGTGTTTCTGTACTTGGAGACAAACTTGGGCCAGGACTCTGCTTTGGCTGGTTTTGTGCCATTCTTATCACAGTCCTGCTCTTGGAAACTTTTCACAATCCACGATGTGATAGGAAGGGATTGGTGCTGATTGGGTGACATCCCAACTGATTTTCCTGGAGGGTTTCTGATTCTCTTATCACAGTCATGCTCTTGGAAAGCTGTTCCCATACAGGATGTTATAGGAAGTGATTGCTTAAACCACCGGTTCTTGTTTCGATGCTTGGCTGTCAATGCAGCTGGCTTTCTTGTCGAGTTCCGTTTTTGAACCTGTCCACTAGCACAATTCTTTGAAAACTGGCTTTGGCGTGGAGAATTCTGGTGGCACTGCTTGTGAGCTTTTAGCAAGTTGTAGATTGTGCTGTTGGGAACAATGAAGAAAACTTTCCCTAAACGCAATACAGAGTCGGGTTTAATTACGATCCATGGATACTCAAACACATCAGGTCGGGTAATGGAATGCCTGGGATTGTTCTCCAGCACTTGAGCTGCAGCTATAGGCTGTACGTGAATCTCCACAAACCTACCTGGATGAACCAATTTGAGCACACCATCCTCCTCTACAATTCTCATTTGCTAGCTTTTCTTAGTGGATATAGATACTGGAAAACATCCGAGGAAAGGGGGATAGAATTCTTCACCTTGCTGATTCATATACTGTCCACTATCAGACAAAAAGGGCATAGATTCTTACGAAAGGATCCGTTGGGTACATAAATATTCTCGTCTGCAGTTATTGCAATCTTCGTTGGCTTCATCTAGAACGCATGCTAATTTTAGAACTGTATGGTTGCCCGCAGAAAACTTGTGCTGGTTTACAAGGTTTTTGTCTATTTCAAATATTCTGGCACTATCCGTCTCTTTGTCAAGGAATGGCTCTGGAGATGATTGCGGTAGGAAAAGAGCACAATGGCAATGCGATAATGTCAAGGGTTTTCAAGTGGCGTGATGATAGAGTCCTTCTGATATATGCATAATAAGTCTCGAATTTAAGTTAAGGTGTATATTCTTTGTAAAAATATAAAATAATTGAGATTTTACTCATTCACCTAGATCCAGATAATAAGCTTTTCAGATAATAAATTTATTTTCTTAAAAAAAAAGATAATGTCCAGGTATTTATTATTGACACAGTGAAACCCTGATAAGCTTCAAATTCCATTTGAGCTCCTATTCACTATCGCTGTCACTGAATGCACATGATATTGCTCATGAAATGAAATCATTTTTCAACTGGTAGACTCGGCCTGGGATCTGACTCGGAAAAAAAACTCGGATCATCGAATCAATCTATGAGCCATTAGATTGATTTTGTTCTATGAAACAATGTTTTTGAAATAAATGAAACAATTTTTAAAACATTTTAAAAGAAGATTAAAGTATACTGGATGTCCAGATTTAAACAGAATATAATATTTTTCCATCCTACAAGAAAAATGATTTGATATATATATATATATAGACATGTTTAAGATTAGCCTCGAACACAGTCAAGATGCTGACTTCAATTTGTATCGAATGAGGTTTCCCAGGCAACTGCTGTCTCTAGGCGACATCGACATCAAGAACAATGTGATTCCTTGACGAAATCACAAAAATATCTTTGGTGCTTGCAATGAATTTAGATGATTCCTACATCTTTGCATCACGATTGATTTCTTAGGTGATCAAAAATAGAATTTTTATTGATATGGATATTCATTATGGAATTTTGTTCAACATCATGGTTAATGAACACGTTTTACGTTTAATTAAAAGTGGATCTACTTGTGTTTTAGGTTGATTTTTTATTAAAATTTAAAATATAACAAGAAAATTTTAATATAAAATTTTAATATAATTTAAACAAAACGTTTGTGAATAAAAAATTGATCTCAAAAATCATTTGAAGCCTTGATTGATATTTTTTAAAAAAAAAACTTGTAAAAACCCTATATACACATGAAAAATTAACAAGTTTTACTGTAGTTTATTTAGTGGGAAGGTGAAAAGTTAAAATTGAACTTAGATGATGAGAGATGAACTTAGTGTAAAGCTTAGATTATATATATATATATATTTTTTTCATTTATTGGACCTTGTTTAGAAGTGTATATTTTTTAGATTTATATGGGTATTCGGATCAATTTCTATATACCTTGACTAATTTTATGGATCCTGAATTTAATAGTCATATAAGTTTTCAGTGATCATCATTTTATGAACCACAGGAGAAAACAAACCCTTTAATTTTAAGCTTTTATCACTGGACTACCTCCTAGATGGTTTTATTTAGAAGAGTAGTTAAACAAAGTGGTTGTGTTAGAATCCTAAAGACTTAATGAAGAAAATTCATTTGCATCAAGTGATGAGAAATAAAATTTTAAGGACAAGGGATTCAAGAGCAACATATTTCAAGCAAGTATCTTTTATTGATTTTGTGTATATAAATATATATATTAAGATGTAGTTTCATGCTCTTATGTGTTATTTTAAATATGTTTAGTATACATATTAGGATTGCATTTAATTTTTATATAAATTTATATATTTGTTCAATAAACATGATATTTTTTTTTCTTATTATGATTATAAATTTACCATAATTAAATGATTCTAAACTAAATATATATACTCACTTATCTAGTTATTTATGAATTTTATACAACAACTTATGTTTGCCTTTTGAGAAAGATTTGATGATGATTTTTTGTATGGGTATTGTGGTTTTTTTTCTCTTTGGATTTGAGGGGAATTTAATACCTCCAATGTAACTTAGATTTCATAAATAAATACACACGATGATCATGGCATAAAATAAATTAATTACACGAGCACAACCACAAAAACATTAAATATAAATGAAAATTGATCTTTATTGTAAGGAAAAATATCATGAATTCAATTTCAAAATGATATACTATAATTAAAGTCTTGCTATCTTTAATGGGGTACATAAAATAAGGTTGGACAAAATTTGATTTTTTTTTAAAAAAATCAAGGCTTGCTATCTTTTTCTTAATTTTAGCAAATAAAATTTGTTTGTTAATTAACAAGTTGAACAGAAAATAATTTTTTTTAAAAAATATAATTATTATCTCATATGATTTTCAGACCAACAAAAATATATCACAACGAGGAGAGAAAGAATGGAGGTCAAAGGTACTCCTCTTCTTTCTTCTTTTGTTCTTGTTTTTTCTTCAACCGGGCCAATCCAAACTTTATGCCAAAAAAATCAAAGTTCAATATACCAGATTATTTTAGATTTTAAAACTATGAAAACATAATATTCAACACACCATATTATATATTAGTTCAGGTTCTAAAACTACGAAAACATAATAGTATACTTGGTTTCAATGTGCTGTTAAATAGCTTTGTAGGCGGCAGGCTCATCCTATTCAAGTGATATCTCAAAAATCACCAAATAACTATTCTGATAACCAGTGGCATATGGAAGGTAAAAGGATGAAAACATGAAGAGTAAGATTTTATAAGAAGATGCTGGCAAGGAGAAAACAAGCATTGATCTCTCAACACTTAGACATCAAAGATCTCGTCTATAACAGTCCCAACTCCAACAGGGACAACTAAGACAAGCTTATTTTGGTCACATTTCCGGCTGTTAATTGTGGCTATGCTGGAGATGATTTGGTATAGAAGCGGACTCCGACAGCCACGCCCAATATTATCAGGGGGACAAGGAACTGCAGGATCTTGATGATGAATTCTGGTGTCTTATCTTGGTTGTAGTGAGGTTGTTTAGGAGGAGTGTACTTGACGCTGGCAGGGATGGTTGCTGTATCGATATCACCGACGTAAAACTCATCCATCATTGCTCTAGCAGAGCTACTGTGACCAACATCCTCAAAATCATCAGTTGCGTCCTTTCCTGTAAACCATGCATCAAACTCGAAGAATTAATGAATATATACAAACACATGATTGCAATTTTGTTTGGCAAATATCTTCATACCCGTGGCTGACAGCAAAACCTCATCACCACCGGGATGGTCTTCCAAGAATTTTGTCACATCATACACCTGTTCCAACACATTGATAGTTTCAAATTCATCTAAAGTTACAATCGGAAGACATACTTTGATGCCATTCAAAATTGTGTAGTGTTTCCATAACGAAGAACCCCATATTTCTGAGTTAATCTCTGATCATTTCTGATCCATGTTTTGCTCTCCGCTCCAGTATTAGGACAATAACTATGTCTCAAATACCAAGCACATGGTGGATAACTATATGCAGGCTGGTCATCTTCCTAAATTTTTTAAGGTAATGACTAGATTTCAATGTCATTTGTGGATGAAGCCACTTTTTCCCACGTCTTCCCAGACTAAAAAAGAAATCAGAAAGGAAATCATTCAACAAAAGTAACAAGGGATCTAAAGAATCCTATGAATGCATTCTTTTTGCTTAATTCAACAGTATACATAAAATGTCATGGCACGCATGAGAGAAGAGATTCCAACACCAAAACTTACAATCCCACCCCACCCCCTTCCTTTTCAGGGCAAAAATTATTGAACTCTATAAATCTTGAGAATAGGTTGGGCTGCTGATGCTTACGACGTAATGATAATCATCCAAGTTAACCATCGCTTGTGATGCCATGCAATTTTAAATCCCTCCAATCATAAGTTAAAGCCTGCATTTTTTTCAAGAATTATAGGCAATACTTGCCGAGTCCAGCTCCGATAAGCTAGCGCAGTATGAGATTCAAAATAGTCCCAATAGAAGCCACAGACCTCACACCAATCACCATGCCAATCTAAAATATTGATCAATAAATTTAGAAAAAATTGAGGATCCAAAACAGCCTCTCCATTATCCTAGTGCAGCCCCTCAGTATCACCACTGAACATTCAACTTGAAAATCCGTGATTTCCACAGATCTGATTAAATTGTTCATCTGGGCATTTCAAATATAATGTAACTCCTACAACAACAACAACATCGACAACCTCATGAATCCTTTGGTCGATAATTTAACTCCTAATGTAATAAAACAATGTCATATGTAATCTTCTATATTTAATGTGGGGATTGAGGTTGACATAAGATCTATACATTCATAATCACAGTTTTTCCCTGAGAAATCAGAATTCCAAATCTAGACGAGAAAAAAAAAGATGAACTGATTCCTAGCAATTATTTAATAAAAACACTCGACTGCCACCACCACCACCACAACAAAAGTGTAATTAGCGACCCAATAAGACGTGGAAAGAACATGCAACCAGAAAGAACTCCATGATCACCTTCATCAAGATCAAATATAATGCTATAAACCCATCACTGCAATAATGTGAAACAAGTTGGAAAAGAAAAGAAAAGGGGTACCCTGCCCTCAATGACGAGCCAGCAATCCTTACGGCTGTTGTGTGCGGAGACCTCTGCCAAGGTGAATGCCTTGCTGTCGCTGCCCATTGTGTGTATTCTCAACCTATCGTTTGGTTTTAGAAGAATAGGAGGGATTCTGTGCTTTGTTACTCAATCACAGAAGCATCGAGTGGTTCGGATTTTGGAACGGAACTTACATAGACCAGGAAACAAATGGAGACAGGGAAGGAGTTGGTTTGGTGGTTGGTGAGAGTCAATTGTAGGGGGTTTGGTAAGAGGTGGTAGGCCTTTGTCACCAACCGACTGGATTGTTATTATTATTTTGATCCAACTGGATTTGTTTTTTATTATATATTTTATTTTTGCATTACTTTTACAATATCATATTTATTTAAAAAAAAAACAAATCATTTATTTTTGTAACTAGTGCCCCATCGATACAATAAGAATATTTCATGCATTAAATATTTGTAGACGTCTTAGATACATAGGTGTTCGTGGCAATTTGTTTTTGAAAAAATATAATTTTTAATTTTATTTTAATTATTTTATATATTTTTAGATTATTTTTTTATGTTAATATTTTTAATGGTATGGGCGTGGAATCAGCATTGGCATGGAATGAGATCACATCTTCTGTGACCATTAAATTCGGAAAGATTTATGGTGTTTAGGAGATAATTATAAATAATATTTTTTTAGAATTATTTTAAAAATAAAAATAGATGAACGGTGAAAGAAAAATATCAAATATGAGACTTGAATGCGGATGGTGAAAATAACGTACGGAGAGTCGAAATGGTGCAAGATCTTTAAAACAAGAAACAATATACGATGATTATGTCATTACGAGAAGTTATCTTGAATATGACGGGAGAATCATTAAAAAAATTTATCTTAAATTAAATAAAGTGGATAAACAACCACTAAAAATTATCTTGAAATTCTATATATATATAAAAATAAATAAAATGCAAGATACGTAGCTTGTAATTAAGGGTCTTGTTCCCTTTTAATTTTAAATTCAAGCTATATGATTCTTAATACAATGATCACTCAATATTAGCATGATTGTTAACTTTAAATCTTGTTAAATTAATTGAAGTATACGTAAAATATTTCAAGCACCCATGTTAATTGAAAATTAGAAAATATCGAAGGTTATGTCAAGGAATAATATAAATGTTATTTTTAAAGTATTTTTTTTATTTAAAATATATTAATATATATATATTTTTAAAAAATATCTTTAAACAATTGAAAACATTAAAATACATTAATTCCAAACAAAATTATTATTTTTTTCAAAAATAATTTTAAAATAAATTAACAAACACCCAAAGACTCGTGACTCCATCGTACCTACCTATGACGGAAATGCATCGTGTCTGCCCATCAACTCGTCGGCCTCGAAGGTGCGGCTAGTTTGTCAACTCTCAACTATCCATTCCCATTATTCTAAACCGCCTCACCTCTAAGCACTTGTTATTTTTTTTTTCTTTTTTTTTAAGAAAAAAAATCTTCTGATCATCCGATTTACAAAAAATAATAAATATTTTTGAAATTACAACTATATTTATTATATTAAAAAATAAAAATTTTAAAAAATTATTTCATCTAAAAATTTAAAGGTTTGGGTCTGTTTATGAGTGCGATTGCGATTGCTTTTAAATTTACTTTTCGTTTAGAAATGCATCAAAATGATGTTTTTTTATTTTTTAAAAATTATTTCTGTCATCAACACATCAAAATGATCTAAAAATACTAAATTTTTTAAAATTAAAATAAAAAATATATTTTTTTCATAAACACTTTCCGATCGCAATGTCAAACAACCCTTTTAGGTGAGATGATTATTTGGTATGATATAAAAACCTTGTTGATCAAACGATAATGAGTTTAAATTTCTTATTATAATTTTATTTAATATAAATTAAACATAAATTAATGTGAGTCTGTACAAATTAAATCCAAAATATTTCTACTCAAAAAAATATTTTAGAAAATAATATAAATTATATTATATGATTTCTCCTAATAATTTAAATTTTTAACTAGAATGAGTTCTTGATAATATAAATAAAATAAATATAAAAGATATTTTTTATTGTTTTTTATTTTATTAAATTTGATGTGATTGTTTTCTCTCTTTTCTCCTTGTTTGTTTTTCTTTTAAATAACTTCGATTATTCTCTCAGTATCAATACAGGTAAAATAAAAATAATAAGGAAAGATATATATTCTACCCTTTTCTTTTCAAAATTACTATTTATTTATTTTTATCTCTTACCCTACACACACGCACACACACACACACACTCATGTATACATATAAAATTGTGACACACACACACATATGTATCACAATAATTGTGATATATATATATATATATATATATATATATACAATAGACTGGAAATATATATATATATATATATATCACAATTTTTTTTATATATCACAATATTTTTTCAAGACGGCTGCGTCGTAGAGTTCAACTTATATTTCCAGTCTTCCAAACGCAATTTGAAATATTTATATTTGGGATGATAGAAGCACGTCACTGTGGACCATGTGGTCTACTAGCACGGCAACTATATATTTTAATGCAAGAAATTAGGTTTTCTAGCTGCTTGTTCAAGATTAATTCAAATTAAATCGTTGTCTTCGATGGACAATATTTGTCAAGGAAATGGGTTGCCGAGTCAAAGAGACGATATAGTTGTATTTTAGATTTAATTTCAATACTAATATATAAAAAATAATTGTAAATAAAAATTTTAAATTTTTACAAGGAGTATTTTAGCTACAATGCCAAAAAAGCTTTGAAGAGTGTTTAATTTTTTAAATCAAATCCCCAATCATTGAAATAATCCAAGTTTATAATTTTTAAATAAAATAATATCATTTAAAAAAATAAAATAAAATTTTACTTTAAAACTGGTTCAACTTTACATCCATTTTAAGTTAGATTATGTGTTGTGGATTTTCCATATTAGCTAGGACATATTTAATAAAGTATGTTATCAACTCAAGCCACATGTGCATGCAAGGCAACAATGGAGGCTTGAACTTGGATCCATGTTCTTCTAATTTTTAATGATTCTCATATGGAAAAAGATAGAATCCCTTGTGAATTAAATAAAACCCACTAGTTGATAGGTAATCATCTAGTCTAGAGCTACCAATTGACCAAATTGATACAAGTTGGAATAAATTATAAATCATTATTTCTCTCTCTCTCTATATATATACATGTGGATATCTAATTTTTTTAATTTTTATATATATACACTTATTACACATATAACTCAAAAATTTTGGAATTCAAGACGGAAAATAAACCTATTTTTTTATAATTTAATTAACTCGATTAAACATGATTAAAATCCCGGCGAATCAATATCTTATAAAACAATGCTAATATTTCAATAAAAAATAACCGATTATATATTTAATAAACAACTAATTATCTATATTTCTCTTCAAGACCGCTCTTGTAACTATGATTCTATGATTTTTTTTTTATTAATACGGGTATCTAAGTGAATTTGAGTGCACTTCAACTAATCTTATGTGCTCTGAAATTAATGATTATATAAGTTTCTAGTGATTATTATACTATTAACTACAAAAATAAAATCTAAAAATACAGAAAGAGCAAACCTCTTGGCTCTAGGTTATTGTCATGGGATCACTTATGGTTAGATTCCTTTTTTTATCCTCTAAGAATCTAGTTTTTTTTTTTAATTTATTTATATTTTAAAAAAGGATTTTAGGAGCTCGTGAGTTTGCCTCCTCTTTCAGCGGGCCAATATCTGGGCTTGTCGAACCCAATTATTCTCAAATTTGAGATGGACCGGCCCAATTAAACGAACTCATGCTTTCCCTCTTCGGGCCCATCTATACCACCACCAACTGCTCACAGCTCACAACTCACTTGACACAACTTCTTAACCCTAGCTTCAAAAACCCTACCCGCCTCATTTATATACTGCTTCACCACCGGAATTATCTCCTTTCCAGAGAGAGGAAGAGCCGGCAAAAATGGTGTCAGGATCAGGAATCTGCGCGAAGGTGGTAGTGGTGGACGCGAGGCACCACATGCTTGGGCGTCTGGCATCTATCATTGCCAAGGAGCTCTTGAACGGCCAGAAAGTTGTGGTTGTTAGGTGCGAGGAGATATGCATGTCTGGTGGGCTTGTGAGACAGAAGATGAAGTACTTGAGGTTTCTCCGTAAGCGCATGAACACCAAGCCTTCTCATGGTCCCATCCACTTCCGCGCACCTGCCAAGATCTTCTGGCGTACCGTTCGTGGGTTCGTTTCTTCTCATGTGTTTCTCTTTCTATTTGACTCTTTTTTCCTATATATATCCTCGGATCTGTTTGTTTTGTTGGAAATGCCTTGTCCTGCTGATCGTTTAATAATTATTTTGGTGTCTAAGATTGTGGGCTTATGTTGTTTCGGCTGTTTTTAAGTGTTTCAATGTTAAAGTATTTTTTTTCCTTGTGTCTTGACAGAATGATACCACACAAGACTAAGAAAGGGGAGGCAGCACTTGCTAGATTGAAGGCTTATGAGGGAATCCCACCTCCATATGACAAGAAGAAGAGGATGGTTATCCCTGATGCACTCAAGTGAGTTTTTTTTTTTACTCGGCACAGTATGACTTTTTGGCCATATCGAGACTTAGTGTTTGATATAGCATTATTTGATATGATTGCTCTATGCTTTGTTTTTAAAAATTAGGGTGTTGAGGCTTCAGAAGGGTCACAAGTACTGCTTGCTGGGCAAACTGTCATCTGAGGTTGGATGGAACCACTATGACACCATCAGGGTAAGTTTCCTTAGATTGCCTGACCATTATCTTATTGTTGAATGGATTAGGAATGTACTTTTTTCCCCTATTCAAAGCACTGGATTTGCTTCATGGCTTAATGTATTTATTAATGCCGTTTTATTTAATTCAAAGCACACATGCTACTTTTGCATCTCTTAACTCTCTGCTGAGTAAGAAAAGGCATGCATATCAGATCATTGATATGTGTTATGGTTTGTAATGAGTGCCTGAATTCGATAAGTTTACAGTTATTGTACTGTTCTGGCTTCATTGTTAGGCAATAGCAATGTGATGTTTGCTGCTGTTACCTTGCCATGTTGCAAGCTATGCATTTTCTATAGTCATTTGAATGTCTTCATATTTTTCTCGTTGAAGTTTCTTGTGAAACTCTTGAATAGCGTATGAAATTTGATGAGTAATACTCTTTATCCGATCACTCAACAGGAGCTAGAGGAGAAGAGGAAGGAGAGGTCCCAGGTTAGATATGAAAGGAAGAAACAGCTCAACAAACTCAGGGCAAAGGCTGAGGTAACTGCAGAAGAAAAACTTGGTCCCCAAGTAGATATCCTTGCACCTGTTAAGTACTGAATTCCAAGGCTCTAGCTAGCTGCTCACAATTTTGCTGGGGATTCTGTTTTTATGGATTCCAGAGTGTTATTTTTTGTTTTAAAATTTTGAATCTGTTAAAACTCGAGTGGTCATTTAGTCTCTACTCATTAAAGACGCCGAGTGATTTAGATAGATAATTTCAAATTCCTTTGTTTGGCAATGGATCTCGATCTCCCAGGCCTTTTAATTTACAAGCACATTTATTGTCGTCAAATCACAGCTTAAGATGTTAGAATGAATGCATCATGTTGAACAAAGCAATTAGACCCTTTGTTGTGGCACACGGACTGAGTTATTGTGCATAGTGAACGGGTTTGGGTTCCAAGCGCTAGTTCCTTTCATCAATTGTGTGAATGACAGTGCAGCTTGCCCTTTTCCTACAACGTGGCAGATGATTTTCAGCTGCTGTTCTTGTAGATGGTTAGGAGACGTTGTGCATGTGAAGGTTGGCCTATTGTTTTTTCCAAGGGTACTGGAAATGCATGCTGTTTTTAGTTTTATTGGTTCAAGACAAACAAATAGCATTTGATTCAGTGAAGTTGTATGTTAATGGAAATGAATTTTGAAGTGTGTTTGAGGGGCCTGGTACTCTTATTGTGCCGCAACACCTCCTCAGTTACCTACATGCATTGAGTATTGTTTTGTGGTGGAAGAAAATGTGACGGGTTAGAACTGTAGTTAAATATCTGGGAATTGCTTACAAATTTTCACGATCAAGGAATTTGCACTCTTGCAAGCGATTCTCCAGTTAATTTGTTTTTCATGACACGGGTGGGATCATGGAAATGAAAATTGTTTTTTAAAAAAAATTAAAATTAGTTTATTTTTGATATTATTTTTATGGATTGGTATAAAAAATAATTTTTTAAAAAATTTAAAAAATATTATTTTAATATATCTCATAATGAAAAAGATTTTAAAAATGATTTTAATTATATTTTGAAAAGGGTATTTACATATTTTTATTTATTTATTATCATTATTATTTTTAATTTTTTTAAATATTATTTAAATATATTTCTGAATAAAAATTATTTTAAAAAATAACTGGAATGAAATCTGCAGACAATAAATTAGTTTCATGGGTTAATTCCACTTATTTAAAACCTAGCCCTTGTCGGTGAAAAGCCTGGTTTTCACCCTGTTTTTTTCTGGATAGAATTTGGTTTGATTTGGATCAACTCATCTGACTTGCCTCGCAATTTATGATCTGTTTGTTTGGTTTGTGATGAAATTCGATGTGAATTTCAAAGGAAATTTACACATGCTATCACAAATTGTCGAGATCCAAGATGTTTGCAATCTACGGTGGAAGGCCAAATGAGAATTTTCGTAGGGTTTGCTTTGCAGGGTGAAATGCATCATCTTCATCTATTGGAGATATTGGTTTGATGAGCTTAAAGCATTTCCTGTTCAAAGAGAACAGAAATCTGACCTCATTTAGCCATCTGCTAAGTTTGGGTCCTTCATCTCTCGCAACACACCCACGATTGTTTATCACCAGCATCAGTTTCCATTCCTTTTCGTTTTCACAATCAACTTAACCATCAAACCAGTGCTAGCCTGGTCTGGCAAGTCGACTCGGTGACATGTGGACTCGGAAAAACATTTTATTTTTAACTCGTCGACCCAACTCATCTCGCCCGTGATATTACCCTGGACCGGGCCAGAGTTAGAGAACTCGTAGTGGCAGTCTATACACTCAAAGCTGGGTGAAAAAAGAACAGATATTGGTGTCCAGGCAGTCAAGCTCATGCTAGATAGCATCATTCTTATCCCAGAAAACTTCTTTTTTCGGGAGAACTTTCATGATTCCTGCATGAAAGATGCAAGGGATTGGCTGGTCTTCAACTTTCTCGAGCTAGCAAAATTATTGGAAATGGAGGGTGTCTTTCCTTGCAGAGAAAGATACACGCATGATTTAGAGTGAGAGTACACGTTAAGAAAGAGATCATTGCAAATTATTGTGGTATTTTGCATGATGCGGGCACAAGAAGTATCCTATGTATCATTCATCCACTAATATTATTGAATAAACTTATACATTAATTAATGACTAAATGTATTTTGTTAATGAGATTCAACCTGTTCTTATAACTCATTAAATGTATAAAAAACATATTTTTTTTAAAATGAAACGGGTAAATTACATCCTAAAATTAAATGGGACATGATTATTTTTTATAAAAATAATTTTAAAGATATATCTTTAATATACACTTGATGTATTTAGAGAGGTTTAATGTGTTTGCTTAGATTATAGACCTAAAATTTGAATTCAAAAGGTCAAGAAAAATAATATATCAAACCAACCTCTTAGATTGACACTTATTTTCATAACAAGATAAAAAAATTATATGCAAGTATAAATATAATATATATTTAAAAAATAAAATTTCTTCACTTTCAAGAGCTCTCACTTTTGGTGTGTTGGATGCGTGAATGCAAAATACACAAACTTTTTTAGGCTTTAAGTTTAAGGACAAGGAATAAATATTTAACACAATGAAAAATATAATGTAATGTAATAGATAAATAATTGTTTATTTTTTTTAACTCTTATAATATTTGAAAAATTATCCTAGTCCATATATTTTATTTTTATTTACAGATTGCTTTTTATGTGAAACTTTGTTGGTCCTTTTTGTTTTTAAATTAATTTAGTTCCTATGATGAAAAACTTTTTGCAATTAGATCCAACCAAACATAGATCCATCCATTAAATTTCTGATTGATTATCTTCCTTAACAAGCAATAATCATGAGTCCTAAATCCATCAATTTACCATCCCACTAATGAAACACTATTCCCAGCTTCAATTAACCCCTTTATACTATTCTTTCATATATATACATAAGCCCCCTTTTATTTTTCTTGCTTGCCTTTTGATTATGATAAAAAAAAAAAAAAAGGGTAACAAGGAGAAGACTTGAAATCTATATATTGTCCTGGTTCTGCTGAGTGGTCCTGGTCTGGCTCTGGCTCTATGGCCTTCGAGTGCTTCTTGCTTGGCTTCATTCTGTTGTGTAGCCTGTGGACTGTTGGTTTCTGTAACCAAGATGGTATGTGGCCAGTCTTGTTGCCATATAATCACGAATGTTTAATAAAATATGGTGATGCTACGTGAATTTGCTTATGTAATATCTATATATACGTGCAGACATTTCGAACTGAACTAAACTGAACTGATATGTAATGATAATGTTGCTTAAACTAACACAGGTTTCGATTTCTTGAGCTTATCTTGTGGTGGAACTACGGATTACGTTGATGCATCCAACATCTCTTGGGTCTCAGATGGCGCATACATTAGCTCAGGCGAATCAACAAGCATTGATTACATTGAGGGCACATCCTCCTCCAACTCGCCCCTGAGGTTTTTCCCAGATGACAAAAGTCCGAAGTGTTATAAACTACCAATGAAGAAGAACATGTCATCCAGCATGGTTCTAGTTAGAGCTCGATTTGTGTACAAGAATTATGACAGACTTGGAAAACCTCCTGTCTTTTCTGTTTCTCTTGGCACTGCCTTCACCAGTACTGTAGACCTCACCAGTAATGATCCATGGACAGAAGAGTTTCTATGGCCAGTTAATGATAAGGATTCACTTTCATTTTGTTTACATTCTGTCCCGCACGGCGGGTCTCCTGTTATTTCATCACTTGAAGTTCGACCATTTCCTCGAGGAGCTTACCATACTGGCATGGAGGATTTCCCAAATAAGTCTCTCAGGAAGGCTTACCGCATCAATAGTGGTTGTAATGAGTCCTTGCGGTAACCTCTCAATACCATCCTCTTTTCCCTGTTCCTTGATAAATATGCTCAGTGCTTTTTACTACAAGGTCTGTATTTCTTGTTTCTCGACTCTAAAACAGGTACCCTTTGGATCCTTATGATCGCATCTGGGATGCTGATCAAAGCTACACACCCTTTCATGCCTCATCTGGATTCGATGTTTTACTTGGCTTCAATTTGTCAAGTGTCACTGAGAGTCCTCCTCCTGCTGTTCTTCAGACTGCAAGAATTCTTGCACGAACAGATGTCTTGACTTATAATCTTCCTCTTGATGCGCTCGGGGACTACTACATTATACTCTACTTTGCCGGAATCGTTCCTGCTTCACCATCTTTTGATGTCTTGGTTAATGGAGATGTAGTGAAGTCAGATTATCATGTCAAATTGTCAGAAGCCAGTGCTCTACACTTGACTCAGAAAGGAATCGAGAACTTGAATATCACACTGAAAAGCATAAGCTTCTATCCACAAATCAATGCTATTGAGGTGTATGAGATTGTTGATATCCCATTAGAAGCTTCCTCAACCACAGGTATCATTCCTAGTAAATGCGTCCTTAATGATCCCAGTTACCTGGATAGAATTGACTCTTCCTCTCTTGGCTGTTGAATTTTGCTGCAGTGTCAGCACTTCAAGTCATTCAGGAGTCTACTGGCTTGGATCTCGGGTGGGAGGATGATCCATGCTCGCCGACAATGTGGGAACATATTGGATGTGAAGGAAGCATAGTTACATCACTGTGGGTTCATATTTAAAGCATTTTATATTCTGTTTCAATTTCCCCTTGAGATCTATTAACATATGCCATCCCCATTTCCCATCTCCCTGTGATTTTCTTAGGGAGCTTGCAGACATAAATCTAAGGTCAATTAGTCCTACTTTTGGTGACTTGTTGGATCTTAAAACACTGTAATCCCTGACTCTTCCTGTTCTTTTCATTTGATTTCACTTCTTTTTACTCCATTTAACATTCCATGGCAATTTGCTTCAGGGATTTGCACAACACATCACTTGCTGGAGAGATACAGAACTTAGGAAGCCTCCAGCATCTTGAGAAACTGTATGCATGCTTATCGTATTAAGAAAAGCCCATGTTTTGTTTCTTTATAAAGCCTGACATTTGTCTCTTTACTGAAATTTACAGGAACCTGAGCTTCAATCAGCTAACATCTTTTGGGTCTGAATTGGAGAACTTGGTTAGCCTTCAAGTTCTGTGAGTTCCAATTTTTTCTGAGTAGCATTGAATTAAGAACTTAAAATTTCATTATACTGTACGTTTTAGAATGTAGTTGAGGTTACTTTTCAAAGTGATTTTTGTTTAGAAATACATCAAAATATTATATATCTTTTTATTTTTTAAAAATTATCTAAAACATCAGCCCATCAAAATAATATGAAAAAAGTCAAAAATAAAACATTTTTTTTTTCATAATTGGTTTTGACACCACTTAATCAAAACAATGTAAATTCTGAACATGAAGGGACCTTCAAAACAACAGCTTAGATGGAATAGTTCCTGATGACCTGGGAGAGTTGGAGGATCTTCACCTATTGTAAGTAACACAATTCTGATCATATTCATCTCCATTGAACTAAGCGTCAGTTTCTAGATTTGAATCAGTCACATGATTCTCATAAAGAAAAATTCCTTTCTTGCACTGGTCAGGAACCTGGAAAACAATAAACTACAAGGTACCCTCCCACAATCTTTGAACAGAGAAAATTTGGAAGTCAGGTATGGCATTGGTGCTCTTGTTTTTTCCTGCTTGCTGTGGTATTTAGCATGCTGATGCACCAACCTTTTTTTGCAGTACATCCGGTAATCTTTGCCTTTCTTTCTCCACCTTGTCATGCAATGATGTTTCCTCCAATCCATCTATTGAGACTCCACAAGTTACTATCTTTACCAAGAAGAAGCCTGACAAAAATACTCACATGGCAATCATACTTGGTGCCGTTGGAGGAACCTTACTTGCTCTTCTTGTGATTTATCTTTCGGTATTATTGTACATGAGGAGAGAAAGAACCGAAATCACATATTCAGAAAGTAAGTAAAACTTCACCTCTCTATCATATGGAAGTTCATTAAATGTCATTCTTATATTGAGAATTTCAATCCAACGCTCAGGGGCAGTGGATATGCGAAATTGGAAAGCTGCTAGAATATTTTCCTACAAAGAAATAAAAGTAGCCACAAATAACTTTAAGGAAGTTATCGGCCGTGGAAGCTTCGGCTCTGTTTATCTAGGAAAGCTATCAGATGGAAAACTGGTAGCAGTGAAAGTGCGATTCGATAAAACTCAACTTGGAGCTGATTCTTTTGTTAATGAGGTTTTATGCTCGAATCCCTCTGCTCTTGCATCTTATTGTGTGCCTGAGCAACTCCACGTTTTTTATGTTAGCTATCTCATTCTCATTGATGAATTGTTTTGGAGCAAGGAAATGAAATATACTGCTGTGGTTTTGTGTTTCTCAGTTATAGACATTAAATCATACAGGTTTTGAGAGAGAGTCGCTCATGTTTCATAGCCAGAAACACTTCAGAAATTGCCCCTCTCTCTTCCCTTTGTCTGCTGAAAGATGCATGATGAATTTTTTTTTAACAAGGAGTCTGCAGTCACCTTGTTTTTCGTTTCTTGGCTTGCTAGGTATATCTTTTGTCACAAGTTCGTCATCAGAATCTTGTATGTTTGGAAGGATTTTGCCATGAATCAAAGCAGCAGATACTAGTGTATGAGTATCTGCCTGGTGGCTCGTTGGCTGATCACCTTTACGGTATGCAATAAGGAGATGGAATTTTCTATTTGATCACTGTTAGATGTTATTGAATTATTAATTATTATCAGTGCCTTTAGTTCAACCATTTCCTTTTATTCTAGGACCAAACAGACAAAAAGTTTCCTTAAGCTGGGTTCGTAGATTGAAAATTGCTGTTGATGCTGCAAAAGGTATGTTCAGAACTGAAAATACAGTGAAATTTGCAGCCTGAATGTCTTTAGGCATCTTCTATAGTAATCACTACAGAAAGATCAAATTTCATCAGAGTTTCATTGCTACTAATGTTGAAGGATTGGACTATTTGCACAATGCAAGTGATCCACGAATCATACACCGGGATGTGAAGTGTAGCAATATTTTGTTGGACAAGGAGATGAATGCCAAGGTCTGTGACTTTGGCCTTTCTAAGCAAGTTATGCAAGCAGATGCTACTCATGTGACCACTGTTGTCAAGGGCACTGCAGGCTATCTTGACCCCGAGTAAGTTCTTGGTTATTGTAAGCTGCTGATTCTTGATAGATAAAAACTCACTAATTATACCTGTTCATGTAATGTGCAGATATTATTCTACCCAGCAACTTACAGAGAAAAGCGACGTCTACAGCTTTGGTGTTGTTCTTCTAGAACTCATTTGCGGCCGAGAGCCATTGCGTCGCTCTGGAACTCCAGATTCCTTCAATTTGGTGTTATGGGTAACCAAAACTCCTCCTCTTCCATTTTTATATGGCAAACACCACAGTGAGAAGTTTCTCATTGCAATATGATCTGCAGGCGAAGCCCTACTTGCAGGCAGGAGCATTTCAGATAGTGGATGAAAACTTGAAGGGAAGTTTTGATGTGGAGAGTATGAGAAAGACAGCTATAGTAGCTGTAAGGTCTGTAGAGAGAGATGCCTCGAAGAGGCCAACCATTGCAGAGGTACTGGCAGAGCTGAAAGAAGCCTACAGCACTCAGCTCTCCTTCCTTGCATCTTTTGATATGTAAATCGGTTTCTAGTCGAGGCAATACAATATATTTATCAATGCCTGTGATATGATGAAGGTAAATAGGGTTTTTTGCAGAATTTAGGTCCATATATTCTGAAAAAGAGTTGCTGTGGATGGTATTTGACCAAGTTGTTCCACAGAAGGTTTTTCTGGGAGAATTCTTGTATTAATGTTGGTGTTAAATTAAATGCATGAATAGATTATGAACAGTAAGTTTTATGGTTTAAATAGTAATTAAAACTTTATGCTTTATTTGTTTTTAATCACAGTCGCATCATAGGGTGGTTGGTGGGCATGATTAGTGGAGAATAGGGTTATGATCACCCTAGTTGTTATGATAAATCAATACAATATTATCAAATAGTATATTTTTGTTAAATGGGAATGTGAATAGATTGGTATTTAAAACAGGAAAAATTATATAAATTTTATTTTGGGTATTGTAAAAATTAAAAGTGTTGTTAATAAAAGTAATATAATAGATGTTTTGCTAATAAGAATTTTAATATAAGATGCTTAGTGGATGTTTGTACGAGTACTAGAAGGTTATATACATTATTGAATGGATTATAAGTTGGTAATTGTTATATTTTAAAATTTTATGTGTATAGTTATTTAAATATATGAATGATGTGAATTTAAAAAGTATGATTAGTCTTGAATAAGATATGATCTAAGATAATTCGATCATGATTGAGATTTTTGAAAGTTATGTTGTGGGTGGGAGTAAAAACTTGATGTGTCAAATTACAAGGAAAACTTTGTTGAATTATTGATAAAAATATTGATCATGTTTAGCAAGATTACAAATATGTCATTAACAATTATGAGTTGTGAAATCGATTTACATATTAACTAAAATATAAATCGTAAGCCTCTTTTATTATGCAATTCTTCATTGTTTACCTAGACACAGTTCATTATTGATTGCTATATTAAATTATCATTTTATCCCAGGATTGAAACATTTTAATCTCTGGGACAGTGGTATTTTAGAAATTTTCAAGGAATATGAATTATATTTCTGAATTATTTGCACAATAAAACTACAAAAATAACCTTAGTATATATAAAATATTTGTTCTTTACATGCTTTTGAGAAGATCATAAAATGATTTTAATCCCTAAAGTTAGGGATGTTACAAGATTATTCATGAGCAAACCTCTTCAATTAAAAAATCATCACTCACCATTAAAATATTCAATATAACGTTATTCAATCAAATCCTTTTTGGTTGGAAAACCAATTATCATTTTGAGTTTGGTCATCTTAATCCATAAAATTTTTATTTAGATTATTTTATTTATAAATTATTTTATTGGACTCTAACCCACAACATCCTTTAAGACCTCCCAATTTGGTAGCACATAAAAAAAATTATAAAGAGTCATTAGACTATGATATTAATTAATATAGCAGGAAAAAAATAAAAAAAATAATTACAAGTTGAGATTCTCAAATACCAAGAATACTGTGACTATGGAAAAACACCCTATATATTCATTTTTTATTTATCAAAGTTTCGCTTATTAAAAATTATTACAACTCTTTATTTTTTTTTTTATATATATATATATATATATATATATATATATATCTTAATTAATACTAATAGGAAAATAAAAATAGAATGTTTCTTCAAATAAAAAAAACAAGAAAGTTTAACACACACACATATATATATAGACACACCTAAAATCTCCTATTTCAAAATCTGAAACTACTAGGAATTTTCTTAAGGTAAAAGATGAAACAATATATTCTATTTTTAGATTAACCTAGTATTTAATCTCTATTTATTTTTTAAAAAAGTACTTGTTTAAACACAAAAATATTTTCAAATATCACGTTAAAAGATATTTTGAAATATCACATTAAAGAAATAATTAATAAAACCCGCAATAATTGATATTTCGATGGTTTTCAAACAAAAGTATGCGACTTTTTTACACAACTTTTCAACCCTGGAGTTTTGCCTTGGACATTACCAGGTGTACCTCACACGTTGGAAATCTATCTTAAAAACTGCTGCTACTTTACTGTACTCCTTTTATGCTTTGTTTTTTTCCAGGAAAATTACCATGCCATGATTCTTGTCTTGTCAGATCTTTAGTGGTCGGATCAACTCCAAAGTCTTAAACTGGTCTTCGTATTTCACATGTACGTAACTTCTAGCACCTTCTTTCCGTATCAGCTTCCTTAAGTATTAATCTTTCTTCTCTTTTTCCTCTCTTTTAGTTGAATTTCATGATTGATTGTAGTTACGTCAACATGGTGGATTATGGTTAGATATATTTGTTGCTATATTAGTTCAATAAAAGAGTTGAAGTTTCTAGGTGGGTTTCGATTTTTAGTTCTTGAATTGCTTGTAATTAACTCTCAGTTGCTTCATTCAGAGGATGGCTTCCAGGGCAGTTCATTCGTGGACTTTGGCTGATCTCATCTTGGCCTTTCTTGACCTAGCCATTGCTTATGTCCTGCTTTGTGGATCCGCTTGTGCATTTATTTTATCAAAATTCTTGAGTGTTTCTGGATTTTTTCTGCCATGTCCATGTACAGGCCTTTTGGGGTATCAAAATAACGATCTGTGCTTGCATAAACTGTTAATTGATTGGCCAACTAGCAAAATCTATTATGTCCAAGCGCTGGTGAAGAGTAGGTTCCCTTTTGACTTGATTTGGTTTGCGGATCAATCAAGTGATTTGCATGTAGAGGGTGTTAGAGATAAGAAACGGGAAAATGGGGTGGTTGAATTGGAGGGAGAAGGCTGCTCTACTTCCCTTTCAGGTCCAAGATTGTCGAGTTGTGTTGATGGAGAAAGTGGATACGATGCTAGGGGGAAGAAAGTTACGAACCAAAAGCACAAATCTGGGATCCGGAGGCGCAGGAGAGCTGCTCTTGGATATGGAAAATTACTTTCTGCTTTGTCTACTAATAGCACACGCTCAATTGGTCTAGGTGCTCCTCACTCTAGTCATGATAGCAATTTTGAAATGGGAAGTCAAATTAGTGGAAACTTGGGTCCTGCAAGTGGAACTGAAGATGCTATTCTTGGTGAGTGAAATGTGCATCTTAAATGAGCTGTTTTTCCTCCCTAAATGTTATTCTTTAATTGTTGGTGATTCTGCTATACTTTTTAAATTTTCAATTACCTGATTTCGGAATTAAAAGTTAAAAGAGTAACTTTTGTTGAAGTCTCAATATGTCATAAAAATAGCGATGAAGTGTGAGGTTTATTTTTAGTGTTGATTTTCCTAGTTATCGCCGAAATGCAAACTGACCTTTCTGGTAATGCCTAATGCCATTTTAGGTGATGGACATGGTCCAATTGTTATTGATCATGGTGAAAGAGTTCATGGTAGTTTTGAGTTGAATGGGTCATATAAAAAGGGTAAAGGCATCAGAAACGACCCATCATTTGTTAAAAACATGGCATGTAACGCTGAAGATGTATCAGGCAGTGTTGGGAATGATGCAATCAAAATGTTGGAACAATCACTTGAAGAAGAGAAAACTGCGCTAGCTGCTCTGTACCAAGAGTTAGAGAAAGAGAGGGCTGCTGCTGCTAGTGCAGCTGATGAGGCGATGGCCATGATCATGAGGTTGCAAGAGGATAAGGCATCAATAGCAATGGAAGCGAGGCAGTATCAGAGGATGATAGAAGAAAAGTTTGCCTATGATGATGAAGAGATGGATATTCTGAAAGAGATCCTTGTTCGGAGGGAGCTGGAGAATCATTTTCTAGAGAAGAAACTCGAAGCTTATCAGTTAATGAACATTTCAGGAAATGAGCAGCTGAAAGAAGACTCAAGCTGTCAGATGAACAATACTGGGAAAAGACCTTCACTTTCATTTGATTCTGATGAGAATCTATTGCTGCTACCACAACAAATGGTGAAGAGTAAAACCATTTTTCAGAAGGAAGTTCAAACAAACGCAAGTTGCTCATCAAATGATGAACGAAGTCATACTCTTGTTTTGGGGAAGGAAATGATGCCAGAGTGTAAGGAGTCAGCTTCTGATTCATCTACTTCAGAAGGGGTGCTGCAGAAAACTGTTTGCGTAGCAGGGGAAGAAAAAACACAAAGATATGTTGGCGAGATATCCCAAACTTGTGGAGGCATGGAAGAGGAGATGGGAAAAGACAGAAATCATTTGAATCAGGTAGGAAGCTGCATGCATAGTCCCATGCTTGACACTGAATTGACTGTTTATGATGTTCATGTCGTTGATGATGAAACTACAGTTTGGAAGGAGGGTGGTGGAAAAGAAAGTGGACCATTAAGTAGTGCTTCTTCAGATTTTGGGGTTTGTACCACTAGTGAACTGAGTGACTGTCCAAGAACAAGCGTGGCAGAAATTGAGCCTAATGGTCGTGGAAGCCATTTGGATACCACTAGCAGTTCACCAAGGGTGGGTGATTCACAGTGCAAAATCTTGGATATTGACTCACAGAGGAGTTCTTCATCTGCAGTCAACAGTGAAAGGTTTAAAATTGATTCTGAAGTTGAATGTCTTAGAGAAAGGCTACGAGCAGTGCAAGAGGAAAAGGATAAATTGACCATCTCTGCAGAGCAGAAGGACAGGGTCAGTGCACAATTGAAACTTGTGGAGGAGATAATAAGCCAGCTTCGAGAAACTCGTCAGCTGAGAGAGCCAGTGCGGCAGGCTTCTTTACCCCCTTTATCTTCTAAGGTGTGCTGAATGATTTTATCGCGCCGCTATTTAGGTTTCCTCTGCATTATGGTTATTTATACCTGTTTCTTGAGTCATGAATCTTCCTTCTCTTATTTCCTTTTTTTATTGATGTTGTCATGTATGACAATTACCTAGTTAATGATGTTAGACTGCTGAGGAAACAAACTCTAATATCACTTGGAGTTTGGATAAAATCATACAACTAGATCTCATTCCTCACCGGAAGTGTTATGAGGTGAAAAACTGACAGGGAGAACTGCAAACTAGGAGGATTGAGTTCACAGATTTTTAGATCTTGGTATTTAGTATGGCTGGTACCGTGTGGCATTTCTTTGTTAATAGATGGCATATAACAACTTGAAATGACCGGCGGCTACAGGCCATTGTGTCAGCTTTGAGAGGTAGTGTTCTTATTTGCTTTCCATGCATCTTGCTTGGAATTTATACATCAACTTCAGAAGTATATGAGTGGACCTTTTCTTCTGTTGGCATTTCAAAGTCTAATCATCATGCTTCTCTTAAAACCAGACTAAACAACGTTACAAAAAACAATAACTTTGATTTTGCTTTTCATTCCTTGTTGCTTTGTTTCATTTCCTTCTCCTTTTCATTTTGTGTGATAAGATGAATGAATGTCAAGCACACAATTAAATGGCTCGTTTGTGAGAAATCAGAGGTGGCCCTATTTGAGGCTATAGGGTTGGGACCACCACTAGCAGCCCACTTGTTGTTAATGGCGCTCTGCTTTTGTAGAGTAAGAAAGAAAGAAAGTTGACAAGACATTTCGTGTGCCATTATCACTTGGTTGTGTGCTAAGATGCCCCCTGAGAGCTGGATGAAGGAAATTAGCCTCGAATTCTAAAATGGTAAGAGGTCATGATCAGTGGAAACAAATGGAAGAATGCATTTGGTGTAGTTGATCATTCTCATATCATGTCAAAAAACTTCTCAACCCAAAAACTGTTATATCATGTCAAAAAATCTTCTCAACCCAAAAACTTAAACTGTTATATCATGTCAAAAAATCTTCTCAACCCAAAAACTTAAACTGTTAAATGATATCTCTAACACGTTTTATATTAGTCTCTAACACCTATTTCATACAGTCATTGAATAGCAATACATAGGTTACTTTGTCTGCTTGAGCTAGGATGTTTTTGCGGCAATTTTTGAACATCGATTTGATCTCAGTTTCTGGAGGCTAACACTTGAGGCGCTGACCCTGTCGATTTTAATTATACATTAGTTCAAACATGTCTTGCTTTCAGACAGCTGAGATCTTTCTACCGAGTCAGAGCACTTAACTTTCCTTGCTACTTTTCTTTTTGCCAGCTTCATGTTTGAAACTTCGCCTTGCATTTTCAGGTAAGCTTGAAAAAAAGAAGTTGCAGAAGAGTGTCGCCGGAAGCTTTTGAAAGTGCTTAAATCATGCATCGTATATACCAGAACTGGGAATCTGCACACGTGATTCAGGGTTTTCTCCTGTACCATTCGTGTAGTATTCTGAAAACTGTAAATTTCTTTAGCTTTCTAAATTACCAGTACATAAGAGTTTGCTGTTGTAAAGTGCAATGAACCTTGGTTTTCGAAGTTTGAAGTGAATCAAAATTTACCCAAGTTGTATTTTTTCTCAACAGATTACTCCAGTCTCTCTGTTTGAATTAAAAAGTGGTTGTAATAGTTAGTCTTCCCTCTTCCAGTTAAAGATTCGAGCAAGAATGTCAAGGAGACTATCCTGAGGAGTGTGCTTGTATAATAGCAGCCCTGCCAGCTCTCTAATGAAATCAGTCTCCTCATTTCCCTTCAGAGAAAATAACAGAAGTTGGAAAATGCAGCCATTATGTCGGTGTGAATAACAAAATATTGCAGAATATTTTCTCATGCTCTCCCACAGCTGAGATTAAAAAAGAAGAAGACAGATATTAAAGTTGTATTTACTATTTTATTTCTTGTATTTACTATTTTTAATATTTTAAAAGTCCATTTAAATAGGTTTCTTTAGTCTTTTTATAACAGGCTGAACTTTTCTAAATTTGTTTCGATTTTATTTTAAAATAGACATGTTTCTTTGTTATAGGCATCTAACTTTTTCTTAGCCTTATCACAATGTTCAAGTTCAAATCAAACTGGCTCGGTTCGGTTCGGTTTATCAATTAGACAGTCTTGGGACAATGATTAAATGCAACTTCAGAGGAGACCGTACAAAAATTTGTCTGGCAATAAGACAGGAGTCTGAGAAGTGAATCTGCGAAGACAGGAGTCGGAGAAGTGAATCTTTGGGAAAGATAACTGCAACTTGAGATTAGATTTAGTTGTGACACGAAGAAGAACAACAACCTTCTTCTCGGTAACAAAATTCCTAAATTTATCCAAGTATTTGTGTCAATAATTTATATTTTATTTTGATCAAATAACTCTTGTGGTTTTTGAACTCGTTTAGTGATTTTTGCATTCTCCTAATTAAATCTTAGTGTTTTTTCATTTAGTATGTTAATATATACTCTCTTTTTTTCTGAGAAAATCTTATTTCTTTTAAGATATTCTTTACGAATATAAGTTAAACAAGTAAAACACCAATTATTTCAAATTATTATAAGGTGAGTATGTCCTGACTTGAACCAAAAACTTGTAAGATATATTAATTTTTTTGTCATTACGTCACGTCTCTTGGAACTATAGTATATTACTATAAAATGAAGTAAGTATTCAATATCATGATATTATGTGATTATTTTTAAAAATATTTTAATTGAAAAATATATTAAAATATTTTTTAATTTATTTATAATATTAATACATTAAAATAATTTTAAAACATAAAAAGTAATTAATTTTATAAATACAACTGCACCATAAAAAACAAATACAATGAGACAAGTACTTTTGAGTTGTACAGGTACTTTCTTTCTTTTTTATATATATATTTTTTTGATAATTTTTAAGGATTTTTAGTTTTTTTTTTTTGGAGTGGTAATTTCACAATTTCCAATTTAATAATTGACATCTGGGTTTTTTTCCAGGCAATAACTTATTGATAATAAAGAATTGATCTTCAGTCATCGTAAATTAATGAAAACGAGTCCAATTGTCTATCAAATCCTGTTGATAAGAGATAAAGAGCGTGTGGTCCTGTAATAATATTTATTTTAAAAAAATATAGTAAAATAATATTTTTATTATTTTTTAAAATTTATCTTGACATTAGTACATCAAAATAATTTAATAATACAAAAAAATATTTTTTCAAAAATATTTTTAAAACTCAAAATAAACATGCTCTAAAACTATGAAACAAATGTAAACATTCTTAGCAAAACTAAAAAAGAAATCACCGCACCTTTTTCTAAAAATAAATAAATAAATAAATATACTATAAATGACTACAAAAATCGAAGAAAACTAAATTAAAATGATTGACTGGATCGAACAGGTGGTGAGAACACGTGTATTTAATATTATGGTTGCTTATAGTGAAAAAAACAGTTTAGAAAAGTCACTTGTGGTTTGAAAAATATTATTTAACAAATACTAGAAAACATTATTCAAAAAACCATATGTTAAAAGATTATTTATATTTTAAAATTTCCAAATATTTTTTAAAATATTACTTCTCTATTTTTAAAAAAGAAATTGTTTGGTACTGTGTTATTAAAAAATAAAATAATGGTTGTTTTTCATTTAATTTGCAACAGTTATAAATAAATATGTATTTTTTAAAATTATGACTAAAAATAATTGTATTCGAATAAATTTAAACTGCAACCACATAAATCAGAAATTATTATAGTACCAAAATATATAAATATTTTTTAAGTGCCGTGGAAAAATACATACGAAACCCTGAATGGTTGGTTCCATCGGGGTTAGATGCCTTGGAAATTCAGTCTCCCGACACCGACATCGATGTTGCTGTCAGAAGCATATGCCCATGCTTGCTGCTGGCGGGTGGTTAAGAATATAATTATGAGTTTATTGACTAGAAGGTCACTGTTTAAGAACATTACACAGTTTATTTTTAAAAGTTAATATTGAACTAATAATTATTTTTTAAATTAAATAAATAAATTTAAAAGCTAAATTCAGATTCAAAGAAAAAAACAATTATTTTTATAGTAGTAGAAAACACAAAAAATATTATAATCTGAAATACGACTATTACAAGTACTTTGTAATTATAATAGTAATTTCCATGATAATTAGGATATAATAGCCATAATTTAATTAACTATTTGTCTTAATTACCACGGTCATTTCTTTATCAGTGCTTGGAAAACGCATCGTTTCGTATTCCCAGGGTCATTTTCATCCGTCTGTCTCCTTGCGGCCACTTGACCACTTCGAACGGCGACGGGTGAAGCACCGTAGTTATAATGACTTCTAGATCCTTTTAATTTGGATGTTGTCACTTTCAATTTCTGCGCTCCTCCTAGATTCGAGTTTGAAAATTCTTTTGACGTTCTCGCCATTGTAGTTTAGACTTTGGAGAAGAAAACAATAGGACAAGAAAAAAATAAAACTAATTATTTTATTTTATGCCACAAAAAAAAATTGGGTATTGCATGTCCATTCACTCGATAGTTTTAATATGTTTATGTAAAATAATATTATCTTAATATATTTTTAATTCATTAATATTCTGCATTGCATCATCAAATATACACTTGGGTGCTGCACGTCCATTCACTCGATGGTTTTAATATATTTATTTAAAATAATATAAAAATAATATTATCTTGATATATTTTTAATAAAAAAGTATTTTGCAATCTCTTTGTAATTAATAAATAAAGCTATAGTTGGAAATATTGGGTTTGAATTTAATATATTTATATAAAATAATATTATCTTGATATATTTTTAATAAAAAAGTATTTTGCAATCTCTTTGTAATTAATAAATAAAGCTATAGTTGGAAAGATTGGGTTTGAATTTAATATATTTATATAAAATAATATAAAAATAATATTATCTTGATATATTTTTAATAAAAAAAATATTTTGCAATCTCTTTATAATTAATAAATAAAGCTATAGTTGGAAAGATTGGGTTTGAATCTTCTTCTCAGGATTATTATTTTTAAATATGAGAAATTTTATTTTTGAAAAATATATTTTTTAGACTCGATAAGCAAGTAAAACTCGGTTTGCTATATGCTCTTATAATAAATATATATCTTGATTTAAATTCAAAATTTATTATAAAAATCATAATTTTTTTATCACCACATTAAATAAAAAAAATCCCAACGAATGGATAATAATCAGGCTCCTTGCCCGCTCAAAATCGAAGACAGGTACCAGTCATGTTTATAATCCAACTCGAGCAAAAAAGGGAGGATTTTTTTTTTAATTATTACCACGTGGCAGTATTTGGAATATATATTTTTTCCAATGAAAGGCTTTAGTTATAACTAAAAACCTAAAAAGTCAACCAGATTCAGCATCCGCGTTGCGAATTAAATGAATTAGTTGTAAGCCGGCGAGGAAAACAAATTATTAGGCTTTGATTTCACCTATCAAGGCAAAGTAAAAACTCAGCCTCGATCATACTTTTAATCAACGAGTCATCAGATTGATCGTGTGAGCCAAAACCATGTTGTGTGAATAGAGGGGGAAAATGAAAGAAGTCATACAAAATTATATTTAAAAGTGATGTACAAGATAAAATAATTGTGTTTATATTTTGTTTGATTATAATAAACAATGTTTGATTATAATAAACAAAACAAAATAAAATATAAAAAAATATTTTACCCATAACATGTATTATTAGCATACTTGTATATTTTAAAAATAATAAAATATTATTTCGCCTGAATTAATTTACATTAAGTGTAGAAATTATTAGTATTGTAATAACTATAGCTATAAATTCATCGCTAAATCGAGTCAATTCGATACTTGAACTAGTATGAGCTTAAAAAAAGAAGAAGAAACTATTGTCTTGTCATGATCCGGTGACAGGTTTAGGTTGACCTGGGATAAAACACATGTTAAAAAACCATTGATTTTTCTTGAGATTTTATTGGTTAAAATAAGATTATTTTGCTTATTTTAAATTAAAAAAAATAGATAAAATGGGTCATCTTATTTTATTTTCATCTTTTTTTCTATTTCACTCTTGTATTCTCAAAATGATGCCAAATTAAAACATGTTTATCAAAGAAGAGAGGGAATTCAAAGATACAGACTAGAATGAAACACAATTATTTTCCTTAAGATTATGGACAAACATGTATTACAGTCCCTCAAGTTTTTATTTGTAAAATCTTCATCCCTAGTAATTTATGAGGTTCTATTATGATCCCAAACTTTAATTTTCTTTTCTATGTTTGTTTATGGTTTGAGAAATGAGGCAGAGTAGCCGAATTCTAATGATCAAGAAAGAAAATATAGCATGTGAATGATCATGGGCACTAAAATGTAATTTGACTTGATTTTTTTTATCACTTTAATATTTTTTTGGGTTTTGATTTTCTAATCATCTATTTTTTTTTAAAAAAAATTATATATTTTTTTTTTTGGTGTATAGTTTGAATTTATTTAATTAGATCTATTATTTATTTAAAAAATTATATATATTTTTTTTTGTTGAACCCAATCAAGTCATCTATTTAGATCAAGAGTTTTGATAATTAACCTAAACGGGATATTTATCAAGCTTTATAAATTTTTTTATTACATGTATAGTTTGAATTTATTTAATTAGATCTATTATTTATTTTTTAAATTTATATTAAAAAAATTTATGCACAAAAACATGCCGTAAAAATCTGCACATACACCTTTTTTTTAATAAAAAATATTCAAATCTCCAGTCTTTCCTAAAACCAGACTACCCTCCGTTAACAGACGGCAACTAAACTGAAGCGCCAAAGGAAGCAAACAAACAAACAAACAAACAAACGCCAGATCAGGGCTCCTGAGTTGACGGAGACGGCAAGCTGGAAGTTCGCGGGTCTCTCTCCGCTATTTCCCCTCAAATTGATAAAGACAATCCTGCAAGTTCTCATTAGCCCAACGCAACCGCTACCTGCTGCTTCCTCCTCCTAAATATCACCACTGTTATTTCGTAATATCCTATTCCAGATATAAAGAAGAATAAATATAATAAAGTATGCTGTGTTTTTTGTTAACTCATTGAGCTCAAATCTTTGATCATAGAAAGTTGAAATTGCGTTTTTTAAAATACTTAAAAGGTCAATTAATATATAATGATCTGAAAATAATTCTTACTCTATTAATAATGTTATTGTTTTTTTTTTATATAATGATCTGAAAATAATTCTTACTCTATTAATAATGTTATTGTTTTTATATATATATATATATAAAAACAATAACATTATTAATAGAGTAAGAATTATTTTCAGATCATTATATATATATATATATATATATATATTATATAATTATAGTTATAAGATCCAGATTTGACCCAGCTTAAAATTTAGGTTGCTTGATCCATTTAACCTGCATATAGTTAGATCATTTTTTTAATTATTATATATATAGCTATAAAATTTAATTCGAGATTTTATTCAATTTAAAATTTAAATTGTTGATTGAGTTAATCTCAAATTGACAATCGTCTTATTTTTTATTTATTAAAATGATATCTATAATTTTTTTTTATAAAAATTATTTTTATTTTGTATGAAAAAAATGATATTTTTTTTAAAATGATCGAGAAATAAACCATCTTAATATATATATAGATATATATACAGAGAGAGAGAGAGAGAGAGAGAGAGAGAGAGAGAGGCAATTTCATTGATTAATTGACGGAGAAAAAAAAACAGAAAAGAAAAGGGAAAAGAAGAGCCCGCCTTCCTTGTTTTCTTTTGTGTCAACTAACAAACTAAAAAGGCAGGCAAAATAAAATACATTTCCTGAAATCTCAAAGCACCACCACACCTCTCCCTTCCATATACAACACGCGCGCCTGTATATAGCGTAGCACCTTGCGCACCATCATATATGTAAATCTTAATCTCCGAATGCCGTTTCATCGTCTTCTTAATGCCGTTTCAGTGAAGGTATCCTCGATTACTCTTCGATCATTGATCAGCCACTAGCTCGAGCGTCAATGTCACTTCATTTATCCTGTTTTGATCGATTTTATTTTATTCCGATTTTCTTTGTTTATCTGTTTCCGGTTTATCCTAAGTTCTATCGATTTTGGAATTTTCCAGATCCAGCAGATCCGATAACAGGATAGTAAAGGAAATGGCAGGTGAAGAAATCCACGCGTTGCGTTTTTTTATTACGGAGAATCTTTTTTAATGCTCTGAAAATTGAGGTAAAAGCAAAGGAGAGATTCGGTTAATCTTGACAATGCGAGTGTGATATGGTGTGATTTCAGGGGAGTTGGTTTTGAGGAGTGAAGAAAGTGACAAGGGGAAAGGAATGGATCCTGAGACGTCAGAGGATGAGAAGCAGCAGCAGCAGCAGCGAAGGAAGAAGGTTAGATCTCTTAGGAAAAAGGCAATGAGTGCATCCACTAAGCTCACGCATACGCTAAGGAAACGTGGGAAGCGTGTTGCTGATTGCAGGTATGCTGCGATTACTATCAATGATGTTAGGGATGCAAAGGAGGAAGAGGCTGTCAATGGATTTCGCCACGTGTTGATCTCCAAAGACCTTCTTCCCCCTCGACATGATGATTACCACACTTTACTGAGGTAATTTCTTTAAATTTTAATTTTTTAAACCCGAGCTAGCGAGATGAATTTTACTCATTTTATAGCATTGGAATTCGGATGAATTTTGTTAATATGATTAGGGCTATTCCGAGATTATTATATTAATTGGGCTTGGCAAAATGTGTGCGGTTGCAGGTTTTTGAAAGCAAGGAAATTTGACCTTGATAAAACGGTTTTGATGTGGTCAGAAATGCTCAACTGGAGAAGAGAGCACGCGGTAGATTCGATAATACGGGTAAAATTTTATATACTTATTGTCGAATAGGATTTGTTTTAAAGATGATGAGATCAACGTGGAGAGTGTATCAGGACAGGGAATGAGAAAAGGGGGCTTGCCTTCTTGATTGGATTAGAAAATTATGTTAGTCTTCGACATTTACACTATATCAGAACCGAGATTAGGAACCGGAATCAAAATAGACCTGTGACTCCCGGAACTTAGAAGTGGGGTTTGCTTCTTGGCTGGATTATAAAATTATGGTAGCTGCTGTGATTTTTATTTGTTGTCAATGTATACTTTTAACTTTTAAAGGTTCTAACAGATGTACATCATGTTTGAGCGATTTTTAGGTTTTTGTATATGATGAATATGAAGACGTACAAAGTTATTATCCTCATGGTTACCATGGTGTAGACAAAGAGGGTCGACCTGTTTATATTGAAAGAACTGGCAAAATTGAACCAAGCAAGTTAATGAGTGTTACTACAGTGGAGAGATTTTTGAAATATCATGTCCAGGGATTTGAGAAGGCTTTCACTGAGAAATTCCCTGCATGTTCTATAGCAGCTAAGAGGCACATAGATTCTACAGTAACAATTTTGGACGTCCATGGGCTGGTAAATACATAGCTTGTTAAAGTATTTATTCTTATTTTTTCCCACTACCTAAGAAACAGCATGCTGTCCTTTCTTGATTTGTTATTTGATTTGTCCAGAATTGGATGAGCTTTGGCAAGGTTGCTCATGATATAGTTATGCGCATGCAAAAAATTGATGGTGATAACTATCCTGAGGTGATTTGATGCTGCCAACTTGAAACCAGATGTGAAAACATTATCTTAGTTAATGGTGCATTCGTGTACTGATTTTTTTGTTGACTCATTCCCAACAGACACTGCATCAGATGTTCATTGTTAACGCTGGTAGTGGATTCAAACTGCTATGGAACACAGCAAAAGGCTTTCTTGACCCGAAGACTACTGTGAAGATAAATGTACAAGATTTTTCATATATATATATATATTTTTTTTCCTATTATTCTAGCAAGCTGTATAGAATAATTAAAATCAACCTTATCTGGTCCACAGGTTCTAGGCAACAAGTTCCACAATAAGTTGTTGGAAGTTATAGACTCAAGGTTTGGTATATGTCATCCTGCTTTTGCAGTCAGAGTACAGATGATTAATAAGCTTTGCAACTCTGAACTTGAGCATTTTCTTGTAATACAGTCAACTTCCTGAATTTCTTGGTGGGACCTGCTCATGCCCAAATGTAGGCGGTTGCCTAAGATCTGACAAGGGCCCTTGGAAGGATCCTGAAATAATGAAAGTATGATCCTTTTTAGTATCAAACAAAAAATAGCAAGGATCTTTTGTGACTGTTAATGTTTGGGAATCATGCTTAAAAACCGTTGCAATGTTATATACCATCTATTTACATTCTAGAAACTCCTGTGATTGGAATCTTTGTCTTGCAGTTGGTACATGCTGGAGAAGCAATCTATTTGAGAAAAATGACTAGTTCTTTTGATGAAGACGATTTTGAAATCAAGCTATCTGCTTCCAAGGTCAGTTTCAGGATAATGAATCAGTTTTCTTTAGCTGTCTCTTACTTGTGTATTAAGTATTCTATTCATCATGCAGGTTTCAAGAAGTGAAATCTGCCCTGCTGATTCATGCTCAGACATGAGGCCAAATGCCTCTGGCTTCATTCAACCATTGCCACTTTCAGATGAAGTATGTTTCCAGGAGTTCCTTTTTTCTGATTTCTTTCTGGTTTCTCTTTTAAGTTCATCCATTCTGGATTGATTCTTAACATATTATTTTGGTTGATGCATCTATTGGTTATTCCCCAAGCCTTATAGTTTACTAATAAATTGAAATGTACTTTCCAGGAAATGATTCTCTCTTATTTTAATTTCACACTGTTTGCAAGCAAAAGAGGGAAAAGAATAAAGAAATGCTGAAGGAACAGAAAAATAATATAGAGCATGCTAAAGGATAACTAAATTTTGACTCTTTCAAAAATGGGTTTCCACATTTATTTGATCTGCGGTCATGTTTAATGTAAATATCCCTTTTAATGCATGGTTTTGAAATTTCTTCATTTTCTGAAGTTAAATTTTCTTTCATTTGTTAAAATCAGCAAATTTTGGAGGTTGTGTGACAAGTTGCAAAAATACCTACCATCCATAACTATATATAAATGCACCATCATTTTAAAAACTTTTGAATGACTATATTTTGCCCTTATTTTTTTTTAATACTTAAATAACCCTACTACTAACATGTGTATACATAGGATAATGTCATTTATTAATAATTTCAGATATAAAAAATAATATAATTAGGCAATAGAAGCACACTTTCTGCTTGCCACAGAGACCTGAATGGTTACCCTTATATTTTAAATAAATAAAAATCAACTTGTTAATTTTCTATGTAAATGTGTGTTTTGTTTTAGGTTAAATAGATCTTGTTCTCACCTGACAATTATTTTCTCAACCATCACTCTTGTCCACACAAACTGGAACATGTTTCTCTGCATTTTTATTGTGATGCCATTATTAGATTACAATATGAATTGTCTTCATTTTGTTGTGAAATTGAGTATTTGTCATCATAGGTTTTGTTAAAAGATTGTCTGAAGTTTTCACATATATCTAGGCAAAAATTAAGATTTTACATCAGCTAAAAGAAGCAGCACAGCATTTTTTTTGCTAAATATAACTTTTATACAAAAATTGAATGCAAAAGGACAATCACTCATATAATAAGTTTTTTCTTGTAATACTTTGTATTATTTCTTTATGAATTTCAAAAAACACATGCAAAGCTTGCACAACTTGAATTCAAAACAAGTTTTTAAGCAGAGGCAATCAAAATGACTGGTATTGTTTAATGCCAAATTCATAAAACATCTTCAAGTGTTGTGGAATATTAAAGGTAGAAAACAAAGATTTCACTGTTGTTTTCATAAGATTTTTCTGTAAAATGAGGAATTAAGTATGTGGAATGAGACAGGTTTGGTTATTAGATTTGAATGTTGATTTGTCCCATTTCCGTTTGAATGTTTGATTGAATAATATAGTATGATGTACAGTAGAATACTGCGATATACTATGCCTTTAAGATGAAAGAATTTTTTGGGCTCATTACTGAGCAATTATATTGATGTGTAATTATAATTCCAACCTGCTCCTGTGTTGTACTAGGGAAGGATGGGTGATTCTGCTTCTGTCCACAGCTTGGTTGAAAACAATGCAGCCAGAGTCGAAGATACTAGTTCATTGAGTAGGTGACTTGACAATTTTCCTTTTAGTTCAACGTTGCATCATTATTAAGGTGGCTTTTTCACATCAAATGATCTAGTTCATGATGAAATTGTTTTGTGGCTCTTTGAAATTTCTTTGTCTATTTACATGTGATGATGGGCTGCTAGTCCAGCTTGGTTCACGTGACTGTTAGTAAGTATATTGTTCAAAGGTAAAAGTAAAGGTCTGACATTGCCGTGTATTTGGCAACCTGTAGCCTTTCAATGGGCAGGCTTGTAGTTTTGTTCTTTCCTCAATCAATTCTAGGTAGTGGTGAACTATAAAGCACATCTGCTCAAATTTTCATGGTGGTTCTCTCGTGAAAAAATCATTTTATGTGGGAAGAAGATAAATACAGTAGCAATCTGAATTTTCTTGTTTCAAGTGGTACCTGATGCCTGCTTATCAGATAATTGGTTTCAAATGCTTTCTAGTTGTGGCATCGGACCCAGATCTTGTGTATCTCTGCTTATTTTATAAATGACCATGTATCTTAATTAAATCAGCATTGATGGGTTTGTAGCTCAGTGGTTCCCTTGCACTTGAGGGTGACATCTCGGGCTCACTTTTATCATTTAAACTCTAATAAATTATATCTTACTTTTCAATAAAAAATAAAAAAATCATCGCCAAGGATGATGTCCAATATTTTGTTTTCTGTCATGTGGCAAAAAGCAGGAAGGCTTCAAGCATTGCATTAATTGTTTATTTGTGCATTCAAAGACTAGCCGGACAGCATTTCTCAGTACTCAAGTTAAGAGTCTTAATTGTAATTTCAATTTGAAATAGATTGGTCTGTAAGAGACGATGAGATGAGATTCTTTGCTGTTTGATTTGTTGAAATTGTTTTCTTTTATTGCATGGTTACCATTTTTGTTATGTTGGGTTTTGTTGTTGTCTTTTCCTCTCTAAATAGAAAAGCTGCTCATGAGCCAAGATGCTTAGATTATTCATTATTTGGTAATTTCTTTCAGATGATTCAGCTAATGATGTTACTCCAAGAATGCTGCCAAAGAAATTTTTTCCTCGAACTGCAAGCCTTTTGGTGCAGTTCGTTCTCAACTTGTTACTATGGATGTATCTTAAACTCCCAGGGACAGGGAGAGCTCTTGCATTGCAACGAGAAAGTCAATTGCAAAACCAGCGTGACTCACTATTGGAAGATTCAAGTTCTCAAGTGCAAGGTGTTTCACAGGAAATAAAAGAGGAATCACTTCATCCGTGCTGGCAGAGACTGCGAAATTTAGAAACAATGGTAAATGAGCTAGGTAGCAAGCCAACCAGAATTCCTCCTGAGAAAGACGACATGCTTCTTGAGTCATTGAGTCGCATCAAATGTATTGAGCATGATCTACAGAAGACAAAGAAAGTAAGTTATCCTTTGTGTAAGGAAACAGGTTCAGTTCTGAATTTTGTAGCACTTCCAGGAATTGTCATGTTTGTCTTCACTGTTCTTTGTAGACTAAAAATCTGTAGCTTTTATTTTGCAGGCACTACTCGCGACTGCATCAAGACAAGTGGAACTTGCTGAATCACTTGAAAGCCTAAAGGGGAACAACTTCGCTGTAAGTTTTTCAATTTCACAAGACAGGACTCAACACTGTTTCTACCACTCACCTTAGCTTTAATTATCACGTGACTGCTGTATTCGCTTAGGGTAATTATTTTAGTGCCCTGTGTGTTCAAGAAGCTGTACTGATAGCGAGTTGAAATGCCAAATAAGAGATTAAAAGAAACATCATTTATAAAAATAAATGAATCAACATAAAAGAACCAAGAGAAGAGAGTTCTTGTATCAGTAAACTTTGCCCACACCCTCACTATCCTTGCAATGGATGAATGTCCCTTTCATGTCAAAATGGTTTCCTACTTTGTACATACACAAGTCTTTATTTTTACTGCTCATATTATGAGCAGCCGACAATTCTGTCCAATGCAAGGCTTACAAAATAATGATTTGACAACTGCAGGGAGCGGCAAGCTCTTGTTGGCCACGAAATTGCAAGTACTTTCCTCCAGAAAGATAGCGGCATTTTGTTGAAAAGAGAAGTTTACTGATAATTATGATGCAATGCTTGATGATTCTCAAGAACACAGTGACTGCCAGGTATGAATTACCTCAGCAGAGTCTAATGGGGTCTCTACAATACATCACGTCATCTCTGTCTGTCAATGGGTTTTACCCTCCACGAAACAGAACGCTGCTCTTCACCCAGCCATGAAGATATCTCATCAAATTCTTACAGACAGGTTTGCCGATGCCTGAGCACCTGTGCAATGTTCCTCATGTTTCTTCTGTACATAGCATGAACATTATTTCTTCGTTTCCTCAAGTTGGCACAGTAGATTACACATTACTCAAACCACATTTTATATTGAATGCTCATTTTGGAAAAAGAGGGAAGATGGATGTATTACAAGATATTTTACGCCGAGGCAATTTCGAAATACTATTATACCCTTTTGACATGAACTTGCGGTGCCATTGAAACGATGTGCTGTGGTTCATTTTGATAGGAAATGAACTGTTGCTCCTGATAGTGTTGTTGACTTCCAGGATCGATACGGACAATCGTCCATCTGTGACGGGCAGTTTTTTTTGTTTTGTTTGTTTGGTGAGATTTCGGGCAGGAATACCTTTTTTAATAAGATGACACTCACAAATATTTATATTCATTTTTCTCTGTTGTAATTTTCTGTTTGCGCAATGCATCGCTGGAGAAATATTTTATCAGTTATTGTTATGGACTGTAAATATTTTTATTATTTTTTATGGGTTATGATCTTCTTAATAGGCCTCATCGTAATTTTTTTGTATTTTTTTATTTAATAATAATTAATATATTTTCTACGATCCGGTTAAAACATAGTTAATTTTAATAAAATATTGATGATGCAATTGTATAGCAGTGTCTCTAAAGGGTTAATTTCTAATATATATCTTTTTGACAACTCTTACATGATTACATAAAACGCTTTAACCCAACCATTAATTTTAATTAAAAAGACAACTGAAAAATAATAACTTTTCATTTGTTGTTGAATTAAAAAAAAATCCATGTTTACATCCTTAATAAATCAATTGAGATCTGATTTTCTCAGGTTATGTCAATTTAGAATTTGCATAGATAAATAACCAAAAAAAAGATTGATTATTTATTTAATATCAAATTAAAAATAATTAACCTTGCAGAAATAAATTTACGAGTTGATCTAAGGAATACGAGAGGTAATTCTCCAAAGAAAAAAAAAAGGTTTCAGAAATGCTTTTATATATATAGTTAATTCGGTTTTCTGTTTTTTTAAATTAATAAATTAAAATGGGGCTCGGAAATCTGAATTCTCAATTGGGCTAAATTGGTCTAATCAGAAGGCCGAAGAACATTGTATCTGGGTCAGGTATCTCACAGCGAAACAGTTTCGGGTTTGGATCCACTAATTAACCACCAACTCCATAACACTCTATGCTTAGCTGGCATAATCTCCTATCTAATAAACCAACACCCCACAAACCGCCGCCTCCGCCTCCGTCCACCACCAGCCACTTTAACACCCTCCAGCGAAAAACACCACACCCAGCAAATCCTAACCCTAAACCTCCTCCACAATGTCCACGCCTTCTCCGTCACCTTCACCACCACCACCACACTCACCACCGACAAACCCCACGCCACTCTCTTCCAAGAAAACACAGCCTCTTCCCTGGACCCACCAAGAAACCACCCATCTAATTCAATCCTACCAAGAAAAGTGGTACTCCTTAAAACGCGGTCAGCTCAAGGCTAGCCAGTGGGAAGAAGTAGCCGTAACTGTGGCAGCCCGCTGCGGGTATGACTACAATCACCCTTCGAAATCTGCTGTCCAATGTCGCCACAAGATGGAGAAGCTCCGCAGAAGGTACCGCGATGAGAAACGGGTCGTGGCTCATGGTGGCACTTGTTATTGGCAGTATTTTGATCTCATGGACTCCTTGGAACGTGGGCCTTTGCCCATTTCCGCGCAGCCGCTAGCTCGAGTACCCTCCCAAGAAAATTATCATACTAGGAACATAAGCAATGGCGTTCTTGGCGAATATGATGATGATAAAGGTGCAGATGAAGATGAGGATGAAGAAGATTATGGGTATAGAAGCAAGTTGAGGAGCAGAAGCATTAACTATATACTCCGAAAGCCTAGTATTGTTAATAGGTATGCGGGTGGTGGTCCTTCGGGGGTTTCGCGGGAGGCGGAGAAGAAGAGGAAGAGAGAGGAAGTTGAGGAGGAGGAGGACGACGACGAGGAGGGAGAAGAAGGGGTGGAAATGGGGTTGGCGGGGCAAATAAAGGCTTTTTCGGAGAGGATGGTGAAGTTGGAGAGGAAGAAGTTGGAGCTGATGAAAGAAACAGAGAGGTCGAGAATGGAGATGGAGAATAAGAAGCTTGAGATGATTTTAGATTCTCATAGGAAGATTGTCCATATGATTGGTGAAGTTTTTGGCATGTGATTTCGGATTAGCTTTTAAGGTTCGATATTGCTCTGAATTTTAATATTTTCTGCCATTAGCTTTTGTTTCTGCTAAAATTCCCTAGCAACTTATTGAGTTCCTATAGTAATTTAGATCATGTTTGCAACATTCTGTATAATTCAAAATTAGATCCTCCGGTTGCGAATTTTGACAATTTGATTTGATTGGAATGCAAGGGATTAGTAGAAGTTTAGTTATATCCATCCAAATTTCCCATGCTTTTGCTGATGGAATGGTTTTGTGCATGCTATTGCATGAGAGAGGTAGTTCCAATCAAAATTACGTTGGAATTGGATGTCATGGAATCATGACTAAAGATCCTCATCTTGCAATTGCTGCGACAATGTTTCAGGCGCTTTTCAAAATCATTGCAGGTTTCATCATGTAGTTCTAAGCAAAATAACTTTGGAATTAAATGTCATGGATCATGTCTAAAGATCCTCATCCAGCTATTGCTGTGAACATGGGCAGCAATGTTTCTGCGTTTTTCAAAGACATTGCAGGTTTTTATTATGTAGGAGTTGTCTGTTGTCCTTTTTTCAAATGACATTTTGAAATTTTCTGGAGAGGGTGCTTCTTTGCCTGCATTTTGTGAACCTTATATGCACTGCATGTGTGTGTTGAAATGCCCTTTTCTGTTTGTCATTTTATCTCTTTTGGCTGTAAACTTTTAGGAATAATTTCGTCGAAAACATGTTCCGGTTCTATTCATACATGCAAAATCACCACCTGTATTTTGAGGAATCATCAATGGTAGTTGATTCATGATATCATAACTCTGGTGCATCTCATTCGAAGTTTTTGCCAGGGCCAGCAGAAAGAGCTCCACACTCTGTGCTGGCTCTATTTTCCTTCTAGTTTTCCTTGTATTTAAGACGCATCGCTCCTCATTCCTGAATCACTGCTGGAAACTCATTTGCTCTGTTTTAGATCTGGTGCTGCCCAATTGGTCACCCATCCATTCACAAGTTGACGACCTGGAAACTCATCTAACCTCAGTGGTATCCCCATGTTTTAGGTTTTTTTCCACCAGGTCGTTCTCTGTCTGGATTAATTGCTGAGTTATGCCATATAATCCTGCTTTCTCCTTGTCCATCTAGGGCAGTTCAGTTGATTTAGAAGTTCTGGCCACGACAAGAATGAAAGTGATGACACTGGTCCTATATAGGGAGCAAAGGATCCTTTACATTCTACATCAAATATATAGGCATCGGTATTCAAATTATAGTTTTATTTAGGTTCGGTGGTCAAGTCCATTCATCGTAATCAATGTATAAAATAATTCTAAATAAAATCCAGTTTAAATTAAATTTTAGATTAACTATCACTAAAATGACCATAAAGGAATTCTTTTTTAAAAAAAACTAAAAAACAAAATGTCTTTTCTAAAACAATCTCCTAGAAAATACTTTACTTTTAAGAAGACTTATTTTATTTTATTATAATTTTCATGTATTATTTTTATGGCCTTACAAAAGACTATAAACAAAAGGATATCTGTACGGTGACATGATCTATAGATAAAATAACAAGAAACAAGAGTCGGTGACGAAACGTGTTGTCATTTACCATCTTCTGGGTATGAAACCGCCGCACCATTTCAACCGCCAGTTGCTTATCTGCTGTTTTAAAAACGGTGCGGTTGCTAGCAAGAAACAGTAATACACAACTATTCAAGCGATAAGAAGAATGGTCTCAAATAATAAAAATATTCAGATGAATAGATTGGGAGAGGGAGATCATATTAAGGCGATCCAACAGGTCGGGTGGACTTTTCCAGCAAATGATTGGATTAAGCTAAATGTGGATGGATGCAGTAAAGGTGGGTTTTGAGAATAATGGGAGTTGTTCTTTAGCTGAATTATTTTTATGGTTTAAAACTTACTTGGAATAGGATATAGAAAGGTTATAGTCGATTCTGTTGTAATTGTTATTAATGGGGATAGGCTGCACCATTTCAACCGCCAGTTGCTGATCTGCTGTTTTAAAAACGGTGCGGTTGCTAGCAAGAAACAGTAATACACAACTCATAAGATGCAAGGGAACATTGGATAGAAACCCGATTTAGGAGTTGGTCCGAGCAAGGCATTATCTAAAATTGAAAGGGTTAGCCACTATTTAAAATAAAAATAAAAAAAAGTATTATTTTATATATAATTTTTTTTGAAAAAATAAAATCAATGGGTTGATTGTCAAGCGAGTTCTCATCGGGTCCATATGCTCAAATCACTTGATCAACTAACACTTAACTATATCATTCAAATATTTTTCTTTTAATTTTTCTGCAACCTGAATTGATTCAAGCCCTTATTAATCATGCGTCAATGATTTGTCAAATAGTTTCCTGTGAACATTTGATATGCTATAGAATATTAGTCGTTAGGTAGCATGCGAGACATTTCACATAGGATTGACAAAGTGAATTGTCTTTTTGCCCTTCTTCATATAAACCAAAAGCTTGCATGACAGGGGTAGAATCATTTTTTTCAAGGAATCCATTGGGCAGTACAAGATTGGTTGGGGATAAATTGGACCACATATTGTTTTTATAGTTCAATTGTTTTGTTGCTCTTATATATATATATATATATATATATATATATATATATATATTTATATTTGGCTAAGAGTTCTTTTTGTTTTTTAATATTATTTGCACAATAAAACTATGATTATACCCTTCAGAGCAAATAACCATTTGAGGTTTTTCTATTTTTAATTTTCTTGAAAAACAAAATTATAATATTTGCCACACATGCGCGTGAGCACGTGATGGTTCCTATTCTATTTAGAAGACACGTGTTGGGTCATGTGGCTATAAAATCCACCATCCAAGGCGATATTAGGAGCAATTCATCATTTTCGTTTCAACAGTGTGACATGTGTTGTGGCGAAGACATGGTTGGCTTTTAGTGGGTGTTTTTTTTTTTTTTTTCTCCCCTTCTTTTTTCTCTCTTGGACTAAAAATTCACATTAGTCTATCCAAAAACAATTGTCATCTAGTTTATATTTCTATTAATTTTGGCTCTTTTTACATATATATTTTTTCAATTTCATCCATGAGAGTTTAATTTAATGCAATTTTTTTTATCCAATTTGGTTATTCTTTTGATTTTTTTTTTTTTGTTGTTTTATTACTTTCTTGATTTATTGGTTTCTCAATTTCATCTTTCGTCATTTTATCATATTTTTTTAATCTAATTTGGTCCTCTATTTTTTGATTGCTATTTTATTATCTTTTTTTTTTAGTTTCAAATTGGTCCCACAATATCATATTTTACTTGGTGTTTTTAATCTAATTTGGGTTCTCATTTTTTTTAATTATAATTTCATTTTTTTATTCATTTTTCTTTTCAATCTAGTTCCTAATATTATTTTTTTCATTTTGTTTTTATACTAGATTTGGTTTGCATTGTTTGGACTTAAAATTATTTTGTGATTGAAAATCTTTGTTATTTCTTCATGTTTTTTTCTACAAGTAATCACGATCACATGACCCGAGTTTGATTTGACTTCATTTTCTTTTGCAAATTCATCGATTGATATGTTAGTTATTAGGCTTTGAAGTTTTTTATTAGTTCTAATTTTTTATTGGGTTATTTTAATTAAAATCTTAAGTAAAAGGTTAATTGGGTTGACCCATTTTTGTTATATCATGAATGTTAGGTTAGTCAAGTTAACTTGATTTTTTTCTAATGAATTGGTTTCAAACATTTTACATTAGATTATTGTCCCTTACACATTTTTTTTCTTTCCACAAGGTTATCCAATACAAATTTATCGAGTTAATCTTAAGTTAATTCAAATTTTTTTTCAAAATATTTTTTAATATAACATCGAATCTTTTGTTAGATCCTTTTAAAATTAATCTTTTTTATTCCAATTTCATGTTTTGATTGTTAGTTAAATTTTTCTACACTATTTTTTAAAAATTCTATTATTACTATTTATCATTTGACATCAATTTGATATTGTTACCCCTTACCCCCGATCTCATATCCTCAACGACGTGCTAGTTAACTCCATTTGACAATAGTAGTTAACTCCAATTATCATCGCGTTGATATTTTATTTACATTTTAGAAAAAAATTACCTGGGCACCAGCATAAAGGGTAATTAGCTATTTATAACTCCCAAATCCTGCCAAAGTGCTGTACAACTGTTGTGATTTGTATTTCTAAATGCAAACCACTTTAGCTTGCATCTGAGATTCAAAAAGTATCCATGGATCAAACAGGCACGAGCTAAGACCTTCAGGTGACCTCTGACAGGTATTTATGAAACAAAAAATGGAGACAGGGATTAAAATGCATGGTTTCAAAGTTTCTGCAGTTTAATATGGACAGCAGGAGAGGGATAAAATATCTAGGTTTGCTGCAAAATGGAAAGTCACTTGCAATATTTTGATAGGCGCCCATGGCAGAGAGATTACCATTCTAATAGCAGCATGGACAAGGTAGGGTAGACACCAGAGACTTTGTATTCACAAAATTTCTGAAGGCTTTGCCATAACAATGAGAGCTACTAACTTAATCTGAAAGTGTGATGATACATGCACTAACTAACCTCCTGAGGCACAAACAAAAAGAAACGGGCGCCTCTGCACATGAGTGGGGAAACCAGACCCGGGGGGGAGGGGGGGGGGGGGGGGCACAAGTAAAGGCGAGATGAGACCCTGTACACATACCTCTATATCTGTCTCCATCTTCCCAAACCGGTGGTAATTTACAAGAATTCCCCCAGATAACCCAATAAATCTAAAGGAAAAAATGGCCCGTAAAGATTTCTTTACCAACAGAATCTGCGAAAGAAAAACCACATCTTTCCAATTTTCATTGCCCCTATGAAGTAACCAAGCTTCATCTGCATGAAACCCATGACAGCATTAGATTGTGCTCATCTTAACTAAAGGAACTGAACTGCCTGCATGATAGGATACGCTTGTAGAATCAGATACTTTTGCTTGATAGTGACAATCAAAAAAGATTCATGTGCAAGTAACGGTAACTTATCAGATTTTATCAGCATTTGCAGCTTGATTATAGAGTGGTAAACAAATATAGAGAAGCTAAATCTACCTGTACACAGCTGTCATCAGGGCATGCAAACCCAACCCCAGAAGTACTGACTGCTTCTGGAACTGCTCAACCCACCAAATTGCTTCATTCCAGACCAGAATTGCTTGGAGTGATGTATAAATTGCCTCGTGCTGATTGAAGATGCTGTTTCTGCTGCTGAGTCGGCTGCTGTGGTGGCTGCTGTTGGGGTGATTGTTGTTGTTCTTGCTGTAGTTGTAGTTCTTGTGACTGCAGGGGTGGCGATGCTGTTGATTGATGTGGTTGTTGGTGCTGCCACCGTGTCCCACCATTATGGCAATGCAGGGGCAAGCCTCCTGATAATTGCTTGTGGACTGAAGCTTGGCCGACAGGCACCACTGGCTCGCTCCCAGCTGCACTTGTAAGGGGTGAGCTACCAATAGGATCTACCTGAGAAACTGAATTTTCCATCCCAGAATCATGCAAGGGTGGTTCTGATGATTTCCACTGCATCTCAGAAACAGAAGAAACAACTGGTGCCACATTAGATGTATCATTACAGGCCAGAGGCATCCCTGTGGATGCACCTGATCCCGTCTGGGAGATGTTTGAAGTTTGCTTATCAGCATGGCCCTTGTCAGTTTGAGGCTTTGTTGGCAGATCAGAATTCAACTGACAACTCTGTTGAAGCATTCTCTGAACAGTTGGTTGAGGTTGACTAACCTGCTTCTGATGTGGCTGTGGATGTTGAAGATGCTGATGACTGGGAACCATAACTGGAGCGTTCTGGTGAGTAGCTGTTAGTGTTTGACCAGAGGTTACTGGTTGGACCTGGCCTTGAGTACTACTTTCCAAATGAGAATGCATTTGCTGGAGTGGCTTTGACATAGGGGTTGTAGGGCTCGAATATAGCTTTTGTTGTGGCTGAGAATGGTTTGGAGATTGTGAAGGAACCAATGGTTTAGATGACTGAATTGGACTTAACCCAGTCCCAGAATGCAAGCCTTGACCCTGCATCAAGTGCATGATTTGCTCTCCTTTCTCTACAACACTGTTTCCTGGAGGCACAGAAAGGCCATTCAAAGGAGAGTGGTCAGCCGGAAGGTTCTGGTGCACCACCACGTTCCCTCTTCCCATTCCCTTCAAAAGTTTAGCCTGCTGAGGAGACACTGAGTATTGTCGTTGTTGAGGGTGATGTCTGCCAGATTGTTGAAACTGCTGTGGTTGCCGTTGTCGCTGCTTTCCCATCTGGTTGGTCAACCCGCTGGAACCACTTTGGGGGCTCCGACTGACTGCATGATGTGTCAAGTTATGTTTTTGCTGCTGCTGCTGCTGCATTGAAATGGGAGTCATTGGGGAAGGGGGAGTTATAGCAGGTAGTGACACTGGCTGCGATGCAGATGGTGGTGAGATTTGAGAACTATTTTGCACAGATGATGATATGGGAAGTTGGGATTGATGTTGGACATGGGGCATCAAAGCACTAGATGCAGCAAACTGTTGCTGCTGGAGAAACTGTTGCTGCTGCATTTTCCTTTCCTTAGCAAGGCGCACAGCATATGTTTGCTGCTGTGAACCTGTAGTATGATTGGGGCCACGGAGATTAAGATGATGAGGATTGCTAAGCATATTGGACTGCTGGGGATGGCCAGGATATGTCTGCACAGGTGAAGTAGTTGTCTGATTAGCAAAGGCAGTAGGCACCCCATTGAAAGCAGAAATTCCTTGGTTGTTCCCTTGTGTTGCCTGCATCTGCAGCTCCGGTACCATCATTTGTCTTTGATGCTCAGAATTTTGGCCAAGCTATTGCAAAAATAAAATACATTGCCATATAATATTAGAAGTACTGATGCACTATAATGAGGTGATGCCAATGAAATATGTAAAGAAATTGTTCCATAACATCCAAATGAAAATTTCTGCAGGAAAAGCAACAAAAAGTTGTAAATTCCAGCAATCAGAAAGTTATTACACCAGATAAGAGTTGTAATGACCCATGGTCTAAATGTCAATGCAACTACAGGGAGCACTTGGCAACCTTTGAAAGACATGTATAATGCAAAAATTGATGAAACAGCATCATTCAAGAGCAATACAATTGTGTTCATGCATGCGTGGTGCTCCCGCCCACCCACCCACATAGAGAGAGAGAGAGAGAGAGAGAGCATATGTAGAAGAGAATTTTAGCATTTACCCTCAACATATGCAAAGCCTCGCGAGGTCTCATCAAGTTCCCTTGACCAGAACCAGTGTGCATATTCACAGGGCTTGGCATCCCAACCATATTGCTAGAAAGCATACTTCCAGAATTCAGCATCGATGAAGAGGGTGCTCCTTGAAATCCTGACCGTGGCAGTGGCATGCTTCTGTTCATCCCTGGCATCATGCCCATACCATTTCCACTCGATAATGAGCGAACACCACGATCAGCTCCAGAGACAACCCCAGAAACCGACAGGTTAGACTGCTGCAAGTTTCTACTAGGTAACATTTGATTGTAGTGTTGCATTCTTTGCTGCTCATCAACTGGTAAAGATGTCCTTGGAATATTGTATCTACCATCTCTGAGAATAAATACCCCCCCCACCAAAAAAAAAAAAAAAACAGTTTGATGAATCAGAAATTGATTGAAAATACGATAACATTCTAAAGGTATAAAACAGCACACTACCTATGAGGTCCATTGAGGGGACCAGATGGTGATGATGAGTTATTGCCAAGAACCATGCCAGAAGATCCTTGCAGAGAAGAGCTTGCACCAGAAGTGGGAAGCGTTGAGGCAACAGCACCTTGGTTGGGCATTGCTATATTGCTAGTATGAGAACCTTGATACACAACTGGAAGAGCATCTGGAGTTTTTGAATCACAGAGATCAAGGGGCCTTCATACAGACAGCAAAGTAAAGTAATATTCAATTGCTTGCACAAGACAAAAGGCATGAAATAAATTAAGGAAAGGTAAACATAGATGTTGCAAAGCAATGAAGTTGAATGAATAAGTGATAAACTGAGTGCTACAGCCAAACTGTAGATAAGCATCAAAGATACAAACTTACGTTAGGACACCTCCATTTAAGTTGTTTGAGCAAGCTTGGGATAGAGCAATAAAATGAGAATTGTGAGCCACTGCTATTTGCTTAGGATCCTGGTTTTCATTCTTCACAAGGTACATAGCCATTAATCAGTCCGGAAAGTATTTTGCAAAAAGAAAACCATAAACAAAGCATGATTGTAATGCTTTTAGATCCAAAAAAAAAGTCCACTCAGATATTTTTCCCACTTTAGGTTAGAGTTCTACTTTATCCAGCTTCCATGAGGTGCATGCCCTCAAAATTCAGTAACAAACTCATAAGAATGGAATATAAAGGAAAAAAACCATTGTAGAGAATTAAGAAGATGAATACGGTCTATCTGTCAACCAGCTACCAAATAAACACTGATAAATAGATTTGGATTTATTTAAATGGAGGGTATAAAACCAGTATCCGGTTAGGCTTCACAAAAGCAAAATAATATGATCTGCAGATACATGTACACTTTGAATGACAAACAAACCTGACTCCTTTTGTAATGATGTTTCTTCCCAATATTGATGATTTTCTCAAAATGAGACTTCAGGATATCCTCTTGCATCGGCCCTTGCAAATGTTGAAACAATTGTCTGGCACTACCCTGCTTAAAATGCAGCAATGCAAAACAGTCAAGACTATCTGAGCAGAAAAGCTTAAGCTCAATGGTACATGGTACATGAGCAAGCATCAAGTTTCAGTCAGAAAACAACACGACATTAGCAACCTTACCTTTGGAATGCCAGGCAAAGTTGATGGGTAGGATTGAGAAGATCCTGAATCCTCAGCACTGTCAGCCCCATCACCAGCACCCTTATCCATTAAGATTTTGTGACGATCTTTGCATTCTTTAGGCTTGCGAAATATACACTGGACAAATTGGGTAAGTTCCGATCAAATGAAATTTCCATGTAAAACAAGTCAGAGAGAGAGAGGCTTCACCATCTGACAAGTGAAAACTACTACTGTAGAGAAAAGGGAACTGAAATTGATTTTTACCAGCTATGAAACATTGTAGACAGTAGACACTGTTTCGTACAATCACCTGATATCCATCCCAAACAAGGAGGTTGTCGATAGATGAAATTATCTTATTTACCTTGAATTGAACAGTGCTGTTGATAGCATCACTTATAAGCTCCCAATTAGGACCCATGTCATGCACAAGAACAACAAGAGCCTGAGGAAGCAGAAAAAAAAGTCTCAAGCATTTGATCAGACTTTTGAAAACCAAAGAAAGAGCAGATTCAAGAGAGAGAAAGCTGAAGGAAAACCAACCTGGTCTTCAAAAAGCGACCAGGGACTTCCAGAACCTGGCTGCCCAACAGACATCTGCAGTGGATATTACAATCTCAAATTCACATAAAGAGATACAAGAAAAGAGCAACAAGTTGAGAGTATATGCCACATGATCAGCTATGACTTCACCAAAGAATACCTTCATTGATTTATTTTTTCTGCCCCGTTCCCGGCCACCAATCAATTTGATGAATCTATTTGTGTTTGACATATTACTCATCTGGGAAGCAGCTGGGGATGGGATGGACCTGGTCATTTGAACCATGTTGTCAAAAGTATTATCTAGCAATTGCTTTGTTATCTTTGGCTTCTTCGTGGTGTGTTGCGCATATAAACCTTTAAAGAAGATATTTTAAAGTGTCAATAATGAAGTGGAACATGAAAAACTATGTATACCTGTTAAAGAAACAAGTGACAGAACATAATTTTACCACTAGTTCCATTAGAGTCAAAATGATGACTCTCTGATCTCTTTTTGAAACTATCCCTCTGCAAGTAGAAAAGCACCGATATAAAATATAATTTTAGAATGCACATTTGGTTGACGAAAGGTTAGACAATAAACAAAAGGAAACACTGATCACTCAAGTGTTTACACTACATAAATAAATGCACTAACACTATACCAGAAAAGTCATGCACACTGACATTGTTCGTCTCATCTATATAATGGAAAGTGCCAGTCAGCATAGTGCCCTCTACCAGTTTTTCTATTAAAAAGACTAAACATAACTACCCCCCCCCCCCCCCCCAAATCCAGTACCCAGCAGAAATAGAAAATTTAGGAGAATTGTTGATCCTTTTAGAGTGATATTGACCAACATTGTTATCTGTGGATTGGATGCATACTCTCACTAGAAAACGCTGATACTCATATAATTTGTCTCAACTTCAGTTTACCAGGGAATTTTGCTGTCCACAAATAACATATGATTTCCCATTTTAAAAAAGATTCTTGCCAAGACATTTTTACATCCGAAAAGCAACCACCATTAAGTGAATAATCCTGTTTTTCCGAATCACCTCAAGGTTCTCTGTTGCATTTTGAGTCAATTATAACTAGTGCTAGCTTTTCTTTAGACAAGTGTATTAAAATAGTGATTACACAGCTCCTGAGCACTTGAAGCTGAAATTTAATTAACAAGCTGCTCAGTCAAACAACATATATTGTTTTGTCTCTAGACCAAAATGCATGCTGTTTTTTAGATTACTGACATTACAACGTCACTTTTACAATTAATTGAAGCTCAGCATGTTTTCTGCATACGAAAAAAAGAGTACATTATAACTAACATCTAAACCAAAAGAAGTTAAATCACCTGCTCATTATGACCGGTAGAATCCAGCTGCCAGCCCTGCTCATAAGCAGAACCCTGCAACCAAATGGAGTCAGTCAACTTAACGAGCACTACAAAGAGCAACATTTCAGAAAGTATCCAGACATTATTAAAATAAAATAAGCCATCAGTATTAGTTGAACTATAAGAATTCCTATGTACCAGGTGCTTTGCCTTCTTCTTCTTCTTCGGTTTTGCTGATGTCTCTGCGTAGTCATATGGTAACTGCCTTTCAAAATGCGAAGCAGACTCAACCTCCACACTTTTCTGAATTTGTGATCCACCATGCAAAATACTTTGATCATCCTGAAAAGAATTAGTATCTCCACTCGATGCATCTGTCTTCACTGGAGCCTGGAGTGGAACCCCAGTAGTTCCAGCAGTAAAAGGACTAATAAGCCTCTGTCTCGAAGCAGTGCGCGTGCGTTTTGTTGGAATTGAGCCAGCATTAAGATTACTTGCAGGTCTCTTCCCCATCAATACATTTTGTTGTGGCATGTTGGTGCAGTGTCCATAAGGTGAATCAGTTCCCAGATCATATGATCTTGCAGAGGGTGACTTTGTTAAGTTTTTCCATTTCTTTTGGTCATGTTTTGCTGACTTGCTACCTTCAAAGGCTCCATGCATATAATACGCGCTTGTTTCTCCTTCCTCCTCGTCATATGTAGTATCATGATATCCAAAATCTGAAGTTTGGAAATGAACTTGTGAAAGAGAACAAATTCAATGAACAAGGAACCAGTAGACAGGCTAGTTTCAGCATTACCTGCTGGAGTTTCATACATGGATGTATCGACTTCCTCCTGCATGCTACTGCGAGTTTTCTGAAAAAAGAAATCAATAAACAAGCAAGATTACTAAGATGAGAGAACTTAAAAACAGCCTACAGAGGGAAGAAATCAAAAGGTTATTATAATTTATGAACACCAAGTATCAAGTCAACTTGGTCCACTAGAAGTCATTCTCTGGTATCCCTTCATCAAAAAAATTTTGGGATGCATGTCTTTCAAGCATAGAGAAAACCAAGATCATGTGCCAGAGGTTTCAAAATAATTACATTACCTCACTCTGCGCAATATGAGATTCAATAGACAATCTGTACATTTCCAGGGCACCTGGGGGAACTGCGTAAAACAGGCTTTCCTGAAAATAGAAGTTCAGAGCACAATGAGTGGTTTATATGTGGCAAAGGTTCGAGTAAAACCCCTAGGCATGCATCTTAAAAGATCAAAAGGAGATGGATTTGGTGAATTTAAGCAAGACAAAAAATATAAAGAACAAATTGGAGGTAGGAGCATACTTCTGTAAGGCGATCATCCCATGAAGTGTCCACAATGCCCAAATCAGCTATTCTGTCAGGAGTTGCTGGTGCTTCTGCTTGAAAGGAAGGAATTGGAGAGCTGTTATATTTCAAAAACCTTACAGCATATCCATGAATGGAATGCGCAAAGTTTTTGGCAGGATTTTGTTTTTCCAACTCTTTGCATGCCACCTGCTCCTAAACAAGATGTTCAGAATGGGTTAATACATGATACAGATAGATAAATATCAAACCATCTCAGAAAATTAAAACGGTCATGAACTCCACTAAGAGCATACTCATTTTATGTTATCAATATCCAGAGAAAGAGAAAATACACTTGATCCAGAGCTGTCTTTTTTGTGTGTGTGTGGAATAAATAATACTCCACTTGTCAAATAAATTGCATTCGAATTTAGCAAAATGTTCTAGAAAGTAAGAATTCTACAGATTAAAAGCTAACATTGAAGGAAAAGAACTTCCAGGATTAAATACATATGACAGTAAAGGTGGTTTCAAACACAGCAAGCACCTTATCAATATCTTCAAAGTTGTTGACAGAAAATTCATTCCCAACAAACATCCCCAACTCACACTGGCCATTCTTTGAACCAACACTTTGACAATTGTTACTTAGATACACCTCTGCTGAATGCCAGTACTGCATGACAGCCTTAGCAAGACTACAAGCAATGTTTTTAAGCTTCAAATGATGATTCTGTTCTTCAACTCTCAATCGAGAAGTAAAAGCAATCCGGCGACATATTTGAGCAGCAGCAGTCATCTTCCAGAGACGCTCCTACAGGAAATAAAATAAATAACAAGGCTTAAATTGAGATAAAATTGAATATAGCCACTAAATTTGAGTTCTTTAATGTACAAAATAAATTCTTCAGCGCAAAGCAAAACAATTGCACAATAAATTTCTTATTTAAAAAGTCAAGACCTGTGCAACATCATTTGCCAACCATGCCATTTCTTCAAGGACAAAATCCCAGTGAGATCTTCGGCGTTTATCTGAATGCACAGATGCAACAGATAATTCCGCAATCCTCTTGCGCTTAGCCTGCATGTCAAACTATGTTCAGATCCTTTTAAAGACTCGTGAAGGAAGAAATGCAGCATTTTAAGATACAGTATGAAGAAATAACCTCTATAAACCGTGCCTCTTCCAAAATAGAATCTTCATGAGACTTGTCTACTACTTTCAAGTGTGTGTTCGAACAAGATTGAGGGTCAGGGGCAGCAGAAGAGTTTTTCTCACACAAGATAGGCTGGGGATGCTCTTGAACAGAAGGATCTAAATAGCCCTGGGGACCACTGGGGCAAATGTTTTCCCTGTTGGAATTAGAACTATCAGCCAACATGTTGCCCGCCTTTACACCAGCCTCAGATGCAACATGGTCATTTTGTTCCACTCCTTCAGGATTAATACACTTCACCTGAGAGTGACAAGTTGTTCTCATTTCTTCCTCATTTTTGACAATAGAATCATTGCCAGAGTAGTTTTCATGCACAGAACTATCATTGATGACAGAGATAGACTTAGTCTCGTTCTTTTCATTTCCAATATTAGTTGATGGTAAACTTTGTGTTCCTTCAAATTCCGATGATTGTTTCAGAACAATCTTGTCGGTATCATCATTTCTACGATTATCACATGGATCACAGCCATTGTTTCCATCCAAGCTTATGCTATTTTGGGTGCAAGAGGACTCTGAATTGAATACTTTTGTTTCCATTGCCGCATTACCATTTTGACCTTCATTTCCATCTTTTTCCAAGCCATTGAGCAGAGCAGGACCAGATTCATTTTCAGTCTTGGCTGATTCAGCACAAGGGGTACATTCAGGACCACCAGAAATAACCTGCTCTTTTCCTCCAATATGATCGCATTCCCTGAAAGCAATATCATTGAGTGCTTTATCAGCATCAGCTTCTGAAGGTTGGTCAAGTTGGTTATCACTCAAGACAATGGATTCTGTAACATCCAACCTATCTTCAGGCAGGTTGACTACTTTTTTCGGAGCCCGCACACAATCAAGCTCCGTGTTTGACTGGGTATTGGAAGTGTCAATCTGAAAAAACAGGTCACCGTTTGAAGTGGTGGACTTTGGATTAGAGATGGAAGTAATAATCTGGGCTTTATGATCGTCTGTTTCAGTTACCAACCCTTTCACATCCCTTGCACCCCCACGAGTCGGTAAAGAGGATCCATGGCCAACTGAACTCTGAACAATATCAGTTGAACTTGATCGAGTGCTGTCACGATTTGGTCTGGACCTATTCCTTCGAGCATATGGACGAAAAATAGCAGAATCTTCTGACTCCTTGGCATTGTGAACTCCATCCATCTGTGAAGACTGCTCTGATTGAGTGGCATTATTCCTCCTAGGATGTTTATGTTTCCTTTCAACTTCAAGTAACTCATTTTCACCATCAAAATTGTCTGCACTATTGGGCTCGCAAACTGGAGGAGCCCCTGGTCTGCCACTACTTTCTACAGAATCCCCATGAGGTGATGCATTCAGTGGAAAACTGCCTTTTGCTTCACTGTAATAAAATGTGAGGAAGGGAAAATGGAAGCATGAGGAACATTAGCCAACTAGCAAACTATAAGTCATACGCCACAGCAAAAATAATATACCTGGTAACAAATTGATCAACATGATGATCTGTGAGTGAAGTAGACTGGACACTGACCGAAGCTGCGTTTACAAATTTAAAATCCAAAGGATTGCCTCCCTGCAAGTAAGGAAGAATTTAAAGGGAAGTAAAAACATAAAAGGGTTCAAAAAAGCATTTAAAGGCTCAAATTGCCGTACTTTCTCAAGAAATTCAAGCTCCCTTCTTCGTTCCTCACGAACATCATACTCTTGTCTGTTAACATCAAATTGTAGTTGCCATTATCAAGAAAATGATGGCATTCTTCTCATGAAGAAAGGAAAGCAGAAATTACAGGTACTGAGGGTAAAACTGGAAATAAAATGTAAGTGTTACCTAAGTTCCACCTGAGCCTTCTCAATTGCTGCTCGCCGCGGAGAGGTTTTGGTAGCAATACCACCTCCACCATCAACAACCCCACCCATGGAATCAACCTCAGCATTTACTAGGAGAGCATATCCAGAACCACATCCATGCATTCCTACTTTGGTAGCTAGAAGCCTACTCCTCCTCCCATCAATGTAACAAACTGTCAAATTAGACAGTTAGACATAACACAGATATGAGAATGAAGTAAAGAGCCTCCAAGAATGAAAAAGAGCTTTCCCTTCAGCAAATGCTTGATGGATAGATCATTTGTAACAGTCCTTTCAAGTCCAAACAATCAAAGAATTGGGAGGTTTGCCTGAATGTATTAAAAATTAACTGATCTAGAACACTTGCTATGGCCTAGCAATCAAGGTGCAATGACATGCAGCGAGAGAAAAATTGAAATGCATCAGACAAAGACATCTATATCAGAAAGGTAATGTAATCACACAAAAGCTATCTAACATCAACATCTCATCACGACAAAATAAGATGTCTTGATATTATATGTTCCACCTTTGCTCTGCAAGCACGATGAGTTAAGAGGCATTGTGACATTAACATGCTTGTGTCCATGAACTGACCCAGGATACAAGTATTTGATACGAGTAAATAAGCTAGAATTGATGCATCAGCTTCAAAATCATTTCTCCAAAATAGAAAAAAAAATGAGTGAACATGCATTTAGAGCAATTTTACAACAGCTTCAAAATAAAAAGAGGACCATAAGATCATGCATTTAGAGCAACTTTGCTGCCATACCTCATGCCATGGAAGCATGAATGCTGAAAACAATCTCCCCTCCACTTAATGGATACAACAAACACTCTTACTCTCATATAAAATTCTTCATCGCTATTACACATTTTTTTCTCTATTCTGACACAAATCCAGAAGCTTAAAGACATTCTCATTCAACCAATAAACCATAAGACATCGTTTATAAACAGCCCAACTATACAGAAGAGCTACTATGCTATCATCCTTTACAAGCATCACAACGCCTCACCATACTTGCACAAGCAGGCATGCATCATGCACCATAAGCCAAGCAATCTGGTTCAAAAAGGTTAGGTTTCTAAATCCACAACAAAACATAAATGAGGAAAAAAACCTAATTAATGTTCACATAACAACCAAACAAACAGACTTTCCACAACATTCACGATGAAGCAGATAAGCAGCAGAAGCAGAAGTGGGGAAATACATTAGGGTCAACGTAATTTCAAATTCGCACACAAGCAGCTTCTCAGAAACCTTAAAACCACAAGCTTACCAATAAAAGACTCGACCACACCAAGTTAATGCATTAATTCCCCATGCTTACGCATACAAACATGACTCACCTTAATAAATCCTTAAACATTTGATCAAAATGCAGACCAGAAAAGAATTGCCCCAAACAAACAAACCCTAATTTCTCTCCAATCACGCATAATTTCAAAAAATTCAACATTGCACCCCAGTTCTAGGGTTTTCAAAGTAGAAGCTGAATAACCCAAAAGGTAAACCAGTAATCACCTGAATTACGAAATTAAGAAGCTGGGGCACGACTTTGAGACAATTAGTGACGACCTAATTGCACACTTTCTCTCTCCTAGGGTTTTTTTTTGGAAATCACGAAAATGAAATGAAATTTTCCCTAGAAGATAACAGCTCGTTGGAAATGTTAGCCATGAGAGCGGGCAATACTGCTTCAAGAATCTCTCTGCCTATGAATCTGTTCTCTCTGTTTTTTTTTCCTCAGTTAAGATTTTTTTTCTTCGTATTTTTGTGTGCTTGTTTTTTTCTTTTCGAAATCGAAGGGGGTACTATGCGAGACCTCTCCCTCTCTCCCTCTGCGCGTTGTAGTGGGCTTCGGTTTTACGTCACATGTAGAAGAAGAAGACAACGATGGGCTTTTCCGCTTTCATTGTTGGGCTTTTATATAATTGTTTCACCTTTTTAATTCATTATGATATGTTTAAAAAAAAAATCTTTTTTAAATATCAATTTAAAAGTTTATTTTCAAAAAATTATTAAAACAAATACATTTATCCTTATATATAATTTTTTTTTGAATAAAAATTAAGTAATAAAATTACATTATCAAAAATAAATTATCTTATTGAGACATATCTATCTATTAAATAATGACATTATCGATTTATGTCCTTATTTTATTAATTTAACATTATTACCTTATAACTAAAACAACTCCAACTTTCACTGTTTAATCACTATGCGCATACACTCATTGTCACTGTAGATACGCAATTTATACCAGTGCATCGCGCAAGTTCATCCATCATTTTTTCCCGTTCATGAACAGTGTAATCACGCTATTGTCCCTCGAAAAGGACAAAAAAGGGCACCTGGGCTAAAGGGCTCCATAGTCATTGCGCGTGTTCGGTCAGGTCCGGTCCAGTTCGTCTGGCAGGTTTTTTTTTAATATTTGTTTGAACAATGAAATAACGATGTTAACTCTCAATAAGGACAAAAGAGATAACTGGGCGGGAGGGGCAATACTTTTTTATTTTTTTCCACACCGATTTACTATTGGCGCATCACCGGACGCGCCGTCCATTTCCACCCTCACGCGTTCTTCGGACGGCGCGTGCATCGTCATACGAAATTCGAAAATACCCAACCAGCATCTAGAATGATTTTTCGACATGCTTTCTTCCAGATAGAGTGGCGCGTGTAGCTATATGGTGCTCGGAGAGGTGTCAATGGTTGTTTGAATTTCCCCCCTCATTTCTCTCTCCTCCCTGCGCAAGCTGACGTCAGCACAACTGTTTTTTGCCAAATTTCTTTTTAGTCCCTGAACGTTCGATTTTATTTTTCTGCCTCTAATTACAATTATATAAGTTTTGATTTGTTGCAGTTTCATCCTTTAATTCAAAGTAATTAGATAATGTAAATTCAGTTCGGTCCCTGTGCTTTTAATTTTGCATTTTGGCCTGAAATCCTTAATATTTTTTATATCAAAGTTTTTATTTAAATCAATTTTATCCTTCCAGGCAAATTTATCATAAATCCTTAATAATTTTGGTGTCAAAGTTTGATTTCTTTCAAATTTATCCTTCCATGCAAATAAATTACGCATTTGAGTTCCATTTCGGTCCTAATTCTTTTAATTTCTGGTTTTAGTTTGGATTATAGAATTTCAATATTGGGATTTATTTCAATTTTGTCCTTTAAATTAAATTTATTACATTGTTTTTATCCCTTATACTTTTAATGTGGTATTTTATTTTGGTTCATTTATTTCTTATGCATATTTCTTGCATAGTTCCTACTTTTGTTCATATATATATATATATATATATATATATATATATATATATATATATATATATATATATATATATATATATATATATATGCTCTTCGTTTTTTCTTTCCAGTTTTACTTTATTTCCAATATCATTAAATTTTTCTATTTAATTTTCAAATTTTCATATTTACTGTTTGTTCACTACAGATTATATATATATATAACCTATTTATTTTTTGCAAATAAAACCATAGTTGATAATAAATTTTTTCAAATACTTCTAATGTAATAATATAACAAATAAATCTTATAAATAAAAAATAATTTTTTTTTAAAATTATTTTTAATTGATTATACAACAATAAAAATAAATCTAAATATTAGGTTATTTATTTGATAATATGAAAAACCTATAAAAAAACAAATTATGAAGTATAGTTGAAATAAATAAATATTAAAAGATGTAATTGAAAATAAATGTCTATTTTTAAAAAATATCTTGGAGAATAAATTCAACTATAGTAAAAAAAAAATGGGCAAACACACAAGCATAGGTGAACCATGAGAGGTATTTGAGAATTATTATAATTGCTTTTTAAAATATTTTTTAATTAGAAATACATTTAAAAAATAACCACTTAATCAATGTTGTTAACTCCTACCTAAGCACGGTTATAGCTAAGAAACGAGCGGATTAGCCCGATTCGCTAGGTTTTTTTATTTTTTGAACAAATTTGATTGATTTTATGTATATTATATTTTGTTAATTTAATATTTAATGAATAAAAGTATATATATTATGGAATTTCAATATTATGATTTATTTCAATTTTGTCCTTTAAATTAAATTTATTACACATGTTTTTTTTTATTTTATCCCTTATACTTTCAATGTGGTATTTTATTTTGGTTCATTTATTTCTTATACATATTTCTTGCACAATTCCTATTTTTGTTCCTATTTATATATATATGCTCTTCCTTTTTCTTTCCAATTTTACTTTATTTTCAATATCATGAAATTTTTCTATTTAATTTCTAAATTTTCACATTTACTGTTTACTCATTATAGGCTAGATATATATTCTTATATTTTTTTAATATTAACGTCCTTATTTATATATATAACCTATTTATTATTATTCTAAAATATTTTTAATATAAGAATATGACCACTAAATTTTACAATCAGTTTCCGACATATGAAAAAAATCAATTCTAGCAGTTTTTATTAAAAGAATTTTAGCAGCAGCAACAGTCAATCATTTTTGTAGTGGAAAAAAACCCGTTTCTAATAGATTTTATCACCTATACTTTTACTCATTAAATATTACATTAACAAAATACAATATACATAAGATCAATCATTTTAAAAAATAAAAATAAAAAAATCCTAGAGCATCGCGCGGGCTAATCCGCTCGTAATTACTATTGAATTCACTTTATTATAAGTAATGTACTGATACAAAGACCTAGATTTTGACTTAGATTGGTTAAGCATTGATCCAAAATAATTAGGATGATATAATGGTTTTATTCATGATGTGGTTGGCTTAAAGAAATTTACGAGTTGAGATTTGAATGGGTAAACTCTAAAAAAAGATTTAAAAAAAATATATACTATTTTAGATAAAATGAACAATTTGAATTAATCCATAACTTGAGAGTAAATTTTATGATATTATAAAATAAACTAAAAGATACCAGACATTTACTATAGATTCTGAGTGAAAACATTATGAATTGTAATATTATGTTTTCAGGTCGGGTCGCCGGTTTATTGATTTTTTTATATTTATTTGCTCAGTAAAATAACCATTTTATCCTCTAAAAAGAATAAAAAACATTTGTTACCGAAAGGGGTGCCACGAAAATTTCGCATTTTTTAAAAATAGCTAAATATCAATCTACCCCCCCCCAATAAGATAAAATTGAAGAGATGATTGTAGGGGTATAATGGTAATTAACCCATTTATTATTATTTTATGTTGAATATTATGCGCGTGTGTGACACACGTGACCAACAGTATTCGACTCACGCGTCTCTTCGAAAGACGTGTTCGACATCGTCTAGCGGCATAAAATATCCATTTGACATCTCACACAATGCGTTGTCATGTACTCTTTCTCTAGGCGTGGCGCGTTGTGGGCCACAGTGGTTGATTGAACTTTGTTTGGCCATGTTTTCTCTCTTGCATGCTAAAGTACAGAGCAAACCCCTGATTTTATGATGTTTTCATTTGATTTCTTTATTTTATTGTTTTACATGATCCTGATTTCTGTTATATAATTTTGATTTGTTTCAATTGGTCTTTCGATTGAAAATGATTATATATTTATGTTTCAATTCAGTTTTCATTTTTTTAATTTCTTAATTGGTTTTAAATCCCTCAATATATTCGATACAAAAGTTTTGATTTCTTCAACTTTGTCTTTTAATTGAAATTGATAATATATTTAGTTTTCATTTCGACCCCTATACTTTTAATCTTAATTCATTTATTTTTTATATTTATGAAATAGTCTCTATTTTTTTTTCATATTTATATATGAATGCTCTTAACTTTGGTTTGTAATTTTTATTATTTTCTTATTTATTGAGGCAATATTTTTTTGAAAAAAATAGCTCTTAAATTTTAGTTTGTGTTTATGACCATTTGAAATTTGATATTTCTGTTTTTTTTCTCTTTGTTCTTTCATTTGGTTCTTTCATTAGTTTTTTTTTTTGCTCACTCTTTTGTTATTTTTTTTAGTTATTTTTTTCTCAAGATAATTTAATCATTTTTACTATTTTGGTAATAATAGTAATGATAATTTTAGATGTTAAGACTTTGATGTTACGGCTGTTATAATAAGGTGTATTGATATATTTTATTATATTAAACTTCGAATATATAGATATTATATTTTATTTATGAACTAGCAAATCCTATTAATTGCTTTAATTCCAACAATTATAAAAATTATTTGTTTGGTACGCAATGTAATTCAGGCAATTTCACTAATATATACCTTAAATTGAGTTGACAAATACATTTGGTACCCAATTAGATACTTGATTTATGTTTCGTCACACATCAAATATTTTTTTAAGATGAAAAACTTGTGAGCACAAGTTTTTCTCAACATGTTTCTATAGTTACAAAAATTTTAAATGAAAGAGAAAAATACATCACAATTTTAAATATTATAAATATTATAAAAATATTTACCTATTTTTAAAAATAAAATTTACCTATACTAAAGATAAAAAATAATTATATATGAATCTAAAAAAATTGTTCAAAAATTAAGTGTATAATAGAGAAAAATAATAATAATTTAAAATAACTATTTAAATAAAATGAAAAGGAGAAATGTAATAATCTAAATATAGAAGAAAAAAATCCCTATAAAAAATTAACGTGAGCAAAAACAAATGGCCCTCCATCCTGCATTCTAACAACAGCTCCAACGCTTAAGCCATATGAAGAGGCAGAATTAAAAAATTATATTTTTAACTTTTGACTTCTCTAACAAAACAACTATTTTAGTAGCTAAAATAGCTTTTATGCTTTTGAGTTGTTATTTCTACATATTTTGATAGAGAAACCAAAAGATAAAATATATTCATTGGAATAATGTTGATGTGAATTAAAACATAGAAGAAGAGAACAATAGTGCACTCTCTTTGTCGATCCACTTCTCCTTCGCCTGTAACTCTTCTCTTCATCTTCTTCTCCTTCATCTTAACAAATTCAGTATTTCTTTGTAAACCAACAAAAATATTTTTGTTTGATGTTTTGATAAATTTTTCAAATTTATTTGGAATATTATAAATCAATATTTATTAGTTGATATCTTAATAGGGTATAATTTGAAGACGTTGTGATTATAGTGCTTAAGGTAACCATACCAAGCTAAGACTATAAACATCATCAATTCTATCTTTCAGATCAATTAGAATTTTGGATAAGAATATATATTGCTACCATAACCTATGGCTATACAAGAGATAAAATAATTAAAAATAAATGGAGTTCATCATCAATTAACAAGAATGAGTTGTGTTACAATTATTTCACTCTCGGCTATTTTTTGCATAGTTAAGATCATAAGGTGAATCATCTGAAAATTCAGGGGGCAAAATTTCCAGTAAAGAGATGGAACTCACTCAACTTCCCTTTGCACCTTCAAAATCTCCTCCACGACTATTTTGCTTCCTTGTACAAATATATGAACACCATTTCTAGAAAAAAAAATATGAAGGGATAAACTTTAAAATTGAAAGTCCAAATGAATGTTATTTTCAGTTTAAGTCAACCAAAGACATTTAATTCATACTCTTTTTTATCATTTTAAATTGATTTTTTTAAGTTTTTTTGGAATAATATAAATCAAAATTATCATTTAATATCTTATTAGTTCAATTGTTATTGTATTTTATTTCAAATCTCATTGTATTTTAAGAGTAATATATTGTTTAAAATCAATATTTATCAGTTGATATCTCACTGGTTCAACTATTATTGTATTTTTTTTCTTATTGTTATTGTATATTTAACAAAAAAAAAATAAGAGTTTTTGGCAAGAGTATCATTGATTTTTCCATTTTATGAACAATGAAAACATTTATTTGCTCTCGAAAAAGACAGAAAAAAAGAGAGTTGCCCCAAGGGTATTTTGGTATTTGTGTATGCGTTTTTTTTGTTATTAGGACAGGCTCTAAAGGGTATTTTGGTGATTTTATATTTTTTTATATTTTTCATTAGAAAATTTTTTGGCACGTCTACCTGACGCCCATACAGTTTTGTTTCATTTGCGCCTATAAATGGTCCATGAAGCGTCATGCGATGGCTAAAAATATCCCGCCAACAACTCCTCGGATTTGTCGTCATATCCTCTTCACCATAGTAGTGCATGTGTCAGCACATGGTGGTCGCAGACTTGCCAGTGATCGATTGTTCTCTCTCTCTCCCCCCCCTAGAGCCGAATATGCATACAATTCCTTTTTGTTTATAGTTTGTAAACTTCAGTCCCTAGTCTTTTAATTTCTTTTTTGTTATGATTTCTTCAATAAAAGTTTTGATTTTTTAATTTCATCCTTCAATTGAAATTGGTCATATATTTTTTTTATTCATTTTGACTCTTATTTTTTTAATCTTTAATTTTATTTTAATTCCTTTGATTTTTCCATCCTTTCTAAAGTAGTCTTTATTTTTTGTTCATATTTATATGTCTATATTTTTAGTTTTGGTTTTTAATTTTTATCATTTTCCTTTTGTTAAGGCTTTATTTTTGTTCAATTTAGTCCTTAAATTTGAATTTTAAAATTGATATTTCTTCTTTTTTACTTTTTTTGTTTTTTTATTTTTTTTATTGTTCTTCAAATCAAATCATTTTTTTAATACTAATAATATTTATTTTAGTTTTATCATTTTTTTATTCGCTCTTTTGTTAAAAATTTTGGGTTTTTTTTTTATTTTATTCTTCAAAATAATTTCATGATTTTCATTATTTAGATAGTAATAGTAATATTTTTTATAAAAAAAATTTGTTTGCTCTTTTGTTAAGTTTTTTAGAATTTTTATTTTATTCTTTAGAATAGTTTTATGATTTTCATTGTTTAGGCAATAATAATAACAATTTTAGTTGTTATAATCGTGATAATAATAGTGACATTATTAATCATAATGATAATAAAAACAATAATTTATTGTGATGGTTATAGCTGTGACATTGACAACAATGATATTAATAATTATAAATGTGATGATAATAATAAAAATAACTTATAAAATAATATTAAGAATATCAATAATAACAAAAACAATTATAATAATGATATTAATGATAATTTTTATGATATTAATAACAATAATAATGGTCGTAATCATAATAGTGGTTATAATCATGATGATAATAGTGATGGTGGTCGTGATGGTATCACTACTAATTGACAAATTAGATGAATTGGTCATATGGTTTAAGGCAGCAGAATCAACAAGCCAAAATTTATGATTGGAAATAGTACCTTAAAGCCCCAAGGCCGAGAAAGCTATGAGAATCACCTGCCGCACCATTTTTGGAGTAAGAGGATTGGTTGCAGCTGATTTAGAGGTGTTGTGGGACAATACTGTTGGGAAAGTATTGTCGGACAACACTACTGGGAAAGCATTTACCCGGCGGTTTTGGGGATGAGTGGCACACTTCTTGATAATATGGCCTTTCTGTTTGCAATAATTACATAATTTCTTTGTGCAATTAGGTGTAATGTGTCCATACTCTTTGCAGCTATAACACTGAACATTGCCCATACAATGGCTCGTTCCTCTTCCTTAAGCTGTAAAGACAACGACTGCTGAGTTATCTTGCTTGAAGCTACCTTGTATAACTAGACATTGTTCTTCTCATAGTAATTTCCCAAAACAAACATCCGAGGGTGAGGAATCTCGATTCATTAGGTTGGAATAGGTAATCTCAAATTCAAATATTAATTTCATTAAGAATTAATCCTGTTTGCTTTGCTCATGTACCTGTTGAACAATAGAGAGATTTTACTGGTATTTAGGCATAAATAATATCAGTATATTCTACCTATAAATTCTGAAAACCAAAGTAATAATCCTAAATAGAGAGATTCCCTTGAGCATAATTAGATATATCATTTTCTAATTGAAAACGTTTAGCATTGTTATCCCGATAGTAAACCTTTTTCAAGTATTCTCATATAGTCTTTGCTGTTTTATATGGTCTTAGATTAAGCACAATGAGAGGATCAACTGATCCTAAAATCCAAAACATTACCCGAGCATCCTTGATCTTCCACTGAGACTGCTTTGACACATCCGTGGGAGCTAGATCACTCCCATCCACATGGCCCCGTAATTCTTTCCTCGTAACAAATATTTGGAATTGAAATTCCCAGGCTGAGTAGTTCTTTCCAGTTAACCAAACACCAAATAGGTCAAAATTGTTTGATGTCATTATTTTAGGTAAATCCCAAAAGACAACTAAGAAACCCAAACTGAAAAGTTAAGAAACCGAGATCCCTATGTATCTAGGGCTGACCAAGAAACTGAGAGGGGAACAAACAAGATTTTGTAATGTAATCTCAGTGGTGAGGCTCTGATACCATGACAAATTAGTCGAATAGAAAACTGAATGACCCCTCTCTTGAGTGTCTTGTCTATTAAATAGAAAGAAAAAAAGATTTGCATGCCCTAGCTATAATTTCAGGCTAAGTATGGAAAGATAAGTAACTTATTAAAACACTACTATTTAGAGCTAAATTTCTATAGAATACTTGTTGTATATGGAGGCTATTTTATCCGAATCATGCAAACATCTTATCCGGATCATGCTAACACTGATAATTAAATGATGATGATGATAATTATAGTTGTGATTATAATAACTTTAACAATTATTTAAAAATCAATAGTTATGATGATAATGATAACAATAATGAAAATGACAATGACAATGATGTCAATAATAACTAGTGTTAATTATTTACTATAATGATAATAGTGGTAGCTATAGTGATTGTGATAATTTAACAATTATAATAACAACTATGAAAATAAAAAATTAAGATAATTCATCATTCGAAGTTAAGAATTGAGTTTTATAACTTCTATATGTACAGTATTTCAGATTTAATATCCTAGATTAATGGTTAGAAAAAAAAATGATTTAATATTATCTTTATTTTTTGTCTTTTTTTTTTTTCAAAAAAACTATCTTGCTTAACATTATTTTTTATAAAAAAAAATCATTCAATTTTCATCTAAACCTAATAAAAAAATAAATTCATATAGTTGTAAGCTTTATATATTTTATTAGAAAATCATGCTTAACAAAAATTCAAGATAATAAAATTCAATATTTATTATTTTACCTAGATTTATAGCATTATAGAAAAATTCTCACATTCTTAAATTTTTTATATTTTAAAAAATATAATTCTACATGTGACGAAGTGCAGAGCAATTGACTTGTATATTCCAAACCAAGAAAACAACAAGAATAAATGGAATGAACTAGAGATATGAATCTTGCTTATGATGGTGGTGGTTGGTGGTAGTTACAAGTATGGTGATCTTGGGAAAAGTTAATCGTGGTGACTTGTGAGTGTACATTGTTATAAAAATATATTTTTTACATGAAAAAAAATACAATATAAATCTAAATTATAAAAATAGATTGTAAAATTAAATGGCTTGTAAAATTATATATATATATATATATAGATAGAGAGAGAGAGAGAGAGAGAGAGAGAGAGAGAGAGAGAGAGTACTATAATATTAGATGTAATGAGTTAATAAAGTAATCAAATTCTATTCAGACGTAAACAATTAAGATATATCTGATGCGAATCGGTCAAGAAACATCAGCAAGGATCTATTACATGTTCAAGGGCCTGATTCGTGGTTTTGAACCAAGTTAGAGTTGCAAGGACCGTTAGAGTATTAAGAGGAGACCCTAATACATCTTATTCATGTAAAGAGAGTTCCAATACAGCCTTATTTGGGCCATGAAGTGAGGACAACAAAGGAGCCAAAAGAAGCCTACTACAACTAGAAAACACGGGACTAATAGGGTGGATGGAAAACTATAAATAAATCTTATGGGCTTTATTTAATTTTGTTAGTTACAGCCCAAGAATTGTTTGAGTTTAATTAAGATTTTGTTTTCAGTTAGGATCCAAGACTTGTTTGATTAAGTTATGGACTTTCCAACTTGGGGTTTTGGATGGACCTTTCTTCGATCCACATAAGGGGTCCATTAGGGTTACTTTTTCAAGAACTATTTAAACTCATGTAACTTAAATTTCGACAGTCATTGATAAATATTATTTCTAAAATTTTCAGTTTTATGTATGAGACTGATTCTTGCATTCTTTAATTCTTGAACGAACTGAATTCAATTTATCAAAGATTATCTGGCTTTGTGATATCATTTTTCTAATTCCAATAATGCTGGTGACTTAAAGCAAATTTCTATTGTATCACACTTCTATCAAACCTATTTTGATTTTCATGGATTAAATCTCATTTCTAATTGTGGTTTACGTGACCACGTGATCATGAAATTCGCATATCATTTTGTTAGCCAAAACTCATTGGACTATTAACCCAGAGCTTGTTTCAAAGCATAATTGTAATTATTTTTAAAAATATTTTTTGTTCAAAAATATATTAAAATAATATTTTTTTATTTTTTTTAAAATTATTTTTAACATAAATAAAAATACCAAAATAATAATAATTTAAGATAATAAATAAAATAAAATAATTTCAAAATTTTCAAAAACACTTAAATACAACAGTCACTTAATAGGAAACAATTAAAATACTAAGAAAACATTTTAGGCTGATGATAATCAAGATAGACAAGTTCTATAAAAAGCTAGGATTCGAGTTGATTTTCATCGATTCCAATAAACCTGCCACCAAGTGCAGAGATCCTCCTAGATTCTTGTGGGAATGTCTTCCCAACTTGTCTTCTCTTGCGTTTTGAAAAGTATTTAGGAACTCAAACAAGCACAATCTTAAGTTCTCTCACAGAAAACTCTTCTACGTCCTCTCCTCTGTTGTCTATCTAAGAGCAATCTGATAGTTAAGCATCAACTTCTGGAATTGTATCTAACTCAAGCAGTCTACATTAACTGCAGAACTTTTCCCTTCTCTTGCTTTCTTTAAAACCAGTGTACATTACAGACAGAATGCTCAATAATGACACTTTTGTGTATATTTTTCTTGCAGAGTCTGCAGATGCACACACAAAAATGGTACCACAAGCGAACAGATTATGTACATGAATATAGCATACAAAGGAAGCAATTCCCATCAAAAATCAGGTTTCTTCTTCGGAAACCGAGTCACCTCAACTGATCCAATACGGTCTCGGAGCTCCTTCACGTGGCTAGTCATCCCCTTTATGGAATAAGCCTTAATCATTGTTCTATATGTAACTTTATCAGGCTTGCAACCTTTCTCCTCCATCAACTCAAGCACTCCTTTCATCTCTGCAAAGCATTCCAGCCTACCATATGCATCAACTAAACAATTAAAAAACACAGTATCCAAAGTTACATCTGAATTCTCAATGAAACGAAGAACACTCATGATTTTTTCAGGCTTCCCAGCTTCCCGATAAGCTCGCACTAGAGAGCAAAGTGTAACACAGCTTGGCTTGATCCTCTCTGACCGCATTAGCCTAAACAAATACTCCATCTGTTTTAAATCCCCCGCTCGTCCAAATGCATCTATCACCACATTGTAGGTAACAATGGTCCACGAGTAGTGGTATCTTTGCATGTATTCCATGACTGCACTCATTTTCTGGTAGTTTCCAGCTTTTCCATAGGAATCCAAGAGAATGTTGAATGTCTTAATATTGGGTTCAATCCCAGCACTCTGAAACTTCTCATAACAATTCTCCATCATTTCTATCTGTCCGCTGCCACCAAAGGCTCTGATTGTTGAGTTCATGGTCCATACATCAGGCTCACAATCCTTCTGACTCAGCATCTCCATCAGTGTTGCTTCCATCTCTGCAAACCTTTTAGAAAGTAGAAACGATGAGTTCCATCTCCACAATGGAGTAGGAATATCATGCTCCATCTAGTTGCCAAAAACACCAAAACCATTTGCTTCCCATATGGATCAGGTGACAAATGTATGAAAGATAAACAAAACCTGTGAAATATGGCAGCAAAGGGAGCGTTGAAGACAGAATTGTGAGAGAGGGTGCGATAGAGAGCTGGAGACAATGGGTAACAACCCTTCAATTATCACTGCCTTTCTCCTCCCATCTAAAGGAAGTGAAATGTCCTGAAAAACTGAGGCGATATTTTTTCTCTGCACTTTGCTTTGATGCTCTCTGTAGACTAGCTCGTGGGAAGTTAAAATCAATACTCTTTTCTCATTGCATTCTTGGCAACCAGATGGAGCATCAAAAAATTAAAGATACCAAACAGGTTTGCTGAGTTACATTTTTGCTTTGCCATAGGCATCGATGAGAGTGTTGTATGTGACTGTGTTGGGTCTGATTCCCAAAGATTCCATGTCAGAAAGCACAGCCTGCACTTTGTCAAAGGCAAACACTTGGAGGCATGATTTTATAAGGATTGAATAAGTGTGGACATCAGGTTGGCAATCAGGAGTTTTTTTCATTTCCTCCAGAATAGACAATGCTTTGTCAAAGAGACCACTTCTGCCATAGGCAGACAAGAGAGCCGTGTAGGATTCATGAGTCACAGCACAGCCTTCATCAATCATACCTTGAAATAGTTGGTGGGCCTTGTCGGGTTGTTTACACTTTCCGAGCATGACAATGAGTTTGACATACATACCAGCATAAGGCCTGTACCACAGCTGCTCTCGAAGTAGTTCAAAAACCTGACCATAATCATCAAGTCGTCTACTTTACTGTGATTGTAGTTCAAATACTAAGAGCAAATATGTTCAACTGGATAAATCACTATGAAATTAGTTCCATGCCCAAGCACACATTTTATACAAGGAAGGCAATGGGGGATCAAAAATACAGTTTGGGTGGCAATGTAATAAATTCCATGAAAATTACAAGCTAAATTAAATTTTCTATGACACAAACAAGCATGGCCTAGCAGTTCTATGCCCAGTAAAATTTCCTTGAGTGAAGCAGCTTCCAGTCTCAGTGAGTCCAGTTTATTGGGGGGGCTACCTCTAGCCTAAGACTCAATGGACCTCCCAAGACCAAAATAAATCTCAATAAAAAAGAAAGGCAGAAGACCACAAAATAAATAAATAAAATGAAACAAAAGACCCACCAACCTCAAGAGCAGAAGCCCAGCGCAATGCAGTGATTCTTTCATGAAGAGCTTCAAGGACAGTTTGCGGAAGCAGCTTCTTTGAATTAGTAGGACCTCTTTTCTTCTCAATTACAGCTTTAGTAGCCTCTCTTCGCAGTATCACAGATATTGCCTTCTGTGACGCAATTTTCCTGTTAACCTCTTCTTTTCTCTCTTTCTCTTCTTTCTTCTTCAGCTTTTCCCACTCTATTTCCCTTCTCATCATCTCTCCTCTCTCACTCCTACATATAGCAACATTACTGTTTGCAGAAGAGGAAGGGAAATTGAATTTGGTTTCGTGTCTGGATGCACAACTGGGTGTCACTTTCAACTTTGTTTGCATCTTCCGATTGAATGGTTGTGGGAACAAGCTTGTGGAAGGGGAGAGAGAAACCATTGTTTTTCCTTTTCTAGGACCATATCACAACAACAACAACAACAACAACAGAGAAAGTGAGATTGTAAAAGCAAAGTGAAAGACATCTATATCAGAAAGGTAATGTAATCACACAAAAGCTATCAAACATCAACAGCTCATCATGACAAATTAAGATGTCTTAATATTATATATTCCACCTTTGTTCCACAAGCTCGATGAGCTTCGGAGGCAGTATCCAAAGCATCAAACATGCTTGTATCCATGAACTGACCTTGTAATTAAGAACTGCATACAAAAAAGAATGCAGGAATAGAGACTTATGCGGCAGCTTCAAGATCATTACTCCAAAACAGAAAAAGAACTCAACAAACATGCATTTAGGGCAATTTTACAGCAGCTTCAAAATTATTTCTTCAAAATAGAAAAAAGGGAACGAAGGAACTTGCATTTAGAGCAACTTTACAGCAATGCCTCATGCCATGGAAGCATGTGTGCTGAAAAATATGCTAGCTAGACCCCTTGTTGGTGTCCGAAACAGTTATTAGCGCCAATGACGACGCAGATAAGCAGCAGAAGCAGAAGTGGGGAAATACATTAGCGCCAACATAGTTTCAATTTCCCACACAAGCAGCTACTCAGAAACCTTAAAACCACTAGCTTATCAATAAAAGACTCAACCACACCAAGTTACTGCATTAATTCCCCATGCTTACGTATACAAACATGACTCGCCTTAATAAATCCTCAAATATTTGATCAAAATGCAGACCAGAAAAAAAATTGTCCCAAAGAAACAAACCCTATTCGCTTCAATCACGCATAATTTTCAAAAATACAACATTGCACCCCAGTTCTAGGGTTTCCAAAGTAGAAGCAGAATAACCCGAAAGGTAAACCAATAATCACCTGAATTACGAAATTAAGAAGCTAGGGCACGGCTTTGAGAAAATTAGTGACGACCTAATTGCACACTTTCTCTCTCCTAGTTTTTTGTTTTGGAAATCACTAAAAGGAAATGAAATTGGCCCTGGAAGATAACAGCTCTTTGGATATGTTAGCCGTGAGAGCGTGCGATTCTGCTTCAAGAATCGCTCTATCTACAAATCTGTTTTGTCTTTTTTTTCCCTCGGTTTAATTTTTTTCTCTTCGTATTTACGTGAGTGCTTGTTTCAAGCCTGCGAGACCTATCCCTCTCTAACTCTGCGGGTAGTAGTGGGCTTCGGTTTTACGTCACATGAAGAAGACGACGACAACGATGGGCTTTCCACTTTCATTGTTGGGCTTTTATATAATTGTTTCAACTTTTTAATTCTACAAGGACTTAATTTAAAATTGGATTAAAATACAGATTACAGTGATTTAATATTTTTATTAATGGTTGACTTTAGACAAATCTAAGTGAGATTTTTGCGTGTCAGATCTAATATATTTAAAACAAATAATTAATTCAAATTAATATAATAACGAGTGACATTGTTTTAGATGAGATAATTATTTCAAATTAATATAATAACGAGCTGGTAAATCTGATGATCTATGCCCTGTGAATGGGGTCTGACAATTATATTTAATACCATATGCCAAGTCCATGCAAGGTACACAACTATCCTCTTTTCTTTTGATTTTTTAATTTTAGTCCTTATGTTTTTTATTTTGCTTATTTTTATCATTGAACCTTTTAATGGGGAAAAAAATCAAATCAGTAATTTTAATTCATCATGTAGTATTTTTTTCAATATCATCCTAATTCTTTTAAATTTTGATTTTATTTCCTCGTTCTTTTGTTAAAGTTTTATAGGTTTTCAACTTCATCATCAATAAAGGTTTCGTGCTATTTTATTTTTTTTCAATTTATCCCTCATTTATTTATTTATTTTCATGTTGTTAAAGGTTTTGCAATTTCAATTTAACCCTCCAATTTAATTTTCTTTTTATAACATTCTAATTTAAGGATAAATTGAAAAAAATATAAAACATGCGATACCTATATTTCGAGCAATGATGAGTGGTGATATAAAAGGTCAAGTTGCATGACACAATCTGTGGTAGTTGTATCGATGCTACAGTACAAGACTGGTTCTGATCTTTGCATGAAACAATCAGTTCTTGCAGTTGAATGCACTTATTTCAAGCTCTCAAGTCGCTTTGACTAAACATGCAATAACCATATTATCACCTTTACTTCTAATAACGACTCAAGAAAGCACCACATTAAGAAGTAACGGCAACCAAATTGTGACAGAGACATGCCAAGTCAAGCTTCGGATGCACAAAGTTATTGGCGCTTTTTCCCAGTAGCTACTTCCCAACCTTGTAAAATGTGGTTCACAATTTCCTCTATGCCAAGTCCATGCTTCACCTGCAGGTACATTACGAACAACAAAGGAAATAAGCGCACCTTTTATACAGAGCAGCTTACGGCCTGTGTATGTTTCCAAACAAACCAGTAAAATAGATCACTTCATTGTGCAGAATTCTGCATAGCATTTCTTGTAAGCCCACATATGTTATACAGCAATTGTGATCCACCTACTATGTTTTTTGTGTGTGCGTGCATGAGTGTGTGGACTGGACTTGAAGATCCCAAAAGGCAACATTATAGACCCCTTTTTGATTGCGTGTATATCATTCTTTATGAGTAGAAGCAGTGAGGCATTGTCGCGTGCTAGTGATGCTGCATTGTAGGAAGCAATAGAAAAAGGCATGGAAGGAATGGACAATCTGGATAGAAGATGACATGGTGAAGGGTGAAGACTTGAGCTTTGTGGAGGGTGCCAACCCTAATTCATTCTGGGATGCTCCCTGAATATTCTGAAGACATGCCCTAATCAGATGTTAGCACACACAATCCCTAGCATTGGAGAGATTTGGTAAGAGTACCCTCCACCATTGCTCAGGTCAACCCCTGCCACAACGTTCTCAGCTGTCACACACTTTTTACACCATCTCCAGCTCTCTATATTGCATTCTTTCCTGTACTAGAGCATCAAAAGCATGCAACAATGCCTCCCTGCTTCTACTTAGAAAGAACCCATATCACAAGCAGTGTAGTCTGGCACTTCAAACACGAGCATGGTTGGTGATATTTGGTGTGTTCTTGGGATTCCATCCATTTCATTTCTTTTATTTTCTTTTCTTAGAATTGATCTCTATTTTATCTTGTATCTTCCACAACTAAGACAACAAATTACAAGATTGTTGTGATATCACAAACAAATGCAATCAAACATAAGAAACAGCATGCTAAACTGACCTGAGCAAAAACAAATGGCCCTCCATCCCGCATTCTAAGTGCATCACGCTCCATGACAGCCAGGTCAGCTCCAACTGCTGGTGCAAGGTCAGTCTTGTTGATAACCTAGGATTGTACACAATTAACTCAAGACTTCTTGGTAATTTTACATTTCTAAACTTGCCCAGCAAGATTGATTCTGAGAGATTGGGAACAGAAGCAGCAGCAATGAGAATGAGAAAACATACAAGGAGATCAGCTTGGGTGATGCCTGGGCCACCTTTCCGAGGTATTTTATCACCAGCAGATACATCTATTATATAGATGATATAGTCAGCCAGTTCCCTACTGAAGTTGGCAGCCAAATTATCTGCACCATACAAGTTGAAGTAGATAATTTCCTTTGATAATTGATACATAAGCGTATACAACTAAATTTGTAAGGCAGCAGTATTCTTCTTAATATTAATAAAACTCATCTTTCTACATGTTAGGAATAGAACTGCCCAAGTTCTTCATCACTATCTAACTTCTGATATCCTGACATGAATAAAATCATTTGCCTAGAGTAATTTACAATAAAAATAAGTTTAATGTTCGGCAACCGTCAATTTAATGTCAGTTTACAGCCACTTAAATATGTACGGTGGCATTCAGTTTTGAGTTACCTCCACCAGATTCACAAAGAAGTAGGTCTGCTTTGAACAAGTTAGAAAGCTCCTCGAGAGGGCCAAGGTTAATGCTGATATCTTCACGAATTGCAGCGTGTGGACAGCCTCCAGTTTCAACAGCACGGATCCTCTCCTCAGGAAGTGCTCCATGCTTAATCAAGAACTCAGCATCCTCTTTTGTGAATATGTCATTTGTTACCTAAAATAACAATATTGCTCTTCAGCATTTGATCGATCTCTCAATCTACATGACCATGTAATTAAAAAGATTAACGATAGAAGAGCACAAATTATGCCTCATCTGAAAATTTTAGGCGAAAAGCTCTTAGTTGAGCCCGCGCTATTCTCTTCTGAGATTTTAGGCAAAAAGCTCTTAGTCTAGCAACTTCAAGGCACACGAATGAGGAGCATTTGCAAAGATTAACACCTATTTACGAATCAATTTTCTAAATATCACCATAAACAAAAGAACAATTAACACCTTTCAGGGCTTGTCTGCAGCTGCTAATTTGCTGCTTGAGATAATATTGGGTTAATTAAGCTGGAACGTTTACGTTTAACAAGTTTGACATTGATAATAATCAAGCAAAAACTTCAAAATCAAATTCAACAAAAAATAACTCACAAGAAGAACAATTAGCAAACAACATCTCAAAATCCCATCTTAGATAATTACTCACAGCTGCAAGACTGTACTTGTCCCGCAAAAATTTACACAGAGACAGCATCAAGGCTGTTTTCCTGACCAGTACAAACATAACATTTAATCAGCGATTAACTCCTAGAATTAAGTGAGTGCCAAAAGAATTAGAAGGGAAAATAGAGAGATACCCGGTACCAACAGGGCCACCAATTCCAACAGTGAAAGCTCTTTCATTGAAATCCCTTGTAAGGATTGGCTGTGCTCTCCGGCTGAAGAAGCCAGGAGAGTATATGGGCTCATGTGAATGTGGTGCTAGTCCATCATGACTATGGTACACCTTCCCATCTGGGCCTACCCATGAAGATGTTTTCCTGCTCCGTTATCAAGAATCACACTTACATAAATATATATTTCAAACCAAGAAAACAAAAGGAACGAAAGGAATGAATTGGAGATAAGAATCTTACTCATCATGGGTAAGGTCATGCTGATGGTGGTGATCATCATGGTGGTGGTCGTGCGCATGGTGATCTTGTGAAGCCATTGACTGAAGTCTGCTTAAGAGTTCGCTGTGGTTACTTGTGAGTGATGTAAACCAAGAAAGGGAGTGAACCTAGGTGCTGTCGGCCGAGGCACATGAAGGGCTACAATGGAAGAGGCAAGTGTATTTTTTGCGGTGGTTAGTATTATTCTTAATGATGCGGGAAAGGCCAGGCTTTGACTAATTTGATACCCTCGTTATGAAAAAGTAATAATAAAGAGACACGAAGCATTAGTATTTTCTTCTTGTTATTTTTTTTTTTCATATTGTACTTATCATCAATTAAATTTTTTAATTTAAAAATAATCTTAATTTCATAATTCAATTACAGATTTAATAGATTATTTTTTTGAAGTTATTTTTTTTGTTTTTTAATCTCACTCGCCCCAGATCTGTGTTATCAACAAGCAAAGGAGGATGCAGTGGACAGCCCCACAAACATGAAATTAGAAGGAAGCCATATGGACTTGAAAGGGCGGGCCAAATAGATTAGAGATATGTGTCTCGCTAGCGTGTGGTTTCGGATGGTGACAGAGCGTGCTTCCTTTCTGGGCCTTTAGCTCCTCTTGAAGCTTCTTTTCTTGTTTTTACTAGGACACAGGCCCAGAGACCTAAATTTTTTACAATATAAAAAAATATGAGACATAAAGCGTAGTGTAATTATCTCACATTAAAATGTTAACAAATTTATATGAATGTGGGCTATATATATATATATACAATTCATATAAATATAGAATATAAAAAAAATATATGACTAAAAAATTATAAAAAATATTATTTTAATATATTTTTAGATAAAAATCAATTGCTTTAAAAAATTTAAACACACATTTAATTAATATTTTTATCTCCAAAACCTTGTATCCTGTGATTCCTAACACCTGCTCTTAGCCACAACTGCATAACCATTTACGCATCTAATCCAAACCCTGCTTCGTAACAGAAAATTGCTATAAGCAAGGTCAGACAGGGTGGTCCGTTTGGCCACGCTGATAATTATCCTCACATATATATATATATATATATATATATATATAAAAGAAAAAGAGAGAGAGAGAGAGAGTGGTCCATGTAATGAACACTAGCCTTGCTACATGTGAGAGATCATCAATGCTGGGCTTTATAGATAAAGCCGAAATTTTTATCATGCTTTGTCAGTTTATGCCAGCAACTCGTACCAATGATGAGGTTGCTGTGTTTTTCTACTTGAACCGACAAAAAGTTTCGAGACAGCAAAGCCGGCGAACCGGTGCTTTTGTTTCGACGTACTTTTAAAATCGAACCTCCAAGTTCTCACCAAGCACAGCTGCTTCGGCCGCCACCAAAACTCAACTGCCCGGCCGGTGAATGACATGAGTCATATTTTAAAGGGGAAAGGACAAATATAGCAGCCAACTATTTAAAAGTTGTTTTACACCCCTTTTTTAAAATATTTTTTTATTTTTTATTTTAAATTAAAAGAATTAATATTTTTAGATAATTTTCATGTGTTAATATTAAAAATAATTTTTTTAAAAATATATATTATTTTAATATATTTTTGAATAAAAAATATTTTAAAAAATAATTCTGACTATATTAGTAAATATGCACCTGCAACTTTCTTAAAACCAGCTTGCTTCGTCAAATTGATGTGATGACTCGTCAATTTTAGTCGGGTTAAAATAACATTTATTTATTTATTATTTAAATAATATAATTTTAGTTTTTTTTATTTAACTCAATCAATTCTCATTACCAAATTTAATAACTATAATCCTAATAAATTCCAATTAAATCTTTCCTGTAATCTCATGCGAACGAATTTATCCCATTGTAATTTGAATTTGGTCATTTGTTATGGTAAATTTGGCTTGGTCAACCTTTATAAAACTAAGTCCATAAAAAACAAAGCCACATGTTTTTTCCTCATTATTTCTTTTTTCAACTTTTTAAAATTGGTTTCCCATTAATTGATGTTCTTGATTAATTTAAAATCACGGTAGCTATTGTTTTTAGATACTCATAAAAATATATTTATCTTTAAATTATTATTAAATCTAATTGTTTGTTTTATAATGTTTTTCTATTATTTTGACGTGAGAACTCAAAATAAAAAAAAGTAGATTTAATATATTTTTAAATAGAAAATACTTTACACCACAATATCAAACAAACAACTAGAATTTAAAAGATGTGTAAACATCGCAAATAAATCAACAAGTCTTTTCCAGGATGAATAAATAGAGTCCAAAAATGCATTGGATCTTGGATATTATCTGCTCTTATCCGGTTTAATTAGTGAGGTAAAATCCCAGTTAATGATTGGAGGCTCATGATTAAGGGCGGAGATTACTTTAAACCTTGCAATCAATGTACATCGCAGACCTTGATGACAATCATAAAACTTTCAAGTGGAGCTAACGGGTGATTTTGCTCTTGACGTGATGTATCCAGTGCAATAAAGTTACCTGGTGTCTGAACACTGCGTTTAGGGAAAAAAATTGATTTTTTTTTCTAAATTAAATATTTTTAGATTTTTAAAATTATTTTAATATGTTAATGCTGGAAATATTTTTTTATTATTTTAATATATTTATAAATAAAAAAATACTTTTAAAAATAACTTCAATCATATTTACAAATACAGAGTGTGTTGGAAACTAAGTTATTCAACCTAAGCTGGCTTGTAATGTTGTTCAAGGTTTGGTCTGGGGGCTGCACGAGTTAAGTCAAATAATTTATTTTGTTTTTTTTAAAGTAGGTGATATGATATTATTTTATTTTTTAATTGAAGTTTTCATTTAATTAATGATTGATATACTAGATTAATCAAATTAAATTCAATAAACTACTCTAAGAACTTGTTTGATGCCGTGATAACAGTTATTATTATAGTAATAAATATTTTTTATTTAAAAATATATTTATATATTAAAATTCCTTTTTAGCATGCTATTTAAAACACACACAAAAATAAAAACTCTTGAAAAAATTTATAAAGCAACAACTAATCGATGAATTTTTTTTCTATTTTCTTATCATATATTATTTGTATTTTTTTTAAAAGATATTTTTTAATATTTTATTTTAAAAAAATACCACAAAAATAATCTTCCAATATTATTTTAAACGGATACCAAGCCAAACTAATAAACCCAACAAGCTAAACGGGACGAGAATTTGATAAAAAATAACAGAAGAAAGATAAAACTAAAAAGGTAAAACAATAAAGTTACCACACACTCCAAGCCAACCACATAATCTCCCCTCAAACAAAGGGATCTCCAGTCTCCACCACAAGATCCTATGTTTCCTCCCCTCCCCAAGATCCATTCCACTTCTCCTCCCCCCTCCGCCACCACTCTTTCTCCTTCTCTCTCTTTCAAACATTTTCCATACAGATTAAAATAAAAAAGAGAGAGAAAGTGACAGAAAAAAAAGATTTAAAAATAAAAAAAAATCAAGAAAGTGAAATCTTACATGACAAAGACAAAGAGAGAAAAAGAGAAAGGTGAAAGGCCATTATCATAGATTTTTCTGCTGGTATGTGTGATCTCATCTATTTCTTTAATTTTTATTTTTATTTTCATGAGAAATATATTTTTTTTTATCTTAAATGCTGGAATCATTGAAGTTTTTTTTTTTTTCCTCTCAACAAACGACATTGTTTTGCTCTGTATACCAGAGATCTATTGCCATAACCCAACATATGTGAGGTATCTATTATTTCACTTTTTATTTGTTTATTTATTCATTGATGATGAAAATAATATATAGACCCTAATCTTATTAAAGAATCGTATGATATTTAAGCTGAAACTATTAATATTTACTGATAAAAAAATATAAAAGAAACATTTAAGAGTACAAGGAGAGAAAAAATCACATCCCATGCTAAGAGTATCTCTTTTATTTATTTATTTAATTCACCAATTTCTCTTTTAAATTATATATATATATATATATATATATATATATATATATATATTATAAATTTTCTATAAATGTTAATTATTATAATTTAAGGATCATAAAAATTCTTAGTTTAAAACGTTTTTCTCTTTGATTTTTTTTATCTATGTATTATCTTATCGATGATATTAAATACTATTTAATCCGGTAAATTAGTGTAATAATTTCTAGATCAAATTATTGATTAAAGCTAGATTTTAAATTTAATTTAATTTAAAGTTAATTTAATATAATTTATTTTATGTTACAAATAAACTTGATCAACTCAATAAAATTCAATTTAAATTCATTAAAAAGCAAAGGTGTTTGAGATAGTAATAAATATTAATTTTTAAAGTTTATCACTTATAAATAAAATTTTTTATCATTTTACACCACACACCACAGAAATCTATATATATATATATATATATATATATATAAATTCACAAAACAATGATTCCACCATTTTTGCCAAAAATACTTAAATAAAAATAAATCATAAATCGGCTTAAGCCACGCCATGAGCCGAACTAGGATCTTGCTGTTTACGTGATGGACCGTGCTAAAAAACATAAATACATACCTTTTGATGCGGGGTATACCGCTTTAACAGAGGGACCTCACATATCACAGGTTTCTTACGGTATTTTTTTATTCTACAATTCCCGATAAACCGTGCACAGAAACCAAAACAAAAGATGTTTCTAATCCTTGAATTCTTCTCCCAAGTAACCGCTCTATGATCTGTAATATTTTTTTAATTCATCCAAACACTGCTCTGCACATACATGGGATTGGGGTATTTTTCTTGACTTGATTATGTCAGGAGTTGTTCCTGTTTGTCATTTCTAGTATTTTTAAACCTTGCAACTGATTTTTAATGGAGGGTAGATTCAGCAACGGCGGCGATGGCGACAGTCGCCAAAGAATAACATTGTTGGATGCAATTGAAAAAAGCGGTGAAAGAAGCACCCTTGAGACAATATTAAGCATGGAAAAACAGTTGGGCCAGGCAAATCGGACACTACTGGATATAATCCGGGATGAAGAGAGCGGCTCATTATTTGGACACAAAGACAAAAAGAGCTGGAAAGCTTTCAGAGACAAGCTCCGTTTGAAGCGTGCCGGTTCTGCTTGGACATCTTCAGTTCATACCCCTACCTCGGATATCCCTATCCCGGTGGAAAACAGGTTTCGCAATTCTAATATTAATAATGCTTCCTCCAGGTCTTTGATGACACGCCGTAATTCTGTGCGGTTCACCACCGTGTCGTCCGTTATACCACCCGAGTTGGAGGAATCAGATGATAACTCGGGGATCGGTCTGAGCTCGAGGTCGCAAATGAATCGACGGAGCTCAACTCTGTTTGGTTCAGCCATTCCTCAGGTTCAGTCCGAGTCAACTCACCCTAGTGACTCGGATGTGAATATTCACGCGGTGGACGATGGCCCGCCTTCTCGGAGATTTCGACCACCAATCTCGCGACATAATTCGACTCGGTTCCCGGTTGTCGATCCAACCCAGTCGGTTGAGAATGATTTAGATCCTCCGGCACTTGAGGGCACAACATGCCTGGGCACTGCATTGGCAGAGGAGAGACTGTTGTCGGCGAGGGAGGCAGTGGCAGCACAGGAGGCTGCAGAAGCAGCTGCACAGGCGGAAGCTGCGGCAGCGGCAACAACCGAACAAGAGGCCGAGGAAGGGGTAATGCTCATGCCCGGGAATATGGAGATGCAGGAGCCGGTGAGGATGTCATTGATGGATTTGTTAGAGGAGACAGATAGGCAGATGGGGTTGGAGGGGTCTAGATATACAATGGGGGATCTTGAGGCATGTGATGATGATGATGATGATGAGGAGGAGGAGGAGGAGGACCGTGGTGATGACGGTGCTGTTACAGAGTATACTTGCTGCGTGTGCATGGTTAGGCATAAAGGTGCAGCCTTTATTCCTTGTGGGCATACATTTTGCAGGCTGTGTTCAAGAGAGCTTTGGGTTCAAAGGGGTAATTGCCCTTTATGCAATGGTTTCATCTTGGAAATTCTTGATATATTTTGAGGACTCAAGACACATTCATGTAAACTTCTTTGCACTTGTCTTATTAAGTTTGAAATGGGAAGAGAGAAACACTATAGACTAAAGCTCTCTCAGGGGTTCAACAGAAGATTAGAACACGAGTTGCTGGTAGCTTTGACATTTTGTCCAATTAAGTGTTTTTGTATTTTGCAGGAAAAAAAAGATAGAGAAATACAGTCACATATTTATCACTTTATCCTGAATTTTTATGTAAATGGTACTTGTTAGTGCAATCATTGTATAACAATAGACATGCATAATAGGATTGAGCTTTGTTAATCATCACATTCAAGTAATTAAATAGTCATTTTTCCTCTCCCTCTCCTTTCTTTTTTAAATCTCTCTTAACAGCAGTAATATGATGTGTTGTGATGCTCTGGTGTATAGAATATGGCATGATTACGAGTTTTAAGAACTTTGATACAAGGCAACGAAAAGAACCGACAGTATTGTGGTGGAGTTCTATCCTATGTCCTATATGTCTCCGATTCCAAATCTTATATACGACACCCATATCCATATTCGAGGCGGCCACATTCTTAAAATTCTCAAATCTTATATATGATACCCATATCCATATTCGAGGCGGCCACATTCTTAAAATTCATTTCAATTTTTCATTTAATTGTAGTGTTCTAGCATCCATACTCATGTTCAAGTATTCAAAGTTGAACACCATTGATCTGAAAAGGTGAAGCGACTTAGGCACTGCTTGTTTCCGGATGGGTTAAACATTTCTCAGAACACAACACCACAAACAAGTGCCGCATCTCATAAAGTATCAAATTGATGTCAGTCCAAATGTTTAGATTACTATGTTACTTTAGTTTTTGTAAAATGAGATGAGATGGTACCTCTGTAGAAAGAGCTCAGTCACTAGCAACAATTGCTCCCCCCATCATTGAGAGCTTCCACCAAGAAAGAGTCTTAAGTCAAGCGGGGCAGATGTTGCGTATGTGACTTCAAGCCTTTAATTCATTAGTTAATTTCATCGCAAGGAAGATAAATGTAATGGCAGTAGCCTGCAAGCAATGTCCCATGTATTTACTGAATCGTGTTTTGGCCACTATAAATATGCTTGGAAACTCATTTATTTCAAGTGGAATGGAGCCTCCTTGCCTGGCCATTTTCTTTTCATCTTCTTTGCCATCAAGTCAAGCACACATTCAGGACAAAATAGCAAAATATGGAACAGTCACTTGTTTTATGTATTCGTTCATGGAATCTTACAACTAGATTTATGGAATGTATTCATGATCCCTCAATGTTTTTTGTCGATAAATAACAACTATCAACTTTAAATCATCAAATAACCCACAGATAAATCCACTTGAGTAGTGGACAACACAGTACCATGGTTGTCCTTTGTTTAAGTGAATTTGATGCACCAAAAAAAATAGAACATTATCTAATGTCTGTGAATGTGCTCATTCAACGACATGTTACCGTTGATTTATTCCAGTTAAAACAAGAAACAATGACAGAGAAACATAAGCAAAAGATCATAAGATATGATAAATACCGTTGATCATACAATGGAAAGAAAATACAAACTAGAACCATTCCAATAATATAACTATATTGAAATTTTATGTGCATGACATTGGGAGGTGAGCGAAATAGGAGCAGCCTAAACTACAAGAACAGGGTCATGGGAGGACGATACAAGCATCGTCGTGCTGCTAGACGATGTAATACAATGAAAATTAGGCATTATATACACAGGTACCCAATATAAATTATCACAGCAAGTCTTTCCTTTGTGATGTGAGCTTACAAGTTATAGGACAACAATAGGTAAACAATTTTACAATGAGTAATGCCTTTCTAGTATGAATAATTAGTGTTTATGTGTAGGCAACCATAAAAACAACAAGAAACTTTTTTATCCCATGCATCATATTTCTCCAGAAATAATTTTTAGGAACTCATTTGTTCTTCTTAGTTCATCGCACTATCTTGCAGAGGGTTTGCAGAGGTTAAAGAAATTGCAATGCTTTCACCAATAAATGAAAGCAGTCAATTACTAACCAAAGCTATTCAAATGGATGCAAACGAACGTTTAGCCTGTATGTACCGAATAAGGCATTTATCAGGCTCCCTCACTATGTAAATTTGATCCCCAATTCCAGTGTGTGAGTCCTAGTTCCAATGCCACGTCCATAAAGCCCAAGTCTGGTTCATCACCTGCAATTAACATTCAAGCCTGAGACCTTAGAAAAAGATTGCAGCACCGCGAATGTGGCAATGAGATTGGGCAGTAGGATTTCTGAGATTCACTATGGTTAATATGTAAAATGGTCTTGAAAGTCCTTGGGTACAAAGAGAACATGTTTTTTCTGCAAATGTTTTTCATCCTTCTCGATGGTATCAGAGCTAAAAACTATGGGATTTGAATCCACCCCATGAAACTTTTGGAAGGAACATTTTTTATGCATTCAGTTTATCAATAAACTTGCCTTCATCCACATCTACTAACATTATTTTGTTACATGTAAGAATTTTTAAGGGCATCATGCCCTTCGATGGGTTGAAATTGGAAACTGACAAGTGACTGCTCACTTGAACAACATATGAATTGATACTTGAAAGAGACATGGTCAAGCAGGGAGAGAGAGGGGCACCTCTAGAATTCCATGGTCGAAGCTACTTTCCCGGAAAGCACTATAATCAGGTTGTTTGTCCCAGCAAAACTGACCGACTGCTGGGCCAGTTGTAAAGTTTAAGGCACAAAAGCCACCAATGTGTTAATCAGGAGTGGTTTGGGGTCTGGACAGTTACCAGGTTCATCAACATGCACAACCGCCATCTTTTCTTTGTTGCCCCCATCTCCGACCACAATATGCACAGGACCACATGGATCTAATGTATAATTATAAACTCGATTTGACCTCTCATAGGCATGAACCTGATTATGATCAGAGAACAAATAGAAGTTCAGAAAAGTAAATGACCTTAACAACATCAAGTACAACACTAGTTTGGAAATCTTATGCAGGGAATCGATAACAACATTAAGCAAATTTTTCAAGATATATAAAAGACACAGAAAAAATATTCAAGAGTAAATATGTAAGGATTCCAATTTATTCAGCTAAAACTTTTTAAGAATTTTTTCTCGTAGCATTTCAATTGAGTCAAATCAATCCAGTTTATATGTTGATTCTTTCAATTTCTTTTGTAGCTTCGGGATAAATTTATTTAAAAAACAGAAAATAAGCAGTTCCCATCACTTACATGTCCATTGAAGACTATATCAACAGCATATGAGTAAAGCAATTCTTCCATGCCCACCGTCATACACTCTGCCTCTCTATAATGGGCTTTGTAAGAACTATACCAAGGTGGATGCCATACTGCTACCAGCCATGGTGTAATAGATCGATCAACATTAGCCAAGTCTCTCTCCAGCCACTTATACTGATCAGCTGTAAGAAGAAACCAAACCGTACAAATAAATAACAAGACGAATACTTTAAACTAAGATATCGAAACCACGCAGCTTCTTTAATTACTTCTACAAATCGAAACTTAACATTTTCCAAGTGTGTTTCTCGATGACTTGAGTTGCAGCAGCAGAGCATCAGATAACTAAATCGTCATGGTATCAAGTATAAAAGAAAATCCATCGCATGTACATGATTTATGATAAGCAATGTATGCTCCAAGCATGACAAAATGTATGCCTCCTGCATTGAAGGAGTAGTATAATGTAGTAGATGATCCACTTTCTTTAGCTGGGAACGCAAAACAAGAACTGTAAGCCACAAATGTTTGGTTCTCAATTTGTTTTTCTATTTCATGGTTTCCTTCCACCACCATTAATGGAACCTTAGAAACTAAAGGCTGCATGAACCTGTAAAAAACTTTACAAATTAAACATTAACAATAAAATCCCACTAGCAAATTGCAATAACAACGAAATTAAGCTACACACATACCTTCCCCAGTAATCCCAACGAGGCTGATAAGTTTCATGGATAGGGGAGTTAGGAAATGAGCAGGAATAGCAGTCAGAGCCAGTTCCATTTGTAAGATACAAATTTGCATAAGTTACATCTCCAACCAATAAAGCAAGTTGAGGTTTATTACTGATAAAATGATTGATTGTGGTACTTGTGTTATATGTAAGACCAAGATCACCCATAACAGCTATTCTTTTCGAATAGCTATCTGGACTCGAAACTGGCATCGTCTTAAAACTATAAACATCACTCAATGCACCTATCGAAGGATCTCCACATCGATAATAGTATAATTTGTCAGGTTTTAACCCTGTAAACACCAACAAAACAAGAATTAAAGAAATTAAACAAGAATTTACACCACGTTTCACCGATGGAATAGCAAATAATATCTACCCGTGAGGCGAGCATGATGGATGATGCCAGAAGTGTAGTTCTGAAGAACTTCAAAAGGATAAAGCTGACTGTAAACAAGGGAATAACCCTTTGCTTCATGATTTAATGGATTCCTTAATGTTCCATATCTAACAACGCTTGCAACACTTTTCGGGCCTAATGGTGTGATGTTCTTAATATGGTTACTAATTTGAAATTCTCCTTTAAGAAACAAGGAAAACACTTTAAAAAATATACTGATCGCAGCGTCAAACGGTTCTTAAATGATACTATCAATTACAAATTAAAGAAATCAAGATAGACAGGAATATTTCATGATCCATAATTACCCGTGATCCATGAAATCCAAACGGAGTCATAAGTGGTAGAGAGAGACACAGAAATCTGCTCGGGCCGGAAACCTTTGACTTGGCGGCGAACCCGGGGATCGGTGTCAGGCAAATCTACGGCGTTGCCACGCAAACTGATGTCAAAAGGGGCGGTATGGGGCTCAAATGGGCCATCCAAAGTTGACGGAATGTCATTACTCCCAGTCTTGTTGCCATGAACAACAAAAGACACGAAAGAACAAGAAGATATTAACACCACCACCACCACTTGTAAAATGAAATTGAAGAATCCCATGATTACTAGACATCACAAATTTGATCCATCACAACCAAGTTTAAAAGCTTAAGACAGGGATGGAGAGAAAGAGAATAATCAAGGATTAGTCAAGGTTAGCTTTGAAAAAAATGAAGTTGTAGGGAGGGAAGATTTAGACAATCTGATGCTGATGTTGACGAGGGTGTTCGTTTTGTTTTCAGACAGTTAGAAAGCCGTTATGGCGAGGAAAGACAGATTGCCTGTCCTGGGCGTGTGGCCTGTCTGGGTTGTGAGTGTGAACGTTTTTGTCAGGGCAGGAGCTTTACACACAGCTTCTGCCTCGAAGCTCAGAAGATGCCATGCCAGGTGCGACGTCATTCTATATTCCAGGTTTCTAGCCTAGCTTTACTAGAACGAGAGCATCTTTTTTGTAATATTCTCGTCATTCCATCCTATCCCACTTCCTTGTTCAACCTCTAAAAATATCAGGATTACTATCACTAACCAATTAACAGATTAAATTATTATTCGAGATTAAACTTAAATTACGAGTTAAGAGATTCAACTTAAAATAAATATTTTTATAAAATTAAAATGGTATTAATTTTTTAAAAGAAAAAACAATGAGTTGATGACCATATCAATTTTATTTTTTAACTCAAATTAATTTAACTTCGACATTGAAAGTAAATGCAAACTAATCACCATGCATGTTATTCATATCAACGATAAGTTGCCCATTAATATGAAAAAATCATTTTTCTGTATAAATATTATAAAATAACATAAATTATATCTTGAGATTTTATTTAATAATTTAAATTTTTAAACAAGATAATTTTTTTATATGGTTTAAAAACTGTGTTAACCAAATAATTATGAATTCAAATCTTCTTTGTTTATTTGATAAAAAAAATTGAAGGATGTTAAAAAATAATATAAATTATATATTGAAACCTTCTAATAACTTAAATTTTTAGATGAGATAATTATTTAATAATATATATATTATTTTAGTATGCTTTTTTTATATTTGCATCTGTATTTAAAAATATATTTGATTTAAAATTCAAATTCTTTTAGTGTTTTTTTTTTATGATTTTAATGTGCTAATATTAAAAAATTATTCAAAGTATTTTTAAGTGGAAAAATATTATGCACCACAATATTAAATACACTCTAAATATATTTACTATATTTTTGTTTTATTAAGAAAAACCATGTTATTTAACGGATAAAAGGTGAACAATATTTGATAAAACTATAAAAAAAAATCAAATCAAATCAATGATTATTCAACTTAAAGACAATTTCATAAAAGTATTAAAATCACATTGCTATTAATTTAGGGGGTGTTTGGGAAGCCACCCAAAAGCGTTTTTGGGTGCTTTTGGTTTTCTTTTTTTTTGAATTTTAAAAACAGACGGTTAGTGTTTTTAGATTATTTTGATGTGCTGATATCAAAAATAATTTTTAAAAAATAAAAAAAATATCATTTTAATATATTTCGATACGAAACACACTTTGAAAAACTACAACAATAGCTCTCCCAAACACCCTCTTAATAGTTACCAAAGGAATTAAGAAAGAAGAGTGTCCTCTTGGATTCCTAATTCCAAAAGCTCTAAAAGTAAAGGGTGCGCCCATGATTCCTCATGTTCAAGGTTATTAAAAACACGAGTTGACTCACAAAATCGAGGCGGCGGCGGCAGCAGGGCCACTCAATGTGCCACCATCTTTTTTTTAAAAAAAAATATATTTTTTAATTTTAATTAAATCATTTTAATCATTTTAAATTATTTCAATGTTTTAATGTTAAAAATAATTTTTAAAAAATAAAATAAAAATATATTATTTTAATATATTTTTAAACAAGAACAAAACATTGTGTTTTTTAAAACTTTTGAAAAATATAAATTATTTTATTTTTTATATAATTTTAGATAAAAAATACTTTAAAAAACTGATGACAATAACAAACACTTACGATCCCTCTACTGTCCTTGTTCTTCATCTCCTACTCTATAGGAGACCATTGCTCTGCAGTTCTCCTGCGGATTAAAGAAGCTCCACGAAGAATAATAATCGATGTCATATTTTACCGTGTGGGCAGCCATTAAAATTAAAATAAACTCTAGCAAGCTGCTGGCTGATTAATTTAAAAAATAATGGAGGAGGGTATTTTTTTATATATATATATATGAACACGAATGTCTTTTTACAAATCATAGGGGGCGTGGATGTTTCTGCATTTTTTTTCGTGTTATCTTGCTTTTAAATGAATATTAAAAAAATTTAAATACCATCGTATCAAATATTTTTATAACTTTCCTGGAGGGGGTATTTTATCGTTTTTTTTTTAAATCTTGTTTAGCATTGTATTTTAAAATTTTTTAAAAAAAAATTAAGGATTTTTTTATTTTAAATTATAAATTTTTAGATTATTTTTATATGTTGATATCAAAATATTTTTTAAAAATTAAAAAAAATCAAAGTTTTAATGCATTTCTAAATTAAAAACACTTTTAAAAATAATTTAACCAAAATTCTAAATTCAAGTAGAATTTAATATATTTATGTCTTCCTATTTTAAATGTTAAAAAGAAAAGGAAAAGTTGCTTCCATCCATCCTTCATCAACATCACCTTCACATCATTACTGTATTATATATATATATATATAAACCATGTCATCCTTTCACTATGCATGATTTATTGTAGATTTGCATAGTAAAATGACCATTTTGCTCCTATAACCGCCAATTTTTTGCCTCATGACTAGGGATATTTTTTAATTTTTCAGGGGACATAGATGTTATTTCTAGATTTGTTACACAATGAATTAACAAATTTATCCCCCCCTAAACGACAAAAATCGCTCTCTTCAATCAGGGTTATTCCATTACTTGCACCCCCGGTTTTTCATAGATATCGCTGGGTTTAAAAGTGTATGGGTAATTGACCAATTTTTTTAAAAAAATTCTCTTGACACTGCGAACGCATCATACGAATGCCCCAACAATGTTTTATCCGCATGCCCCATTTAGGAGGTGCGTGCGGTGACATCCAATGGTTAAAACTAGCCTTCCACCGTGTCTCTTGGTGTGTCTCCATGTCCTTTTCTTCCTTGAGTGTCATGTGGCATGTGAATGTTGTCTTATAATCGCCAATGGACGGTTCTTCTTTCCCCCCTCCTTTCTCTCTCCTGCTGAAGAGATGTACAGTCAAGTCCCTAATATTTCTGGTAGTTTCAATTTAGTCTTTGCGGTTTTGATTTCATTTTGCTTATTGACTTTTCAATGGAAATTTTGATTATTTTCAATTATGCCCTTCGATTGAAATTGATGATATACGGTAAGTTTCATTTTGGTCCTTCATCTTTTGATTTTCAATTTGTTTTTGGTTCCTTTAATAATATTTGTATTCAAGTTTTAATTTCTTCTAATTTTGTCCTCCAATTGACATTGGTTATATATGCTACTTTTCATTTCGGTCCTTATTCTTTTAATTTGTTCAACAAATGCATTGTATTGATTTTTTTAAATCCCTTTATTATTTTTCGGTCCTGAAGTTTTGATTTGTTCATTTTTATCCTTCAGTTGGAATTAATTATATATTTTTATTTTTATTTTGGCACCTTTTCTCTTAAAAAAAATTGGGGTATTAATTCCTTTGATTTTTTTGCTCTTCTTGAACAATATTTATTTTTGTCTATATTTATGCATTTGTGCTTTTGGTTTTGTTTTTAATTTTTGTCGTTTTATTTTTTATTGGGGTTTTCTTTTTATTTGGTTCTGTTATAAAATTTTAATTTATATTGATTAAACTGTATTTTTTTTAAATCTCTTTATTGTTTTTTGTCTCAAGGTTTTGATTTGTTGCAATTTTATCATTTAATTAGAATTAATTATATATTTTGTTTTTCATTGTGACACTTATTCTTTTAATTTTTATTTAATATTGATTCCTTTTTTTCAATCATTCTTGGATAATGTTTGTTTTCTGTCCGTATTTATTGGTTTATGCTTTTAGATTTTGTTTTATTTTTTGTCATTTTATTTTTTTGCCAGTGTTTTATTTATATTAGGTTCCGTTCTGAAATTTTTATTTATGTTGGTTACATTGCATTTTATTTTTTAAAATTCCTTTATTTTTTTTCCAGTCCCAAGATTTTGATTTGTTATAGGTTTTCTCATTCAATTAGAATCAATTATATATATTGTTTTTTATTTTGACACTTATTTTTTTAATTTTTTATTTAATATTGATTCCTTTGGTCTTTTTGGTCCTTCTTGGACAATGTTTATTTTTTATTCGTATTTATTCATTTGTACTTTTAGTTTTTGTTTTTAATATTTATCATTTTATTTTTTATTGAGGTTTTATTTTTATCTGGTTAAGTTCTGAAATTTAAATTTATATTTGAGATCATTTTAAAATTAATATTTCTCATTTTTTTTCCTTTTGTTTTTTTTTTTTGTGTTTTCTTTTATTTTTATTTATTTTTCAGATTATATGATTTTATAATTTTATTGTTTGCGCAATGATAGTGATAATTTTAGTGACTATTATTATATTATTTTTTTATATAAAAAAAATATTTTATTTTTTCAAGCCAATTTAATGATTTCAACTGTTTAGATAGTGATATTGATAATAATTTAACTATTATAGTAATGATAATGACAATAGCGTATGGATGGATTTTTAATTTTTTTTTTTTGAGAATAAAAATTAACTTCTTATTTTTTTATTTAATTATTGTAGGTGTTTTCATAATTTATATTTGGTTTGTTGTGTTTAATTTAAATTAAATTATAAAATAAAATAATCTCAATACAGTAAATTCAATAATTCAGATATCCAAATCTTCTTACTTTTTTTTTATGATAATAATAATTTCATATTGGTTATTTCGTTGAAACCTACTAAGTACATAAATTTATATCCATTGAAAATTGATATATTTTATAAAAAATACTTGCATCTCACAAGATTTCCGCACAAATTTATTATTTTGCTAAATTTATATTATAATAAAAAAATTCTCATACAATTAATATTTTTTATGTTGAAAAAATATGATGTCGCCCGAGAGAAGACATGTTGCAATTGCTAGTTATATATATAAAAGAAAACAATTTTCATTAATTTAAAAAAGAATGGAGGATATTTTTGTCTAAGACAAATGTCTTTTTACATATCATTAGGGGTGCAGATGTTTTTGCTCTTTTTTTCTCGTTATTTTTTTTAAATGAATATTCAAAATAATTAAATACCGTAATAACAAATGATTTTAAAACTGTCTAGGAGGAGGTATTTTTATCGATTTTTCAAGTAGAATTAAATATAATTCTGTCTTTCAGGAATTTAAATATTAAAAGAAATAATATTGCTTAACAACCCCATCAACGCGTTATAATATTTCATCATCGCATTTCTATCTGTCTATATAAAACAATACTCATTTTCTTCCTCACAATACAACAAAATTTCTTCTCTCCAATTCCTAGCGCGGAGTACACTCCATCAAAACCAGAACCCTAATTGTTGATATTATTCAGGCCACGTTTACCAGTCCAAAATCTAAATCTAAATCAACCACAATCTGCGACAAATCTAGGAATGCTGTATTTGGAATTCCTACTATCTTCACAGAACATGGATGAAGACCAAGGAAAAACAAAACATGCCCTTTGAGCATGATTGACAAGTTGACATCACAGATAGCAAAACAAAATGTATTGTCCAGAAGGACCACAGCATTAGTGAATCGAAGATGGACGGGTGCCTGCCAGAACTTTTAATGGAGCTATCCGATTTCCATAAAGCACACCACATTTATGCAGGCACAAGACAACCTTATAATCATCTAGATAATACACGGTACATCCTGAAAGAATGTTATTACTCCGGAAACATTGCGGCGGTGAAGTCGATGACTGTTATTTGCTTATGTGAAAATTGCATCCAGATTAACAAAATATCAAACAGGCTGTGCTTTCACTCCATATTTAATACAACTTCCATCTCTAGATAGATAAATCCAGAACCGCAGAAGCCGATAGAACATTCAGATCTAAAGTCAAATGTTTTTCACTCGTCTTAATACCAAGAAACTATGTATAGAACAACAGCCATGGACACCTAAAATGCTATTTGGAAACACAAGCACTTTGAGGTGATTTATGAATTCGACGAACAGCTTGAACAAAAGAAAAGAAACACTATGAACTTCTGTACTTTGAAGGCCGGGAATAATATAGCAAAATATTCAAACTTTGAACATAAGTGCTTGTGTTCGGAAAGTTTGGAAATACACTTGTCTAATCAGCCCTTGGTTCTCATTATTGTAATACTTCCTTTCCCTCCTTCTGTGCGAATTTTAGTTTTGCCAACAACAGGCTTCCCAGAGAAAGCAGACATGGGGTAAACAACAGGATCTTCATCCTTTTGCTTTGATTTTGATGGCGGTGGAGTGCGAATCCGCTGGTTTATTTCATTTAGAGTAACATCTCCGTGCACCCCACAGGGTTTGATGAAAGCAAACGGATAGGCAACAGAAGTAGCTAACTTAGTAGGTGTCTGGATGAAGGACTTCGTACCTGAGGATATATAAAGGCAAAGTTACTTCTATTTTTTTTCATATAGAAAAATCCCCAACAAAATCAGGAAAGTAATCCAGGTATCTCCAGGATATAAATAACTTTCTGAATAACACCATGGATGTTATAGTGGTGTGGTAACTTCTAAGCTTTGTCTTGCTCCCTCTTTTCCTCCTTTGTAGGCAGGACACAGGAGCCAGAACAATGAAAGGTAAATTTTTCATACTAAAATGACCTCGGAGAAGAACTTCCAAGTCATCAAAGGAATGATGGTAGAACATATTAAGCTCAGAAGATACAAGCAAGAAATGGAATGTTTGATAACAGAAATACACCTTTAAAAACAACATTCCGTGGAGTTCGAGTAACACGCTTTTGAACCATGCTAGCTTCGAACTCAGGAGGATCATTGCAGAAATCTACAGAAGCAAACAAATATTAGACAATTTACACAATGCATATCAATTTGATCTAGAGAATTGATGCCATACCTGAAATATCAATTTGAATATCAGATGCTCCAGGGAAACTCCTGAGTGTCACGTCACATGACAAAACAATCAGATTGTAGTTGAATAGTAATGAGGTGTAGAAGTCTTGGAAGTTAAAAGTACCGTACATATCATTGGGACTGAAATGCATTTCTGAGTCATTAAGACAGTCTGCAATCCAATGCTCAGATGACTGATCCAGACCATTGTAACAGGAGGCAGGCATATCTAAAAAAATACACTACACCATGATTAGAAAACCTAGTGTGCAGATTCAAGTTCATATCTCTGTTTTAGCACAGAACTTTGCAAGAGATAAACCTTGATACCCAGAATCCCACTGTGGTGCTTGAGGGAAAACTTCTTCAAGTGACTCTCCTGTCTCCTAAAGATAGAACCAAAAACAAAAAAAACGTGGGAATCTCCAATAAGAGGGAAATCCATTCTCTAAAGTAAATAGTGCACCTTTTTACTCCATCATAAATTATTATGGAATATGAAGTCAGAGAGAGAAAAGATGTTAAATTAGCTCAATCCTAGATTTCCGATAAATCTAAAAACTGCACTGTAGGTTTCACTCCATCATAAATAATATTAGCTAAATCCTAGATTTCCGACAAAACTAAAAACTGCACTGTAGGCAATGTTCTCAAAGCTCCACGCCCATTTCATTAGAATTAAGATTAACAGCATAAAATTCAATTTTCACATTCTTCAATCATCAGTCAGGTCACAATGTTCCCAATGAGAATCATAGAGCTTGAATATCAACTTAGAGGGTTGATGAGACAGAGAAGCACTACATCTCAAGCCACTGACCTCCCAATATACTACTAGCAAATTTAAATAATAACACGCTTTAGTCATGATAGATAGATAAGCAACACTTACATTTGATTTTAAAAATACAGAAGTTAAATCTTCATCACAGAAGGGGGAGTCTTCTACATGAGTGTCAAACTGTAGCCGACGTCTTTTAAATTGCAAACAAGGCTCCCTATGTTCTTCCGGTTCCTTGTTCATGTTATCTGACATCCACTCTTTCGAATTAAAAAAGAATAACAACTACCAATTAAAATAAACAAATGTAAAAAAAAAAAAAAACACTGGAAAAAAAATATATAAAGGGGACTAACACCATACCATCATGATTAACATGGTAAGCCAAATCCCCACAAGCCTTAACCGGAGTTGTTTCATCAAGCATGTAGGAAAGATCTTCTCCATTCACAGCCACTTCATTCCATAAACGTTGAGACACGTCTATTCAAAATAACAAGAGCAACTAAACATCAGCAACTTCATACATCTTCTCTTAAGAACATAATAAGAGGCGCAGCAGCAGCAGCTTACCACCACTGGGATCTTTTTGGAAACAGTAATCCTCACCTTGCCAACCCCATTGTTCCCCATTGCCACTTCACAATGCAAAGAAGATCACAGATTAAGGATTATGCATGTACATTTCTAAGATCTTGACAAGAAGCATAGGAAAATGGAGTCAACGATTGGTGAAATATAACACAGGTTAAGAAGAACAGCAAAAGCAGTAAAAGTAAAGCATAATCACAATCCACACCAAGCAAAATCAAACCCAAAATGGAAAAAAACAAAACAGCAAACAGTAGCAGAAGATAGCATATACTGTAAGGTAACAGAAATGGTAAAAATAAGATTGCAGCAACTGGATCAAATTGCAGTGCAGAATAAAGGAACATAATCATCGCCTGGATCTCTTAGCCCAGACGATAACATTATCATAATCTTTTTTAGGTATATCTGCTTGTCAACATAAATTTAGCATCAAAAAGCAAAAAAAAAAGACCCACCAAAACATTCAGAGCCCACATCCCTTATCACCATCATCCCTCAAAATGTTACAAGATAAATCTAGCAATCCCAAAAGTTAATAGAGAAATACAATAATGTAGCAAATCAAATCAAATATTTCCCAAACTATAACACGGAAAGAAAAAAAAACAAAATAAAAGTGAAAGTCTATGAAAACCCATCTCACAGAACCAGCATTTAATCACTCAAAAACAAAAACTAATAATAAAACAAGAAGATGAAGAATGCATCTTGAACTAAACCCAGAAAACAAAACAAAAAAAATAGCAATTTACTTGTCATTGTTATAATCCATCGCCTTCTCTTCTCTTTTCTCACTTACAACTACCATAAAAGTAGCCGTTACAGAAATAGATCGACAGAAAACTAAATAAATAAATATTATCAACTACTCGAGTAGCAGTAACAGTATGTTCTTGTTCTCTGCTTGAGATGTGTGCTCTCTTTCTCTCTCTCTCTCTCTCTGTCTCATCTTCCGGCTCCCTCTTCTTTGTATTTATTGCATCGAACGAAGTCACGAAGTAGGAGTCCGCTGCGTCTACACACTCTCGCACTCGCTCAATGGAAGGAGAGTCTCACGGTTTTTATTTTTATTTATAAATAAAATAAAAAAGCGAGAACGAAGTGGACCACGACAGGACAGGACTGGACCCCTCACTAAAGAAAGTCCGTTCCTCCCGGGATTATATTTGATTATTTCCTTATACTACTTATCAATTGTAGTCCACGTTTCTTCCCCAAAATAACAATTTATGCCATCCTTTTTGGACCCTCACTTGTTTATTTTTTTTTTATAGAATATAGTAATTAAACCCGATTAAGTCTGATAGATTAACATGGTAATTCCAGATTTAATTTGTAGCAATTTTTTTTTCTGAATTGGTTGAAAAAAACTTCTAGTCAAACTCCATGAATTATATGGTCAACTTAATCTGCATCGTAGGTTAGACTTGATTATCATTTTTATTTTCTTATTTACTATTTAGCTTCTTTTTTTTCTTTTTTTTTTATCTAGAATGATTTTTTAAAAAAACCCTAACAAATTCAAACCAATTATAAACTCGTAGAGATATGATCTCTTCAACTTTGTCCCTAAATAAGTCTTATAAATATATAATAGAAAGTCATTTTAGATCTAGAGCACTAAATATTTAGTTTAAGGTGATTGAAATCGAGTAAATAATTAGTTTTTTTATGAGGTGTGCCGTGCTACACATCTTATAATTAAATATATACGGACATTAATTTTTAACCATGTTAAAACTATCATAATTTAAAATAGAGATGATCATATCTCTAACTTCACATAACACGAATATTGAATTTGATAATTTAATTATTAGTCGTATTATATAATTTTTTATTTTAGTAAAATAAACAAAAAATATGAAAATAAACAATGTTTTAGTAAACTCTCGATTTGAGCTTATCAACTTGAGTTTGAATGGATTTAAATTAAAGAATTAATTTATTAATTTTAATATTTATTTATCAAAACTATAATTTTTTTTTAGAATAAGCTTTCTGCCCGGGACACGAGGAACAATAAGGCGCGTTGGTTTGGCCAAGTGAAAAGGAGAGTAGGGCATGGCGGTCTTAATTGGGAACGTGACATTACCTTTTCAAGCGGTGTGGTGGGGATGAAAAAAAGTTGACAATGCAATGGAAATTGCCCAAATTATTAAACAGGAAAACAAATATCTTTGCCTTTTCACCTTAAATAATGCGGTTTCGTTGACAAGTCATGGGAAATTCTCTAAATTTCTCTTTTTTAATAATAATAATAATAAAAATCAAATAAAATCTGATGGAACCATTCAAGAAATCAAAACTGAAAATCATCGAGGAAAAAAAATCATTTCATCCCTGTTTAATATTGTATTTTAAAAATATTTTTTTTATTTAAAATTAATTTTTTTTAGTATTTTTATACTATATTTATATACTGATATCAAAAATAATTTAAAAAAAATAAAAAACATGATTTTAATATATTTATAAATAAAAAAACAATTCCAACTATACTCTCAAATAAATATTTTATCATCTCCTGCTATTAGTGTTGCTAATGCTATTGTCATTTTCAATGATAATGATGGTAATAATTGTAGATAAAACTAGGTTTTATGTGGTAAATTGAATGTATTTTCTTTAGATATAACTTGGAAGAAATTTTTAGATTTTTATATATTTTGAATAATAGTTAGATGTGGAGAAATATATGGTTTAAATTGTAATTAATGATATTCTATAAGTTATAGTTTAAGCATTAATTAAAATGTTATGTTGTTAGCCTATGTCGATAAATCCAAAAATTCATTTTCTTAGATACTCGGATTAATGTGATTATTGTGAGCTATCTTTTAAAATATTTTATAATTTTATCTGGGCACATTATTATATTTATTTAATGATTATTCCATATTAATAACATGAGAAGATCAGAAGAAACTTTTTGAGGGGTGAAAATAATGGATTAAAAAGAGATCTTGAGTTTTATTTCTAGGTTCCTTTTCACATGACTCTAAAGTGATTATTTTTTCATATCAAATTTATTTTATATTATTGAATTTTGCAAACATAAATAATATTATTTAAAAGCATGGTAATCATAATGATCTTCTAGTTATTGCAATATAAATGATGAATAGAAGGTAAAAATATCATTAATTTACGAATCAAATTTGATTTTCCTTCTCATAAAGGGACAAATTCTCATAAGTTAGGTTAATCATATATTAGGTTTGAAACTTACATTGAAACAAAAAAATGTTAATTGACAAATCCTTTTAAAACCAATATCAATGTTAATCCTTAGGAAAAATAAATAAATACATTAATTTAGCTATTTAGAAAAGTGATTATTTTCTGTATTGGTAGTTGTTTCACTGTGTCTATTTGAAAATATAGTTTAAATTATTTTTCAAAGTATCGTTCATTAAAAAGATATTAAAATAATTATTTATATTTTTAAAAAATTATTTTGACCTAAAAATACACAAAAAATTATTTTTAAATTCAAAATAAAAATAAATTAGTTTTTTTTTTCAAAAACTTTTAAAACACAATATTAAACAAGAGTTATTATTTCTATCAAAAGTTTTTTTTCCCCAGACCACGCGGTTGGCTAGTTTTTGTAGCTGAACGGGAACTACAAGAATGCATCCATGTCTAAATATAAATTTTAGTTTCTTTTGAACTTTGATTTCCTCTCATTTAAGGCGGTGTTTGGGAGTGTGGCTGTGGTTTCTTTTCAAAGTGCTTTTTGTTTAGAAATATATCAAAATGATATTTTTTTTTAAATTATTTTTGACATCAGCACATCAAAATAATTTAAAAACACTAAAAATTTTTTATTTAAAATACAAAAAAAATTCATAATTTATGCAAACAGCATTTCGATCGCTTGGCCAAACATGCACTAAATATTTCAAATCTCTATTACAAAATAAAAAAAAAAGATACAAATTTAATTTCATAAAATAAACTAAGACCGGTAACATGTTGACTTAAAATAAAAAAAGCCCATGTGCAAGCTATTTCTTAATGGGCTAGGTGCTTGACCTCATGTATTAGGCCCAATAACACCTATGTTATATATATATATATATATATATATAAAAGTTGAAGTTTATAAAACCACATAATGGAGAAAAATGGTTAGTATTCTTGAAGTTTGTGCTCTAATTCAAGAACCTAGCCCAATTATAAAATTAAGAACTGCCTTAGAAGACAATGCATTATCTTCAAAATGGTCAGTTAATCAAAGGTCTTATGTTTTTTTTTTAATGTCATAGAATAATAATAAAATAAAATAATTTTAAAATAAAAAATAAAAATATAATTGGATCGCAATTTTAAATATATAAAAAAGAGATGTCTATGCCTTGATCCAAGCACATTGTACACTAAAACATTTAAATAATATCTCTTCTATGAAATTTAATATGCTAGCATCAGCAAGAAATAACCTTTGTTTCATCTTCAAGCATAAGTCCAGTAGAATCGCCAAGCAACGTCCCTAATAAAAAACGTTAGTTTTGTGGAGAAGATATTGATGACCGGGGGGGAATTTGGAGGTCGTCATGGTGGGGGCAAGCCACACCTTCCCGTTGAAAAACAAATATGTAGTACAACAATATATGATCTAGTATTACACAAGCTTAAGATTTAGAGGTTAGTTTTGTAATTATCAATATAATATTTATTAAAAATTTATATATAATTATTAATATAATAAACACTTAAAAATTATACCCATTAAAAATCTAATACGTGAAGTACAACACAAGCTATAGCCGTGATGTCAAGCCCATCATTGAAAAGATACCGAGTTCGATGGCAAAAGATACATGACTTCTTTGCCACCTTTTTTTCAAATTAAATGCGTGTGTAGATGTTGATAAACCGTATGAGACACGGAGAATGTTATGATTATATGTTTCTAGGTTTTCGATTTACCATAATAATGGGGCTGGGAATTTAATTTGGACGCAAATATTTTTTATTTTCATGATAAATAATATCCGGTACATTCCATTTAATGTGTTGGAACAAATATAATATAGATAATATTAAGAAATTATCTCATCTAAAAGTTTAAATTGTCAAATGAGATTCTAAAATATGATTTATATTATTCTCTAACATACTCATTTAAATCAAAACCTTTTGGGTTTGAAATTTGCACACAGACTCACATTACATTGTGTTTTATTTTTATCAAATAGAACAAGGATGGTGAAATTTGAATTCGTAACAGCTGAGTCAACAAGATTCTGATACAATGTTAACGAATAATCTCACCTAAAAACTTAAATTATTAGGTAAGATTCTAAAATATAATTTATATTATTCTTTAACAGATAAAATATGATTAGTGTTTAAATATAAATTTGAAGAAAATTTTATATAATAACTATAAAAAAAAAATTATTATTTACAAGACTCGTCATATCTTAACCTTCAATCACCATATATCTTCCTTGGCATTGCTTAGCTACAAGCTATGACCAGAGCCTGTAGTATATCTGTAGGAAACTACTTCCGAATAGACAACTTAATTTGTTTTAATAATAAAAAATATATTATTTATCCTTTTCTGTTGTTATCGAAACAAAAACGATTACTTGGAAGTAAATTTAAGCAACAATGCCAGAATTCTGTGATAATCGGCCAGGCTTTTCCACACGATTAATTGATAGGCAATGTGCTTAAAACGGTAGTCGTTTTGCTTTAGGTTGCTTCCAAATAAAAAGTAGGACAGTGATGGGCTGTGTGCATGAACAAGTCACTAGCGTGTGGAGAAGTCGATGACTCGCACACAGCTTTTGGCTTTTTTTCGCAGTTCTTGTAGAATTAAAGCTGAGGGAGGCCATCTTTCTCATACGCGTGTGTATAAATATGGACTCAGCACAAGTCTGAGCAGATACAGCAATGAATTATTGCAGTGTTCTTGCTATAATGGATCTTTTTCTCCCTCGTTTACTTGCATTTCTCCTCATCGGAGGGGTTCTTGCGAGGAGAAATGGCGACGCTAGCTTTGATCAGAATTATGATATCACCTGGGGATATGATCGTGTTTTGTCCCTTGATGAAGGAAGACAGATTCAGCTCTCGTTGGATAATTCTTCTGGTCTCATTTCTCCTCCTCCTTGAAAGCTACTGACTATCAAATATTTATCATCATAATTCTAAACCATATCTTTTCTTGACTTCTGTTTCCACATGCATGCTGAAAATTATTATTTTTTTCCTGCAAAATCCTCGTTTTTTCTATTATGACTATTTCCCTCTTGTTTTAAGGCTTAATTCTCTCCCTCTCTCCCTCTCCGTCTCTCTCTCTCAATTATATATTTAACGGTAGGAAATAAATATTAGTATTCAGACTGGGTTTAAGCCTCTTGCTCTGATGAATTGTACTTTCCATGCTCATGCAAGGATATACAGCCATGAATCTGAAGCCTCCATAAAGGAGCTAGCAAAGTCGCTCTGTTACATATTCCTCATTAATGAAAACGAGATGGAATTATATAATTAATTTATAGAAATTAATACGAAAATTACTAACTTGTATGATTTCATTGTTATTAAGCAATCTGCATGTGCCTCCTTAGAGTAGGAAATCATGCATGCATACTTCTTTGAATTTGAAATACATGTTATTTTATATTTAATTTTATCAAATAGAATAAAATTTAAATTCGTGACCACTAAGTCAATAAAATTTTGATACTGTATTAAAGAATTATCTTAACTAAAAATTAAACTATTAAGTGAGATTCTAAAAAATAATTTATATTATTTTTTAACAATACACGAATCCAAATTCGGAGATCAATTTACTGTTGAGATATTTATAAATTTTCATTATTTATAATAATCCCAAGTTTATTCACAGTTATTATCTATTAGAAATGTATTTTCTAGCATTTCACTCTAAGCGCATTAGAGAGAGCACGCGACACGCACACACACATGTATATGTTAGAGTTTTTATATCCTGTATTGAGTTTGATCAATCGCTGGGGGGGGATCGATGCATAGGTGCTGGATTTGGTTCCAAGCTAAGCTTTGGTTCAGGATTCATTCATATGAGGATAAAGCTACCAGGACAGGATTCTGCAGGAGTTGTCACTGCATTCTATGTCAGTATATATAGTCAATAATTTTTTTTTATCAATTTTCTTATCATGTACCCTTCATCACAGCAATGATGATCATGTTAAGGATGTTAGAATTAATAATATGTAATTAATGGTCGTTTTGGTTTCAATGTCAGCTAACTTCCCACAGTAATAATCACGATGAGCTCGACTTTGAGTTCTTGGGCAACAGAGAAGGGAAGCCGATCATATTACAGACAAATGTGTTTGCAAATGGTCAAGGGAATAGAGAGCAAAGGATGCATCTTTGGTTCGACCCAGCTGCTGACTTTCACTCGTACAAAATCTTGTGGAACCAGTATCAGATTGTGTAAGACTGAGATCTCTATATAATTCACATATCCGATTCCATATATATTTATAGTAGTATATTCTATTGATATATGTAAATATATTAGATTTTACGTGGATGATACTCCCATAAGAGTGTTCAAGAACCACACGAATATTGGAGTCAGCTACCCTTCACAGCCAATGCAAATTGAGGCAAGCTTGTGGGATGGAGATAGCTGGGCAACAGACGGTGGCCAAACAAAGACTAATTGGAGCCATGCACCATTTCAAACTTATTTCCAAGGATTTGACATTAATGGCTGCTCAGATCAAGACTCAAACATCCAACCATGTTATTCGACTAACTACTGGTGGAACACTCGAAAATACTGGACATTGAACTCTACCCAACAAAGGGCATATGAGAATGTCAGAAAGATGTATTTGATTTATGACTATTGTTCTGATAGGCCCAGGTACCCTACACCTCCCCCAGAGTGCCCTCAATAATAGCACAACATTTGGTGACATTTTCTTCTTCTCATATTTATGTATAAGCTTCAGAAAAATTAAGGAAATTTAATTTCTGAATATGTAAGGAGACTTCTATTGAAGTCCTCAGATATATTGTATAATTTCAACGATTAATTTCTTCACAGATACCTGGTAACAGCACAAAATTTGAGTTTCGATACAATGATCGAATCTAAGGTTATAATTGTTTTATTCGAGTCTCGATGCAATGGTCGAATATAAGGTTATAATTGTTTTTGTAAAATTGAGTGTTTGATATGTCAGAATTTCTTCGTGGATTTTGCCTTGTCATGTAATATTTCATGTACTAAAATTGGGGGGGAAATAACATAAAGGAAAAATACTAGCGAATCATATCTTCAACCAAGTTGCTCTTTGAGTTCAATTTTTTGGAGGAAAGCTGGTGGAAAACGTTCTAGCTATGTCTAGTAATGTACGTCTTCAGCTTGAGAGAGGTCTAGTTGCTGAACTGAAGAAAAAAGAAAATTATGGACTATGTTGATTTCAGGAGGGTTTGAAGGTGAGGCCAGCTTTTACTTGATGGTAAATCCCAAAACGGTACTCTAATGAAGAAAATAGTAGGGTTTATTATCATTCTCTCAAGCTTTTGTGGAAAAGATACATGATTTGCCTTCCAAAGACACATGATTTGCCTTCCAAAGACACGGTATCTCCTGGTATGATGGAGATGGTTCTGAAGCTTCCTTGTGTGTAATCAGCAGCTTTGACATTAGAATTTGATAAGGTAGGCTTAGCACTTCGATGCTTTCAAGTTTGAGTTGGGGAAATAGAGTGAATTAGTGAATGAATTCAGGTGTAGTAAAATGTTATGACTTCATCAGAAACCAACCTGTGGAAACAGTGGCAAACGGCAAATAGATTATAATTTCGTGTCTGCAATGTTACTCTCAGCTTTTGCATAATTAGCTTGAAAAGTATTCAATGCGTAGCTTGGATATCGCATCTTAGTTAAATCTTCACGTTGCAACTTTAGCACCGAGAAAGATACTAAAAGCCCAGCAGAATGGAGGAGCATACTGTCATTAATAACCACATGCACAGGTACAAGAAATGATGTTTTTACACAGCCAACCTGCATGTGTTCAAACTGTGTTTCTAATCTACTGTGTACGATATGTCAACAGGGTTCTTTGCACATTGTTGAATACTCTGCAGATGCTAATCAAGGACCAGATATTCCGTCAGCTGCAATAAGGTCTTCCGACTTCCTCGCAACCATGTTTTTCCCTAGCAATGACTCTGTTGGGAAGTCACCCTTGCTGTCTAAATTTCAGGTGATATGATCTCTAGATTCTCATTTCTCAATGTGTTTGATGACAATTCAAGCTATTTGACTGATTAATTATGGATCTGTGAATGCGGAAAAGATTCATGTTTTCCCTTGCACTAAAATACTACTTGTGCCTCTTAAAACTCCTGATTTAGCATGCTGTACAAAGTCATCACAGTCAGTTGCTCGGTGTTTGTCGAGGAAAGATTTCCAAGTAAAGGTAACTTTATCTTCGATTGTATTTGTTGTATGTTCACTGGACTATGGTCCATAGATATGGTCTACGAATGGCTCTCTCTCTCACTCTCTCATGAATTAATTCAATAATTACCATCCAAAAGCTGGTGGATCAACAAAAAAATTAAATTGCTGGACAGGGTGTCAATTATGCGATGGTATCCACGCATGAAAATATGTCTGTAGTATCCGAGACATTTCTCTGTTTTGAGCTAATCATTTTCAAGACGTTGAAAATGCGCCATCTTTCATTCTTTAACATTTTTCCATTGACTTGTGTGGCTCATTTACTCGATTCCTGATCTTTGTTTTTTCATTTGCAGCTGCTGTAAAAACTGTTCCCCGTCTGAGCTGCTGTCCAGATTCTCTGCCAAGCTCTCGGATTCTTGTTAGTGGATGCTTTCGCCGTTGTTTGCCATTAGTAAGTTCGAGACCTCCAATGTGTCACAGATGCAAAAAGAACATATGCTTAGAAAGCACCTGGTGTAATAGTCAAGCGGTAAATAGTGATGCGGTAGAGGAATCTATCAGATCAGGGCATTTGTAATTCAAATATTTTCTACGAGTAACCTCCAGGAGTCGATCAGATCAGAGTATTTCTAATTCAAATCCAATTTATGAGTAGCCTCCAGAAGTGTATCCGCTATATATAAATAAATAATCACACATTGTAGCCAGATCTGTATCATTGTCCTATTTTTCTTTCATTTTTTAGGTTCTATATTAAATGGTATTTTTTAAATCTGTTTTATACCATGTTGGTGAGCAAATCATCCTCATATGCATCATCACCAATGTTGATTGATACTTTCATCCTGCATTGAAAGTTTCATATATACCTCTTCCAACTTATTGATTTTACAAACTAAGGTCAGGAGGTTTCAGAAGTTACAGAGTGCAGTGCGACCAGTTTCAGAATTGAAAAGAGTGATCAAACAGTCCATCATAAATTTAACTTCTCCTATGCATTTATTTCTTCTCATTAAACACATTATCATTTTAGTGAAAATTACCAAAAAAAAAAGAAGGAAAAAAAGAACATGAAATTATCCTCTTGTTCTCTTGCGAGGACCATCCAGAATCAGATCACTCTCATGCATTTCAAAATGCTACTCATGCAACTGCATTCAATGGCTGACTGTATTTGAAATTTGAAAGAATAAAAAGCTGGAATACACAGGGGAGAAATCGTGCTGGGATGATCATTTCATATGTTCATAAAAGCCTCATAAATCCAGGGTGCAGGTTGAAACTGACAGGATATCACCTCTGAAGTCTGGACATGTACCTGAGTTGGCTCCATTTATTTTCAACTTCTTGAGCAAGTTGACATGATGTTCTATTGACCGCTCCCTCTTGAGGCCAGGGCCATTCCATTTTGGCATTTGATAACTTTTATCGCATCCTGAAGACAATTTTTTTTCAATAATGTTAGTGCCACAGCTACTCCTTTCAGTTTCTTGTTTTCTAAATAAACTTTATATTTTCCATAATTTGGGATTTGGCAAAACAGAGGTAATCTTCAAATAGGCAATTCTAAATCTTTCAATAAAAATTATCACCGTGCCACAGAGGCCGGATGTTTTGCATACCCGAGTTGCTTTCCTTCATCCTTTTATTCATGAGAAAGTTGATATCTTGATGCTGTTGTCCGCTAATACTCACACCGATTCCCTCAACTTCAGCTCCGTAGTTACTCCTACTTGAAGCGCTTTGGGGGTCATGTGCCCCTGAGAACAAACAACCCCAACAAAGTAAGCATTTAGTACAATATCATAGTCAAAATACACGAGCCTCATCTGAGATGCACATTTGAGATACCACTTTTCATTATCAAAAACATCCAATTTTAACAAAAATTTAGAACGCATACAGGTGCTGCATAGCCACCGATTCCTTAGCCTTGTTTTTGTTCATCCAGGCAATCCCAAAATCTCAGAACCAATGAACAATACCACGTCAATATGTAAACTAGAGACTTTTCTGAATGCACAGGCCAATATCAATTCGATGCCGGAGAAGCCCCGTTAAGATTGCTCAAAGAAGGAATTTAATCTCCATTGACGCATAAGCTGGTACGAGGATACCTTGCCCTCTAAAAAATATAGTTTAACAAGAAAATAATTTCTCCTGATCGAAAAAAGTACCAATTCAAGTATCATTTTTTCTTTCTCCACAGAAATTCTCAGCAGAAACTAATTAGAATTCGAAACAATCTTACTCATAACAGACTCAATGTTTTCTTTACAATAAGATTAGACATGGAATTCACTACTCACAATTCTTTAAAATATATTGTAAGCAAATAAAGAATCATTGCACGGAGCTTACGCTTAGTCCCAACTTTGGAGAGTTTTCCATCTACAATAAGGGCTTCCGTGTCATCTTTACCAGTACACAAACCCTTTGCAGAGAAAAAACTTATAAGCGATCGCCATGTAACAGAGGAGGAGATAAGATCAACCCCTCTACTTATAAAGTAACCATTCAGCTTCAACGTTGACGGGTCTAATCCAAAAGTCCTGGCTATAGATCCCAAGTCCAGTCTCTGGTCGTCCCATGCAAAGAAGGACACTGTGCTGGACACAGAAGGGCACCGTAACTTCACCGTTCTTGGTTTGTTGCTGCTTCCTGATGATGACATTAATTTCTTGCTGATTAGTCTACTTCTCAAGAGAAAAAGCTTCTTGTTTGAGCATCAATGGCTTCTCTCGTCTACTCCTTAATCCTGTCTGTGAGAGCAGCTTCTTTTTTCTAGCGATTTCTTTCTGGAAGTGTGAAAGTTGTTTACAGAGAGTCTCTTGGTGGTGTGTCGGTCTACCCACAGTTAAATAAGATCCGGTCTGACTTATAACCCTGTTTTAAGTATTTATTTACGAATTGTAGGTTAAACATGTATCGATTGAATTTGTTTTAATGAAATTAAAAAATAATTAAAACAAGTAGTTTTTTTAAGAAAAAATTGTTAACTAAAGTTACTTTTTAGCACGTGTGATGTAGCAAGGTAATTTTTATACTTAATTTTATTGTATATATTTGTAAGAAAACAATTTAAATTATAAAGAATATATATTATTAGTTGAATTTTGATTTTTTTATTAATTTATTTCATGCTTTTACAGAATCATGTATATTTTATGAGTAACATTTTTTTAATAAAAAATCAAATCTAATTAAAATAAATATTCAGAAGAGTCTCAAACATTTACATCAAAGAGGATTTTTTTTTTATCTATTCAATCTTTCATTTATTTCATTTATTTGAAAAAAAATACATTTTTTATGGGAGTTATTGTTATTAGATAGACATTTTTCATTAGCTGAGAATATAGGTTAATACCCAATAATTTATACATGATAGAAAAAGAGAATAATTAATCTAGAAAAAAACATGTATATAAAACATTTACAATAATATAAAGTTTGCGTATTATATTATATTTTTAAATTAATCTAGAAAAAAACATGTATATAAAACATTTACAATAATATAAAGTTTGCATATTATATTATATTTTTAGTTAATATTCATTAGCATTTTTTATATACAGTTTGCATATTATATTCATATAATTAATAGTCATTAGCATTTTTTATATACAGTTTGCATATTATATTCATATATAAAAACTTATAAATAATTATTACTATTATTATAAAAACAAGTATAATTTTATTAGAAAACTATGATTAAACTGGAAAATATTTTAACTGTTTTTATTCATAATAAATATTATAAAAAAATAAAAATTAAAGAATGATATAAAAAGAGGCTAGGCCATATCGTACCATGTTGCAGGCCTGACCTAAAAAAAAATCTCTAGCTGCAAGACCTGCAATGCTAATATTTATTTTTTAAAAAATAAATAAGTAGTTGTGCGAGAGTATTTATCAAAAATATTTATAAAAAAATTAAAAAAAAATTATTTTTATTTTTTATTTTAAATAATTTTTTTATATTTTTAAATTATTTTAATATATTAATATTAAAAATTATTTTTAAAAAACAATCACAACCTACTCCAAATTCAAACACTAAAAAAACAAATGTCAAACTAGATTACCTGATTAAACTTAAATGAGACTTATCAGAATAATTTTGAGGATTTTTTTTTTAAATCATTTTAAAACAATATCATTTTATTAAAATAAACATTGTTTGGAGTTGATCTAGAATGACTCGGCAAACCCATAACTTAGCTTTGAATCGAGTATAATTAATATGAATTTAATGTAAAATTTATTTAAATTTAGATGAGGATTAAATTTTTATTTCAATGTTCTTTTGATCTCCTCTACAATTGGTTAGACAAAAAATAGTAAAAACCTTTTCTCATTTCTGATATTGGATTAGAGAAGTGACTAAGGTGTTCGCAACTTCGTTTTGAAAATGATTTAAAAAAAAAATTTACTTTAAATTATTTTTTTTGTTTTTTTACATTATTTTGATATATTAATGTCAAAAATATTTTTTAAAAAAATAATAAATAAATAATTTTAATGTATTTCTAAACAAAAAACACTTTGAAAAACAATATCAATTACACTCTTAATATAAATGAGTTTTCTTGTTAGCAAATCTAAAAAAATTAGATTGTGTGTAATGAGAGAATGTATGTAACAAGGAGAATAATGAATTGTGTAGGTTGAGTGAGCATAGGCTTCAGAATTTCCAGGGATTTCATCAAACTATTTTATTTAAAAATTTAAATTTTTAGATGAGATTTTAAATATTATATATATTATTTTTTAATATATTATTTTAAATGAAAATCATTTATACTTGAAACTTGCTCATAGTTTTATATTATTTTATACTTAATTTTTATCAATTAGAATGAAAGTGATAAAATTTAAACTTTAAATTATTAGGTCAATAAAATTCTAATATCATATTAAAAAATTATCTAAACTAAAAAATTAAATTTTTAAATGATACTCAGAATATATGATTTATAGACTTTATGATTTATATTATTATATGAAAATTAAAGAGGGAGAGAGCGAGACATGCGTTCAATCAAGCGGCAGGAAGTTTTGGGGGTCGAAGGGGTTCTTTTCTTGACAGGGAAGCAGGGGAAAAGGGTAAGAAGAGGAAGAGAGAACATAAATGCTAGGGTTTTGCTTTCCTTTCCATGGATAGAATCCAAAAAAGCTATCCAATGCGTGGATCGCAAGTCTTCTCTAACCCACGCCAAGTTGTCAACGAAACCAGCTAGCCACAAGCCATTCACAATACTCTGCTACCTCTCTATTGTTTCTCTTTCTAAAACATCACCAGCTGCGTGCTGATCACCCCATTAAAGACACCTCAATTCAATGGAGTCTCAGCAGGGTATGCATGGCTATGGATTTCTATTCTCGATTCAAATCTATCAATCTTTCTTGCTTCTAAGCTTTCAGTATCTTCATCATCTGCTGTAAATGGAGCCACCCTTCCTAGCCAGGATGCCGATGTCTAGCTAGTATAATATTCACTGCTAATTCTAGCTAGCCAGACCTGATAATTAATAACCGCATATAATTTGCAGCTACAAGCAGTTTGTTCTTGTTTAATGTCACTGCTTCTTTCTTTTTCTTTTTTGTAATTGATATGGATGCTCATGCCTTGAGTTATGTATATATATTCTTCTCTGTCAACTCTCTCATGCAGAATTGAGTGTCTTAGAAGCTAACAAGCGATTGCTCAGGGAGCTTGAAGATATGGGTTTCCCACGGATCCAAGCTGCGAAAGCACTCCATTTCTCTGGTGAACTTCTTTGAATGCATTGTTCGCATTCTGATGTGGATTAATCGAATATTTTAATACATAATCAATTTTGTAAACTCGAATATTAAGAAAACGATGTTAAATACTTTGTATAGTAAAATGCTAAATACATGTAGTAACGGAAATTTAGACTATAAATATCCTCGACTATCTTTGCTCAAGTTAAGAAAAATTTTCAATATAGTAGATGATCAACTTCAAATAATTCTGAAATAAATTTATCTCAGAGAAATCTTATGATCTATACCTACTAATAACAGTAAATAGAATACACAAACTATATTTATACATAGATCAAAATTCCTCTCATCATTTATTAGTTGATTTTTCTCCTCCTATTAGACAGTTAATCTCCATAATTACTGTAGCTTGAATAAGTCAGAATCAATAGTGTCATCATGGACAATATTGTAATTTCTTACAAACAAATATGAAAGATGGGCTTTTAGAATAGTAAAAAATATATAATATAGTCTCAATTAACACACAAACCAGCCATTTATAATAAAATAAAAAAAATGAAAATATTAATTCGTGTGGTTAGAGGTAGCTGCATTAATTTGTATATGAAGCTGTAAATATTTCTTCTTCAGGCAATACTGACATTGAAGCTGCAATAAATTGGATCATTGATCACGAGAACGAACCAGACGTCGATCCAATCCCCATGGTATGATTTATTTTTTCTTCCTCAAATCTCCATGGTATGATTTATTTTTCTTCCTCAAATCTTTGTGATCGATTTTTCCTTCTACCATAGTGTATAGAATTTGCTTAACTTACTGCTTAAATTCAATCCAGATAGCAGTGAACATTGATATCGACTCTCCTCAACCAGTTCAAACTACGGGGGACATGGAAATAAAAGCACAAGAACTAAGGTTTGTATCATGCTGGTGGGGTGCCTATTAATACATGTTTAATAATTTGATTTCCCTCTAAATTTGCTTTGTAATTTCTTATTTTTATAAGCTCACACTAAGACCTTGATATATATATAATTATATATTTGTCGGTAATAAAAGATGTTTTTTCTTAATCTTTAGAGTAATCCACAACCTATAAATGTTAAAATTTGAACTATATAAATAAAAATTTTTGAAATTTAAAGTATGATTTATTGTCAAATAATAAGAGTATTTTTACTTGATAAAATGTTCAGACACAAGTGATGTCTATGCATATCTGAATTTCCACTTCATTTTTTAAATAATATTATTAATTCAGGAATCAAGCTCGCAAGATGAAGGAAGATGAAGAGAAGAGATTGGAACGAGAAAGGGAGAAGGTACAAAGCATTTATCTTATATTAAATTCTTCCTTGTGTTAGCTAAAAGTGCATTTGTTTGTTACTTGAATTTCAGTAACATTACCTAAATCTTTGCTTCCTTTAGATAATTAGATAATAATATATATTATATTACGAGATTTTATCTAAAAATTTAGGATTACGTGAGATAATTTTTTAATATGGTATTAGAATCTTGTTAATCTAGTGATCACGAGTTCGAATCTCACAATCTCTATTCTAAGCAAGAGGTAGCGTGATCATGTGTAAATTTTAAGTCAAAAATTTTTCACTCGAGGATATGTTAGAAAATAATATAAATTATATTTTAAAACCTCACCTAACAATTTAAATTTTTAGATGAGATGTTATTGATAGTTTCAAATAGATGCCCATCATGCATGCTGTAAATCTCAATTGCTTAGCTCTTTGCAGCAGAGCTGCTTCTCTGTTTATATATTAGCCTTGTTGATTTCCGAATTCACGTGTTCTCCACATGGTGTGATTCGCTACATAGATTTTAGATTTAAATGGGGCCATTTCATCTGCGTGATCTAGCTGCTAAATGTGTTACAGGAAAGGATTCGAGCTGGTAAGGAAATCCTTGAGGCAAAGCGAGTTGCTGAGGATAATGAAAGAAAACGGTGTGCTCTTAATCTGTGGCTGCTTTGTGTATAGCAATATATGTTAGTTTGTCCCTTCTCTGTTGTGCTGCGTCTGAAACTTTGAATGCATTCATTTTTTATCAGTTATTTAGCCTCGAGGAAAGCACAGAAAGAGGAGGAGAAAAGAGCAAGGGAGAAAGTTCGTCAGAAACTTGAAGCTGATAAGGTTTCCGTTGCCATATGGAAGAAATTTTATGTTACTCAGTGTGTATGAGACAAGGTTATGCATGACCAGTTGCTATCAGATTGTTTTTGGTTAGTTTCCTTGGATAGAAGAGACTGATATATATTTGACTGAAGCGTTGGATAGAAGGATGGAACAGTTTTGAAGTGGATTCCTGTCATTTCAAACAAAAATTACGGCTGGCCATGTCCCCTGTCCCCTCTGTCCTAGCTATCCTCATTCTCATAACTGTATTTCCTTGCCAGACTTTGGAAAGGAGGAAGGAAAAAGGAAAGAAAGACATAGAATTATAGTTATATCATAATTAAAAGCAGAATAGGGACATTTAAGGTCGTCTGCTATGTGAGAAACAGGTGATGATCCATGAATAGTTGAGAGAATTCCAGGTTTAAAATCATTAATTTAAGAAGCCATCCTTTTGGATTAGTATTGTAAACTGTCATGAAGAATGTTGCATCATCTATCTCATGAACATTTTGATCCTCATTGTATAGATTCAGTCCAGAATTAAGCTGGTCTTCTAACTCGTGAACATTTTCTTGTTATCGGGCATTGAAAGCTTTCTGCTTTTCTTCGCAGAACGAACGAAGACGGGTACTTGGATTGCCACCAGTAAGCCACACAACTACAAGACCTTCCACAAATGATAAAAAGGTGTGGTGTTAATATATTTAAGGTATCATTTGATTACCATCTTAAGATAGAAGATTCGGGGACAGCGATTACAGAGAGGACAGGTCCCGCTGCACCTCCTGTTTAAAAAGAATATCTGGGGCGCGTAGTCTTCTCATGATAACATTTAAATTGCAGAACCATGTTGGCGTTGCGTCTGTCTCAAAAGCAGAGCAGTTAAGAGAGAGTCTGAAGACTCTCAAGCGCAGTCACAAGGTAAATGAATTCTGTTCCTTAGCGTATACATTTGTGGTAAAAAGGCAAAAGAGATGCCAATCCTTGATTTTAACCAAGGTCTTTGTGTTTGGTTCACAGGACTGAATTTCTTTTTCTTGGTGTAGGATGATGAAGGTGCAGTCAAAAGTGCGTTCCAAACTCTTCTTGTTTATGTCGGGAATGTTGCAAAGAATCCTGACAACGAAAAATTCAGGAAAATTCGCGTTGGCAATCCATTATTCCAGGTCAGACACTTACTTGATTGATAATGTTGAGACCATTTATATCCTGCAAAAGAATTTAATTTGGGCTGAGCCATTAGGATGTATTGTCACCACAACACCGCGCATACTGAATAATCCATCGATCCTAACAGCATCAAACACAGTTTGAGCACATCCTATTGCTCAAGAACTTTGCCTTTCATATCATATTCACAATGAGCACTGATTGTGAAGATATTGAGCTGTTGTGAAAACTTGAGCACATTGCAGTCTTCCTATGCGTTTCATGTTTTTTAACTTCAGATTCACATTAAAGAAAGCTCAAATATATCCGAATTTTCTTTATAGAGTAAATGAGTGAACTTGTATGTTGTTTTATAAACACACTTGTGTGATGAAGTGCTCTATTTTTCTATCAACTACTATGATGTTTTGGTAAGAACAAATCTGGTTGGAAATAAAATCCAGTCTGACACAAGTTATGGGGTTGACCTGCTGAGCTGAATCGAGTTTTATAGCCATGATAAGTGAGCCTTGCTTATATTTTTCTAATAATTTTCCCCTTATGTGGTGGCAGAATAAGGTTGGAAGAATGAGAGGAGGCATTGAGTTTCTTGAATTATGTGGGTTTGAAAGAATCGAAGAGGACAAATATTTGTTTCTTCCTCGTGATAAGGTTAACTTGGCTGTTCTAAACTCAGCAGGACTGCAGATAAAGTCTGCAATGTCGAACCCTTTCTTTGCAATTCTCTCCCATCCATAAGATATCATAATTGGTATTATATCAGGTTTACTTTCTCGATTCTTAATCAAGTTGTAAACTTGGAGATAATCGAAACGAGAAGAAAATATACAAGGCATTGGTGTGTGTGCGCGTGTGTGCGCACGTGTGTGTTAATCTTACAGTCTAATGCAGCGCAGCTCTCCTTCTGATCATTTTTATTGCTATACCACAAATTAAGCTCCTGCAAGCGTAGCTACAACTTGAAATTGCTAGCCAAATACTGTAAGTGTATAGTAACTATTCCATCAATAATCTGTGAAACTCGTCCACTTGATCGTCGGGCAGGTCCAAGCAAATATTGAGGCCTCCATCACCTTCTAGTCCAGGCAACAGGAAGACCAAACCGGGTTTTAACACAACTGGAGTAGCATATTTAAGTTTCCCCCATGAAAATACATCTTCCTCTAGCCCCAGCCTAAACCATGCCACTAATGAGAAGCTATTCTCCTTGCAAGGCACCCCCCTGTGAACCTCTAACCAGTCTAACCCAGACCTCACATACTCATCATCGAATCTCTCTACCCCTTCTTGCACTTTCCTTACAAGGTAAGAATCCTCTTTGTCCTTGAGTTCTCTCACGCTTGCTCGTGCAAATCCGGGTACCAACGCATTCCCAGCAAATCCAATTGGAACTGGTGGCACCAAAATTCTTCTCACGTCAACTGGAAACAACATTGTGCTACATATCTCATCATGCATCTTTGTTGCAATGCTCCTTGCCTTCCATACCTTTGCAGCTATGGCGTGAAAAGTGGTGCATTTTTTCAAATTCCCATCCTTGAGGGCTTCCATTTTTAGGCTGTCAATGCGTAGAGGGGGAATATAGATCAAATGAGTCTTATTATGTGGAGTAGAGTGCATGGCATTAATGCACCTTGTGCCACCGCCTGAGTTGTCTCTAGTTTCACTGGGTTTGGAGTACTCATGGTGTGGGTGACTAATTCTTGGTGGGTTCCTAGCTCTTAAGATTGTTCGATCAGGATTTGGAACTATGACCAAATCATCACCTCGAGTGAATGCAGCCAAGTTTTTCTCAAAATCCCTGGCAGCAGCCCCGTCCAAGACACAGTGATTGTACCGGGAGGCTAGCGCTAAACTTCCACATCCAAACTGTGTCAACTATCGAAACAGAAGATTAAGCTTTTAAATCAAAACAAAATGTCTCCTAAAAATCAATTTTGTAAGACCTTTAAAAGGGAAAGGAGAAACAAAAGCTAACAACTAGTGGTAGTGGTAATTGAATACCTGTAAATAAAGAAGGGGCTTGTCTTTGAACTCCATTTCATCCTCACCCTCTTCACTCAAGAAAGCAACCAGCTGTTTGAAATTTGGTTTGGGTGCAAAGAGCCCACCAAGCTGGCTCAAACTGGCGCCAGTTCTAGCTGCAGCTACAACAACACCAGCACCGTTACAGTCAATCTCCAACCTACGGTTATCTTCCAAAGCTGGCACAAGCCGTCCAGCAAAAAAATCGTAAGGCACTAGCAAAGAACGGAGTGCACGGAAAAGGGTATTGTAAGATTCAGAGAAACTGATTTTTTTCTCTGGAGGATCATAAAAGGAAACTGATTCTTGATATGCAACAAGAGGCAAGTCTAAGTTTGATAAGAAAATCCTTCTTCGATTTGTAGGCTTCTCTGGTACAATCACAACTTTCTCCACTAACTTCACCCCCTCCATGTTTTTGGTTGAGTTTTCTCGCCTTCCCTTCCCTTGATTTTAAGCTCAGTTAAATATCGAACCTTCGTTTCTTCATCATTTATGATATATAGAAATGTAACTCTGTGTACTAAATAAAGTTGCAGTTTAAGTCAGCATGGATATAAAGAACAGAAACGTCAAACGTGTATACTGGCAGCATTGCATTGTTTTTTTAAAATATATTTTTATTTATAAATAATAATATTTTTTAATTTTAGTGATATTATTTTATCGGAACTATTTAAAAATATTAAAAGAAATAATGAAAAGCAGGTTGAGATTCAATATCAGCCACCCTTTAAATATCGATGATATTAAAAGTTTTTCTTAAGAATAAAATAGTAATTTTATATTTGTACTAATAAATAAATATTATGAATAAACTTAAAGATGTAGACGGAACATGTTCATCTACTTAGCTACTAAGCTTTATTTATTCTTAATTACGTGTCTGTTAACATAGTTTTATTTGTTATTATTTTCCAATATTCAATTACAAACTAACTTTATAAAAATTATTTTATGTTGCTCTTAAAATTAAAAATACAATAGATAAATTAAAAATCAAATTTAATGTTTTTTTTTTAAAATAGTCACACTTTCACTTTCATATAAAAAGAAGATGTTCAATTATATCCCACAATTTTTATTTATTTTTATATAATTATTTTTTTTATCAAAATAATGCTTTTTTATTTTTTTTAAATCATTTTTTATATAAATTAATATAAAAATACTATATTTTCTAATTTTGGGTAAAAAAAATAAAAAAACAATTTTTTTTCAAATATATTTTTGAAAGACCCTTTTAATCACACCTGACTCTTAATAAAAATCATACATTGCATATAAATATTTATTCATTTTATTCCACCTGTTGATAATCTCATTTGAATTCTACATTTTATATATATTAACAAAAAGCTAAATTGTGTGGGGAAATCACCGTTTCTCCCCACACAAAACACCGTGGATAGCAACAGTGATTTCCTCTTTTTTTTTTTCATTTGCTTTTTTTTTTTAATTTTCTAATGATGTTTTTTTTAATTTATTCCGTTTCTAACTTTTCTTTCTTGCCTTTTTTTTTGTTTTTTTATTACGTTTTTTTCTTCTAATTTTTTTTCTTTTTTCTTTTTTTTTAATTTTTTGATTATGTTTTTTTCTATTTTTTTTCTTGATTTTTTTTATTATTATTTTTTCCCATGAAATATTTTTTTTACTGGTTATATTTTTTTTTCTTTTTCGACTTATATTACTAAAAAGCTAAACCGTGTAGGGAATTCACCGTAGCTCCCCACACATTTCACTGTGGATTTTAACAGTGTTTTTTTTTTCTTCTTCCGTTTACATTTTTCTTTTTCTTTTTCATTTTTTTCATTACTTTTTTCATTTTTTTTTCTAGCCTTTTTTATTATTATTATTTTTCTATTTTTTTATATCCGATTACATTTTTCTTTTCTTTTTTTATTTGTTTTTTTAGCTTTTTTTTGTTATTATTTTTTTTCTTTTTTCTTTTCATATTTTCCCATAAATTTGTTTTTTACCGATTATATTTTTTTCTTTTTTTATATATATTATTTATTTTGTATAACCAGAGTATCTAACTAGCTTAAACGCACCATGATTAATCCTCAAATTAAATTTTTTTATAGTTTCTTTTCCTTGATTATATTTTTTTATTTTTATCTCATAAAGTTTTTTTTTCTGATTATATTCTTTTAATTGTTTTTCTTTTTCCACTTATGTATATGATCGAGGTGTCCGAGGTAGCTTAAAAGCACCACTATTAATCCTCGGATTCAATTTTTTTATTGTTTTTTATTATTTTTTCTTGGTTATGTTTTTTTTCCTGATTATGTTTTTTTCATTTTTTTTCCATGATATATTTTTTTGTTGGTTATATTTTTTTAATTTTTTATGATCGGATATCCTGGCTAGCTTAAGCACGCCACAATTAATCCCCTTATTCATTTTTTTTTTTACTTTCGATTACATTTTTCTTTTTCTTTTTTCATTTTTTCCTTTGCTTTTTCCTTTGTTTTTTTTCTAGCCTTTTTTTTTATTATTATTTTTATTTATTTTTACTTCCGGTTACATTTTTTTTTCTTTTTTTTATTTGTTTTTTTCTTGGCCTTTTTTTTTGTTATTATTTTTTTCTCTCTTTTTTTCATATTTTCCCATAAATTTGGTTTTTATTGGTTATATATTTTTTTTTATATATATATATGTTATTTATTTTGTATAATCAGAGTATCTAGCTAGCTTAAACGCACCATGATTAATCCCCAGATTCAATTTTTTTACAGCTTTTTCTTCCTTGATTATATATTTTTTTATTTTTTTCCATAATTTTTTTTCTGATTATATTCTTTTAATTGTTTTTCTTTTTCCACTTATATATATGATCGAGGTGTCTGAGCTAGCTTAAAAGCACCACGATTAATTCTCGGATTCAATTTTTTTATTGTTTTTTGTTATTTTTTATTGATTATGTTTTTTTCCTGATTATATTTTTTTCATTTTTTTTCCATGATATTTTTTTTTTGCTGGTTATATTTTTTTTTAATTTTTTCCCTTTTCTGCTATTTTTTTTGTTTTTTATGATCGGGTGTCCCGGCTAGCTTAAACACGTCACAATTAATCCCCTTATTTTATTTATTTATTTTTACTTCCTATTACATTTTTCTTTTCTTTTTCTTTTCATTTTTTTCCTTGCTTTTTTTTTGTTTTTTTTCTAGCCTTTTTTTTGTTATTATTTTTTTTCTATTTTAAAATAAAATATAAAAAATTATCTTAGAATGATCGAAAAAATCAAAATATTGCAACTAAAATAAGAAATAAAAGAATAAAAATTGAAAAGCAAAATTATTTGTTAAATCTAGATAAAAAAAAATTTAATTCCTGCGGCGGAGCGCGGGTTTACAGCTCGTATATATATAAAAGTAAAAGGATGTTTGGTCTTAATTAATCCATATTAAAACTGGTATTAAAGGCTCCAAATCGTGCGGGCCTTGGTTGACTCTATTAGGTTATCTCAACTTCAGGCCCAAATATTCCTTAAGACGTTTCTATAGTACTTGCTAGAAAACATCGGCCCAACCTAGACTTGCTGAAGCAGCAAGCTTCGGCTATATAAGAGATTGTTATTCAATCTTTAGAGATTTCAAAACATATACACATATTATCCAAATTTCAGTTTTATATTTAGAAAATCATTATTTATGAATAAATTATCCTGGGACTAAAATTGACATGATTGTATAAAATATTTTGGGTGTATAATTGATACTATTCTAATAGTATAGGGGTGTGCTTCCTACTTTCCCTTTTATTTTTATATTAAAACTTGGTGTGCCGTTATGAGTGATGACTATCGAACCAAGACCCTTGCCTACACTAAGGTTTACATTTATCTGGTTTTTATTAACCACATCTATATAATTTAAGTTAGCATGCACAGCCCAGGCTTAAATTTGAGTTTGATTTCTAACTTATATTTATGAACAAATCCTCACCCTGGAGATTATTAATATATTTATAAAACTCCAATTAATTTAATGGTTAATGCAAGACTTAATGTTTATTTGGAAGTGTAGTTATAATTAATTTTTAAAGTATTTTTCGTTTAAAAATATATTAAAATAATTTTTTATTTTTATTTTTTTTAATTATTCTTGATATTAGCATATGAAAATAATTCAAAACACCAAATTTTTTTGAATTTAAAATAAAAATATTTTTTTTATTTTAAATATTTTTAAGACATAATACTAAATGGGGTCTTAATTGATTCAAAATCTAAGGTTAGTTAGAGTAAAAAATAAATAAACAGAAAATCGACACTCTTTAATCCCAAAAAATCTATATTACTTATAATCTAATCAATCTAATGCAAAACTTGATAAAAAAAAAAAAAAACTAGTTCATTTTTTTATTATTAATTATTTTATTTTAAAAAATAATAAAGGTAACCAAATTACAAGTTTTGGTATTGTTTAACGTTGAATTTAAAAATATTTAAAAATAAATTGAAAATTTTTTATTTTAAGGTATTTTTTTATATATTGTTATCAAAAATATTATTTTCTACAAATAATAAAAAAATTTATTTTAATATATTTTTTTAAAAATATATTTTAAAAAACAATTTTAACCAGATTAATACCGACTTACTTAAAAACAATAGGTAGTCCCAGAAAAAAAGATAGTGCGAAAAGCACACATTTCCAATACAGTCCCTTCTTCCCTTTCAACGTCCTTAATTAGCAATCACCAGTAGCTTTTACTTCTCTATTTCTTTATTTCCTCACAGAAAGTAAATTAAATAAACTAAGCAATAAATTTCAGTTCCTTTCTCTCTTCAGAACGTTTAAAATCAGTCTAAAAATCTGGAATTCGCCAAATTAGGGTTAGGGTTTTAACTATGTATGCTGATCGCGTAGACGCCGCAGCGAAGACTTCGATAAAGGATCGCCTTAACGGCAATTCCATCGGCGACTCCACTCGCCTCCGTCAAATTACTGGCAAAAGGTTTTGCTTCCCTTTCTAAACTGTTTTACTTTACTTTACTTGATTTTAATTTATGTTAGATTTATTGATATATTGAGGCGAATTTAGGGTTTGTGGATTTTTTTATGGTTAGCAGAGTTAATATTTATGGTGAGAATCTGCACTTTAGTATTGGAAGAAAAATAGTTGAGCTAAGCGTTTAGCTACGTCCACATTGTAAAATAAAAAAGAGAATCGGCGCTTCGTTTGGGAGTTATATTGGGAATTGCATTTCAAAGAGAGTTTTATTAGTTAATGTTTCTATTCGTAGAGATTAAAGACTCCGAAGCTTGGTATTCGATTCTCACCCTGTGATATGATCGTTTTGTTTCATCTGTTGATCTTGGCTACTTGTTTCTGTGTCCAAAGATTGAATGTTTGTGGGTGAAGACACGCTTGTTCTTCTGATGCCTAAAATATGAACAGGCGACATGGGAGTTGCAATTCTTTTTGGGAAAAGTGTGGGAGTTTCTGGACATGAAGATTAATTTTCCGTGCTCTATGTGAGAATTTGAGATTGTTTATCAGAGAAGAGCAATTGGTTATATCAATGATACGCTCTGTATGGGTGAATTGATTTTTCAGTCGAGCGAAAAGTTGCAATTGGTTATATCATTATAGGCTCTGCAACAAAAGGACTTGTGAGAATCTGCTTTCTATATTTGGGTTCCATTTGGTATGGCTTTCAGTAAATGATCTTGTAACTTTTGACTCAAAGAAAAGTTGTAAACATGTTTGGTTAAAAATGATTTTGGACTTAAATTTGATAAATATTATAGAATTGAGTCAAAAGCTTGCTTTAGTGACAATTTAAGGTTTTTAACTTTAGGTTTCTTGATTCTTACTTGTATCAGCTATTTAAAAGAAAAAATGTTTTGGGTCATCTTTTTGTCAAGCATTCTGCTTTGAGTCATTTTTTGCCAAACATACTTCTATTTGAACTCATTTTTATCACAAGTTATTTATGTAAAATAACTTTTGATTGATGGCTCAAAGTTAATGGTTACTTTTCATTGGTCAAACCTAACAGACTATTGGTCATATAGATTTTTTTTCTTTTCCAAATCAAGTCATTGGTTATATGGCTTACGCCTTATGAGAGTACATGTCTTTTGCTACTGCTGTATTTTTATTTTTCTTTTTTTATCCATTGTAAATTGAATGCTCTTGTATAATTGTTATCCCTGTTGTTTTCATGTTGTCCTTGAGTGTCCTAATATCCAAAACAGTATCACTGAATTCATATTGCATTTGCAGGCAGAGGCAAGATGATAGATGGGAACATGATCTCTATGATGATGGTGGACCACGTGTTTCAAGTATGGATTGACTATGACAGAATTACTGGACCTAAAAATTGCTGCTATTGTTGGATGCAACTAAATCAACTGTATTTTCTCTTGACTTTTTGTTAATGACTTGTGAAGATCACAAAATTGATGCTCGAGATCTTCGATTAAAGCTCCAAAGGAAAAGCCTCCAGCAAGTCACTCCCCGTTCAGGTGTGCGAGATCTGCGTGAAAAACTATCCGGGACAATGAATTCACACCCAACAAGTGTTGATCCACCCAAACCAAAAATAGCTGTTGCTAAACCAGCCAGGAAAAGTGCTGCTGTTGAAGCTCCTGAGCCAGAGATCAAAAAAACTGCCATTGTGGTTTCTAGAAAAGGATATCAGCAGAAGGCATAAATCTTGTCTTATTCTCTCATCAAGTGCTTGCACTGCTGCTCTCATGTTGTTTTCCATTAATGCTGAGGCCTAAATTTTCTGATTTATTGATATTTAGAAATTATTGTTCAGGTAACCTTTTTAGGCTGGGTTTATGTCATGCAGTCATATGCATGTTTCACGGTGCCTTGTTTCAATTTTGAATGAAGTTTTTGAGAGTGGTGAGATTGTAGTATCAGAATAATTATGAACCTGAGGTATTAAGCTTGCTCACAATTTGAGAAGGACTATAAGAAAGAAAACATTTGTGCTGGCCCTTGAGTTTACTAGTTTTATCAGTCAATTTATCACTTTAAAGACAAATGAAGGAACTCTGTCCTGTCTAGTTAGAGGTTTTGATTATGCTTAGTTGCCTTGATGCACTGTGATGGAGGCAGTTTTTTTCCCCGTTGTTTTTCTTTTTCTGATTTGTCAATTGATTGAAATCTTGATCTGTTGATGCTGTGTTGAAAAATTATAGGCTGCTGTGACAATTAATGATTTTAGCTAACGGGAACTGCTTGAAACACTCATATTTGTGCTAAACTTCAGCATCAGTAAATGTTTAGGTATGGATTCCATGACAACTAGATACTAGGAAGTTCTTGTAGACATGTCACTATGGGATCACTTAGTTGTGTTACGTGTTCTGCGTTGTGTATTTATTTCCAAACAGTTCATTGATTGGCAGTTAATCATGACGTGTAGTGTTGTTTGTTGGTCCTTTAGGCTGATAAGGCAAAACCTTCTATTAACTTTAGGTTGAAAGAAAGAAAAAAAGTGTTCACATAAGGAGCAATATGGAATGGCTCTCCTATACTGTTAGTGCCTAAACTCCCAACTCAGGTTATAACATGTCAATTAGAGTTAAGAAACCTCTGTTTGCCTGTAAAATCATTACTGCAGATTTGTTTTGCTATTTCTAACTCTTGAATCTTTTTTGCAGATGGATTCATCTGTAGATGGCTTTTTGCAGTCATTGGGTCTCGAGAAATATCTCATTATTTTTCAAGCTGAGGAGGTACAATATTACATGTGTACACATACAACATATATGCACTAGCATATCATCTTCCGGAGTTTTCTCTTGATTATTAACATGCGCCACTATATACAGGTAGATATGACAGCTCTTGTGCACATGACTGATGATGACTTGAAGGCTTTAGGGATACCAATGGTAAACTCAAGCTTATCTCTTGGCCAGAATATGCTTAAATTATGGCTGATTTTCTTCTATTGAAAGTCTTTGTAGCTCTTGATCATTAGGATTCAGACAGATAATCTCAGAGATCAGTAACTTAGGCAACTGTCTGATTTTCAGTTTCCAACTTCTCAAGACTTATCCTAACTGGCTGTCATCATTTCAAGCATTCTGTTTTTAACAAGTATAAACTTTTAATCTGGATCTAAGTCGCTAAGTTAGGATGAAAGGGTTTTCTTTAAAATGATCTAAAATCCGTGGATCCTTTTTGAGTGAATATATTTGCTGGGATAAGTGAGTTTTAACCATAATCTGCCTTCTCAATCGCCTGCTCTCTTCTTCACAAACACTCTTCACTTCAACCCTACGAGCACAAAAAGAAAAGAAAAACAAGAATAGTAATACTTTTGCTGTTTTCAACTTTTGGAATGTTGTCTTTGTTTTTTAAACAATTCGCATAATATGTTGTGCTATTAGACTTGGACTGCTGTTTTTGTAGGGTTGCCAGTATTATTATTATGTGATCTTTTTTCATCATGTCTTTTAACAATATTTGGAAATCTGATTGCTTCTGGGATGAGGCATTCACATGTCATAACATTACATTATGATTTTACTTTTCTCCCTTTTTTACCCTTTACAAATTGCATGGATTTAATATATGTTTGATAGGTCTACTGCACAGCAGTCTGTTGTCAATTTCATTTGAAGATGCCGTACAAAGCCTTCCCCCACCCCCAATTAGTGGTACCGTTCCATTTGCACCCACGTTTGCAAATTAATCTAGAAGAAAATTGTCTTATGACAAAATCATGTAGGTGTGAAATTTGAGTGTTCTGGTTATGCCTGTCTTGCATGATAAAAGCATATATATGCTAGAAATTGGAAAGGTCTCTCGTGCACCATGATACGTCACAATAATGTAAAAATGCCTTGTTTATACACTCAACTAGGCACCTGCCTGCCTTTTTAGCTTCTCTCTCCCTGTGACTCATTGTATGTAGTTTAGAATTCAAAACTCGTGGTTGAGATTCTTGGTTTGCTTCCACTTTTCGATTCCTGATAATATGTTTGGTTTCAGGGCCCAAGGAAGAAAATACTTCTAGCGGTGGAATCAAGAGGCTGAGATTTACGAGACATGTATTACTGGTTTGCCACCTTGGCTGGTACCTAGCGTTCATGTAACTGCTTCGCCTTGTTTTCCCTGGTATTGCTACAGTGACTTTTGCGGGTTAATTATCGTGAAACCAGTATGAGTGGTTAACTCTCGACAAATGTAGAAACTCTTTTCGGCCAGGTTCCTTTGGATTTTATGGATATTAGATAGAAGGTACAACCTTAAATTGATGCAATCTTTTTTCTTCGTTAAGCTTTGCTGTTGTACTTCAGTTTTTGGGTTGTTTCCATTGTTTAAGCTTTTACAAATTAAACCTCTAGCATGAAAATTTATAAATTAATTGAATATAATATTAAAACTTCAGATTTAAATCATACATTTATTAGAGAGCATGTTGCTCACTGGATTGTTTAAACTACAAATTTAAATCGGAATTCAACAAAATTACCATTTGTTAGAATCAGGTTGTCACCATTTGTTAGAATCAGGTTGTCAATACTGTTTTGTTGTGGCCGGAATGGTCTAAACGTTCAGTTCCATTAAAAAACTCGAGACAAAATGATATCGTTTTTGTTTCGGTTTTAATTCCAGTCCGTCCGGAAATTCCAGTCAAATTCTAGCTGGAACATTTCGGTATCATTCCGGCCTTCAAATCCTCTTTATTTTGATTATCTTGTGATTTTTTTTTTTAATTTTGAGATTATGTTTGTTTGATTTTGTGTTTGTATTGTATAATTTAAAGTTAATTTATCTTAAATTTTAATTATGCTTGTTAAATTAATATTTGAAGTTTATATATATATATATATATATATATATATATGAACAGTATAACCCTGAAACGACACGTCGAAATACTCTGAAATCAAAATGTTTTGTATCAATAGAAAAATTGAAATAATAACCGGATCAATATTAATAATCTTGGTTAGAATGGATATATCTCACTTGATGACAATACATTAAATAACCGTACGAAATTGTATTATTTAAATCTCATTTAAATTGGAACCAAACAAAATTAAGGTTAATTAATCGAGATATTATTTAAATTTAAAATTTAGGTCGAAGCCGGGGAAAAAATCTCTTCTAATTTAATTAGAGGTTTTCGATTTTACATTACATTTTGCCTTTCGAGAATCATTTTTGCCCACTGACGTTGAACTGTGCAGTGAATTAAAAGTTGCTTACCATGAAAGCTGGCTTTCCATAAAGAGTTGTGAGGAAGAGGAATGAGCCTGCCACCATTTATTTTCCTCTAGCAATGCGTTGTTCGTCTGGCATTTCAAAGTGTTTTTTAACATACATTTGGAGTAAAAAAACATGAATTAATTGCCTAATTATAACAAACATAAAATACTCGGGTTTTTTTCACTAAATAAGCCTCTAATGAACACAGCAAACAATCGATTCCCCCGTTGTAGAAACATACAGGACCAGACCTCACCGGATAAAATGTATTCAATGATTGCTTGTATTGTGAACTGTTTTCTTCCTTGAGTGTCTGGCAATTTGTATGGGGCTTAAAACCTTTGGAAGGAACTTGGACGTGGCCTGTAAGTATTAGCACTTGATTAGATACAAACAACCAAACTGGATGATAAATACCCAAAGCGCCGCCCTGTGGTGACTAAATTGTCTCTATGACGTCATCTGGAACCTCATTTCTCCAACAAATGGGGCCCTGTTCTTGAAAAATCACTTCCACGGCCAGCAACTAAGATGCCGCCTTTTCTTTAGCCTTCCATAGCAAGTACTTTGCCTTTTCTTGCTTGTATCTTCTCCATTCTCTTAATGCAGCAAGGAGGACATGCATAGAAACTGGCAAGAAGAATGGCTGTGCAAATAGTACCAAAACCACATGTCAGAATAAATCTGGACTGTTAAAAAACTTGACAGTGTATTCTACATAAATTTGCTAGTACTGGAAACTCAAATAGGATAAAGGAGAAATAAAAAATTGCTCTCAGAAACATACGGAATACACTGCAAAACAGTGCTCAAACGAGTAGTAGCTGACAGACATGATCGAAGGGTGGAAAAAGGCATCTTCTGCCAGAGATCTTGCTTGTCTTGAAGACACTGAGACAACAAGATTAAACTCACATTCAGGCTCCTGATGATTCAAAGTCTTGACAGGAAATCCTCATCTTAAGCCACAGGAATGGAGCTACAAAGTAGTGCGTAGGAACATACCAGCTGAAGCATCGTAAAATCCAAGAGAGGCATTACTTCGAGCTAAGTTTGCTGCTTCAAGGGAAAATTTTACCTGTACAAAGAGATTGTAGTAATGTGTTAGTAATTTTATTGTGCTCCCACGTCCAAAGAGATAAGAGACCACAAGAAATGACAACTCAGGCAAGACAAGATTCAAAGTATAAAAAAGCAGTGGCAATTGTAAATTCCAGGAAAAAAAATCATTCGGTAAATTTGGAATCCAAAGATAAAAAAGCCTTGGGAATGAAATGGCAAAGAAGACTAACATATTATATTCGAATATATACTCTGTAATTTAGCGTGAGAAAGAACAAAGTGATTATATGTTACAATAACAAAGTTGGTCCTATGTTCCTGCTACTGCTGCATCTGGAGATTAAGATGCACTCTTTTTATCCAGAGGACCCATTCTACTTTCACAAAATTTTGGGAGCATCAACACGGGGAACATGGAAGAAAGAACCAGAAGCAAAAAGAAAAGCCTCTGACTCCAGTCCTTGTAGTAAGTAGATCCAAACAATCATTCATTTAGAACATTCGATGCACTATTTGTAAGGATAACAAGCAAATGGTTAGCCTTCTCCCGGATCATTAAGTTCTAGTGCTAAAACTCTTCCATTCAACACTCAATGACTTGGATAGTATCTTCTGTAATCCATATTCTAAGTTCTAGTGCTAAAACTCTTCCATTCAACACTCAATGACTTGGATAGTATCTTCTGTAATCCATATTCTGCTCTTCTATGCAATTTTTCAATTTTAAGACTGTCACAACTCATAATAGATGTGTAATCCAAACTGCTCATAACTCTAATGCTTCCATAATGATTCTTTCCCTGTGTTTAACTTGTATTCTTATTCATCCTCAAATTAATATATCTCCTTTCTTCCATTATACAATCCAGCAGTCGTAATGCAATTTCAGCAATCAGAATTCTAGGTGATTAATGTCCAATTCGAAATTCATTCTGCCATCATGCGAGAAGAGGAAATGATTTTTTTAATAAAAAAAAAGGAAAAGGAAAATAATAGATAGTTAGATAACAAATAATTCTTTGATAGAATTAAATAATTTTAACCTCATAAAAGACTTTGAAAAGGTAAATTATTATAAAAAATCAAAAGGAGGATCATAATATGTCATGGTTCAAAAATAGAAAATATTTATTATGTCCTCATTTTATTAGGAATGAAAAATAAATGCTTACTAGAGGAGGTTTACCAAGTCATTATGATATTGTCAGAAAGCAGCCCAATTGATACCTTTCTGAATTCTCATTTTGAACAGTGAAATACAAATTAAAATTTTCAAAACATGAATTCTTGATTGATATCCAAACGAATTTTTGAAAATGTATTCTCTTTCAAAATCTGAAATGCATTTCAGAATGCATAATAAACAGGTTCTTTTTCCTCTAAACTCACAGAGCATACATAATTAATTCAGCAACAATTAAGGATGTAATGCTCATGAGAGGGGTGGGGGTCACAGAAACAAGTATTCATTTGACAACTGACCTGCTTTCCTATCTCATCCATGATAATCATCCTAGGCAGTGATTGAACCTGCAAGAAATATTGTCATAATCTTATCAGAGAATCTCTTCAAATCATGGTGGTGAGGTAATCAGTGCTTTAACATACCAATTTTGAAAGAGATCCCAGAGTTGTGGCACTTGAGTGAATATTAAAACACGTATGTTGCCGTGACAAAAAATCCAGTTCCCTACAGAATAATTATGATCAATGACAAATATGCTCACGTTGAGCTACAACTTTGAGTTTTCCAAATTTTATAATTCTACAGAGATGCCTTGAAAAATCAGTAAAAGAGAAACACGTAAGCAACAAAATGAGGTGTGAAGAATTCTGGAACACGACTAATTAATTTCACAGTGACTAACAGCCAGATGGAGAAAATTGTTGTTTTCAGCTTCTACTGCAGTACTCATTGCTGGTTTTTTATATGCAGTAAATGAAAAGATGATGATAGAGCAATTTTATTAATCTCTAATACCATTTTCTCACCATTCTGTGAAGCCTTTTTCACTGGCTAAAAGTCCGTACGTGTCCAACGCACCCACATGAAGACTGCCAGATTTTAGACCAAAAAGTTGCCGAAATTGCCCCGCAAAAACTTCAAAAATTTTCTGAAGGTCCTGTTTCAGGATATGCCAGTGTCAGAGTTGAGATACATAAATAAAAGCAATCTGCTATAATAGAACATGGGTTTCTAGTCACTTCAGCTAGAGAAATAAATACACAACAATTCAGTACAATACTTGATTACATAAATCACTTTGATTCCCCTGCCCAAAAATAAGTTCGGCAGATTTTTCTGTGACACTGGAAAAAAAGAGTGCAAAGGCATATTATTTATATTCTTAACTTTACACTTTACACACTAAGTTGAGATCAAATCAATCAAATAAAGCAGGTTTGACAACAGTATCTCTTCGACCTTCTAGGCATAGCAGGGTGACAGCACTGACTGAATGTACCAGGAGAAACTTGAATGATAGATGTTGACCAGATTGCCAGGAACCTAGATTAAGGTTTTATAAGAACCCCAATAGATAGCAACCCAATCCTTGTAATTGTTGCTCGAGCAATAAAACAAATAAGCCATAAAAATGAAACAAGTTTCAAAGACATGCTAATCACAACATCTTATAACAAAATACTTGAAATATATGGATCAACTTTTTTTTTTGAAGGGGGGGTTGCTTGTATGCCACAGTTTTGTCTAGCTGGTATTTGGGTTACGTTTCAATGAACTTTGGATATCATTTTAAACTTCAATTCATCAAGCTTAACAGAATAGTGATAAAATTTAAACGAGTAGGCATGTTTCAGTCAAACAGGACAGATACTAAACTTGGCATGAGATATGTGGCAGAGAATAAAAAAGGAGTCAAGACTGGGAACATTTCCATTTTAAGTGGAACACCCCGGCCAATTTTAAAGTCAACGAAAAAAAAGGCATATGTAGACACACTAGGATAATTTTATAGATAAAAATCTGACCTCAGGAGACATTATATGCTTAACAAGAAGCTCACTGTCTGAATCCCTAGAACAGCTTTGAGGATTCCACACCATGACACCTCCCCACATCTGTGATATGACATTTGGAGACAAATTATAACATAAGGCAATAATTTTGTAAGAATCATTGGTTGATAAACAATTGAATATTAAACCAACAAATGCTTGATAACTAACTGGAGATATAAAGGCATTTGTTTTAGAAATTTCTCCATTTGGAAGCTGTAGAAGAAGAGGACATTCCTTTGCAGATGGCACGTATCTGAAACAAAAAGGAAAGAGAATTGATATAGAGAGCTATTGATGAAACAAGATCCTATTATTTCCTTAAACTAATGACTAAAGATTAAGCCATTGTTACCAGAAACAAACATGAAAAAGTCTCATCCAAAACAAATATTGGGCTGGAAAATCTCAATGAATTATTGCTAGGAAAAATACATGCAATCAAGCAAAAAGAAAAAAGGAGTTGAGATACTTATGAGGGTGACATGTAACATGCTATATAAACTAATTATATCCATTCAATGTAATTGTGCCATAAAAGAGACATATTTTAATTTTAAAAGGGGAAGGAGATTGAGTAAAAGAATGTACACCACAAATTGCAAGATTTTTGATCGCCCACCAGCAGCAATAGAAGTATCCAAGTGCCACTCATTTGAGTTCACCTATTAAAAATATTTGAAAACATTAAGACAAAATGACAAGATCAAAAGTCCATCATCAATGAGTAGAGTAAGAAAATGTATACAACCAAAACAAATCTTCTGAGGGCTTGGACCAGGGTGTTGTTTGGTTTAAACAAAGTTAAATGGTCTGACTGTCTGGTTGCCCAGCAAAACAAGCTTAGGAACTTGAAGAAACTTACAAAGAAAGGAAGATCCTTTGTACTAAGAATATAGCCGCCTAATTTTTCATCCCATGAAGAAAATGAAAACTTTGGAGTGTAGTACAAAACCTATCCATAAGAAAGATCACCAACAAGAGGAAACACATTAAGGTTTCAACTGCAAACAAAATTACCATAAGTACCAAGATTCCATAAATCATTCAGGAACAAAGATGATTCATTACTTGGCTTTCCACGCTTATGTTTGCTATTGGTCCCAGCGTATCAATCATAGGAGCCAACAGAGTTTCATCTATTTTCTGAAAATCCCTGCAATACAATGGACTAACTGAGCACTTGAACAGAACTAAATTCGTATTTGCAATAGTTCCCATGATAGCAAGCAAACACAAATTCCATGTATACTAATACCGACCCATAACAACACATTTTTTGCTACTAATCACACAGATGCTAGTTTCATACACTAATCACCACCGAGTTGGACAGAAAGGTATAAAGAGCTACAAGAAAGCGAAGCTTCCTTACCAATCATAAATCCAATCCCTGGGATCTGCATTGAGCAAGTTAAATGAAAGAACAATCCTCCCATCGGCACCAACAGGCATAAACTCCCCATGAATTAACCCTTCCTCTCTCCCACCATTGACAAACACTTTGACAAATATTTCCGCCAATCTCTCGGCCACTTCTTCCACTCTCCAATCCCTCCCTACAATCCAAGCATGCCGGTACTTCCCAACAACCACTTTCACTCCCTCCACACCATCTCCATTCACCACCACCACCACACTATACACTTTCCCTCCAAAATCCAAACCAGCTGACTCCAAAGCTTCATCGACACTCTCATCATCACTGAAATCCAAGTCAGCAGCTCGGATCGAGCCGCACTTGTAAAACTTAGACAAAGATTGCGTGCAATCCCCGTTGTCTAGGGTTAGAGAGAGTGTGAAGTTGTTGGTGCAGGCTCCACATTGAGATCCTATTCCTTTGGAGGCTAATTTGGTAATTTTGGTGCGAATTGAGAGTTCAAGCTCGTCTAAATTTACGTCGATTGAAGAAGATTTGGGATCAGAGGGGACAAAAATGGCTTGGAAATGGAAAGGAAAAAGGAATGGATTGGAGACAACATCGTTTGAGAGGATATCGATGTCGTGGAAAGGAAGCGGAGAGCGGTAGATCTCAACGGATTTGAATAAAAAAGGGAAACCTAAAAGGAAGGAGACAAGGACTGTGAAGGTAAGGAAGAGGCGCTTCAACCCCGGTTTTGTTTTGCGCATGGTTTTCGAGTCGAATTCCGGTTCAGATGGTGGAGATGGCGGTGTTTCTGGTGGTGGATGATTTGGAGATTCGGAGATTTCTTCTGCCATGTTATTGATTACTGATTAGTGATTGATGCTCTTGCTCTTCTCTCTTTCTTGATCAACGAGCTATGAAGCCGCTGCATCCACTAAACAATGGAGAATTAGACGGTTTACTTTATCCCTAGGAATTTAGAGCATAGTTATTAAACCCGCCGTGCACTGTGCTTGAAATTTGCTATCATCCACCGGCTAAGGTTATGTTCTGCCATATGTCATATGAAGAATTCAGTTTTTTTTTTAAAAAAAAAAAAAAAAAAACTAGAGTGAATCACTTCCCAAATCCTCAGATGACTAAACAGAACCTTAGCTTGTGAATGGATACACATTAGCAAGTTTCAAGCACAGTGCACAGTTTCTCTCATCTCCCCGGCCCTTGAAACCAGCTTTATACCCTGGCTGATTCTCAAAGAACTGCACTTCCCCTTTCTCGATGCTAAACTTATGGTTAACAAAATGAGCATCAAAGTCCCTAAATTGCAACAGAAAAACCCCTAAATTTTGTGAACATGCCATTAAACCAGAACCCTAAAAATCAATGTGTAAAAACCGTGTGTTGAAACCTGTGGAGAGAAGAATAAACGAGAGGTTAACTTGCCTGAAATTCAATGCAATCCAAGCTTGAATTGAAGGCCTGTGCTCGGTAGATTAGAAAGAAGAAAAGGCAGATTGCGAAGATCGGAAGCGGGGAGATCTTAAATTCAAATCCAAGGAATGAGTGAAGAAACCATAAACCAGCATTTCTCTCCACTCCAGTGATTTGAATTAAAATGGAAAATACATATATATTTTTCCTACTCCAGTGATTTGAATTAAAATGGAAAATACATTTAAAATTTTCCTATTTTTAATTATTTTTTTTAGGAAAAATAAATTATATATTGTGAAGTCTCAAAAGAGTTCCGACAATCAAATATTTAAGTGTTTTTTTAAGGATAGTGAAGGTTTTTCAGTGTAAAAAAAAAACAAAAAACACATTTATATTCCAATTAAAAATGAAAAAAATATTTTACTCCATTCTAACTTGATTTGAAACAGAACAAATACATTATTTTACTATTACAATTCACGGTAATTCTCCTGAAAATCGCAATATATATTTTTGGTAAATTAGGCAGTCTACTGTACTTGAAGTTTTACTCTAGAGGAACAAGAGGTCTCCTTGAGACTTGAGAGCGATGGCCAAAGAAGACAGAGCTCTAAATTCAAAGAAATATGGGCGAAGCAAGTAATTCAACGTAATCTATGTCTTGCTGGTAGTGTTTATTTGCCAACGACATCGTACAAGCACTCATCACTCTCTCTTGTACGCGCCCTTTACATGTTTGTTATAAGTTCCCAGAGAAGCTCAAATGCGTGCAGAATGAGAACTTACACAATCAAATCTCTTTTCAAACACCCGTTTACCTTCTCTATCACAATCCGATCGAAAACAACGTCAGCCCAGTACGTAGCATCGAGAGCTAGAGATGCCACATTTGAGAAGCTAATGGACAAATATAAAAACTTTGTCAAAGTCATTGCCATTCAAGATTTGATTCTCTCAAACCCTAACAAAACCCCTCCATGCATTTCACTTGATTTCCTTTCTAAACTTTCTCAGAAGCTCCACCTTAACCGCGGTGCACCTTCGTTTCTCCGGAAGTATCCTCACATTTTCCACATTTTCTATGACCCCACGAAGTCCCAGCCTTTTTGCAGACTAACTGGTAATGCTCTTGAAATTTCCCGCAAAGAAGAAGAAGCTGTTAATGCTTCATTGCCTCTTGTTGTTGACCGATTGGTTCGGCTTTTGTTTATGTCAACGTCCAAATCACTGCCACTTCGTGCTGTTTTTAAAGTTTGGAGGGAGTTGGGCCTTCCTGATGACTTTGAGGATTCAGTGATAGTGAAAAACCCGAATCTTTTCAGACTTTGCGATGGAAATGAACCCAGCACACATGTTTTGAAACTGGTTGGTGAGTTTCCTGGTAATCATTTTACGGCAGCGGTTGAGAATTGGAGGGTTACGGAGTGTTGCAGAGAGGACTGCAGTGTTGATAGAATGGGCATTCGGTATAGTTTTAAACATGTGTATCCACCAGGAATGAGGTTGAGCAAGTCTTTCAGGGCGAAAGTTAAAGAATGGCAGAGCTTGCCTTATTTAGGACCCTATGAGGACTTGACGGAGAAGAAGAAGACCAAGGCAGGACATAAGAGATTGGAGAAACGGGCAGTTGCTATTGTGCATGAATTCTTGAGCTTGACAGTGGAGAAAATGGTGGAAGTGGAGAAGATCAGTCATTTCAGGAATTGTTTCGGGATTGATATGAACATAAGGGATTTGTTCTTGGATCATCCAGGCATGTTTTATGTGTCTACTAAGGGGAAAAGACATACTGTTTTCTTAAGAGAAGCGTATGAGAGGGGTCGTTTGATAGATCCCAATCCAGTTTATGATGTTAGGAGAAAGCTTCTTGATCTTGTTTTTCTGGGGCGCCATGATATGCTGGAGTCTGGATCAGAAAATGAGAATGTTGACTGAATTAACAAATTCTCAATTGTGTAAGCTTTGTTGTCCACGCGTAACTTGTCCAGTAACATAGATTTGACGATTTTTAGTGTATGATTGAACATTTCCAAATCTCGTGCTTAATTTTCTAGAATAAAAGTATAGATTTAAACTCATAATTATTTGTTCAGCAAGATTTTGATGTAATATTAAAAAATAATTTTATTTAAAAATTTAAATTATTATATAATTCTTCAAAATATAATTTATATTATTTTTTAATATTAGTTACTAATCCTTTTTCCCATCATGATTCTGTCTTGTTATTTGCTGATGTACTTAATGCTTCTTGAAATATGCAATTGTTTCGAAGATTGCAATTTGTATGTCTTTTGCATCAATATCAAACACATAATTTACTGCTGTGTTCATTATATATTAATTACACGGTGAAGAGCTTAAAACTCCTTTGGTATTTCTGAAAGTCAGATTTTTGAGAAGGGATGTGAAACAAAAATCTTTGTTTAAACGATTGATAGATAATTTCTCATGCTTAATGGGTGCATAAATCATGGTAATGTAACTTGAAAGTGATGTACCTGCAGAATAATTTCTTTTTTTAATTGGCCCGTTTCCCCTAAATCTGCTGGTTGAATTACTTTTGATTAATTTCTTGAAGAAGCTTTGATTAATGTTCTGGGCTGTTAAGAAAGCAAGACGACTTTGATGTCAATGTTCATTTCTTTGATAAATGAAAGTATCTTACTCATCAAGATCATTTTCTGATTACAGTTCTTTGCTGTTTTGACCTGTCACTCGTAAGTTTAGTGCCTTATTTTTATGATCTACCTCCTCCTCCTGTGTTTGTTTTCACTCTTCGCAGCCCTCTTTCTCCAATCACCCAATTCTAGTGTTAGAAAGGATTGTCGTGCATTACTGAATTATTTATAGCTTGCTTGCTTCTCTAACAGGCTGACGCGAAATATCATTGAGCAGGCTCAAGCTAACCAGCTTCGAGCTACCCAACTTGTCAGAGGTGATGTTCTCAAACCATTCTCCAGGAGGGCTGGGCTAACCTACTTCAAACCCACTTGTTAAAGATAAGATTTTAAGGTGCTAATAAACTAAAGGTGGAACCAAAAGGCTGGGACAAGAGGACTGCGGAACTTGAAAAAGGGTCCCTGGCTTAACAGGCCGAATAAATGAAAACATGGTACCTGACTACCTGTCATGTTCTGGGAAGGAGAGGTTCGTCCTTATCGGGCTTGAATCTGCCAAGGTTGTGCCATTGATCTTCACCAACTTTGCGCCGAGAGCGATGATTTAGAGGAGCTTGCGAGTTAAGATTCTAGGGTAGTAAGCATTTATGCATGTGAAAAGATTGCGAAGGCTAGGCTTAGTTTCTGTCCCCTGTTTAGTCCTGAAAGTCTGTTGGTACAGAAGCATCTATTAATCGGAAAACATCCATTAATACAGATGTTTCTTGTTAAGACATCCAAGATTTGTTGCAGAGGAATTGGAATGGCTTGGCTAGACACAGAGATTAGATTGCAAGCGAGAACCGAAAAAGTATCATATACACTGCCAGCGCCTGTTTATCTACGTGTGTTTGTCTATGTTTCAAGAAGAAAAAAAACTTTTTTTTTTCTTTTGGCTTGAACCCATTTTTTATCGCGTAGACAAACGACTCCTAAGGATATGATGTTTAGCATCAAGTTTAATTTGTTTTTTATATATATAATTTGATTTATTTTATTTTAAATTATTTCTTTTTGTTCGTTTTGATAATCTTATATTAAAAATAAATTTTTAAAAAATATTAATTTTATACATTTAAAAAAAATATATTTAAAAAAAAAAAGCTATCATATTTATAAACAGCTTAATGCAAATTTGACCCAAGTGTAGCCATGAATTGGCTAATTACGAAAATTATTCTGATTTCAAGATGGAAAAAAAAAAAAAGCTGTATTGAGTTTCACTCTTTGATTTGGGATTATTTATAATTTGATTTCAAGATAGCAATTTGTATTTTTTATTTATTTTGTTTCGGTCCTTTCATATGAGAAAAGAAAAGAATTGAATGATTAAAAAGAAAAATAAATATTTAAACAGGTAAATAAATAGTGTTTAAAACAACAATGATTAATTATTATTTAATCTCTAAAATTAATCATTTTTCAACCCTCCCCCAAAACCCATCCATTTTCAGGAGAAAAAAAAATCAAATTTATAACTGTTTGTTTTTGTATTTTTTATTTACCTCAAATTATTTTTATTATTTTAAAGTTATTTAATTTATTGATATTAAAAATAAATTTGTATATATATATATAAATAAATAAATAAAAACATTTTAAAAACGAACTGCTCTAATTTCCTCCCTTTTCATCTCTCGTTTCCCGACGGCTACTGAAGTGACGTAGGCTTTTGCAATTTTCATCAAAATCTAATTATCAGCCCTTCTAGACAAATGCGGCTACTTTCAAGCCCAAAACGCCTAAAGCCTCTGCTTTTAGCATGCAAAGATGAAGCTCCCGTAAAACAAATCCACGCACTCATCATCACGACCGGTATCTTCTCCACCAATTCAAGCTCCAATGGCCTTGTCATCGCCTCATATGCCCGCATTGGTGACATCATGTCGGCCCGCCACGTATTTGACAATTTGCCTCAGGGAGGCGTAGACTCTTGGAATTCCATTATCGTTGCGTATTCTCGGAGATATTACTTGAATGAAGTCTTGATTCTTTACCATCAAATGGTAAATGAAGGAGTTAAACCCGATAGCTCCACTTTCACTATAGCAATTAAGGCGTCTTCAAGCTTGAAGGATTTGGAAGTTGGAGAGAGAATTTGGCGTCGAGCAGTGGATTTTGGATATGGATGTGATGTGTTTGTCGGTTCTTCTGTTTTGAATTTGTATGTAAAGTGTGGGAAAATAGATGAGGCAAAGTTGGTGTTTGATAAGATGGTGAAAAGAGATGTAGTTTGTTGGGCTACTATGATAACAGGGCTTGTGCAGAACGGAAAGGTGTTAGAGGCAGTTGATATGTTTCGAAGGATGCGAAAGGAGGGGATCGAAGGAGATGGGGTTCTGATGTTGGGATTAGTTCAGGCTTGTGCTATCCTTGGAGAGTCGAAGTTCGGTCTTTCAGTTCATGGGCATGTGGTTAGGAGAGAGATGCTTAGGGATGATGTTATTCTTCAAACCAGCCTTGTTGACATGTACGCCAAGATTGGGGACTTGAAGCTTGCTTCTCATGTTTTTAAGCAGATGCCCCGGAAGAATGCCGTTTCTTGGGGTGCATTGATTTCTGGCTTTGCTCAAAATGGTTTTGCAGAGAATGCGCTTGATTTGTTGGTTGAGATGCAGACTTTTGACTTCAAACCAGATACGGTGGCTCTTGTTAGTGCACTTTTGGCTTGTTCACAAGTAGGGCATTTGAAACTAGGCAAGTCAATACATGGATATATAGTTAGAAGGCTTGATTTTGAACTTGTTCTAGGCACCGCATTGATTGACATGTATGCAAAATGTGGAGCACTTTCTTGTGCACGTGCCATATTTGATCGGGTGGATTCTAGAGACGTGATATTGTGGAATACAATGATCTCCAGCTATGGTATCCACGGATATGGAAAGGAAGTTCTCTCTCTATTCCTAAAGATGAAAGAAGCAAATATTAGTCCTAACCATGCAACTTTTGCGTCTCTTCTCTCGGCTCTTAGTCACTCTGGACAAGTAGATGTAGGTCAATACTGGTTTAATGCCATGGCTAATGAATGTAAGATCCCACCAAGCGAGAAGCATTATGCTTGCATGGTTGATCTTTTGTCCCGAGCAGGACGAGTGGAAGAGGCTTATCAGCTAATAGAATCTATGAACACAGAACCAGGTTTAGCTATTTGGGTTTCCCTCCTGTCAGGTTGCCTTAATTATAGGAACTTCTTATTTGGAGAAGTGGCAGCAAAGAAAATCCTTGATTTAAACCCCGATGATTTGGGAATTTATGCCTTGGTTTCAAACTTCTTTTCCTTGGCTAGGATGTGGGATAGAGTATCTATTTTAAGGAAGATTATGAAAGAAACAGGAATGAAGAAAGTTCCTGGTTATAGTGCAGTGGAAGTGAATGGAAAGCATGAAGCTTTCCTGGTGGAAGATAAGAGCCATCATCATTATGAAGAAATCTTACAAATGTTGGATAGTTTGGATAGTGAGATGAGAGCTATCAGACATGTCCCAGACAGTTCACATGACGTTGAAGAAGTGATTTGATATTCTTTGATCAATAGCTTTGGAGATCCTGTTGTGGAAGGCCTTTTTGTCCTTCATATTAACAGCTTCTTATTGGGCACCCAGAAACTTAGATGCCAAGTCCCTGCATGATTCTCATCAAGCAAAATGATTCCCCTAAAAGTGCAAGTACAAATCGCAACCTGTGCATATGGTGCAACTAAGAAGATAACTTTCCGTGGGGATGTCTTAGATTGCCAGATTCTAAAGTTAAATCATTTTGGGCACTTGAGCTGTCATGCTGACCAGAGAAATACCGGCAACTCAGAAGCTTTTACTTGTTTGATTGGTTCACAAGGACCAGGTTTCCCTTCCATAACCGGAGGCTTTGTGTGACGTCTCATGCGGAACCACGTGGGTTTAAACCCTTTCGTCTCCCCATAGAGCATGCAGTCCAGTGTTTGGCATTACCAGGGTTCAAAAGATTCGTAAACCCAAGTATCGCGATGCTTAGGCGAGTTGTGAAAGTTTTTTGCACTGAAGTTAGCCATATATGTTAATCTGACCAGGGATAAACACCAAAAATACAAAAAGAGTCAGCGATTCTGCCGTGCGCGGGTGTGTAGTGAGAAACACGGTGCTCTTGAACATCAAATGCCTGGCTGAAGTTCTCGGTGTTGATTCAAGTCCTACACTATAATGGGAACAGGATCAGTTACCTATTCAAACCATGGGGTTTCCCAAAAATATCTGGGAAAACAACACCAATGTATTTCAATATTAGGCTTTTGCTGAGACTGTTACATAAATAAAGGCACCCACAAAAGAAAGGAAAGGAACGGAAAATGTGAGAGAAAGAAGTGAAACAGTTCCAACCACCCTTTCTTTGTTTCAAAACAAGAACACCATCAGCAATCTTAAACACTTTACCACATCAATTGGAGAAAACAAAATGGAAATAACTGCCGCTATCAAAATATCCTGACACTGGGTAATCCGACACATTCCCTATCTCTAAAAAGAAGCCAGTCCCTCCTTTTACTCATTTAAGATGGCATCAACAGGTGACTGTTTCCATGAAATAAAGCAGATGGTTTCTGCAACATCTTCGGTGAAAGAAAGATATTCATTATCAAAACTTGATTGGTATCTTTTAAAATTTCTTCAAATCCTTTGTCTTGTAGCTTGAGCCTGAAGATTTTGGTTGTCTTCTAACAGTCGATCATATTCCAGCAATAGGTCAGCACACTGTTTCTGAAGGGAAACAACGTGTGCTTCGGCAGTTTCAATCTGCTTGTCCTTATGCTCGGATTCCAGCTTCAGCTTCTTCAAATTCTCTGATAGAGTAGAACTTTGTTCTTGTAGAAGCTTCATTTCCTTGGAAGCTTTGTCTTCCTTCTCTTTAAGTTTCATTTTCTCTTCCTGAAGCCTTTCAACTTCTGCTTTAGAAGATCCCACGGTACTCCTCAGCCCAATAAGTTTCGAAAGGTAGTGGTGCATCCGATCAATTAAGAACCCAAGAAACAGGGTAAAACCTGCACAATCAAGTTCAAACCACAAAATACATTGGTGAACTCAAAGAAAGAAGCCATGGAACAACTTAGCCACCGCCACTAAAACTATTATAAAAGAGCTCAGCTTGGACATATAAATACTAGAAATGTTGTTAGGCAGAGGTTCAATGACTTTACAATATCCAAACTATTATTTTGGCAATCACATGACATATACATAAACAGATGATCATTTCAAGATATCCACCAATATCAAGTCCATGTTCATTTTACTAAATGTTTGACGATTGATTTTACTCGAAGCTTTCACATGATTGGATCTGGATTTGACCATGCTTTACTCTTTTTTCCAATCAAATTATAAAAGCTATATATCTAATGGCACTCAGCGGTTCATCCATAACAAATTCACTTCTATGGCAGATTGCCTGCACAATATGAGACATCCTCCATCTAGTTTCACAGTCAAGAATGGCAGATAATCATTTCCTCATGTATATAAACTCATTATCTTCACCATTTCATATGTTCCATTTGAGATGCAAGAGCAAGCAAGAAAGATTAGCACATTGTGCTAAATCCATTAAGAAAAACACTGAAATGCATAACTGACCATGGTGTACAGTCTAAAATCATAAAGATTTCTTACCTAAAAGCCTCCAGAAAAGTTCACAGCTAATCTCTTCCTAAATCTTCCAAATGCAATATCAAGCACATTAAACACCGGATTACGACAAAAGTGATACTTGGTGCAAGGATCAATACACAATCTCTGTTCAGCTTTCTTTTGCTGTAGTCATAATCCATCCATTTTATAAAGGAGACGATGGAATAGGAGAAGAGGAAACTATTCCAAGTTATTTGCACTTTAAATTATTGATTGTTTTTGTTAATTATTTGCTCTAATTGTGAAATTTTATCATTCTTTAAGGAAATAGTTTTTTACTTGTTATGTCATATGATTGGTAATTAAGAGTATGGGCTTATTTCTAGGACTCTTACAGGGTCTTTTGTGTGCCTATATAAGCACACATGAATGTTGTAGTGAGAAGTCCAATTTATGAATTAAATACAGAATTTTCAGTTTTATTTTTGAGAGGTGGATCTCCTCTTTTTTTCTATTTCTTGTGGATTCAAGTACCAGTGCTAAATATTGTATCTTTTCTTCAAACCCCTTTCTCCCTTAAAATTCCATCTCATCATACATCAGGAGACCGCAAAGACAGTAGAAAATAATCTCTAACACTTGCACGCATGTACCAAAACATACTCGACTTTTGAAGGCAAAATGATGTTACATCCACAGCTATTGTCAACGACATCTTTACTGCAAAACGGTACTGACACTCCAAAAAAGTTTAACTACACTCCCACTATTCTATACTTGGACACAAAATTTAAAAACAAAGGTGGAACAATGGGGTATGGTTCTACATTTTCTGGATTACCCACATCACCGCCCCCTTAGCTACCGTAGAATGCACACTTTGGCATTGCCATCCCATGGGACAGCAGTGCAAATTCTAAAATTTTGAGGAACTTCCCAAAAACTCAGCCTTTTGGAGTGCTATCCTGCGGATACCAACATCAAACAAATCCTAAATAAGACAAGCTTGTACACACTCATAGAGCATAGATTTAATCCCTATAAAACCACTCAGACTCGCACTCTGAAAATTGTACCCAACGTTTTGAGGCAGTGCACACTCATATGATGAACCACATATTTAATCAAATCTAAGATCAGCACTTCTATCAGTAAAAACAAAAGCACATTCAGATCTGGAGGGGAAACTATAACTACCAACAGTTGCTTCACAATCCAAAAGCAAACTTTTGGAAACAAGGAATGATGCTTGTATGGTTATTTCCATCTTCTTGAAAGTGTAACTATTCTCCAAACAGAAGTCCACAATTTTACAGATGGTTTCCCCTTCTTTTATTTTATTCAATGATTAATAAGGATATTTTCAACAAAGGGAGACAAGGACAAAAAAAAAAAGGCTAATACTACCAGTTGTAATGGTTAAAGCTGGTCAAACATCACCTAAACCTTTCAACATCAACCCAACAAAGTTCACATATTTCCTTTCTAGCTCATTTAGGACCCGTTTGGCATTGCGATCCAATCTGCTTATTGTTGCTTTTCGACGTTTTTTTTTTTTTTTTCATTTTTAAAACCGGCGGTTTAGTGTTTTTAGATCATTTTGATGTGCTGATGTCAAAAATAATTTTTAAAAAATAAAAAAACATCATTTTAATGCATTTCGGCACGAAAAGCACTTTGAAAAGCAACAGCAACCACACTCCCAAACACCCCCTTAATCAAAGATGCACAATAGCAACATTAAGCTGCATTAACTTAAAATAAACAGTAAGGCAATGCTATTACCTCAGCCAATATCATCCCTGAACAAGAAAAGTCAGAAAATGAAATAACATGTTCATTAAGTGAGTTTAGTGCTAATGAAAGAAGAATCAAGATCGGTGGTGCATATTTTGTCAATAAAATTTCTCATAGGTACAAAAGGTGGTCTATGAAATAAATGATATTCTAAGTTGCACTGACTTAAAAGAGACAATAAGGTGATGCTATTACTTCAACTAATATCATCGCTAATCAATAAAAGTCAGAGAATGAAGTACCAATTTATTGTGTGAGTGTAGTGCTAGTGAAAGCAAAATCAAGATCCGATACTTATTGGTCATTTTGTAAACTGCAGCCTAACAAAACCGGTGGTGCATATACTCTCTATAAAGTTCTCATTGGTACAAAATGTGGTCTATGATTCTCATCTCAATTTCCTTCTGCACTGTGTACAACGATTCACTCGCTCAATAATATCTTACCATGTGAGGCTGGCCATGTAGAGAATTTCTCATTGTACTCTTAGTAAATGCATGGTATTCCACAAAAGTGTACGCTGTCAGGTTATGCACCCTTAACTCAAACTCCCCATCTCTTTTCATTAATGTACCTCCAATGGTCTGGATTTCCACCTCCTAGACTCATAAGCAATAATGTATCAGGCGTTTTATCTACGCGAGAGCTAACACTTCCATTTGTAATCTAAAACTTAAATGCCAATGAGGTTCATATGCTCTACGTATTTCTAATGATTATAGCCTTATCTTATGGGCTTGTGCAATACAATTAAGTGCTTAGATGATGCACAGACTTAACATTAATTGAGTTCATAAATGCAAAACAAAAGTTTTCCATCCAAAACATAACCAAACACAACATAAGAAGCTAAATGCAAGAAACACAAAGAAACAAGCAAACACAGAGGGACTAAAGAAAAGAATAGGATGATACCCATGAGTGATGCCTCAAGCAAGTGGGTTCTCCATAGGACCTGATCCATGGGTGACATGGTGCCAAGCTTTGCGCCCTTATTTTGGATCTTGACAATGTTCATGAGGCTAAAAAACAGAATCACAGACATGGTACCGGCAATAGTTTTCACTGTAGCAGGACGCTTTCCCATCTTCACCTGATCCAGACTCTTCATCACCAACTCTCTCAGTGGCCCAATCTTTACCAGCAGCAAAAAAGCCACAACCCCCTCAGCAAATATAACTAAGAACAACAGCTGAATCATCTCTGCTGCTACACAAGGCAATACCCGTCTACAGAACTAGGTTCTATCTTTAGGAAAGGGAGAATTCTTAGGCCTATAGATCATAGATTAAAGCAGAAACTGCAAAAAGATCAAAGCTTTTTGTTTTTAATGGAAACCCATTTGTCCTTTACATGTGATGTGAGCTAGCACAAGTGGATTATCTGTGCTTAATAGCACCAGAAATTTTCCAGGAGAAAGGAGGTTTGTAGGAAGCGTTCAATAACTCTATTTTAGTTCATGTAACTAAGTATCTATCTTAAACAACAGCAAAAGAAGCCAGTTTTACATCTAAAAAAAAGTTTCAAGGCTACAGATCTGAGTAATTAGCTCTAGTGAGGAAAAGGTGGAAACTTTTTTTAAGAAGCCGCTCTAGTTTTTTCCTTGGATTTTTGGGGATTACTACGGGGTGATTATGCAAAAGGGTTTGCTTTTGCCAGGCAAGCAGAGATTAGGGAGTGATAAAAGTAGGAACGAAATGGCAAAATGGGCATCAGTCAAAAGTGAAAAAATCCAAGAGGGGTGGAGAAAAAAGTCATCAGGAGGTGCAAAAGCAGGGCATTAGGCTTGGAAGCAGAGGTTACCGTGTGTGTAAGTAACAGGAGTACAGTGCTTGTTACGCGAGAGTTTAGACTAGTGACTACGATGATTGTTGTACTGCTGTTAGGTTTCTTTTACTTTTTTCTTCGCCCTCTGATTGGAACACAGTAGAGCTGTTGTGTTGTCCTCTCTTATATAGAAAGTGGATTGATTTGTTGAAAGAGAGACTTGCCGATGGACCTTTCAGACAGAGCTTGTTGATAACCTGCACAGTACAACGCTGCACCCCTCGCGTTAATAGCAACTCGGAGAGTTAAAAAAGGCTAAAAGCTTTTGTTTTTCATTTTTATAAGTTTAAGAGGTGATTTATATTGAATACTTGAAATAGTATTTTTCAGTGAAAGAGTTATTTTTATATATATTTGATTCAACAAAAAATATTTAATATATTTTCATGAAAAAAATGATTTTAATTCTACTTATATTAGTTATTTATTAATAATAAATAGTTATATAAATATTATATATATATTAATATAAAATTGGCTCTCTATGGTTTTTGTGTGCAAATATAAAAAATATTATATTTATATTATTAAAAAAAACCATATTATTAATTTGATTTTTTAAATAGTTTTTTTTAATGTAGCCATGTACTTCTCGTAATTTGTCTACTACTGTATGTGCCATGCCATCACAAGTAGACCTGTTCAGGACCTGAGGCTGGGCCGGGTTGGTTTCGGCTTAGCTCAGTCCTGTGACTCCATGGCTTTTTGGGTTTTGTTTAGGACTTGAACTTTCTAGCCCGATTCGTGGGCTAATTAATCATTATATGTATTTTTTTAATATTTTCGATTAAATTCTTTTGATAAATAATTTCCTTTAGATCTTAATATTAGCAATTTATATGTATATGTATGTGACATTATTTATGAGATGATATTTTATATTTATGTAAGATCTGTATATCATCAATAAGAATATATTAAAAATAAATAGACCATGTTAGTAGTTGTATGATAAAGCTAAATAAATCTAATATAATAACATATTATTTCCTTTTTAATTTTCAAGGACATGTTGGTTTCTCCTATATAAAAGTTGGTGTAAATTAATTTTTGAAATAAAACCAAGCATTGGATCAAGGACCACCATTTTTTTTTAATTCGAGAAAATTTCACCTCTAAAAACTGTATTTTGTAAGTTTAGATGAGCGAGTAAAACTCTGGTTATTTCAAATTCTTACAATATATATATGTTCTTACTCGAATTTAAATTTAAAATTTTTGTGCTACCATTGCTAATTGATGTTTTAGTTTTTCTATAAAAAAAATATTTTTATTTTAAATTAAAAAAATTGGTGTTATTAAATTATTTTTATTTACTGATATTCAAAATAATTTTTTAAAAACAAAAAAAAAAACATATTATTTTAATGTATTTTTCAATAAAAAAATACTTTTAAAAAACATTTCAATTATATTTCTAAACAGTAACGAAATCAAATCATAATGGTGCTGCTGAAATCCATCTGGATTGGTGAAATGCCAAGAACATACATTGTTTGAAGTTGAAAACTCGAACGAAACGTATCAGTCACGACAAGTTTGTGGGGCACGACCGTAATTGACCCTAAATTTTCAAGACTTGGAATCGAATTGAAATTTATTTTCTTTCAGGAAAGAGCCCACTGCATACAATTATTGGATTTATTTAGCAATTTCTGTGATCACGTATTGCTCTCGATGGTATAATAAAAATGCCTTTTTAAATTCATTTCTGGTGCTGGCAGGCCCATTTCAATATATAATTATTTTTATTTAATTATTTACAACGCGTCAAGTTTCTAGATTTTCCGGTGCTGAAAATTCTATAATCATTTTTTTATACAAGGGATATATATATTCATTTTTTTCTTTTTAATATTATTATTATTGATTTGCTGGTTTTAGCGGCCTATATTAATTGTATTGCAGCAATACCAGGGACACGTGTATAAAAAGTGTTATTAAAAAAAAATATTTTAAATTAAAATTTTCGGTTATTTTTAGATTATTTTGACATGTTAATATTAAATATAATTTTTTAAAAAATAACTCTAATTACACTCTTAAAATGTAATTAAATTAGACGAGGGTGGATAGAGTTCATGCTTGTGAACATGTCTATACTTTTATATCCATCAAAATCACCTTGGACACACATACATATTAATGAACCATCTCACCTAAAAGCTTAAACTTGTAAGTGAGGCCCTAGAATATGATCTATATTATTCTTTAGCACACCCCCTCAAGTGAAAGTCTTTTGGGCTTGAAACTTGCACAGACCCACATTACCTTGTGTTTGATTTTTATCAAATAGAATAGGGGTGGTGAGATTCGAACTCGTGACCGCTGGGTCAACAAAGCTCTGATACCATGTTAAGGAACCATCTCACCTAAAAGCTCAAGCTGATAGGTGAGGCTTCATAATATAATTTATATTATTCCCTGACAATACATTCTCCAGTAGAATTTGAACAATTTCATCTAAGTTATGTACAGTGTATTAAATGCTCATGTGTGTTATTTTTTCATGATATAGCCCATAGAATAATGCCTTGGAATGCTTGTATCGATAGTCAATCCTTGACTATCAGGGCTTGTTATCCCAGACAAAGACCTATAAAATAGATGCCACCATGTTTTTGCATCTCCACTACTTGCACGTTAGTATTGCTAAAGTCATGACAATGCGCATTCATAGCTTCTTTTTTAGATAATAATCAAGGGTGTTTGAAAATGAATTCGAAAATATTTTTGAAAAAATTAAAAAAAATATTTTAAATTAAAAAAAATTAATGTTTTTAGATTATTTTCATGTATTGATATTAAAAATAATTTTTTAAAAATAAAAAAAATATCATTTTAAAATATTTTTAAATTAAAAATATTTTAAAACACATTATTAATCACGCTACTACAAAATAATAACTAATTAATAACTAGCTCGACAAGTGAAAATGCTGGTAAAAGTCTATTGAATAAGAGAAGCTAAAGGGCCTGCCTGCTTTTCACCAGGGGAAAACATTATTGCTTCCAGAACCAATATAAAAACCATTATTGACGTCATAAAGAGTTCTCCAATGGATACTCATGCCTTCTAAAGAAAAATCAAAAGATAAACATGACAACATATACTGTATTAAACTTAATATTTATATAATTATTAACTTCAGGAATTATAAAATTAATCAAAATATTCATAAATTAGTTTTTTATTAAATGAATGAATGATGAATAATATTTTATCAAGAAAATTCAACACCATAGACAATTACGATGGACTCATATATCAAAAATGAAACCACATAATGTGATCCAATAATAAGAATTTGGGATTAAAAAATCTATTTTTTTGTGGTTTTAAATTCCAGTCTCGTATCTGTTAATATAATGATTACTTGATATTTACATCATCATTAGCTCTAAAACTAGTAGAATGAGTTAAAATATACGTAAGCTAACCCGGATTTTTACGTCAAAAAATAAAATGAAACCACATAAACAACATCTATTGAATTAAACTTGTAGCGTTGCGAGTGAATTGTTTTCTCCTGCTGCATTGTATAGCCTGAATGCAATAAAAAGAGTTCAAGAAACCTTCCCACGGTTCCACCATTTTTCAGAGCAGCACGAGCACCCGGTTTTTCTTTTCTTTTCTTTTCCTTTCACACGAAGCAAAAGGGCGTGGTAGCTGTTGCTTCTTGGTCATAAAATCCAGCATGCACTTGCGGAGAATTCATCTCAGCATATTATTTTTTATTCATATAAATTATACGCAAGATTTTGACCCGCCGCGCAGGTCAATTTGGGTTATTTCCCCACATGTACACAAGTATATATTATATACTTTTATGCACGCATCGAGACCCAGGTCCAGCTACGAAAAATAATATTTTTAATATGTGTGTGTGTGTGTGATATTAGTTGATTTGATGTATTTTCAAGCCAAATATGTTCTTAAAACATAAATAAATATAATTCTAAATATAAAAACAAACTATACCTGATGAAAGAATAAGAATATTAATTGGTATTTTTTAGATAAAACATATAAAACTGAAGGATATATAATTGTGAAAATTTTGAAAGCTTGTGGTGTTACGCGCCCCTGGTTCCATCCCTTGTATATAAGAGTTTGAAAGCTATAATATCTTGTTTCGCATGAATAGTTGACCCCAATTTTGCGAAAAAAACTTTTAAACAAATCTAAAAATAAATGTGTTGGTGTTTAATGTTTGAGTATGTTTTTAATAGTGTGATACAAAATAATTGAAGGTATTTTTACGTTAACTATGCTAGATAATAATATAAATCATATCACATGGTAGCACCTATCAGCTCAAGCTTTTATACGACATATTTCAGTGATATGGTATCAGAATCTTGTTGACCCATTGGTCATGTGTTCAAATCTTATCATTTTAATTCTATTTGATAAAAATTAAACACAAATTAATGCGAGTTCTTACAATTTTCAAGCCCAGATGACTTTTTACTTGAGGAAATATGTTTTTTCATATCAAATTACAATAAAAACTTGAATATAAGAAAAACTATAATTTTTTTTTAAAAAATTAATTTTAACGTGACCATTTGTTTCTGCATTATAATATGTTTATCAAAGTATTTTTCAAATTACTGTTTACATACAAAATATCAAATTAATATATTTTTAATATATTTTTGAATAACACCGTTGATGTTAAAAATAATAATAAATATTTAATGAGCTTTTAATTAAAAAATATTTTACATTACAATAGTAAATATTTAACACCCAATCATATAACTATCATGTTGTTTTAAGGAAAACAAGTGACGAATTTGAAAAAAAAAGGAGCATTTCAGCCTAGTTAATGATTAGGGTTATAAACTGTACGGAATGGTCTTTATTAATAAAACGATGCTGAATGGTAGTACAAGTGTCATACAATAATAATAATAATAATAATAATAATAATAATAATATAGACAAGTTGAGGGAGCCGAAGTTGAACAGCTCAATATAGAGAGAAAAAAGAAAAAAGAAAAAGAAAAGAATAATATTGGTAAGAAAAGTCAGCAGAGATGTTTCAACAGAATCAGACAAGACTTCGCTAGCCTTCGCGGTTGAAGCTGAGCTGGTCAGCCGCCAACAACTGTCGCTTACGCCGTTAAGTTAATTAATTCATGTGCTGCTACTATAATCTATTAATTATTTTATTTTCAAAAGAAAAGAAAAAAAAGTTAAGAAGCTCTATAAGTCCCTCTACTTCTATAAGTTTCTCAATGTGATCCCCTGTCTATTATTTCTTTTAACATGAATCTTTTAATTGGTTTGAGTTATATATTCACGCCACAGTTTAATCGTGAAACAAGGACAGAATTATAGTTTTCGTGATATGCAACCTAATCCAATTTAAATCTTAAATTAATAGAGAGAAATAATACATAATGGATCTCATTGGTCAGGCCAGATTAACGTTTAATTTTGTAAAAGAAGATAAGTGAAGGGGTCATATTAAGAAAAGAAATTGATAGAGGATCAAATTGAGAAAAAACAGAAGTATAAGGGTATTTGATCTCAATAACCACGATTTTAACCATGACCTGGAAGGAAGAGAAACCTCTCTGGCAAAGAAAGAATACCGTATTCATGGGTCGTATGTACATAATGGGTACAGTACATACGATGACTGACTTGGAGACAGGGACACTTGAAACTGAGAAGAAACAGAGACTTCAATTTAATTTGTCTTTTTTCTTTCGTTTTTTACAGAGAGAAGAGAGGAGAAAAAGAGAAGAATTGTCAAACATTACCGGTGGCTCTGGTCAATGGTTGATAACCCCCCTCCCTCCCTCTCTCTAAACACGCTCTTTCTTCTTGAAAAGTCTATCTATTCAACCTAGGCTCTCTCTCTCTCTCTCTTTCTTGCTGGGCTCGTTGAAGGGTTCTCTGAAGGTGCTATAACTCTAACAGAGTTTCATTTCATTACATAAAAGGTTGGATTTTGTTGAAGGGTTAGTCTTTACGTCTGGTTTCTGGGTTTCATCAATCTAAGCTTCCTGGTTCAGAGAGAAATGGCAGTAAGTTCTTCTGTTGTCCCTTGATTTTATCTTTGTCTTATTGTAGCTTGGATTTCACTGGGTGTGCGTGTGTTTTATGTTCTAGTCGTGTTTTAATCTTTAAGGGCTAAAAAGGGCATGCCTCATCTTTGTGGTTTATGGTTAATTGTCTGTGTTGATTGACAATGCACAAGTTTTGGCAATTGAAGAAAAAAGGGCGTTTTAATGTTTAAGGATCAAGAACTGCTAGTTCCTGGTTCTTTTGATTGATGAGATACACGGCTTGCCTAATTTTGATGTTGAAATTTGAAAATAATTCTCAAATGATATGGGGTATGAGTTGACTTTAGGAGGCAATCCATTGCTGGCTAACTGAATTAGCTTATGATGAAACTTATTTGCGGAGTTTCTGCTTATGGTGCTTTGATTGGTTTATGACTTCGGACAAAGCTGCTTCATTAGCACCCCTCTAAATATACATGCGTGTGTCTCTGTGCGCTTGTGCGTGTGTACGTGAAAGCATTCTCTTGCCTCTTCTAGGACGGAAATTTTTAGTGAAATATGAATTTGTGCTGAGATTCTTAAACCATTTCATCTAAGATATGTAACTGATAAGATCAATAAAGAAGAAAAACTCTTATGGGATCAAGATTTACTTGCTTGGTTATCCTGGAACAAGCATCATTGAAGTATAGAAGTGGATTTGTGTTTCCGGATTTGTTTCCAGTATGTCTATGGTAGGTGATTGAGGGCAACATGGTTAGCATTACAAGTAATTCGTTATCTCTTTAATAGTTATAAGATGTCATAGCTTTGCCCTTTTCCATTCAAATCGTAGGATGATATTCTGATCAGCAGTATCTCTGATGAAAAGGTGAAGCATGGAGAACATTAGTAGAATAGCCCCTTTTTTGATGCTGGAAGCTTGATTCCTAGCATGTGGATGAAAGACTAGTCCCACCCGTCTCTAAAACTCTACCATAATACTTGCTCGCCATCTGAACTGTCATAATTTTGTTGTAGATCCCTGATCACTGAGCTGTCATAATTTTGTTGTAGATCCCTGATCACTGAGCTGTCATAATTTTGTTGTAGATCCCTGATTCTGATCTGAACTTCTTAGCTCAAAATTCTGTAATTGGCTCTGTGTTCAAGCTGAAGGTCTAGTGGCTAGAATAGGAGAAATCTGTAGAACTTTCTACATTGCAACCTCGATTTTTTACTCTTTTCCTTTCTTCACTGGAAGCTTGACTTGTGGTATTTTTCCTCTTTTGATTAGAGAACGTATCTCCGCTAACCAGGTATCCAAATTACAAAAAAGCTGCATGTTATTCTTTTCATGTGGATTATTTCCTTTTCATCTCATCCTCTTTTTCCTGCGCGCCTTATTCATTGACAAGAAAGTCAAAATATAAGCTCACTTTCTGATTACACGTATGTGTGGTACTTTCATCAGACTGCAATTTGAAGCTGTCTAGGTCACTACATGGACTATTTAACTGGGTATGCATTTATAAGCTTACAACATGAGATGCATAAAAACTAATTAACTACATGGACTTTCTGTTGTTCGATACCACTGTCAGATCTGTGTCATGCTTGTGCATTATAGAGAAAATAAAGTATATGTTGCACGGCTATGCAGTCTTTCTTGACTCATATTTGGAGTGACTTTGAATATTTAGAACTCTCCATTATTCTTCATGGATTAGCCTACTAGGATTCACCATCTGCAACTTGTGTGATATTTGCTACTTCATGGAAGTGTCATTAACAATGGTGTGGCATGTTTTCATGGATGAAAAGTTAGCTCCCTGCACAAGGGTTCCTCTTTCTAGTTGGTATAACAATCTCTCTCTTTTTTTTTGTCAGCAACGTTCACATGTACCAAAGTTTGGTAATTGGGAAAGTGAAGAGAATGTTCCATATACAGCCTATTTTGACAAGGCTAGGAAGGGCCGAACTGGAGGGAAGATGATGAATCCAAATGATCCCCAGGAGAACCCTGATCTAGTTTCTGATTATGCAGCTCCAGATCAAGCCCCTTCATATGGAGCCAGAGCTCCACCAGAGGAAGCAGCAGGGAGGGGAGCTGTTAGACAAGCACATGAGCGCGGAAGGAGCAGGGAAGAAAGTGATCTGAAACAGTCCTCTCAGTCTCCAGCACGCTATGAAAATTTGAACCGCAGAGCTAGTTACGACCCTGCCCCTCAACGTTACGGGGGACGGGGACCAAGCTCTGGTGAAGCCCTTAAACGACCAGCAAAATTCAGTGCTGGGTCTGATAACAGCATGGAGCAATCCCCAAATCATCAACATGCCAGGATTTCTGGGAGAAACAGTGGAGCTCCATCACCTTCCTGGGAAGGAAAAAATTCATACGATGGTAGTCATGGAACTCCAGGAAGATCCCGACTGAGACCAAAAGGCGATGAAAGTGTAAATTTTCTCTCATTTTCCCCATGCATCTTCATTTTTGTGGATTTGTTCACCTTTTTTTTTTTGTCTGCTGAAACATTTGCAATTTTTTCTTCTTCTTTCAAATCAAACATGTATCTCCATCAGAAGCTACCTGTCAACAAAATCTTTCTTCTTAAGCTTACATCATTGATGGTTTAGTCTTTTCCCTGTGAAGTGTGAACATGACAAGCTTTCTTTTCTGAGCTACTCTTATGTGATGTTTTTCTCTTTTTCCTTGATTTTAACTCCATATTTAGTGACCAAAACCAAAATGAAGAATTTTTTGAAGCACCTCTTGGTCTTTTTTTTTCCTTTCAATGTTGAGATCTTGATAAAATCTGTCAGAGGCTGCTCTTGATTATGTTATTCCTGGCGTGGCAGCCTGATAAGGGAGCTGCTGTCCCTAAATTTGGTGACTGGGATGAGACCAACCCTTCATCAGCTGATGGTTACACTCACATTTTCAACAAAGTGAGGGAGGAAAGGCAAATTGGGGAAGGGAAGATGCCAGGCATGCCTACCGAGCCTACCCACGGCTATGTTCGTAAGCCAACCCCAAGTGACAGCGTTAAGGTATGCTATTAGTTTCAGTCTATTACTAAGTGCATATCTCTTGTTTTTTGAGGATAATATCATTTATAAATTTTTATGTATTTTATTTCTTGCCCTATTTTTCAGTTTTGCTGCTTTCCATGGGGCCGGAAATGAGGCATTTCAAATTGTGGTAAATTATGAGGTTTGTGGGACTTGTAGATACATTAAAGGATCTCTTCTTGAAATAACTCCTCCGAAGTTGATCCCGCTCTCTCTATTTGTGTGGCCTTGGTGATGGTAAACAAAATGTGTAATGAAAATATAGTCCTCTTTAATTCCTTATTGTTTTTTCTTTTACATGATTTACACCGAAGTCTGTTATTTAGCTTCCAGTTTCACAAATATATCTGGTTTGAAGGAACCTCGTAGAGATTCTTTTATTTGAATCTACATATTATGTTTATCTTTGTGCTTGCATCATTCTGCCTTGTAACAGTACCAACTTCTGCCAGGATTACTCTTTTTTTGATTGATGAGAGCTGACATTTGCTGGCAGAAGTCCTAAATTGCCCTAATAATTCTGTTTCATCTCGATGGCGGATGTCACCTTGTTCAAACACCATGGACCGACCTCCATTGTCTTCCCATCGAATGTTTACCAAGTTGAAGTGTTTTCCCTTTTTCTTGCTAGTGTTTCTTCTGATATTTATGTCCGCACAGCAGAGGGTTCCATGCTTCAAAAAGAGTAAGAATCATTTGACATGGATCAAAGGAGTTTCAGCTCCATGCTTAAAAAAAGAGTAAGAATCATTTGACATGGATCAGAGTAGTTTCAGCTTCGTGATTAGTTACCGTAGTGGGCACACTTTGATAGGCATGGTCTGCATTGATCGAGTTTATGCAACAGTTGCAGCATTTGAATCATGATCTTCTGGCACTTTAAAAACTTTGAAACTGCAAATTGTTGCTGCCTAGTGCGAGTGTGCCTTTGTAAACTTCCCAGCTCTATGCAATAAATTTTCAAGACCGCTCGCTCCTTGTAAAATGTCCGCCTCAGATGGCTTTGCCTTAATCTGTAGCTTGTCTCCAACAAGTCACCAAGTGTCATCTTGTAGAGAAGAGTTATTTTATATATATATATAAAATCGAAACCTCATTTTAACCCCAGAAAATTCAAAAAATAATAATAATAAGTCAAGGAATGACACTTTTCTTGTCAACTTTTTCTATCTTATCTATATTTTTTCTTTTTTCTTTTTTGATTTATCAAATAAGAGAAAAATAGATTGAAAAGAAAACATAAAATTGAGAAAAATATTAAATTATTGAAGGGTATAAGAATATAAGGATTAAAATAGATATATGTCACATATTATTTTAATATAACTGATCATATCAAGTAATCATCACAACTTAAGCACAATTAAAGTTTTTTAATCTTAAACTGATATAAAATCATATTATCATATACCTGATTTAGTTATTTTATTAATTAGAATGAAGTTTGTGAAATTAAACCCCCGATTGTTTGATTATCAAAGTCAAGATACAATGTCGATAAACTATTTCAACCCAAAAATAAAGTTGAAGTCTCAATTTATAATTTATATTATTGTTTAATAAACCAAGTCTTTTGTATATCCCTGTGATTTTTTTAGTGTATTATGTTATTGTATAATATCACATGCCTCTCTATTAAAAAAAATATTTCATTCAAATTGGCGGAATGATATTTTTCATTTGAAATATTCTCTTGATCTATACAGTAAACAATTTTTAGTTTTTTAATTAAATAAATCAAAATTTATATTTTTCTAAAAAAAATTAACGGTACATGTCAAGTAGTTTTTTAAGTTTTTTTCTTAAAACATTTTGAACAATTTATTATTATTTTTTACCATATCCTTATTTGCTCAAGAACATTTCTTTTAGAATTAACGGGAATATCCGTAAGCAAACATTTAAAATTAATTGAACTTAAATAAATTCTGAGTATATTTAATTATTTCTAAAAATAAAATGGTTCATTTTTAATTTAATTTTAAGTTTTTGAAAAGCTGAAAAAACAATGCAATTTCTGTCTGAACTAACTTTTTTTTTTAAATAATAAAAATTGAAGTACCTTAATAAATATTAGATCGAATATTTATTAATTAAATATAAATTTAATTAATATTAAAGATATAAAACCAAATCAAAATAATTAAAAAAATAAAACAAATTATTTAATTAATTTTTTAAACACAAACTCGGACCGAAATTCACCCGAATTATTGGACCTGGGCTTCCATTTCAAGGCCCCAAGCAACTTGTTTATTTTCATCACGTCGAATAGTATACACGTAACGGATGACGGATGGGCCACGTGGACACATCCTCAACCCCATCACCGACCTCCGTGTCAAAGACCCAGACGACTACCCTGACCTCTTCCTTATTAGCAGCGCCTCTTGTTTCCCTTCTTCAACCAATAGTCTCTCGCATATCAATCTCTCTCCTCCTCACCCCTAATTTTCAAAAACCGAATAATCATCTCTCAATTCGAATTCGAATTTCGATTTTCAATCTCTATTTCGATTTGATCGGATTGCTTCCCCTTCGATTTCCCCTAATTTCTCTCAATCGGTCGCGTGCTGTGCTTTTCTGGACGATCGAAACTTGTTGATCGAGCATGAGCGGTCAGACTCAGGGCGTGAAGAGTCCTCCTCCTTTAAGAGGATATCGGAGAAGGAAGACCGTGCTGGACTTAAACGCTCCTCCGATTGAAGGAAGAGATGACGAAGGGACTTCGACCACCCGCATTGAAACTCCTCAAGGAGTGCAAGCAAGCCACCAACGAAACGGACAAGGACCGTCTTTGCCTCCTACTATTGATGTCGATGCTTTCGACGACGACGACGACGACGTCATCGAATCGTCGCCCAGAGCGTTTGCTCAGGTACTTTCTCTTCCATTGAACTTGAGAAGTTTGTTACTTTCTTACTATTATATTATTGGTTTTTAATTATATTATTATTATTATTATTTAATTTCAGGCTAAGAACAATTCCCGAAGGGCTGTTGTCGTTGATGTAGAGTCAGGTGGTGGGTGTATTCTTTTAATGGAATTATTGCTTTGTGTTTTTTTAAGTGCATATGTTTTGCTTATTGTTTGTTTATGTGTACTGCAGGGCGATTGACTCACAATAAGCGTAGAAGGGTTCCGCCGAGTCAAACGATCATCAATTGTGATCTTTATATCAATTTGGAAGGCGGAAGTAGCAGCAGTAGCTCTAAGGTAATGTGCCTTCATAGCTGCTCCTTCAGTAGTTCCTGTTCCTATAGATAAATGACTTTAGATGTTGCAAGTAATGCAACCGTTTTCAATAATCTTAAGGATGTCTTAATGGCTTTTTATGCCTGCGTGATCGAAACTCAGATGCATACATACTTTCTCTTCGGTGCTTAACAGTTAGCCCCCTTTGCATTCATGCCAGGGGATTATTCTGATTGTTATTCTAGGTATTCTGGACCTTGGATGCCATATTTGTCATTTTTTTTAGAGTTGCAGTGAAGATGCAAAAGAATAATATTGGAATAATGATAAAGGGTCTCTCCTTTTTTTGTTTGCGTGTGTTGATGTGCCTGCGTAGGCATGTTATGCATGCATGTTTTGATTAATGAATTTTGAAACTCTGATGCTTACTGCTTTACCTTTTTCCAGAGGGAGAATGTGCAGACCATGCCGCCAAAGGAGCCAACCTTCAGCTGCCCAATTTGTCTGTGTCCATTGGTCGAGGAGATGTCAACAAAATGCGGACACATTTTCTGTAAGACTTGTATATCAGATGCAATCAAAAGACAGGCTAAATGCCCTACTTGTAGGAAAAGAGTCACTACTAAAGAGCTTATTAGAGTGTTTCTCCCAGCAACCAGTTGATTTCGATCCTCACATTCAATCACTGTTTATGTAAGTTTGCTGCGTTGCATTATTTTTTTCTAGTGGTTGGTAAAGAAGTTGAAGGAAGTAACTGGGAAGAGATGCAGTAACTATTGGTACAGATCCATGAACATGCATATGCACCTCCACAGCATATTGGTGCTCCTGGTTATAATTTCTGAGGGGGCATTCCCGGCAAAATACTACAACTAAAATGGAAAACGAGAGATTTGAGGTTCATTAACATCACATGTATATTGAAATGCAACTTCCTCAATCCCGTCAATGCAAACCATGATGCAAATTTATTGAGCATGTGTTTCCTATGAGATAAAGATGATGTTTGCTTTGAGATTTTGAAGTAGTTTAGTTTCCATTTATGTATATTCACGACCTTTTTCTCCCTCTATACTGCAACAGGGTTAAATCCAAGGAGATGGAACAATGGTAATAGCATTTTGGAGGATCCTAATTTTTCGCATGAAGGAATTTATCTAACTTATTGTGCGGCTCAAAATGAACAATGCTTTGTGTCAATAGTGGGTGTTATTGGAATAAATTTATGTGTAATGGATGCCTATTTGCTGGATCACCAGTCTGTTTTCATTTGCTGTTGGCCGAGGTACGTAGCGCTTGATGGCAATGGGAATTTTGTGACATTTAGGTAGTAAATTGAATATTGAAGTCTAATGCTATTGAAGTTATAGATATCATATTGATCTCCACAATCCTCGTGTGAAAGAGGGATGCTCTATGCACCTAGTAGCTGTTGCATGCATCAATGTAGTAGGGACAGTTCGCGAGTCCCAGCAATTTGCTGTAAAAGTAATTTAGCCTAGAGACTGATACGTGTGTTTGGGAGTCTATTTTTTTTTCAAGTATTTTTTTTGGCTTTTGGCTTGAAAAGGCACTACTTTTTTCAAGTGTTTTTGATAGATTTAATGTGCTAATACTAAAAAAACAAATCTGAAAAAAATATTACTGTATTTTTTCACAATTTTATAAACACAAATCATTGGAAGTAAAAGCCGAGAAATAAAGTAAACAAGAATTACGAAGTGGAAAGGAAATACTACTGCTCTTTGCAAGTAGAATAGGCTAGGATTGGTGACTTTAGCACTGTCCTGTTTAATTATTTTGTTTTACGTATAAATAAAATAGAAAATCTGATATTTGAGTCGTTAACTTGATTTGATTGAATTCAATGTAATACAATAATTTAATTTTAATTGTACGTATTAAAATCAGGCACCACAATAACTTAATTTTAATTGGAGGCAATGATAGCAAATAAATCTATTAACAAAAACAACACCAAAAAGTTTAGTTTAGACGATTCGAACTTTACGGCAAGAAGCGGTATGATAGCGCGATGTTTAGAATTGAGGTTTGTTTATTTATATGATGGAGGATATTTTTTAAAGTGTTTTTATTTTGAAATGTCTTAAATTTTATGTTTTATTATTTTAAAAAATAATTTTATATAAAAAATAAAAATATACTTTTTAATTATTTTTCAAAAATATTTTTAAAACAGAATGTTAAATAATGTTAAATAGGGTCTAGATTGAAAGAAGTCATAGGTTGTTGTGGTTTGTTTGCTTGTGTTTTTGAGATTATTTTTTAAAGTGTTTTTTTATTTAGAAATGTATTAAATTTTCTTTTTTATTTTTTTTAAATTATTTTTGACATTGATACATGAAAATAATCTAAAAAAATAATTTAATATAAAAAATAAAAATATTATTTTCAATTCTTTTCAATAATATTTTAAAAATGAAATGTTAAATAGGGTCTATATTGAAAGAAGTCATAGGTTATTAAAGCAATGACATGTGAAAGCAAAATAAACAAAACAAAAAAAGGTGAGCATCATTTTTATGTTCAATTAATCAATTAAAGAATATTGTTTAAGAAAATAAAATTAACAAAGAATAGCAAATAAAAATATATGGGATTACTCAATTAAATAAAAAGATAAATGTTTTAGAAAGTATAAAAAAAACATAGCACGATCCTCAATTAAATAAATATTGAAGGATAAAATTAATAAAATATAAACTCTTACAAACAAAAAAAAAAATTATCAAAGCAATCCCGAGTGAACCCTCAGAAGCCAGGTTGATTTTCAAAACTTTCAGTTCATGAAATTTTAAACGTGGGCTCAACTAAGAAGCTTAAACCCTAATCAATTATATATTAAAGGATAAAATAAGATAAAAATATCAATCTAAAAAATAGTTCAAAGAAAAAAAATCAAAAGAATGATAATAAACTCTAAAAGGCAAAAAAATAGAGGGTGGAATTAAAAAAAGAAAAGATCTAAAAATCATCACATTGCAAAAGTAACAAAGTAAAAAAAACAAGGACCAAATTTGACAAAACAAGAGGCTGAATAAGGCTGAGATTAGGATAAAATTCTAATTTTACAAATGATTTCAAATAACAACTAAAAGAATATGGACTACATAATAAAGAGAAAGAGAAGTTGAGGGATTGATTTGAGTGGAAAGCTTGTACAATTCTATAACAGTGGCAGCTAAAGATCTGCCCCAGTAACAAATGCGGCCGAACTATCCACGGCTTGAATATTTCTTCAAAAGTTAATCATGATTTCAAAAGTTTTTCGTAGAATTTAAGGCTAAACTGGCCAGGGCAAAATAAAAACAGCACGACAGTCACAAACACCCTGGCCTAACGTTCATAGCTGCATGCATTGGATGCAGAAATTATAAATCCATACTCTATATTGAAACAGGAGCTCATGCCTCCATGGTTTGTCAATTTAAGGTTTTAATATAGGCTGCTCTGAGGACCCTCGACAAAAATATACGGCAACTACATTGATGGCCTCGTGGCACCCTGGATTCAATGTATCAAACTGAAGATTGCTTGTGAACGTCTGCATGACCTTTTACCTAAAAAATACTGACTATTAGATGAGTCAATGGAGTTTGAATGTTAGCTGGGAATTCAGTAGGCAACAATCTAAGTGTCAGAAATTGTGGGGGTAATAATCTTGCCCATCTGGCAGCATTCAAGTCAGTGACAGCAGAATGCGTGTTGTAAGCTGATTCAGTCTCCAGTTAGCGTATCGTGATAACATATATTTTAAATTCCCGTTAAAACATGTATTGTATTTTTAATAAGAGTTACATATATATTTTTTATAAGAATTTAAAATAGCCGAGATTTAAATCATTCATCTTACCCCACAAAATATACTTTTTAGAATGTAAGATTTCCAAGCATCAAAAAAACACGATTCACAGATGGTGATCTTTTCCAGGTCTAAGCGACAGGCAGCCCGGGGTATAGCATTGAGTCAACCTTTAAATTTCCCAGGAAATTAACTCGCCTTTACCTGATATTGATTTATTAAAAAACCCACCCAGCCCCTAGCCCACGATAACCCGGGCCTTATAGCTACCATGGTTTAACTTGCAAGAACTTGGAACAAAAGATAACATTGCAGAGAGACTGGAAACATATCCATGAACAATATGTTAATCCCAGCCCCAGTAGGATAAAACTGGGAAGCCGGCAAATTTCCCGGCGCAAGCACCCCCGCTGTAGGAGTGTGTAACATGCATCAATTGGCTATCTAATGAACAAAATGCTGAAGTCATGATGGTGCACGTCCCAACCTGTTCCTGGCAACGAAACCAGAATCACCTCTAATTTCTTTTCTGACCTGTAAAAGTAACGAGACAAGATTGTGTGGGGAGGGCGAAAAAGATGAAAATAAGGAGAACTCGGTACAACTGATCCATGGAGCATTCGGACAAAGCTCAAGATATTCACTAACAATCCTTTTATTAAGTCCAAACAATCCACTTATAAGTTCCACAGCAATCTGTAACCTAACAGAACAAAATTAGAACAAGGTCCCTGTAGTTCTTTTTTAAAAGAAAAAAAGGAAATAGGGAGAAAGAAACCGTGAAAAAGTGATAAGAGCATGGGATAGTTACAAAACTCTAAATCATCTCTTCATCTGGCTGGCAGTTTCTTTCCCTGCTCAGCACGACCAGAGATGTGTTCTCTCTTCATCTGGCAGGTTTCTTTGCGCACAGAGTGCTATGTTGTCTTCATCGAGCAGGTTTCTTTCTCCACTCAGTTCGGCCACGGTTTATTTCAAGCCCATCCCTTGATAATCTTAGCAGATGCTGAAAGTTAACGCACTCTTGATTGCTAGCAGTTGCGGTGGCAGATCCATTGATTCCTTGAAGCTCCGAGACTGCTTCAGATTTCTCAATAGATTCCAAACTGGTGAGGGAGTCAACAACATCATCATGTTGGCATTCCCTTCGGTAATCCAAGGTGATTGCTTGTAGTTCATGGGTGTCAACAATTTCTTGAGGCATGCTCTATCATGAATAAAAATATACAAATTAATTAGAGGTAGCAATGGCTAGAAAAAAGAGAAACCATTCCAGAATGCTCAGTTACTGACCTCCAGAACCCATCCGATATAGGCCACATTATTAACATGCTGGTTCATGTCCAGATCTGCTCTTCTGGGCTGCAAAATCCAAAAATGCATTTAGAACTTGGAATGAAATTGATAAACCTTCAGATTAACCGAATATCTTACCACAAGTCCCAGCTTCGAATGTTGAGCAGGATCTTCAAGTTTGGAAATTTTCTTCAAGCTGCGATTATTATCCTCTGGAAATGCCAATCTATAAATATAAAACAAGATTTTTTTTTTTTTGAAATGATCAACCAGTCATATCAAAATAAACTATATTTTCTGGAAACCTGTAGATTTTGCTGTCCAAGTTTGGTGATACATCACCCTGGATTTTCAAATCATGGATGACAAAAACAATAAAATGCAAGTAAAACATTCTTAGGTGACATAAATAACAGCCACCCAGATTTGCAACTTTTTTCAGAGAACTATGGCATGAGAGCATCAGATCAGTGAAAATTGTAATCTCGAAATTGTAAATTAGATCAGCAACAGCAGCATATTGTCATTTGCATGGGCAGAGATAAGAGTTGGTTTTTAAAACATGTTCAAAATAGTTATTTTTTACATAAAACAACTTGTCTTTTTTAGCTTAAATATGTACAAATTTTCTGGATTTAATCGCACTGATCATACAGCAACAGGAATAAGGGATGAGAAAGGCACCAAATGTTCTGATCGTCAAATTATAAAAAAAGTTAAAAATTCAGGAAGATGAGAGGTGATGGACTAGGCCTCTAGGAACTAAAGAATGCCATACCTGAGCTCTCGTGGAGCAAAAACTAAGTGCTCAGCCCGGACATCATCAGAGACTTTCTGAAACCGCCTGGTATCTTGGTTCATCATCACCCACTTGCTACAATCAGGAATTTACAGGATCAGCTTTCATAACACACCTCCATTCATAAAAATAAAGGCAAATTTGATGTTCAGAAGAAAGCCTTGGATCATATGATAAAAGGCTGAAGATTTATAGAAAAAACAAACTAAGACTGACTAAAGAAGTGGTACGGCATTAGTAAGCAGGCAATCAAGCAAGCAAATATTCACAGATAAGAAGCACAGCACTTTAAATGGGTAAATATGTCATTGAACTGTGGTGTCTATTAACACATTTCTGATTGCGATGCAGCTTAGGTGGCACGGAACAAAAGTTATAGAATTGAAATCTGGAAAGGATCACAGTTTAATAATAAACACTGTATTTAAATTCATAACACAAGCTACTAGAATACATAATTGAGATCTAATCAAATACGCCATGCATGTCTTTTGTTGTGATGTTTAAAATCTACTATTCTTTTACTGATGCAAGTTGCACAGCAAAGATAGCTAAAAGGTACCTTGTAGCTCTCCCAATCACTTGACCAGTGGCATAGTTCTTCAGAATCCAATCACGTCTGGTTCCAATTCTTCCTTCACCCTGGCACCAAGTCTCTATTTCAACAACATCACTCCTGTGACAATACCTCATATTAACAGTCAGGAGGTGACAAGAAGGCCCAAACCAAATTAACAGTTACCATAAAAAAAAACCTACCAAGCTGGGTATTTGTAGATTTCAATGTGCATGCGAGCTGTCACCCATATGAGATGCAACTTCCTCATGGTGGTGGTTGTCGCAAATCCATCTGTTGAAAATCCAACACTCTGAGCATGATTGCATCCAACCTCCTGCAGTCCAAATTCCTCGCGCAATATTACACCCAGAACATATGTTTTTAGAAATTGAACCAGACCTTCATTCCTCAACAACTCTAATAACAAAATCTTATTATTATTCACAACTAACACTCACCAAACATACATCAGCATACGGGAACTGGTAACCAATTTTCAAATTAGTGGTAGCAAAACAAATGCCATAAGCATGAAGTATTTTATAAAGCAAACAAAAAAACCTGTGCAGACATGCAATAGAGACCAGTAATAGATAAGCATAGAATATGACAAGGTAAGGGAAAAAAGAATAAATTTACAAATCCCCACATAAATTAGGCTGCTAAATCCAGGCCAAAACAAAAACCACACAAAATCCAGACTCTGGATAGACAAAAACATTCCAAACGCTAAAATATAAACAAATAAAACAAAAACAAAAATTATAACTTTACGAGAGCATGTAAGAGAAACTATCAAAAATTAAAAATCCCAGATGCCAAAATCTCAAATTTTGCATGAATTCCAAGAATTCAAATCAAACACGGCAATGCAGAACCCAAACGCATAAAAATTCAAAAGCAGAAAGGAAAAAAAGAAGAGAAAAAAAGAAGTAATTCCGTCAAAATCCACGGCAAAAATATGTATGCATGAAAATAATCAAAATAAAAGACAATAACACCTGAAAGAAGATTAAAATGAAAAAAAAAAAAAAAACAATTCTTAGTTGTTTTTCACCTGCAAGAGATTGGCAATGGTCTCAACAGTAGCAGTTTTGTTAATCCCAACCTCATAACACCTCACTATAAACTTCTCCTTATAAGACAGCCCATCCTCCGTCAAGCTCCCTAACCGGAGCCTATCCGCCAAGCCACCTGGCCCGGACTCGACCCGACTCGCCCGTCCTTCAGAAACCACAGCCTGAACCAGAGGGGCTTTAGCAACCGGAGAGGAGAAAACGACAGCATGTCGGCGAGGGAAGTTGGGCCTGGACGGCGATTGGCCCACGACTCTGCATTTAGCTTGGATTTGGTCCCCTGCATATGCTGCTACTGCTGCATTACACGAGACCTTGAGCAACATCTCTCCAAGTCACCTTCTCCGACTCCGACCAGAAATGAAAAGAAGAGGCCTTTTAGTGTCCGTGTCTTCTTTCCTTGTGCCTTTAAGAGGTTGGTTTTCGTCGATGGTAACGAGGACTTCAAGCTCAATGGAATTGCAGCTGGATGTGTAAAGAATAACTATATTGCCACTGGCGTCTATGCGGCACGCACGAAGCACATTTTAATTTTTTATTCTTATCCGAGTGTTTTTTAAAACACATATAACCTCGGTAAATTCATTAATTGATAAATAAATTACTTCAAAAATAGTATATTTAAATTCATATAATATCTTGATAAATTCAAATAAAATTCATTAAAAAATAAATTAAATTCAAATAATATCTTGATTAAATAGTATCTTAATTGATAAATAAATTTTTAAGATTTAAAAATATTAATTTATAAAAATCTAACTGTAGAGCGTCTTAAATATTTATTTTTATTAAAAAAAATAACATAATATATAAAAAAAAAACTTGGAAAACAGTTTGTTTTTATTTTAAATATACAGAATTTAAAAAATAAACTTCATTAAAAAATTAAAAATCAAATAATAATATAATATATAAACATAAACTTAAATGCCATACCTGTTTTATAGCATTTTTTTTTCCTTGAACGGTTTTTCATTTACTAAATTATTCTTTAGTAATTAAAATTAATAGATATGTTACATGGAATAAAACTCGTATCTCATATGTATCTCTAATAAGCAAAATTATTTCCACTTGGTATATTATTATTTAATAAGAAAATATTATATAATTCTTTGCTTCGCATTGGACAATTATATATATATATATATATAGCTTATATCCAAACAAACAAGTTTTTGGTGAAGCTAAAAACCAGCAAAGTAGCACGTAATACAAGCAATTGTATTACCATGTATTTATAAAAATAAATTTTTATTTAAAAATATATTAAATAGTTTTTTTATATATTTAAATATTAACACATCAAGACTATAAAAGGTATTAAAAAACTTAGTTTTAATATATATATTTTAAAATATTTAACACATCCAAACATAATTTTAAATACAAAAATAAATTATGTTAATGGATTTCAAGAGAGATGAGGGGATGACTGGGATTATATGAAAGATATTATAGTCGTTTTTAAAGTATTTTTTATTTAAAAATATATTTAAATTATATTTTTTTATTTTTATCAGCATATAAAAATAATATGAAATTAATGAAGAATTTAAATTAAAATAATGAATAAATAAATATTTTTTAATTTTATTAAAGTACTTTTTAAAACAGGACAAGGACAAGACCAAGTGAGGAAATTCTCGAGCGTGATCGCAGGTGGCAAGTTCAGCTCAAACTTGTGGTGCTTTTTTATCAAGCTGATTGAACAAAGGTGTGCTGGTGCTGAAATTAAAGAGAAGCTTCAGGAAGCTACGAATACTTTGGAAGCTGCATCGTCGAGATTGCGGTAGTTGCTGCCCCCGACACAAAGGGCATGTTTGGAATAACATTCAAGTATGAAAAAAATTGATTGTTTTAAATGAATATATTTTTATATTAAAAATAATTTTGAAAAAATAAAAAAATATTTTAATATATTTTTAATAAAAAAAAACCGTAATTACATTTAAAAAACCCTTAAAGTAATGAATCTTGGATTTCTTGAGTTTGATTTCCAATAATTCTATGTTTATGGTGTTTTTCATGTTTTTGTGTGTGCAAAGCTTGATTATTAGGGAAATAAATAAAAAATAATGATAGTAAATAAAGGGAACTCTAATTCATGGTGAAAAAGATAACGATTTTGTTGTAATTTATATAAAAAAAAGACATTAAATCCATAGGTTTTGATGTTAAAATAAAGATTTAAGTGAAAGTTGAACTCTCTATAATATAGCAGCTGATATCTGACATCGTGAAAAATAAATAATTATTTATTTTTAGAATTGACAAGCCAAACCATGTCTTTGGGGGGCGTTTCTGCTTAAAAAAAGAAATTATTTTGAACCATATGCTATAATAAATACAGAAGCACTCCATTTATATTCCTTGCAAAATTAATCATATACGTCACCTTAAAATAAATTAAAAGCGTAATCAGTCCTATTTTTATTTTATTTTTATTTTAAAAGGCTTTAATTGAATAATATAACCTAATGGCTTTTGAACCGTGCAATAAAATTCTTAAACATCCTTGTCGTGCTATTAAACTACCGCAGAGATCAGCGTTGGTCAATTGGTTTTTTTAATTAAATTAAGGGTGTATTTTTTTTGCGGCCCAAATTATTTTTCAACTGTTTTTCTACATGTAAGAACATCGTATTCATATTTTGAAAATATTTTTAATTATTTTGATATATTTTTGATACATTTTCAATTAAAATATATCATTACAAAAACACCAAGCAGCACATTATCAAACATAATATAAATCAAGCAAAATTAATCAAACCATGTTTTGTTTCTTAATTTGGACAGTGTTTTTGTTGATATTATGAATAATTTGATCGTTTTGTTAACTCTTTTTTACCTTAGCTCTTCTTTGTTAATGTGACCGGAAAATATTTTTGTAAGAAAACAATAGTTTTTTCTTTTTTTATATTATTTTGATGGGATAATATTAATTTTTTTAAAAAATAAATAAATATTTTAATATATTTTAAAATAACAAATTATTCAAAAAATATTTGCTATCACAAATACCAAATAAGCTTATAAAGTGAAATCAAATAACAAATGGTCGTGTATTGATTTGCTTTTGGAGAAAAATAAATTTTGGTCTGCTCAAAATTAATTTTTTATTTTAATATGATGGTTGTTAAAATAAATTTGTAATAAATAAATAAATAAATTTATTATTTTTAATAGGAAAAAAAAACCATGCTGAAAGAAAAAATTCTTTCAAAAATAGCTGTTGGCCTGGATCTAACGTGACCCGTAGGGGCATGAATGATCGTGTCATGAATCTAAATGCAGTGCACCAAGCACAACAATGATTACAGGTAGCAGAAGCTCGGCCAATCCAAAATGACACCGATATACAGCTAACCGACAAATAGTAACAGCATCAGGGTTATTTTGCTATCAATAAGAAAAAACAATAAAAATTATTTCACGGCCAGGTAATTTAAAATAAACTCATCTTTCTGGGCAGCAAAAAATCATCACTTCCACTTTACTGTATTTTTTCTTATATACAATGACATCAGTCAATTGCAATTTTGATCAATACCTTTTCAGCATCAATTTTTTTCTCAAATAATCTAGAATTCTTTGATATGAAGCGTTATATTCTTACATAAATATTTCTTTTTTATTTTATAAAATACAATTTAGATGAAATTAACATAAATAACTTGAAATTAAATTTATTGATCATTTTTAAAAAAAATGAGTTATTGTTTTTAGATTTACTTCATAAAACAAGAAACATAGAGCAGGAAAGGTAAAAATAAATAAAAATATTATTTTATATGCTCTAAAGAGAATGTTAAATAAATATCTTTTAAATATGCTAGAAGTATTATTTTTACATATTTTTAAAGAAAATAAACATAAATAAAATGAGGTCAACAAAAAAATAAACCAATTAAATACAGCCATGTAAAAATAAATAACATCAAACTCCTCAAAAAACAAATATTTATTTTTTTACTCCAATACAGTTAACGGTTTAGCTAACTTTGTTTCACTGAAGCACATGTAATAATAAAAATTATATTTATATATTATTCTATCATTTCAGCTGTGAAAGCACAGTTGAAATATTAGTTATTAGCTAGAGAGTTCTTATGAATAGTTAGATACGAGCCGTATTACCTGTGCGATACACTGAGTTTTTTTATCTATGTAAAAAATTAATTAATTTTATATTTGTTGTATTTAATTAATTTAACATTTAAATAGTAAAATTATAATTGTTAAAATATATTAAATAAGTTTTTTTTCCATCAAAAAGTGATTCAATGTTGCTATCGTTAAAATATTTTTGATAAAATTTGTTAGAAAATTTGCAAAGAAGATGTCATGATTTATTACAAATTTGTTGTTACGGATACCCTAGTTAAAAAAAATATAAAAAAAAATATGGTAAAAAAAAATTTGACTTGAACACCCTGGTTAATAAAAATTTTAAAAAATTTGAAAAAAAAAGGTTTTCGTTTATATATATAAAAAAAGAAAGCTAGTTATAAAAAAAATACAAGGGGAAAGCATTTGTTTAGAAAAATTATTTGACTTGAAAATTTAAAAAATATAGTGCACTATGCTGCGGGCTGAGTAAATATTTTTTATAATTGTTTGGATTAAAGAAATCAATAGGATTTGCCAATTCAAAATTAAAATATAATATTTATATATACAAAATTAAATATAATAAAACATATTACCATACCCTATTATAAAAATAGTAATATCGAAATCTTAATATCTAAAATTATAATTGTTATTACTGTTAAAATAATAAAAATTATCAAATTATCTCGAGGACAATAGCTGAAATAACAATTAAAAAAAGTAAGAAAGAAAAATAATTAAAATAATTCCTCTTCTTGTTCTTGTTCTTCCTCTTCCTCCTCCTCTTTTTCTTTTTTTTCTTTTTCTTCTTCTTCTTCTCCTTATTATTATTATTATTATTATTATTATTACAAGTGTGCTAATAATGAAAAGAAAAAAAATGAAAGATTAAAAAAATCTAAATAACTTTAACAAAAGAAAAGAAAAATTATAAGGTAAAAAAAATTCATTTGACTGTGAAAAAACAACTAATAAAAATAACAGAAAGAGGAAATTAAAAATAAAATCAAAATTAAAAATAAAAAAATTGATTTGAAAATTAAAAAAATTATTAATTGAAAAAAAATGATTACATGTAAAAAAATTATTTGATTTGAAAATTAATAAAATTTATCACATTACGTTGCGAGCTAAGTAAATAATTTCTATAATTGTTGGGATCACAAAAATTAATAGGATTCGCTAGTTCCAAATTAAAATATAATATTTTTATATGCAAGATTTAATATAATAAAACAGATTATCATAACCTATTATAAAAACAATACATCGAAATCTTAATATCTAAAATTATTATTGTTATTACAGCCAAAACAATATCATTTATCCAATTATCTTTAGAGAAAAAAAAACAAAAACATAAAAAAAAACGCAAGCAAGAGAAATAACTAAAATTACTACTACTGCTATTACTGTGTTAATGATGAAAAAAAACAAAAATAAATAAAAGGGTAAAAAAATCTTTAAAGCTTTAACAAAAGATTAAAAAAAAATATTAGGCAAAAATTTTTTTTAACCTGGCTTGAAGATAGAAAAAAAAACCAATAAAGAACTAAAACAAAAAATATAGGGAGGAAAAAAATAAATATTAATTTTCAAATGATAAACATAAAATTTAAGAATTAATTTAAAAGAAAAAATATCACCTCAGCAAATAAGAAAAATAAAAACTAAAAAATAAGTCATAGTTATATATACATGGACAAAAGTGAGGATTATTCTATAAATAAAAAAAAATAAAAGGATTAAAAAAAAATAAAAGTAAAAAGACCGATATGAAAATCAAATGTCAAAGGATTAAAATAAAAAAATTTAAAGTATAAGGGTTAAAATGAAAATCAAATATATTATCAATTTCAATCTAAGGATAAAATTGAAAAAAATTAAAATTAAAATAAAATATTTAAATATATAAAGTTTGATACGATACAACATATTAATACACATTATTGCAACAATAATATCAAAGTTTTAATATCAAAGAGATGGAAATAGATAATTGCCTGAAAAGTTTTTTTTTTAAGTAAAATATGGGAAAACATAGTTGTTTTTTCAACATTTACATCAACCTTTGTGATGTTGTCGGTTTGCACTACGTTGCGGGTCAAATATATAATTTTTGTAACTGTTGAGATTAAAATAGCTCATTTATACATGCAAAGTTTGATATAATGAAAGAATACCCTATTATAATAACAGTAATATCGAGATTTTAACATCTAAAATTATTATCACTATCATGGCTAAAATAGTAAAAATTATCAAATTACCTAGAGAGAAAAAAATTATTAGAAAAGCAAATAAGAACAAAAACTAAAATGATTATTATTATGATTATTAATATTATTATTGCACTAATAATAATAAAATATTAAATCAAAGACTAAAAAAAGCATAGAAACTTTAATAAAAGAGTAACTAAAAAATATAATATATGATAAAATAAAAATAAAAAATATTAGTTGGAAAAAATCATTTAATATGAAAATTAAAAAAAATTATCCACCCTATATTGCGGGCTGAAAAAATAATTTTTATAAGATTTGCTGGATCAAAATTAAAATATGATATTTAACATACTATCAAAACAATATAAAATATCAAATTATACCGAGAAAAAAATACATAAATAAAATAGTAAGCAAGAAAAATAATTAAAATATTATTATTATTATTATTATTATTATGAAAGAATGAATAAATAAATGATTATTTGAAAAAATTGTAAAAACTTCAACAAAAGATAAAAATAAAATAAAAATTATCATTATCATTACTATTAAAAAAACAATTATTAAATTATCAGGAGAAAAAAACATCTAAAAAACATTAATAAATGAGTAAGATAGAGAAACAATGAAATTATTATTATTATTATTATTATTATTATTATTATTATTATTATTTGCGTGTTAATAATGAAAGAAAATAAAGACTAAAAAAATTCTCAAAATTTTAACAAAATATCAAACAAAAAAATAAAATGAAAATAAAAATAGTCATTGTTATAACTACTAAAAGAATAAAAATTATCAAATTATCCCGAGAGAAGAAAAAAAACCCAAAAAACAATAACAAAAGAGTAAGTAAGAAAAAAATATTAAATAATAATAATAATAATAATAGTAATAATAATAAAAAATAAAAAATAAAAATTTATTTATTTATTTATTTATTTATTATTATTATTATTATTATTATTATTATTATTATTATTATTATTATGTGAATAATGAAAAAAAATAAAAGACTAAAAAAATTATAAAAACTTTAACAAAACATCAAACAAAAAAACTTAAATAAAAGTTATCAGGTAAAAAAAGTCACATGATGTAAAAATAAATAAAATAAATAAAAAAAAATTTAAAAGAAAGAACAAATAGAGAAAAAAAATACAAATTTTAATTTCCATATGTTAACAGATATAAAATAAAATTTAAGAAATATTTTTTTCAAAAAAAATATTACCCTAACAAATAAGAAAATAAAAAAAAATTCAAAATTAAAGTTAAGCACACTTATATATACATGGATAAAAGTATGGATTATTCTAGAAATAAAAAGAAATAAAAGGATTAAAATAAAATATAAAAAGTAATAGGGCTGAAATGAATATTAAATATAAAAGATTGAAAGTCTAAAATTAAAAGTATAAGGACCGAAATGAAAATCAAATATATTATCAATTATAATCAAAGGACAAAACTACATAAATTAAAACTACTGTACTGAATTAATTAAAGTTTTTCAATCAAATCTGGAAATTAAAAGAAGGAGGACCGAAATGAAATATTGACATTGACTCAATTCCAATCGGAGGATCCAATCGAACAAAATCAAAACTTATCGATCAGAAATCAGGGCAAAAAACGAAATTAAAACTGCAGGGACCGAAGTGAAAATGTATACAACTCGGGAGACGCTCCTGTATTTGCACGTGCAGGAAAGAGGAAAACGTGGCCAGCGGCTTTAATCGTCCACCGCTGCATCCCCGTACATCCGATGATAAAATGCACCTTCGCGGGAGGAAGACTCGGCTGAGACGCATCGTGAGAGACCCTTGAAGCTCGTCTCCGGCAACGGGGGGACATCGCACGCGCCTCCTAAACAGGGCGTGGGTCGGAAAATCGTGGGGCGCGTGCTCCGCACACTCTGGCAGAATTGGGTACAAATAATAAAACAATATGGCCAATTACGTTTACGCCCCTGCACCCAAGTCACCATTTTTATTTTATTGGGGGACAAAACTGTATTTAGCTAATTTTGAAAAATAATAAAATAAACAGAAGACCGGCGAGTCGGACCAGACTGTTCCGGGCTGGTGTATGTAATGACAATGAAGCTCCTGTTTTTGGCGGCGTTTTTTGTCGTTTTCGGGGGTTAAAATCGTTAAACACTGTTGAAAATCAGAAGAAAAAAAAGTGGACGAAATCGCGTGACACACCGGATCAAATTGCAAGTGAACAGTGCCAATGAGTCACAATAAATAGTGAATCAACAATAAAACACTGTTCTCTTTTAGTGTTTTTATTAATGTAATTTAATTAATTCGATTCTAGAAAATATTAATTAATTAATGATGCATGATTTGATTGAAAAGTTGCATTTTGAACTTTTAAAGATATATTGGTATGCAAAGACGTGTATTTTTAACATTTTAACAATATATTGATCTGAATTATTTTTTTTATAAATATTAGTTTAATATTGAAAAAAATCAATTATATTCTAATAAATCATTTTAAATCCAAGTATACAGAATAGACATTCATGATGAGGGGGAAAAAGGGATGAAATTTGGGGGTGATATTTGTAAAGTGGGAGGTGAGGAAATGTTGTGAGCAGATAATGACTTCATAGCATGGATTCGAATAACAAAAGAATATTTTTGTTAATTTCTTTTAGTTTTTATTCAATAACACTCGGGATCCAAGCTGCTACAGTCTAATAACCAGCTTGTGAATGCCACACAGCTTGGGAAAAGAGCTAAAAGTTCAACCTGGGATCCATCCTTCTGGACTTCAGATACGAATGGCCATAGAAGTGGTTGAAATGAGTTTCCATCAACATGATTTTCCCATCCTTCTCTTTCTACGTTACAAATCACTATGAATTAACCATTTAAATTCTTGAAAATGTCTATCTTTATTGCAACTTCTATTTCTCATTTCGTTGTTACAATGTAGTTAATAGTAAATCTTGCTCAGGCTCTACGATTACTATGGATTTATCGATCGTCTCCTTAACCTAAAAGATTTCACAGCAAAAGAAAACCTAATGTAGCACTTGTTGCATCAGGGCCTGAAGCAGTCAGCACCTCCTTTGAGCAGGCCATCCACTGTTGATAACAATATTCACCGAGCCTCTTGCTGAGATGACTTCAGGGAGAGTGGCATGGACGTCCTTGGAATAATGTTACATTTGGAGGGTTATATGGTTTTGGATGAACGATGATTGCTGCGCTTCTTACTTTGGTCGAATTTTCTTATTTATCTTCCATTGATTGGTCTACACAAGGTCACAACAAATTAGTTGCAGTATACAAAATGGAATGGACATCAATCGAAATAGCATAAAGACCATGTTTCTGTTGCCAATCTAACTTGGTATCAAGTAACCAAGACCGAATCAGAACATCCATCTTGGAGAGGAGTGAACAGCGCTTTGCTTCGGTCTGGTTGGCTGCTCCGAGTTGTTTCGCTTCTTCATTATAGATGACACAGTTGGGCTGTAGTAGTCATTACTCCTTTGAGAGGTTGCCCCTTGTGAATACATTTTCCTTCCATGGATGAAGCTTCTCTGCTGTTCTAGCATTGCCCTTCGAGCCACCTGGTTTCTTTGGGCAGTTCCCCATCTATCATAACTTACACAGCTGTGGCTCCGGCCAACTTGCTGAAATTTCCCCTCTCTTGGGCTTGTATAGTTTCGACTCTCAGCAGTTTCTGCAGAGTACATAGTCGTTTCTCCCTCACTGCTGTATCCATTATACATCTCTGAAACCTTAACTGGAGAAGAACTAGACTGGACCTCACTTTGGGCTCCATTCACAGAGCCTGTTGAGGCAATGTCAGCATCCCCTTCATGAATAGCAAGTCCCTTGTCCTTGATTTGATCTTCACAAGTCCGTGAAGGGATTTCCTTGACAGAATCCTCATTGGAGTTTGGCAGCAGCAGCATGTCTGGATGTGGTTGAACTGTAGTTTTGGTCACCCTCGGAGGGAAATTAATATCCAAAAGCTGTATTTGGACACTTTCCTTTTTCCTAAGAGGACCAGAAGTCAGCTTAGGTGATTCGTATATTTCCGGGGTAGGAATTCCCTGAACGTGGGCACCATGTGAATCAGTAGTTTGGGTTCCTTCCTTGACAGCATTTTCTGTGCCAGAACAACCTGGATTTGGTTGATCTCTACCTTTGGAGACTGTATTGGATGATGGGGTGCCATCGTTATCAGCTTCTGTCGACTTAAAAACCTGCCGGAGTGAGAAGGATGCACAAGAATGCTCACTTTTCTGCCCCGTGGACATCAATCTAATTATTGGCAATTTGGGTTTGGTAAGTTCATCAAGGTTGCCTTCCCAATGCTGGTTCAACCAATCACAAATAACAGGTATGGGAATACCAAATTGCATGGGAGAATCTTTCTTCCATGATGATGAGGATGATGATGAAGTTGAAGAAGATTTAGTATTTGGTGAAGTCGCTAGTTTCATGGGATCACAGATCATGAATGCAAGATTACCTTGTGCATCAAATCCAGCAGATCCAGGGCTCCATGCTACTCCATCAGTTGACAGTTTTATGAGATTGTCTGTGGCAATGACCACCTTTCCTTCAGCAACTGTCAGTTCTTCATTATCTGTATGGCCTAAAAAGTAAACAGCACTTCCCAAATCCAAATTTGGTTTAGAACAGGTCTTCAAGTAGTGTGGCTGCTGACCTTGGGTGTTTGATTCTCCATCCACAGAATCCAAACCCACTATAGTTAGATCTAGAACAGATGTGGTAATGAAAAACCTGCAACCAAGCAGTTCCTGTGAGAAAATTCATAATGTCTTCGTTAAACCATACAGCTATTCAAAATTAAAGTCCACAGCCTTCTTTCAATTAGCCTAGCACTACGGGAGCCATGGCAGCATTATTGTGTTGGTTACAAAGAGAAGAAATTTCCTGTTCCTAGTTAGCAAATCAATATATGTCAAAATGTAACTTCTGGTTGTTGTTAGAGATAACCAGAAATCCTTCCAATTGATTACTAGTACACATGGTTCTTGGTGAAGATAACACAATTACATAAATAGAACATCGATCTCATTCATAAATCATGGTAAAATTAGAGGCCGAATGTTCTATCAATGAGCTAGCTTCTACCAAATAGACCTGTGGATGATTTGTGTTTGTATTTATATTTAATGGAAAATCAACTCAACCCAAGAACATCCTTTAATTCCTCTCTGATTAATTCGTCTAATTGTAAAGATCCTAAAAAAAAAAAAAAAACTATAAAATCGAAATATGCATGCCTTCAATATTCTCAACCTGATCTAAAAACTAGCAGCTGAAGCACTGCAGGTCACGCGCACAAACAACTTACAAGCATTCACTGTCATCATAAAGATGACAATTAAGGTAACCTGGCAATGGTAGCAGTGGCAAAAATGCATTTGCAGCAGTGAGACTGAAGCAGGCAGTGTTTTTATCAGATTCTATGGAGAGCTTCTTAGAGGATGCACTTCCTCTTCCTCTAAGGTATCTCGGAAATTTCCGCCTGTTGCGACTGCTAATTCACTATATGGCGTAGTTGGACATTCACAGCTCATTTCCTATTTTTCCAACAGGAAAACTCATCCTATAAGCCATAGAACCTCCCACGAAACCCTCTCAATGCTAGCACCCTATAATCACTACATCACATAGTTAGATTATTTTTCTGGCTGCCCAGAAATTCCAGCAACCAGAAACTTTGATGCCTGGAGCCAAACAGCCATCATTTCTCCTTAAACCTCAACAATACAGAACCTAAACCTACTGTCTTATAATTAGAAAATATTAATCGCTAATTTTTTAGCTGTAACCCACCACAAAAATAGTCACAGAAACGTTTCCCATCGGCATCTCCCACAAAAACATAATTTTGTTTTGTGATGGGGGAGGCAGACAAAACTGCAACATCAAATGGCCATCTCATAATGAAATGCTAGGTGGCAGTTTACTTTGCCTCTAAGAACAAAAGAAAACACAGTTTTTGGTTCGACAGTAAAAGGTATTCTCGGATAAACTCGGTTCACAGTTCTCGTCAACCGAGACTAAATCCATCTCTCAAGCGCTCTTAAAGATGCGCTCTCCACATCAGCTTCGTGCATTCGGAGGAATTTAATAAATTCCCTTTATGCTGGTCCTAGAAACCTAGGATACCTAGAAATGGGGCAAATCTCCTTAACCACCGGACCAACCCCTGGGTTCACAGGAAACATCAAAACACAGTTATGCACAATACACTATTGGTCTGAGAGTGCAGAAATCGATACCATCTTGAAGAAATGTTTTTTTACTCGTGTGAAACTGTAAACTAAAATATGGGAAACTGTAAACTAAAACATGGGAAAATGTAACCTAAAACATAAAAAAATCTTCACTTAGCATTAGCTCATGTTGAAGAAGCAAAGATTTTCAATGAGATCCAGCACTCAAGTTTCTATCAATGGTCCCACATTTCCGATTTAATAAAAGAAAACCCAGAAATAAACAAGGAACAGTCAAATCATTATTTGAAAAAAAAGGGACAGGCCTGTGAGGGACGAGAGTGGCAGCGACACCATTTTGGAGGCGGATCTCGCAACCTTCAGCAGCAGCGATGGAGGGAATGTTAACATGAGCAGTCAAAAGAAGATTCCGGTGGATCAGGAATCCAGTGCCGGAGACCCCATTGGCGGCGGTGGATATCCTGGCAATTGCAGGACCCTTGCCAGTAAAAAGGGCAGCCTTCATTTTCTCAGACTTGCCTACTCCTTTGCAAAAACACCATGTTTCACTCAAAACACCCATTTTGTCCAAAAAGATTTTTTAAAAATAAAATACTTCTATCCTATGTGTTATCCTCCTGGAATCAGAGAGGAGCAAGAATGTGTTATCCTCCTGGAATCAGAGAGGAGCAAGAGGATCTAGAGAAAGCAGCATTTTTTCTAATAAAAAAAATAAAAATATTTAAGGGGCAGTAATATGTTTTGCGTGGTAATGTGTAGAGAGAGAGGAGATGGCCGTGAAAAGAGTAAAGGGGGTGGGGGCGTGGTTGTGTGCTGTTTTTGAGCTGGATTTTTGGAAGACAGGCTCCTGGCGGAGTAGGAGTAGTTAAAGTGTTAAACTTGTAGAGACAGCTGAGATTTTGCGATAGAGCAAGATTTGACTGTCAGGGAAGGAGACGGTGACACCACGTTAAGGCTTTTGGGTTTTTTTCCCTTTTTTTTATTAAACTTATTCCTGCTAAATTTTGAAGAAAAAAATAATATTTATTACATAAAAAAAGTAAAACCTTAAACATGAATCTTGATGAATCTGACCAGCTTAATCAGGTTTAATGCAAGCTTTAAAAAAATCATGTCGTGCATGAGTAACTAGTTATATATTATTAGTTATTTTTAAAAAAATATGGTGTTCATGAGCAACTAATGATATATTATTAATTATATTATAAGTTATTTGGAATAAAAACAGGTAAAATCCCACCATCCCGCCATGAAGGATTTGTTTTTATTATTATTTGTATTTATCTGCTTTTTAAAAAAAATAATAATCATATAGAATAACTAGTATGATATTATTGGTCAACTCCTTTGACGCTAAACTTTTTTTTGGATAAAAAATATAATTGGGTTATTGCATCATTAATTATTTTAAGAATAATTTTTAAAGGTGCACAAGTTGTCTTTTAAAATCTTAATATCTGTAAATTAAAATGCTGAGTGTTAGTGGAGAGGGAGAGTGGTTAAATTATTAGTAATAATCGATGACAGACTATCGATATTAATTGCATGCTTGTAAGTGTTATTGTGGTTGTATTTTAAAAGTATTTTTTTTATTAAAAATATATAAAAATGATATATTTTTATTTTAAAAAAATTATTTTGATATTAGTACATGAAAATAATATAGAAATACCCAATAATTTTTAATTTAAAATAAAAAATAATTAAAATATCTTTAAAACACAGTGTCACACAAACTTAATTCAGTGTTGTTTTGAAAAAAGATAGAGAGAAATAATTACTAATAACAACAACAACTAGAGACACTATTTTTTTAATTTAAAATAAAAAATAAAATAAAATAAATATTTTTTTAAAAATACTTTTAAAACATGGTATCAAACAAACTTAATTTGGTGTTATTTTGGAAAGACACAGAAAAATAATTAGTAACAACAACAACATCGTCAACAGGAGAGACAAAAAACCACTTTTTTTTTTTAAAAAAAAATATTTTTTCAAAAAATCAATTTAGAGATACCTAGCATCCCCTTCATTATTAACTCTTCAATAAAAAAACAACCAAGTATATACTTAAATGATAAAGAGATAAATTTAGTATATAGTTGATGATGATTTTTATTGCTATGTGATTTAAAACACAAGTAATCTATATTTCTCCTTTTCTTCACCGATTTTCCCCCTGAAAAAATATTTGGAAAAAATATTTTTTATCGACTTATATTTGTAATTATTAATTATTACAAATTATTTTGATAAAAAAGTGAGCACAAAATTAATTTATTGACACCACTACTTTGAGTTAGTTGTGTGTTAATTTTGAAATGCCAAGTCACGTGTGTTATGTTTAAGCGGTGTTTAATAATATATTTGGATTGAATTTTAAATTATTTTATTTAAAATGAATAATATGATTTCTTTCATAAATATTCTGAATGGTTTTAATATATTAATTGATCAAAATATATTTTTATAAAATTATTATATAAAATGGTCCAGTGTAATCATAAATCTAGTTATAGGTAATGTTTGATATTGTGATATAATTATATTATTAAAATAATTTTGACATTACTTTTTTAAAAAAAATATAAAAATATATTAATTTAGTATTATCTCTATATATTCTAAACAAGTGGACACATTCTTGAACTGACAAAATATTTGACAAAGTATCCAATTATATGGTTGTTTTTAACTAAATATATGTCTTTTAATAGCATAGATTGATGATTTTTATTTACTTAAAATTATTTTTGTATGCCTCTGTATTGTTTTGTTGTTCTGATATTAAAAATATTTTTTTTTTAAAATAAAAATATTATTTTGATCAATTTTCGAGTAATAAACACTTAAAAACACAATTGTCACCATACTTTTTAAATATTCATTTATTGTTTATAGAAATTGAATTTTTATTTCTCAAAATCAAATCTATAGAATACACTCTCTTTTTTTACTCTAACTTTTCTATTTAACTATGTATCAAAGATCACCTATTCAATTTTTTTATAATAAAACAATAATATATCTAATACATCATAAAAAATTTCACTTTATGGCAACATGTGGATCTGATTGATTATTTTGTAAATGATTTTTTGGAATTCTAGTTGAGATTATTTTCGAAAATGTTTTTTGTTTTGAAATACATCAAAAATCATTCAAATCATTAATACCTCAAAATGATCTAAAAATATTATTTTTTAATTTAAAATAAAAATATATTTTTTAAATATATTTTTTTGAAATGCAATGACAAACAAAGAAATATAAAAAGGTTAGTGATATAATTACCATCTACATTGATTTATGTGATCATATACATGTAATTTCATAAATGTACATAATATAAATATATATTTTTTTATTTGAAAGAGAATATTGCCCGTAACATCTTATAGTTAGATTTATATTTAAAAAAATTGTGTTTTATATCTTGAATTCTACAAGCATATGAACACTTAACATCTTTATTCTGGAAAAAAATAAAATTGATTATTTACAATATTGTTATTGTTTTTCATTTAATAACTAAAAGACTCTTTATATTAAATAATTTAAAGTTTCATTTAAATTAAAAAAATAGCTACCACCCTTTTAACCCAACCCAAAACTGTATTTCAATTTTATCTCATAAAATCCATCTAGAGCAAGAAGATCAAGACTTGATGCATAGCAAGAAACACGCAAGAAATCCACATTACAAACTCACTCTCAAGCTCGTTATTTGCTCTGAAATTTGATACCATTACTTGTTAATCTAACACTCATTCTCAGCAATTTGGGTCTTGGCCTAGCGAGGCACACGGTTTTGTACCGCTATGCATATTTATTATCCTCATAGTGTTTTATCTATTCATTAGACCTGCAAGTGTTCAGTAGATTCAAAAATTAATTGTGGTATATATAAACTGACCTGGACACACTATAAAAAACACATATTTTCATGGGAATACAAAAAGATTCATTTCAACAAAGCATTGCTCTTCAAGCTTCAGTGTAGCGACAAGCCGGCAAGCTTACGCCAAGACACATTGATGGATACAACTACCTACCATGAAGAAATTTGGCATGGAACGAGTATTGGAAATCTTGTAGCATTTTCGTTTTGCAGTGACAAACAACTGTATCCGAAGGTAAGATTTCAAATACAACAATAACAGTGTGAGAATAATATTCATGGTTTCAAGTTAATCGATGCTTTAGTTCCTGCATGATGGTATAAAGACCAGATGACAACAGTAAGGCACAAATGGACGGGTAACCTAAGCAAAATAACAAGCTTTTTCTTTTTTTTTGAAAGAGAAAATTTTAGTCCTGGAGCTGGTTTGGAACCCCAAAAATCTAGTTAGCTGTGTGGCAACTCTTCACAAAATTTGATTGGGCAGAAAAACTTCGGGTTTGTAGCACCATCCCACTGACAAGATCAAGCAAAAGTCCAGGGATTTTGATATCACAAAACTGCAATAATTTATCATTCAGATCCAACATCTACTCCTCTTCGCTTTAGAAACTCCTTGGCCTCATCAATATCCTATGAAGAGAAATCGAAAGTTAAATTATTGGCACAAAAATGTTTTGATGGAGCATTATGAAAATAAAATAACAATCGGAAATCAATTTAACAAGTTGAAAGAGTCATGTGAGGAAGCTGAAAGACACACACAACTGGAGCAATACATTAGTCCAAACCATAAACTTATTAGAATGCTTTTCACACTCAGAAAACTTTAATGTTGTGAAAAGATGAAAAGGCAATGACCCAGAGCAGAGCAATATATCAGGAGCCTCCAAATATCCCATTCAACATCTATCAGATTGGTACTCCATCAAACAAATCTTCTCCATTATCTCCATCCTGAATTCTATTACTCGTGTATGGCATAAATATAGGAGCCAATTACCACAGAAAAAGTGTAAAAAATAATGGGTGCTGTGCTGATTAAAACCATCATTTGTTACATGCAATCGAGTTGATAACAAGGGCAGCATTAGATAACCCAAACTCAACGGGGAGAGAAGGAAATTTTAGTAATAAACTACAAGATTAATAAAAACAGTAGTGAAATACCTGATGTAATAGCAGTGCTTCTTGAGGGCAAGTTGGAAAATTCATCAAGCCAACTCCAACCATCAATAGACCATAGCATCCCAGTGATACAATGAAATAAATGGGAAGCTGGGATGAATGAGAAAATAGGGCACGATAAGCCTCAACAAATACAAAAAGCGAAGCAAGCATGCACATGAATCAACAAGGTTTTTTCTTTTAATTCAATAATAAACCAGAAGACACGTGAGGTATAAGTTATGAACTTGAATCAAAAACTCACCAACCAAGTATGTTTACGCGGAATAATGGAAGTTTGCAAGAGCCCAATCCAACAGGCAGAGATGGCCACAAGCAGCACCATAATCTTTACAATATGCTTCATTGTATTTATATTGATTAAAAACTCCTGTTGAAAAAAAAACTCAATTTTTTTAACAAACCCAAATAGATAGTTGAACTATAAAACCTAAGTTTTAACTCTTTACATCCCAAAAAACTTTCCTAAAAAAAGTAGCTTGTTCTTGTTTCTAATTATTTCAAGAATCAAAGAGCATAGAAATACTGTAAGCCAATCAGGCAAATGGGTCATCTTCAATCCTCAGGAGCTAATTCCCAATAATTAATTTGGCAAATGGGTCATCTTCAAAATCCCAATCATCATTCAGCACCCAGACTATCTTCTAACAAAAAAAAGTTCTATGATCATAAAAATATTACCAAGTGGAACTTAATCGAGGGATATGTTGTTTGAAAAACGAATTAAAAATAAACTAAAATAGAACATTCGAAATTGCTGTCCATATACTCACATAACACTATTCACTATGATTATGAAGTTACTACTTTGCTGAAAAATGAATTAAAAATAAACTAAAATAGAACATTCGAAATTGCTGTCCATATACTCACATAACACTATTCACTATGATTATCAAGTTACTACTTTGCCTTTGACATGAAAAATAAATTGCCTTAGTGTTGCGGGTAGAATGTCTTTTCCATTTTAAAATGTATATGGAATTACTAATTTACCTTTAAAAGAAAAAAAAAATTACTATTTAAAAGCTTTTTTATCTTTCCATATTTGCAGCACAGTAAAATGATTCAATTGTCTTTAAAAGAAAAAAATTTAAGTTTGCATCCAAGGGCCTTTTTGACTTTTCAACTTGGTTTTTTTGTTATAGTCAAGGTGGTTGAGTGTAATTTCATCTTTTAATAAAAATAAAATATTATTAGAATAAAAAAATAGTTTGCATGTTCGTTGTGGAGGAGGTGCCCGTGACCTTCTAGCTAAAACTACTCTTCCACCATGTTATTGGAATCATTGCAGCATCTTCTTTCTGTTGGTGTAGGGAGGCAGCAATCAAATGGAATTTTTTTGTATAATTGAATTTTTCTCTCTCAATTTTCTCTTTTAATAATTGATTGGTTGGGGATTAGGCTTTGTAAGTTTTCATGTATGGTGTTTCTGATCTAATGAACAGGATATGAGTTTGAAAAGGTAACGCGGGTTGATATTATTTTTTTGTTTGTACTTATTTTCTTTCCTTATTTTTTTTTTTTTTTTAGTTTTGTGTTTTCTTCAATTTTTTTTCTATAAAGTTATTCTAATTTCATGATCCAAGTCATATGATTGATAGGTTAACTCATGTGGCTCGCCCCTTATTACTCAAGTTATATATTTGTTATTCAAGTTATATATTTGTTATGTTAACTGGGTTGACAAATGCTTGTTTTCTTTGTCCATTTTTAATCCAATTTCACCATTTCAGATTTAATTGGCTTAAGATCAAACTACATTGCTCTCCTCTATGTTCCAGGAGTTCCCATATTTCCTGTTCCGGAGTCCCAGCTTGAAAGAGTAGTGAACCCAATATGTCAAAGGCCAACATTAAAATCTCACTATTTTCGACCACTTTGAGTTGCTACTTCAATTAAACATATAATCAATTCTGCAACAATTTTCCTAAGCTAAAGCAAACAAATTGGCAAAGGCATTATTGAGATAAGAAGAGCAATCCCACGAGTCATTCCAAAAAGATGTAGAAGAACAAATAACACATGAGGGAACTATACCGAATTCAAAAAAGATCAAATTGTAAAAGAGAATGACAAAAGTGGTTCATAATACAGTTCATCACTTCCTGGAAATTTATAAAAGGATCATATTGTGCCGACAGAAAAAAAATGAAAAACAGATCAAATTCCCAACACCGAATTGTTCTTCACTATTGCTAAAACAGATCAGACAAAAGCAAAGATTTCAATTAAAGTTTACCATGAACAATATATAATTGTTCAGAGAAATAAATATTACCTACATGTGATGCAATCTACATACATAAAGGGAAGATAAAGAGAAGTTCACTTACTCGTGGAGATTGGAGAGAAGCAGATTCGGTGAGGGGAGGATGAGAGGGGGGAAGACGAGTAACGAGAAGAGAGAGATGCCGACCTGTGTGTGGCAGCTTATTTTGTGAACCAGAGATATCCCTAAATTAACAAACGGCGCCGTTTATATGTTCATTAAAAATATAAACGGAACGAAACAGATGGGTTAAAAATATAAACGGAACGAAACAGATGGGAATATATACAATATATTCTCAAAATGAAAATATATATTTTTTAAAAACCCCGTTGCTTTCCGTCCTGAGCAGAGCACTTCTTCTCCTCTAGTCTTGTATTTTGTGAAAAGCAAAGCGACGAGTCGTTTATTCCACAATCCCTAAATCACAGTCGCTTCTCCAGTCGAAAAAAAAAAAAAATGGGGGCGACGGGAAGCGACGTAGAGGCCGGATTTGCGAAGCTACAAGGAGAAGACTTCGAGTACTATATGCAAACATACTCAATAATCTTAGGCCGGAACTCGAAAAAATCCACCGTCGATGTCGACCTCTCAAGCCTTGGCGGCGGGATGAATATATCACGCCACCACGCGCGCATCTTCTACGACTTCACTCGACGTCGTTTCGCACTTGAAGTACTTGGCAAGAACGGTTGCCTAGTCGAAGGCGTACTCCATCTTCCAGGAAACCCTCCGGTCAAATTGGATTCCCAAGATCTGTTGCAAATCGGAGATAAAGAGTTTTACTTTTTGCTACCTGTTAGGAGTATTTTGGGCGGTGCGTTAGCGCCTAGGCACCACGTGGCTGTTGTGCCGCAGTATGGGTATCATTCCGGTGCGGCGGACAGGATGGTGGGTCCGGTTTCGGTTGCGGCGGTTAAGAAGGGGAGAGCGAGGGAGTTTTACGAGGAGGAATTTGATGATGATGAGGATGTTGGTGGCAGTGGGAAAAAGATGAGGAGAGAGGGTTATGAAGGGTATGGATATGGAAGTGGGTCCGGTGGTAAAGCAGGAATGGCTGGGGCTATAGGTTAGTTATTGTAGAAGTAATTGTAATCTGTGTTCTTTTATGATAGTTTCATGGATTTGTATAATTTTTGGTTAAAATTCTCGAGGATGAGAAACCGGGCACAAAGTTATGTTTTTGTGTTATATGTGTTTGAAGTGTATGATGAGGTTCGGTGCTTGAACTGAGAGAATTTATGATTTTGTGTTGCATATTAGCATGAGTTATGGATTGCAATTTGATACTCTGATAGACACTGTTGTAATTGGTGGTCTGTCTTTAGAGTTTCACCTTCTATCGCTGAAATTTCTGGGGTGAGGATGTGAAATGCTAGCTAGCAATTGGGTTTGCATGATTGTTTTGAGACTTGATTATCGCTCAGTCTCTTCTTTCATAGTTGTAAAATTGTGAGGTCGATTGCTACTTTTTTTAGAGTATGGATGTGTTCCGATTTCAGGTTAAAGATTACAATGGAAACTTATAGTTAAATTTGCATTTTAGTTTTCTAACATGAGGCTTTTTTTTTTTTTTTTGCTGTTGTTTTCTTAATGATAGTTGCAGTTAAAGAATCATTGGCTTAACCATATCCTTTAGGGTTTTGATTTTTCTTGTGATACTGCATGATTATCCTTTATTTACACTTTAATAATTCCAAGGGATCTGATTATTGCTAGCTAACGAATCTAGTTATTCTATGGCTTAAAGTCAGAGGTTACTAGCTGTTAAAAATGGCTGTCAGCTGAGGCTGTTCTATATGATGATTCCTGTATAGATTTCCATGGCCAAACCTCCCGCTCCTATTATGAGCCCATAATCATATTTTAGCTAGCCAGGGAGACCTTCGAATGAAAGCACAAGATATTTTTTTTGGTTTATTAAAATGTGTGCAATTGTTTTAGGATGGGGACAAGCTAATTGATTTATTTGCTTATTGGCACACTTTTTGAGTTATGTTGTTTATTTCTTTAATGGAAATAAGAGGCCAAATGCATGGATCTTTGTTGTTCTCCTTGTCCTTTTGGATTTCCAATTTTATTTTCCTTTTCAATTTATGTTTGTTTTTCAAACTCACATTTTTTTTCCATGTCTTTAAACATTATATTTTGATTTGTTGATCATGATTTTCTAATCTGTTGGTTTGCACTTGTATATCTCTGATTGCTGTGCACTCCGATACAAAGCACGTGCTTGTTAAAAGTTTTTTTTTGTTATCATGATACCATTTCCAGTTCCTGGAGAAAAGAAGATGGAGGGAAGATCAAGGATTGATCGTGACTCTGACAACCAACAACTTCTGCAGTTAGAGGAAAAAGATGTAGTGTCATCTGTTGCTAATGTGCTATCTGATCTTTGTGGTCCTGGAGAATGGATGCCCATGGAGAAACTTCATGCCGAGGTTAGTTACTGTTGTCAAAATGCTTCTACATTTCATTCTCTCGGATACCATCTCACATAAATTGCTTTACTGTCTTCAAAATGCTTCTGAGAATACATTCTCGCAGTTACCATTTCACAAAAACTGCTTGGGTTGCTAAATTAATTTTCTTTTAAATAGTTCAAACAAAAGATTTGTTTCTGTTTTAAACTACTTGGAAATCCCTGATCAGTTTAAAGAATCTATTGCACTTTATAAAGTTATATCATGGAAAACCCTTTGCCGAGGCATGCAGACTGATGGTTTAGTTTTTTCTGCTGACAAGTCAATTCTTCTTTGAAAAAGAATCATGCTTCTTTCTTTTCTAGCTTAATAGGGACAGGGAGAATTGCACTCTTGTTTCTACCCTTGTTATATAAATGCACAGATGTCTTGCACTCATACTGAACTCCGAGGCTTTGGCATGCAAGATGGCATTTCTCTCGTGTTTAAGGATACCCCTTTAAAAAAATTATAAGCTGGATAAGAACTTCAACCTGTCTATGTTTTTCAAAAAAATATGTAAACATTTTTTTACATAATGTTCATTTTAGCCACTGCACTAGTGGTTATACTGTTCAGAAAGGACAGTCTACAATTTACACTGAGAACCATCCATGGCAATTTTTTAATCCGCATGTCACTGATGTTCCATTTTTTTTTTTGCATGTCCCACTGTCCCACTTGCAACGGGACATAAAGGGACCATTGTGGCAGTTTGTATTTCCAGACTCCATTCAGTATATCCTCATAGATCCTATTGTCTGGGCCAGTTTTTTCCAGTCCTTGGTTTGGGTGTGCTCCTCCGTATGATCAGATATGAGCTTTAGTGATGCCTTCACTCGTTCACTTTGCTTGTTTTGTCCTCTCCTACAGTTGGTCGAGCAATATAGCAGCATATGGCATCATTCTCGAGTAAGGAGATATCTGACATCTGAGGACTGGACAGGTCCTGAAGCCAAGGGCAAACCATGGTATGGCTTGCTTATGTTGCTAAGAAAATATCCAGAGCACTTTGTGATCAACACAAGGTCCAAAGGCCGTGTGACGCTGGAGTTTGTCTCTCTTGTCTCTCTGCTTACATAACTTTACAAGAGCATTACAGGGCAATTCATGTAGTTTGGTCCAGTTTTAAGCTGTTCAACTGCAACGCTAGAAATTGCAGGCTGTTTATCTTGATAGTGTTTGGATTACGGTCCATTGCCGCTGGTGAAAACTGGATTCACCCAGTGACACATGTAAATGAAGACCGGGAATCTTCTTTCTGTTCCTCGTTTTTTCAATCTTCTGACATGAATGTTTGGACTTCATGTTTTCAGCAATGTTAGATTGCATCATCTAGAATAGCTATAGTAGTTTTTTATGTCCATCTCGTGGATGTATTGAAATATGGAAATTTTAGCAGTCCCTCCATAACATCTTGATTCCTTTCCCATTGCAAGCAGTCTTCCAGTTTTTTATCATTAGTCGAGAGCCGATAAAGGTGCGCTTAACCAAGACAGCAAAAGGGCTAAATGACGGGTAATTCTAGTTAGTTTAGGCAACGATAATAGACTAGTAAATTTGGTTGCATGCAGATTATACATCATTTCAATATTCAAACTAAAAGTGGGTATCAATGCACTAGCACAAGGAGGGAAGGGAGAGATTTTGGGGTGGAAATGTGGTGGATGCCAGGCAAACAGTTCCACTAACCACGCTTACATGGTTGGATGAAAAACATTTCAGAAGATCTCGAGTGAAAAATCAGCTGTGCTTAGCCAGGGTTTAGAATGTATGGGCAAATTGCAGCCCCAATTTGCAAATGACGTCTCCAACCTCAATTCATTCGTTGGCCGATTGTTTCACCGCGGATTTCTATATTACAAGAAGCTAAGACCACTTTGGAAAACAATGTCCCTCCACTTTCAAAAACATTGTTCAGTAAACCACTATAGTGGTGTTTGTACCTTCATTTAAAACATTTAACACTAGTTTCAAGGGCATTATTTTTTTTTTTCACGTTATTCATTTGACATTATAAAATTGACTAGGGATAAATAAGGTTTTTCCTATTTTAATTGCATAGTAAAATGAATAAAATATCATTGAAAGCAAAAAAAAATCTAAACCTGATATTAAGGGATATTTTTGTATTTTTATAATGATTTTTTCTTATTATAATATCAGTTGAGATCTAATTTGGTATTTGACCTCATATAAAAAAATAATAAACAATTAATATTTATAATGAAACAATAAAAATACCTTAAAATAAAAAATATTATACCTAAAGTAAGGTTTTTTTTTTTTTGTCTTTTCACAATAAGTTTTTGATAGTTATTAGGTCAAGTCTTAGGGAAATTTGATATCTGACTAAATAAAGACAAAAATGAACAAGTGTGTGGAAGACACGAACACTCTTTAGGAGGATGCCCCCCGCATCTAGAATTATCTTTTCATCATATAATTGGAAACGTTGTCGTCTTGTCTTTTTTTTTTGAAGTAGTAAGTGTCAACATTGGTGCTCAAATTTGTCACTGATTGACTTTCTTCCTTGAAGTTTATAGTTTAGCTTTCTATGCTGTTGGTATGTGAACTTCAATCTTTATTTTGTTCTTAATTCTTTTATAAAAAGTTTATTTGTTTTTAATTTCATCATTCAATTTTAATTTATCAAATATTATACTTTTCAATTTGATAATTATTCTTTTGATTTCTAATTTTTATCTTAACCTTTTTGTAAAATATTTATTAATTTTTAATTTCATCTTTAAATCCAAATTGAAAAACGTCAAAATTGATAATATTACGTTTTTCAATTTAGCCATTATTGTTTTTATTTTTAATTCCTTACTTGGCTCTTTTATAAAATTATTATTCTTTTCGATTTCAACCTTCAACTAGGAATTTATTTTTAATCCCAATTTTTATCCTTATTTTTTTTATTTTTCTCCGTCCTCTTGTTAAATTATTTTTTTTTTCAATTTCACCATTCAATTATATTTAAAATTTATTTTATTTTTAATTTTCATTCTTTTAACCAATATTTTTTATAGTTAAATTTTTTATAATTAAACAGTCGTATAACCTGAGTCATATTTTTCTATCTTTTATAACATTATTTTCAGTGCAAAATAACAGTTCAGCCCGCGGTTAGCCACAGGCAACAAGGCTAATCTCTTTCTATTAAGAAACATGTTTAAAAGCTGACCATTTAAGAAAAAGCTTTCAAATAATATAGTATCATGTATAAAAAAACTCAGATGAACTCGAGCAATGTACTCTCAGCAAGAATTTACCATGTGGAAAAAAGAAGTTGACAATCACATTACAACCTCATACCAAGTTCCTATGAGATGCTATGAACTATATAATTCATAACTAAAAGCTCAAATATATCGATACATAATTGTACAAGACCAGAGGGACAAAAATTGTTTGTGCTAGAAATACCGAACAGCTTGAATAAGCAGGCACAAAAGGCATATTATTGGTATGTGTGAGCTGAAAATTCGAGGTCCATAATAAAAAGGCCTCTCAAGATTCTTCCTTGCTAAGTTTGCCAAGAACACTTTGTGCATAGAGTTCTTTTTCCCGAGCTTCTTTTGCAGCAAGCGCTTCCTCATCAAGAACTTGTATGGGAGACCAATCTGGCAACTTCAACCAACCAGGATTCTTCTCTTTGTCCTTGAATATAGATTCTTTAAAGCTACTCAATGCAGGTCTTAGTTTGATCGTAGCAAAATCCACCGTTGTGCCCACAACAGCAAAGATGACCGAGTAGCGAAAGGCACCAAATTGACCCCCTAAAATGTTAAAAAAAAGAAAAGAAAAAAAGAAGCACTTAAAACCATGATGGGGAAGGGAGTTCAGCAAAGGAAGATGCAAGAGACATCACCTAATAATGAACAAACTTCTAGGTCAATAGGTTCTGCCAGGGAAGAAATGAAAAAGAAACATCTGCTACACGAGAAGGATCAAAGAAGACAACAGATAGCACTGAAGTGCTCCTGTCTATTCGGTGGCGTAATGATCCAACAAAACTAAAGAATACTTGGCCTATATAAAAATTGAAATGAAAGAATAATGTTCCACAGAATTTCGCACAATCGAAGGATAACTAATGAGTGTAACACGGGTGCATTCATGAATACACGCAAACATATTAGAGTGATTGAGATCAGAACCCAACCTTGAAGACGTCCAAGAAGAGCACCACTGCCAAACCCCGCAACCATGGAGTTTACTAGATCATCCGGTTCTGATTTTCGAACTACTCTTACAAATTCACGCGCCCCTGAAAAATCAAACAATAACAAAACTGCCAACTTTAAGACTGTTCCAGGAAACATATGATGACCCCCGAACAAAATCCAGTTATGTTTCTGAAAATGTTAACATTTTCACAGTTGTCCTCCGTGCCTTAAACTAAAAATGATGGCCAACATTCAGACACAAGCCAGGTTCTCCAACGCAAGATTCCCTCTAAGTTATCCTATCCCGTATATTACTAGGCCGGCTCGAGGCCTTACAGACTTAAGGGCATGAATCATTCCCAAATTACAACGTTATGAGATTAGAGAAACAAAGAAGATACCGCAATAGCAGCCGCTGACGATGGCAAAATTAGTGGCATACGTTGCTGAAATGGTAGCGAGTCCATGAGCTTTTCGATGCTTAGACACCAACCCAACTCCTCCACCAGTTGCCCCTTCACATATATTTCAAATTAGTTTCCTTTTATGTTTTAAGAAGAGAAAAAGAGACAGAAAGAAACCTGCGAGAACTGTGGGGATGAGTATCCGCTCCTTCCAATTCTCCGAAAAAGAATGCGGCGGCTTGGCCTTTTCTTCTGGAGGTTTCAGACCGCTTGATCCCATTTTCTTTTTCCCCGATTGTTAACTTCGGAAGGTGGAGGTGGAGATGGTGGAGGGAGGCGGAGGACTTGATGAAGACTATTACGATTTGCGATGGTGGCAATGGATTGTTTTTTTGTAGGTTTAGCGGCCCAACTTACTGGCTTACTGGTTTCGAAATATTGGGCCTATGTTCTGAATCTCTTTCACATTGGACCAAACACATCCGAGCCCATAGGCAGCCTGCCGAATTGTTGATCAAATAAAGGAACAAATGATCGAAATAAAAATTATATTGTTCATGTAATCCATAATATAATAATAAAATAAGGAATCAAATTGATGGTAAAATTATTAATATTAAAAAATAAAAATAAATTAAAAATGTTAAGATTTATCAACCTTCGAGCTAAAATTATTATTTTTTATTCTATTACTCTTCTCTAGGGTTTTTATTCTAGTTATTTCTTCTTTATTTGGTTTTATTATTTTTTATTTTTTCTTTATAAATTATCTTAGATTTATTTTTGGTATAATGTGATTTTCACATTATTTTTATAATTTTTATTAACAAAAACGCACAATAAATCTAATGTATGATAGTTCAATTATCAAAAAAAAAAAAAAATGCACAAGGTTTCGAAATTAACAATTTATTGGGATTATTTTGATTTTTCGTGAGCATGATTTTCACGGATTTATTAATATAAATCAGCACATTTATTAATAGAACTTAACAAAAAGAGTGTAAATACAATAATGCAATAATTCAACTATCTTTTAACACGTTTGTTGTCATGGTATAAACTTTCGATGAATATTTTTTGCTATGAAGTTGAAATAAAAAACATAATTATAAAACCCGGTTCAGGATTTACCAGGAATAAAGCTTGGAAAGGTCAACCAAGACATCCAAAGTTTTTAATTGAATCATTCAGGTTCTTTTCTTTAATGACAACTGAGTCCCCTATCATGCCAGATGCCACTTCAGGTTTATAATAAAAGGTATGAAAAATGAATTTCAAGGTCTCTTAAGTTACTGATAACCAATCTTTCCTTGTTCTTTCATGATGGCAGGCATGGCTACTGCACCTGTGCTGAACAAAACAGTAAACTAGCAACTCGGGTTTTTAATCGGGTTTTTTTCTTTTGTTTTTTCTTCGATACAGACCAGTCCAGCATGTTCTATAACTATGATAAAAAGTATGAAAAAAGAATCTCAAGGTCTCTTAAGTTATTCAAATATGAGATTATCAATCCATCTAAACTTGTTCTTTCATGATAGCATGCATGGTTACTGCACTCAGGCTGAACAAAACAGTGAACTAGCAAAAACAGTATTAGCATTAATTGCAGAGATCATTTTCATTATCATACAAAGGAATTTCTCTTCTGGAAACCAAGTTTCAAGCATTCTGCTGCTTCCAGCTTCTGAGTTGGGAGGAGCAATCACTGGAGCAATCACTGGACCAAAAAGGGAACTTTCCGTGTGTTTAATAGCTCTCCAAGTGATGGTAGTGTCATTAGCAACGGTGCATGTAAAGACTGCACTCTGTGTCTCCTTATTGAGTTAAAATTGTAAATATATGCTTACTGGAAGATGAAGTTTACCATCATATAAGCCCTAATAGGGGCTTGTGCGCATAAGAAAAAAACAAAGCCGGCCGATGAGGGAGAGCTAAACTGTTAGAGTGGGATTGACAAGTCTCGTTCTGAAACCAGAATATTCAAGAGGCTGATGAGTCTGGTTCCACATCTTCTGAAGCTGAAAAGCCATTGAGTCGTTCCTTGCCGTCCCAGTCACCATCCTGCAATGTGGTCTCTGATCTCTTCTGCAAACCTACCCCAATCCTTCTCTTGTGTTCTGGAATAATCATCAACAGCATATCCATTAGATTCTGCGAACATGTATTAGAATGAAAAGGACCAGGCGGGAAAGATTACTTTTATTGTTAATTGCACTGCGAGTGATTGCCAAAAACTCATCCCACTTGAATTTCCTAAGTTCTTGCTTCTCCTCCTCTGAGAGCTCAAAATTGGGCTCCCTCCCACACATGAAAGCAGCCCTGCATATATGAAAACCTTCAGACGAGCCCCACATATGTTCAGTAACCAAACCTGACCAAGGTCTGTCTTTGTAAACATACTATGATAACAATTTTTAACACATAATGCTAACCATGAAAATCAAAAGAGAGTGAGTTTTGAGCTTCCTATTTATTTTTTAACTCAGTACAGATAAACCTGCATGGACCACTAGCAGCTATGAGAAGAACGAGCGATAAAAGCCTAACCCTAAGAGGAAGGCTAACAACCAGTAGTATGAGATGAGGATTTATTTTTCCCTTCCAGAAAATGGAAGGTTCATATTTTTGCTATCACTTGGATTTAGAATAGCAAATGTTAACAATTTGTGCTCGTTACTGTTTGCATTTGTTTATGCCATTTTTATTGCCTATGCCCGCATGCACTGCCGTCCTCTCATCTCATACTTTTATAATTGAAAAGTTTCATGGTTTCCAATTATTTTTCTGTCATTTAAACGGTGGGCAGGGATAGAACATATGTGATAAAATAAAACAATAATGACTGGTAGGGCTTTACAAGCTGTTGCAATAAGGGACAAGCATTCGCCTGAAAATATTAGATAGCTCTTATTGTTTGAACACGATTTTCAGCCATCTAACAGATATAGTCTTTGTAGAGGAAAATAGAAAAATGAAACCGCAAACATCCCCAAGCTGCAGGGTCCTGGATTCCTAAGAAACGTTCCAAGGAAAAGAGGTTGATTTGGTGATGAATGGGACTTGGGTTCTTCATCTTAATAAAGTAGGAGGTAAATTTCTCCGTCAAGATTCGAGAACAAACAAGTTAGTTCCAACCACGAAGCCAAGTTATAGTTTTCCTTTTTCAAGAAATTACTTTCTCGGGAGCTCTGATTGCCTCTAGCAAGAATGAAACGAATTTAAATGTGGCATAAGAAGGCAAGAAATATGCATTACTTCTATTCTAATAATTATCCAATATCCCATTATTACAATGAAAGAGAAAAGACTTTTGCACCCTAATATAACTGAAAAGCAAATTATATAATCAATGACTATCATGGAATGCAGCGATCAATCAATTACTCAAAGAATTGGATAAGATTTTCTGCATAAAGGATATCATGGAAAAGAGAGATGGCATGGGATTCGGTATTGATGAAAGTAAGAATTCATGAAAAGCAATGCAAACTTTAGCCTACTACCTGTCATACAAATGAGCAGCCTCATCTTGAGAACCAACAGTCCCTAGGTGAATCTGCTTCTTGTCAACTTTAATTGCTGCCTGCCATTTCATATTTTTAAAATAGACGCCTCTCATCACGCATGGTTCCTGGTTCTGAACATGTTTCCTCCTATGTCTCTTTCTGCGTTTAACTGGTTGCTCTAGAAATAGAAAAGAAATGAAGCAACAAGGTTATAAATGCAGCACAGTCGGGTATCACATTAATAATATTCCATGCTGACATAATCATGGTGCCTAACAGAGTCATACTGAGAACTTGGCCAAATTGAGAAATATCAGATCTGGCATTATTATACTAATAAAAATCAAAACAAGTCCAGAAATGCTCATCTCCTTTATAGATAACAATGGAACAGCCATAATTTCTATTGAAGTTGAAACCCACAATGTCACTTGGACTCCCTTGAAATTTCTCTGGCATATTTAGTCCAGGTATAGCACATAAATAGTTTCCTATTTTCAAATGACTCCTTCCAGCTATTCATACTTGAAAGTTCTTAACAGAAAACATCAAAACAAAAAGAACTAGCACAGCCATCCAAAAAGTGGCGATACTTGTGTAATGTCTGCAAGAGTGGACCTAGCATATAATGCTTCCTCTGTGCCTGTTTCCAAAACAACAATTTACTGTAGTCTCATTCTCCAGGATATTGATTCTCCACAATGTTGAACTTTCAATCAATGAACCTTGATGGCTTAACTCAATATTAAACAATTCCTGCTGATGAACTACAAGGGACCCAAATCAGCTATGAAATCACATAGCAGTAAAATTTAGATGGGAATCAAGTTTAAAATCATTAGATGAACGCATAAAAGACTTCTTGATAGCATAACTACAATAACTAACCATTTTTTAATTGTAACTAATTTAGATAATTGGATAATTACCTTGTAATTTTCTGATAGCTTTTTCAGAAACAATATCAATAGAGGGTTAAATTAAACTTCAGAGTCAGAGATACATCAGTGGCAGATGGATACAGTGATAAAATACAAAACTTGACACAATTGCGGGACCAAATTTTAACATTTTTTCTTCTCCTTTATATTTTCTAAAATAAGTAAATTTTCCTCACATTATCTTATCTAGACATGTTTTCCAAAACGAATTGATCTCAGTTCATGATCAACGAGATCACAAATGTAAACACTTGTATTTGATATGTTCAGCCTCTTGAATACCTCAACCACGAATTGCAACAATCAAGAACATCCAGAGGAATGGAATTATGCCATATAAAAAAAACAAAAAGAATTGAGGCATCGTTGCTTTGCTTCTGTATGGAAGGATGCCCTGGAGGTTATGTAGTGATACAGAGAAACAGAGGCAAGAGTCAGAAAGAAACACCTTATCTAGACTATCATTAAGTATTCTCCAATATTTAGGGGTCCTTAATCTTCAATGTAACCTCAGGTCATGAGATCGATACTTGAATTTAAAAAACATGTCAACCATGTTGTAGGTTCAAATTTTCCCACCTTTGCAGTTGCCCCTTTTACTATTGTCTTACCTCCATGTTCTTATTTATAATTTTGATCCACAACATCAAATTAACCAATCCAAACATATAGGGAGATGGTTTCCATTGCATATGACCTTGTTAGAGGCATTGAATCTTATAGTTAGGAGGAACCAGTTCACAAAATATTTATGAATAGCCAACACAACCAGTGTATAATTTGCATGTACTTGATTGACATGAAATCATTCAAGGAAGACACATCTATCAGCATTGACAAACCTGGATATGGTCGAGATCGCTGCTCTTTTGACGAGCTAGAAGCTGAAACATTTGAAGAGCCAGCTCCTAATTTTGCAATGGTTTTCTGGCAGATTGAATTAGATCATGTGAAGGCAAATAAATTTATGGAATGAAAAAGAATTTGGTAAATTAACACTTTCTATCTTTTTTCTTCCAACAAAGAGTGTAATCTCATGTACCTAAAATTTGCAACACATTCACCAAGGATAAATCACATCTAATCATTACATGCCATTTAAAACAACCCATTGAAAACATAACATGATTGCAGGATGGTTACATCAAGCATAAAAACAAGTGTTTATAAGTGATGTTTCTTGTAAGTGTTTGCGTAATCTTCTTCTTTCAAAGAAAGGATTCATTGAAATTATGAACCGACATTGATATATTGACACATCTGAGATTGCTTTGACATATGACAGGAAGCTATTTTATGTCAAAGCTTGCCAAGTTGGAGGCACCAACATAGCAGCCCTCTCACCTGACAGATGAACACTCTCTCTATGTTTCAATTGTGTTGGAGCCAAATAATCCAAATATAACCAGGTATTACTCCAGTGGCTAAGCTGTAATGGACTATGCATTTTCTTTCTGCAAAGTGGACTTGCCCTTATTTATTCCCTTTTCTTTGAATTGATAGATTGAAACCATGCATCCCTAAATTTAAGGAAAACATAGAAAAAATATTCTATTATCTCAACCTTCTTATTGACATTTAATAGGAGCAACTCTCCGTGACAATCAAGTTTGTGAACTGCAAATAGTGGTTCATCAATGGTGAAAATAAGGGAAGGACCTTGGTTTCAAATTCTAAAATTGTAAACAGATGCGTGTGCATACACATATACATGTATGGGATGAAGGGTCCTTGGAGCCCTGTTGTGCTTATAAGTAAAGCACCTCTTTTAGCTGATTATAAGAGAAGCAACTGAAGATGTGCTTCTCCTATAACCAGCTTTAACCTGCTTTCCTTAGATAGGATGCCTGCTTTTTCTAAAAGCAAGCTCCTTGCCAAAAACTTCTACTTCTGAAAATTGAACCAACAGTTGCATAACTTGAAAGCATATTAAGACGAAACAGAATTAAAATTAAGTCCCTCAAATTGCATTCAACCGGCTTGAAGAAAGAAATATATGTGTGAGCACGGGGATCACTTATTCCTATAACTGGTTGCTTTAGGAAGAAAACAGCATTAAATGTGTATTTAGAAATGACAGCTTTAATAATCTCAATATTCAATGTTATGTATGCAGTGAGTTTTCCTATCCATAAAGGAGAAGCAGGTCCCAAGATTTCTTTCTTAAATGGTGACACTGCTTTCAACATTTATCTACATTTGCATGGCTTTAAAGCTGAAAGTGAATGAGAACTGATGTAATCAAATTAAGTGTGGTATATCCCTCTCATATTTGGATGACAAAGCAAACAGCTTTCAAATACCACCCTGTTCTACTCTTACAGATTTTAGCTCTATTGGCATTGGTAATGTATTACGGTTGCATTATATTGATACCATTTCTAAAAACCATTCTTGATGCATCCACAAAAAGGCAAAGAAAAAACTACCCTAAAGCTCAAGACTCGTAAAAATAGGTATGCCATTTGGATTTGTCTGCACTGCAGATGATGAGTCCACTCCTGGTTTGATATGGTTAACGATAGAGAGCTCATGGTGGAGGCACAACCAGTGATAATTGCAACAACAGCTTCAACAAATTAAGTTGATATTTTTACCTCCTGTGAAAATACTGCTCTATCATGCATGCTATTGGGACAACTAGAAAAAGGAAGCTAACTTTACCTCCTCTGGCAGGTTGGCATCATCTGATGGCAGAGGATGCACACTGACAGACCTGCCATTCTGAGCAGAACCTACAGGAGCAGTTCCGTTGTCAAAAAATCGAGGAAGTGGAGTCAGGAAAGAACTTCTCCCTGCAAGGATCACCAAATTCAGTTGATAATTTTATTCATGCAATGATATAACCTTTAAACCTAAATTACAAATTTAAAACTGTAATTAAAGATGCAAGAAGCTTTTAACAATATTCAAAACACAATTCTTCATAAAGATGAATCAAAAGAAGGATTACAAAAAGGTTAGAAGAACAACATTCATACATAACCTTTTTTAAGCTTCAAACGACCTAATACCCTCTTTTTGCTTAACTCTACATACAGAATCAATCATTTTGCATAGAGGGCATCTGAAATAGTGTTTACCAGCACAAAGTCCCAAGAGTTTACGCCTCCGTAAGCTAACCATGGTAGATTAAAATCTTTGTATCAATGCACAGGTAAGGACGATGGCCTTTAGCATTTATCAACTTCTCCTTGGATCAGAACAAAGGCCGATCTGTTACAACAAAGATATAGATGAAAGCAAGTTTTATATGGGAAAGAGTTGGAATTTTTAAAATTGCTATCAAAGGAATAAACTTGTGTGCGCGTCAACACTTAGTAACTGTTGTGAAAGATATTAAAAGCACATAATATTCAGATATGAATAATTCAGAAAACCAAGCAGCTTTCTCGAGGTTTCATAAGCCTGCAAGAAAATTGACAATGCACGCCAATCGCTATAGGAAGGGCAGCCGACACAATTAGTTCCTGGCATTAGGAGGAAAGCCTCAAAAACGACAATGGAGTTCGGTGCTGTGCAACTAAAATCTTTAAAAGAACTTTGGCGTAGCCTAAACAAATCGTTTGGTGTGTGAAATTCCCAGATGGTCAATTGGCGTGTCATCACCAGAACACTCAAAGAAAAAGAACCAAAAGCTAAAAGTACTTTTTATGTGACGAAACTACACATTATTGGTTGGGCAAAAGATGAACATGTGCATGGTTTGCGTTTAAATTAAACTCCTGCCACCTTTATCCATCCCAAACTAAGCCGTTAGCTGCAAGTTCCAGTTCCCAGCTAAAGCAACAAAACACATGTACGGTCACACTACAACAGAACAACATTAATGAACAGATAACGAAATTCCCGTTACAGATTAGCTAAATCCCATGTGCCATGTGTAGCTAAAACAGAAGCAGTTCAATCACGGTGGCCCAGAGAAACAATTTTGTCACTCATGTGATTATAAAACAAAATCCATCCCCGTAAACAATGATAAAAAGTGGGAGGGGGAAACAGTACAGACTTCTAGTTCAAGAATTCTTTTAAAATAGGAGAATCAAATCTTGAAAAAGGAGACAGGATGACACAGAAGACTAGTCATGCTAAAAAAACAAAAACAAAAACAAAAATTTTACAAAGAAAAACCCAGACCACTAATCACAAAGAACGGGATTAAGAATCTAGTGCGGAGAAGAAACCAACAAAGACGCCCAGGGACTTCGTAGGGAAGAGCTTGCAATTTTCTCTGTAAGTCAACTCCACGAACCTACCACCTTTCATGGAGGAATACCAACAAGGGACAAAATAAAACCCCATGACAACAACACCACCACCACAAAAATCAAAGAGAAACCCACAAAGGCCCAACTATTTTTAGGCCCATTAATGTTAAATGCCCATCCTATGACCAAGAAAGAAAATCCACCATCCATGTAACTTGAAAAGCTGAAGCAAAACACCAAATAACTCCCACTCAGCCGTGTAGTCAAGAGATAAGGTCATACATACAGTCCCTGTACCTTTAAAAAAGAGAGAGACAAGGTGGTGCTGGTGGTGGTGGGATGATCAGAGACCGAGAGAAGGAGAGGTTCTGTACGGTAAAATCGGGAGACGAGGGGATTTGTAAGGTAGGTAAAGGAAGGGCGTGAGCGTGTTAGAGAGGGTAAGGGATATTGTGTTGTGGCTCATGCATCTACCACCTTTTGTTTTTTCACTTATTATTGTAGTTGGTATTTTTATGAGGAGGGTGGTGCTGCTGCTGCTGCAGCCAATGCCAAGCTAGTGCCGAAGGTATATATTTTATGATAGAGAGGGAAGGAAATAAAAATAAAAATAAGGAAAGGTTTACTGAAGGAATAATAATTAGAGAAGAGAAAGACGGGGAGAAAGGAAACAAGAGTTGCAAAACAACGTTCTCTCATTGGGTGTTGTACTTTTACTTGGATTCTCAACATTGCCCTTCTGTAGCTTCCTTAGCACCGTGTCGATTAGGTATCTTGTCTGCACCGCCTCTCTTACTATTATGCCCTTTTTTATCTTGTTTGGTCTCCGAGAAAACAGATTATTCGTTCTAAAAAGTAAATTCATTTTTCTTTGTCGCTTTAACCAGATAATATTTTTCTGCCATCTTCAGAAGCTATTGAACAATAATCTAATGCCATTTTTTTAATTAAAATAAATATTTTTTAAAATTTTCTCAATGGTTGGGGTGAGGGGAGGCGGGTCGTGGGAGAGGAGTGAAAAGTAAAGGTGAGATGTGAAACACTTCCTTGCTTGGGTACAAAGTAAGAAAAGGAATGGTTTTGAGCCCTAATTATTTGATTGGAGGATGGAAGCTGAGGTTTTAAGTCTTCAAAAAAATGACCACATATCAAATATTTATATATATTTATATAAATTAAAATTAAAAGGCAAATAGATGAATCGATAAATAAATAAATAAAATTCTGAGACAGGAGTTTGTTGTGACATTTTAAAAGATATTAGTTCAGAGATAAGGTGACAGTGTACTTCTTATGTATCCTTATCATAGAAATGATATATTTGGAATTAGATTAAAATAATAGTTAATAAAAGAAAATCAGATATTTTTAAATTTAAATCATACCCTCTTTTTAATATATATATAATTCTAGATCCATACATGTACATTATATGCTGATTATATCAAATTTGATCCTCAAACTTTTGATTGCTATATATAATTTGTTTTGAATATTTATTTTTCAATTCCATTTCTTAAAATTTAATTTTTATATTAATTTTGGTTTTTATTTTTATAATTGTTATTTTCTTTTTTCTTATCATTTTTTTATTGAAATTTTTTATCTATCAAATTTGGTCCTCATTTTTTTTAATTGTTACTTATTTTATTTGAAATAATTTATGAAATTTTAATTATTATTATTTTAATTTATTCACCTTTTATTTTTTTAAAAAAAATTAGATTTGATCTCTATTATTTTGATTATTATTTATTTTATTTGAGATAATTTATGAAATTATATTTTTTTCAATTTCATTCTCATTCAACTTTTTAATTCAGGGATAACCTTTCCGTCAAGGGATTTAATTTTTTTTTATTATTTAGATCATTTTCGTTACTACAATAGCAATTATTTTATAAAATATATATAGCTTGTAAATATAATAAAATATTATATATATAATATATGGGTATATTTTTTAAAAAAAAATATTTATTAATCTCAATATATCGTAATAATAAAAGACACCTAATAAAATAACTTTAAAAAATAAAAATAAAAAGATACGATCACAGAAACAAATGAGGTTAATAAATAAAGTGCTCCATGCGAGTTTTGATGTAGAACTTGCCTTGTGCTTATATTGTAATTTTATTTATTTATTATGTTGTTTTTTACTTGAAAATATATTAAAAAAAATATTTTTGGTATTAAAATATTAAAAAAAATGAAAAAAATATTTTGAAGCAGGATTTTTTTTTCCTGAAAAGGACAGGCTAGTCATGAAAATAGATAATATCAAATCCTCGCTCTGATTGACTCAAAATTCACAAACTGACAAGGTTAATCCGGGATGATTTTTTATTTTTTTTTAAATGATGATGTTTTGAAAAAAAATATATTAAATTAATCATATAAATATATATATATATAAAATTTAAATTATCGGATAATAAATTAAACTGTTAGAATCAAGCTTGAAATTTATTTTTTCTTTTGTCATGATCGAGCAACCGGATTTGACATGAATCATCTTTGATGAACATGTCCAAAACCTTGAATGTCGTCATGATTGTGTGTTCTTCGCACTTTTCACGCTTTAAAACAAACCCTTAAACAAATATAATAATAATAATATAAAAAACAAAGCCATAAGGATCAATCATGTGTAGCTGATGGAGATTCTTGTCAGCAGCATGAATCGAGTTGAATCACAATAAGATTTGGATTACAAAACAAGAAGTCAAGTCGGATTGATTTTTATTTATCTATAAAAAATACTATTTTAATAAAAATATTCCTTACATATCATTTAAGATTCTATAATGCCGAAAATAAATTAAATTATCATCTCTGATGAACATGTCCTCAATCATTTTTACAATTGGAATGTTTGGATATATTACATACTTATAATTTTTTTAGGATTGTGATTGATGTTACTTTTTAAAGTATTTTTTTTTCAAAAATATATCAAAATAATATTTTTTTTATTTTTAAAAAAATATTTTTAATATTAACACATAAAAATGATATAAAAATATCAATTTTTTTTATTTAAATAAGAAATAAATAAATAAAATTCAACTTTTAAAATACAATTACAAAAAAAAAAATTAAAGACAAATATAGTAATATTTTTTTATATAAAAAAACTCAAATCACAGGGACCAATCATGGGTAGCATGATGGGGATTTTTGTCAGCAACATTATTTTTTCGCTTTTACGAATAATATAATTTTATAATATTATAGAATAAAAGGTACAGTGTAAAATATATATACAAAATCTAATCTGGTAATGGATCCCATTTTGATATTGGGGGTGTTTGGGAAGCCACCCAAAAGCGTTTTTGGGTGTTTTTGGTTTATTTTTTTCTTTTTGAATTTTAAAAACATACGGTTAGTGTTTTTAGATCATTTTGATGTGCTGATATCAAAAATAATTTTTAAAAAATAAAAAAACATCATTTTAATATATTTCGGCATGAAACACACTTTCAAAAGCTACAACAACAGCTCTCCCAAACACCCTCGTTATAAATTAAAGATTCGTAGTGACAATGAAAGAATAATATCGGGAACGGTAACTAAAAATCACAGTGAAACTTGATAATTTAATATTTATTATTTAAGAGGAAAACAAATAATAATTAAAAATAATTCTATCAATACTGCTGGCGATAAAGAGTATGATGACATAATACGTAAGACACCCAGTTCTGACAAGAGTTTAGCGATCGAGACCGAATAATTGTTCAAGAACTAAAAAAAAAAATGTTCAGATGGAAGGAAATAGCGTGTTGATTCATGGCAAATCTATGTGTTATTGTTTATATTTTATTTGTTTTTATGTTTTAAAAATATTTTGTAAAAAAATGTTTGTTTATTTATTTTATTTTAATGTAAGAAATTCTTTTGAGGAATTGACGTAAAAATTAAAATTTAAAAAATAGAAATTATATTTTTTTTATTTAAAAAAACACCGCAGCTTTTAATATACCACGTGTGATGGATCTACACGGAGTAATAAAATAAAATATAATATTCAATAATATATTTTATTTGGTAAAAAGGGGGAACCCCCGCAGCCGAGTGAAGACTTTCCTCTTTTAATTTCTTTTGTAATGGAATGGAATGATCAAAGTTGACCAGTTCTACGATGTGTGCAGCGGGGGGCAATAATGTCCTTTGCGTCTATCCAATCAGGTGCCATTGTGAAAGGGACACGTGTGGGATGGTCTGGGCATAAAAGAGGTCGTTGAGGATAGGCAAAGGGAAAAGACAGGTGATTAATAAAGCGGGTTGGTTGGTAGCGAGCTTAGGGCACCGACGGGCTGTGATTGGATAGACGGCCTGCCATATAAGCTTGTAGATAATGCCCCGCCCCACCCACCTTATGCCCCAATACCCTTTTTATTTTTACGTTACATTAGCAACCCCGTCAAATTTAATAATATAATCTTTAAAGTAATTTTTTAATATTTTTTAAAATAATAAATTGAATTTTTAAGTATTTAATTATTAAATAAATATAATTAATTTACTATTTATTTTTAATTATACAGTAAAAAATAAAATAAGTAAATTTGAAAAACAGCATTACAATCAAATTGCAAGCATCATGTGATACTGGTTATAAGAATATTTGCTTCGATTTTATCACAAGGATATTTATTTTGGTCTTGCATATGTATATTCAGTGGATTTTGTATAAAAAATAAGCGGCCTTTATAAAACACGGAGGAGGAGATTTTAGAATGCATCGATATGGGCCGGTCTTTCTAAGGAAGCGCCCATTTAAGGCCCCGCATTGAAAGATAATGAGCCCAATAACTGGTACACCGACAACTGGAAGGCTTTCTTCTAAAGGACTATAAAGGCCACCATGGCCTGCTGCGTAGCTATCGCAAAGGACGCAGAAGTAAAGCTAGGGTTTCCGTGAAAGCAAGCAACAGCCTTACAGTCGACAATATGATCTACGACGTCAACTCTCCTCTCTTTCGCTCCTTCCTTAGCCAGAAGGGTGGCTCTTCCGATAAGAGGTAATTTATTCCCCTGTTTTCTTCCAGTTTCTGTTCTATATATGTTTCTGTCTAGATGACCTTGTAGCTGTTTTATGTGCAAATAATCTAAGTTTAATGGAGCTGGTCCTCTTAGCACCTGGACTCAGTGTGTTGTACATAGAAGGGCATCTTTCTTTCTTTTTTCATTGTTTTGATCGGTTGGCTCGCCGGCAGTTCACAACGAGCAATGCTAGAAAAACTTCAAGAAATGCTTAACATAAAACAAAAAAAATCAAGAATACACACGAATCATTAGACTTGCAGTTACTATTAATCCAACAGTCCATTTGTATTCTTGAAGTTTGTGCTCTACGTATTTAGAATTACTCTTAGATTATAATCGCAAAGTTTGACGTACATGTATTAGTCTGTTTGTACTCTGGAAGTTTGTTCTGTTAATATTCAAAATTACTCTTTTATGACACTGGTAGCGTTTGATTATACCGTGGAGACAGAGGGGACACCCCCCTATTACTCTCTCAAGAGAAAGGTTTAATTCATGTCCCTGTTTTTATCCCACCAACCAAACATGTTCATGTGCCTTTTGTATCTGTCCATCTGCCCCCTAGTCACGGGGCACTGACTAAAAGAAATCTAAGGAACATAAAAATGGTGAAATGCGTGCTTTTTTATAACAAGAAGAGTGAAAACGTGTAAGACTTTTAGCTGGGGAAAAAAAGTGAATAACCTGTTTTTTCAAGATTGTTTGTCGCATGAAAATGGATGGTATGTTACATGTATCTGGAAATTGATGGATTTACAAGTTTTTGGATCCTTCAATTAAAAGCTTGAACATGGAGTAGACGAGTATGGTGTTAGTGGCATTGCTTGTCAAGATTGTTGAACCAATATGAAAGAATTTGAAGGACAGATATGCAGAATGACACATGGAACTCTAACTATAACTTGGCTAGACTGGCACTATAAACTGGACTAGGAATTCTGTGTTGATTCTCCATTGGAATTTGATCTGAATGTCTGATGAAATTCAATTGAATGGCGCTTCAAAGTACCTTCTCGTGGAGCCTGCCTCTGATACTCAATGCAGTCATGATTTGTCTTTTCTGATATAGAATGTGTTATCTGGCTTTCTTGCTTTGGAATGGTGGATTTTACTCATCCTACATTATCAAGTTCATCTGTGTTTTGTTTGTGTGCATGGAAAATTTGTTTTGTACGTGTTCCTTATTTTGAAATTCCTTTCCTCAAATTTAAACAAATTCTTGATTTTTTTTCCTGGAAGCGCTCGTCTAGGCGTTTCAGGCTAGGCGACATCACCTTTAATAGCCTCAAGTGATGAATTCCAATGAAATGCTTCCTAGGCAAGCGCCTTGTGAGTGGGTGCAAGGCATTAAAGCTAGCACCTGCTTGAAGTACTTATTTCAGTATTGGGATTTCTTCCCTTTTCTTTTAAACTGATATATGTTTTGACCTATTTGTATATTTTTTAATTTACCACAAGAAACACCTTAGGGGTATTTCTGTAAAAAACAAAAATTAGGGTAAAAAAAGAATTTAAAAAACATTAAAGTGAGAGATGAGGATATGGATTGTAATCATGATGGAGGGTTCGAGTGAAGGAGAGGAAAGCATGGATGAGAAGATTTCTTTGAATATCAATGAATTATGATGATGATGATATTGAAACTTGCTTTCTAATCTATTTGGCTACTTACCTTTTGAAATTATCTTATTTAGTTCAAGGGTGAAAAATATAACTTTATATTGGCTTGGAGCCTTGTAGCGCCTTTTGTCTTTGACACCACACTGCTAGAGATATCGCATGTGAATTTGATTCTTAGAAGTGAAAGGAAGAACTTATCTTTACCATGTACTGCATGCTTTTGCAGTTGCCCTGCTTTCATCTTTTCCATGTACTGACTCATGATACCAGTTAAAATAATCAGATAGAGTGCTGCGAGATTTTACTGGTTGATCTAGATTGACTCTGAGCCCTTTAAATTTTGTTTTGTTTCTGGGTATATCCTGAAGTATGGATGTGATTTTTGCTGCTTTCAGGAAAATGGAGGAGCAGAAGCCAAAGGAACAAAGACCCAAAGCTAACGAGAACAAGCCTGTTATGACAGAGTGAGAGGTGCTGTAGCAGCAGCAGCAGCAGCAGAATGAGCGAGATGTTTTCCTCATATCTGGTCATATGAATTTACCTCTTGCCTTTGAACTTTCGGTTGGAAATGGATGTTAATTCGAGTATGTGATATCTGTTTGTAGAATCAAGTGGCATTCATGTCATAGAATTTCAGTGTCATGTTAATATAAAATGCACGATAACCATAATTCCTTAACAGTTGATAAATCAGCGCAACCCATTGCAACTCGGGGGCAGTTGCAAATGTCACAGGGAGTCCTGGCGCTAGCACGTTCTGTAGCCTCAGGGAAACGATTAGCTCACTAGCTACTGCCACTGACCGAGTTCTTTGGTCTCCTTTCTGATCGTGTTTTACGCGGCAGGTTCCTGGATCACCCTTCGCCACCGAACCATCGATGAAAAGGCGGGGTTGCTCGTGCTCCGACGCAGTTCACCATCACATCTCGAGGATGGTAGACGTTATTTTCATCGGGTTGGTGGTTGCTCCTTACGGTGGCATCTCCTAGTCGAATAGTTGACTGTAAAGATAGGAAAAGCTGTCGACAGGAGGGTGAGTCTAAAACAAAATAATTGCAACGTGTGGGACCTCGGTGAGTGAGTAATTTATTGTTATCTTAGCGCAAAGCACTCAATAGCTGGAGACTAGCGCGCACATGCTACTCGCTGAGAAAATTCTTTTGAAAGCAATTAAAAATAATGATGATGATAAAAATACATCGAATTCGTCAGGATTAATTCAAGTCAATATTGAAAAACTTAATATTGATTTAAATGAAAATAAATTTAATTAATAGAAACATTTAATTAGAAAAATAATAAAATAAAAAACTCGCAATGCAAGTCATGCATAACATTTAATTTCATAAATTATTTTACATTAAAATACATGATAATTTTTAGTTTGAAGTATACTATGAAAAAAAAAATGATAACAAATGGTAAAATCGTATCATTTAAATTTGAGCTAAATAAAAATATTATTGATAACAAAGTAAACTTATTTCTTTCGAAATCGAAGGCTAAAAAAAGCATTAAAAAATTAATAGCCCGGATATTGTAGATTAACCCATTATACTCTCCACCCGTCACATCGACCCAACTATTCTCAATCTATTTTATTTTCAAAACATCTTAAAAAACTTGTTTATGGCTTTGAAAAATAAAAAAAAAATAGCTCAAAAAACCTAAATAAACCTGAACCCAAGATATTCTCGCGGTCAAATCTATTTTACTGAGCAAGAACAAGGAAAGAGACACACTCAAGTAAAACTTTTTAATACAAGATTACAAGGTGTTATTTTAAAAAAAAAAAAATTAAATTGTGGGTTTTTCGACTGTGACATTTTTCTAAATACTGTATTTTTCTCTCTATTTTTTTGCTCGAGCTAGTTTGCTAACTCTTTTTTATTATTATTATTATTTTAAAAGCAGGCTGATTTTCAAAATGATTAGGAAATCTGAGGAACTGGGTTGGATAGAATTGTAGTTTGCATTGATTTGTAGGGTATCATTAAAGAAAATTCACATCTCTTGTTGTTTTGGACTCCGTTCGTCTGCCTTATATAGGCTTTTCATAAGCATTATATAGGGTTTGATGCTTTAGCTAGGTCTCCTTTATAGCTTGTCTGTTCTCTTTCGGGAAACTAGATGCATAACTAGAACGTATTATGGCGATTGTAATTGAAATGGTTGTTGATGTTGTTTTTAAAATTATTTTTTATTTATAATTATATTAAAATAATGTTTATTTAATTTTTAAAAATATTTTTTTTATGCTAATGTATAAAAATATTAATTTAAAATAAAAACTAAAATTATTTTTTAAAAAATAAAAATATTTTTAAAATGCAAATGCAAAAAACAAAAGTGATTGCTCGACTTGAGCACAACTGAATCAATGATGCCTCCAATAATATTACCACTCGACATTAATCAGCGCGTTCTTCTCCTGAAAAATCTTAGTTCATGGTTAATCCTTCCAACGATGACTATATATATACTTAGTCTATGATTTTATCTTGTGGGTGATATTATATTTTTTTTAATATAAAAAAAAATTATATGAGATTTTTTTATTATAATATTAATTTATAAAAAATAATAAATTTGTGCATAATTTTTGCTCAAGTATAAGTTTTCTATAAAATATTTGAATTTTAAATTGCTATAAATTTATTTATTTATTTAGTAGGTTTCAACAAAATAACCAATATAAAATTATCATCATCCTTAAAAAAAAAGCAAGAAGATTGAGATATTTGAATTATTGAATTCACTGTATTAAGATTAATTCATTTTATAATTCAATTTAAATTCAATATAAAAATAAAATATAAATTGTGAAAACACCTGCAATAATAAGAAAAATTGTTAATTTTCTATCTACAAAAAAAAAAATCATCCATGCACTATCATCATTACCATTACTATAACAGTTAAAATTATTATCAATATTATTGAACAAACAATTAATTCAATGAAAAAAAACAAAATATTTTTATAAAAAAATAATAATAAAACAATCACTAAAATTATCATTATTATAGAGAAAACAATAAAATTATAAAATCATCTTATCCGAATAATAGATAAAAATAATAGAAAACATAAAAAAATAGAATAAAGAGAAAAAAGGAGCAATGCTAGTTTTAAAATGATCACCAATATAAATTAAAATTTCAAGATTCAACCGATTAAAAATAAAACTCTAATAAAAAAAAAAACATAGATGCATGAAGACGAATAAAAAATAAACATTGTCCAAGAATATCAGAAAAAACCAAAAAAATTAATAACTAATGAAAAATTCAAAGAATAAGGACTAGAATGAAAAATAAAATATATAATTAATTTTAATTGAAAAACAAAATTGAAACAAAAAAAACCTGGGAAAAAATAAAGATATTTTTTAGAAAAATTACAATGTAATTTTGTTTAAAAAATTAAAAGAATAAGAATTAAAATGAAAAATAGCATATGTGACTAATTTCCATTGGAGAAAACAATCAAAACAAATTAAAACAAACTATATAATTAATTACAATTAAAGGATAAAATCTAAATATATAAAAACCTTGGGACCGAAATAGATAAACTCATTTTTAAAAATGTATTGTGTAATGTGTTTAAAAAATTAAAAGAATAAGAGTCGAAATGAAAGATAGAATATATGACGAATTTCAATTGAAAGACCCAGTTAAAAGCACTTAAAACTTGCATACCGAAATAATTTATATAACCAAAAGCAAAGCAAAAATCAAAAGAATAAAGACAAAATTAAAACCCAACATATATAATCAATTTCAATTGAAGGGCACACTTGTAATAAATCAAAAACTATGTTTGAAAAATAAAACTTTCACAAAATGTTATGACTGAAGTGTATTTTTTGGCGACAGGAGAGAAGAGTGAGAAAAAACTTAAACTCGTCCACAAGAACTTTACTGACCACCTTAACCACACGCACTGCACAGAAAGGAAGAGGATATGTCGACGAACCATGTGACATGTCAGAAGCTTGTTTTTGACCACCAAAATGATGTGCACGCACCTCTCGAATGGAGCTTGCGTGCGGAATCGTGCTAGCACGTTCATACCACGCGCCTGCAGTGTTTTGAAAAAAATAATAAAAAAAATTAGTCAATTACCCATACATCTCTCGAGCCAGCTATATCTATAAAAAAAACCAGTGGTGAAAAGCCTAAAATACCCCCGATTCCATGTGTTATTTTTTTATCGTTTTGAGGGGCTAATTTTATAGTTTTATTGTGCACAAGTTTGGAAATATCATTCATGTCCCCTTGGAAAATGCTAAAATACCACCGCTCCCGGGGGCTAGTTTTTGTCATTTTTGGGGGCTGTTGTCATAATTTTATAATGCAAAGACTTCAAAAATTTCATCCATATTCCCGGAAAATTCTAAAATATCCCTGGTCTCTAGGGCTAAAAATTATCGGTCATAAGATAAAATGATAATTTCATGATAGCAATTCACAATAGACTATGTCTAGATAAACAATATGAAATTGATCAGTAAATATATAAGCTTTAAGATCTCATGATATGGAATAGCTCAGATTTTTTATAGCTAGATCTTCTCCGTATTAAATTAATTGTGTTTGATATTATTTTATGTTAGTTTTTACTGTTACACTTTTGAAAAGATAGATTTTAAAAAAGCTTTTTTATTATTAAGATTTTAAAACACACACCTGTATGTATTGATTGATTAAACATTTTTTAATTATTGAGGAAATAAAATTTAATTTCTTGTTCATTGGATCTTGAATTACATGATAGAAGGCGATGCTTTTTTATTATATAATATTGAATCTACTTCACCAAAGGGAAGTTGCCTGGTATACAACCTAGCATTCCTCTTTTAGGGTTTATGTATGTATGTATGTATGTATGGAAGTATTTAGATGCTGAAATTGGAGGTGTATTTATAAGAAGACAGAATTGTTGATGATGGATTTGGAGATGCAAAATGATGAAAAAGAAACATATAGCTCAAAGGTGGTAGCACAGTACAGAAACTAAAAACCAAGGGTGAAGCCAATAACAAGGAAGATAAGATATAAAAAAACTCAATCCATGCCAGCAACACACCCTTAATTCACTTGATGATTTCAGTCAGCGATATAAACAAGTCTTAATCAAGGGAGTATTTGGATGGTTGTAGTATTTGGATGGTTGTAATGATTGTTCTTTAAATTCTTTGTGTGTGTGTGTGTATTTATAGAATTTCACCGTATTTCTAAACAAAACTTTTATCTCTTAACATTATCGAGATGTTGAAGCATTGAATATAATATATATTAAAAAATAATATAAATTATATTTTAAATTATTATTTAATTATTTAAGTTTTTAGATAATATAATTTTTTTACATAGTATCGGAGCTTTATTAATCATGGGATCGCGAGTTTGAATCTCACTATACTTATTTTTTTATAAAAATTAAAAATAATATAATATAATTCTATATATATTCCAAACAAAACTTTTACTTGAGATATTGTATTAAAAATTAATATAAAATATATCTTAAAATCTCATATGTTTCATTGTCTACATATGTAACGATTAAGTACTTCACCTTTGCTCTCTCTCTCTCTTTCACACACACACACACTCTCTCTCTCACACACACACACATATATATATATCTGACAAAGAGAGCAAAGGTAAAGTACTTAATATATATATATATATGGTGAAGTACTTAATATATATATATATATATATATATATATATATATATATATATATATATATATATCTGACAAAGAGAGCAAAGGTGAAGTACTTAATTGTTATATTTTCTCTTCAATGTATTAATTTCAATACACTTCTTTAATATCTTGCACATGTCAAAGTCATCTTAAAAGTAATCGAGAAGTCTGTCACAGTAATTCCACTCGACGACCATGAAAAAGGAAGAAGACGTCATTTCATCTCTTACCCTCTCTTTTTTCTTCAGCAACAAAATGGAGCTAATTAACCAGACTATCATGGCTATGACAAAGACTACTAATCATCATCTCTCTCATCGAGCCCACTTCTAGAGAGAGAGAGTTTTCTTTCCATTATGATCATGTCATTTCTTCTTTTCTCCATCTCCAAGATATATTAACTTTTTTTTATTAAAAATATAGATATTCATGTTAATTTATATATATCTCAATTAATTAATTTTACTGAACTAGTAATATTTTAGAGAGGATATCTAAGACCGGACAAGAAATCTTCCATGGGAGAGAAGAGACCTGAGAAATCTCCATGATCAAAAAAGTGGAAGAAGACATATGGGTCCATTGGAAGGGTGAAAAGCAGAGGCAAAAGGGTGCATGCAGGTCGTGCACTCGAGTAGCCATGAGTGGTTCCCCATGTGCAACCGATCTATTATCCAAACCACCTGTCCCCAGTTAACCACCCTCCTTACTTAATTAGCATGATGAGTGAGGCATGATGAGTTATTTACAAAACTGCCACTCCTTTCCGCTTGGAGTAATCTCTCTTCAGCGCATAACTGCTGCTGTAAATTCTATAATATATAGTTTGCTACCTGCTTAATCGATCTAGGAATTAATTACGGAGAAAACTAGGCCTCGGATTGAATGGAGTTGCTGGTACATTAATCACATGCTCCTGTAATTTTCATGAGAAAATGCTGAGATTCCCATTGGCAATTAATGGGAGTTCATAATTCCATGGAAGTAATTTACCATATATTTTATTAGATAAAAGATATTATAAGAAAATAATATATTGGAGAATTAAATATTATAAGAAAATATTGAAAATTTATCAAACTACATAAGGATGAGTTCAGTTATTTACCCTCTACTAATAATTAATAACGATATCAAGTTTTCTCTACATGAGGTGATTTTGCCTTGGATCTGGATCCCATTGATCATACATATGCCACAATAATTGTTCTATGAGTAGCAGGCGGTGTGAGCATGTTATTTATTAAAGTCTACAAACAACTTTTTTAATATAAAAAATAAAATAAAATAGAGTAATGCCAAGCTAATTACTCGCTGTAGGATACAATTAATAAGTTCGGTTGAGAGATAAAATGAAATATAAGCTTACATGTTATAAATTTAATTTAAAAAAATCTCTAATATGATATATATTTGATCTAAATTGAAATTTAACTCAAATTAAAAAATATATTTATAAAGCTAAAATTAAGTTGAGCTACTGATAAATTAATCATGATTGACTTTACTAATAAACTATTTGGGAGTATAATTAAGATTATTTTTAAAAATATTTTTTGTTTAGAAATATATTAAAATAATATTTTTTTAAAAAAATATTTTTAATATTAACGCATCAAAATAATTTAAAAATATAAAAAAAATAAAAATTATTTTTTTATATAAAAAACACTTCAAACAAACAATCCCTTAATTAAGCAGTTGAATTCATGCTAATAAATTATATTAAATCCCTTAATTAAGCAGTTGAATTCATGCTAATAAATTATATTAAGATTATTTTAATAAAAAAATAATTTATTAACACGATATGACCCCGTACCGAACCTGACAACTAATAGGGTATGCGATGCCCTATAATCGTTGGAGAAACATGTTCTTTCTCGACAAGCACTGCTGGTTGATTGGAAAGGTGCAGGAGCTTCGTTTTTTGCCTGTACAGGTTAGGGACTTAGGGTTTCCACAGATTCCATAGTTATTACAACAGTATTTTTGGTGGATTATTGTGGTAGACACAGTCCCACAGGCTAGAAAAACACATAAGGAGGATATTTGACAACGCGTTTAAAAAGTTTTTTTTGAAAAAAAATAATAATTATATTTTATTTAATTTTTTTTAGTATTTTCAAATTATTTTAATATATTAATATTAAAAATAATTTTTTAAAAATAAAAATATTAGACACGTTTGTCATCCTCGAGGTGCTTTGCTTGTTTACTAGACTTGTAGAATATTCAATGAATCTGGAGATTAATTGTGGTATACATAATCGGATTCGGACATCGCATATAAAAAAATAATATTATTTTAATATATTTTTAAATAAAAAATAATTTTATAAAACAGAGAGTAACGAAAGAAAGCTGGTGGTTATGGATATAGACAAGAGCAAAGTTTCCAAAGTTGCTTTTCTTGTCAATGTTAGTTATTCTCTTTATTATCCCTCCCTCTCTCTTCCCTTCATGATTCCTCCCCTTCATTCACGCCGCTCTTACTTGCAATTGCACGCATTTTTGTGCTCCCCCTTCCTTAAACTAAGCAGAGACAAGAACAGACAAATTGCTTCAGCATTTCCATATTCTATCGCGATCTCTAGCTAGCCACACCTGTTTTTGATTCTCTCAGCACACAGGGGTGGCGAAAATATGTCTGAACTTTCTTCACCATCAACCACCGCCAAGAAAACTCACCACTTGTCAAGTCTTCTCCTCTCCGACCTCTTCCTCTTCTGCTCTTTCATTCTTTCCCACCCTCTATATTTCTCGTACCTGGTCTTCTTCTCCCCGTACCTCTTCAAGCTTCTTTCTTTTCTATCCCCTCTCTTCATCACTACTTCCCTTTTGCTCCTAGCCCTTCTCACCATCTCTCCCAATCTTGTCAATGACAGCTCTCATGCTGAACTGTATGGATCCAAGGTAAGTTTCTTTTACCTGCAAACATATCAAGCTGTTGTGGAGAGATTACGGTCTAAAGTAGGAGATGGGACTGAAGAGTTTCATCATTTTGAGGATCTAGAAGCGTACAAGATTATGTTTGAGACGTCAAATCTCGGTGTTGAAGATCATAACCACACGGTTGAGGTTACGGGAGTAGAACAAGCTGCTAAAGATGATCAGAGCGCCTGTCCAGGTAGTACCGATCAATCGCTACAGGTTCACGACGGTTCAAGTCATCAAGTTCTTGGTGCAGGTGGGGTCTCTGATCAAGCGCTAAATGTTAATTTAGATGAAAATTCTGTTTCGATTACGAGGTCAGAAAGTATTGGTCGTGAGCTGATCATCATCGCGGAGGGGAAGACGTTAGGAGGCTTCTTGCATCAAAAGGAGGAATTTGAAGATTTATGGTTCGAAAAGGAAGAAAAAGAAGTGCTCAAGCCACTTAACGTGAACTCCAATAAAGTCGAAGATCGAAAAGAAGAACAATCTATGATTAGAAGCGGATCCAAGGGAATAGGTCAAAAGAAAAGTGAAGCTAAAGTGAGTGACGATGATGGTGGAGAGCACTACTACTCTCCAAAGACGAGTTCCCAAGAACTAGAAGCTAATCCTTGGAGTCCCGTTAATGGCGGAGACTATACTTCCAAAGCTAAAGACAACTCTCAAACATTGGAATACTCGAACCTTGGGAGTTTTGGGTCAATGAGAAAAGAGAAGGAATGGAGGAGGACATTGGCATGCAAGCTTTTCGAGGAGAGACACAATGTGGATGGAGGCGAGGGCATGGATATGCTTTGGGAGACATACGAGACAGACTCCATTAAAGTTCAAGCAAAAAGCAAAACAAAGAAGGGAAAGAAAGGCAGCGTTGAATACTATGATGATGACGAGGAAGACTTGGAAGAGGAAAGAAATGATGGGCAGCTGTGCTGCTTGCAAGCCTTGAAATTCTCAGCTGGGAAGATGAATCTGGGAATGGGGAGGCCAAATCTTGTCAAGATCTCCAAGGCCCTCAAAGGCATTGGATGGTTGCACCATGTGAGCAAGCATGGCAAGAAGGGACATCACTAAATTAAATTAAATTGTACTTCGACCTCATCAAAGTTTTAATGGCTTAACAGATTATTATGTATTTTGTTCAAGGATAAAAGTAAATACCAATTAAGTCCTTTTTTTCCCGTAAGAGATTGTAGTATACATTTTCTACTCTGCATGTTAGCGATGGTAGTCGATTTCGAGTTCAAGTTTGTATTTTTTTTGTAAAAATTTAGAATAATTAGTATTTTATTTATTTATTTAGATATATAATAATTATTTAATTAGAAGTATGGTTAATATTGTTTTTAAAAGTATTTTTATTTAAATATATATTAAAATGATATTTTTTTTATTTTTAAAAATTATTTTTAATATCAGTACATGAAAATTATATGAAAACATTAGAAAAAAATAATTTAAAACAAAAAATAAAAAAATTGATATCAGCCACAAAAAATTATCTGAAAACATTAAAAAATAATTTAAAAAAATAATAAAATAAATTTTTTTTTTTTTCAAAAACATTTATCAAAGACACAATCCCAAACACCTCCATAAAGTAAACCGCTAGCATTGGTAGATAATAATTAAGCTGTGCTGCTCAATTATCTAGTTTATAAAATCACTTCGAGCAAATCTTAAAATTATTGTTTGATTATTGTTTTGAAATAAAAAAATAAAACGAGAATATTTAGAATAGAGAGGATATATGTATCCTAAAAATTTATTTTATATTACTAGACATATTTTATCGTTTTATATCTATATCTTCTTTTATAGAGAATACTAAACCAAATAAAATTTAAATGAATAATTTAGCATATCCTTAACATTTTGGATTCAAATAGATTTGGTAATCGTGAAAATCCAATTGAATATATGTGATGTAATATCAAGATGATGATGATAAAAAATAATGGCATATATACTGGGGGGGGGGGGGCTGATTCTAGCCAACAATACAAGCTAAGCAATGTGATTGGCGGCTGGATTGGGTCTGTAGCTGGTTAGATCAAGTTTATCAATACTGTTGTTTCAGTCATCGTTTTGGTTTTTTTTATTGGTATGAAACGTTTCGGTTTCGGAACATTTCAGTGTGCTGTTTTGGGGCTGTACTATTTATATATAATTAATTAAATATATATATGAAAAAACTTAAAAAGAAAAAAAATATAATTTTATTTTTTTATAAAATCAAAATTGATAACAAATTTATTTTTTTATAATATATATTTTTTAATTTTTATTATTTTAATTTTTACATTTTCAATACATCTCAAACAATACACACACACACACACATACATATATATATATATATATATATATATATAAGAAATAATATATATAGACACATAACTGCGACACACACACACATATATAATAGAGAGAGCAGAGCAGATTAAAGAAGCGGGGGAACAGTGACCGAAACGGAACACCTGGAGTGATTCCAAAGTGTTTTGGCTGGTATTTCCGGTACCAAATAGTATTTAAAATGAGATAAAAATAATATCATTTTGTCTCATTTTTATACTCGATATAAAATATTTCAATCGTTTCAATCAGAACGAATTCAATAACATTGGATTAGACGGTGCTCCACTGCTCAGCATAATAAATTTCGGAACCATAAAAAATGGCACTTGATCATGACGCCTAGGCATGGCCTTTGACTCCCTGTGAAGTCATCACCCGGCCACTTTCTAAGAAATGGTCGGGGGTGCTTCACTAGTGCAATGTCGCTCGTGGACCGCAGTGATTATTGCAGGGATTATCGTATCTTAGTCGCACTTGATCGGTTCCGCGTTCGTCCAGTCCAAGGGAATGGACTTATTCGATATTATATTTTAAAATATTAAAAAAAATCTGATTTTTTTTTAATTAAGTTTTATTTTTATTTTTATATCACTTTAATGTGTTAATATAAGAATAATTTTTAAAAAATAAAAAATATCATTTTAACATTTTCCCAGATAACATTCATTTTTAAAAACTATTCTAATCACATTCTCTGATGGTATAGGTTAACTATTTTGAATAACCATATTCCCAGATGTTATAGGTTAACTAGTTTGAATTTTAGATTATAATTCTAGACTTGATTGTAGCTAATCATGCAATTCTAAATCTATATTATAGAATTCTATGAATATTAATATGATTAAATTTATTTCACATAAATAATAAATCAACTGAAAAAATAATCAAATAATTAAATAAATAGCTCGGATGTAAAGTAAACTCCATAGCGTAGAAATAAATCCTTCTATATTCACACATTTATTCATATTCCAGTTATGTCCATGAATTGGAACTGCCGTGCAATGGTTTTTTTTATATATATATATATATATATATATTTTATTTATAGAATTGAAATTGCAAGCCTGCTAATTACAAAAATAATAATAATTACAAGCCTATTTAATTGTCGCATATAATGTTATCACCCATGATTCGAATGCCTACAAGGTTACCGTTAATTGTCTAAATGCCTATAAATTTATTGTTTATAGGCTCTAAATTAAAAAAAAAAATCCTAAGAAAATGATAATAATACAATGAAATAAATTAAGTTTTTGTTGAGTTGTCTGAGGGTGTATCTTTGCCACTTGGCTTGCATAGTTAAGAGAAATCAATTGCCAATAAACTTATATTTCTTGCATGTCAACTCCTAATATCTTTTATTTTCATAGTTCTTTCCATGATTTTATAGTCACAAGAGTTACTAATGACTTCTAATTCACATGGTTAATTATAAATGCTCACATTCTATCCATGTTCACATTCCTTTTCTTTTTATGTACTCTTATTTTCTAAGTTTTTTTTAATTATCTAATTATTTTTCTGTCTTGTCTATATCCCATAAAACTTATGGTATAGTATTATAAAAAAAAATTATATTAGAAATTTTAATTTCTTTGATTTATTAAAATATTGTTAGAAAAAGATAATTTGAAGAGTAAAAGATTAATGTCTCTCTTAGAATTTAAAAACGATTTTTTTTTTCAAAAAATAAAACTTTGTTTACCTGAATTATTTAAATACCCCCACCCAATACGTTCATAAAATTACAATGAATTATGTTTTATTTTTTAACTTTCATAATTTAAACTTTAAAAAGAATATCTACAAAATCTTATCTAATTTCTCTGAATATATAATTATAATAAAAGAATATCTTTAAGATAGTAAAAATCAAGAATAGCAGTTCTTGGAAAACATCTCACAATCATATAAAGCAAATTACTAGAAAACAACTATATATATATATATATATATATATATATATATATATATATATAAAGAGAGAGAGAGAGAGGGGACAAAGTAATGATACCTAACATCTTGCATGTTGAGCAAAGCAGTCTTGATGGTTTGACAAATGCTGATCAGTTCACACTAGATCCCGCGTCACCTCACCGCCATTAACAACTTGGCACGACTACACGTACAAGAATCTCAGCCTTCCATCTTAATTACTTTCCAAAACCCACCGTGGAGTCTATCTTTGATTTCACCGAGTCTCCAAAACCTGCGAGGATATGACTAATCTCAGCCGTCCATCTTGATTACTTTTCAAAAACTCACCGTGGGTTCGGTCTACATTTTGATTTCACCAGATCTCGCTCGAACCCGTTAAGAAAAAAAAAGCCTCCAAAACCTGTAAGGCTGTAACCAACTAATAGCAGTGAAAAGGAGAGAGATTCCTATCCCCGTCATTGACTGTTGCTTTATCATCCCTCCCATTCTCGCCATCCATCGCCATTTCCCCCTCTCCCCCCCTCGCTGGCTAAGAAACCGAAAGCAGAAAAGGAAAAGAAAATGGCGACACATAGAAGCTCGCGAAGTGGAATCGGCGTTTCGTTCCGGTTGTTGGGTTCGGCTGTGTCTTTGGCAGTGTTTCTGTGCTTGACCGTCTCTATTCTCTTCACTTCTCACTCTCAATCTACAACTGACACCCATGTAAGCTCTCCTTCTTTAGATCTGATATGTAATTAATTATTTAATTTACTAACTGATTGTAATTAATGCTAATTTATGTGTAAATGTAACGGAAATTAGAGCATTAATTATTAAAATTCGAACTATAATTCTGTTTTTTCTTTGCTTTTATATAATATTTGATTCAGGGTTTCAGTAATGTGGGATCTGGGTTGGGATCCGGGAGGAGGTCCGTGCTGGCGATGAAATCTGATCCGCTGAAGTCCCGATTGGATCAGATCCGGAAGCAAGCGGATGATCACCGGTCGCTAGCGCATGCGTATGCATCGTATGCGCGGAAACTGAAGCTTGAGAATTCGAAGCTTGTTAGGATTTTTGCTGATCTGTCGCGAAACTACACTGATCTTATCAACAAGCCATCGTATAGAGCTCTTTCCGAGTCGGATTCACTGTCGATTGATGAGGCTACGCTTAGACTGTTTGAGAAGGAAGTGAAAGAGAGGATCAAAGTTACGCGGCAAGTGATTGCGGAAGCGAAAGAGAGTTTTGACAATCAGTTGAAGATTCAGAAGTTGAAGGATACTATTTTTGCGGTTAATGAGCAGTTAACGAAAGCGAAAAAGCAAGGGGCGTTTTCGAGTTTGATTGCTGCGAAATCAATACCTAAGAGTTTGCATTGCCTTGCGATGAGGTTGATGGAGGAGAGGATTGCTCATCCGGAGAAGTATAATGATGAAGGGAAGCCACCCCTTCCGGAGTTGGAGGATCCGAAGCTTTATCATTATGCGATTTTCTCTGATAATGTGGTCGCAGCGTCGGTGGTGGTGAATTCCGCAGTGAAGAATGCAAAAGAGCCATGGAAACATGTTTTTCATGTTGTGACTGATAAAATGAATCTCGGGGCAATGCAGGTTATGTTTAAATTAAAAGATTATAATGGGGCGCATATAGAGGTGAAAGCTGTTGAGGATTATAAATTCTTGAATTCTTCATATGTGCCTGTACTTAAGCAATTGGAGTCGGCAAATCTGCAGAAGTTTTACTTTGAGAATAAGCTCGAGAATGCAACCAAGGACACTACAAATATGAAGTTCCGGAACCCCAAGTACCTGTCGATTTTGAATCATTTAAGGTTTTATCTGCCAGAGATGTATCCAAAATTGCATAGGATATTGTTTTTAGATGATGATATAGTGGTGCAAAAGGATTTGACTGGGTTATGGAAGATAGATATGGATGGTAAGGTGAATGGAGCTGTGGAGACCTGTTTTGGGTCATTTCATAGGTATGCTCAGTATATGAATTTCTCACACCCCTTGATCAAGGAGAAGTTTAATCCTAAGGCTTGTGCTTGGGCGTACGGCATGAACTTCTTTGATTTGGATGCCTGGAGGAGAGAGAAGTGCACAGAAGAGTATCATTATTGGCAGAACCTGGTAAGAATTGCTCTGAAAATTATGTTATGCTGTTAATTCTCTGTTTCCTTGCTAACATGCCTTAGTCGTCCATTGCTCAGATTTATATCAGGGCATAAGTTAGGCTGTTTTTGCATAGAATGATTTTTTCTCATTCCAATTCTTTATCGCAATCGAAGAAAAAAATGTGGACAGCCTCCTGTAGTAGGCGCAGAGTAGTTTTTTTCTGCAAAAAAACCCCTTTAACTTGATGACCTTAAATCCCCCAACTCCAAATTCTGCTGATGGTCTCTTGTAGCTGTAAATACTAAAACAAAGCTACATGTCTGTAAAAGCTGCGGTTTTTGTTGTCTTTGATGTCCTGAACATTATTAACTAGAGATTCTGATGATGATGCAGAATGAGAACCGGACCTTGTGGAAACTGGGGACGCTGCCCCCGGGTTTAATCACATTTTACTCGACAACAAAGCCGCTAGACAAGTCATGGCATGTCCTGGGACTTGGGTATAATCCTAGCATTAGTATGGATGAGATTCAGTCTGCCGCGGTGGTGCATTTCAATGGGAATATGAAGCCGTGGCTTGATATAGCAATGACCCAGTTTAAACCACTATGGACAAAGCATGTTGACTATGAGTTGGAGTTTGTCCAGGCCTGCAATTTTGGTCTCTAAATACCTTGCATGGTTGAAGCATCATCGCAGTAGATTTGCCAGTGCGAGTAAAACCTATGTCTCGTCACACCACCGTCAATTATTCTCATCCAAGATGGAAGAAATCAAGCGCCACCCCAAGTGTAGCATAAGTTATATTAATTTTAGATTTCTTCTTCCACATATTTATACAAAGCATGCACAACTAAAATGTGTATTTCACTGCAAGGTGTAGCTACTAAAATATGGTTGGATTTTGATGTTATATTGTTCAAGAATTTCTTAGATGTCTGCTTAATCTTAATCATGTGAAGATACTCATGGGTTGGGTTTTATATTATCCATGCCCGAACCAGAATTTAAAATAAATATCCAAACCTAAATTGAACCTGATTGGGTATGGGTTTTTTATATCTATCCTCATCGAGTTTTGGGTACTGTCGGTGCTATCATTTTCAACTATTTAGTATTATAACCAGTTTGGTGTGTGTGTGTAAAATCGGGGGTATTTATTTATTTTTTAGTCCCAAAATTTAGCTTCTAAAAACCTAATTTTTTTACTTTCAGATTTTACCAGAACCTGGTTGGATTTAGCTTATTCATTGTAGCTGGTTCAGAGCTGGTTTGGTATCCCTATCGCTTTCAGCATCCGGTAAAGCTTGCTCACAAGAAATATTTTCTTTAAACTGCAACATGAAAGCCTGCATCAACTCTTTTTTCCTCTAGCAAAAAGGCAAGGATTTGACAAAGAAGCTAATACCGAGCAAGGAGCACACACATGGATGGATGGAGAGCATTAAAAAAATTTGAAATATTTCTGAAAATAACTACTCGGGAGATATTTTCTTCTTGGACACATGTATTCGTGTACACATCAACAAGAGCCTCGGGAATATTGACTTGAAATGGTGGCATTGATTTAGAGGTGACATGGATTTAGAAAAATAATGGGAAATGTATTAACAAATTCCAGAATTAATATTCCCAACCAAGAAAATGACTGCGACCACCTAGGACCATTCAATAGCAAGGGAAAAAAGGACATTTCAGATTTAGTATACCAGACAAGAAAATTTACTAAGCATCCACCCAGAAAGATTCGATACCAAAGGAAAAATGGACAAAAGGTCCAGGAAATAAACCCCCATCAGAAAATTTTAGAAACCTCATCCATAGAAGTGTAAGCTCTCCTCCTAATACTATTATAAGCCAATTTCACTAAAAAACAGAAACTTTGACCATTCCTCAACATTTCACAAGACAAGAATCTTCAAGCCGTTGCAGATACTCGTGGTGCAGTAGTCTTGGCTGTGCCATTAAGACCTAAACCACCAGTTCGGTTTGCCCGATCACCATTGTTCCCCATCTTATCTGCCCTCCGATATCCATCACCTCCACCACCTCCACCTCCACCTCCACGGTTTGAATAGCCATCACCTCCCCGGTTTGAATACCCATCACCTCCGCGGTTTGAATACCCACCATTTCGACTGCTGCCTCTGTTTCCAAACTCTGTCCTGTTACCAAAATCACTCCTGCCATAGGCTTTTCCACCAAGATTACCACGCCCTCTCATTCCTTCGCTTTTATATCCAGCCCCTGATCCAGATGAAAACCGCCCCCTGCTGTTACCTGGGGTGAAGAGAAAGGGATTGATAAGCTCAATCAAATTCGAGAAAAAAAGACTTGTTGCTTAAACTAGAGATAGTAGGATTATATACTTCTTGCTCAATCACACTTTCCTGTTTGCAAGCACAAATGCTGTCCCGAACCATACAGACCATTACATGGAAACATTATAAAAATAGAGATTTCACTATGAAAAACTGGTCTGGTGATATTCACTTCCAGAGATAGATAAGCTCCTTCAATCTGTACGAAGAACCTGGGTTTTGAGGTCCTCATCTTGCTCCTATTGGAAAAGATTACTAAAAAGCCAAAATGCTTTTTGTTTCCATTAGGCATGCATGCCTTGCAATTATTTCAGTTTGGGGCATGATATTATATATGATGATGGCTTAAGATATCAGCTCCTTTTTCAAACAGAAACCCTCCATGTTTTATTTTACTAATGGACTATCTATGGAGCTTATAAATGATAAATTCATAGAATGTAGTGGGCTACTTTACTATATATTAACTTTCCTAAAAGAATGAACATTGAAGTTCTACCATGAAATTTCTTAATTTGATCAAATCTCTAATTCTTTATTCTAAATAGAACTTCTGGGCTCAAGCTAGATCACTAGACATCCTTTGAGCCAAAACTGATACAAATCAGTAAAAAGAATCTCGTTCACACATTGCAAGTGAATAGGGTGATAGATCTTTAAAGTAACAAAAATTTTGACTTTAAAATCCAACTTGCCTCGGGAAGTAGATCTCTTTTCCTCAACAATGACGCGGCATCCATTAATCATAATAGGTGAAGCCTGCAACATCAATGAGCTTATAATTACCATATAAATTAACTAAACTAGTTTGACATAGGAGCTTGAAAGGAAGAAAAGCTCCACCTATATTCTGGAATCACAGAAGATAAAAGGAACAGTTTGAAAACAATGGACTTCTTACTTTAAGAAGAATGGTGAAAAGGAAACACAACTACAAGGTGTGACAGTCATATTGCTAATAAACACCAATTACATGTCCAATTTTCTAGTTCAAGTGAAAAAGGAAACAAGACATCTCAAGATACTAACAGAGAAAGAAATCATTTGCCATAGTAGAATAACACTGTATTATTTAAATGATGAAACAAACTGACTGATCTATCTATAGATAAAATCAAAAGAACAAGGAACAAGCAATAGCATAGACTAGTAGATGGAAACCTCTAATGCACTTTGCACAGCACTCGCCATTTCAAACTCCACAAAGCCAAAACAAAATCCCTGTCAGAAACCAGTGGATAACAGGAATTAGAAGAATACCATGGATAACTGACTAAAAAAAAAGAAAAAAAAATGCGATGCCTACCTTTTGGAATCTAACTTGAATGCCACCATTCCTAATAGGTCCAAACTTCTTGAACTCGTTTTCAAGCAAGGTATGTGTAGCATCTAAAGGCAGACCTTTGACGTAGATAGAAGGACCCTCTGCAGACAACCAATTGAATAAATAAGCAGGTCAGAAACAAATCAATGAAGATTTGGGGGAAAACACCAGAGCAATTCAAGGACCAGGCACCTTCACTCTCTTGGGCATTCCCATTTTCTAAAGTATTAGAGCTGGAGACATGTGACTCGGCTGCTGGGGGTTGAGACGCTGCAGCAGTCACTTGCTCTTGGATTTTTGGTGCAGACCTCAGAGGAGCAGGGGTAGGACTTGAGAAAGGTGCAGTGTTCTCCTTCAGAACTTTCAACTGGAACAGAATTGGAAATAACTTAGCAACAACAAATCCAATGATAGAAGAGGAACAAGAACATGGTAAACAATATCAGCTATATCTAAACCAATAAACACGTCAGCATGTTCATACTTGAGGGTGCTTATTATGCATATCTTAGTGGGAAAATGACAGTGAAGAAACAGCAGGTTGGGAGGTGGGGGGTGAAATGCTACTTACAATGGAGGCATACGATTTCTTTGGAACATCTTCAACCTTAGCACTAGACTCAGCCACGACCTGGGAGTCAGCCACAACCTGGGAGTCAGCCACTACCTGGGAGTGAGGAGGAATTTCATCAACAACCTCAGGCACTGGTTCTTCCTCTACCTCAACTGTAACATGCCCACTTTCAGAGGGATTGTACACTTCCCATCCAGTGACTTCCTCAGACAAAGCAACTGCTGGCTCAGAAATGTGATTTTCCTCTGTGTGAGGAGTATCTGAAAACAAAAACACCTTCAATTTCAATAAGGGGATTGGAAAATAGATGTGCATTCAAAGAATGATCTGTTTTCATTACCCTGGTCAGGAGTCAGTGGTGCTTCAAAAATGCTAGCAGGCTCTTGATTTCCTTTCTGGTATGTGGAGTCATCAACATACCGAAACACATCATTCAGCACAAAATAGCCGTTGTCTTGAGGAGCCAGGAAGAAGCTCTGAGTAAATTTTTGTCGTGAATTGTCATTTCCATTCAAATACCCGGTCACAAGCACAAGAACTCCGCCTTTGTAAGATTCTTGTGAATCAACTGTAACAATTTCTGCCCTGACTTGACCATATCCAAGTGAAAGTATCTTCTCATTAATAGCCTGCCTCGCATGTACAGGAAACAAATTCAACTCTCATTCAAATCAAGAAAACTAGAAGGGAGAAGTTTCTTGGCATTCAACTTTTGGGGTTACAAAATGGTGCTGGGCTGCTAAACATTTAGCATGATATGCATGGGACATTAAAGAACATTTCAGTTAACGCATTCTGCAGTTATGTTCTTCATTGCTGAAAGAGGTAGTTGAAATAAACCACATGTGCACATGTAAAAGGAGGGAGAGATTATTGAAAGGAGAGAAGGTTTTAATTAAAATATATATATAAGGCATCATCCAAGGAATGAAATCAAATCTAGATGAAAGATCTTTCCAATCCTATTTATTATCAACTAAATCAACTCTTTTTAAATACCCCAAAAGTACTCCATGAAACACTAGTCATGCTATTGTGTCCCAAAGAAATCCTCATAGTATTATCTGAAACTCTAATATAAATCAATATTTAAGACAAAAAGTGAAAGCCTGCCTATTTCTTCAGGTTTAATAAACAAATCTAACTGGGATGAAAAATTAGCCATTTGCCTGCTTCATTTTGCAAACAAGAGACAAATATTCTATTTCCCGAATCTAATAAAAAGAAAACACAGCCCAACTACCTTAAACAACTTTACATGGATGCGTATTGAATAAGCTAGAACTCACATTCATGGTAGTAGTTGTACTCATGACCCCATTCTCTGCAGGACGTCCAAACTTGCTGCCATCCTGGTAGAATCGGTGAACAAGATCCGGGGATTGATGCAATATATGGTAGTACTGATGAGCAAAAGCATTACCAACCTAAATCCACAAAAAAAAAATCAACTAAATCCATATTAAAAATCCACAGAAAACAAAATACAAACAAAAAATTTAAAAGGATAGAAACATACAACATCAGCATCTGGAACTGGAACTGGGACTTGCGTCACTGGTGCTGCCATGACTGATCACAATCTCTGAAAAATAAGAAAATTCTCTGACTTACACATTATATTTCTATTTACCAAAAAATAAAACCAGAAAATGAACATCAAACATCCAAACTACTTTGAAGAGAAGATAATCATTTACACTTAAGACTCCAAATCTGAAGGAAAAACCTAGCAATTAAGCTTCAAATTAGACTTAAGTTTCAATCGGAACCAAGCTATTGCGGAGAAAAAGTTGTGGCCGTAGAGAGATCATTTGATAGGTGTAAATTCGAGAGATGAGAGGAGCGAACCTGAGCTTGGTATCGAATCGGAGAGAGATAGACGGCGAGGCAGGTGAGAGAAAGGAGAAGTTGAGGGTGGCGCGTGACTTTCTCTCACCTCTCTCCTTTGAACGAGTTAGAACTTTCTAGGGTTTTTCTGGATCTTGAAGAGGCGCGAGAATGAGGGAGAGGAGAATGGAGTGAGCAGAGAGGTTTTGTTTGCTTTTATATCATGGAGAATTTAGTGGAGGTTTTGCGTGAGTCGTACGTGCGGATTTTTTTTTTTTTTAATTTTTAATACTTTTTAAATATCAATACAGAATAATCTAAAACATAAAAAAAATCAACAAATTTAAAAAAAATATACTTTTTTTAAAACATAAAAACATTTTTTATTTAGGGGGGGTTTGCGTGACTCGTACGCGTGGATTTAATTTATTTTTTTAATACTTTTTAAGTAATAATACATTAGAATAATCTAAAAACATAAAATAAATTAACAGATTTCAAAAAATTTATAGTTATTTTTAAATCATAAAAACATGTTTTTATTTATTAGTTATTAATTATGGGGTTATAAAAAAAAACCCCTGCTCATGACCGGTCTAAAATCCATGGTGGATAGATTAATTAAAATTATTTATTTTATTTTGAATGATATATACAACAACGACAAAAATAATGTCATTTAGATTTGAAAATAATAATTGATTTACAAATTAGTTTATTGAGCTGGCAAGGTTAACCATGATTTAAATTTTTAAAAACCATGAACAAAATATTTGACATGGATTTTGAGTTGTTTATCTTTAATATTCATAATTTAATTATTATTTTTAAAAATTACAAATGAGTGTTTTCGAACTCATATTTTTCAAGAGAAGTGAGATATTCATGCTTTTAAATTATAGTTCATTGGCAATATTAAATTAAATTTAAAAACCTGAGTTATGTATGTAAAAGGATACAACAATGGTCTATAAACTTCCGGAAGATCTTCTAATCCCCGTGCATGTCTCGATGCAATTTTTGATAATTCTAAGCAATTGATTAACAGATCAAGATAAAGAGAAAGACTTGAATGTTTTATTAATGAAGGTTGGTTTATATAATCAAACCATTACAACAGAAATCAGATAAATAAGCAACCCACGTTTGACTCTCCTATAAACGTGGTCAACAAACAAATAATAAATCAAATGTGATCCTTGATCCTATTAACCAGGATATTATTGACTGACTAATTGACTTAGTCCTAACAATCCCTCCCTTAAACTGCATAATTTCCAGCTAGCAGTTTATTTGGTTGGTACCTCACAAACACCCAGCAAACCTCTTAGTTTCTCAAATGTATCCATCTTCAAAGCCTTTGTCATGATATCAGCAATTTGATCTTGCGTGTTGCAGTGTTTCAGCTCAATTACTCCTTCCTTACACAGCTCACGTAGAAAATGGAATCTAACATCTATATGCTTGCTCCTGCCATGCATAATTGGATTCTTTGCTAATTTGATTGACGACATATTATCACAATGTATGATAGTATGTGTTCCTTGCTTGCAATCTATCCTTTCAAGTACTCTTCTCATCCATACTGCTTGGCACGCACAATGAGCTGCCGATATAAATTCTGCCTCAGTGGTTGATAAGGAGACTACCGGTTGTTTCTTGGAGCTCCAAGCTACTGCTCCCTCACTTAACATGAAAACATATCCCGAAGTACTTCCACGGTCATCTTGATCCCCAGCATAGTCACTGTCAGAGTAGGCCATTAATCTTTCATCACCTGCAGCTTTCCTTTTGTAATGAATGCCCAAGTTTGCAGATCCTTTCACATATCTCAAAATTCTCTTAATAGCTTGCATATGTAGAGTTGTAGGTTTCTCCATGTATCTACTGATCAAACCAATCCCAAACATGAGATCTGGCCTGGTTACTGATAAATACATGAGACTTCCAACCATTTGTTTGTATTGAGTTACATCCACTTGCTCGCCATCTTCATTTCTCATCAGCTTCATACCTGGTATCATTGGATTGCGGACGGAATTTGCCTTTTCTAAGCCAAATCTCTCTAGTACTTCTAGTGCATATTTTCTTTGGCTTAAATAAATTCCTTCATCACTCTGCACAACTTCCACCCCAAGAAAAAACTTCATTTTGCCTAAATCCGTCATATCAAACTCTCGTTTCATTGAGGCTTTGAAATCAGCAAACATCCCCTCATCACTTCCAGTGAACACCAAATCATCTACGTATATGCATACTATCAGAATTTTCTTGTCTTCACCAATTTTAACAAACAAAGTATGTTCGCTTGGACATCGAGCAAAACCTTCTTTCACAAAGTATGTTTCAATCCTGCTAAACCATGCCCTTGGTGCTTGTTTCAAACCATATAATGCTTTCTTCAATTTGAGGACTTTGTGTTCTTCTCCCTTTTTCTCATAGCCGAGAGGTTGCTCTACGTATACATCTTCGTCTAATTTTCCATGAAGGAAAGCGCTCTTTACATCCAGTTGGTACACCTTCCATTTTCTTTGTGCTGCTATTGCTAGAACCATCCGAATTGTGTCCCATCTTGCTACTGGTGCGAATACCTCGGTGTAGTCAATTCCATGTTGCTGTGCATATCCTTTTGCTACAAGTCTGGCCTTGTATTTATCAACTTTACCTTTTTCATTGAGCTTTGTCTTGTATATCCATTTTACCCCAATCTTCCTTGAATTATTCGGCAGCACAGTTAATTCTCATGTGTCATTCCTTTCTATTGCAGCAATTTCATTGTCCATGGCTGCTCTCCATTGTTGATCTTTTTCAGCTTCTTCGTAGGTGTGTGGATCTCCTGCAGTAGTGTATAACACCATATTTTGTGTTTCTTCTTCTTCAGCTATGTTTGCTCCCATGACATAGTCCTCCATCCACTGTGGTGCTCTTCGATTTCTAACACCTGCAGATCGCAAATTTTGATTTTCTTCTTCTGCTTCAGGTTCTGCAACATCATCATCTCCAGCATCTCCAGTACCTGCTGCACTTGTATCTGCCGTAACATCATCTCCAATCTGCTCCTCATCCTCTTCTAGTTCTTCTTCATGTATGCTGTCATTGTTATCTCCCCAGCTTAGTGTATTGCTTCGGTTGTCTGCTGCCCAATTCCAGGTTGCTTTCTCCTCAAATATGACATCTCGGCTGATTATCAATTTCTTTGTAAGAGGATTAAACATTCTGTAGCCCTTGGTTTCTTCACTGACTCCCAATAGTATGCATTTCGTGCTCCTTGAATCCAGCTTTGTTCTTTTCTCATTTGGCACATGTACGTGGCCAATGCAGCCAAATACTCGAAAATATCCTACGGAGGGCTTGATTCCACTCCATGCTTCTTCAGGAGTGACTTCCTTTATTGTTGCAGCAGGACTTCTATTTAGTGTATGTATACACCAATTTACGGCTTCTGGCCAAAATTCTCTAGGAATGTGTTTTTCGGACAATATGCTTCTAACTAGATTCATTATTGTCCGATTCTTCCTCTCAGCAACACCGTTTTGTTGAGGAGTATACGCAGCCGTTAATTGTCTCTTGATCCCATTCATACTACAGTACTCATTAAATTCTTTCGAAGTAAATTCCCCACCTCTATCCGTGCGTAAACATTCCATCAAGGAACCAGATTCTTTTTCAACTAGATTCTTGAATTTTTTGAACATATTGAAAGCATCTGATTTTTCGAAAATGAAATAAACCCAACACTTTCTACTAAAGTCATCAATAAAAGTGATTAGGTACCTCTTGCCACTGTTGGATTCTGGATTCACGGGTCCACAAATGTCAGAGTGGACGAGCTGTAATTTGTGTGTTGCTTTCCAGTGGCTTTTCTTTGAAATGTTGTCTCTGTGTTGCTTGCCACTTAAACAATCTGCACATACTTTGGTAGGAGTTTTAAGTAGTGGCAGCCCTTTAACCATCTTGTTAAAATACAGCATCCGTAATCCTTTGAAGCTGAGATGAGCAAACCTGCTGTGTCGTAGCTGTGCTTCACTTTCTTCACTGGTTTGAAAGAAAACCACCGATTCTTTTGGAGGTATAGATGCAAGCATTATGAACATTCTGTTGACTGTCATATCTGTCTCCATGATGAGACCTTTAGTTGGATGAAATAGCTTGCATGTATTGCCTTTAATCAATATTGCTAAACCTTTCTCTTGTATTTGCCCTATACTGAGTAAATTATTTCTCAGCTCCGGAATGTAATAAACCTCATCAATTCTTTGTATTGCACCAGCTACTTTCAATTTCACACACCCTTTGCCCATTACTGCCATTCTTGAATTATTGCCAAGCTTGACCGAATGTCTAAATTTCTCATCTAATTCTATAAACCATAATTTATTCCCACTCATATGATTGCTGCAACCTGAATCCAAAAACCATACCTCTTCCCTTGTTGAGTTATGAAGTTCCACATGTGACATCAGCACCATTTCTTCTTCTGCAGTCAATTCTGTCAACACCATTTCGTCTTCTTCATGGCATTCTGTCACCACCAATTTTTCTTCATTCAATTCAGCCAGCACCATTTCGGTTTGAATTTTTTCATCTGTCAGCACCTTTTCTACATTCAATTCAGTCAGCACCATTTCGGCTGTCAGCACCTTTTCTTCATTCAATTCAGTCAGCACCATTTCAGCTTCTTCATGGCATTCTGTCAACACCATTTTTCCAGAATTCAATTCAGTCATCACCAATTCTGTCAACACCATATTTCTTTCATTCAATTTTGTCATCACCTTTTCTTCATGGAATTCGGAAAAATCATGAAGTTTTGCATCTGTCAGCACCTTTTCTTCATGAAATTCTGAAAAATCATGAAGTTTTGCATTCAAGTGCTCTGTCAGCACTATGTTAACACCATCAGCATCCATGACAGCACCATCAGAATACATGTCAGCCATGTCAGCACCATCAGCTCCCATGTCATCACCATCAGCTCCATTTAATTCCTCTGTATGCACTACTGTCAACACGTTTTTTTTAGAATTCACTTCCTTTGTCATCACCATTTCTTCTCCTGCATTCACTTCTTGCATCACGATTTCTTCATGTAATTCTAGAACAGCATGAATGTCCACATGTGATAACAATAGCATTTCTTCTTCGCAATTCACTTATGCATAATTAGCTGATTTTTCATAACCAGGACATTCATAAGAAAAATGTCCTAGTTTATGACATCTAAAACATTCAATAACAGCTTTATTGAAAGATTGTCTTCCCCAGCTCCTGCATCTGCCTCTAAAATTGCCTCTGAATCCTCCACGGTTTCTGCCCCTTCCTCCAAATCGAGCATCTTCTCTTGCTTCAGACATGACCTTAAGAGCTTGCTCTTCCTCTTTGTGCCCCTTCATCCTTTGTTCATGTACAGGTAGACTACTTTGAAGTTCATCAATAGTCATTTCAGCAAGATTGTTTGATTCTTCAATGGAGCATACGACATAATCAAATTTTGTTGTCATAGACCTCAAAATTTTCTCAATGATAACAATCTGCTCCATTCTTTCACCGTGTGTTTTCATTTTGTTGGCAATTGTAAGAGTTCTTCCAAAATACTCATCAACACTCTCACCATCCTTCATTCCAAGTAGCTCAAATTCTCTCCATAGTGCTTGTAGTTGAGCTCTCTTCACATTAGTGGACCCTTGATATTTCTGGCGCATTGAATCCCATATTCTCTTTGTAGAATCTCTATTCAAGATTCTTTCCATGATAATTCGATCAATTGATTGAAAGAGATAATTTTTTACCTTTAAATCTTTCAACCTCATCTCCTCCATGTGCTTCTGCTGGACCTCCGTGAGTTCTGCTCCAGGTGTGCTTGCCGGAATTCCACTCTCTATTAAGCTCCAGTAATCTTTGGATCGCAGCAGATTTTCCATTAACATAGCCCAGTGGTCATAGTGACCATCAAATCTGGGAATTGCGGGTTGAACAAAGTTTCCCTCTGCCATGAATTTTGTCTTTGAATTTGCTCTCACTGTGTTTCACTCTCCTTTGTTTTCGACACACTGTTTCTTACCACTCTTCTCACTGATTGTTCACTCCCTCTCGTGTTTCACTCTTCTTGTTGTTTTCAAAGACAAAATTCTTCTTACCACTCTACTGATTGCTCACACTCCTCTCGTGTTTCACTCTTTTCTTTTTCCTGTTCTTTTCACTCTTCTCTCTTGATGGAAGGCTCTGATACCAATTGATAATTCTAAGCAATTGATTAACAGATCAAGATAAAGAGAAAGACTTGAATGTTTTATTAATGAAGGCTGGTTTATATAATCAAACCATTACAACAGAAATCAGATAAATAAGCAACCCATGTTTGACTCTCCTATAAACGTGGTCAACAAACAAATAATAAATCAAATGTGATCCTTGATCCTATTAACCAGGATATTATTGACTGACTAATTGACTTAGTCCTAACAATTTTCAACCCTTTTATGATCAGCTTTCATTGGCATGGAGACTAGGAAAAAATAAAATAAAATAAATTTATTAAATAAAGTTGATCAAAATAATTGTTTGAAGAAAAAAGCTATATACAATATATTAAATTATATTTAAAGATTTATAATAATTTATGTGTGTATAAAATGTGCATGGAGACCCATCGGTTGGAGAATTCTACCTCCATTTTCATGTCCAGGAAAAAGGAGGTATTTTATTGATATTTATCAGGAAAATATCTGTTTATAATTGTTTTCTCGACTTAACAATTAGTTTTCATATATTAATTTTGCATAATTAATATCGTTGAAATTATTCTTTTTAATAGATCCATGATTTAAAATGTTGAATGCTCTTATTTTAATTTCAAGCGAGATGTTTAAATTCAACACCTCGCAAATGTCTAACAAATACAAATTAAAATAAAAAATTCAATTCAATACAAAGCACACCAGACATAAGATAAAACAATTATGTCCGATTAAAAAAAAATTATTTTATAAATTATTTCAAATAAAATAAATAACAATAAAAAAAACGAGAATAAAAATTAATAGATAAAAAAAAATCCAAGTAAGAAAATAACACGAGAAAAAATAAAAATAAAATAAAAATTGATTTTAAGAAAAAAAGAAAAATCTCTTTTTGTTAACCAAAACAAATATTAAGAATTTTAGAATGAAAAAAGGGATAAAAATATAACAAAATCAAATCAATGATCATCAATTACCAATAAGGACCTGAAAAATCATATTTTGTTGTTGTTGTTGTTATTGATCATTTTGTATATATTGTTTTGATCAGGAAGTTATATTTTTCATTATTTCTGGATTCTGAAAATAACAATATATTTTGCACTTGCTTGTGTTTAACAATTAAAATTTTTATATGATTTTTTTATTAAAAAAAACACATATAAAAACTCCAAATTCCACACCACCTTCACGGTATCATGATGGTATTGAAATACATTTAGCAATGAATAAGATCCATGGACAAAACACTGATCTTGATCATCACCTCCAAGCCATTAAGAGTAAATGGCTTGATCATGTGGTCCAACCTTGTGCAAATCCAAGCACGTCAAACAAGGGAGAAAATTAGGAAAATAAAATGTTGACGCAACAAATATATATATATATATATATGTATGAAATTAAGTACAGGCGAGGCAACTGGGTGAGTAATTTCCCCTGCCTAATCCACTGAAATTTGATGTGATCAAGTGTTCTAATATATATATATATATATATATATATATATATATATATATGAAATTAAGTACAGGCGAGCCAACTGGGTGAGTAATTTCCCCTGCCTAATCCACTGAAATTTGATGTGATCAAGTGTTCTAAACAGGGATCCTCGTCAAAAGCTGGCCTCGCATGAAACTGGAGGTGAAAAAAAGAGAGAAAAAAGTTGCCATCGTTGCATCAATGGATGGAGAAGCTAGAACTGTATATAGAGATGTGATTGAAAGAATTAATTTAGTCACCTCTTGACGTAGTAGTAACAAAAATCTGCTAAGATAAATGTCTGCACAGCTTCAGCGAGGAGAGCCGCAGGAAGCCAGAAATACCCGCTTCCAATTAAGAACAGATACATTCCACGAGTCTCATAAACCTACACGTAAAAAATAGCAGCAATAATAATGCATGGATTAACTTTTAATACATTTTTATATTATCAAAAACAATATTTAAGTTAATTTCTATAAAAACACAGCCTCTAAGTTGTGCACGAGGAAAGTATATTCAAATTCTAGCTGAATCTATGATCAGTAGCACTAATTAATATTGACAGAACAGAACAGACCTGGATTATCCAGTGAGCACAGGACAGAAATCTAGCCACGCCCAGTGCAAACACGTAATGGGCTGTGAACGGTTCGATCATCTAAAAAAAGAGAGCTCGGGTCAGCAGATTGATGTGGACATGGCAGCCAAAAGATCCGAGTCTGCAGCAAAAAGGGACACAAACCTTTGCATTCTGCATGAGACGAAGCTGAGGCAGCACCGAAACAGATTCCAAGAACACGCAAAAGGCCCAGAGGACTTGACTAAAATAACTAAATCTTGTGAAAGGGTTGACTATCAGGGCAAGGACAATACAAGGCACCACCTGGAGTCAGGATTGGAGAAAAATCAATGCAAAGACGGACCAATAATCACAATATCATTTCAAAGAATTAAGGATTTAATTATAATTTAAAAACTTAAAAATACATTTATAGATTAGAAAAAACAAATAACGAAAAGGAATATATAGATTAGCATGGCAAGACCAAATTAGTACACAGTGTTTGATCACATTGTCAAATTAAAACAATATAATTAAATTGCATAGAATTACATGCAAGAGTTGGATATCTATATTAATAAAAAAAAATATATAGAAATAGGAGGACATTTTTTCATGTATTTCTATTTTAAAAATATATAAAATTATTTTAAAACTAATCCAATTTTTTTTTTTTTTTGTTACTCCAACCAAACACGTTGCATGCCTCTTGTGTATATATTTATTATATTATAAGATACTTATATGCTCATTTTAAATTTACAAGGATCAATATTTATAGATAATCTTGCTTTATAATCAACATTAAAAACAATAATAACCCCAAGGGGTGTGGTTTATTGGTCACATCCTGGGATTGTCTCCCAGTTTTTACCGGTTCGAGTATTGTATCAATCAAGATTATTAGAGGTTTTAATTAGTTGTTAACTTCAAAACTAGTGGGATTAGTTGAGATATGCACAAGTTGATACAGACACCCACATTCCAAAAAAATAAAAAAAAAATTATGAAAAAAAATATTTTTACCAAGTAATATAAGGGCATGTTGTCTAATTCTCTGATATAGGCTGACTTCAATTTGAACCGTATCATATATATAACCCAAGCGGTTGAAACGAGGGAGGCTATGTCCAGCACTGCGTGGGCATCAAGCTCCATCAATACGCTACACGCCAGTCTCGCAGCTAAAAACAGAGCTGTGATTTCCTGTGTCTTGAGTGAAAGACCTGTCCAAGGAAAGGCATTTGATGCATAAAAAGTAAATAAATCCTTCACGCAGGATTTGTTTATAGTCCTTGAATAAATAAATAAAAAATAGAGATGGAGGAAATAGAAGAAACATGTGTTTTTTATTGTGAATATTACATGAATTATTTCTGAAACTATTTTAAAAATAAATTCATTTTGTTTTTTTAACTAAATATATTTATGTTTTTTTGTGTATTTGTCCTTTTTGTGCTAATTTAAAAGACTTTGCGAAGAATAAACATGTAATTAAGATCTATATGGATAAAAATATATATATATTGCAGGAAAAGGGCTAATTAATTAAGATCTCATCCAAAAAAATATCATAAAAAATGCTAATCTATATATCTATTTTGCTACATAGATTATATTTAGGAGTATGGTTGAGGTTGCTTTTAAAAATATTTTTTATTTAAAAATATATTTTTTAAATTTTTTTATAAACATTTTTTATAATCACCCCCGAACACTAATTTGATTAGAAGAACGTTCACCAGCAAGCAAAGCAGGATTCGTCAAGAAAATCCCATTTTACAAAGCTCAAAAGAATTATAAAACTATAATGATTTTTTATAATAATAACAATAAAAAGACGCAGTCTTATTTATAATTAATACACGTACCGGAACAGTTTTTGTGGGTGGTGAGCTTATATATCAAGACGAAGATCCCAGCAGCATGGATAGCCTCGGAAAAGATAAAGAAATACTCATGGTCTCTCACCAAGTGCTTTAGAGCCACCAAAGAGCACAGAGCAAGCACCACTCCAGCAAAAATCTTCACTTTCATCGACTGCCTCCTTACCCGCCCAAAAAGCACGTCGACAGGCGGACCTCTCTTCCGCCCATGATTTTTTTTTCTGATCGATTCAGTGAGAGAAACGGCCACAGAAAGATTTGTGTTTGAGGGAGATGATGAGTAGACCCGGGGAGAGCAGGTTTGGAAAGACGGGCATGCAGGTTTGGTGTGTTGCGTGGCGTTTTATTTCATTTCTATTACCATACCCAGTGGAATAGTGACACGTGGATTGGATTTCAAAACCTGGATTCAGTATCCCTGCGTTAATGCTTGCTTGCCTGTTCTGGACTTCTGATTTTGACCTTTCTATCCTCCCTGATATTCCTTCTCGGTTTAGCTATAAGAAAATAAAAATGAAATCATATCAGCAGCAGCAGATCTATGAATCAATGGAATGCTTAATTATAGCTTATTTAATTGTTATATAATATAAGAGAATTATACTCCAGATTGTATTGTATAGCCTAAAATCTAACGAAGCTTCGAATAAAATTCAGATCAAAGCAAGTTGAAAACCTCAATTCAAATTAAACAGGTATCAAAGGCCTGAAATGAAAAAACAATTAAATAAATAATAATAATAATAATAATAATAATTTTAGCAAACCTATAATGGTATTTCAGGTGATGATAGGGCCTAGATCAGTGTTTTTAAAAGTGTGGTTACAATTGCTTTTGAAAGTGATTTTTGTTTAGAAATATATTAAAATAATATTTTTTTAAAAAAATTTACATCAACATATTAAAATGATCTAAAAACACTAAAAAAAAATTATTTAAAATGAAAACAATAAATAATTTTTTTCATAAATACTTTTGAAAAGTACTCCCAAACACCCATAAATAAGAAGTTGTTCTCATAGTTGGGTATGAGCTATAGTATTAAAATTAGTATATCTTATTAATATTTTTATATTATTGTATATGTTGATGAATGTATTTTGGGATGATAAAAGTAGAGATATAAGATAAAAAGATCATTTATCCTGAAAATATATGAGTTCCCCGCAATTTATGTGTTATTAAGATATTTTGATAAAAAAAATAATCAGTTATCACTCATAATAGTTCTAAGAAATTTTTGTTATTTTTATATATTTAAATATTATTTTACTCTTGGGTCTAATATTTACTATTTAATTTTACATCATTAATTCCCATGAATTAAATTTATGATCTATCTAATGTAAATTAAATTCTCAGAGATTTAATGAACCGATTATTAAATCTTAAAACTGATATGAATACTCCACGAACCAACACACTTTTCATATTCTCTAAAGTATTTATATGTGTATTATTTGTTTAGAGTATTTATCATACATAAATAAAAACAACTAACTTTAATTTCCAATAAATAATTCATTCTCCTATCTATTACGATCTCTTCTTACAGCACCGACTTGATTGCATGAAGATCTCCAAATCCCACTCAATAAAAAACTACCTTGCACATATCAAGTATGTTATCATCAACCAACCAATTTTGTGGACTTCAAGAGAGAAATATGGAAATGAACGTGTGATTAGTTTTATCCAGGCACTCAAAATTCTCACCATTGTAGATTCTAAATCGTCTTTGAAAGGCAATTTATTCCACGACCCGCACCATTTCCCCCCTACTGCAATCATGTCTTTTCCCCTGTTCTTCCTTCTTTTTTTAAAAAAAGGATCATTACTATCCATGAATGCATGTTTGCATGTGTGTGTAATCAGCAACCATCTTCAAGTATCGTGTGTGATGTAATAGTAAAAAATTTAAAATTTATATAATAAATTTAAAATTAAAATTAAAATATATATTTTTTATAAAAATATAAAATAAATTTTATTTGTTTATGTGAATTTATAAAATATATTTTTTACAAAAATTAAATTTTCCCGCATAACAAAAATTCCCACAAAAATCACACACACGAAATCACCTTCGCCATCATTTAATGAGAAGTGAGAAGTTACTAATTGGAACCGATGAAAGCAATGCCAATTGTATTGTAAAAGTAACGAGATTACCTGGGAATAATTTTAAAAGTGTTTTTTTTAATTTTTTTTAAATTTAATTTTCCAAGTATTTTTAAATTATTTTAACGAAGTTTTCCTTTGAAAATACAAGGAAATTATTATTAGAGCTAGTTTTAAAGAAGTAAACAATTCATGGAGGTTGTGTGTGTTGATTAGATTTGGCTGAGTTTGTGAATAAAAAAGAGTAAAATAATTATTTTTTAATTTATAAATATATTAAATTGTAGCTATTAACTAAAATAAGTCAAAAGGTATGTAATTATTTAATATTGAAGTATAAATTGATTTTTGACGAGAGAAGAGTGTCATGTTATATTGCAAACTTGCAATTATATAAGTAATGTCCAGAGAAAATCTTTAAAATTCTGTTTAGTTAGTGTAATAGGATAAAATGAACAAATATATATGGGATAGAAATGTATCTAATTGAAGAGGAAAAACCTAAAAATATAAAATAAATTTATTTTTAAAGTAAAAGAAAACATATTAAAAAACATGTTTCCTTTGTTATTAAATCTGGTTGAATTTGATATGATAATAATAAAAAAAATGAAATATGATCCATGAAAACACTAAGAGTTTTCAAAAATAAAAATAAAATAATATTATTTTGAAAAAAACAATAGATTCAATAACTCATGCATCAAACCAGTGATCCAATAATAATCTAGGGTTTTTTTCGAGTTAGTTTCCAGAAATGTGACAATCATGGAAGATGGTTGAAGGTTTTAAATAACATGTTTGAGAGTGTAGTTGAAGTTGTTTTATAAAGTGTTTTTTATTTAAAAATATATTAATTAATTTTTTTTTAAATCATCATTGACATCAGCATATCAAAATGATATAAAAATATATTTTTTTTAATTTTTGAAAAAACACTTTCCAATCATAATCCCAAAACACCCCTAAATCATTGTAATTATTTAAAGGATTAATTGGTAGAGAATTAGAAAACAAATACTACATTGCATATTCTTAAAATTGCAGGGACGTAATAATGGGAAACTTCTCCCGTAGCAAGCGTGCCCTAACAAAAGAAGCCGAAAGCCCCAAAGCTGCCTGAAGATCCAGCGGGCTGCTACAACTGCATCTTTGCTTAATCATTGTCAGACGGAACTCCTATGCAAGGCAAATTAATCATCGGCAGGGGCTAAACATCAGCAGACTCCCAGAAAAGAATGGCTGCCAATTTCTGGACCTCCTCTCACTAGTAAGATGAATCTTTCTTTTTTTCTTATGTTTTTATCTCTCTCGAGGGTGTTTATTTACCTGTTCTAGGGTGGATTGCGTACAGCAAACAGCTATTTGACCAAGAAGAAGTGGATGTGGTGCACCCACTAGACAAAGAAAAGGGCATAACTCTTGAAGATTTCAAGCTCATTAAGATGCATATGGTCATTCGTACGCCTTTCTGCCTCTAATTTCTCATCTTTTTCAATATTATCATGTTTACTATTGTTTCTTATTTTGTTAGCTTCACCTAGGAAATCTTGATTTCTCTTGGCTTTTGAGATGAAACTGAAACTCTGCGACATGGGTTTTTGTTGTTCATATATGTTTGGTCTTAGCAATCCAATTCTTTCAACTACTTCTATTGAAATCCGCATTTACATGTGCCGTGCACCCGTTGATACTCTCTCTCTCTCTCTCTCCTGTGTATTATTCACCATGACATTTGCTAACTTGCGTCTTTCAATTTTCTATTCCCCTCAGCTATATGCAAATTGGCTCAACAAGTTAAAGTGAGGCAAAGGTTTGGACTTTTTCTTTAAAAGTTTTATATACTACTCTTCTTGTCTTGTTTAATACCCTACGTTTAGAATTCCAAGTAAGACGTTCCAGCTATTAATCGTTCCATTTTATCACCATAGCTAAATTGATAAGGGATCCTTTTATTTTCTGGCGTGGTTTCATAAAGTGTTACCAATTAGTTGCATTTTTAATTTTTTGTTTGATGTTTCAGGGTTGTTGCTACTGCAGTTACATATATGAGGCGTTTGTATACCAGGTATTAAATAATTTCTGATGGTGGGAAGAAGAGTATGGTGACCAACAAAGGGAAAGAGATTTGACTGCCAATTCCTTCAGTATTGTTATTTCTAGTCAAAAAAATTTATCCAATTTTCAATCATGGGCATTCATCCTCATCTTTATTTCTTGAAATGTATATTTGTCCATCCTATCTCTCATTGGTGTGATCTTTTGAGATGTTATGCCATGTCAGCCTTCTTTTGTTGTTTTTCTCACCCACTTATTCAGATCTCTAACCATCCACTTACTGTTTTTTCTTCATTCGGTCTCTTTAACCAGATGCCCTCTTATTTGTAAATGTAATAGTGAAGCTGATTCATTGCCTAGGAAACAGCCAGTAGTTTCTAGATCAAATGTAGTGTTGCTCACTAGTCTTAATTTCTGTGTTTCCAGAAAGAGTATGTCAGAATATGATCCACGTCTTGTAGCCCCAACTTGCTTGTATTTGGCATCAAAAGCAGAGGAGAGCACGGTGCAAGCCAGGCTACTTGTTTACTGGCTCAAAAAAATGTGTAATCACTTGTTAGCGGACTTGATCGATCGATTCACTGAGTTCTTAAATTGTTTTGGTTATTGGACTTATAATTACTACTAAATGCTTACAACTTGGCATTGTTGCCCCACAGATTCTGATGACAAGTATAGATATGAGATCAAAGACATACTTGAGATGGAAATGAAGATTTTGGAAGCTCTTAACTATTATCTAGTTGTATTTCATCCTTATCGTTCATTGCCTCAGTAAGTATTTTATCTTCTTTGCCTTGTTTCTGATGCATTAAAATTCATTTTGAACTGGATTAACAGGTTGCTAGAGTAGGTTTTTTGTACCACATGCACAATTCTAAAAGAATATACAATGCCATCAAGTTAAGGATCAAAACATGATTCATATAGGCTTTTTTCTTTTCTTTTTTGCAAATGCCATCTTGGTTGATGTCTGCTTTGCTTAATCTCCAACTCAGAGTTTTCCTTTTTGTTCATTGTATTCTCGTTTTTGCTTTTTATTACATATTATGAATCTCCCAGTTAATTACGTGGCTTTAGATTATTATTTATTAGTTAGCTATCTTTATATTACTAGATCAGACAAGACTATTTATTGGTTTCCATTTTCTGTCTGTTTCTTATGTGAGCACATATAAGAGAAACATAATGGACAGGAGACCTTCATGTTTTAATAACTTCAAGCTGTTCCAAAAGTCTGAGGTAGGGGCATACTTTATGTTAAGTAGGCTACCAGAACTGGAAGCATACCTAAAGATGACTGGTTGCTGAGCTGGACATGACAAGATGTCTGACATGTTCCAATTACAGAAACATAATTGCGCGAGCTTAGATTTATCAATAGTAATACTAGGTTTCAAAAATTCTAATATGATTGGCTGCTGAATTTGATGTGCTTAGTTATCTTGCATGTTACTGACTATGGAAGCCTAATTGCACGACTTTAGATTCATTAATACCACTTATTACCAACGAATCTGTTTTGCTGGTGGTTTACTGTTCTCTTGTGATATTGCAATTTCTGATTTGCAAATTGAGTATCTTATTTCACAAGACCATATTCTCCTATGTTTCTTCACATCTTGGCAGATTTTTGCAGGATGCTGGCATGAACGATATAGGTATGACTCAATTAACATGGTAAGACTCCAATCTCTAAGGCCAAGTAAACACCCATCTTCTAGCGAGAAAAGATGCGTTCTTTCATTTTAGTCCTTAAAATATGAGGTTGGTTTTATATAAGTCTGGGCATGCAAACAACAACCATGTACGACAGATCAGCTTGCAGGTGATTGATATTTGGTGTTAAAAAAGTGTGTAGAACTAGTTTGTTGCTCTTTACGTATTGCTCTTATCACGTGGGCCATCATCATGTTCATTGTGCATGCGATCAGATTGGTTCATGGTGGCCGCCGCCTCTGTCTGTGGCCACAAATTCCAATTATAACTTAGTTGAAATTCCTTCGTGCTTTGGAAATGGCTGATAAGTTATACGTGAGAAGACTAGTGGTGAATACGGCCATTGTATATTACATTCTGTCGCCGGACACCCCCTTTCCCCTCCTCGGCCAGTATCGCAAAAAATAGCACCCCTGGGTCTTTATACATCAAAATAAATTGACAATAACTAAGCTTACTGAAAACAAGTCTTTGTTCCAATCTCTGTACAAAACTTTTTTTCTTCTCTATCTCAAAGCAACTGCCTTAAATTGAAGAGTAAATTTGTTATATTGATTTTTCCAAGTTTTATTTTTCTCTTGTGGACATATCCTCCTTTTATATTAGCACTTGCATCATAAAAAATATTATTTGCAGGGGACTTGTGAACGACACATACAGGATGGATTTGATTCTTATACATCCCCCACACCTTATTGCCTTAGCCTGCATATACACTGCTAGCGTGTATAGAGAAAAGGATAAGACAGCATGGTTTGAAGAGCTCCGTGTAGACATGAATGTAGTGAGTTCTCTAAGCTCGATTTTGCAATGGTTGTTATTATTATTATTATTCCTTGTTCCCTTATATTATTGTGATACTCTGCATTGAAACTATCACAACTTTCTGCTTCAAAAGATAACTGAAGCATCGTTTTATCCTAAGAACCAATAGGTCCCGCTACCTTTTGAAACATAAAGCATGGTGTCCCTTCTGTGGAAGCCAACTTTGTTCATCTTACTGCGCTATCTTTTTGTTAAGACCTGGTTTGCATGGAAAGCTTTAGCAATGTCCTGAAGGTCACTATACCCGGCACCTTAAACTTTTTAAGTATCCTGTTCGGTAATGGGAATTGCCTGATATTGTGCCAAATGGTGGATATGCTATTGGCGCGTGAGAGCACACAGAAATACTCAAATACTTAACAAACTGCCGCGAAATGCTCATCTGAATTTACATGTTGGATCTATGTTGCTTCAAATAATGAGCTTTCGTGTCTGGCTTGGCAGGTGAAAAATATTGCAATGGAGATACTAGATTTTTACGAAAGCCATAGATTGATTACAGATGAGAGAGTTAATGCTGCATTCAACAAGCTGAAACCCTAATTTGTTTGGCGATGCCTGTTCCTCAGCTTAAAAGTTTCCTCTTCCAGTAATGTTGCAGCTCCTGATACGTGATCTATGGAAATGAAAATTGCTTATTACTTGTCAATAAAAGTTTGTTCTCTTGGCAGACATACTGTCAATGTTACGGAGATTGTGTGGTAATGATAATTATTCTTTCTATTCTATTGAAACAGCTCTTTGATGTGTAAGATTGAATTCATTTCAACCTGTATTAATTGGAAATATTGGCGTCATTCCAAATTTATGAGCTCAAATCCTCGAACCTCGTAATGGTGTTTCACTTTGACAGCCATTTTCGAAAACCTTGCTTTCATCAACTAATTTATGTGTATCCTTGCATGATGTGCTGTTGTTCAGACTTCCGAGTATTTCCATGGAAGCACCATGTAAAGATGAAAATGTGTTTATGACTAAATACAGTCACGATGCCAGATTTTGATCAATTGGCAAGCTTTATACATGTCCATGGAGGCTGAGTTATGTTTAGATCTTGGAAAAGCCAATTACGAGAAATATGAAATCAGAAAACGCCCTCATATGCTTCATAGGAGGAAAACCCCTGTTATGCCAATCATCCAGGCTGTTGTTTTCTGAGTTTGTGGGTGTCGCAACTAGTAATTTCATACTGTGGACAGTATGATTGTTGCCCATTGAATGTAGCGGACTGGAGACATCATCCTCGGATCAAGACAAGGTAGCATTTCTGCTGAAGAAAAGGATTCATCTGCTTTAAAAGGTAGCATATTCATATGCATGCGTAAGATTTTGACACAGCAAAAGCAGTACAAACAACAAACAACAAAGGGAGGTGATGCATTAGCCATGTAGGGTAGAACAACGGTAAGCAATCCCCGCCCCGATACAAAATCAGGTGATACATCTCCCACGCCCACTCTCTTGCATTATGTTGTTCAATATCAATTAGAGTAATTCCATCTAGTGTTTCTCTTTTTTCTTGCCTTGCTGCTTCTCTATACGGAGCAAGAACGAAATCATGAATAAAGAAACAATATATAAATAACAGGACGTAACAAACAGAAAGTGGCGAAGGAAAAGACACTACCTAATTTTCTCTTAGCTTCAGATCTGGCAAAGAATTCCCTCCATTCATCTGTAAGAACGAAAACCGGGTCATCTTCTTCTTCCTCTTCTAGTGCATCGCACTCTGGCTCTTGCAACACCCTGTTTGTTATGAAACACTTATAGTTACATGGGAACCAAAATCTGAGATTTGGAGAAAAAAGCATAAGAAGATGGTCATAACTTACTGGGCAACTGGGGCAGATGTTTCTTTGCTGGTAATCGAATCCAAGTTCAAGTCTTTTACCAAAGGATAAGAAAGAATAGGTTTTGGATGTTGTGCAGCTTGAAGGGCAAATCCAGCACTTACATGTAAAGGGCAACTAGATTGGTGGTGGTGGTGGAGGTGGTGGGAGCAGAGCAGGTGCGGATGGTGATGGTGGTGTTGGTGGGAACAGAGAAGGTGCGGATGGTGATGGTGATGGTGATGGTGGCGTTGGCACAAGGGGTGGTGGGGGTGGTGAATTGAGCGTGGCGCCCATGATCTGGATGACGGTTCCATTGGTTACTGGTTCCTTACTAGGGTTTTGCAATTTTCTGTATTATTTCGGCTGGAGGGATTACATGATGGAAAAATCAGTAATTGTAAAAAAACTCTTCTATAGTTTTACTTTTACTCTGTACTTCTATAAATTATGTTTTTTATTCTGTATTAAATAAAAAAATATATATTGGTGAGAGCATATAAATTGTTGTTAAACACATAAATTATATGATAAAAAAATATAAAATATAAATATAAAATTTAATCAAATTATAAGAGAATTTTTTGTAACTATCCATTATAATTATCAAATTTTGAATCAAGTGTCCGTTATCAATAAAATACTAAAGGGATCCACTATTCATAAAAATACAAAACAAAGAAAAAATATTTAGTGGAAGAAGAAATGAAAAATTAAATGACAATAAAGGAGAAAAAATTCTCATGTGGTCGTGGTTGTTATTATTATTTAATTTAGAATTTTAGAGTTTTTTTTTAATGAAAAGAGTATTTTAAATGTAAAAATAAGTTTATTTTTTGTTATATTTTTAAATTTTAATTTTAATTTTTTTATATAAACAATGAGCTCATGGTAAGAATTATACATATCCATTGAAAAATTATAGGCATCTGCATTTTAAGAAAAAAAAATAAAGCACAAAAAGTTGATTAAAAAAACATAATAGATATCCACTTGAGCAAAATAAAGTAAAACATAAAATATTTCAATAAAAAATTTAAATAGCAACAGGGATTGAATTTTTCATTGCCTCTTCTTGTTCATCGCTGTGGTTGGTGGAGTCAATCACTTTTTTATAGGTGGAGTCAATAGCTTTTCTAGCCATGAGATTTGTAAAATATATTTTTTTATTAAAACACCAATAGCATATGTCTCCAGAGAAGTCCCATGCTATTGGTGTTTTAATTATATATATATATATATATATATATATATATGCTATTGGTGTTTTAATTGATATAACACCAATAGCATATGTCTCCAGAGAAGTCCCATGCTATTGGTGTTTTAATTAATATATACCCATGTTTAATATATATATATTAAAACTCATCGCATATATTATAAGAATAACCACAACTCTCATGTCAAAAAAGAATTAGCCTCTCATGGAAATAAAAAGGTGCTGCAGAGTTTATTTTAAAACTGATTTTTTTAAAATAAATTATTTTTTATAAATTATTTTATTTGATGTCAAAAATAATTATTTAAAAAAACTATTTTAATATATTTTAAAATAAAAGAACATTTTAAAAAAAATCTATCAAAGTCAAGAAGAGATTATAGTATTTTTCAAGTTTTTGGGCTTTAAAGATTTTGTGGTAAAAAATAATGAAAGTATTTTTATTTAGTGATTAACATTGCATTTCAAAAATATTTTTTTAAAAAAATTAAATAATTTTTTTTTATATTTTTAAATTATTTTCATATATTAATATTAAAATTATTTTAAAAAATATAAAATAAATATCATTTAAATATATTTTTAAATAAATAATACTTGTAAAAACATCTTCAAATACAATTAAAATCAACCTTCAACACAAATGGACACGAAAACGATCTTCGAGTCAAGATTTTAAATCTCGTTTGAAGTTTTGACCTTACAAAGACGTGCTTTTCATGCCTGCTGCGTTCCATCACCAAACCAAGCCACCAACCCCGTCCCTGACAACCCTTTTCATGTGTTAATTTGAGTGATTTAACGTGCATTGACCTCCTCCTATGCCTTTTATCCAACGATTCACCCCCACCAACTTCATTGTTCCAATGTCTTCTGCGTTCTTCTAGATGAATGTGATTCGGTTATTTGACTCTCTATTTTAAAAAGTTTTATTTATTTATTTTAAACTTATATCTTTTTGATGTTTTCTTATCATTTTATTATTATTATTTTGATATATTTATTGATGGAAAGGTGATTCTAAGAAAAAATAGAAAGAGGCAAAAAAAAAAAGGGAGCAAAAGGAGAAATGTAATATTTGTAAATTAGGATTAAATGATTAAATTGAAAATAAAAAAAAACTTTTATAAAATGATCATTAATAATAATTATAGACTAAAAGAATAAATACTAGAGTTAAAATATCAACAATAAAAAGGTAAAATTATAATTTTTAAGAATAAGAAAAGGAAGGAAAAAGTTATCGGCAAAAGCTCTCCATGCCCCTTACCTGCCTCTGCTTTTAACACCCTGAAACCCATCTGCCCCTCCTCTCTCTGGAAGCTTACCTCTCAACTTCTCCACCCCCTCTTTGCACCTTTCCAAGGAAAAACACACCATCAAACACATGAAAAAAAAAATAGTTTTATGTTTAATGGTTTGAATGAATCGCAGTTTCGATCGTTCGAAAAACATAAAATTTCTACTTTAAAAAATAAACAGATTCAATCAATTTTTATGATAAATCCCATAAAAAATTCAATCAATTTTTTAGTTATCAAACATTATAAATTTACTTGATGTTTGAAATGCGGGTAGGATCACATTACCAAAATTTAGAAGGGACTTTATGACACTTCAAAAGGCACAACACGATGGTTTTTTATTTTTATTTTTATAGATCATAAGGAGCCGCACATGCTATTCAAAAGGCATGAGCGTTTCCCACGCGTCTTCTTGTGTCCTACAAGCACACCTACTTTCTGGTTTTTTTTTTTTACTTAGACTCAAGAATAACACGAAAATCATTGTGAAAAAACCTGAAACTACCCCTTTGACTACGAGCAAATATTTAGATTTTAACATATTGTAGTTGTATTTTAAAAGTATTTATTTTTTTAAATGATTATTTCTGTTATAAATTATTCTTTTTAATATATTTAGATTATTTTAAGATATTAATATAAAAATAAATTATTTTTAAAAATAATTACAACCACAAGCCGGCAGTCCTGCAGAGTGAAAGGAGAAAGCCTCCACTTCTAATCCTGGCCACAGATGCTGTTTTGATGGATAGTCGTATTACTCGATGTTCGCCATCGTATTTGCCTGACTGTCTCATCATGGACCCCCATTGACCATAGCTATCTGACAAGGAAGATCCTATAATAAATAAATAATTTTTAAAGGAAAAAATTTATAAGAAAACTAGATGCCCAACTGAGCATTAAACTTAAATACACAAATGAAAACATTTTAAAAAATTTGAAAAGGTATTTTAATTTTTTTTAATATTTTTAAATTATTTTTATATGATTATATCAAAAATAATTTTTTTAAAAATATATTTTTAAATAAAAAATAATTTCAAAAACAATCTCGACCATATTAACAAACAATCAATATCATCCCATGGTTAGACCTCACTTGTTTTAAGGATTGTTTTAGGATTATGTTTCAATATTATTTTTTTAAATGATTTTTATTTATAAATATATTGAAATTATTTTTTTATTTTATAATAATTATTTTTTATATCAGTAAATTAATATGATCTAAAAATATTTTTAAAAACTAATTTAAAAGAAAAATAAAAAATATAATTTTTTAAATAATTTCAAATATATTCCCAAACAAATCACTAGTTTAAAAAATCGACGACTATCACCCAAACTAGGTTGAGTTGCTATCATGTATTGCACAGGGAATAGCTCGAGTCATTTATCTGGATAAAAATTGACTACTCAATCCAATATTTGTTTTTTAAATAAATAAAACACTTCTATTTGAATAAAAATGATTAATTTAAATTACAAGTAATGCATCGTTAACTCGTTTTTTTTTTCAAACCGTACCCCGAGTCTATAATCAAACACCTTTTTCTAGGTATCCGGCATCTTAGATCCGGATCACACGGCAGATTTTACCCAATGAAAGTCTGAAGCAATGGGTACGTGGGTTGGTGGGATGTGCTAGGCTCCCCTACCCGACTTGGTAAGGGTCCCACCACCACTTTCGCAGTTGGCATTTACCCCAACTGGCGCCAAGGGTCATTAGATTCGCATTCCATGAAAGAAACGGCCTTGAAAATCATTTTCCTAAAGCGTTATTTATAACTCGGTCCCTGTAATTTATAAAAAATAATTGATTGGTCTTCATATCTTAAAAACTATATATTTCATCCATATATTTTCCATGTTTGTAAATTCATTCATAACTTGATCATTTTCATTCGTACATGATTTATTTTCAAATTTATTTTAATATTTTTAAGAAATAAAAAAGGTTAATAAATATAGGATGGAAAATATTTTTAAAAATAATCTTAAATCAAATAAGTTCGAACAATGATCAAATGACTATTTAATTGTTTTTAAAATTTTAATATATATTATTTTAATATATATATATATATTAAAGATAATTTAAAAGCTGAAAATAATACAGAATAATAAACACTACAAAAAGTACAAATAACAAGTAAAAGATAACGATAGTGCAGCCACCCAAATCTTGCGGTCTCGTATAAATATATAAATAAATAAAGTGCAAGCAAATATTTATCCATTGGGACCCACATTTCGATGAGAGCCTAAAGGATCCACACATTCCTAAGATCAACGGCTACCGTACGTTTCTCTCCACCTCTGCTTTCCTTTGCGTCGCCTCCCCCCCACCCTCCCCTGTCTCTCCCTACCTCCATCTAAGCCATATATACTCACTCCTCCTCCGTCACCCCTTCTATTATAATCATATATGCTTTCAGCACCTTCCCTAAACTATACCATCTTTGCTGTCCATCATTCTTTTGCTCTTCTTCTTCAGCAAGTAGCTCAGATTTTGAAGTTTTCTCGTTGATTCATTTCTGGGTGCCTGAAAAGATTGTTTCCCTTATCCCTTGATTTTTTTTGGCATCTGGGTGCTTAGAAGTTCTCGAATTTATTATTGTTTCTCAAAAAAGTTTGGTATTTAACGTTCTTTCTGATTTGTAATTGGATTTCTTCGGCTTATTGCTGACTATTTGATTCAGTAAGCTCCTTTTTTGGTTTTGTTTTGATCTTTTGAGATCTGGGGTTGGTGTGGCTGGTGGTAATTGTGGTTTGTCAATGGGCGCTTTGGATGAGGGACATTTCAGTGAAGAGCTTGAGAATGGAGTGAAACTTGATTGCCTTGATCTGGAATTTGAGGACCAACCAGAGACTCTTGCTATCGAGGATGCCGTGAAAGTTCTTCTGCAAGGTCTTGGCGAGGACATTAATAGAGAAGGCCTTAAAAAGACCCCGCTTCGCGTTGCCAAGGCCCTTCGAGAAGGAACCAAAGGTTATTATCCCTACAAATTCGTTTTTTTCCCACACTTGCTATTAATTTAATCATTAACTTTCATCTGAATTAAAAACACCTGGCTAGGAAATATTCAAGCTTGCATTGCAGCCCTAAGCAATAGTTGCCATCACGTGGTTTTTTTATGCTTTTGGCGTAAAAGAACTTGTCTTTGGCTGGTTCCTTGCCTATTTTTTTTTAACCCTGTTGGCCTGTCTATTTTTCAGTTTGAGTTACCTAGTTGTCTTGTTCATATATCATTCCATTTTAATGTCGCATTTATTGTCCCTTTTTTCTTGGTTTAAGCAAAAAACAAATGTGTATGATCTCTAAATTCTATGATTGGTCTCGAGTTCACACAACCAATCCCACCGAAGCCCCCTGGAGCTTTATGCACGGCTTAGATGCACTGGCTTATAAGCTCTGAATGACTCCATGTGACCTGTGCAGTGTAAAATATCATTTGAAATTGTGTAATGTTTCTGATGCAGAATAAAGAGAAAGAAATGAGTTTTTGGTTCAAAAAATTGTATGTGGATGTATTATTTATTGTGACTGCTTCTTAAATAGGATTAATTTGGAGATGAAAGTTGACTTCGGTAAGTACTCATTGTGGCAAGTTCTTTATCTTATTTTTCAGGTTATAAACAAAAGGCAAAGGACATTGTTCAAAGTGCTTTGTTTCCGGAAGTTGGTTTGGACGATGCAGTTGGTCATGCAGGCGGAGCAGGCGGGCTTGTGATTGTTCGGGATCTTGACCTGTTTTCGTACTGTGAATCTTGCTTGCTTCCTTTTCAGGTTAAGTGTCAAATAGGTTATGTCCCATCTGGTCAGAGGGTTGTAGGATTAAGCAAGCTCTCAAGAGTTGCTGATGTGTTTGCCAAAAGACTCCAGGACCCACAGCGTTTGGCAGATGAAATCTGCTCAGCTCTGCATCATGGTATCAAGCCAGCTGGTGTTGCCGTCATACTCCAATGTTCACATATTCAGTTCCCAAATATAGAGTCACTTTTCCTTGACTCCAGTCGCCAAGGTTGGGTTAAGGCACTGGTCCATTCAGGTTCAGGTGTTTTTGAAAATAATTTTTCTGATGTTTGGGATGATTTTTTTAGTCTCCTGAAGTTCAGGGGAATAAATGTGGATAAAACTCGGACGAAAGATTCAAAGCAGCAGTGTTGGTGCCCGTCCCAATATTCCTCAAGTGCTGAAGTTATCGGACCACCCATCCCAGGAATGGTTACAGCAGTTACTTCAATTCTCAGCTCACTGGGTGAAGACCCCTTACGGGAAGAGCTTGTCAGAACGCCCAGTCGTTTTGTCAAGTGGTTGATGAATTTCCAAAACGCAAATCTGGAAATGAAGCTGAATGCCTTTGCTTGTGGCAGGATGGATCCTCTTAAACAAAATGGGGAAGTCGGCCTTAATAAACAGATATATACCGTGCTGAATCTGTCATTCTGGTCCCAGTGTGAGCATCATTTACTTCCGTTTTATGGTGTTGTGCATATTGGGTACTACTCTGCTGAAGAAATCACCCCTGCCAGTAAATCTCTTTTACAGTCGATAGTACATTTTTATGGTTTCAAGCTCCAAGTACAGGAAAGACTTACCAGGCAAATTGCCGAGACTGCATCGTCCTTATTAGGTGGGGATGTGATGGTTGTTGTGGAGGCTAACCATAATTGTATGATTTCTAGAGGTATTGAGAAATTTGGTAGTAGTACAGCTACAATTGCCGTGCTTGGTCTATTTTCTACTGACCCTGCTGCAAGGGCCAAGTTTTTGCAGAACATTCCAAACCCTGCTTCTGGAGGATCATGATTCTAATTCAAACTTAGCTAGTATGTCTTTGCAAGTGGTTTGAGCTAATTCCGGCACCTTTTCCTTGTTGCATATTTCTTTTGCAGCAGTGCTGGCATCAGAAAGATAGGTTTTGGCCAATCCTTTCATGGATGACTGGAGCGCATTCTGTAGCTCTTGCCTGAGTTTTTTCCTTTTATTTTCTTACCCTTCTTTTCCTTCTGTAGCATAAAACCCCTAGAATGGAATTTCAAGGGCCTATCGTCTTTCATGATTACTTTTTGGCACAATTTTTATGCCAGACATGAATGAATCTTAGCACATGCTAAAATATCAGTTCACATGAAAAAGATAAGAAAAAAGAAATAGAAATTTTAAATGTTCTTTTATTATCTCTTGTTACACGCACCCCACACACGCACCCCACACACAGATATATAGTTATCACACAGATATATACACATATTATCAACCTGCTAAAAGCCTGTGTCAGCTTCAAAATATATCATTATATTTTTTTAATAAAACAACGTTGTGTTTGGACAATTTTTTATTTTTTTAAGAAAAGTTTACAGGGTTGAGTTTTCTCTAGTCTTACAAATTGATTGAATTAATATTTAAACTAGTTTGGGGGGAAAAAAATAGAGTCAAATTTAAAGATCGCAGGTCATCGGATTGATTCATCAAACTGAGTTTAATAACTATAATTTCATTTCATGCATGAACTATGAAGAGAAACGTGAAGAGAAGATTAGGCGGTAGAAATAACTGCTGCAGGAGCAGCATTTTAATTTCATTAGCATTGAAAGAAAGAACAGCCATGGCAACATTTTATTTATTCTTTTGACTTAAAGGCAGCTTCCACATCTTCTATTTATTGTGCAAGTCATGAAAATATCCACCAGGGATTTTCTCAAAAGCATCCCTAGATATGCGAACATCTTGAGCAGGAGCTTTCATGGTCCCATCTTTTCCTGAGTCAGTGATAGAACCAGGGCTAGTAGCCCCCACTTGCGGGAGCTTTGCTTGCACTGTCACCACCAGATATACCAGATGACTTGGTGGTTCCAGACATTTTGGCCTCCTTTTATAGCTTTGTACCGGTGAAAGTGAAAGATTTTGGGTCTCGGAGCAACTGCAGCGATAATAGTATTTGAGGAGCTAAAAATAAAAAATAATTTTTTTAACTTATTTATGTAATTTTAGATATTCCAGCAGAGTGTTAAAAATAAAAGTAAAAATACTTTTTCTACATGGAGAAGGTAAAATGGCCACGTAAATATATATATATAATATAATATGTATTAAAAAATAATATAATTATATCAAAAATATTTATTTTTATTTTTATTTTTATTTAAAAATGCCTCAACAAAAATAAAAAATTATATATAAAATTAATAATTATATTGTGAGAGAATTTTTTTTAAATAATTATTTAATTATATAATCTATTTATATTAATTGTATAATTAATTATATAATTAAACTACATATGAAATAATTGTATTATATTTAAAATTATATAAATAGCTCTTCAAAATGATTTTTATCATTGGAGTACATATCAATAAAAAAATTGATATATATATACTATTCAAAAAATTATTTTAAAAATTTAATTTTCTAAAATAATTTTTACTATTAAAGAGAAGGAAGGGTGGTGCTTATTTAGCGCACTCTCTGTCCTATCCAGAAGATTTACAGTCAAATTTCATGCCAAATTTTGATGAATGCACTGGAAATCACAAAGGGGCAATAACTTTGTTCCTTGATAAAGTTTTCGTTAATCTAAAACCTTTTCAACGTCCTGCATCATGGCATTGAAACGCCCGCTGGTGACCGGTTCAGTTTCGTTATAAACAAGTTCATTTATTCAGAACTCCCATCGTCACTTGAGAACTGAGCCTCATGACCTTCAAATTTAATTCCAAAAAAAGGGCTAACTAAATATGATTATGTAATAAATTATCATTGAAAGACTATACTGCTATCTTATTAAAATAAATTTATGATATTAACTAAATATGACACATGAAAAATAATCTAATATTTTACATTGCTACAAGGTGTTTGTATATAAATGAAAAAAATATATTATTAATGTTTTTCTTTATAATTATGGAAAACTGTGAAGAATCTCTGAAGTGTGTTTTGCCAGTTTACACATCTGGGAAACTAGTTTTCCATTTTTTTTTAATTAAAAAATATTGCATTTGAATATGAAGTTTTAGTTTTCCATTTTTTTATATATATATATAAAATTGAAGTATTACTCGATGTCTGAATAGTCTCTTAATATTCTTGTCCCACACTTGCCTCTCTCTTTTTTCTTTTCTCTCCGGAGGAATTCTTTACATCTGATTCAGTGCTTCTGCTGCTTGTAGATCCTTGAGACTTCCAGTTAACATCTTGATGGAGCCACTTCAGAATGATGCTTGGGAATGAAAATCTCATGCCATCCCAGTATTTCACGGACAGCATTAGAAGTCCGGATTGATGAATGGTGTGTTTGACATTGCTTTTACTTTTGTGATTGAGGTTGAAAAAAAATATTTTCAAAAAAAGCACTTATACTGTGGTTCAAAATAAGCAGTGAAGTGTTTGGTTAAAACTGTAGTTGAGTTGGAAGTTGAAAAAAAAACAGTTTTGGGTGTTTGGTTACCAAGTTTTTCATATTGCTTTTAACTTGTGAAATTACTTTAAAGAGTATATATATATATATATATATATATATATATATAAAATATTGTAAATTTAATAATTATAATAATATAATGTAATTAATAATTCATGAAAAACAAAAATTATTTTACTATTTTACTATTATTATTTTAATATTAAAAACTATTAATATTTTAATATTATTATCTTTTAATACTTGTATATGTTAACAACCCCCCAAACCCATTTGCTTAGTCTCCCATCTTCTCCACATCAGCCTCTCTAAGACCAAGGGCATTCTTTTGTTGTACCAAGTATTCAAGCATATCAATGATCTCTCCTAACTTTGTCTCCATCTTTTCCTTTACTCTCTGAAACGAAAAACGAGTAGATAAAAAACCTCTCACCTGATCTGCACTAGATTGAGAGCCACCTTCCACCTCCGATCGCAAAGCTTCATAAGGTATGGATGGCTATCTCAACTATCTTTCTCTCGAGTATGACTCTGTGTGGGACACCAAGCCATCATATTAATTCTCTTCTTCTTTTCAATTCATGTTAGTGTTACTTTCTTCTTTTCTTCCTAAAGCGAGAGACGGGAGGAGGCGTAGATGAAAAGGAATATTGATTGTCATGATATTTTAGGGTTTTTATTTTTAACAGTAATTTTTATATTTGAAACATTGAATCGTTGTTTAGCTGTGTATTGAAATTTTGAATCGCCATTACAAAAGCATATATTTTCAGCTTTTCTTGCACCGGTGTTTGGCACAAAAATAGACGTGGGTCCCATCAATTGAAACAACGTTTTGTTGTTTCCAAACATTAAAATGGAAAAATGGAAAAACCAGGATCGCACCACAATGCCAAGCGGCCTCGAAAAGCAGCCTGGGAAATATTAATGAAATAGGAATGTTGTGCGCAGGTTATGAAAAGGGAAAAAATCTAAGTTGCATCCCTCAGCTGCTGTCAATACAAGGCTTTTCCGCAACCTGTTGCATGTAACTGTAATGTATTTATAGATTGAAAGAGCTAATATCAAATAATTTTCCCACTGCTCAAAAAAGAGAGAACAATAGAAAAACTCTGAGATGCAAAATGAAAATTAGAAATGCCTGAGTGAAATATGAGAACAACCATTTTAATGGGCTAGGGCTGCGACCCCTTATTCATCAGGGCTGATATAATTTACACAAATACAACGCCACTCACTGTGATACAAGTTATCCAATTTGAAGCAGGTTTACTTCTTAGTCTGCGAAACTACTTACATATGTACAAAGAAGTCCCCAAAGCATGACCAATACAGATCAAACAAGCAGCAGCCAACAATCAACTCTCGTCTAACCACAAATGCCTGACAGTAGACCAATCTAGAATCTGGTCGTCTGATTGATGGGAATTGGCAAGACCTTTTGATTTAGAGAGATCCGTGAGAGCTTTTGATTTGGAAGGATCTGCATGAGTTTCTGATTTATGGGGGTCCACGTGAACTTCTGATTTGGGGGTATCTAAACGAGCTTCTGATTTAATAGGATCCACATTAACAGGAGTTTCTGACATGGGAGGGTCTGCGAGAACATTTGATTTGGGGGGATCTAAACGAGCTTCTGAGTTTCGGGGATCCACATTAATAAGAGCTTCTGGCAAAAGGGGATCCACCAGAGCTTCTGATCGAGGGACATAAGCATGAGCTTTTGATATAGGGGGGTGTTGAATAAAAAAGGGTGGCGTGCAGATTGATATGATGGCAATGGCAAGAATGATGAAAAGAAATACATACGAGTAGAGGCTTAAGGTACGAGCCTGCAAGCAAATTATGAGAGTCAGCACACTTGATGTTGCCAAAAGACAAGTATTCTTCAGTAGCAGAAACGTCTAGTGATTTACCATGTCACAGATTCAGTTTGATAAAATAAGTTGGACACTATCCAAATATACGCATGACACAGATTATTTGCGTGATGCTTTAAAAGTCAGTCTCCCTAGTATTCAATTGCATGAAAAGATAAGTTTTCATCCAATACACCACATAGAAAGTCATTTACTAGGAAGCAGGAAAGTTCTGATCTTCCAAGCAGTGCAAGCCTTCTCAAATCAAATCTAGTTCAATATGAAAGTATTTTACATCAAGCTGTAAGGATACGAGTGCATTGCAGGATAATAGGTATAAAACAAAGCAGAGCAAGAACCTCCCAAATGAAATAAAGTGAAATGCAGTGGGATCGGTCCTAGGATGTGGTTCTTCCAAAATTACTTTTGACAAACATTTATGAGATCTATTGTGATGGATAAATTAGGAAAACATAACAACAAAAGTATTTCCTGCAGATGAAAAGAATCTTGTTAAAGTGATCATGATACCATGCTGCGGACTTTCCATGTTGATGTCACAGGCAGGGACGGGCAAATAACAAATCATTGCCACTCACTCGAAAGAGTCAAATGTATGTGAAAGTTACCAGTCAGGAAAAATAAAAGTGCAGAGATGATTGATATAAACCAAACCTTTTTAGCTATCTGGCGTTTGTGAGGAAGGTTTTTATCAGCATGCTCCAGGGAATAATGCAGCATGTTAACTGTTGTAAATTCAGTTACTTGATCATGGCTTTCTGCAAGCAGAAAATGGTTATGATAATTCATAGCTCTTTGTTATTAAGTCCTACTGAGAAATAAAAATCTGTTCGATTATTTCACCGAAAAAAGTCAATTATGACAGAAGAAAAGAGTCAAAGAGCCAGATGTGATCACCTGGTATGTCAAAAATTTGTTTCGCAGGGGGGATACCTAGTAGCTCCCCCAAATGAACACGCACTCGGGCGCGATCATTGAGTGAAAGTAAATCACCATGTGTAACAACAACAACAGGTTTATCATCTGCAATAATAAGAATCAGGAAACATTAGTCAATTAATATAAATATGAACATAAGAAAACATGGATTGAAAGTAAGATGAGCTAAGGCCATAACTAGAGGACAGACTATATACAAAAAGAGTGCATTACATTGTTTTGGAGGACTGGAATAATTTTGAAACAAGCCTAAGAGTCAGGGACTATAGTGATTTTCTGAAAAATTTAGGAGGCCACAGCCCTCTCAAGCTTGGCTGATCACTGCCACTGCCTGAGGCCTAGCTGTAGAGTGAAAGAAGCAGCTCCTCTTGCAAATTGTTTTTTCCCTTGATATTGTATAAATATGATATAAAAGAAGAGCTATTAACCTCTGAGACATGCATATGCTTGACCATAGACACGTTACAATTTACGAAAAGAATGCAGAATTTCCTTGTACCATTAAACGATATATATGGGCAGTCAAAAGTTTTGGCAATCATCTGTGTATACTTTGTCCCTTCATCTACAAGATCATCCATGGATTTCAGAACTGCAAGCCCATCGACAACAAAAATGACAAAGTTAACCATCCTGGTTTCCTTGGACTGACAACCATTCCCATGAGCTTTGCACTTCATTCTGTTCCTCAAATGTAAATTATCCGATGGCCTGATAGAAAATCATAACAGTGAAATTATTTAATGTAAAACAAACCTAAGTTTGCTGAACCTAATACTGAGAAGCTAGAAATTCAAACCATATAACGAGCTCCCTGTGATGAACACCTTCTGTGATCCATTTCTTGAGCGTTATAGAGCTATCATATGAGTCATAGGACAAACCACGGGTATCATAAAGACAGAAAGAGGTTGAACCTCTTGGAATCATATATTCCTTAAGGAAGTAGGTTCCATCTCCAGCAGATGAGTTATCTGCAGCGAGAAATAACTTCAAGTATCACTGAAATGAAATGAGTTGACTTACTTTCTTAAATAATTGTCCAATATAAAAGTCAAGATTACATCATTAGAAAGATCCACAACATCTCGATTTCAAATGGCATTAAAGTGACAAAAATAATAGCATGTACATGATACTTGAGCTCTTTCAGATGCAAACTTGTCATCTTCAAACACCTTAGAAATTCTATTTATAAGGCTGCTTTTCCCAGACCCCTTTGGACCGATTACGAGGAGGACTGTTGTGTTTGGCACATCATAGTCACTCAATTTCATATCATTCACATTCTCCATCCATCCTCCAGGAGTATAACTGTGAAAATCATATAAAATGTGTACTTAGATTAGACATCACATATTCAAGACATGATGATTATAATAATAAAAAGTAGATTTATTTCTTGAAACAGCCAAAGTCCTGATTTGCCAAATCAGTTTAATAAAGCCAACATGCAGTAGATCCAAAACATTTATTAAAAAAAAAGGAAAAAAAAAGCCTGATTGAAGGTAGCCATCGTCAAAGGATGGCACAAGCTGAAATGCACCATCAGTACAACCAGCAGAAATTAACATACAAAGATATTTCTCCGTTGACCTCACCTCTCAAGAGCAAAATCCTAGAGCACACCCAACTTGAATAATTAGTTCCTCACTGCCCATACACAGGCAAGTAAACTGATACTTCAAAATCCATCCCTTTATCTTCTTCCAATATCTAAAACTCTGAAATGAAACAAGTCAAAATGAAAACGAACTGTGAATACCTCAAGATTTTTCTCTTTCCTTCCTCCAAGCTCTTGCTTCTATCCTTCAACTGATCATAACTCTCCAAGACTTCCCTGCAAGCAGTCCTCCTCCTCTTCTGTTTGGCTTGAAGTCCAGAAAAACTTGGAGGAATTCGAGATCCTTCAAACACTGATCCACACTCTCCATCCATTGTTACACCCTCATTTTTCTCTTGTAGTCTATGCACAAACACACACCGATTTAGCATTTTACCAAAATATTCAAATAAAAAAAAATCCCAATCGGGTTCTGAGCGAAAATAACAGAAACAGAAAGACTGGGCCTTCTTCTAATGTTTCAAAGAAAGACTGACCCTTTTCAAGATATTACTAAAAATTAGGCAGAAACAACCATGAGGGTCAATGTTCTTTTTTCCCACTCATTCATGCATAGTTTTGAATATTCAACAGCAGCAATAAACTTATATATCAAGCTTCAATTTATCTGTTCCATTGGCTTGTTTTCTATGCAAGCAAAAAGGAACTACACAGAAGTTAAGGAAATATATATCAAAAGATTAGTACAGTGAGGACTGAGGAGATACCTTTGAAAAGAGAAGGACCCGAGAGGAGATGGCGATGATTGCGAAGAATTTTCTTCCACGGAGTATTCTTCGTCTGCATAAACAAATTAAAAGGTGTATATCAACCACCACTTTCCACCGTTCACAATTCTCTCATTCACTCCACAACACAAAGCCAAAAAATTAATAGACAGGAAGAGAAATGGGATACCGGCGTTGAAACCGAGAGGCATATGTTCACCACCGCTGTCTCTGTCTCTGTCGCCGCCGCCCATGTTTGATGCTCGCTGGTTACAGTCGGTTTCTGCGGGCGAAGAGGAAGGGAAAGAGAGAGCAGTCTTTTCTTGTCAGTTAAGAAGGCGGTGTTTATTTGTACGGCCGACAAAAAATTTGATTTTTTTTAAGTTTAAATTGTTTTTCTTATTATTTTTACATTATTTGGTATAGTAATATTAAAAATAAAACAAAATTATTTTGATATATTTTTATAAACTAAAACCGAGAGGCATATCTTCACCACCACTGTCGCCGCTGCCCATGTTTGATTCCTTGCTAGTTGCAGTTAGTTTCTGTGTGCAGAGAAGAAAAGAAAGAGAGACCTCTTTTACCAGCAGTGTTTTTTTTCCAGTTAAAAGATGGTTATTTCTATGCTTTAAAAGTATTTTTTAAAAAAAATATTTTTTATTTTAATATACTACTATTAAAAAATAACAAAAAATATTTTAAATAAAAATTGTTTTAAAAATAACCACTATTATAATATCAATAAAAATTTAAAACTCTATTTATTTGTACTGCCACACAAAAATTTTAAAATATTTTTAAGTTTAAATTGTTTTTTATGTATTTTAAAATTATTTTAACATAAAAATATTATTTTAACATGATTTTAAAAATAACACATCCACCGTCTTAAACAACGTTATAAGACCCGCGGAGAGTTCTGACTTTTGACTTGGCATAGACAGCACCAGTTCAATGAAAGGATGGCTGCATCCTGCCACGTGTTTGCCTTTTCTCTTCTTACTGACAATTTCATCTACCCTTTCTCTTCTTAAATAAAAAAAATGATTTATCTATTCATTAAAAATATATTTTTAAAATAACAATTCATCATAATTTTAAAAAGGCATGTTTCAATATATCTTTAAATTATATTTTTTTATATTTTAATATCATTTTTATTATGTATTGATAACAAAAATAATTTTTATAAACTAAAATTTTTTAATAACATTCTGAAAAATAATAAATATTTATTTTTAAAAGTGTTATTTATTTAAAAATTTATAAAAAAATATTTTTTATATCAGCATGAAATTATTTAAAATAAAAAAATAATTTACTATAAAAAAATATATTTTATAATTATTTTTAAAATATTTTTAAAATATATTAAACAGGAATATACTTTTCAAGATGCTACGCAACCATAGGGCAGTGCTGAATGGATAAGATTGCCAGATATATAAGATAGACTAGCCGTGTTGGCAAACACTCGTTTCTGGTACGGCTTGGGTGAGATCCTTCCTATTCATCTTGGTTTCTATACGCCACGGTTCTACCCGACCGCAATTAGGGAGATTTGAAGTGTGGTTATTGTTGTTATTCAAAATGTTTTTCACTGAAATATATCAAAATAATATTTTTTTTATTTTTTAAAAATTATTTTTGATATTAGTACATCAAAATAATCTTAAAATACTAAAATATATTCATTTAAAATGAAAAAAAAAAAAAAAACAGTCAAACACAAGTTTGCCCACAATGCCAAACAGTCACTATAGTGAATGTTTGGCCAAGCGGTTAGACTGCAATTTGGCCAAATTTTGAAGAAATTTTTTTATATATATTTTAAATATTTTTTTTTAATATTTTTAGATTATTTTAATATATTAATATCAAAAATAATTTTTAAAAAATAAAAAAATATTATTTTAATATATTTCTAAATAAAAATCACATTAAAAAAGAATCACAGCAAATCATGAGTTCAACATCCTTCCTCGCGGGCACTATGGGACTATTGTATATGTGTTGGCTGTTGCCAGCTAGCAAATGGCGGGTGGCTGGGGTGGGAATGGGGGCCTTTGTTACCTCGAGCCGGAATAATTATATAATAGTCATTTGCTCTGTCCCTTTTCCCATAAAAATAAATAAATATACAAGTGTTTTTTTCAAATGTATTTTTATATTACATGCAAAAATATATGGATGATAAAAAAAAATAAGAGTATTTAATTTAAAAGACAAACAAACAATGAAAAAATATTTTTTCATTATTTTAAAAAGTTAAAAATGCACGCGACATTTGAAAAATTAAAAATAAAATTTTGTACTAAAATTAGATTTAAAAAGTTGACGGACTAAATTGTTTTTTTCATACCACATTTTAATACAACATTTATTTTTCAGGAACCTTTCTTACCTCTTTCACCCCCCCCCCCCCCAGCCGACAAGGCAATTGAGTATCAATTTTGCACTTGAAGACTTGGTCAATAAAAAATAAATAGGGACTGAAACGTTTTTTTTTGCTTCCGTTCACAATACACGATTAGTTCACGCGTAGTGTTTCACGTTGATGGACAAAGTCCTTCAAATCAAGTTCAGGGCCAGCAAGTTATCGAGTTAACCTCCAAATTATACAAGGTTTGATAAAACAGCCAACGATTGGCAATGATCTTATGCCAAATCTGGGGCACATGTATGATTTGTTTGTAGTAACCACGAAACAATTAATCCCACCATATTCGCACATCATTAGCTATTTGACATGCATTTCATCGCGAGTTGGATATTTATGTAGCAAAAAATATATTAAACAATATTTTTCAGCTTGATTTTTACAAGAAAAAATAATTTTAGTAAGAAATTAAAAGGTAATTAAACAAATAGATAATTATTCATGCTAATAAATATATAAAAAATATTACCAGGTCTATTTGACGGGTTGCCAAGCAAACCTCTAAATTGAAAAAAAATGAATTGATTTAGATAATTATTGATTCAATTGAAAAAAATAAAAATAAAATTGATTCAATTAAATTTCAAAACTCAATTTGATTTGCCATCTCACTTCAAACCTCATCCTCGACTTGTTAGCGGGTTTTTTTTTTTTAAAAAAAATAAAATTCATGTTGACATTGAAAAAAAATCAGAGTTGACCACGTCGTCTCGTACCCAAATTCACCTTTCTATCCCATAACGTGTGCCATGCTCTTGATGGACATCCCGGGTAAGGTTTTACAACCGTGTCACCGAGTTTTATAGCTTTTATTTATTCACTTTTTATTTTTTTAATTATTTAATGTTATCTAAAAATACTGAAAAAACTCCATATCTTTGAAAACTAACTTCAATACAAGCAAGAAAAAATGATAGTTTTGTCTCATGTGAAGTGTAATGTTACGAAATTCTGTATATGATAATTTTAATTGGATGAAATCAAAATTGTTTTCTAAATCAATAGCCATTAAAGTATTTATTTTTATATATTCAAGAGATCACAGTTGATCGGTTGGTTGATGTACAATAAGTCGGATCTTCAAATACCAACAAAGTATATGAAGCATGGCTACAAAATTCAATTCAAGAGTTGAGTTCATCTAATATATTCCCAAGCTAACAAGTGGATATATAACTCACAAGTCAAAGATTGTTTTTAAGAAAATCATGAAACCGTTACCATTTTACATTTTATAACAAAAACTTGAATGAGATTGTGTAAACACGAAAATTCAACTTTAAAATAAAATATAATTAAATTTGGTTTTAAGTTCAATAAATTAAATCAACAAGACTAATCTAGCTTTGTAACAGTGAAATCAACTATTTAAAATTATAAATATAGTTTAAAATCAGACTCGATCATCAATTAAGAGCAAAACAGGGCTATAAGCTAGACAGCTCAAAGAGTTAACTTATTAAAAAAATCCTATAAAAAAATTAAAAAAAATAATATTAATTTTATTAGTTTTTCTATAATCAGGGTGTCCGGGTCAGTTTACGAGCACCACAACTAATTTCCAAATTCATTAAATATCTTGCAAGTCCAGTAAATATATAAGACACCATGATAAAACTTGAATTTTAATATAGATTAAGAAAACAAGTTACTTCTACCGTTAAATTAAGACCCATTTATGTTTTATTAGTTTTTTCTTTTAAAACAAGTTAACGAGCTTTTTAATAGGTTTTAATGGGTTGCTGGATTACTTGCTCAACCCAGCTTTTTACCTGGTTATTTCTTTTGAACTTAAACATTAAATTAAGTGGTTGACCAGTCTAGATTTTTAACCATGGTTAAAAGCCCCAAACCCACAAGAAAATCCCATACTCATCGTCATCCCCTCCGTATTCTCTACACGTTCCACTCCTGTTCCTGAAATTACCAAAATATTTCCATCTCTCTTGGTATCCAAGACAACTCCCCAAATGAACCGGTTGCCGGTCCAGACTCGCCTCAACACCACAAAACCAAGGGCACATCCAGTTTAGTGAATGACCAAAAAAACGCTATCCATTCCCTCAAGTGACGGTTAAGTCCTCCACCCGCCATCCCCACATCACCCCGTACTAGAAACGTCAAATTCATCCCCATGAGTGAATTATCTTTTAGTCCATCTATGTTTACAAAATAAATAAAATAGTCTTTTTATTTTTTAAAATTAATCAATCAGTCATCAATGAATGTGGACCATGCCTAATTGAACACCTCTCTGCTCTCAATTTCTTTCTCATCACTCCTTTTGCACCAGTCACCTTTTCTTCTTTTTAAGAAACATTGTTCGGGAGCTCCTCCATTGCATATGGAGCTAGACGCAAGCCTTGGAATTAAGGCTTGGTCATCATCATTTACTAAAATGGACACATAAGGACTGATTAGTTAATTTTAAATTCATAAGAACTATTCAATTAATGTTGAAATATGTGAGGGACTAAGTTATAATTTGCACGCAAGTCGTTGAGGGTCTTTTAGTAAATCAGCAAGCAAAGAAATAAAAAGATCACATCAACGTGGGGGCCACACCTTCCCCACCACAACCAAGCAGTTCCTTCTTTTCTCATTTATTCACAAATAAAATAAACAAACATTTAAAACGATTAATTTATTTTATTATTTCAAAAACTCCTTATTTTTCTTGGTTCTCTTTCGGAATTATCCTCTTCCATCGCTTCTCCAGAATCCAAATCCCTCTCCCTTTCTCTAGAGACCATCTCGCTCCTTGTTCTTGCTGTTGCATTAGCGATCCTTAACCCTTTTCCTCTTCAGTTTAGATCTCCGCTGCCTCTGGTGGTTAACTCTTTGAGCATCCATGGTGATTTTTCTATTATTTTGTGAATTTTGATTTTTTGCCTCTCTGCTTCAGTTTTCTTGGACTGCAACTTCTATGAAAAGAAAAATGTCGCCGTTTAAGTTCTGTTAAGAAAGAGCAGAAAGTGGATTAAAAAAACATAATAAGTGTTTTTTTTTTAATTAATCCAAGCATGAAATATAAGAACTTAAATTAGAGCGCTATGTAGTTGAATTCAGCTTAGTTTTCATGGTTTTATTTATTTATTTATTTATTTGTGCGTGGCGTATGCTATAAGATTCTCTCTCTTTGTTATCTCTTTTCTGTTATCAGCGATCAAACGGAGATTCATTCTTTGAGGTGTTAAGCAGTAGATTATTACTACGCGTCTCTGTGTTTTTTTTTCTATGCATTTCTTGTTAAATAAAGATTTGAAAAGATTTCACTGATTTTGCCGTTTGTAGATGTGTCTGCGTTGGATTTTTATAATTTTGAATTTTCTAGTGTGTTTTTATTGTTTCAATATGATCAATTATTTTCTTTTTTTCTTTCTTTTTTAATTGTTAGAAACTCAAATCTTGAATTATTGGAAATATTAACTTCCTTTTTTAAATTGATACTCTGTGTTTTAATGATTTTTTTTTTGGTATTTGTTGCATAATTAGGGTAATTTAGGTTGATTTCTTCATTTTAGGACAGAAACCCTGAGCAACAAATGAATGCTTAAAAGCTTTAGATCCAAAACGTCTCCATTTTGATTTTTCTATTATTTTTATCTCGTATCCGTATATTAAATTCTTCTTACTTTTTTTATTTTTTTAATCATTTTTTTTTTTTTTTGCAGCTGAGCCCTATTTTTCGACAAGGGAGCATGGTTAGTTAGTAAATTACAATAAATGGCTTGAAATCTGAACTTGAGAATGCTTCGCTAGTAAAGATTTAAGGGAGGAGAGATTGGTTAATCTTAGATGATACAAGCTGATCGCAGCTTGTAGAAGCTGCACTTAAGCATGTTGATGATAATTTGGCTGATATTTAATCAACCCTACCATGACAACTGTCTTCCTGTCGATGTTGTATATAACAAGTTACAGTTTAGCAGTAAACCTTGCATTCTCTACAGGGAGCTTCCTAGAAGTCCTTTGACAAATTTTTGATTGTCATCTGCAACAATTCTAACAATGGATAGGTATATATCTTTTATGTTTGTTTGTGTGTAAGATTTTTATTATTCTTCAGTGACACGGTTTTCTTGATAACATTTTATTATTTTCTACCCAGGTATAAAATTTTGGAAGAGATTGGTGATGGTACTTGTGGTTGTGTATTTAAGGCCATCAATATTGAAACATATGAAACTGTAAGGAATTCTTCACATAAGCACCTTATTTTAGCTGTTGTTATACTTCCCAGTGGATTCTATGGTAGTGAAATTATTTTTATCCAATCTGTTGTGCTTGATATAAAAGCTATCGTTTAAATTTTAGCTTACTATGGCTGAGAGTCAGAGAAATGAGGAGTGAATTAAACTCATGTATTATATAAATGTATAGCTGAGAGGCCTGTTCTTCACCTGTCATTAAATCTACAGTATCAGAAGTCATAAAACTAGTTAAAGACGCATGAAATAACAACTTTGGTTAAACAATATGAGATGACATGAAGCTGGAAATTTCAGGTGTAGGGAACCCCTCCCTTCTCACAATTTGATTTGTAGCCACACCTGTGGGGCAAATGAAAGATAAAAGTATCACAGTTATATTGTTTTTGTAAGAAAGGAGTTCCCTGTGTTTCCTGTTTGATTGTTAAAATAATTGTAACAGTATTATTTCTGATATCAGGTTGCTGTGAAGAAAATGAAGAGAAAGTTCTATTTCTGGGAAGATTGCATGAATTTAAGAGAAGTAAAGGTGTGTTCCTTGGTAATGTTTGTATCATCAAATTGTCTCACATGATAAGTATGCTCAGTAAACAATCAAGTTTAACATTGTCTTCTGCAGGCCCTCCGTAAATTGAATCATCCCAACATTGTAAAGTTGAAAGAAGTTGTCAGGGAAAATAATGAACTATTTTTCATTTTTGAACACATGGTAAGGGATTTTGTGTTCTGGGTCCATGCTACTTTTTACGCCAGCAATACTCTTTCTAATTCTTAATCCTAATCCAGCATCATCAACTACTTGAATCTTTTTCTACCAATTTACCTTGTTTAAGGCCACACTGTTCTTGAGAAGCAGAACTTCTAGTTCGGATCATCATTTTCCACACCGTAGACATGATTACTCATTGTTTTGCTAGGGTGTGGATTTTATGCTTTGAAACTGAAACTTTAATAAATCAATAAATGATTGTTCATCAACTAATAATTGTTTGTTTCTGGAATTCTTCCTACAAGGAATGCAATCTGTACCAAATAATGAGAGAGCAGCAGAGACCGTTTTCAGAGGAAGAGATACGGAACTTTATGTCTCAGGTGCTTCAAGGACTTACTCACATGCATAGAAATGGATATTTTCATCGGGATTTGAAACCTGGTAAGACAATATGTTTTTCTTCCATGAGTGTTGTTGATAAATTCATGGTTTAAGATCAATATTTCTTGGTGGCTAGAGATTTTGACGTGGAATGTTAATAATTAACAATCATTTCATTTTCAGAGAATGTGCTTGTGACAAAGGATGTTCTTAAAATTGCTGACTTTGGACTGGCTAGAGAAGTTTCATCAGCACCCCCTTACACTGAATATGTTTCCACACGGTGGTAAGGATTGTTTCCTATCCATTGCATGTTAGTGTCTGCGGGCATATCCATGACATTTCTGGAGAACTTTTTTTTCACTAAAAAATACTACATTTCTTGTTTCTTTTTGGTCTGGGTGCCAGGTACCGAGCTCCAGAGGTTCTGTTGCAGTCCTCAACATATACTCCTGCAATTGGTATGTCTTTTCTCTCTCCACGTCCATTGTGAAACTCTTTTCACCTTTATTTTTTAAGTTTGAGTTGGTTTACCCTCAGAAAAAAAGGTTGGGATGGATTATATCGGTCAACTGATCCCTCTTCCTTTTTTGCCTATTTGAATTGAACTAGAGAACTACAGGTGTTGATATATATATTGAAATCAGTTTAAAAGATTTTTTTTTTTTTTTTTGTAGTCAGAAATATTATAAGTAGAACTATCAATAGTACTTCCAATTGTCAATTGCTGAGTGAAGTTGTTTAATCATTTGCAATCATGTCATCAAGATTGTGTGTTATGGCTAATTTTCACTGAGGAAGGCTAATTAGGATGACCATTTCTGGTCCTGAATGTCAGCTCCAGCAGGAACGGTTCAATGTATTGAATGTTTTCAACATTATCTACAAGACATGAATAAGTTGATGCATGAATCCTCTGAATAAATTGATGACGCTCCATTCCATTTTATGCATTGGTTTTCTAGAATGATTTATTGTAGCATTTTTCTCTCATCGATTGATAACTAACCCCTGAAAGTATATACAGATATGTGGGCAGTTGGTGCAATACTAGCTGAGCTTTTCACTCTGTCCCCTATTTTCCCTGGTGAAAGGTGATTCTATGTTCTTTAGTTTCATGCCTTTAGTAAGAAAGATGTGGTTTCATGTAATTCTGTTTCTGGTTTTGTTAATTTTTGTACCAGCCACTCCTGACTCGATGAACCTACTCAAGCTGAATTAAGCAAATGCTATCAGATGATAACAAGATGGTTCATGGATTTTTTTTTTCACGTGTTAGACCTCAAAAATAACTTAGATTTCCCAATTAAACTGGAGTGAGGATACTGATTAACTTGAAGATGAATTAGTACCAATATTCATATGCTTGTTCTCTCCTTCTCATGCATATTTAGCTACTCTTCTGTTTAGACAGATGGATTTATAATATAAGAAAAGATATGATGGATTATAATCTTAGTTTAGACAGATGGATTTATAATATAAGAAAAGATATGATGGACTATAATCTTATGAAGTGATATATTGTAGAATGCAGGCTCATGTTTTGGACACTTTTTTACACGAGGCCATTATCTAGTCATGTTCCGGCTGAAGTGGAGTCCTGATAAGGAGGATTAGAATTTACTCCTATTCTTCAGCAATTTCACACGAACATTTATTTTCATTTGATTTGATTTGTTCTGAATTATAGAGAAACCTGACAAGCTAATTGAATTTCCCTTGCACAGTGAAATAGATCAGTTGTACAAGATATGCTGTGTTCTTGGTACCCCAGAGTCAAATGCATTCCCTACAGCTTCTAATGTCTCTCTACTGATGAACCTTAGTTGTGCAGAGGTAAGCTAAGCTGTTTATGTTTTCTGTTTCCCTGTCTTTTATATTTCATTTTTGTGCTTACGATTATTGTTATTGCTGTTCATTTTTTTAATTATTGTGTGTGGACAGATGTTACCTGCCAACCTATCTGATATCATCCCCAATGCTAGCTTGGAAGCTATTGATTTGATTATGGTGAGTGTTGATGTTTGATATGACATCATGATGTTCTCATTACCAATTATTTTTGGTTCATCCTGAACTAAACACTCGTTATGCTGCGTTTTAATTATTCGAATGCTTCATGTTGACTTTCTATAGCAATTGTGTTCATGGGATCCATTAAAGAGGCCAACTGCTGATCAGTCACTGCAACATCCATTTTTCCATGTAATTTGAGCTCTCTCAAGTGTGATTTCTTCTTTAGCATGATAATCATTCTTACTAACATGTCCTGGTCCCTTTTGGATAGGTGGGTATGTGGGTTCCTTATCCACTTCGAGATCCTCTTGATCTGAAGCTAAATAGCAAGGGTTGATATTCTCTCTCACCTCATGATTTTAAATTTAAATGATCCAGTTTGTTTATGTTGTTCATAGGATGACATGTGTCATTTTCCCTTAATGCAATTCAACAGGACCAAAGCCAAATCTTGAGTTAAATCTATGGGATTTTGGTGCTGAACCTGATGACTGTTTTCTTGGATTGACACTCGCTGTAAAACCCAGTGTTTCAAACTTGGGTAAAAATCGTTATACCTCTGGTCTCTTGTAGGACTGAACCGTTATATTGTTTAGTTATTTTTTTTTCTTTATAGGGGGCAAGCTAATGTTTGTGCTTAACTAGGAGACTTATTTCATGCAGATGCAGTCCAAAATGTTTCTCAAGGCATGCGGGAGGTGAGTTAGTACAACAAACTTAAGATGGCTATTTAACATATGTATGATTATATACATGACATGAAACTTGTTGCTTTGTCAGCTGAAATTTTGTATAGCATGTGATGCAGGATTTTGTGTTTTGCTCCGATTTGAAAGGTCGCCAAGAACAGTCAGGTAATTGTTTGGTTGGACCTTGCAGGGATCATTTAGCATTCTTTGTAATTTTGTGGAAACTGTAAACGAACAGTGTCTGGTAGAAGATGGAAACTTACATCAAGCACCTTGATGGTGCTTGGAGGCTGCAGGGTTCCCTAGCTTTAAGTTGATAATATTCTCAGTACATGCTGATTGAAGTATATATATCTTGTCCAACACCAAGTGCAAGTTCCATCAAATGTCTAGGAACTGTAGTCATCGGTTTTTTTATGTTGCTGCTTGGTTATATGAGATACCGACTCTAACCTTCCAATTTTTCAACGAATCTGTTCCAGTTTTTTGGTCGCTACTATCTCCTGATCAAAATGGAATCCACCCTCCAGTTGAATCATCACTATCATTATCATTTAGGTGAGTTCATGTCTGGTGACTGAAAAGAGAAGTATCTAATGGATGTCCAACTCTCAACTGCCTGGAATTGCTTCGATAATTATATCTAGTGTTTGTTCTGCTCAATTATCTGTATTGCTAGTCCTTTGATGGCCATCTCCCAAGCCTATACAGGTCTATTATATCCATGCTTAAGCATGATAACGTAATATTGTGATCCATTTTTTCTTTTGGTGGAAAATATAGGCCATATTGAATTTTGTGGTGTTATATTTGGGTGGCATTTCCGCATCATCCACATCACATGCCTGGACATTTGATCTGATATATTTTTTTGTTTTGGTGTGATTCCCTGGTAGTTCGATTCAGCATCCATCGGCTGGAGTTCCACAATCATCTGGGTTCACAATTACATCGCTACAGCCTAACTTCCTAGATTGTCCATTACTGGCCATGTCCTCTCCAATTCAACAAAGTCATTACCTCTGACTGACTTGACTGGTTGGATCAAATAAGAAAGGCGGACAAATAACTGGTAATTTATTTTATTTGATTTTGTAAAGCTTATTTAGCACTGCATAGGTTTCATTCTTGCTCGATGCGATGCAACTGCAGCATTTCATTGGCAGAAAATACAGGCCCTGGGTAAATCAAATCTCCCCGGACCAAAATTGACTCTCAAAGTTCACTTTAATGTACATTTACACCATGGGGCAGACAATTGAAAATTTTAATATTTAAGTATTTGGCCCTTTCAAAAATATCTTATTCCTCGTCTTTTTATTCATTTCGCGGTGATGGTCTTTCTTTCTTTTATAAATCCTCGCTTCAATTCCTGCTCTACACGATTTCTTTGAAAGTACCCATGCTGCCGAACCATGCTCATTAAGTTAGCTTAAATTAAATATTTTAGTGATTTTAAATTATTTTCATATTAATATTAAAAATAATTTTTAAAAAATAAAAAATAAAAAATTATTATTTTAATGTATTTATGAATGAAAAATATTTTTAAAAATAAAGATAATTATATTTTTAAATATTCATTATATTTTTAAATATTCAAACAGACCATAAATAGTAATACGCTGATGTAAAAAATATATATATATATATTTTTAAAAAACCCCAATTCTGACACCATTTTCACCCCTTGACGATTTCTTTGAAAGTATCAATGATGCAAAACCATGCGCGATAAAAGTCTAAAACCCATGAATTCTGGATGATTTAGATTATATTTTTATTTTAAAAACCGAAATAAAAAAAAAATAGAACTGAAAAAACCCACAAAAAATTAAAGGCTCATTATAAATTAGAAACCTATTAAATCAAAGCTCATTAAAAAGTAACTTAATCAAAATATTCATGGATTGAATTGGATTTATTCAGTTTTAAAAAATATAGAATGCTGGTTTGGTTATTTAGTTCGGTTTGGTTCGGTTCATATTTTGAAAATAAAAATTGATTGGCTGGATTTTTTTGTCCAAATCAAAGTCTTCGAACCATTGCTCACTCCTTTTGGCAACCCTTGTTGCATGTATAACATGAATCTTCACTTGCTATAAATTATGAGTACGATTGCATTTATAAATCTCAAAAATCATAATGATCTTCAATTATTTTCTACAAGTATACAGTCGATCTCGTTCAAATCTTGGCTACGACTTATCGTGCAACTTACAAACAAATTAATAAAACTAAAAAAATACATATAAAATTTAATGCGGTTTTAATAAATTCTTCCAAGATAATAACCTCTCAATAAATTATCTCACAATCCAAAACCCCAATACACCCAAGTCAGATACAGATATCACTACAAAATATACCCCACAAATTCTTCAAGGACTTCCTTGCAACTTCTTGGAAATTTCATACACTATTGTGACTCTACCGTAGCTCTCCTAAAAAGGACAACAATTATGCAGCCACATCACACGCTTTTGCCACAAAAGTTTTTCTTTTAGTATACTTCAATATATTTTTGAAAATATTTTTTATTTAGAAATATATTAAAATAATAATTTTTAATTATTTTTATATAACACATGAAAATAATTTAAAAACATAAAAAAAAAATTAATTTTAAGAAATAAAAATATTTTTTAAAATACAAGGGCAAACACCACTTTATTCTTTTAAGCCTACTGAGGTTAGCCGAAATTTAATTGTTTATATATATATATATGTATGTATGTATGTTTTAAAATGATTTTGATATACTAATTTAAAAAATAATAGATTGATCAACTGGATTTTCTTGAGTTCAGGAACCATTTCAACAGGTTATTCGACTTGGAAAGCCGGATTATGTTTTAAAACCAAGTTCAGCAGCTTCAAAAAGTCTTTCTCTAGAAGGTAATCTTGACCGATGAAAAAAGAAATGAAAGAAACAGAAAAGGAATAAAATTAAAAAACTCGGTTGCCCGCGGAGGAAGTCATCCATGAAAAGTATTCTTTATGCTACAATTTTTTTGTTTCCACTTCGTGTCTCCTTTCCCAGGAACCTTCACACCTGACTTTTCCGTGCTTTGGGAGTGAACGAGCCCCCTCGAAGATTAACCTTGATCAAGGCGCAATCCTTTGACACGTGGAGTATCCATGACATGTATGTATTGCTTCTAGATAAAGACGTAGTAACCTATTCGGAATGATCAGAGCTGCGTGCCAGTGATGGTGATCATAGACAGGGATGCAATATTCCATCCGTTCGGTCTCCGACGCTAGCCGATTCGATCGTCGCAGAATGGATTTTTGTTTTATGATTTATGAAAGTTTTATAATTTTATGTGTATATTTAAAATTCAAATTCTATTCGATAGTTTTATAGTTTATGGTCGACGAAGTAATTTTAAAGCTCAAGTTTTAAATTGAGTTTAAAAAAGACAAAACTGGATCGGATCATGTATACTATGGCAGGATGGATGATGAGTTTAGATATCCTGGATTGGAAGAAGGTGGACCAGTTGCGATCCCTATGCATGCAAAGAATTATATAAACGAACAGTTAAGTGTGAAGAACATAATCTAATTGAAAATCATTGATTACATATGATACAGGAATATTGTACAAGCGCGAGAAACTTGAAAATATACCCATATAATTAAGCATTTTCTGTGACATATCGCACGGCATCCTTGTAATTGTTCCATAAAGCTGTCATTATAGCTGAAATCATCTCTCCAAAATCCTCAGCAAGCTGGGATAATGAATTTTCTAACACCCCACCAAGAGAATTTCTTGTCTTTTCCACCAGGTCTTCAAGAGCTGATCCTGTGAGAGCAGCAGAAGCTGAAATACCTTCTATCAGAAGATCAAAAGCAGCAGCGGTTGAAGAACTTATCTTTTCCACAATAAACTCCAAGACATGATCAAAGCAAGCCCTGATAGCATCGGCAATCAGTTGCAATCCTCCTTGGACAGCTTGGCTAGGTAATCTGCATCCTTGGATAATTAACACAAGAAGGTGAGCAGTAGCGGAGAAGATTAAGCGAAAAACGAGGCTTGATAATGCAGTTATGGCCAAGAAAAGGAACCTGACCAGAAAAAAAAACATATCTTATTTATTTTTTAGAGACAGGGGAGAAGACTAGGCAAAGACACATCTCTCAAGTACATTATGCTGCGGAAGTATATGTATGGTGTAAAATCTTGATCGAATCAAAATGTGGAACTTTTCAAAACTGAGGTGACGTTGACTATGGGATTAGTTTATATAGTTGAAACCATTGAATCCCATGTAGTTAGTTTGTTTTTCGTGTGGTTTTATTAAGTTTAAGGGGTAGTTGTTGTCCTTACTCTTCATTACTTCTTGGAAACTCAATTGATGATTTGGAGTAATTGACACTCCTACTCATCGTTACAGACCTGGCCTGGGATCTTTCGCAACCAAGGACCGGGACCGGGTTGTGGATTGATCGAGTCAACCTAAAACTGAAACAACATTCAATCCAAGCATCAAGTTATAGATTTATAGAGCAAACCTAAAATTGAAATGACACTGTTTTGAACAAAAAAAAAAATTTTTGTAGTTGATTTGGCTAGCTGGTTTAGATAGTTCAGCCGGGTTTGATTGGATTAATCTTAAAAAAAATTTGTAATGAAACCCTGCATAGACTAGGCTCTAGATCCCCATGTTATTGAATAGAGCTATTAGGCCTAACCAAAAACAGAGCGCAGCTTACAGTTTTGTAATCCACTCCCATGTGCAACAAGTACACTGTAAGCAAAGCTTTAACCTCACCCAAAACAACCAAGAACTCGCACTGTAGAGATCATTAGATGTTTAACCAACTTGAATCCTACAACCGATTCCATTTCAGAAAAAGATTTTGCAGTAAGAGTTATCCATATCCACTGTAAGAAGAAAAGACATTTGCAAGCACTAAATTTCTGCAACTGCTATTTACAGAGCATGCACCAAGAACTCAAAACTTTGACTCGCCAGTTGAAACATCAGTAAACCTAGCTTAGCAGAACTGTATACGAGTAGCTAAAACAGTTCTATACAATATACTCTATTTGCATGTAGTCTATACAATAAACTGTAGGAACTTGGAAACAAGAGTCAAATGCAGCAATCAAGCTCCTATGTACAAGAAGGGTTTTGCCAATCCTCTCTTGAAACTTGCTCCTTCTCCTTTAGTTGTCTTTAAGCTTATATACAGAGTTGACATATTCTTCTGTGTCCCAAAGAAAACAACCAAAAGCAACCGCTTCCAGAACCAATCTCTTCAAGCTCGAGAATGAGGTCAAGATCACCTCGTCATTCTCAAGTGCACCGGTCTTCTCATCTCCAAACAGTGCACAGCTGTGCTTCTCAATCAAATTCACAGCCTCCTCAGATTTCAGTTTTGCACATCTATGCAGTGTGTCGGAATCAAACCCCATCATGTAGCACTTCAATTTTTCAAGCTCCGATTTCGGCCCGTTTAACCGTGTTCCCTGTGACTCCGACTGCTTGTTGCTCATGTGACCAAAAACAAGATTTGTTATTCCATAAGAAGGCAGTGACTCTGGAAACTGAAGGTTGGTCCTGTGACCAAGATGAATATCTTGGTGGGGCAGAGCCATGCACCAATCCAAATGATGCCTTAAGGAGGCAGACTTGAGGAAGTAACCATATAAAATCGAGGCTGCATATACTCTACCAAGCCGGCACTTTTGGACCTCAGTTGTTGCCCAACTGTCTGTCACACTAGAATTTGCTTTCAAGCCAATAACTGTAGAGACGTGTTCCCTGACCATCTCTAAGACCTCAAAGCTGTGGATGGACTCTAGCTCCCAGTCCTTTGAAGGTCGAATCTCTAGCCTGCCATTGTAGATGCACCTAGAGAGCTTTGGAACTAAAGGGACTCTTATCTCAGAAAATTTGTAAAGAACTAACATATACATGACATCTTCAACGGCAGCTTGGCATTCATGCTCCTTCAGCTCAGCAATCCTCCTGGCACTCAAAAGTAAGGAAACACTATTATTAGGCAGCTGAGTAACTCCGTTTAATTCAATCAGGTATTATAGAACATTTATTACTTAGTGATCAAAATGTCCATATGCATAACTATCAGGCAACTGAATCTTTCGACAGCCATGATCTGTTTCGTGATCTTTAAGGTAGCAAAGTGATGCTAAAATACCACTAGACTAGTTGGTTTGTAATTTTACAGCAATGATTTCCTAAATGCGTGCATCCCGTATGGCAAACAGAAATTCTTTTGATTTATACAGGTGAAATACCCATGAATCTGCTGAAAAAATGAGGGTAAAAAATAATAATTCACAATTCAGATTCTCAATGTACGAGATGTGAAACCTTCGACAACTTTAGGATAAAAGCCAGCCTTGGCAACCATAAAGGAAAGGGAAAGGGCAAGGGAAAAACCTTTTAATATAGGAGGAAAATGAAGCCTTTCCCAAAAACAACAAATCTACACCTTACATCCTATATAATCATAGACAGGTACTGTTTTTCAGACTAACAACATTACATCATAAACCTCCTGTCTTTGATAGCCTGACCCCATTAATTTCAAGCAAACAAGCAACCCTCTACCCATTTAATTAGTAAATTAATTATTTTTTTATTACACCATGTTATTTATTTTATTCTAATCGTTACTTGTCAGCTCATTGAATTGGAATGCCCACCGATTTCTTATTTATAAAATTTACCAAGTAAGATTAAAAAACTGAAATCATCAAATCAAACTAATGTTTAAAACACAACGAGATGCTCTTCCTATCTCTGCAATGTTCAACAGAAATTGGAATTATTTTGTAAGTGATGCCTCTGTCCTATGCAGATTGCAGAGAGTAAATAGCTTGGGGATTACTGATGAGGAAAGTCTGTGATGTCATTGTGTTGTTACTACCGAGCACAAACTTCAATTATTACGACCTTAAAGAATGCCGTATAACCTTAAAAAAATCATCAAGGTTTCGATTGACTTATAAGCTGATTGAAGACACAACGTGTTATCGAATATGATAGACTGAACACTGTTCTATTTATTTATTTATTTACTTTAAGAATAAAGGAAGATAGAGAATCAAGGAGTAAATTGCTGACCTGTGAAGAGAAGCTTCATCGGAGCCAGTGCTGCGAACCATCCGACTCGACGCACTATCTCTATCATCGGCCAACAACTTCAACTCATCAGCCACAGCAACATGAAAAAGCTGTCTCTGATTCTGAAACACGCCACTCAGATAATTCCCGGCCGAGGACCTCAGTTCCAGCGGGGTGTTCAAGCTGCTGCTGCTGCTCGGCTCGCAGTGGCTCGACGACCCCGCTCTTGCCACAACAATAACCGCAACACCCCTTCTCGGTTTTTGCTCTACTTTCCGGTTAAGGAAAGCAGACGAGGACTTGAACGTCCACCTAGGAGACGAAATTGAGGGTAACTTACGGGATTTTACCGCTGGCGGTAAAATTTGTAGAGAGAGGGTCTTGTTGCTGGTGGTGTAGAGGCTATAGTCCATTCACAGAGCGTAAAAAAACCCTAGAGAGAGAGAGAGGGAGAGGGAGAGAAATAATGATGATGATGATGGGTAAATAGATAAGGCAGTGGGCGCTTGAGGTTTTTGATAAGTGTTAGTAGATAAAGGGTCAGGGCTTTGTCGAGAGTCGGCTTGTGATTGGGTGGCGGTCTATTGCTGGGCTTAGAAAAATCACGGGTGGGATGATGGCCGCCAAAATTATAATGGCCAAGTGGGGAGAGAGGATAAGATCCGAACACTAAAAAACAAAAGCTTTAGGTGAGGCGATAAGGTAACGAGACTTATTTATTTATCTTGTAGTCAACACTTCACTTCACTTATCGTTTATTTGAGTAAATTGCAAGCAATAACTGGAGAAAGCTTTAATCTCATGTTTATTATAGTTGATAATATAATAATTATTAAAAATTTATATAATAATTAATTTTAATATACATAATATTAGTCGAGTACATCCAAACTTGTCCGGACATTGATATTAATTAAAAAAAAATATTGACCTTTTCTTTTTTACTTCTTAATTTTGAATTTGTTTTTATTGATTATTTTGAGTTTTTATTTTTTTTATTACTTCAAGTAACATCATCATGATACTTAGTTTCTATTTGTTTTATATTTGATTTTACAAGTGTTTATTTTAATGTTGTGTAATTAAATAAAAATAAAATTATTAAACTTGATAGAGTTTATCAACCATATTTGAGGTTTGGCAAATTATGTTATGAAACTCGGGTCGGTCTAATATATTATAGTCTTGATATTAAAAAAAAATCATCTTCTATTATTTTAAAAAAAAAATCAAATCATATTTTATATTGATTGCTCGAAACTTGTCAAGTTAGTGAAGTCATTTTGTAACAACAACTTTGATACTTTAATTTAAAAATCTAGTTATAAAATAGATTATAATATTAAGATAATTTTATATAAAATAAACTATAAATTAATCTACTCGAGGTATAAGATTGAAAAAATAAAATCAATTAAAAATAAGATAAATAACAAACAATTAGTTTAACTCGTGTTAGTTTATTTAAACTGGAATCGAAATCTTATGATTAGATTAAATTTATAAAAAATAAATTAAAACAAATTATAAATTACAATTATCCGTCAATGAGCAATACTTTATAAAGAAATATATAGTAAAATTCCATTCTTTATTAGCTTTTTTAATAATTATAAAATAGAGTCATCTGGCCCGCACCAATAAAATATCTCACCGGAGGACAATGATTTTTTATACAATTTGCCACATTATCTGCTGGCAAAATCATCCGTAAACCGCCGGGAATTCTTATATCTTTGTTCTGGCTTGTATTTATAAATCAAATAAAAAGATTCGATAATTTCTTGTTTTACACAAATTCTTTTAAAATAACTTTATTTGATGATTGACTTGGTAAATTAGTGACTTTTTGGGATTGATGTTGAAGTTATTTTTTAAAGTAATTTTTATTTAGAAATATATCAAAAATAATTTTTATTTTATTTATAAAAAAATATTTTTAATATAAACACATCAAAATAATTTTAAAATACTAAGCAATTAATTTAAGATAAAAAAATAATTTTTTTTCAAAAATAATTTTAAAATATAATGTCAAACACTTCTAAAAATTAAGTTTGTATTGGTTTGGTTTCGCTAAAATACACCATAGTTTAATCAAGATATTTTCACAAATCACTAAACCCTAAATTGAAACATGAAATTCTTTAAACCAGTAGTTGTTTTATTGGTAATTTATTTATTTTTTATAATATTTTTTTATTTTCTCACTACTTTAACTGGAGTTCACCGTCGGACCTTGTCTATGAACTTCAAATGACTAGTCGTTGCAGCATGGATCAAGGATTTGATTTGAAGAAAAATAAATAAATTTAGTATAACTATCGCATTGAATTTATAAATTTATATTCAATATAACTAACTATATGTTAATCGATTATTATATATATATATATATATATCAATTAAACAGCTAACTTACAAAATCTCATTTAGATTTAAATCCAATGCTATGGAGTGCACAACGTCAAAAGATGGGTTTGTTTTATGGATCAAAGGCGTTTTGAATTCAATGATAAAATTATTATTTTAAAAAAGTTATTACCTAGTATTATAATTACTAAAAAAATTATAATGAGTTGCAGTAGTCTAGATAAAAAGACTGAATATACAAGGAAAAGACACGTCGTTTTTATTGCACCTTACATATGGTAAATCTTATCGTTGATCGATTGTTTTTTCAAATTATATTTTTATTTGTTAGTCTCATTTAAAGTTCAATACAAATCTTTTTTTTTGTGGTAGAGTTTTTACTTTACTAAGCTAAATCCTAGCTATTTTAGGGTCCAAAACATCAACATTGAATTTATTTTTTACTTTGCCGCTCCAATGTACAATGATATAATTTTATACCATTAACATTAAATAATAAAGTCTATGAGTAGTTCTTGATATTTATTTCTATTAATTCATTTACATACACATTATATTATATTGTAAAAATCATACTACACATATTAATTAAACAAATCATCTTATGTTTTTTTTTGAAAATTTAATTGAAATAATTTATAATATCCATTTATATTTTTGAACAGCATAAAACCTTTAAGAATTTGGTTGTATTAACTCCAACAAAAATTTATCACGTAGATTTGAGATGGATTTTTTTGTTTGTTCTTGTAATTTTTTGGTGTTTATGAAATGCTATGCTTTAACTTGGTATTTTTTTGAACCCTACAAATAACTTTACTTCGCATTTAAATTAATCTAAAAGCATTTAAAAAACATTAATCTTTATGCTTTTCAACACTCCTAAATAAAGTCATAAACAAGATAATTGAACGGCAGAGTTTGACTAACCGGGTTGCTTTATTTTTTATTTTTTTATTTTTTTTACTATAGATAATGACCCTATTATCCTTGATCTTGAAGAGTATCACGTTCGATGTCTAAAATTTATTTATTTACATCTTGATTTTTGAAGTTTGAGAGGAGAAAATATTGGTTAACCAAATTAAACACCCTCTATTTTCATTATATGATATAGATAAATAAATGTGATAGATAGAAATATTTACAGGGCGAAGGCATAAATCAATAATTAGTTGGGAGTAATTCAAGGATTACCGGGTCAATCCAAATTCATCCCAAAATAACATTGTTTTCAAACATTATTTCTAACAAAATAAAATCTAAGAATTTAAAATTATTGTTTCAATATATATATATATATATATATATATATATATATATATATATATATATATATATATATATATATATATAAAACATCATCAAAACACAATAAAGCAAAGTGACCTAAGTGCCCACTTTAATCATGGTTGAATTTCGAATCGTCTCTAGATAAGAACAGGAAAAGGGAAAGACCTAAAAAACTGATTCTTTTAATTCCAACATATCGTAGACAGCAATCAAAGTGAGTTCTTGCATCATCCTTGTTACCTCTACAGAAGAGGCTCAAAGAGTTACACTCGGGAACTTGCATTCTCCAAAACCTGAAATGGAATCAGAAACATATTACTATTAGGTGAATGATTAATTAATTAATTAATTAAAAATGCTATATTTTGACACCCAAAATACAAACAGATTTTTTTTCTTTCATTCAAATTTCAATTTTGGTTTGATAATGTAATTTAAATATATTTTTGTTAAAATGATTTTGAACTTAAATAACAAGAATGCAATACTTTTCAAATGATTTCAATGGTATTAACATCATAATATTTAAATCATCTAAGTGACGTCAGGTAATTGTTTCGGGACATAAAATGATTAGATAGTGGAATATTTATTATATTTTAAAAATATAAATATTTATTTCAAAACTATCTTATTAGTAAATCAATTTTATATTTCTGTTTTCACTTTTCCCGCCAAACATACATGCATGTATTTTTTTAATATTGGAATACTATTTTTTATCCTGAAATACTAATTAGACGCAATATTGAAAACAACTTAAACAAAATCAATTTTAATGATTTTACTATTGAAACTCATTTTAAAAACCACATTAAAATCCACTATGAGCGAATCTTTAGCCCCTTTTCTTTTTGTTCAAAAAGAATATGAACATTTACCCACTAATAATAAATAAGAATATGCTTCTGCTCTTGCTTTATGAATTAAAAAACATGCAAAATGATGCCTTTCGATCTAAGAAAATGGAGAGGCAGAGGCTTAGACAATTGGTCTCTAAATAAAAGGACAGGAGGTCCCACAAGCCTCAAATCTGACGATGGCAGCGAGGAATCCACAGTGTCACATATAAAGACAAAAGAAAAGCAACACACAAAAATAGGCAGCAGAAGACTCGGTAACTTACTTGGGTCCTTAAGCGTCGTTGTAGCAAGGCCGTTGAAAGAACAGACCCCGCCAATCTTCTTAAAATCGGCCCAATACGAACTGAACGCATAACTCGCGTGCCGAAACAATGAGACCGGTTTGTAACACTCTTTCCCGGGCTGGATCTTGTCACAGGTTTTGATTCTCTGTGAGCAAGCCCATGCTAAGGCATCTTTCACTGCGCTCCTATTGGCTTCCTTACCCACAACACACCATAGCTTCCCTTTATAAGGCTCATTGTTGGTTGGCAATGGCAACGGCTTTTTATACCCCGAAAGCGGTGTCTTCCCGCTCAAATCAATCTCGAACACTTCTGTTCCGTTCGGATAATACAGCCCAAAATGTCGCTCCGTACCCGGACCTGGTTTTTGGTTCTCGTTGTACAAGGAAAAGATGAAAGCGGGTATGGCCACACCGGGCCGGGCCGGGGTGCCAATTGCGGGTATCGTGGTTAGCTTTCTTACAACGTTGCGATTGTACGTCGCAGAGTTGTAAGTATTGGCTCCGAATTGTTCAAAATCTCCACCATTTGGCCAGCCCGTTTCCGCGATAAAAACCCGAATACCTGGATACCCGAGACGTTTCATTGCAAAAACGACGGCGTCAAACATTTGATCAAAGAGGTTCGTGTAGGTCAATTTTGTACCCGGGTCCGTATAGGTTACATTATGGGCATTAAAAAGCGCGTAGTCTAAACTGATGTTATGTGCGTTTTCAGACCAAGCGAAAAACGGGTAGAAGTCAATGAAAAAAAAAGACTTGGTCCGGTTCAGGAATTGCAGCATCGGTTTAATGACCGGACCCGAAATGTCGGATCGGAACGTACCGTTTGACGGTGGAAATGAAGATTCAAGAACGTTGATTGCTGATGGAGTGCCCACTTTGATTTTGCGGATGTTGCGCCTTGCTAATGAGATTTTGATTCGACGCATGGCAGGTACGAGGTTGAACCACGTACCTGTGTCAGGATTGGTGAGGATTTCGTTCCCGACTAGGAGATATCGGATTTTGACATCGGGATAGTAATGGACAACATTGGTTTCAACCCACTGGTCTGAGAAATATTGGCTCTTGGAAATGTTGGGTATGAGTGCGTTAGGGACCATAATGGAGACTTGGATGTCGGTGTTTTTGAGAGATTTGAGAATGTCTGGATTGGCATCGTAGATTTTGACTCGTTTGGCTTTCAGAGATTTGATGAGCTCCACTGACTTTGAAGGGGATGGGAGATTGTTTCCTAGCTGGCCGTAGTTTATGCCCACTTCGCTGGAAATCTCTGCACCTGCAAGGATGTAAACAATTTGGGTTAATTAGGAACGGAGAGCCAAAAACACAAGGCTCCCATACTTAATTTTCTAAGAGGCTAACCTTACCAGAAATGGAAATCAAGAGAGCAAAAATGAAGACATGAATAGCTGCTCCTGGTCCCATGATTGCTCTGCTACTCGAGGAGAAAACCTCTTTTGGTGGGTATGGAGAAGAGGAAGAAAGGGAGAGTCAGAGTCTATGGGCTGTGGAGGGGATGGAAAGGAGGGCTTTATGGGCTGACCAATAGAGTAACTTGTTTGTAAAACGTCATAGGTGCTAGTCTGGTCCGAGTTGAGACCCAACCGGTTCGATTCATTGCTCAGCGAATCAATCAATTTTTTTATATATATAAAGATTATATTTTTTTTTGTTTTAATAAAAAAATATCTTTTCACTTTTTTTTCTTTGTTGTGGTAAAAGAAATTAATTTAAAAGGAATTTGGGTCGAAGGTTATTAAATTAATCAAAATTTAAATTTATAAGTTTGTTTATTTTTAAAATATTTTTTGTACTAATATTAAAAATTATAAAATAAAAAAAACACACATTAAAAAACAACTACTATCTTCTGGTAACTATGATTTTAGAATTCATGGTTTTTACTCTTTAATTATCTTTTAGCCATTATTTTTTTTTTTCTACCTTATTTTTAATTTTCAAACTGATACTTCAACGTTAAGAAATTATGCAGTCAAATCCTTGAATAGAAGAATTGCTTGATAAATTCATTGCATGCCGGGAACTTTGACCCTTGATTTGACTGGCATTCTCAACCACTACATTTAATTAATCTGACCTGTTGGAAACGAAATAAAACAAATAAAAATTATAGAGAAAATATAGACTAATACATTGCCATCACACACGAGTTTTCTCTCTCCCCTAAACTTTAAACCTTATTTATCAGAATATGATTATTATTTTAATTATCAAAATATGACAATTTTTACATGTAAAACCAAGCCATTCATGACATTTTTATTTTAAAAATTAGTCATCCACACAAATATTTAAAAATGTAAAATTCCTTCTGTTTTTTCCTCTCTCACCTTGAAATCAGGGTTCAAATACGACACTTTAAATTTCGATTAATTCTTGTAATAAACTAAATATAATTAAAGAAATTAGATTTTTCGACTGATAAACTAAACTTTGATTTTGCTGAAATGTTCAAAACTTAAAAACCGAAATATCACCCCTTTTCTTACCAAAGCAAGGCGGCTATACCATGTTTTTTTTTTTTTTTCTAGCTTTAGATTACTGTTATTATTATATTTTTAATTATTGAATTTGTATAAAAAAAACAAAATAATATTTTAATAAACAATATACATCACAATTCCAACCTACCCCTCTAATAAATAAAAAAAATACTTCCTATACTTTAAGGCTCAGACTCTAAAGGAGAAAATCTCCCATCGAGGCATCTTGACCTCATTAAAGAACGGTTTCTTTGAGTGTTGAACACATGAAAAGAATCTCTTCAGGGAAAGAGGCTGCCTGTGCAATGGACCACACCACCACGAAAGGAAAATGGGAAGACAAAAAGGGATGCTGACATGCGAACTAATAAAATAGACCTCCCTCAAGAGAGCCGTTGCCCTCCTAAAGAGATTTTTTTTTATTATTATTGTTGTTGTAAAATAAAGAGAAAATGACGAAGTAAATAACGAACTAAAACAATATATGGACCGACAATATATTTGCAAATCTATCTTAAAAAACTGCCATGAATTGCACAAATTAATCAGCTCTTTAATGGGGGAAAAAAATACATAGACCAAGGTGATTTAGGTGCCCACGAATTAATCTATTGATATGGACAGTAAAATGCCTCGAAAAGTCTGATGATATTCTTTCAATAATTAAAAGGGGCACCAAAACCACGATGAGTTAGTGAGAACACTGAAATGCTTGCTGGCTGGGAGCCAGACGTCCATGGCTTCCTTCCTTCATCCTTGCCCAGATGGACTCAGAGAGTTACACCTGGGAATTTGCAGTGTCCAAAACCTGTAGCAATTATTAGGGAGAAGTAAATTAAAAGGTTGAGAAATTTTATAATAGATATTTAGTGGGAAATTGTGTTCAGCCTGAAAAAAATATATTTTTTTATATTTTTCAAGCCAAACAAGGACTCGAACTCGGGTTAGACAACCTAGACAAGCATATAATAATAAAAAAAGACCGATAAATATATATATATGAAATCAACGGGCACTACTTACTTGGATCCTTAGGCGTCATCGTAGCTAACCCGTTGAAGGAGCAGGTCCCACCACTTTTCTTAAACTGGGCCCAGTACGAGCTAAACGCATAGCTCGCGTGCCAAAACAACGAATCCGGCTTGTAACACTGCTTTCCGGGCTGGATCGCGTCACAAGTTTTATTCCCCTGCGAGCAAGCATACGATAACGCATCTCCCACTGCAGTCATGTTGACTTCCTTGGCCACCATGCACCATATCTTCCCTTTATATGGCTCGTTATTGGTCGGAGCCGGCAAGGGCTTTTTATACTCTGATAACTGCGTGTCTCCACTGAGATCCACCTCGTAGATTTTGGTCCCATTTGGGTAAAATAATCCGAAATGTCGCTCCGTTCCCGGACCCGGTTTCTGGTTCTCGTTATACAGGGAAAAGATGATGCTGGGTATGACCCAACCGGGTCGGGCAGGGGTTCCGATTGCGGGTTTTGTAGTGAGCTTTTTTATCACATTGCGATTGTAAGTGGCTGAGTTGTAAATATTTGCTCCGACTTGGTCGATATCCCCATCGTTAGGCCAACCCGTTTCTGCAATAAAAATACGAACGTCCGGATATCCGAGCCGTTTCATTGCAAAGGCGACAGCGTCTAACATCTGATCTAAGAGGTTGGTATAGGTTAAGTTTGAACCCGGGTCGGTGTATGTTAGGTTCCCGGCTTTGAAAAGAGCGTAGTCTAAATTGATGTTTTGCTGGTTATCGGCCCAGGCGAAATAAGGGTAGACATCAATGAAAAAGAACGATTTGGTGCGGTCTAAGAATTGCAACATCGGTTTAATTACCGGGCCGGAGATATCTGCCCGAAACGTGCCATTTGATGGTGGGAATGAAGACTCCAGGACATTTAATGCAGATGGGGTGCCGACTTTGATTTTTTTGATCTTGTGGGTTTTTAAGGAAGCTTTGATTCGGCGCATGGCGGGTACAAGGTTGAACCATGTGCCCGTATCAGGATTTGTGAGGATTTCGTTTCCGACGAGGAGATATCGGATTTTGACATCGGAGTAGTAAGGGACGACATTGGTTTTGACCCAATGATCCGCGAGAGATTGGCTTTTGGAGATGTTTTCTATGAGCTCGTTAGGGACCATAATGGAAACTTGGATGTCGGTGTCTTTGAGGGATTGAAGGATGTCTGGATTGGCATCATAGATTTTGACCCGTTTTGCTTTGAGAGATTTGATTAGCTCCACTGACTCTGAAGGGGATGGGAGATTGTTTCCTAGCTGACCGTAGTTTATGCCCACCTTGTTAGAGATCTCTGCACCTGCAAATGTTAAGACAATAAGACTTGAAACAGCACAAAACCCAGCTCGTCAATGTTAAAGAAACAAATGCGAGACACTTACTTGAAATGGAAACCAAGAGAGCAAGGCTGAAGATGGGGACAAAACCTAACCCCATCATTGCTCTTTCGATTCAAGCTAATTTAGTGGTTATGGAGAACGAGCTGAGGAAGGATCTGAATAGTTCTGGAGAATTGAAGAGAGGAGAAGTTGTTTTAGACTTTTAGGGAGGCGTGCGGGTTAAATTCAAGAGATGGGAATTCAACAAGAGCACTGACCAATGCAACAAATTGCAGTGCTCAAGGCTAGAGAGAGTGATGTCGGCTTCGTGTTGCTGTTGGGAATAATGTGCCAGGTGTGATATCAAGTAATTTGTCACCTTTATTTATTTATTCCCGTCTTTAGCTTTTGTGGAAGGATAGAGAAAGGGATACGCAGAGCGAAGCGAGAGAGTGAATGGGGCTTTCTTGCGATGCCAGGCTTTTGCTTGGTTTCTAGGAAGGTGGGTGAGACAAGGAACATGATGACTTCAAAAAAGAAATGCCATGTCAAAAGGTACAAATTAGCCGTTTGATGGTTGCTGTGGCCCAGTGGCTGTCTGGTGGCTCCGATACAGTTTGTGTAATCACAAGCTAGGCGAGAAGCAAATGGTTGCATGAAGGTTCCTTGGCTTTTAAGATTGTTGCATGATCCGTCTTCACATGGATTTAGTTATTTGAGTTTGGATTTAGTGTCGGTTTAGTATTTTGATTGATTTTGAAAATATTTTTTATTTTAAAATATATAAAAATAATATATTTTTATTTTTTAAAAATTATTTTTAATAATAATACATTAAAATTATTTAGAAATATCAAAAAATAATAATTTCAAATTTCAAATTTTTTCATTTTTCAAATTTATAATTTAACAAGATCATTTATAAGCCAGATTTGGATGTTATTTGGAAAATACTTGAAATGTGTTTTTTAAAAAATATTTTTGCTTCAAATTAATTATTATTTTATATTTTTAGATAATTTTGATATGTTAATATTAAAATTAATTTTTTTATTTTAATATATTTATAAATAAAAAAACACGTTTCAAATGTTGATATTAAAATTATTTTTTATAAAATAAATATTTTTATTTTAATATATTTATAAATAAAAAAACGTAATCGTGTCAAACAGACATTCATCCATCCACCGACGTTTTTTCCTATTCAACTTGAAGTTAAATTTTGAATCAAGAGTTTACTGGATTAACCGAAAAAACAAAACTCGTTTCTTTCATGCCTGTGCTCCATGTCCAAATCCTTGAGAATTTAATGCTTATCACGGTCTAGTTTTAATTACACAGCCCTCCTGCTCCTGAGTTATGGTGGATGCAGTTCCATCACGAGGCCTTGATCTACCTCGTCCTTTTTGCCGCGTGGCCTGGTGGCTATTGCAATAAATAAAGTAAAACACTTTTATCGTTGGGAAAATTAAAGACTTTCCTGAAGAAATAAATTAAGGGCCGGAATAGACAACATGCATTAAAAAGAAAGAAATAGACAGAGCAGCATCGTGCAATGCTTGATGATTTATAAATAGTATTTGTTGGGACATAAATATTATTTTAATATTAACATATCCAAAAAACATAGGAAAATAAAAAATAATTTATTTGTTAAAATATATATTATTGGAATGCAATGCCAGCATCACCTGTTAAAGGAAACGTGAGCGATGTTTACTTATGTGATTTGAAAAGATATTTGTGAGGAAAAAAACATTTTATATAGGATAAAATACATCCCCGTTGAATTGCCGGCACGTTAATGTGGCTACAACATTCTATGACTCGGGGGTGTTTGGGAAGCAAATTTGACATATTTTTTAGTTTTAAATAATTCTTTTTATATAATTTCAATATGTTAATATCAAAAAAAAAATTTAAAAATAAAAAAAAAATTATTTTAATATATTTTTAAATACAAAATACTTTTAAAAAAAGTTATACAATATAGTTTAAAGAGCTGCTGTATTCGATGGAGGTATCAACTTTTGTTACTAGGGGGTGTGCTTTTATAGTTTAATCTGTTTTTTTTAATATTTTTTTATTAAAAGATATTAATTCTATGTTCTTTTGTGTATTTTATTAATACTTTTAATATGTTAAGAATAAAAATAAAAATATTTTTAGAAAAAGTATTATAAATATTTGAAAAAGTAAGCTATTATTCTATGCTAATTTTGGCTGCAACTGATAACTTGGAAGGTGGGTGATGTCGAAAAGCACTTTAGACGTGGTTGGTGTGCCTTTCTTTTTCTTTTTCGTAATGAGCTCTTTCCTCTGTAAAGTTGATAAATACTGCATTTAAAAAATAGTTTTCAAAAAATTTGAAACTTTTTATTTTTTTATTTAATTTTTTATATTATTTTTATAATGTCAAATTTTTTTAAAAAAAAAATATCATTTTAATATATATTTTTTTACTAAAATTTTTAAAAAATAATCTCAATCATTTTTACAAACAGTAAAATAACACTCGGTATGTGGTTTATACGACTGCCCGTCGATTGAATATATAATTATTATTTTCATAATCAGACGAGTATGATTATTATTTGGATAATCTCATATTGATCTTCGTCGGTTGATGAGATAGCCAAAGATGAACGATAAGAAACTCGTTATAAGTAAGGATCTTAAGATCAAGAATAGTGTGTGTGTATTTAAAAAAAAAACTTAATGTATTTAATTTTATTTTTTTCATATCCTTAATAATACTAAACATAGAAAGTCGATGTAGTTTTTTGTATAGAAAAAACTATGAAACCTTAATAATACTAAACAGGAAAAAAAATATTAAATGAAAATGAACAAAAACAAACATCATAGTAAATAATTAAAACAATAAAAATTGGAATAAAAAAATATTATTAATTTATCTTCTCTTTGATTTTAAAAGTTATTTAAAATGGGTTCGTTGGATTCATTGGTACTTGTAAAAGGATAGATGAATTACCGAAAACTAAATAAATTTGCCAAATTAATTGGTTTCCACGAGAAAATAAGTGCATTATTGACTACCAAATAAGTTTGTCGAGTCAATTAATACCCCTAAGAGATAGCCAGAATACAGGCAACCAAATGAATTTGCTAAAATCACACAAAGAAGCTAAAATTATTGTGGCAACAATGTAGAGTAACTATAAATTATAGATGTTGGATTAATAAATATAGGTTAAAAGTGTTGATATGATCAAAATATAATGGAAAATAACTTAATATATAGTGGCAAATTTATTATTTGCAATAATAATTTAATCTTTATGTTATCAAATGTGCACTTACATATTTTTCACATGCTAGACAAGAATATTTTGATTTAGATCTTGTTTAGTATTGCGTTTTAAAATTGTTTTTGAAAGAAATTTTAAAAAAATATTTTTATTTTTTACATTAAATGTAAAGTTTTTGGTGTTTTTAAGTCATTTTTACGTGTTAATATTAAAAATTATTTTTAAAAAATTATTTTCATGTATTTTTGAATGAAAAATACTTTTAAAAATAATATCGAACACGTTTCCAAACGTGCATTTAATATAATAACTTTTATATCTTGATCATGAAGCGATGTAATTAATAATATAATTTACATCTTCAGGAGATATATGTAATTAAGTTTAAATTTTTGTGGTGTATAATTAGCATAACTTCAAATGTGGATGTTGTAAGCTTTTAATTAGGATAAAAACTTGTAGTTAATCTTCCATTACACATCTCTCGGTGCATGAAGACAGGTGTCGAGACCATCCTGGATAGAGCTTGAATAATCACATAAACTCGTGTGATGGAGGCGTGGATATAAAATCATTGCATGGACCGCTCTGTACCCCGGGTAGCACCCAGACACCATCTTGTGGGGTCGCCTTCCTCGAGCTAATAACTCCCTTTTTCTATTTTCTATGAACTTTATATTTAAACAGTTTTTTTTTTTTTTTTTAAATATGGTCGGAAATTGTTGTATCTGTTGTGCTGTAATGTATTGTATTAAACTGTGAAATTAAACATGTGAAATTATTTAATAATTAATTGCTGTACCTCGTCATTAAATTATTTAATTGTTTGGTAATTTAGTGTCTTAAATTAAATTTATCTTTCAAAACATAATTTCAATTAATATTTTTTTAAATAGATGATCCACTTTAAAATGAAAAAAATGCACAAGAAATCATAAAAAACACAAGTAAAGAAAGTAATTAAATACAATGCTTAGTTTATATATATATAATAAATAGAAATCCTAAATAATTTAAATGAGATTTATACAAATTCAACACGATTTATAATAGCATGCGTGTATATTAGGGTAAACTGCGCTGTAAATATTTTTATAGTTTTAATTTTTTTGAAGTTATTTTATTTTCTTAAAACGAAATAAATAGTGTTTCAATGAAACTAATATATATATATATATAAATATAAAATCGCTTCCAAAAATCGAACAACTGATTCTATTTAAAGAATATTTTTTTTATATATATTTTTAATTGTTTTATTTCAAAGCAAGGCATATTCCAAACATGGAAACATGAAAGAGGAACTAGAAGGAAAGTAAAAATGCAGAGAAAATATTTTCTCATGTCCCATTTAAACTAAAAAATTCTCTTCAATTATAAGAGAAAGTCGAAGGAACCACTTAATAAAATACTAATTTAATCTTTTTATTGATGTCATGCTACCTTTTAAAATAAGGATACAATGCTAGTTTTATATTTTTATAGTTATTTTTCTTCAACCTTTTCCAATTTAGATTTTATTTAAACATATTTTTAAGTTAATAATGAAAGAATAATATTAAAACTGATCTTGACTGAAATGTGAATTTATTTTGACAAGAAATCATAAATTTGACCAAAGTTATGAAAAACACACAAACAATATATATAGTCATACCCAAGGATTGCTTCCTAGAGATCACCATAATGAGTCTCACAAATCTTAGGATCAATAAGGAATTACATAGTCATTAACATCAGGTCCCGTGAGATTAGTCAGGTGAGCAAAAATTATCCGGACACCTTTGTTAGTTAAAAAATAAACATATAGCTATCAATCCGAATGCATATTAGCATGGCAATCCCCAGCTTTCAGAATCTTACAAGCCGGCACCTAACTCAACTAGTCAACTTGCAATCTAATCGTAGAGCATCGAGTTCAATGAATAACATAAGAGCGAGCCTCCAGGGGTCAAGTTGAATTGAATAATAACATGGTCGTTAACTTTAGGATCCGAGAGATTAGTCAAATGCACGCAGGCTGAATCAGACATCCTTGCTAATAAAAAAAATAGATAGTTATCAATCCAAATGCATGTTAGCATAGCAATCCCCAGCTTTCAAAATCTCGCAGACTGTCACTTGGCTCAACTAGCCGACTCATACATCCTTGCTAATAAAAAAACTAGATAGTTATCAATCCAAATGCATGTTAGCATAGCAGTCCCCAACTTTCAAAATCTTGCAGACTGTCACTTGGCTTAACTAGCCAACTCGCAGTCCAATCACGGAGCGTTGAGTTCAATGAATAACATAAAAGCGAGCCTTTAAGGGTCAAATTGAATTGAAGAATAACATGGTCATTAACTTTAGAGCCTGTGAGATTAGTTAGGTGCACACAAGCTGATCCAGACATCCTCATTAATAAAAAAATAGATAGTTATCAATCCAAATGTATATTAGCATAGCGGTCCCCAACTTTCAGAATTTGCAAACTGACACCTAACTCATCTAGCCAACTCGCAGTCCAATCGTGAAGTGTCGAGTTCAATGAATAATATAAGAGCGGGCCTCCAGGGATCAAATTGAATTGAAGAATAGCATGGTCGTTAACTTTAGAACCTGTGAGATTAATCAAATACACCCAAGCTGAACCATATACCTTTGTTAATAAAAAAAAGTAGATAGCTATCAATCCAAAAACATATTAGCATATCAATCCCTGACTTTTAGAATCTTGTAGAACAACACCTAACTCAGCTAGCCATCTCTCGATCCAATTGTAAAGCGATGGATTCAGTTGGATCAATAAATAACATGACAACAAGCCTCCACGAGTCAAATTAAACGAAGAACTATATCCATGCAAGGACATAAAATCAACCTTTAAATGGATGGATTAATCTAAGATGGATATAATATGAAGATAAAAGATAGCTATCCTCGTTGCTCGCTCTTTTATCCTATAGAACAGTATAGGAACTATCCTTGCATACAATTCACACTCATCTGTAATCATTATGATATTCTAATCTAGCACGCAATCAACTTGGACAATAATGTTTATCTGTAAACCAAAATTATCAATATTGTTTTGATTGATGCTTAAATTTTAAATTTGAATGGAATATTTTGTTTTCAGAGCGTTTTGGCGTGCCGTTTTGGGGTTGTATTGTATATGTATATGCATAATTAAATATATTAATTAAAAAAATTATTTCAAATCCAAAAATAAAATTATTTAGAATGATACAATTTAATATAAAAAAACACAATAAAATGATTTCTTTCAATAAAATTATAAACATGTATAATATTATAAAAATATCATCATCAATCTCGTAAAGTCATTATTATATCTTCTGATTGCTCTGAAATTTTAACATAATATGTATAAAATATATCAAGAGATTCCTCATAAAATTTTATTTTAACCTAACTGTCGGATTAAGAGATATGATTGATATTGTAAAATTATTCATTATTTTTTAAAAAATATTATTTGACTGAAATAGAACGGGCGAAACGAAATCGGTACATTTCGACTGGTATTGGGCCGAAATGAACTAGAATTTAAACTGAAATAAAAATGATATTATTTTATCTTATTTTTTAATAAACACGAAATATTTTGACCGAAACAAAACAAAACCGACAACTATGTTGTAAACACTATGCAAAAAAGGGTCATCCGGTGATGGGTTCAAGAGAAAATAATGGGAGTGATCATTTTCGGTTTTTATTTATAAAACCCAAATCAACATTCAAAAACAGAATTGAACCAATAGCGATTTAAACCAACCGATTTTAGTTGGATTCGGTTCATTTTTATTTTTTTTTATAGAAACAAACTTTCCCCCGAAAGGATGTTCATGGTATATGAGTTAGTGCTTCGATGGTCATAACTTGAGGGAAACTAGTGGCCCCGGGAAAGGCTCCACCAAACTTCGTCCCTGTCCCACATTGGACACACCATGAAGAGCCCTATACCACCATTCATACCCTTGAATGCCAAGCCCAAGCACATCAGCAGTTGTCGACTAATAACCTAATCTTCTCTTGCAATCTTAGCCTCCCATTCAAATCCCTCACTCTCGTGTGTAATGGCTTTTTTTAACCCTACAGTACTCGAGTGTAATTTTTTTATAGTATATTTTTTTAAGTTGAAAGAGTTCGGTTTTGGTTTACCAGTTTTAGCTGTATAAAAACATAACCGAGGAAAGAATGGATGAATATATATATACCTTTGACATAGAGACCTTTCTGCATATGCCTCCTAATAACTTAGAAGACTTCTCTCATCCTTTACAAACACTTCCTTAAGCACGGGAGAGGATCCCCTTATCCTGCTAGAGAACTTGTTTTGAAAGTATTAAAGAAGTTCAAACCCAACAACCACATTCAAAGGCTCAACCCCAACCCCAGGTTCAACAGTACATCAATGAGCCCATCAAATTTCTTAAGAGGCTGAAAAACTGAGCCTCGTCGGTCGATAAAAGACTCACTCCGGTCTAGATGAAGTTACATGTACCCATGACGACACTACTTGGTCCTGTCATGTTTGGTCTAGATAAAGCATTCACTGATGTTTCTGCATGAACACAAACAAGTACTATAGAGATGCTTTGACTTTAATGATCTGCCATCTCTTGGTAGAACTATTGCCTGTTGAGAATTCTTTTTGCCAACTATCAACTAAGCAATTCAGTTTACTCGTTGGTTGGCAGGAGTAAATATTTAAGGTGCAGAAATCTGATACACATGTGACACACGAGCCCTTTTCAGGAAAAGCAAGCAACTCTACAAATGGGTAGCTTTTACCCCCAGAGGAAAAAGGGCAGACAAAATGCTACACCATTAGAAGGATTCACTGCTAAGGAAAATCTTTGTCCTGGAGAAGTTGGTTGATTTTCTCAAGAACTCGATCAAGTCTTCTCTCTTCTTCTTCCTTGCATTCTAGCATCTTCTTGTGGCGTTCTAGAATTACTTGAACAAATTCTTGCTCTAAAGCAGTAGAAGGATGTTTATTCAACTCTCCCTGGCTGTTATCCTGATCCAGTTCTGGCTTCGACAATGTATCTATTTCTGCGGACATTCCTTCTATCTGATTTCCTTTCTTATCCAATTCTGCTTCCCTGTCCTTCCTTCTTGCTGCAGCTTGCAATTCTCTCTCCAGACTTGTTGTCCTTGTTGAGATTACACTCTTCTCTGCCAAAGTAATTTCTAGCTGTTTTTTCATCTTGTACCCTACCACTACCAATTCTGACCTTAAGAATCTACAGTCAAAACCTTGTTTCTCCAAATTTTTTATCACCTTTACTAATGACTCCACATGTTCGGGTGCGACACTTTTGTCTATCGAAACTATGTCCCTTACCTCAAAGAGGAAAAGCCAATACTGACAATATAAGAATTCATTTTGCTCTGATTTGTTAGGAAATTCAAGAATCACCTTCGGATCTTGAGGAAACACTCTAAAGATGTGGGGGTAACACTTCTCCATCAATTCCTTCACTGGCATTTTTTCACTTCTTTGCATTGGTCCAGGTTCCAATTTGTTATCTTCCTTCAGCTGCACTAGGTACGCATGTACTTCCATGGGGTTCTCTGGATCAATTTGGACATGTACTTTCTGTTTCTTTGATGGTGGATTTGCTACAGTGTCTTTTCCTTCCTTCACCTACATCAGAATTCCAAAATTCAAACAGACAGCACAAGCATGACTTTATACTTAGCTAATCTATGTATCTTCTATGTACGGTAGCAATACTGAAGCAGGATTGTGAGTTCTCCTGTGTATTTGTCCTTTTAGATTTAAGGTTTCAACATAACTTTTCCTATTCTTGATTAGAAATCAAGATATTAAGGTGGTGGTATTTATTTAATTATAACTTTCTATTGTATTTGATTCTCTCTTGACACTACAGATTTTTTTTTTGAAAAAAACAAAATTTTAATTATATTGGGCCAAAACATGTTGGAATTGAATGTTTTTTACATCAATGTCAAAATAGCACGCTGATATTTCTCTTTTTTATGAATTATATATTTATGGTCACAAGTAACAAACTCCTCTCGAACTATTCGTCAAAACACAGATAGCCCCTAAGCAAATTATAAAAAGCTAGTGATGGGAATTTAATAAAGTCTCTATCAAGGAAATCTAGGTTTCATCCGATTGGTATTAACTCAAATGAATTTATTTAATCTAGATGTTAATTATATTTATTTTGACAAAAAAAACCCTTCCATATCTTATCAATGATTAAATTTTACCAAAATTGTTCCAACCAGTGCCTGTCCACTGGTCCACCACAGAGATAAGATGGTTGATACACACATGCATCTAACATGTCTTGAGTTAACATCATTTGGATGGATATCTAGGTCTAGTTAACATAATCACCTAACTATATTCCTAATTATGTTTAGGACTAGTGATGCCAAATAATTTGTTCAAGGTTTTGGCAGTTTCCCTATATCTTATACTATAATCCCCCCCCCCCCCCCATAATTTTGTTTGGAATTATCATAGTTGTTTATTTTTCAATAATCATCACAATGATTATAATTTTGCTGAATGCTTAGAAACACTTTCTACATGTTGAAATTTAGTATTTAATTTATTGCAAATAATTATAATTGGTTTTTAAGACAATGTTTGGTAAGAAAAACTCGTAAGTGTTGATAAAATCCATCCCAAAACTAAGCTCAAGTATTTCTTTCTTTCTAGGAGCAATAACAAATCTTTCTTCTAATTTTACTCTACCTTGAAGTATATTTATTTATATATGTATATTGCATTTTAATAATATTGGATTTTAGATGTTAATTAAATAGTTAATGAATCATTAACTGTCCATGGTATATATAATATTCAACAAAGATTAACAGCAGATTTTGAGATTACTGTGGATGATGTTTATAATAGGTGCTTGTATAGCATTGGGTTGAGGCTATGGTTCATGGTAGAATTGTGGCTTTTGTTGGTGGAAGCAGCCAAATTTATTCATCAAGTCGTATGAAAAAAGGGGAATGATCTATATTTCATGTGAAAATATTAAGCAAAATTGAAGCTTGTATAAACTTAGTCCGAGGAATTGCAAGGATCTTTTAGTGAGCTATTTTTCAGTTTGTTGAAGGTTGGAAAATTGCAATTTGGACCTCTTTTTGTTCCATCTATAACTAAGTAAAATATTTAATGCAAGGTCATTCCTCTGACAAAAAATTAAGTGAAGTTTGGATTTGGGAAGGACACTCTCCACATATATATGACCACAAGCCGTTCCTATATATGCAGAACGAAAACAATACATAGATACGTAAATCAATCTGCATGACATGTAGGCTTGCAAGATACTGTAATGCATAAAACAAACAAACCAACCAGAACACCTCCTGCATGCAGCAAACATGACTGGTTTGATGAAAAGGGGGGGGAGGGGGTTCTTTCTAGCATTATCTAAAAAATAAGATAGCCACATTCACCTACTTGTTCACTTTACCTCCAAAACATAGTTTTTTTTTTTTTGAATAATAATAGCAATTGTTAGTAGTGACCTATCAAAGTAGAATTATCTAGTTTGATATTTTTATCATCAAAATCCGGTTGAGAAAATAGCAATTCTACCATCGGTTTTGCCATATAAGATATGCCCCTACAGCAATTTACCAGTTCAGAGAATTAACCCAGTTTTCAGTTTTTAAAACAGTTGAAGAACAGTTTAATGCGTCCTCCATAAAAGCATGCCCATCTAAGATGTTTGGCTATAAGATATGCCCCTACAACAATTTACCAGTTCAGAGAATTAACCCAATTTTCAGTTTTTAAAATAGTTGAAAAACAGTTTAATGCGTCCTCTATAAAACATGCCCATTTAAGATGGTTGGCTTTTCCAGTGCCTTCACAATATATCACAAATTTGAGTGGGTAAGTTTTTAAAAATGAAATAAATATACCAGATGTGATTATCTAGTGCTTTACATTATTTTTGTTGCATGAAAGGTTATGATCAAGGCATACTGTTCAAGTGCATTTTTAATCCTAAGTGATTTCAGCATCAACACATAATATCAAATTTTAAGGATTCCGTTTCTTTCTGTTCATTTTCCCTGGAGCTATACAATCCACAAGGAAGCAGTAACACAACAGATGAATTTAATATCGTTGGGGTTTACCAATCATATGCCAAGGCATTTATTTCCTAAGATAGGAAAGCAATGTTCTCAGGGTAAAATCTCTAAAAGTAAATGCATCCCACCCGATAATATCACTAAGCTCACAAAGATAGTGCAGAAGAAGTAACTATCACAAAATAGAATATTCATGAGAAGGAAACTCTAAAAAATCCAACTTACTTCGACGGGTTGGCTGAGAGTAACTGAGGGTATGTGACGTGCATTAACAGGTTTGCCACCACGCTCTGAATATTTAGGAGCTTGGCCATCAGGAATACTAGGGAGTGTAGCTGAAGATGAACCTCTTCCTACAAACCCTGTTATATTTAATCATGTACTTGCTTAGTGGTGGAAATTTAGAAATCACGATGACACTAATGGTGGGAGCAACAATTCTATCATATCAAATAAATCATTTGATCTCTTCATCAAGAAATCAACATAGACATATAAAAAAAACTGAATACACAAAACCAGTAGATATTTACTTCATGCGAGCAAAACCATCATTTTTCATTCAACTTAAAAGAGAAAATTCCCATTTGGAAGTACATAGAGGTTATGGTTGAGTATACCAGTAGGACATCCTATAAGTTTGCGTCTACGTATGCTCACCATCTCCACATCCACTCCTATAAAAAGGCACGAAGGTGCAGTTAATGGCTCCAAACATTGAATGACCACTATCTTTATTCTTAATCAAAAAGGGCAAACCATTTATGATAAAGTTAATTTTAACAACCATAAACGATATAACCACAACGAATGAAAAACAAGAAATGATGTTTACCAAATAAAAAACTCTTAAATTAAAGAGCAAAAATAAGGAAAAAATAAATGGAGCTCATATGAACAGCTAAGCAAAAAAATTGATAAAGCATTGAGCATTTGATTAATGACGAAGTAACACAGTATTCACAACGAAATGGCAACAGCGGCAAGCACGTTACAGTATAGATTATCTATACTTAAGCCAGACAACCAATGCCAGTCAAATAATCAAACAAATGCAGTTCAGTTAAATAAAACAGCAAGAATCACGCCATTAAGCAGTCATTAATAGAACTAACTTGCCTAACAAGCATTCACAAGGTTGAATATTCTTTCAGAATCCTAAGTTAGAAGAAATATCAATAAATCAAGAAAAGGATCAACAAAAGCTTAGGCCATGACATAAATCTACACGGAAAAAGAATGAAAGATAACGATAAAAGTGAGTCACGGGCAAAGATGCAATATTTCATAATGTAAGCAAGAAAACTGCTATAACCAAGAAGGGTCAAGCAATAGTTGCATCTATGTTCATGATTCAAGAAAATACAGCATGGGGAAGCAAAAAGATAAAAAATTATGAGAAACCCACATTATAAAAAATCCCATTTTTTACAAGAAAAATTATATATATAGATAAATAAAAAAAATCACCGCCCAAACTTTGCAAGACAAGCGGGGGGGCATGCAACCTTTCAAGACAGAAAGAGAAAGAAAGGGTGTTGGGTTGGGTAAAACCTGAGACAAGCAGAATGCGATTGTAGCAGCGTAGAAGCCGAGGAGCATTACCTCCGTCCGGTCTACAGTGGTGTAAAGCGAACTGACGCTTGGATTTTAATCACCCACCACATAGAACTCCATGATGCTTTTCAACGGGAGCATTCCTGGGCTGTGTCGGGTGCTCTAAAGCCGGCCTAAGCTGGTGGTGATTTTATAGAAAGCCCGTATACATAAAGGCCTTAAACATGTCCAAGGTGAGCCCAATTGTTAACGAGCTCGGTCGAATTTATTTATTTTTATAAAGGTTATTCATCTTTCAAGATTTTTAATCCAACTATGTAATTTAGTCCATTTATACAGTTAATGTAGCTGTTTGAATGTTACTTTTGAGGTATTATTTGAAAATATAATTTTCATTGAAAAAATATCACAAAAAACCACCAAATAAAATTAAAAATTATAACAAATTTGGATATATAATTGTTTCTTGGCGAAAACGAACAAACTAAATAGAATATAATTTTTACTTGTAGCGGCTTTAAAATTTATTTGTCTGGATTCGCGGTTTTTATGACCGTGTTATTTTTTAAAAAAAAATATAAATTTATTTAGGATTCAATTTCAAATCCTTACCATTACAAATTTACAATCAGCACTAATTCCTATCAAAGTTAATCTAAGATTTTGTTTGAAATTGTGTTTGAAAACTATTTTTGAAAAAAATTATTTTTTTATTTTAATTTTAAAAATTTTGATGTTATTTTTATATACCAATGTCAAATTTTATTTTAAAAAATAAAAAAATATTTTTATATATTTATAAACAAAATTTTTTTTAAAAAACAGCATAATTATAGTTTCAAACAAGTATAAATAAAGTATGTTATGGTGATAATTTATGTTGTTGTTTTTCCAATTAACGAGTAAAGATTTATCAAAAGTTTATTTAATATTATAATAGCAATTATTTTCAGAGTAATTTTATATTAAAATAATTTTTTTATAATAAAAAACAAAATATAAAAACACTAAAAATAATTTATTTATTTTAAAAAAAAAAGAAACATTATTAAGCATTAAATCAAACGCTACTGTCCTCGACGCAGGTTGGTTTGTTTTGCTCTACTTCTCACTTCTCGCACCGTCTCACCTTCACTGGGAAATGCCTCCTGTGAGCTTAAATCGCCTCCTCTCCTCCGCTCTCAAGAAACCCGGACTTGTCCTCTCTCCACTCCCACCTCTAACCATTCTTCAAATCACCGACCATTCACTCTACCACCAGCACCGCCCATTCTCCGAAAACCACCAATCCCAGCCACCCGAAATCCCATTCCTCAAAACCCCAACTCGAACCCCGCTAGAAACCCAATTCGAAACATGGACCCAAAACCTCAAACCGGGTTTCACCCCGACCGATGTCGATACAGCCATCCGGGCCCAGTCCGACCCGGATCTCGCTCTCGACATCTTCCGTTGGACGGCGCAGCAGCGTAATTACAAGCACAACCACCTCACCTACCTGACCGTGATCAAAACCCTGATCAGCGGCAGGCTATACCGCCAGGCAGAGGCCCTAATCGAAGAGGTGATTGCTGGTGCTTGTGAGATGAGTGTTCCTCTCTATAATTCAATGATTCGCTTCTGCTGTGGCCGTAAGTTGTTGTTTAATCGCGCTTTTGATATCTATAAGAAAATGTTGAAATCAGAGGATTGCAGGCCCACATTAGAAACTTACACGTTGTTGTTTAATTCGTTGCTTAGGAGATTCAATAAGTTGAATGTTTGTTATGTGTATTTGCACGCGGTGAAATCGTTGACGAAGCAAATGAAGGCGTCAGGAGTGATACCCGATACTTTCGTTCTCAACATGATTATCAAAGCATATGCCAAGTGTTTGGAAGTAGATGAGGCTGTGAGGGTATTTCGTGAAATGGGGTTGTATGGTTGCGAGGCTAATGCTTATAGTTATGGTTATCTAGTGAAGGGGCTGTGTGGAAAGGAGAGAAGTGGGCAGGGTTTAGGGTTTTACAAAGAAATGAAGGGTAAGGGGTTGATGCCCAGTGGGAGTACTTGTATGATTTTGATCTGTAGTCTTGGGATGGAGCGGAGGTTCGAGGACGCCATTGGGGTGGTGACTGACATGTTGAGGAATTCAATGTCGCCTGATCTGTTGACTTACAGGACAGTGTTGGAAGGGTTGTGCAGGGAGGGAATGGTTGATAAGGCTTTTGAGTTATTAGAGGAGTGGAGGAAGAAGGATGGATTGATGGGTGAGAAGAATTATAAGAGTTTGTTAAATGGGTTGCATTTTGTAAGTCGGCAGTAGATTCCGATCTCGCTTTTAGGATTTGATCCAATTGTTTGTGTTGGCAACTTTGTTGGATGTGAATTCCTCTTTAAATCAGACGCAATTGTCTGCTTGAAGATGGAATTATGAGCTGCAGTCATCCATACGTACAATATCATTGCTTGAAGCAGATTGGATACTGTATTTTGAGCATCTTGTTCAAAGTTATTGGATGTGCATGGTGATGATAGTGCTGCAGGAGAAGAGGTAGTTGGTACTTCTGCCTTTTAGGAATAGGATAATACTATCTTTCCCATGCTGAATGTAGACTGTCTGAGGACTGAGAAACCATTACAATAAAAAAAAAGGGAGGTATTGCAAGTGAAACTCAAATTTTGGACATGTTAGAGCTGGCTTAGTCTTCTGTGGAAATCATATGTTCTGGACATGAACTTCTTTACTTCAGTAATGGGAGGTATTGCAAGTGAAACTCAAATTTTTGCTGAACACATTCATCGCGCATCCTTTGTTTTTTCTTTGTTGTATCAGTACCATCGGACTGATGGTTTAAGATTGAACAAAAATGACATTGCATATTCGCTATCATTCCTACTGTTCTCCCATTTCATGCATGGATTAATGTATTTGGATTGAAGTTGTAACTGAATTTGGTAGAGCAGTTCACGTTAGGCCAATTCTCTAGTCCTGTAGCATCTGAAATCTTCTTCAGCAGCTGCATGTGATTGCCCAGAGTGTCCTTTTGCAAAGCAGCCAGATGGTTCAAATGTAGTTTCTGTCTTCATGGATGTTCAAAAGCCTTTTGAAAAAAATAACTATTTTAAGTTGTTATTTTTTTGTATTTTCAGATTATCTTAATGTATTGATATCTAAAAGTATTTTTTAAAAATAAAAAATATATATTATTTTGATGTATTTTGAACATATTTTGAAAAACAACCTCAAAAACACTCCATACCAGCCCCAAGTCTACAAAAATGTGCTTCTTTTATTTTTTTTAAAATCAATTATTTGTAGTGTTTTATTATTGGAATGATGTGTTGATATTAAAAATATTTCTTGAAAAAATCAATTATTTTTAGTGTTTCTATTATTATAATGTATTAATATTAAAAATATTTTTTAAAAAATTAAATATTTTAAAAAGCAAGCCTATAGAGCTTTATAAGGTTTTCAAGAGTTTTTTTGGCATTTTGATCGAAAATTGTTTAACAGTGTGTTTTTGGGTGACAAAAACATGAACCTTGTTCTTTATCCACTATGGTGGTTAGAATCTAGAAATCAAAACAACTATGATATATGACATGTTGTATACTCCATTAACTCGAGAATAAAAATATAGGCTCATGTAAACTATTTTTTCATGGGTCAAATGTGTGGCTTAGCTTACCAGGCCCAACAACATGTGATCTCAATTTGTTTTTCAATCAATACCTTTTTACATGTCTTTTTCCAGCATAATTTTAAACTTTATTTTTTAATCAATATCCATTATTTGTAAATTTTTTGACTCATTAACATTTTTTAAACATTTTTTTAATTATACCGGGTATTTATTTTTTAAGGAGATTAGTATCATTTATTTGTATTTGTTTTTATATTTTATATCAATTAAATGTATCTTTAAAAACTAAAAAAGATTTGAGACAACATTTTTTTATTTGCTCTTGCTGTCATATTTTATTTACTGTATTATTAAATTAATCTATACTTTTTTTAGTCTGGCCCGTAACAAGGCCACCAATCTATGTCTTGTGATCAATCTAAATTGACTTCAACCTATACGTCGATTGCAACACCCATAATACAGGCCTAGACCCGTTTAATACCATTCCGGGTCCTGGTCCGGGTCTAATAAATATGGTTCGTGCACCTCATCCGAGTTATATAAGGAGTCTCCGTCTCCCACTGGGCGTCAAACAGAAAACACACTTCACAGAGAGAGACCGCAATTTGCAGAGATGGGCTTCAGTTGCGCATCCAAGGCGACCGCGATTTTCCTTTTGTTAGCAGTGTCAACGCTGGGTAATTTATCTGTGATATTTATCTAGATCCAGTCATTATCAGCTTTCCTCTTTCTGATCTATAAATTCTCACTCTCGCCTCTCGCAGTTTCCGCAAAGAAGTCCGGCGATGTGGCTGAGTTGCAGATCGGCGTGAAGGTAACTAGTCATACGTCTCTGAATAATTCTGCTGCTTCCTTTTTTTTTCCAGGGTTTTAAATATAAGAAGAAAAACCACGAGACTTACATTGGTCCCACTAATATAACATTTCAATGGTATTGTTTGAGTTTTTTTTCTTGACATATTTTCTTATATTTTGAATCTCTTTTTATTTATTTAATTATTTCAGTACAAGCCCGAAACTTGTGAAGTTCAGGCGCACAAGGGAGATTCAATCAAAGTACACTATCGAGTAAGTCAGATCGCAGTTTTTGTTTGATATTTAACCTATTTATTCATTAGACCTTGCATTATTGCGTGCAGTAATGAAGTTGTAAGATGCTAACAATAAGAATAGTCTGCCTTGCATTGTGATATTTGTTGAATTGGAATTCGTTTTAGCTTCATCTAGGTTTAATTTTATTTTCGGGAGGATTTGGCGAAATGCATCTTGCAGAGTGTAGATTGGTAATTTGGATCTCAGGAATGTCGTATAGGCACCCGAACTACGGTGACGCACCTGTGACGGGTCTGCTAATTTTAGAAATTATAAATTTGGTGATTAGTCGTATACCTTTGTCGTGTCTTCTATGGATAATGTATAACTGGCTGTGTCCATGGCTGTTTATGTATTTAAGGAGCTCAGGCCTCATTTTAAAAAATAAAAAAGATAATTTTGATGCATTTTTTTGTGAAACGCCATCTTTACCATATTTTTTAACAGGCACGAAATCTAATGGCGCCTGTGACTTATGGTCCCCTTGAATATTGAACAAGCCTAGATGCATAAGATAGATGATTGTTAGTTCTGTTTATTTATTTATTTCATTGAGTTCATTTTCACAATTCCACCTATCAGTTATTTTGTTGATATCATAGGTTTTTTTTCTTCACAGGGAAAACTCACCGATGGAACAGTTTTCGACTCCAGCTTTGAAAGGGGTGATCCTATTGGGTTTGAGCTTGGCAGCGGTCAAGTTATCAAAGGTCTAAGCTAGCAGTCACTGCTTTAATCAATCTTTTGGTTTCTTTCCTCGTATACATGATGGTTTGCATGGAAATTATTTAGGCTGACGTAAAATCCATTCACTGCAGGATGGGACCAAGGATTACTGGGAGCATGTGTAGGTGAGAAACGAAAATTGAAAATACCTGCAAAACTTGGTTATGGGGAGCAAGGATCCCCTCCTACCATTCCTGGTAATATATTATTTCCCTCTCTCTTATTGAAACTCTTCATACTGTTTTTGTGCCCGTTTGTCTAAGAGTGCAAACTGTGTTTTGTTGAAAACGCAATTTGCACTTATAAATATGTGTTTGGTAAATATATAAAAAAAATGGTTTAATTATGGGGTCCACCATCTTTTATCTTTTAACCAGCGTTTCATGGAAAGCAGTAATTTACTACTTTCCGTGCGTTACAATTCAATAAAGAAGTGGGGCGCAGCTCACGGGGCTGGAATACATATGTATATAGGGGGTGGGCTGGAATATATATATATATAGGGCTGGGTGTATATATATATATATATTAAAAATTTAAAAATTAATTACAATAAATAAATATATTAAAAGAATATCACAATATAATTTTTGTCTCGTAATTCTAATTTTATTTTAAATGAAATTTTACGATTGTTCCAGGATCACAGAGGCTTTCACGTATGGATTTAGTTTTGATGAAATTACAAGTAGTTTGATAGGAGAATAAAAACAAGTATTTAATTTACTTGAATTATTAATTATATTTTTTTTATTATAATTATTAAATACTTAAAAAATAATATGTGTGTGTGTGTGTGTGTGTGTTTCAACTTCAAACTCAACCACGGTTTTAACCAAACACTTCACTGTTTATTTTGAAGTAATTTACTACTTTCCGTGCGTTACAATTCAATAAAGAAGTGGGGCGCAGCTCACGGGGCTGGAATACATATGTATATAGGGGGTGGGCTGGAATATATATATATATAGGGCTGGGTGTATATATATATATATATTAAAAATTTAAAAATTAATTACAATAAATAAATATATTAAAAGAATATCACAATATAATTTTTGTCTCGTAATTCTAATTTTATTTTAAATGAAATTTTACGATTGTTCCAGGATCACAGAGGCTTTCACGTATGGATTTAGTTTTAGTTTTGATGAAATTACAAGTAGTTTGATAGGAGAATAAAAACAAGTATTTAATTTACTTGAATTATTAATTATATTTTTTTTATTATAATTATTAAATACTTAAAAAATAATATGTGTGTGTGTGTGTGTGTGTTTCAACTTCAAACTCAACCACGGTTTTAACCAAACACTTCACTGTTTATTTTGAACCGCAGTAAAAGTGTTTTTTTTACAACTATTTTTTTTCAACTACAACAACAACCGTAATACCAAACAGACCCTTCATCAATGAGATGCCGAGGTATCTTTGCCAAGTTGGTATTTAGCTTACTTTTCAAGACGAGGATAATTTATGATTTTGCGAAAATCTTTTGTTTGGTTCTATTCGATAAAACTATATATATATATAACTTTCCTGATTTAACTTTCCTGTCTCGTTACTTGGAATCATGATTGGCATACAGTAATATGTGGTGGTTATATGAAAATTTCAGGTGGAGCAACACTGATATTTGACACTGAGCTTGTCGAAGTGAATGGTAAGACATCAAGTGGAGGGGGGGTTAGCGATAGTGAGCTTTAGTCAGTACTCTGTGCAATGGCTTTTGCCATGGTTACTTGTCACAGTTTTTGGCAGCCCTTGAGGCCAAGCCAAAAAGGTAAAAAAAGAAGAAAAACATCTGAATGGATATTAGTCAAACTTGAAAACATTGAGATAATTTGCTGGTGAATGGATATTAGTCAAACTTGAAAACATTGAGATAATTTGTTGGCTACATTTAATAAATGTGGTTTTATTTGCTTATTTTATCAACCTGTCATTACGTCTCTTTATTTTTCTTAATTTTTAAAAGTCGGCCAATATTTTAATATTTGTTCAAGACACTTTGTTTGTATAACATGAACAGATAATTTTCATGTGAAAGAAAATTGGAGTGTAATAAGATGTCATGTGGCCCATATATGACCAATAATAATAATACAAAAGCAATCCCCCCTCGAGGCGTGAGATGTACACGATTCATCCATGTACATTCAATCACTCCGGAAAATCAAGCCAAGGGAGTAAGGTCCTGAAGACAGATTCGGTCATTCAAATCAAGACAATCAGACCAGGGAATTATTCTTAACGTAATTTAAGAGCGGAGGTGAGTTTTGAAATGTGTTTTTTTGTAATTATTTTTGCATTCCTATTTTTTGTATATACAATGTGATTCATCATTTATTTTATTTTCTTGCGTGATAACATAATCTTAGAAAAAAATACTGTATTGAATTGATTTTTTTATTATATTATAATAACATAATTACTAGGAATAAAGATTTGTGATTTATTTTAATTTATTTTTAATGAGATTATCATGATATTGAAAAACATCTCGATATCATTTTTATGACTGGTTTTGAGAGTGTCTATTTTTTTACCATATATATATATATATTGAAAAATAATATTATTAAATTTGATGAAGTTTTCAGTTTAAATTATGGATTTAACAATTTAATCTAAATTGATTTATATTAATATAATGTAATGTTGTCACAAGAGAGAAAAAAAAAAAACACGGTGTCCATGAAATATTTTTAAAATCAAACTGTATTTAACTTCTTGCGATTTAATTTTAAGCTCTAGCAAGATATATGTGGGGGGCATTTAAAGGTAGTGGATCCAAAGAAGAGATTATATCTTACAATGTGTTAGCCTTGATGCCAGACAATATTTTATATACAGCATAGAAAATTGTTTTCTTGCCTTGATTTGAAACGACATTAAATATGAAATTTGCCTGAGAGTGTGTTTTGTATTACTTTTACTTTTGTGGTTGAGGTTTAAAAAAACAGTTTTATAAAAAATATTTTAATTGCGGTTCAAAATAAGTTTTGAAGTATTTTGTTAAAACTATTATTAAGTTTGAAGTTAATGAAAGACAGTTTCAAGTGATTGGTTACCAAGTTTTTCATATTGCTTTCAACTTATGAAATTACTTCAATACAAATATATATATATATATATATATATATATAAGAATAAGTTAAAATGTGGTTTTTTTTTTTTACTCTTCTGGATTTCTTGCTTTTTTTATTACTTTTTTTTTTTGTTTCTTGCCTTTTTTTTTTGTTTATGTGAATAGTTTTTTTCTGAATTTTTTTTTCATATTTTCCCATGAAATATATTTTTTTTGTTATACTTTTTTTTCTTTTTCGATTTATATATATTTATTTTTTATAATCAGAGTGTCTAACTAACTTAAACGCACCATGATTAATTCTCGGATCCAACTTTTTCATAACCTTTTTTTTTCCTAGTTTTTTTTCTTGATTATATTTTTTTTCATTTTTTTCCATGAAAATTTTTTTTCTGGTTATATTTTTATAATTTTTTTTCTTTTTTTCACTTATATATATGTGGGGGGGGCAATTAAAGGTAGTGGATCCGAAAGAGAGATTATATCTTACAATGTGCTAGCCTTGATGCCAGACAATATTTTATATACAACATAGGAAATTGTTTTCTTGCCTTGATTTGAAACGACATTAAATATGAAATTTGCCTGAGAGTGTGTTTTGTATTACTTTTACTTTTGTGGTTGAGGTATAAAAAAACAGTTTAATAAAAAGCATTTTAATTGCGGTTCAAAATAAATTTGGAAGTATTTGGTTAAAACTATTATTAAGTTTGAAGTTAATGAAAAACAGTTTCAAGTGTCTGGTTACCAAGTTTTTCATATTGCTTTCAACTTATGAAATTACTTTAATATATATATTAACAATTAGTTAAAATGTGTTTTTTTTTTTTTTTTACTCTTCTGGATTTTTTGTTTTTTCTTAATTATTTTTTTTCTTTTTTACTTCCGGATTATCTTTTCTTTTCTTTTCTTTTTTCATTTTATTTGTTTCTTGCTTTTTTCATTACTTTTTTTTTTTTGTTTCTTGCCCTTTTTTTGTTTATGTTAATAGTTTTTTTCTATTTTTTTTTTCATATTTTCCCATGAAATATTTTTTTTTGTTATGCTTTTTTTTTCTTTTTCGATTTATATATATTTATTTTTTATAATCAGAGTGTCTAACTAGCTTAAACGCACCATGATTAATTCTCGGATCCAACTTTTTATAGTTTTTTTTTCTAGTTTTTTTTTCTTGATTATATTTTTTTTCATTTTTTTCCATGAAATTTTTTTTTCTGGTTATATTTTTATAATTTTTTTCTTTTTTCACTTATATATATATAATCGAGGTGTCCGGGCTAACTTAATTGCACCACGATTAATTCTCGGATCCAATTTTTTTATAATTTTTTTTATTTTTTCCTGATTATGTTTTTTCCTGAACTTGTTTCCATGAAATATTTTTTTTGCTGGTTATATTTTTAATTTTTCTCTTTTTCTACTTATATTATTTCTTTGTTTTTTATAATTGGTATATCCTGGCTAGCTTAAACGCGCTACAATTCATCCCCGGATCCTCTTTTTTTTGTTATAACCAGGGTGTCCAAACCAGTTTATGTGTGCTGACACTAATCCTCGGACCCAATTTTTTTGCTAAAGTGTTGTTCTTATATTTTTGTTTTGTTCACTTATATATTTTTTTTATAACAGGGGTTTACGGGCTAACTTATGCACATCACAACTAATTTCAAAACCAAATTTGTTTTTAAAACAATATGGATTGCTAAAGTGCTTTCATGCTTATATATTTTTTTCTTTAACTTATATATTTTTTTTATAATCATGGTCTCTAAGTCAGCTTGTGCTTTTACTTTTTATTTTTTTACTTATATATATTTTTTTATAACCAGGATCTCTGTGTCACCTTAGGCGCACAATAACTAATCTCCATGCCGATTTTTTTTTGATAACCAGGGTGTCAAAGTCTCCTTGCGTGCACCACGACTAATCCCCGACTAATTTATTATTTTTTCTAAATTTTTTCCTTGTATTTTTTTGTTTACTTATACATTTTTTTCTCTTATCACTATACCAGTTTTTTCCGGTAACTAGTGTCTCCAGGTTAGGTTAAGCACACCATAACTAGTTCCCAAACCGAATTTATTTTTTTAAGCAATATGAACTGTGAATAGTGTGGAAAAAGCACTGTAGCTCCCTACACATAGTATTGTTGATTGCAATAGTGTTTTCCCTCTACAATGTTTTTTTCCCTAATCTTTACTTCTTTTTCTTTCTACCTTTTTTTTCTTATTATGTTTATTTTTTCATTTTTTTTTATCTTTTTATGTTTTTTTTCCCAGGACATTTTTTTGCCCATCATACTTTTTTATATTTTTTTTCTTTTTCCACTTATATTTTTTTTTGTTTTTTTAACCGGGGTATCTTAAGCGCACTATGATTAATTCACATATCCAATTTTTTTGATAACTAGGGTGTTAGACCAACTTATGTGTACCATGACAATCCCTGGACCCATATTTTTTTTTCTAAAGTTTTTCTCGCTGATACTTTTTTTTCTTATAGTTTTATTTTGTTCACTTGTATATTTTTTTATAACCCGAATCTCCAGACCAGCTCAGATTGCTAAGCTGATTTTTTTTTTAAAAAAATATGAATTGCTATAGTGCTTTCACACTTGCACTCTTTTTTTTCTTTCATTTATACATTATAGCTATGGTCTCTCAGCCAACTTAAGCTTAGATATCCCTATAAGACAAGATCCAAGAGTTGGCTATAAATGGTGTATTGATAATTTACTAATTTTAAATTATATTTTTTTGTAGTAATGTTGTGGGTGCGTCTTTGGGCACGACATCAATTTCAGAGCTCATGCGCATTTTGGATAGCACGTGCGACGTCATTGAATTTCTAGAAATATATAATAGTTTTTTGTATATTCATTTTATTATGTAAAATGTGTTTAAAATAATATGATGATTTAAAATAATATCATGGTATCAGAGGTGTTTTCAATTTTTTTTTTCATTTATGTGCATAGTACAGTAATTATAATACCCTTAAATAACACAAAAACCAAGAATTGTCAGTGGGGGTGTCCCGATAATTTTACTGTTTTAGTGCACAGTAAAATAACTTTTATAGCCTCGAACAAGACAAAACAAAAGAGTCACTTGTGGTAGTGTTTCAAACATTTCACGTTTAACTATACATGCATAGAAAATAGTTTCACTCTTATTTTACACCACCAAAGTTAAACTTATCATGTTTTTTAATGCGACTTGCATTTAATACAAATAAAAATAACAATAAAAATTAAAAATCTAAACAAAGAGTAAAGGTGTATAGATACAAATAAAAAATTTTAAACTATCTTAGAAGGATAAAAAAAAATCAAGGGATTAAAACAAAATTAAAAAAAATAAAAGAATAAAAACCAAAATATAAAATACAAAATTATGTATTAAATCTAGATAAAAAAAAATTAATCCTTGCGGCGGAGCGTGGGTTTATGGCTCGTGTATATATATATATATATATATATATATATATATATATATTATCATTTAAATATTTAATAATTATTATAATAAAATACAATTAATGATTTAAGTAAATTAGACACTTGTTTTATTCTCCCATCAAACTACTTGTAATTTCATCACGAACTATAAATCCACACGTGAAGGCTTCTGCGATCCCAGAACAACATATAGTAAAATATCATATGAAACAAAATTATAATTGTGAGACAAAAATTATATTGTGATTTTCTTTTAATATATTTATTTATATTTTAATTATTTTTAAAATTATTTTAATATTGAAAATATATTTTTTTACAAGAAAATATAATAAATAATAAACCACTCCCTGCAAAGTATAATCCTGTAGAATATAATAAACCCACCCTGCATGTAAAATATAATAAATAGTAAATAATAATACTCTTAGGCCCCCAATGCAGCAACTAGAGACGCGTGAAAAACAACAAATTATTATTTTTCACGAAACCGATATTGACAAATTTTTTTAGATAGAGCCCACACTATATTTTTAACTTTTCAGCTATTACCAAACACTAAAATTACCTGTTTTTTCTCAACCTCCGATGTGGTCACATCCCCAAATACCTTCTAAAAGATACAGGTTGCCCTGAATGATACAAGGATTTTTTATTTTTATTTTTAATCTTGACAAGCACATTGTGCACAAATTTCAACCACTAAATTACAATTTAAACATCAAAAGTGAAATGAGTAACATGATTGAAATTGTTTTTGAAAATATTTTTTATTTAAAAATATATTGAAATGATATGTTATTTTTTTAAAACAAAATTATTTTTAACATTAACATATAAAAATAATTTAAAAATATTAATTTAAAATAAAAAATATTTTGAAACGTGATGATAGGACAAAATTCAAGATTGACTCGTACTGGATCCGACTTTCAATTTATTTATTATTTTTTAAAAATATTTATATAAAAAAAAACTAGAGGTTTACTATTTTAATTCCTAACCCAGACCTCTGAGCTATGGTTTATCTGGCAGTATATTCACTAAAAACAATTTTAACTAGTTAACTAATGTTTTTTAGTTTTTTTATGTATTAATATCTAAATAAATTTTAAAATATAAAAAACCATTATTTTAATTTATTTTTAATTAAAAAATATTATAAAAACTAATATCAACGGTAATGCCAAATAATATACAAATAACCCTCAACTTCAAACCAAGAGAAATAAATAAATATAAAAATCCAATTGCCTCTGGGGATCACCGTTGTTTCTTGATCTTTCTCCATCATTCCCGATATTCAACACAGCGAAGACCCCCCTGGTACAATCCCAGCCATCAGCTAAACCAACCGGTAACCACTACGTGGTCTAGTCAAAAGAGCAACACTTGTAACTCTTTTTGTTTGATGAATTCATGTGTTAAGAGCTTGGAGAAGTCCTTCTACTTGCATATTTGTCTCAATATGACCACTCATCAATCAATTACCTTAATATAAGTATTTTCATCGAATCCTAGACACTCAATATGTTAAATATACTGAGTTAGCCTCATAATCTGGTAGAGTGTGTGTGCTCATTCAACATTAATTTTCACTTAAAAGTACATTATATTTTTTATTAGAGTTATTTTTTACATTACTACATCAAAATAATTAAAAAAACACTTTAAAAAATCAATTTGCTTTTTTTTTTCAAGTAAGATACACTTTTTAAAACATCCAAAATAAAATCTACAACACTGTAAAACAAGTTTTGAGGTTCATCGTTCTTTTTTTTAATCAAAATTTATATTGGCTTAAATTACTCATCCACACCACATTTTAGCTATAAAAATATATTAAATATCGACATTTTTAATGATACACACGATAAAAATAAAAATTTATCCTCGAATCATGAGTTTTTTTCATAAATAAATTGTAATATAAAACGAGTTTTAATGACTTTAAATTATAATTATATTTTGTAGCTCAAAATAATTTATTTTTAGAGAAGAGATACAATATTAACCGTAGAATCCACAAGTTAAGGATGAGAATCTTAACTTTAGATAAAATAGAACTTTATAATAAATTTTAAAGTCAAATATTATTTTTATAGGAGTGAAAAGTTAAAAAAACACTTATATCAAGTAACTGAAGCCATACCAGACAAAAACTTAATACTATGAATAAAAAAGAAAAAATAGCAGTAGCATATTACAAAAACTAATCGAGGACGGACCATATTGAGAAAGGTATAAAAGTAGAAGGACTAATGAGCTGATAAAAGTAAACTTTGATTTTTTATTTTTTTTTGGAATCATTCGACCTTCGCTAACAAGCTATCTAAACCCTCGTAGAAGTCTCTAGAACCCATTTATATCTCTCGTATACAAAAGAGAGGCCTTCGCCTTCACGCTCCTCACTGACTCCAATCACCAGCAAACTTTCAGCTCTTTTTCTCTCTGCTAGTTGAGATCAGAACAACGTCGTTTCACGATTCCCGGCGGCAATGGAAGAAGACTTCGAGCTTCCAACCGGAGACGAGATGATGATGAACGACGATAACCAGCTTGATCTCCCAGACGACGGTCCGACACTGAAGGTAGGTGAAGAGAAGGAGATCGGCAACCAAGGCTTGAAAAAGAAGCTTCTCAAGGAAGGTGAAGGCTGGGACACTCCTGATAACGGCGACGAAGTCGAAGGTATAAATCGAAAGAGATTATCATTTGATATTTCTTTCTTTTCTCTGATTTATAATTTTATTTTATTTATTTTTGACAGTTCACTACACGGGGACACTTTTGGACGGAACTCAGTTCGATTCGAGCAGGGATAGAGGGACGCCGTTCAAGTTCACTCTTGGTCAAGGTCACGGTTTCTTCCCTTTCCTTTTACGAGAAATGATGTTTGAAATAATTACTTATCTATTGTTAATGCTGTTTATTAACTATATAACTTTCAAATGTGACCTCCTAATTATTATCATTCTATGAACGATTTTTTTAGAGATTCGCAACTGTTTCTGTGAATATTTTATAACAGAAGTGATTAACGAGGCATAATGAATGGAAACTGGAGTATAGAAGAACGCTATGTAAATGGTAACTGAGAGATTAAGTGCTCAGAAGAAAAAATTGGCAAATGATTAGGAAGGAGCTAACCCCGAAGAGAAAATCGGGAAGACGGATTAAAAGAGTGGTTGATGTGTGAGTAGATTTGATTCGATGATTATGAAAGACCAATTACGTTGGAAATGAAGTTTTAACATAAGCTGCTGTGAAAAAGCTACAAGTCATGAAATCCTAAAGCATTGCGCTGTAGAAAAGGGCATGGTATTTTTAGGACAAGTAGCTGGGTGAGGCTAGCGAGGATGATTACCTTATAGATCAGCAAACCTATCAATAGAACAATAGTGGCTCTGTTTCACAGTATGAAAGATTTCCAAGATGTTTATATACACGCACTAGTTACAAAATTAACTTCAGATCTAAGAAATAGCCTTAACAAAGTTAATCTTTGATGAGGAAATCTAGAGGAATAATATTTGGAGCTGAAAGTCATGGAAAAATCAAAATCAGTCTGTAAGGCTTGCATGAGCGCACACATTAACATGAAAGTGTAATAAATTATGATAAAAAATAAGCTACAGTGACCAGTAGCATATGATGCTCTGGAAGCTTTTCTCTTGGAAAATTCACCTGTTGATAGTTATTTAGTCATTTTTTCTATGTTTACTCATGGGTTTTTATTTTCCCAATGGCCTTTGCTAGAACATTTATATACGATATTAATATAGACCTGCAATTGATAAATTTTGTTGTGCTGTCTTGGATCTTCTGGGTTTTGTAAGCATCAAGTTTTGACTGTGTTTTCCGTTTCATATACCTGTCTTGTTGTTGATGCAGGCACATTTTTTATTTATTTTTACCTTCGGTGCTAAATGGAGAGTGATGTTTGGCTTTTATTTTGGATGAGGATCAAGGATGACTTATTCTATGTGTTTCTTCTTGTTTCTCTACAGGTCAAGTGATTAAAGGATGGGACCTAGGTATCAAGACAATGAAGAAAGGTGAAAATGCCCTTTTCACAATTCCTGCTGAGTTGGCATATGGTTCTTCTGGCTCAGCTCCAACTATTCCTCCCAATGCGACACTCCAGTTTGATGTTGAATTGCTGTCCTGGAGCAGCATCAAGGACATCTGCAAGGATGGTGGGATATTTAAGAAGATAATTGTTGAAGGAGAGAAATGGGAGAATCCAAAGGAACTTGATGAAGTGTTAGGTATTTTAATCATTCATTACTGATGGATTATTTTGTTTCTGTTATTGCAGTGACTTTAGTGCATTGACTGATGTGCTGATGCCTTAATTATACAGTTCGGTATGAAGCTCAACTTGAGGATGGTTCAGTCGTTGCCAAGTCTGATGGAGTAGAGTTCACTGTTAAGGATGGTCAGTATTGTAAATCCTTGGTGATGTTATCTACTGCCGTCTATCTCAGTGGTGGTGTTAATGTATGAATGTACTATTTGCCAGGTCATTTCTGTCCTGCACTGGCAAGAGCTGTGAAGACAATGAAGAAGGGGGAGAAAGTTCTCTTATCAGTGAAGCCACAATGTAAGCTGTCTTCTTGAAGACCTGGCTGGATTTTAACTAATATCTTGGTCTGCAAAATTCTCTTACCATTGTTGTTAAATTTTTAATTTAGATGGATTTGGGGAGAAGGGTAAACCAGCATCTGGCAATGAAGGTGCTGTTCCACCTAACGCTAATATTCAGATTACTCTGGAGTTGGTTTCCTGGAAGACTGTAACGGAGGTAACCGATGACAAGAAGGTTATAAAGAAAATCTTGAAGGAAGGCGATGGATATGAACGTCCAAATGAGGGGGCTGTTGTAAAAGGTTGGTCTTGAACAATGGGAAAGAAAATTCTTAGCTGCCATAAATTATAGTGTCCAGACCATATAATGGCTGTGTGATTTTGCTGCTTGCAGTGAAATTGATTGGGAAGTTGCAAGATGGCACTGTATTTCTTAAGAAGGGACATGATGACAACGAGTTGTTTGAGTTCAAGACAGATGAAGGTATGTTTCATTGATGTTCTTTCCCCTCTTTCCTCATCACATGCTTTTGCAAAATCTCTCTGACAATTGATGTTTTGACAGATCAAGTAATTGATGGACTTGATAGAGCTTTGGTGACAATGAAGAAAGGTGAGGTGGCCCTATTGACCATTGCACCGGAATATGCATTTGGCTCGTCTGAGTCGCAGCAGGAGTTGGCTGTTGTTCCTCCAAACTCTACTGTATGCTATGAGATAGAGCTGGTTTCCTTTGACAAGGAGAAGGAATCATGGGACTTGAGTACGGATGAGAAGATTGAAGCTGCTGGGAAAAAGAAGGAAGAGGGCAATGTGTTGTTCAAGGCTGGAAAATATGCAAAGGCATCCAAAAGATATGAGAAGGTATCTTTTGCTAAAAACTGCTTGGCATTTACTGAATAATTGGATTTGTGAAATGCTCCTCTTGTGTAGTGCGTATTTGAATATTTGTTGGGCTTTGTTTCAGGCTGTGAAGTATATAGAATATGATTCTTCTTTTAGCGAGGAGGAGAAAAGGCAGGCAAAGGCACTGAAGGTTGCTTGCAACCTAAACAGTGCTGCCTGTAAACTGAAATTAAAAGATTACAAACAGGCTGAGAAGTTGTGCACCAAGGTAAGAGGCATGAAATTATTTCTTAGTCCTGTATCTTGAGCAAGTCTTGCATCGGTTATGTGGATGAAGTTCTGATATGATAACTGTTCAGGTATTAGAGTTGGAGAGTAGAAATGTGAAGGCTCTCTACAGAAGAGCTCAGGCTTATATTCAGCTGGCAGATTTGGATCTGGCGGAGTTTGATATTAAGAAAGCTCTTGAGATTGATCCTTCAAACAGGTAGGTTTTGTATTATCTGGTTGAACAGCTGTGGTTTGTAATTTGTTTCTTCGGGATCCCTTTCGTGTTACTTAATCTTATACATTATATTTATCATTTAAAACTAGGGATGTCAAGCTGGAGTACAAAACTTTGAAAGAAAAGATGAAGGAATTCAATAAGAAGGAAGCCAAGTTTTATGGCAACATGTTTGCCAAGATGTCTAAGTTGGGATCTCTTGAATCTAATGTAAGTCCAGCTTTAACTGGTACTGCTAATTGCTACAATGCCCAAGTTCTTTATTTGTATACTGCGTTGCCTTTATGAAGTAGTATATATAGATCAGTATGTTTATCTAAAGCTGATCCATTTGAATCTGAAGCCGAGCCTATTGAAAAAAAGGAACAATATCAAGTCCTTCAAAAATTTTAATGGTCAGTTGCTAATTTCTTCCCCTTTTCAATTATTAATTCACTGTTTACTCTGTGCATGCAGAAAGCAGAAGCTAAGGAAGCAGAGCCCATGAGTGTAGACAGCGAAGCATGAGCAGAGAGTAGAAGGTTGGCACTGGACTGTTCCAAGAAGGCAGAGTAAAAATTCTAATCATTTTCTTTTAATTAACAAATCAAGGTTTTGCCTTAGTACTTAAGACAGCTTTCTCTGGTGTTTTTCCATTTATGGTAATGGATTTATATCTGCTACCAGTATAAGAAGAATTCATTAACTATCATTGTAAGCACTTTTGCTCCGTTTCCTTCTCTGCTGAACCATACTCATGTTGACGACCTCTTCTCGTTTGCTTTAACTGTTGTGAAAGTTTTCTGGGTTTTACATATGTCGGTCACGTTTCAGTTATATAAGCATTTAAGAGTAGGTTTTATAAGAAACGAGCAAGAGAGGGAGATGGATAAAAGTTAAACGAAAAATACATGAGGCTAAATCTAAATGTGATGCAACATAAAATTATTGGCCGTGCACACCTGCCTGGTGGTAGTGGTATACTTCCCTATCCAGAGGTAATGCCGTTCGCATTTCTGCTGCTTGCATGCCAATGCTATGCCAATTAACGGTTTAAATCTGTCGATGACATGCTTTTATTGTAGTTTTTGCTGCGGCGTTTAAAATGGTCGCGGTGTTTTATAGGAGGGCAAAATGGTATTTTCAACTCTTTTGAACAGGATGAGATGCTCCATGAAATCTTGCTTGGTATCTGGTAGGAGGGTTCTTGTGTCTGCAAAAAAACGAATGGAGGGTAGGCTTATCACATGATTAGTCCGGTGATCCGGTGAGTGGGGTCCTATTTTCGATTTGATTGAGAAAAAAATGACAAAATTAGATCTATAGATTTAACAGAGCTAGATATGGAGACGAGGGATCTTTTAGATTTTTTTAGATTGGTTTAGTCAATATTGAAGTTGGGTCAGGGCCTGTTGGATGCATCCATCACCCAAAATTAACTCATGATAAGTTGCCCTTGTTAGTCTGTATTTTTAATACGCGCGCTCAAAAGTAATAATACATGTTGGGTGTTTATTTTTGAGCACTATAAAGTTACACCCACCACTCGACCCCCATCTATTAAAAATGTTATGGGATTATAATTTTAAAAGAATTATATAGTTTTCATGAATGAATTGAAGTTCATAGAATTTTATAATTTATGAATGGAAATGCAATTTCTTTTTTAATCACAGATTCTATTTTTTAAAGCATGATTTTTTTATTGTTTATCTAAAAAAAATCAAAACTAGATCTGACCAACCCCATGAGCACCCGTCAAACGAAGAAAAATCAAATCTGATGATCTAGATACTCTAGACAGGAAGAGTAGAACAAAATCAAAGCCTCGATCTAAATCCCTTTCCATCCCTAGGCGTTTTCTGCGGCATTCTACCAAGAAAGGACGCCACGGGGGAGAAGCTGTTCTAGCAAATTGAAAATGCACCACTCAGCTGACATCGTACATTCACTCGAGCCCTCTCAATGCAGGCATTCTATTCCAGATGCTTTTAACGTAAAATAAATTTCACTAAATATGACTTATCTTTTGAGTTTACGTTGTGGGTAAACAATCTATGAAATAGCAATAATAAAAAAGAATGGGAATGATAAATGATGAGACAATCCAATGACGCCCGCTTCATCCAACTGGGCATGCTCTTCCGTCACACTACGACACTAAAAGCCACTAAAACGAAGAAACAATGGAGCTGTGAATCGATGCCCTGCACTAATTCGCCGTGACCTCCACCACTCTGGGATTATTTTCAATGACCCCCAGCGTCCTTTACCAAAAAAGAAAAGAACAGAACACAAATCTTTTCCGGGATCAGACGAATAGGTCCCTTCAATCAACTGTGAAACATTGTCTATGGTTCTGAGCAGTGTAGTATCTAATTTGATATGACGGTTAACTCACCTGTTCTCCAATCAAGTCAAGACCAACGACCAGAAAACTGATCCCTTGAAATAAGAGGAAGTAGAAGTGAATTCCTTGGGCAGATAGCAAGCTTCTCAATGAGGCGGTTAACAGTATCAAAGCCAGAGCAAGTTCCTTCCTATACAAACGATTTCTTTTCTTTTTCCCAGATTTCTTGGTCGTTTCTATCTTGTTCAGCGCATCCAGCCCTGATTCCGAGGAAGACCTGTGGAGATTTGTAGTTTCCACCAAAGGGTCAGATTCCTTTTCAGCAAATGCAACCAAGTCTGCCTCTGACGATCTTCCTAATTTCTTTGTGACTACCCACTCATAAGAACTTCCTAGTCGAAACAATCCAGATATCATGGCATTAAACTTGGTCACGGACATGGTGTTCTCAAACAGAAGGTATGGGACTATGAATGGGAATGACCGCGGTGCTGGGAGAATATTCAAGATAGACATCAATCCTGGGATATAACAAACAACCCAAGCTGGAAGCTCTGCTTCTGGTAGGAACATGGAAAGTGGGAGAATGATGCAGAAGAGAGTGAATGAGTAAAAAGGCAGGATAAGCTTCCTTAGCAGGAAGAAAAGAAATATCAGATTCGCTTTCTTGCCAAAAGACACCTGTAATTTGAATCGGGCTGTTAACACAAAATATAGTTGAAAAAAGATTCACTGCAATGGAAAAACATCTTTGACAGAATTTTGTTATCAGTACCTTTGCACGAAGTGTGTCAGCAAAGCACAAGCGGAACAGCTGCATTGGACCTGAATGCCAGCGATGCTGCTGTTTCTTGTAAGCCTCATAGGACTCTGGAAGTTCACAAAGGCACTGCAGAAAGACAGAAAAATATAATCACGTTGTTTATCCAACTCAAAATGTACGGGGGTGATACAACAGAGTTTTCAAAAACATTTTTGAAAAAAAAAAAATATTTTAAATTAAATTTTTTTAATGTTTTTAAATCATTTTCACGTGTTTATGTCAAAAATGATTTTTGAAAAATAAAAAAAAACATCATTTTGATATATTTATGAACAAAAAACACTTTAAAAAATAACCACAACCATACTCGCAAACAGTTTAATGACAAACCTTAACATCATTCAAATATATGAACTTCCATCCACAAAGATGAGCTCGAACAGCAATATCCATGTCTTCAACTGTTGTTCGTTCCAACCACCCGCCGCACTCTTCGAGGGCTTTAATCCTCCAAACACCAGCAGTTCCATTAAAACCGAAGAAGTTGATGAAAACACCATTCACCTGTTGCTCAACCTCAAAGTGGAACGATAAGTTTATGTTCTGCAGTCTTGTAAGCAAGTTCTCATCCTTGTTTACAAACGCCCACCTTGTTTGGACCAGTGCTAAGTCATCCTTCCCCTACAAATTCAGAAACAAATCACTAAAATCATTGCAACAATGCAGATTATTCTCTAGCAAAAAACACGATGGGCAAATCTGGAAAGGCATCGACTTCACAAGGTTACCACATTCAATCGTTGGAAGCTCCTGTGTGCCATCACCGAAACTAATCATGCAACTCTGTGCTAAGTGAAATAATAGCAGATATGCCAAATCAACGGTGCAAGAGAACTTCAACTGTTACACAGGTTCCAGCAAGTGATCATAACTTTACCTTGAAGTAAGGAATAGTTTTCTTCAAGAAATCAGGTCCTGGCTGAAAATCTGCATCAAATATCGCCACAAACTCGTAATCTTTCACATAATCACAGTTCATTGCAGATTTGAGGTTTCCTGCCTTGTAGCCTGTGCGTATGAGACGATGCCTGTACAATATATGCACACCCCTTTGTTGCCATTTCTGTACTTCTGCCTTGATGAGAAGTTGAGCATCTAATTCATCAGAATCATCCAAAACCTGTATAAGCATTCTCTCCTTTGGCCAGTCCTGGACACAGCATGCTGAAATAGATTGCTGGTAAACCTGGATGCCAACCGATGATTATTAGAAATTAATCCACTATCATAAATTCTACTGATAATAACATGACTAACTAATCCACTAAGGTTTATTTGGCATTGGTTAATCAACACATTATATTTTTGTACGAGTCCCAAACTATAATTTATAGTTTTTTAAAACTATTTTATCAAAAACTACTGCAATAATGAATACAGAATATTGTGCTTTATAATGCGATTCAATCCTTTTTTCAAAATGATTTTCAAACTGTTTTTCATTTAGATTTTTTGAAGTGACTTTTTTATGTTTTTAATACAGTAATATCACAAATAAAATTAAAAAATTATTTTATACATTTTTAATTTGAGAAATAGATTCACACACTCAAAAGAACACATACTATAAACAACAAAGTCACTACACTAAACACGTCTAAAGTATTTTATTTTATTTTTACACTGAGGATAAGAAACCCACATCTGCTTGCTTACCTCCCTTTCATTGCACATTGGAATCTGCACCAAAACCATCGGATAATCCTCCACGTTCTCACTACCATCGTACTCCACTGCCGCCACCGGCCGCAGTTTCCTAAACTTGATCCAAAAACACCCTAACATCAACACAACACGATCCACTGACTGAATCAAAAACAAGACAATACACACATTTGTCAAGCTCTGCAGCGGCGGCGCCAAGTAACCAGCTCTTATTTCCAACCACTTGGCATAAGCTCTCTCCACGGCAGCCTCCGCCGACTCCATCGACGGGGGGCTGAAATGCCATCCCTTGAAATAGGCAACTAACTCGAAACACAATAACAAAATCACCAGCAATAAAAACAGTTTTATGATCCTGTAAAGCCGCCGTGACGAGGCTGAGGAATCGGATGGCGAGTCTGTTCTGCTCGTAGCGATCCTGCGATTGGCAGTTCGGAGGAGGTAAACTGAGCCATTGGTTAGCCACGCGAGGGAGGTTGCGAGTTGTTGGAATTTGAGGAGCCAAAGCCAAGACAGCTGGCGAGCACTACGAGTGTGTCCTTTATCGACGGTTGGATCAGAGGTAGTAGGGTTGCTGATCTCGACGGTTAAGAAGGCGGTGGTGTCCGGTTTGTCGAGAAAGCCGCGTTGCTTGTTCCACCATTCTTGAAACTCGTGGTTTTGAGCTTGATTACTCATGGATAAAAAGGTAAAAGAACAAGGCAACGTAAGTGACTCTACTGGCTACTCCTATAATATAGAATCTACGGGAAGGGAAGAGGAAAAAGAGGAAGACAGAGGAGAAGACAGACCATGTGATGTTGATGTATCTGTGTAGTTTCCTATCCGGATTTTTGATCCGCACGCACTAATCACGGTGATGCACTGGGGCGGCCTCAGCTCGTGTTTTAGACGAAACAAAATTAAGTTGCTGGCTATGATTATTTAATTTTAAAAAATAATTAGAGAGATTTCAAGTAATTATATAAATTATAATTATAATAAAATCACTATGAGATTTTTAAGTATTTAAAGGTTTTTTTTCTTATTAATTCTTTTTACTTGGTCTTTAAAAGTGTTTTCAATTAAATTCAAGATATATATATATATATATATATATATACTATGAGATTTTTAAGTATTTAAAGGTGTTTTTTCTTATCAATTCTTTTTACTTGGTCTTTAAAAGTGTTTTCAATTAAATTCAAGATATATATATAGCGATTATTTTATCATGTAAAATAAATACAATATTATTAAAAAAAATATTCATGACGTGATGTGATATTTTATATTTTAAAGTCTTATATTAGTAAAAGAAATTGTTTTTGAAAATAAATTAATACTTTTATTCTATAAAATAAATTTAAATTCGGTGATCTTGGTCTCCTATATATATAAAAAATCATCATCTCATGATGTAAAGTATTTAATTGTCATATAGTTAACCTGCATAATGAGCATTGAGAATTTAATGAAATTAAGTATTAATTTAACTGAATATATTCAGAGGGTATGCGAGTTAATTGAACTAATTCAGTGAATGTAAAAACTAATTAATTAAATTAAAAATATAATAGAATTTAATCATTTACATAGACTAGTCAAATTTTGGATATTGCCACTTGCTTCTTCATGTGGCGCGTGACGAGATTCGTTATAACATGATGATGAATGAACGCGATGGTGGGAAGATAACGATGTCTATTTAGATAGCTTCTCTTGTCTTCGTGTCGTCTTCTGAGTGTGTCTGATTGAGGAGTTCGAATTAGAGAGGTATTTCTAGTTTTAGCATATGGATCCTCAGCCACTGTTTAATGCTTGTTTGGACACGCGGCTGACCTTACGTTCTCATTTTTTTAAAAATTATTTTAATCGGTTGATTTTACAAAATATTTTATAAATATATTATCAATTGAAGAAAAATTAAAAAAATATTATTATAAAAATTATTTTACATGAAACAAATAAAAGATGAAGCTTTATAGTTAGCTTGTCCTGATCCTTCTATGATATAAAAGTTATATTTGATATTGTGATTTAAAAATATTTTTTAAAAAAATTATTTTTATTTTTATTTTAAATTAATATTTTAGTGATTTTAGATCATTTTTATATACTGATATTAAAAATATTTTTAAAAAATAAAAAAAAATATATATTATTTTATTATATTTCTCAATAAATAACACTTTAAAAAATAATCTCAATCATATTCTCAAACACACACTAAACACATACAACATGCATGATCAGAAATAACAGATCATGCAATGCAATTATCAATTCTATATTTGGTTGCTTAATTCTTAAAAAAATATAAATATAATGAATGAATATAATTTAAAAACCAGTTACATTATAAGCACTGTATAAAAAAAACATCCAATCATGTAAGGATCTAGTTGCGTTTTTTATTATAAAGACTAAATTGTATTTTTATAATATACAAGGATAAAAAAATCCAAGGACCAGCTTGTGAATGAAATAAAATTGAGGGACTGCATGGTTTTTTTAGGAAAAATCAATGGCTAAAAGAAACTTTGTGATGCTCTCCGTTGCATTACTTTTTGCAAATATATATATGTATATATATATATTGCACACATAGTTATGTAATAATGCATTTCATCGTACAGATGATTGCCAGGATCTATAGTTTGACAACAACCAGGCGGCAAGTGATGATTACTCTCGGCTTCTCGGTTCTATATTTTGACAGCAGTTAGAGCATCAAGGGAAAAAAATTATTTACAGAAATCAAATTATATATGGTTTTTTAAATAATATAAATATAATATTTTTTGCATTTAGACTTCAATGAAAAAAATCATATAAAAAAATCATTTTATTTTAATATATATAATATTAATATAACTATTTATTAATAATAGCAACTAATACAAGTACAACTAAAATAATTTTTTTGCATAAAAATATATTAAATAACTTTTGGCTCTTTGATCAAAGATACAGAAATAGTTCTTCAACTTAAAACATTTCCAAGGAAAAAATCTATTCAAAGAAGCCAAATTAATAATTCTGATTTTCAAATAGTGTAAATATAGAATTTTATATATTTGCACTCAAATGGAAAAAAAAAAAAACTATTGAGAGAAGTCAATTCTATTTTAATAGATATAATTATTTATTTATAATAAATAACTAATATAGATATAATCAAAATTATCTTTTTACATAAAAATATATTATGCAATTTTTAATTCTTTTAATCAGACATGTATGAATAACCTTTTAATTTAAAAATATTATTTTAACTCTTCAATATATCTTTTTTCTTTGAGCTATGAAAATAAAAATATTTTTTTTTGTCCTTTTATTTTATTTTATTTAACTCTTTCATTAAGGTTGCTCTTAAAGTGGCAAAGCCAATTATTATAGTATATACTGGATAGCTTGCCCATATCATTTGCCGTTTGATATTCCTAGAGTGTACAGAAATAATATTTAAGCAGCGTGAATATGTGTGTGTATAAAATCAATGGCTCCGCGTCATAAATAAAAAATAAAAAATGGGAAAAACAATAATCTAGAAAACACTTTTTTTTTTGTGAAAGGAAAAATCCCATAGAATTTGGGGGAAAAGAGAGGAAGAAAACATTCGAGGATGAAACCTAAAAACAACGAGCTAGAAAAGAGGAAGAAAAAACAAGCAAATATATGTTAGTCTTTTAAGTCCGGGTTAATCTTTTAAAGTCATAAACCATGAAACCTCAAGCTTAAACTCAACTAATAAGTTGAGTTTAAAAATAAAATAAATTCAATGTTAAAAGGTGAAATAGAAAAATTTGATCAGAAAAAATCGTGTTAAAAGTGCAAAGTCTAACAATGAGCACTGAGAAAAACTAAGGTAATATCAGTCCAATTTAATATTACAAGGTGAAATAAATGAACTTAATCTAATTAAAAAAAACATTTTAAAAGAGGTGGATCCAGCAAAGAGAGAAATTTTTCAGGACAACTTGTGTTGATCTTATAGAGTCATGAAAGTCTCTTCAGAAGCGGGGGAAAACAACGGATGGTGAAAGAAAAACAAAATAAAATAAGTCAAACAACTTAACTTCAACAACCTCACAAAAAGAAAACTAGAACAAATTATGAAACTTAAAACTCAATAAATCAAAACTAGGTGATGAAAATGAAAAAATAATTTTTAAAAAGGATAAAAAATAAAAAGTTAAATCGAGGTAATTATAAAAGTGGAACGAATAATGACTATATATGACAAACACAAAAAAAATACCAAAGCAAAAATCCTAATTATATTTTTTTTGAAAAAATCAAAAATTAAAATAATGAGGATTAAATCACGGTAGAAAACTTGACTGGAAGAAAAAAAATAGAAATTAAATTGAAAAACATATGAAGGAAAATATAAAAAGAAGAGCAATAAAAAGTGAGGATCAAATTCATAAATAAAATAGAGATAAATTAAATTCTAATGGATGAAATAAAATAATGAGCGCAAAGGATAAAAAAAATTAGTAATTGAAAGAATGAAGACCAAATTGAATACAAAATTTATAAAAAATAAAATAAAAAAGGATGAAATTGAAACAAAAAAAAAACTTAAGAACCTTTAAAATAAATAGAAATTAAAAGAATAAGTATTGACTTTAAAATAAAAACAAACTTGATGACACGTCTAAATTTTTGAAGGCTCAATTTGGAAACCAGTGAACATGGGAGGGAAAGTAAAGGGGGGCTCTCATGGCCCTCAAATCACCACCAGCTAGGCTGAATGAGCCACACCAACAATCGAGTTGGCATTTGATGTGTGAGATGAGACAGTGGCTTGTTGATTTTGGCTAGCATATTGTGTTTATTACTTTATTATGCCTTTTATTTGACGGGAGGGTGGGCAGGTGATGATCTGTTGACACATGTGTGACGTGCATCAACTTTTTAGATTGATTTTCTAATATTTTAGCAGCTCAAATTTCTAGAAAGCCAATAAAAACATCCTAATATTATATATAAAAAAAAGCAACAAAGATGAAAATGTCCTCCTTTGCTAGGCTTAGATTTTTTAGAGTCTAAGGTCAGACATGCCATTTTATTATAAGAGACATGAAAGACAAAAAACCCTTATCTATAACGCTAAAATTTCTGAGTTTTTAAGGGTATTATGGTCCTTTAACACATGTTAATTTACCATAGAAATTGTTTTACAAAAAGACAAAAAAACCTCGGCCAAGACTTTTTAGCTTTAAAAAGCATCATTGTCATTTAACTTTAATTTGTTTTTGAAAATATACAAGAATTCTTGGACAAAATGTCTAGTTTCTTAGCTTTCAAGAGTGACAGATAATTTTATATTATACGTCTAAAAGTACTGTATTGAACTATCCCAATCGCTCGACAAATGGCATTTGAATCTCCTGATAAAGACAACGCTACCCCGCAGCCGAGGCAATTAAAATGATCAATACACCAACTACTTGAATCTACAATGTTTTTCCTCCTCGAATGCTAAGGGAAAAGATGGGTCCTTTTATTTATTTATTTTTTTAAAAAAAGTTGCTGTAAGAAAAGCCCCAATGACAGCACTAAATATTAAGTCTGGGCCAGAAATACATGCTACCTTTTGGGCCGGAACTAAAAGCTATCATTGCAGCTCTGCACCATAAAGGGAAAAAGACGAATGGCAAGCAGGTAGACAGGGCCTCCTTAAGTTAGCAACGATGGAAATGGGCAAGCTCCGACTCCAGTTCTTTTGGTCTCTATTCTTACGATAAGAAATGGGCCTTGAGTTACATTATGGAAAAAGTTAGAAGATTTTTCAACATCGTTTTGGGGGCCCATCATCTCTATTTCCAATTCATACGGGCCTCCAAGAAGAAACCGTCGAAATAAATCAGTGGTGTTTTTGCTTTTGCTTGGCTTTCTTTCCCCCCTTATTTGACAGTATTTCGTATCATGCTACCAGTTGTTACAAGTAAAAATAATATTGGCATGTGATCTTTAATTTCTATCTGAGTTCATTGTTTTTAATTTTACTTTCTTGATATATATATATATAATTTGACCCTTGATTTAATACCTTGTGTCGGTGTTCAGCCTGGTAATTTCAATATACATGACAGCGATATAAGCTTGGAAAAAGATTGTGGAAAAAAGAGAGAGAATAGAAAAGAAAACGACCCAAGAATTATTTAAATCAGTAGAAGGTTTGAATCAGAAAACCCGTGTTTCTATTTCAAACCAGCTCATTTTCTTCTCTTTAATTTGTTTGGATAGTGAGAAAACTATAAATGCTGTCTATGATTTGAAATAACTACACTGGTAAATTAAGTAATAATAACCGGAGAAGATATATAAAAAATTAAAAAATATATTTTATTTTCAGTAATAGTAAAAAAATAAAATAAAATGGAAGCATTTTCCTACACGTAGCACCGTCTCATAGATGTACATCTGGAGGATTAGCAAACATCTGAGCTGCTACCACCGTCTCGTAGACCGGAGATGTTTGAACATTCCTTGTAGCTGCAAGCTATCCTCAAACATTAATTTGAGTTGCCCGCACATGAGATCGCTTGCTTTATTTGATTTCTGGGCTCTAAGGTCAACCTAGCTATTTTCTTCTTAGCGGAGTGTAAAGCGGGAGTGGAAGGCAACGCATGCTACTGTCTAGGGTTAGGGTTAGGGTTACCCTAGACGACGTTGTTAAAAACTGTGGAAGTACGGAGCCTGAGTTTTGAAACATGTTGGCTACGCAAATATTTGATGATATATGCCCATTGTTTTAAAACGTGGGCTGACTTGGCGGTTTAGTTTATACCAGGATTTAAAAAAAAAAAACTATAAATATATAATTGGTTTGGTTGATTTAGTGATTCAAATCTCGATAGGTTAAAATTTAATTATTATTATTGAGGTACATTAAAGATCAAGTTTTGAAATTATATATATGTGTGTGCGTGTGTTTTGACTAAGTTCATTTAACCTACACAAGTCTATCAACTTTCTTTTCATTTTTATTATTATTTGTTTGAAAATATGGTTGATGTTCTTTTTAAAAGTTTTTTTTGTTAATAAATATAATAAAATAATTTTTTTTATTATTATTATTTGTTTGAAAATATGGTTGATGTTCTTTTCAAATTTTTTTTTTGTTAATAAATATAATAAAATATTTTATTATTATTATTATTTATTTGAAAATATGGTTGATGTTCTTTTTAAAAGTTTTTTTTGAATATTTTTTATTATTATTATTATTTGTTTGAAAATATGGTTGATGTTCTTTTCAAAAGTTTTTTTTTGTTAATAAATATAATAAAATATTTTATTATTATTATTATTTATTTGAAAATATGGTTGATGTTCTTTTTAAAAGTTTTTTTTGTTAATAAATATAATAAAATATTTTAAAAAAAATATTTTATTATATTAACGTATCAAAATGACTTAAGAATATAAAAAAATTAAAATTAAAATATTTTTTTTAAATATTTTTGAAATGCAGTGTGAAACACCCTTTTATATCACACATTTCATTCATTTAATATAAAGATACTTCAATCAATATTTAATAATAATATAATTTATCTTATAAATTTTAATTTTCCTACGAAAGTACAATTAGTTGACAATTAACTTCATAAAACTTGAAGTACAGGGGCTGTTAGACTATTCTTCTAAAACAATTTATTAAATTAAGTATGATGAACGGTTGTAAAGGCTGTTTCGTTTCATTATTTTTTATATAGTAAAATGTTTAATTAATTTATTTTAATAAACTACAAGGACTAAACACTATTAGCTTGTAATGGACACTTGAAGTTTTTGGCCCCTGACTTTCTTAAATTTAATGACCATTTATTTGCTGCGTAAAAAAACTATGGAATTGTTAACTACAAATGATATTTTAAAATTCAATATGTTCATGAACGAGAGGTGTTTCGGTGCTTTAATATAGGATGATCACACATTCACGTCAATATTCTCTTATCTGAGAGTTCAAGAAGTTGATGGCTAGTGATAGAAAACCCAACATCTGTAAAATAATATATATTTTTTATGGAATTTAGGGACTTAATAAATTTTAATAAGATATTGTGATAAATAAGAGATAAAAAATTTTAATTTTGTAAGAGTAAAAATGCTTGTTCTTGGTTGTGCATGGCAATCTAGACAAAAGAAAAGGTATGGACAATTTACCTGGGCAGTTTAAATGGTACATATACATTTGGACTGAGTGAATGTATATAAAACCAATGGTATCTGGGTTTGTCATGTTCCTTAACCTAGAAGTATTTGAGTTTGATACATAATTAAACTTGATAATATTGAGTATTTGAGTTTGACACATAATTAAACCTGATAATATTGAGTATGACATCTTTGTAAACCTGTATGCATTTGAACCTAGTGCGTGACTTAACCCTAATGATTTTTAAGTTTGAAACTTTGCCAAAACTACATGCACAGGAGCTTAGCATGTAGTTGAACAAAAAAAGACAGTTTAACATCTTATCATGCACATATATAATTGGTGTTATGCCAAGTCTAGATATGATAAGTTATTTTAAACCATTTAATTAAAAGCTTTTAAGCAAACATAAAAAAATTTAATACATGACATTGAAAAAAATTAATTGCATTTGAAATGAATAATCCTCCCCTTTTTTAAAATCTTTTTTCTTTGCACAAGCATGGTTGATTTTGTTGGCTTTTTTAAATTTACCAAAAACTCTTTTGACATCAACACTATATTTATTTCAAAAAATGCTCGCCCTCTAAAAGATTTTTGTTTTATAAACCTTTTATTTTTCGTGAAGATATCAAATTCGATCCAACTTAGAATAGATTTAAACCAATCTAAAATAATATTGGTTTAAAATTTTAAAAAATAAACAATGTTGTTTTAGTTTTTCAAGTTAAACAAGGTTATCATACCAAATCAATTTTAACTCGATTTAATTTAAAACTTGATCCGGCTAGAAATAATACGACCAATGAGTCACAGAATTGATAGCAATTAAAACCGGGTTTAATAATATTGCTTTGCAGTTTCGCAGCACCTACGGTGAAGGTTAAAGCGTGGAGCCCTGGTCCTCCATCATCGAGAACAGCAATGCACTCAAGAAAATTGAATCAAATCGATGGTGGAAGAAGCTCCTACTAATTGAATAATTGTTAGGTGGAGAAGCATAAAGCTTCACGTGTTGAAAAAAGCTCGCACTCGAAAAGTAGATTGCAAATTGAAAGCAGAGTAAACCTGTGTCACCAGAAGGGGGGGGAGAACAGGTGGGATTGTGACACAAAAAATTATAATTTCCTTGCAAATCACACATCTCCTGCATTGAAAAGAAAAGGGATTTGATGCGCAGAAAAACAAAATCTGATTACAGTTGGCAATGGTTGGTGAATCAAATGATGATGGGTTTCGTTCACAGCCTGTGCTTTCTTTTCTCCCCTGCAAAGAAATTGTTCATGGGGGTGAAAAATGAGAGAGACTACGAGGGTCCGATTGGAAAGGGGGTGATAAAACAGCAACATCCTCTTACAAGTAACAGGTCACCTACCCTAATGATCACTATAATGCCCTACAAAACAACAATATATATAATTATTTGCCCATTGGTAGGGTAGGGCCTCGTCTTGTTGAGATAATTCTGACACTAATTCGCGGAAGCTCGAAGCTTTTCCTTCCATCAGGGACATGGATTTCAGGATTTTGATTAAGACAATTGACCTACAAAATTCCATTACACACTGGTGGGCTACCTGAAGTGAGGTTTTAGGTGAGCCTTGTGTATTTCTTATATGAGAAATTCCGTAAATGAAAAAAAAAAACATATTTTTACTGTAAGGTGTTGGACTAATGATTAAAAAAACATTTTTCTTTAGTTTCTTAGATCTAGATTTCAAAACCATTATTGAGAGTTTTTTTTTTTATCAGAATAAAAATATATTTTTATAATGGATATTTATAGAATTTGTGTAGTATTTAATCGTGCACAATACATTTACTATATATTAAATAGAAAGATGGCTCATCATGGAGCGTTTAATTATCATTTAAAAATAAAAGAGATAAAATTAGTAGAGATCATCAAGACATGTCTCCATATATCTTTTATTCTAAAATAATAAAAAAATTACTTTTAAAAGTATAAAATCATCATAAATGTACTTATTTTACACTTCCATCTTTATTTATTTTTGAATTAAATAGGTTTTATAAAGCGACTTTGCACAAAATTAAGTGTATGATTGAGTTTTTTTTAAAAAGAATTTTTCATTTATAAATACATAAAAAATATTTTTTTTAAATTATATTTTATATTAGCACGTGAAAATGATTTAAAAACATAAAAAATATTTAATTTAAAATACAAACTATTTTTTATTTCAAAAAACACTTTTAAAAGACAATATTAAACATACCTGTATACCAATAAAATTAACCAAGTGAGATTGCAACCAACACCACCAGCAATAATAAAAAAGGCTTCTCCTTTGCATAATTGCGTAAGGCTCCTTTTTCCCTCGGAGAATTTTGCCAGATCGTCAAAGGTCAAATGGAATTTCTCAACGAACTTTAGTATTGGCAAATAGTTGTCATGGCTATGTATTTCCAGCAAGTTACCACCAGTTCTTCAGCATAATTTTATAATAGGGGAAGAAACCATACTCTTGCTTTGCCCTTCATACCGCGGCACAAGATACCTTTATAAATATTTTTTTATATATATTTTAATATTATTTTCATGTGTTATATCAAAAATAATTTTTTTAAAATAAAAAAATAATTTGCTAACATTTAATTTAATGAACAAAAAATATTTCAAAACCAAACTCAGGGAAGCATAAACAGTCACGAAAGAGACAAAGAGATTAACAGTTGGAAAGATATAGAATACTAATCCCTATACGCCTTGCATTATGATTAGAGCCTTTGAAACTTTGCGGGGACAGGACTTGTCACGTAAACATTTTCTAATCATCAGTAATATTATAATATTATAGAATAAGCGTTTTCTGTAACTGTTCTGATAAAATTTTATAATCCCTAGACGCACAGCACATTCATGGCATCTTTGTGATGAATAAACAAACAAACAAATAATATTAATAATACAAATTTGCAGAACAATTATAGACCCTTTTAAAAAATAAAAACAGCTCGGCTGCAAGGCAGAAATCTTTTGTTAAAGCCCAGAAAATGGATTTTTACTACCAACCTCGGGAGGAAAAGATTAGTCTATCTCCAAGGGGTATCTTTCCATACATGACTTCCACCAAACCAAACCCTTTTTCCTATTCACTAATACTTTTAAAAGTAGAGGGGATAATAAAGCCCTCTGGTTCATTGTGTCTAGTCAGAATCTCACCACTGCCAACATGGGATTCTTTTTATGCTGGTAATTATATTTTTTTATAAAATAAATAATATTTTCCTTTTCTTTTTCTTCAAAGGTTGGTTGGGGGGCTTGTTTGATATTAAAATGGCATAGCGTGCCGTTGAAAATGTTTTTTTTCTTCGCGTAATCACAATATAAAAAGGTATTTGGTCGTGTTTTAATCTCAAATTATGGTGATTTTTTCATCAATCCTTTCAACCCCAACTATAAAATCTACCGAGTTCTAACTTCTGGTTGATTGAGCAGTAATCTGCACATTAAAAAAAAGGGAGCAGAAACTTCTGTTTATGGTTAATCAATGAAAATTACAGGAGCCCAGTAGTGTGTGCCAGAAATCATGCAATTGCTGACCCCAGCTCAACATAAACCAGTGTCTTAATCACTCAAATCAGACTTTTACAGGAAGTCCTCAGCATAGACAGCTGGTTACAACATAAGAAAAAATCAAATCAGAAAGATTACACAATCTAGCGTTGCTTAATTCTGATGACGCTTCTATTTCCATGGTCTATATTTGTACATGAATGTACAGACAGATAGAAAAAGACAGGTAGTGAAATTCTTCATTTACTAATTAGAATCGTATCTTACATCAAATCTGGTGCAACAAGACTCGGCACCAAGATACATAAGTGCTAGGCTAGGATTTTACAGTGGATACTTCCAAGAAACTTAAGAAAAAGGATTCTAGAGGGGAAAAAATATTAGGAATATGTGAAATTATGGGGAGAAAAAAAATTCTTCCTCATCAACCTAATGATAAAATTGCTTGGTAATTCTTGGGTTGGTCCATATAAAATTTCTTGTATATACAGCACCCTTTCTCTCCTTCTGGACTTCTTAGTTCTGGACTGGAGAGTGGTAATTAGAGCTCAATTTTCATGTGGGATACTTGATTTGAACCTGCATTGAATGGATACTTGTCATGAACAAGAACTTTCATAGGTTTGGGGACTAGTTCAGAGCTTTATTTCTGTCTCATTTTTCTTACCCTGAAAATTTTGTGGCGGAAATGTTTCCAGGCTTGGATTCTGGCCGAAACCCATCTGAACAATGGTTTGCAGGTCATCTTCACAGAATGTTGGATACTGGACATAATTAGAGAAGCATATTCAGAAACTTGCTAGAGAAATTACCACAAAAAGAAAAGGAAAAACATCTCTGCATTCACGTCATGGACTTCATGGTTAAAAACTCAGTGTGTAATAATACCTGGTGAGCATTTTGGGTAAATCCATCAAGTGGGGGTAACTGAGTATTGAGGTTTCGGCATAGTCCAGCAGTATCTAAAGGGTCCATAGAGCAGTGGGTCACTGCCGCATTAGAAATATTGCTATGCAGCGGTGGATTTTGCTGTTGCTGGTGGCCATATATTGCTGCTGATGCCGAGGAATCTAATGGAAAGATTGGATGGGGCAATGGTTGGCTTGATTGGAACATCTAAACAAAAAAAAAAATGCAGCAGAAATTCAGATTTAGAAGAGCTGGAGTTCATGTAAAAAAAAGGCTTAGGGCATTGACAAAAGGCTCACATCTTTTGAAATTAGAGTGTCCATGTTAAAATCCAGCCTGGTATTCACAGAAGCCAGCTTCATAGAGAGAAACTGCCCACAGAAATAGTAAAGGGACAATCATATAGGCATGGGACTTCAATTTTCAAACACGATGAGGATTGCTGATCTCCACAAATATATACATTAATTTACCTCAACTTGCCGTTGTAATGACTGCACATAATTTATGATTTCATCGAGCATAAGGGCTTTTCCTGTGACCTGACATGGACACACAAACCTTATTTTAGCACTGAAAAATTTATGCTCTTGAAGCTAATGCATTCGAATTCTGAAAGTTTCAACACACCTTATTGCAACCAGGCACGAGATCTTGGAGAAGCTTCATTCGTTCACTGATTTTCTCTCTTCGAACCTGACAACACGTTAATTAACCATTGTTAGTGCTAAACTGGAAATTACTCGAATAAAATTGTACGGTATACAGCTGAATTGTAATTCTCACTCTTTCAGCAAGGCTATGACTATCAGTTGCTTGACCCCTCCTTGCTCTAACATGAATGTAGTCCTTTGGAGGTTCAGGAGGCTTTGAATTAGCCTTGTTTTGGCTATCATCTCCACTTCCCTTTGGCTCTTCCTCTGCTTTAACAGGATCGATTTCATTCTCTTCTCCTTCGTTTGGCCTGATTCTTTTCGCGTTTGAATTATCACCAGTTTCCGCATCCTGAACGAGAGAATCCTCCCGTTTGATTAAAATCGTATCCCCAATTGACAAATAAAAAGAGAAGAGTTGAGAAAAGAAACTTGACTTGTTAGTAATCTATATAATTATGTACCTTTGTAGCATTGACTGGTGGGTTTGATGCTGATTCTTTTGTCTTTCCCTTGGAAAGTGCTTTTCTTTTCCTGGAATTTAACTCCATGGAGGCCTTCAAACCTGGCTCCCCACTTGGAATTTGTTCAGATACAGAGGACTCCTGAGAATTTGTCAAATCGGATCGATCCTGCAATGGAGAGCTCTTGTCGCGCTTTTGAGATTCCACTGCCTTGAGTGAAGGACTACTCGCAACACGCGCCAACTTGCCATTTCCCATCAATGGATTACATCCCTTAGCCATTTCAGCATTGTTTAGCCCCAACTGGCTGATTCTTCCATTGAAACTTCTGCTGCCAAAGCAAGAGAACTTTGCAGCTCTCTCGGCAAATCCAGGATCAGCTGTGAATTCTGCCACACTGGAATTCAAACCCATTGGCTTTCCCAAACTGGGGATATTCAAATGCTCTTTCGAAAATTGATCCATGACAGGCATATTCAGCTTGGGTGGTGAACTCATAGGAGTAGTGTAGCATGAAGTGTTGGCACTGTTATTGGCAGCTGTAAAATATGAAGCTGCCAACATTGGCTGGGAATGCGGCGAGATCTCACCAGGGTTGCTGCTGTTGCCATTGCTTACTAGCTTTCCTATCAGTTCTCTGATCATAAAGCTCTCACTGGACACGTTACAATTCGAAAGTCCTGGAGACGACACCATTGAGCTCAGGGTAGACTCCAAGTGAGGACCGTGATCCGTTGACTTTTCCCAGTTGGAATTGAACAAGCGGTGGGCTGAGCAGTTATCTTGCATTTCCATGGGAGAAGAGTGGGATTGCCAAATGGGCATCGATGAAGAAGTCGAGGTCTGCTCAAAGAGCAATGCTTGTGGAGGGACTCCTGCATTGAAAAAGTACTCACTCTCCATCAACAACCTCGCAGCTTTTCTCACTCAAGTTACAGGCACCGGAAGAGCTAAAGCAAATTCGCAAACAGACACGATTGTTGATCAACAAGCAAGGTGTTTCCAGGCAATTATTACTACGTGAGAGAAAAGAGACCAGATCAGTGGTTAGATAAGAAAAAGCTTAAGAGGAGGAAGAGAGAGGGGAAGGGGGAAGGGTATCGTTGGGCTGTGGTGGAGTTATATAGAGGAAAGAAGAGAGAGAAAAGAAGGTTAATAGTTCGTTTGACCTTAAGTTTTGCAACACAAGTTGTCCTTTCTATTTCTTTCTCCGTAAAAGGTGGAGGCGACGGTGGTTGCCGGGCCTTGGACGTCATCCATCCCTCTCTTGAAACACTACAATCTTCTTCTTAGAACTACACATTTTTCACCGGAGAAATAAACTTTATTTATTATTCATTTGGTATTGTTTTTGGATAATAAAAGTAATCTCAAACCACTTTAAATTAATTTAATTTAGACGTTAATTAACATTAATCTTCAAAAAAAATCATTTGAAAGCAGTACCCCTGCATCCACGTGGTGACTTTACCTTCCGTGTTATTGATGTGGTAGTGTTTTCTGACAGTAAAAGGTAACCTCAGACCACTTTAAACTAGATTAATTCACGTGCTGACTAAGATTGATTTTCTTAAAATTATTTATATATATATAATTATTGGTCACAATATTTGACATAATAATAAAACATATATTTTTCATAATTAGAACGAGTCTTTGAAGCTATATATTTCGTCTCTGAGAAAAAGTACATTCTGATTTATAAATTTATGTTTTAAAATTCTGCTTGCGACTCTACAGCGCTCAGCCCTCTTCGAATTCGGAAAAAACAATGGCATAACACTATAGGATCACAGGAAGATTTTAACTGTAGGGCTTCCATTATTTAAGTTTATTATAATAGGGTTTTAATTTATTATTAGCGATAACCCTGTCTTTTATTCTTCATCTTGCATAGGCACATTTCACGGAAAAGGGCAACTTTTCTGCCAGGGTTAGTTGCAAGTTACTAACAACTACTCTTGTCTACTTCAGGGGCAAATCAATATATATATATAACAAGAAGTCAACAACTCGTGGTTTCACTCGTGTTTGTTAGGGTTTTTTATTTTACGGTGTAATTTTTTCTGACCTTTTATATCAGAATATTATTATAATTGAAAAGAGAAAACAAAAAACATCAATTTAATATCATTTCAAGCCAAATATATTTTTTAAACGCAATTACAAGCTATTATTTTTATTAAAATATAGGTGTTTTACTTGTTTTTAAAATAAATAACTAAATTCAATCTTGTTGATTTTGAATCGAATTTAATTATGTCTCTAAAAAATTAATCAAGTCAATATTTTTTCTAATTAATTTAAATTCCAACTTGAAAAACTTTTTTTATATATATAAATCACTATTTTTAAAAAATAAGTTCAATTTTAGAATAATTTTGTCTTTTATCATTTCAGACAAAAACAGGTGGACGTATCAAAAGCAAATTCGAATCAGGATCGTAACTCCAGATGGGAAAAATCCTCAGAAATATTTGATGAGAATGCTAGAGCATATTGTAAGAGGGTTTTGAGTTCGAGGAATATTTTTATATTAAAATTTTTATTTAAGTTCACTGAAAGATATATAATAAAATAAACAACAGAATTAACACCCGAGGGGTAATTAATTGGAAAGGGAAAATATAGATTAAAAAAATAAAAAATGACATTAAAGTTGCTGAAATCACACACCACTATCCTAATAATTCGTGACATTAAATCTATTTTATCAATATTCTTTTAGTATAAGGGAGAAATCGAGAAAATCCCCAAGACTTTGGACTAAGATTATTATTATTATTATTATTATTACCATCTATCCATTGGGAACTGATTGAAGTTAGCACGAGGAATTTGCAGGTGAAAAGTCAAAGTTAAATCACATAGGTTCCTGTAAAAAAATTTAACCTCGAGTCCTGGTACCCAAAGCAAAATTAAAAAAGAAGAAGGTATAATAAGATTGTTTCTCGGTTACTACAAAATGAAATAAGAAGAAGAAGACGACACAATCCAGATCAAAACTCATTACATCAATCTAATATATATTACTATGTATGTATGTATGCATGCATGCACGCATGTATATGTGTATGTATGTATAAACTTGTAAGGCATGGCATGGTCAGTCAATATAAACTTGTAAAGCATGGTCAATCATTGCATTAAAAGCCCTCCATCGGCTAACCCGGGTTTGGTCGGGTTCATATTGCAGTCCAACAGGTCTGCTGTATTAACTCAACTAGCATTCTAAGAAATAAGACTATAAGAAATTATAGTCGTGCCATCAGCCTACCAGTTAAAATCCTGTAAAAAAAAATATTCTTTTTAAATTAATTTCTAAGTATTTCCTATACTCAATTTCTAATTAATTTGCTGTGATTATATTCTAAATTAATTAGAAATTAACTATAGGAAATTGAGTGTAGGGAATTATTATACTCAATGCATGGAAGCTCTCCTGGAGATTTATTGACCTCGGATTTGGCTAGGCAAATTGCGAACTACGCGATGAAAAATCGTTTTTTTTCTTGTAGCAGCTTAGGAATGTTGTTGATGGAAAAATTCTTGGCCAAAACAAGAAATAAATTATATTATATTATAATCCCTTATGATTAGAAATTAGGGAAAAAGCATGATTCGATTAATTGATAAGATGCCTAAAAACAAAGGTGAAAAGGGAAAATGTGTTGATGAGGTGGATTGTTAAGTTGAGAAAAACCGACGACCCATTAATCATGTGGATTTGATTAATTATTTTCTTCATTACGGTTGCAATTAGAGCTTTAATTATTGTCACTTTTGTCTGTCAAAAGTGAATCTTGTGGAAAATTATTTTTGTTTTAAGAAAATGGATTATCTTATGATGTTTTACTTATTATAATATTTAAATATAAGTAAATGCATCATCAAATCAAATATTATTTATTTTATAACTAACCGATCATACTTTGTCTTGCATAATATGATTAAAGGTATATCAATTTTATATTATAGAAAATAATACATGCAATAATTAACACTTTTGATATTAATTATGTTAATATTATATTGATATTGATTTCTCGTTTAGACAATTACTCTTTTCTAGCTCTTTTATGATATCATAAATAATGATGATTTAAAAATTCCAATCATCTTCAAAACAAATCTTTTTTTTTTGTTAATCAATTAATCATTTGGTCATAGCAATCTGATAAATTCTTTCTATTCAAGGTGACAAATGGCATCTATTAACCAAATTGGTTGCTGATTGATACCTATGCAATATCTTTCTTTTAAGATTTAAGAAATCTCAAATGTTTTAAAAAAATATATTTTTAGTGAAAAAAATACAATAATATTCTAATGAGATAAATTTTAAAAATATATATGCAATAGAGAATAAAAATTGAGAATCTCAAACTCAAAGAATTCATTAAATATTTATAACTCACGAGTCTTGTTACTTGACAAAAAGAAGAGATTGAAGTGTTATATTACCTTGAAAACATTTAATATGGGATAAAGATGGTAGAGTATTGAAAAAAAATTATACACCTAGGGAAAATAGAATATAAAAATTAGTCGATCCCATTAAAAAGAATATTTTCTAATAAGTTGGACCCAAAAGGTTTTTTCCTTAGTTAAACTCAGTAAATTGAGTCATTGAGTCATTTTCTTAGTTGAGTTCAAGAAAGAGGAGTCCCTTCCTTCATTGGATGAGCCCAAAGGAGTTAGATATCTTCCTTACATGAGTTCAAGGGAGGCGAGTGTTTACCCCGGTCGTGCTTGAAAGAGTTGAGTTTGTTTTTTGGTTGTGCCTAAAAAATGTCTGGCTTCTCCCTTGATCATGCCCGAGCGAGGTAGGCTCCGAGGGATGTAGCAGGTCCTCTACTAGCATCGGTATTCAATATGAATCATCTGCAGCCGTGCTGATAGAAATTTTTTATATTATAATTATATCAAATTAAAATAGACGGTGGATCGCGGAGAAAAAAGAAAAGAAAAGGAGGGCGGTGGGTAATTTTGATTATTTATTAGGTGTATAAGATTTTCCATGTCTTGGCGAAAGATTGGAAGGCTTTGCCTGTAGCCATTTTTGGAGTCAAGGATTTGCATGGAATTAAATTCCAGTCAGCAATGAAGGCATTCCCACCTCCATCTACTACACGCAGTTATTAGACATGCATGGGTTCTGATCTAACTTAAGCTCTATGTTATGAGTTGTAGTGTCAATTTGAGAGTCGGTAAGCCAAGTAACTTTTTATTTTAGTTTTTTATATAAAAATAAATAAATTGATGTTGTTTAAGTTTTTTTTTGTTTTATATATATATATATATATATATATATATATATATATATATATATATATAATCCAATTTGAAATGAAACTCAATCTTTACCAGTAAATTAAAATTATTAAAAAAAAACACTGAAATACAAAATAATAATTATAAAAAGCACTGAAAAATAAAAACCACGTCTGGGTCAAGACTTCCATGCTGGTCATAATTTGTAAGAAATATAAAATAATGCCAAAGCAGTGCAATAAACGTGTGGAAAGACTAGAAAACAATGAAGAAGAAGAAGAAAAACATGGGACCATAAATTAATGAAACGGAAAAGATAATGGCAACGATATAATTCAAAGTATTTAGTAACCCACTGTACTTTGATTCATATAAATGCGTGCCCTTTCCGTTTGGTAAGACCAGCTGGATGGAGATGCTAACCTGCGTCGTAGTAGAGTTTTTGACCGGGAAGTCATCGATGTCTAGAACGATGCCATTTCCCTCTAAACACAACAAAAATAATATAAATATATTAATGAGAATTATATCAGTTTATCCGGCTGTAATTTTGCTCTGTTGGGTATAAAATATTTATATTTATATTTTTTAGCATTATTATTATATATATATGATATTAACAGTTTAAATTTGAAAAACTCACTCTTACCTAACTCTTTGAATTATATTTATATGGTCTACCAACCCCGTGACCCGGCTATGAGTTCCACTTAATTGATTTGATTTTTTTATTTTATTATATATCATAAAATAACAAGATTAATTTAGTATAAATACAACAAAATGAAATTTAATTAAAAAAACAAAAAATCAAAAGATAAAAAGTTGTAGACTCGACTCGACTCTTTAATTAATATTTAGTTCATCCATTAAATACATTACTCGGATTATGAATTCAAGATCAATTTATTTGTTTTTTTTGTTTTATTATATTACCAGCAATAAAAAAATGTTTTATTATTAATATAATATTAAATGATAAAATTAAATAAAAATCCTTTTCTAAATGATGGATTTGAAGAAAAAAATTTACAAAACTCCCCAAATTATAATTAAAATGGCAAAAAAAAATCAAGTATAGGCCTAGCCAGATGGGCTAGGAAGCTGGGCCTAAAAGAGGCCATCGTATATAGCCTATCTTTTTTCATCCCTTTTATTATATATATATATATATATATATATATATATATATATATATATATATATATCAAAATAGATAATATATCATTAATATTTATTTTAAATTAAATTGCACGCCTACATCAACTTTGATCCATGATTTTATAGATGACCAATTTGCTTCAATCAACTGAGCTAAAACACTATTTTATCCTAAAACATATAAAATAATATTTAAAATTTGCTAGTTGAAATCATATGACAATATTCATCGAACCCTAGCTCAACTCAGACAAACAATTTCATATTACTTTCATATGTTAACCACTTAGTCGCGACAAAATAATTATAAATAAAACAATTAAATAAATATGTTAATTTGTTTTACTATACATAGAAACAGTCGAACCAATTTTAAACTTTTTTTATTTTTATAAACTATAATTCATTGTATAAAATATTATTTATTAAAACATTTATGTATTCACAGATAAAAATATTATTGAAATGAATCACCTTGCCACGGGGCACTGTCAAGTAATACAAACATGAGTACGAGATTTAGAAAAAAAATCACAAACATACAACTCATTTGTCAAACTTGATGTACAAAATATTAATAACTATAATATTTTTGAAAAACATTGTTGCAGAGATTATTGTTTTATATATAAAAAAATTATTTATTCACAGGAAGAAATATTATTGCAGTCGAATCACCTCTCATGGGGCATAGTTAAATAATACAAATATTAATTGTAGAAGGAAATTTTATCAGACATTTGAGAAAGATTGTGACAGATCATTCGGTTGAATGACAGGACTTCGACTGGCTTCTTATCGGCCAAAGGCATGAGATTAGAAGAATCTCAAGATGGGATTATTTCACAATCTTTATACTAATAAAAATAATTGTATCGTTATTATTTTCTTGCAAACCTTGTTTGGCTATATATATATATTCATGTAAAGCCAACGCAGAACATCTCTCCAACACTAATGAACAGCTTGATCATTGACAATTTATTTATATTTTATTCCTTTAATTTATTTGTTTTTTTTTTAATTTTTACAGTAAATGTATATATATATTTCTTTATCCTGTTGTCGCATGAAATTTGTCCACATACGCAGACAGTGTTTACGTATGAATAACTTCCTTCAAGTTTCCCTTGTCTCCTCCTTGTCTTTGTACTTGGCTGGCTTGCACACACAGGGAATAAAAAAGAAGAAGAGGAAATTACAGAGGGAATGGCTGCAGTTTACGACAAAATTCTATAGTTTAGCTAGGTTTGTATTACAGCTAGGGTGCCGCTGGGGGGGTTGCTTTTCTCTGCTTCGTAGTTTATAATATTAATTAAAAAATTACCCTTATCTCTTTACTTTATTCTGTTTATATTTTATATGGGAAATGTATTATTATATTAAAAAATAAATTATATTTAAATGAGCGGTCGGTGTGTTGTTGGAAACCAGAAATCTATGAAACCAGCGGCTAAACCACGAAACATGCATCTTTCTCGCGTCACTCACGCTGTGGATTACCTTTCTCACGAGCCAATCAAGTGACAGCTTGTGAAGAGGTCAACTGAGGGTAACAATATTTAAGAAAAAACCCAAACTATCCGAATAGATCCTGATTTCGGGTAATATTTTTTTTTTAAAAAAAAAATAATGGATATTGAGTAAATTCAGGTTAAATAAAAGATAATAATGAGTAAATTCATTAAAATAAAATTAATGAGCTTATATTTCTTTCTTTGAAATAATGTTATATACTCAAAACTTTCATTGAAACTAATTTTATTTAATTAATGGAATTTTTTTAAAGGATTATGAAAATAAAATTAATGAATTCAGGAGTAAATATTCAGATAATCCGGGGTAAATATTTTCATATAAAATTAGGATAATTCAAAAAATATTTTGGGTCAAATTACCGGAAAGTGATTTGCATAATTAGCCGAAATAATAATTGGTCAGCAATCTAGCAGACTTTAAAAGATATCAGGCCTCCGTGATTTTAACAGGGTTGCCCTGGTTGAGAACAAGTTAGTTTTGGGCCTCAGGCCCATGTATCTACAAGAAAATAGAAAACGAATATAATTTGCAGAAAAAAATATTCTTCTTTTGTTTTTTCAAATTAGTGATAAATTTAAAATATTATAATATTAAACTTATTTTTCTAAGACAATGTAGTTTTTTCTACATAAGCACCTATAATACTGCATGGAAATAGCACAGCATAAAAATACCTGTACGAATATAACAATTTTCATATATTTATATTATTTATTCTATGGATATTTTTATAGATAATTAAGGATACATGTTTATTACAAATAAATTTTGAAAAATTGAAAAAAAGTTCCTTGTATGGTTTAAAATGATGATATTTAAAGGTATGATTATGAAGTATTAAATGAAGCAAGCGAAGCTCTTGTTTTTTATAGTCGATAATTTAAAGAAATAAATTTCTCGGTGAATAATTAAGAAATGTTAGAGAATAATACAAATCATAACATGAACCTTATCTAAAAACTTAAGTGTTTAGGTGAGATAGTACATTAACATGGTATCAGAGCCTTATTGACCCAACATTTATGAGTTCGAATCTCATCATCTCCATTCTATTTGATAAAAATCAAGCACAAGATAGTGTAAGTCTATGCAAGTTTTAAGCTTAAAGGGTTTTCACTTGAGGAAGTATATTAAAGACTAATACAAATCATATTATGGGACTCTACCTAAAAGTTCAGGGTTTTAGATGAGATGATTCCTTAATAAAAAATACATGTTTTTAATTAAATAGATTGAATTTTTGTATGATAAATGTGTTTTCTTTAATTTTTTATTTCTTAATTTAAACACAAATCTGAAAAAAAATATTCACTACGAAAATACAGCCTTCAAATTTCATCTAAATCAAAACCCTGAAATTTGAGTGGGAGATAAAAGTCATTAACAACATAAAATTTGGTTATATATATATTAGGATTAATCCTTGATCCTTGCCACATTTGTTAATAAATAAATAAATAAATAAAAATGCAAGTTGGAAGTTGTGGGATTCAAAATGCAGCCTGCAGCCAAGACAGTAGTTGCCAGCGTCCTATTTGTGTGCTCATGTTACATTTGCGTAGGTAATATATCCATATCATAATATTTTTTTATCAATATTATTATCCTACCGAGTCAACCTAATGATACAGAAAATCAATTGCTACTTGCCCATTCATGGTCTTAATTATAGTTCATTCTAGGGCCCCGTTTGTTTGCTGGAAAATGGTTTCTTTTTAGAAAGTGAATTCCGGGGAAAATGAATTCCTGGAAATTAAATTCCTGGAAATTGAATTCCGATGTTTGACAGTGTTATGGAAAATGAACTGGAAAACACTAATTATAGTTCATTCTAGAAGTGATTCTGAAAAAAAAATATTTTTTTCGTATTTTTATATTATTTTAATATATCAATGTTATATACATATATATATTCTTTTTTATTTATTTTCAAACAAAAATTACCTTGATAGGCAATTTCAATTATATTCTCACACAAGCTCGGCTGAGTGATAGGTTGATCTCATCCCGGATGATTTAGCTGGGCTTGAGTTTTTTTAGCTTAGCAGCTCAGTCCAAAACTTCAAATAATTAGACTTGATAAGTTAATATTTTTGGAGTGGTTTACCTTTAACCCATATAAATAGACACATGTATGTTTATAAACTTGTGTTTGGTTGGTATGGTGTAATATTTTTTAAAATATTTTAAAACAATTTTTCTTTTTAATTTTATAGCTACAAGAAATTCTAGAATGCTAAAGAGTTGCCAAAACGACGCCGCCCACTCCTTCAAGTTTCCATTCTCCATTTTGAATTCACCTTTGTCTATATTGTTGTTTAGCAAGAGAGAGAGAAAATCGTTGTTAATTTTACCGTGGCATGACATCAACCATGACTGCGACTGGAAACATCTTAAAGAAAGAGCTGAAAAAAATTAAAAGATTTTTTATTATTATTTTTATAACTTCAAAAAAAGAATTATATTAAAAAGTCAAAATAATATTTTTAAGTTAAAAAAATATTTTTATATATTAATAAAAATAAATAAACAACCTTTGCAACCGACCAGACTTCTAGCGACCTTTGCGACCAACCTTCCAGCAAAATTCAATCAAGGGAATAAATAATCCTGCCAATAGAAGCGTAACACAATTCATGTAAAATAACTTATGACACACAAACCTTGAGCGAAGCAATATATATTGAATTTATTTTTTTTAGAAAAAGTAATCAAAGGTAATATGTTTTTTAAGTGACTTCAGTTAATTTCGTTCAAGTCCCATTTGTTTCATTCCAATCATTTCAGTCCAATAAAATACCAATTTAGTCCAGTTGATTCGATTCAGCCCAGTGATTTTATCAGATCGATTCGATTTAGTCCCTAATTGACTCATGATTCAATTTCCTTACTGTCCAAAATCCACATTCCAGATAAGTAATCCTCCGATTTCAGCCCTCTCAATCCCAGGATTCAAGCTCCAGAACCCCTCAATCACAGCCCAAATCATCCTCGATCCAATCTCCAGATCATTCAAAATTCCAGACTACACAGCTCTCCCAAGAACAGAGCCATAGCCACTAAATCATCAACAAACACCGGAAATTTTGCCTGTTTATCCCCCATCACCTACACACACTCCCATCAACCTCTGCCTGATCCTTCTCCAACCCAGACACAAAAAGAACCAGACACCTCCTCCACACAATCGGCCAGCACCAACACCACGCCGCCACAAGACAACCCTCGAGCCACCACACAATGCTACACCTTTTTGCCCATCTCAAGCAGATAGTATTAATGGGGGGGTACTTGAAACTGTACCCTGCAATTTCTGTTTTGATTTATTTCTTTCTCCACAGTCCAGTCAGGAATCTAATAAGCAAAACCAAATCACCCAATCCTGCACTTGAGAATATGCGTTTTTACATACATCATGGATTATCGTAGTAATTGTTAGACCTCAACATCATCTTCCATGATAATTTGAAAGTTGGCATCAAGGAGGGTTTACTAGTGATTGGGATTTCCTGTTCCGAACCCCGCCTGCTTCTTCCAGTAACTCCACTAACCGTTGTAACCCTGCCTGCTTCTTTCAGTACCCCCACTAACCGTTGTTTCTCGTCATCCACATCAGGATTTGCTGTTCCAAGTTCTTCCTCCCTTGTTAATTTAAATTCAATTTTATTGCGTAGATCAACCTTCTAAGTTTAGCCAGTGCAGTGATAAAAACCAATATAAATCACAAGGTTAACATATCAATTCATGACATGCCATGTTTAATAAGTATAGTGTTTTTTCTGGTCATTCTATGATAATATTTTTTGAGATAAACCCAAAATCCTAAGACCCGTCATAGGATGGGCCGGTCTCGCTCCCAGGAGTTAGCTTGAAGGACCGGACCAGGCCTTGAAAACACAGACCAAGTTATAGTGGGGACCTAGCCAAATCGGTCAAGTTCAGGAACAGATCCATCTGACAATTATGATGATCGGTGGCAGTATTACAAAGGTGGGTCGGGTCACCTAGGGTTTTTGGTCTATCAAGTATTCTATCCAAGTGCGTCTAGAGACATAGGGTTCTTCCATGCCATCGCCTCAATTACAAAAGCTAAAAGCCAAACATGCTGGGATTAAGACCTTCCATCCAACTATCTTCATCTTCTTTAATCTGTGACAAGTCTTAAAAGTGAAAGACTATGTGGATATGGTATCAATCGTTTATACAAAAGATTTTTTTCCCCATAAAATTAACAAAGTTAAATATTCTGCTACCACTCAAGACAAGCATGCTTTAACTAAAGCTATTCTATATTTCTTTCACTTATCTTTTTTTGTTTTTCACTATTTAAGAGGCACCTAATCTTCTATAGCATTTTTCATTGCTGATAAATTAATATAAAAAAATATGCTATAAAATCCCATTTCTAAAAAATATATTTTATAGAATTAGATAAAAAAAATTAAAATATCAAGTTCTAAATTTTTACATGATACACATCTTAATTCAAATTCAAAATCCACTAATCAAACCACAATATCCTTGCATCATATTTTTTCGTGACAATTTGGTTCACTATCGTTACTTCCCAAGCACGTTAGGGGAAAAAATGCACAACTTTTTGGCTCGCCCTTCTGTGATGGATGAGTGATGAAGAGCAGCTTGATTTATTCTTGATGGATAGAGGAAAGATTAGGCTTGATCTCAAACTATATAAACGTGAAGATTCGAGTCAATGTCACAAGTTACAATAAGCATGTAGTCCGTGGTAAAAAAATTATATATCCAAATCTCCTCCTTAATTTCGAAGCTTCCTCGTGCCATATGCATAGTGTTACCTGGAGGTAGCATTACATCCATAGATTTGGAATCTGGCCAACCACTATAGAGTCCCCTTGGAATTTATAATAATAATAATAATAATAATATCCCATGACAGGCCATGTCTTGCTTAATATTTCAACAAACAACGTATGGTGATGCCACCGGTGGGGATTTCGGTTTTGCAGGCAGATCTCTTCTATAATATTTTCAGAAATAATTAAGATTATCTCTTCTATACTGATCCATGAGGCCTACTACTTCAGATTCTTTCCACTCGTTTGAGTGTAGTTCACGACACCATCAGCCTTTTTTAAAAAATGAAGGGTGAAACCTAAAGCATGCAAAGAAATCAGACACCCCGGGAAAACATTAAATGCCTAATCAACCGCTAATCAAACTTGAATAATAATAATAATAAAGGGGAAATAAAGCTTGTTTTAAAAGCTATTGACATTGCACTCTTTAAGCTATTTTAAATCACATCCTCCTCGATCGCATTACAATAAATACTCTGATAATCCCTTTCCAGCCTGGATTTTCTTTCTTTCCGAAAAACAATATATCTAATTAAAAATGTTTTTTTATTAAATGATATTTATGGTTTCTTAATTTTTTCCCATAAATTTCCGAAAAACAATATATCTAATTAAAATGCATTTTCTCTATTTTTTTTTTTATTAAAAAGAGTGATGGTGCTTTTATGGTTGCGCGGGGTTTCGTTTTTCTTGATTCATAGTTTACTTACCTTATTATCATTTTCCACAAGTTAGATTTTCTGTATTTTAATCAAACACGAAATTGTGGAAAAAACTATGGAAGAATATTATCAGTCTGGTAAACATAGACTAAGTCTAAACAACATAATTTCTAGCACACGTGGACCAGTTATTTTATCTCTTGACCTTGTTCAATATCAAAGCAGGGTCGGATCCATTGATTCTGGCTAGAAATCTCAATTTAGTAGTTGTATGTATATGTATGATTTTTTTTATCCTGTGTTTTCTAGCATTTCACTCTAAAAAGAACCCTTCAAATTAATATATTTATAATGTTTTTTTAAATAATTTTTATTTATTGAAGTCAAGGTTAATACACACACACACTCAGGCATTGATGTTATTTTAATATAGTTTTAAATTCAAAATACTTTGAAAAAAGAATATTTTTTAATTGCAGATAATGCAAGCAATTTTTTGTATGAGATGCATTTTTTTCCCAGTAATATTAGATCCGACATATTATAAAAATAAAATTTTGAGAAATAAATTTACATTTTTTGCGTGCTATAATTAGTTATTTCAATGTTTAATTACTAAAATTGCAAAAGATAAAAATATGTAAGAAATGAGTTTTTTGCTTGGTATAATTAGTATGCTTGCCCGCGCATGGCGCTAGGGTTTTTTTCACGTAGAAAACTAATTGATTTTTTACATGTTGCAATTAGTTGTTAAAATATTTAATTATTAACATTATAATAAATAAAATATATAACAAATAAATTTTTTCCCCGCTTAAAAGGAATAGTGTAATTGAAATGAGAAGTAGTTTGTATATTTTTTAATTGGAGATAACCCAGGTAAATTTGTAAAAAAAAAATATTTGAGTTGCTTTTTTTTCCTAGTAATATTACATCTGACACACTATAAATAAAAATATTGTAAATTTTTTAAGAAATAAACTCTTTCTTTGCGTCCTATAAATGACTTGTTTGCTGTCTAAAAGGAATAGTGCAATCGAAACTGAAAGTGATTCGCATATTTTTTAATTGTAGATAATTGAGGTAAATTTATCAAAAGAACAAAATTTGAGTTGATAATTTAGGTCAATTTGTCTACCTTTTGTTTTTTTGAGTTTTTTTTTTCAAGTATTATTAGATTTGAAATATCAAAAATGGAAAAACTGAAAAAAAAATTAAGAAATAAACTTTAAGTTGAAAATTTAAAGTAGTAATATTAGTAAAATTTAAATTTCTCCAGTAATATTAGTATATAATTTAAATTCAAAGAAAATTTTTTTCATAATATTTATTAATCATATTATTATATTAAATATATTTAAGGATATTGATATTATAAAAAAAAATCCTAGGTCATTTTATCTCTCTCTCTCTCTCTCTATATATATTTTTAGGCGATAATATTCAATAAATATTAAAACATATAATTAGTCTCACATATTTTATAGAGTAATCAAAATGAGAAGTGGTTTGTATATGTTTAAATTGTAGATAATGTAGGTAAATTTGTCATTTTATTCATTGTTTTAGTTGAATTTTATCCCCAGTAATATTATATCACACACATTATAAATGAAAATATTGTAATTTTTTTTAAAAAATAAACTAAGTTTTTTTGCATGTTATAATTACTTATTTGCCGTCTAAAAAGAATGGTGTAATCGAAATGGGAAGTGAGTTGCATATTTTTGAATTGCAGATAATGTAGGTAAATTTGTCTGCATTTTGTTTTTTTGAGCTGTATTTTTTTCCCAGATATTAGATCTGCAATATTAAAAATCAAAAGACTATAAATTTTTTTCAAAAAATAAACTTAACCAAAAGAGTACAAAATTAAAATTTGGAGCCAATTTTTTTTATTTTATAAGATTTATTCATCATATTATTATACTAAATGTATTTAAGGATATTGATATTAAATTTTTTCCTTTAAATTTTTTTTTTCTTTGTATATATTTTTAGACGATAATATCCAATAAATATCTAGACATATAATCAGTTTAACATACTTTAATTTGACATAAATATAAAAATATATAATTAATTGAACACACTTTCAATAATATATAATTTTTATTCTTATTATTAGGCGATGATATTCAAAAACTATTCAAACAATGAAACTATTATTATTATCATTATGTAATTATCATCATCATCATCATCATCATCATCATTATTGTTAGCATTTAAAAAATATTTGTGATTTTTTTTTTTAAAAATATTAATTTTCAAATGATTACTACAGGAATAAAATTTGAAGACCAAATAAAAAAAAAACCCTAACAAAAGAAAAGATAAAAGAAATATTCAAAACCAAATATATATATATATATATATATATATATATATATATATATATATATATATAAACTTGTTGTTATTTTATTCTTTGTTTGAGTTGAATTTTATCCCTATTAATATTAGACGACACACATTATAAATCCAAATATTTTTTTTTTTAAATAAACTGAGTTTTTTTTATTGTTATAATTATTTATTTGCCATCTAAAAAGAACAGTGTAATTGAAACGGGGAAGTGAGTTGTATCTTTTTGAATTAAAGATAATGTAGGTAAATTTATCTACCTTTTGTTTTTTTGAGTTGTATTTTTTTCTCAGTAATATTAGATTTGTAATATTAAAAATCATAATACTGTAAATATTTATGAAAAAATAAACTTGAACAAAAGAGCACAAAATTAAAATTTGGAGCCAATGTTTTTTCATTTTATTTTATAAGATTTATTCATCATACTACTATATTAAATTTGTTTAAGGATACTGATATTAATTTTTTTCCTTTCAAAATATAATTTTTTCTTTTTGTATATATTTTTAGACGATAATATCCAATAAATATCTAGACATATAATTAGTTTAACATATTTTAATTTGACATAAATATACAAATATATAATTAATTTAACATACTATCAATAATATATGATTTTTATTCTTATTATTAGACGATAATATTCGATAACTATTCAAACAATGAACTATTATTATTATCATTATGTAATTATTATTATAATCATCATCATCATCATCATCATTGTTAGCATTTAAAAAATATTTGTGATTTTTTTAAAAAAAATATTAATTTTTAAATGATTATCATAGCAATAAAATTTGAAGACCAAATTAAAAAACCCCAACAAAAGAAAAGATAAAAGAAATATTCAATACCAAATTATATATATATATATATATATATATATATATATATATATATATATATATATATATATATATATATATATATATATATATATATATATAAACTTGTATAATAATAGGGAATAATGCATAAAAATATAAATAATAACAAAGGAAATCAATTTCAATAGAACAATTAAAAATATAAGGGCCAAAATAAAAATAAAAGATATGATTGATTTAAAGTAAAGGATTAATTTGACAACAATTCATACTTTTGTACTAAAAATATTAAAAGAAAAAAGATTTAAAAGAAGAGGGACTGAAATTAAAGTGTAATATATAATGAATTTGAAATGAAGGACATAATTGAAAACAATACAACCTATTGTACTTAAATAATTAAGGAATCTAATAGAAAACCGAAAAATTAAAAGACGAAGGACTAACATGCAAACTGTATATATATCGATTTGAATTAAAGGACGAAATTGAAAGAAATCGAAACTTCCATTACAGAAATCAAGACCAAAAAAAACAATAAAAAGCCAAGGTACTGAAATGTATGAACAATAAACCTGGGGGACTGAAGTTGAATCCGGCTCTGAGGAGAGAGAAAAGTGCACATAAACGTTCAACCGACCATAGGAGCCTGCACGTCGACCATGTAACGTCACGCGCCGCTCCATACGGTCTAGGGAAGTATGGCGAAGCGATTTCACCGGCGACGGAAAAATTTTCACCGCCGTATGACGCCGCACGCGCCACCTTAATCTAACGGGTGAAAAGAACGCGCCGACGCGCGACGTACGGCGTCTGACAGCGCTGCTGAAAGGAAACAGTAAAGACGGAGAAAATTACATAACCACCCCTGATGCTAATTCTTGGTCTTTGTCGTATCGGGGGCTACTGACGTAATAACACATTTCCAAAAATATTAAAAAAATAAATAGTTCCGGCGGACCGGACCGGTCCGGACCTGCGCAAAGACGCCCGTGCCACTCAGCCAAAACCGTTTTTTGTCTTATTATCGGGGCCAGAAACGGTAAAACACTGTTCATACACAAAAAAGACAAAAAAAAAAGGGTGGACGGGCACCCGCGAAGGACGGAAACAAATCTCGTGTCCACAGTGCGCCTGAGTGTATGTGAACAGTTATGAACAGTAAATCACCGATGCCTTTTAGTGTTTTTGTTAATGTGTATGTATGATTTTTTTTATCCTGTATTTTCTAGCATTTCACTCTAAAAAGAACCCTTCAAATTAATATATTTATAATTTTTTTTTAAATAATTTTTATTTATTGAAGTCAAGGTTGATATATATACACACTCAGGCATTGATGTTATTTTAATATACTTTAAAATTCAAAATACTTTGAAAAAGAATATTTACTGTACTAAAAATATATGTGATTTACATTCAAAAAAACTTTATAAAAAATATTTAAGTTTTTATAATTTTAAATTATTTAATATTGGTATAAAAAATAAAATTTTAAAAAATATTATTTTTATATGAAAGATATTAAAAAAAAAACGCTATTAACATTTTAAACGCTCGTTGTAAATTCACAAGGCAATTGACACGTTATCCCTTCGAAGAAAAGATTTTTTCTGTTGAAGTGACACCATTAACGAACAATCTTCCTGTTTTGTCACATGAAAATTTGGAACTAGGGAAGTGAAATTATCAATGATTGATGGTCCTTCTCGGCAACACCGAAAACGACGACCGAAGATGTCCTGACAGTTAGACATGCTACGAAACACAGAAGACAGACACGTGGGTGATCTGGTCCCACCGTACACGTCTGGACAGCAATCCAGTTGGCATGTATAAGTGAAGGGTCCCATGTCCACCTCACAGGCCACAGGGAGAGCGATGTATCCTCCGCGTTAATAAGCATAGACCGCCGAAACTCCGAAGCGTCTAAACTCAAGGAGGGAAAATGGGGTGTCGGCAAAAGTCCTTCTTTTGCTCTGGGCTACCACTTGCCATGTCTCCCTGTCATGGTTTTAGATCCGGCTCGGGTCAGTCCACGCCAGACCCGGTTTATAAATCAACAGTTCATTCCTAGGAGAAATTTATTTTATTCTCTTAAAATCAAAATAATACTACTTTGATAAAATAAAATAATGGGTTGATAAATATTTTAATCGGATCAACTAATTTTTATTTATTATCGGTCAAGATTTCAAAAAATACAATATTGTTTAGATATTTACATGGAATATTATTATTAAAAGATGTTTTTATTAATTTCCTTGTGACTCATAATTAAAATTAATATTGCATATATTTGCGTATATTGAAAAGAATAATTATATTTTTATCTTGATCAATTGCTTAGCTTAATGTGGAATCCAGCATGCTTATAACTAGGATCACCTTCCATTTCTAGATATTAAGCAATAAAATATCAAAATATTTATCAAACACTTGTTTGATTCTCTAATCACTTTAATTTAATAAAAAAACAATAAAAAGTAGAAAAGTAAGAGGCTAAACAATTATAACTTTTCCCTTTTTTTTTTTTTTTTTTGCATGCAAGAAAATGGATATTTATAAAATATGGTCTCGAAACTATTATGCTTTTCACGACCACAAAGAGATTCTAATCACATCCATTGTGAAATTCAGGATGTTCTTGGAAGTGATAGGACTTGACCCTCGAACTATAAATGAGTTTCTTTTCCACTACCTTAACTCCGACGATCATCTAACACGACCATTAGACTACAAATTTTAATAATAAATGAGATTTTGTTGTCGAATAAATGACAAACACCATGCCTGACTTTAAAGAAGTTTACCCGTATAAATATACAATACTCTATTACCATGATCGAAATTATCTTAATTGAATTGAAATATTGAATATATTCTCATGTTTGAATCCATGTTAAAAACTGATTTGAATAAATTTTAATTTTTAAAAACTATAATAGTAAATCAAATATCAAGCTCCCAGATTTATAGTCTCAAAAATAAAAATGAAACTATTTAAAAAAAAATATTCATACATCTTTTTTTGTATGGAATATTAAAAAAATAAAATGAGGGTAATATAGAAAGAAAGATTAATATTATTTCATCAAATCAAAACCAGTGAATTTAACTTTTCTATCGATTAAATTAAATTAAATTCAAATCAAATATTATAATTGAATTCGACTACAATAAATAATTGATTTCAAGCACTAATTTAATTTAATAGTTCAAATAATCGATACAAGGTCCTTAAGAAATCATTTGAAATCTGAAATTGGGGTACCACCAGAGAGCATCTAATCCTCATATTCTTAAATCCATATGTCAATGGTAGCACCTGAAGGTCTAAAATGCAAAACCACCTTCACCCAGAACTTCAGGCTTCCATCCATAGGAAAAAAAAAGTTTTGAAATATACTCAAAATTTAATATCAATTAGAAGGGACTCAGCAATATAAATCCAAATATCTAATTTCAAATGAAAAATAAATAAATTTCAATTAATTTCTAATGCAATCATAGTCTATCTTGTGATGTCCATATCTCACTATTTTTTTTTTTTTTTAACCCATGCATGCAGGAGGCTATAGAAGTTGATAGAGGTAGATTGATTCAAAAAATTTATCTATCTTTAGCAAATGACACGTGCTATACTATATATGCCACGTGTAAACAGGGTTAACTGATGAGGTGTAAAACTTATAACTTGCATGTGACAAGTGACAATCATAACTCTCCCCTTCCATGATCAACAAAACCCCTTCCCATATCCTAATCAATTATTATCGATCGTGATTGTTAACGTGATGTATGGTAATCTTGAAAATACATATTTTAATTAAATCAATATTAAAATAATATATTTTATATAACTTTAAATATATTTATTTTTCAACACATAAAACCATAAAAAAAATAGTATTTTGATGTTTTTTTCAGGCAAAAACAATATTTAAAAAGAATAAAAACGATCAAGATTTCCAGCTAGTTTCAAATGAAAAGGGGAGGGCTTTCCCCGATCTAGCCTCATCTAAAACTAGTTTCAAATTAAAATACATGAAAGTTAATATAGTAAAATATAATTAATCTAATAACCTAGTCCATAATTATGTTATAGTCAAATATATCTGGCCTAATTGACCATGTCATAGTTAAATATAATTGACCTAATTGACAATGTCAAATTTGATACTATTTTTTTTTAAAACAACATCATTTTATTTATTTTAAAAAAACCCCTTAAAATAATATTAATTTGAATTGATACAAGTCAAAAGGTAAATTACTACTTTTTATCCGAGCTTTAAGTCGAGTCATGGGCCGGGCCATTTTTAAATAACCATATCAGTGTTTTTTTTTCTCACGATAGTTGCGGTGGGCATCACGCAGGTAGATAAATAAAAATTATTGAGATTAATATGTAATTTACCGAAAGAAGCATATGACTGCCGGTGTCCAACTACAACCACCATTAATTTTAAATCCACGCGTCGTGCCAGCTTTCTGCCCATGGATTCTCCGTGATCACGTATTACGCTGAGGCCTCGTGGGTCCCATACTCCCCGCCCGCCTTGCTCATCATTATTCCTTTTTTCCCTCAAATGTAAAAAGGTCCGAATTTCCCGATGTTGTTTTTGTTTTTCCGGATTATTTTTAAAGAAAATCGCAATATGGGTATTATCTTTTTATTTACAAAAATAATATACTAACATATTTATTGATTTATCTTATTTCATCTTATTATATTCCTTTTTTTTATTTGTTGAATATGTTTATACAATATGATAAATTATTATTTAATAATTCAAATAATATTATTATGATTCAATAGAGTAGTTAAAGAATACTATAATGGAAAAAAGCGAGGATTTTATTAAATAAGTATTTATTCGTGTCATTTGTTTTTATATTTTTTTAATGAAATATCATTGATATTTATGTATGCAAAGATGCAACTCCATTCTATATAAATAAACTAATTTAAAAAAAAATATCCTTTGTTATTTAAATTATTAAAAATATAGTTGTTGTTTGCAGCATCATATTATATTAACAATATTACCAGTTATGTTTTACGAACAATAAATTATATATTTTCTCGGATGTAGTGTGAAAATAATGATTATTTTATAATTTATTTACTACCAATAAAATTGGAAAAAAAATCACCACTAGACACTTTATAAAATAAATAAATATATTTCATTCCTCAAATAAGAGTTTCCTTTTAAATTCCAGGATATTAGAATATCCTCTCAGAATATGTCGTTTTCTTTTTAAAAAATGAAAAATAGTATGCTCGTAAAAAAATCTTTTGTTTTAAAAACAATATTCTATTTTGTTCAGCCCATCCATTGAATTCAAAATCTTCGTGGATGTGACTTAAACTAAACCTCTTGTGATTAGTTTTGTTTATTTATTTTAGCAAGGAAAAATAAAAGATATATATAAACACACACACACGTTATATACGGAGAGAAATGAAAAGGATGAACCGGTGGACCAGAGAGGAGAAGCGGCTGGGTGCTCTCTCATTTAAAGCGTGTGAAGGTTGCTATAGATAGAAATAAGAGCAAGCCATATCAGAGAAAGGACTGTTCTTGGTGAGTGAGAGAGAGAGAGAGAGCTTTCTTCTCAAACCCAGTAGAATTACTCCGAGTAGTTAACAAGAAACCTCGAAGCCAAGAGAGGAAATAAAGGATGGAAGGAATGAAACAGAGCGGCCTGTTTGACCACTCAAGGGAACCAACGTCGGCCCTCGTTTGATATTCTCCGTCCCATGGCGAAAACAGGAGTCTTTGAATCCGATCCCATGGTGATGACGAAGGCGACGGAATTAAAGAAAGAACTGCAGAGGCTAGTGAGGAACATTGTGGATGACGAGGATTACCGTACGGAAACAATTGATCAAGCAAGAGAGACCCTTTTTGCGTTGAAGGAACTGAAGATGAAGAGGAGATCATTGTCGTTGAAGCTACGTGAAACAGTGTTGTGCCCTGAAGAGTTTAAGTGCCCTTTATCCAAGGAACTGATGAGAGATCCTGTGGTTTTGGCTACAGGGCAGGTTAGTGTTTCTTTTTAAGGGAATTTCGAGTGTTACTCTGTTTGGTTCCCAGGAAAATCCAAAAAAGAAACTGATTTTTGTGTGCGTGTGTTGGTTTTTCAACTCTTGGTGAGCTGGGAAACGTTGTAATTACTTGTATTTTTTCTACATTAATTTGAGTAAATGGTGATGGGATTTTAGCCTTTTAAAATAAACAATCAGGTTTCAAAATCTCGAATCACTTCTTTGTCTTTTTAATGACGGATTGATTATAATGATTACTTTTCTGGATTCCCCTTCGTGAATTTGGGTAGAAAATTTTGGTTCTCGTCACCTGTCCCTAATAGCACACTACCTTCAATTCTTGATCAGTTTAGGCAGCTCTTTGACTGTACATAGGGGTCAGAAAGAAAGGAGGTAACGTAACTGGTAGGAGTTTCTTTTCTTTTTCTTCTCTCCCCATCTCTTATTTTCTCAGAACCAAACACGGGTATATTGTTCTGGTGTATGCGAGTAACATATAGTGTCTAGGTGGTTTACAGTGAATATATTTTTTAGTAAAATATTCATTACCGGACGTCGTAATCTGCTGTGGGTTGGGTTGGATCAAAGTGCTGTGGATGATATGAGTTTATTGGCCATAACATGAGCTGAGTTCATTTTCTGCTAGTCCTTCATACCAGCTTCTTATGGGATGTTAATTTGCTTTTCTTTCCATGCTTGTACTGTTCAGACGTATGATAGAACCTTCATCCAGAAGTGGCTGAAAGCAGGCAACCGGACGTGCCCTCTAACGCAACAAGTACTGTCACACATAATTCTCACTCCTAATCTGTTGATAAGGGAAATGATTTCGCAGTGGTGTCAGAGTCAGGGGTTAGATTTGCCAGACCTTGCTCAACATGTTAATGAGGACGGAATAACCGAAGCGGATCGCGACCATTTTCTGTCTTTGCTTGAAAAATTGTCTCTAACACTTCATGAGCAAAAAGATGCAGCAAGGGAGCTGAGGCTGTTGACAAAGAAGATGCCTTCATTCCGGTCGTTATTTAGCGAGTCACTTGAGGCCATTCCTCAATTGCTCAGACCACTCTCCGAGGTTAAGTCCCGGAGTTCGATTTACCCTGATCTTCAAGAAGATATCATCACCACCCTGTTGAACCTTTCAATCCATGACAATAACAAGAAGCTTGTTGCTGAAACCCCCATGGTAATTCCACTTCTTATGGAAGCATTAATGTCTGGAACTATTGAAACGAGAACCAATGCAGCTGCTGCCCTTTTCACACTATCTGCTCTGGATTCCAACAAGACACTGATTGGCAAATCAGGTGCCCTGAAACCACTTATTGACCTCTTAGAGGAGGGACATCCTTTAGCCATGAAAGATGTTGCCTCTGCGATTTTTAACCTGTGCATTATCCATGAAAACAAGGGGAGAGCTGTGAGGGATGGCGCAGTGAAGGTGATTATGACGAAGATTATGAACGGCATACATGTTGATGAATTGTTGGCTATCCTCGCTGTACTTGCTAGTCATCAGAAGGTGGTCGAGGAACTGGGAGACTTAGGAGCTGTTCCTTGCCTGCTTCGCATTATCAGGGAGAGCACTTGTGACCGCAACAAAGAAAACTGCATTGCCATTCTCCATACCATCTGTTTGAACGACCGAACCAAGAGGAAAGCGATGAGGGACGAGGAGAGTGCTTATGGAACAATTTCTAAATTGGCTCGACATGGCACCTCGAGGGCCAAGAGGAAAGCTAATGGCATCCTCGAGAGACTGAACAGGGCTGTCAATCTGACGCACACAGCATGATGAATTGAGCTATGAACCACTCTCATATTCAAACATATGTAAATTCTACATCTGTTTCCAGCACTTTGGTTGTCGAAGCAACTCCCGCATGTGTCATTCTCAATCATCTTTCTGTAAATTCTCTTCATTGGTATTTTCTATTTCAGGTTTTTGGGCTAGCAGTCATTGTGAATAAACACTAAGCTTACCATGATTTTTTCTCAATTTTGTTTCGTGCAATAGCTTCTAAAGGTGTATAATTTTGACTTTTCGTGTATTCGGTATGATGGTAAAGAAGAGTGTATTTTAGAGGGAGGACTTTTCATGTGTTTGGCATGGTAAAGACTAAAGAGTGTATTTTAAAGGTGTATAATTTTAATTTTTTTTTCCTGCGTTTGTTATGGTGGTGAAGAAAATATTTTAAAGGTGTTTTTCAATTAAAAAAACAGAAAACAAACATCCAGCATCGATTCTTGGACCGGTGGTGCCTCACTCATTTAAGATTCTCCCCAGTCCTGTCCTTCCATGACCGAAAGTTGGAATAGTTTCAGTGGTTGTCTCTGTACTTGCAACCTATAGGTATGATTCCTGCCCTTGATGTTCCAGTTTTGATCTTGTCATTATATCAAGACTACAGTGTGTTTCTGCATCATAGTACTTCTACCTTCACAGTTTTTTTTTATTTAAAATAAATAAATAAATTCGAAAAGAACCGTCACTTTAAGTTTTTATCACAATTTAACTTAAGATAGTGAATTTCACCAACAAATAATTGTAATTAATCATGAAAACAAACAAACAGATATATCTACTGGGAACAAGGATATCGATAATCCAACAAAAATATTGTCAGTCAATCCACTTGCGTCCCCTTGAATCTCTGCTACTCATTACTTCTTTCCCAGTTTTTGCACAAATTCTAGCGAAGGATGATGGCCCTTCCACGCATTTGTCTGGCCTAGAGAAGGATCCAAACCTTTGTAAAGCAGGGGATGATAGATGCATGAATGAATGAAAGGTCCAAAATCCATATAAAGGGTTGAAGTGCAACGGGAATAATGTGCCATATTGAATGGATCAGCTGTGATTTCTGGTAATGTGGTCCATCAAGGTGGCGCCTCCCCTTTTTGGAACTAGTATTCAATGGAACCAAACCCTATCCTCGATGCAATATATATAACACTTAACCATGAGGGGTGTGGTTTGGTTTACTGGTCAGATTCTAGGCTTGTTTCCCTTAAATCACCAGTTCGAGTTTTCCATTAATCACATCACTTGATATTTTAATTGGTCATTAATTTTAAAATCAGTGAAATTATAGGTGAAGATGATCCTTTTTTGTTCAGCTCATTTTTTATTTATAAAAATAACCAAATCAAAATCATGAAAAAAATCAACCGATTTCAGTTCAATTTTTTTATGTAAAAAACCAAACTTCCCTCGAAAGGATGTAATTTTTTAAAATGTATATTAATTTAAACTAATTTGGTTTGGTTTTAATTTAAAAAAAAAACAAAACCGAACTGGATCCAGAAAATTTAAAAATATTGTTATTAATTTTTTTTAATGGTTAAGTTTTTCTCAATTAATTGTTTTCATTATCTTGGTTTAATTGGTTTTTGGATTTTTTTGCACAAGATAAAATTTCATGGGTGTGAAATTCTTATCTAGTAGATCAAAAAATTAATTACTCAGGTTTCTTTTCACAATTCATAAAACACACACACTTACACTTCAATTATTGAGAAACATTATCTCCTTGTTCATTGATGATACTCAAAGCTCCAACTCCACCAAGCTAGCCTCCGTAATATACACCCATAAATCGATACACTGATAAGTTTACCGGAATAAATTGACCGATTTCCAACTAAGATTCTAAGTTTTGACAAAATTATAGTTTCCATGATGCTAGATCAATGCATGGGGCATCGAGGATGTGTAATTCTATCATTAAATCTAGGGTTCAAGTGAAGAAACTTGCTCCATCTAGTGATGGTATCTGAGTCCCTTTATATATTTTTTAAAATATAACTTTAAAAACAAAAATACATAACAACCCATGAATTAAAAAGCATAAAATAAAATCCAATATATTAAGCTATGAAAATCATTGATGAACTATAAGATAACAAAATCGTATATATAAAAAAAACAATCTCAAGCTTCAATAATGGAGTTGGACGCTACCTTGCACTAATAAAAAAACATCTATGAAACAAATGAGACATCCAAGAAGACAGATGGGTCTACATCGAAACGACATTCAGGCACTGGAAGCCAGTTGTAAACTCCTCGTTATTTAGGTCTTGCAGGCTCACCCACACAACCTAGAACCATCCTCCAATGACATTATTGTTCAGTCGTATTGTACATATAGGACCCATGTTGTAAGAACATAATGATTTTTGTTGAAAAGGTATTTAACATTACGGTGTAAAATGAATTTTTGCTTGAATATATAAATACACACACAAACATAGATAGATAGATATTATTAACATATTAAAATCATATAAAAACTATAACGAAAAATATTGGTTTAATATATTTATGCAAATAACATTTTTAAATACATCTATAAAAATAAGATAAAAAATTATATCAAACACTCCCAAATAACAACATGAAAACTCATTATTAAAATGACTCAAGCCATTGCCCGGTTCTTTATCATGAAAAAATAAGTACAAAAACAGGTAAAATGTTTATTTATTTATTTATGTGATTCAATTAGAATAAATAAATTAGTTTTTAGTAGATACAAGGACTTAATCATATTCAGAGCTATTTTATAAATCCAGGTTTAATTTTATAGAATGCCAATTAACTTTTATATGATGATATTGTCTCGTTGAACTGCATGCTTGATAGTGTGTTGATAATCCTTTTTTGAAAATGTCTTTGTTTTGAAATATATCTAAATAATATATTATTGTTATCATTTTAAATTTATTTTTAACATTAACATATTAACATTATTTAAAATTGTTTATATATAATAACATTATTTAAAAAAACAAAATCTTTAAAACATACAGCAAGTTGTATTCACAAATAAGATTGAACACACAATGCTAAAAACAAGATAGATTTTATGTAACAATTCAAATTTCATTCTTGTGACTGTTTAGATTGTCATTCATCTTATTTTTCAAAATATTTTTATTTAAAAATGTATTAAAATAATGTTTTTATTTTTTTTAATATTATCACATGAAAATTATCTAAAAATATCAATTTTATAATTTAAAATATATATATTTTGAAATATAATAGCAAACTCCCATCCCTCATCATAATTATTATTAATTTTGGTAAAATAATAGCTTGAAGGTGTTATTTATCGAAGAACTTTCCCACTTAGTTTGTTGCAGTGGTTGAATCAATCAAGGGTTAAAGTGAGTGCCATCATTAATTTACACTGATTTTAGCTACAAGAGTGAAAGGTCAAAAAAAGGAAGCGAGAACAGTGTATTTTTTTTAATGATTCTCTCTTTGAAATTGCTACCATTGGTGCAAACATGAATTTAGTCAAACCAGAGCACTCCAAAAGCACCATCGAGATATTCAGAGTTATTAGCACTGAAAATAAAAAATATTTTTGAAAATAGAAATAATTATGGGCGAAGAAATTATCAAAATAAATAAATTAATTAATATTCTTGGCCAGCATTTATTATGCTAAATTTAAACATTTAACTATTATATTTTTGTACAACCAGTCGTTTTCCACGGCGGGGATGTCGTATCCAAAAGAGGAGCTTTCGATGAGATGCTAAATTGCCATGAGTGGCATTACCGACACCCTCAAATTATGGCTTTGATAAGCTCATGGGTTATTTTCATGCCAAGAAAATGATGATGAAAAAGGAAAATAACCAGATGGGTCTAACATGATTGGCCCTTTCTTTTTTTTTTTCTTGCTCGTATCCATAAATGACGCCTCTAATATTTTTTAAAGCAAAAGTACTTTTGGTTGGTGGGTAATAGTTAGAAGACTCGATTTGAGATTGAATTTATTCATTACAATTTTTATTTTATTTAAAAAGAAAAACAAGCTTTTGTAGCGACCAGACTCAGATCAGGTGTTGGGATTACTCAGTTAACACACCAAGCTTATTCTTATAGTGATGAGATTATAATATAATTACTTCTTTGTATAGTTCCAGAAGACAAGACTTGAATGTCTATCCAAATAGAAAGATGGTGACATGGCTTTACTCAGGGTAACCTTCAGTGAAAGTGTGGATCTGAAAAGTTTGAGGGAGATTATTATTGGGCGAAGGAGGGTGTTCGTTACAGACAGTAAAAACAGGTTGACTCGGCTTAGCCAAGAATTGTGAGCCAGGGTTAGAGAGGGCTAGGAAAAGCAGGTTAGATTGAGTTGGGGAGGGTTCGGTTGAGGCAATAAATAGAGGTTCAATTAGGTTGGGGAAGGAAAGGGTTTTGTTACGTTAACCTTTTTTTTCTCCTTTTCTTTTCCCTTTCCTCCCCATCAAGTCTCTGACTGATTTTTTTCCTACTTCTTTCTCCCTTCTTTTTTCTTTTTTCTCCACTTTCTTTTTTCTTTCTTTTCTCTTGGTTAGGCCAAACTCATTTTTTACTCTTTACCTCATCACCAATTAACAAATATTAAAAGTCAAGCTTTTTTTTTCCCGCTTTAGTCTTCATGTTCGTTGTGATTCTTTTCTATCATTTTAATTTTTTTTTTATTTTATCCTTTAATGTTAAATTTATTAGGTATTGAACTTTATAATTTAATTTATTTTATTTTATATAGAGTTTTCCGGTCTCATGACCTATATCAAGAATTATATTGATTAACCGTGTTGACTCGGGTTGTTTTGTTATTTTTTAATTTTATCATTTAACATTGAGTTGATTCAAAATTAAGTTTTTTAATTCTTTTTTATTTGTTTTTCACGGGTTTATTATGGTCTCATGACCCAACTTAGGAGTTTTGTGACTCAAATGTTTTTTGTCCTTTCCTTAATTGTTTTTTTTTTAATTTCACCATTCAGCATAATATTGATTGAGAATTGAACTTTATAAATTATTTTTATTTTTTTCTATGGAGTCATCCTAACCTCTTGACTCATGTTGACTCGAGTTATTTTTTATATATTAAGCCTTCAATATTAAACTGATTAGAAATTAAACTTTATAAATTTGTGTATTTGTTTTAATAGGGTTATCATGTTCTTATAGCCCCGGTTGAGAGTTAGGCTGCTTGATTCCGTTTTTTTTCATGATTTTCTAGCTGATTTTTTTTTTCATTTCTATCTTTTTAATAAATAATTGATTTAAATTAAGCTTTGTATTCTATAAAGTTATTCTAATCTTATAACTCGATTCATGAGTTTAATTGGTTTATTTGAGTGATTTTTTATATTTTTTTAAATTTTATTTTAAAATATTAGGTTAATTGTAAATTAAATTCTATAATAAGTTTCAAAATTTTTTTATAGATTTATTTTCATATCATGACTCGTATTTGACAAGTTAACAAGAATTAACTCATTTTTTTAATTATATTTGATTTTAATTTTATTTTTCAATATTAAATTGATTGAGAATTGAATTTAATAAAAAAATATTATTACTTTCCATTTGATAACCCCTCATAATCTGGATAACATGAAATAATTCAAGTTAGCTTAACATGTTATTATTTTAATTTTATTAAATCAAACTATATTTTATCACCTATACAGATTATTTTTTAATTTAGTAAGTAATCAATCTATCTAATTAATATTTTTTTAATATATTAGTTAAGAGAAAAACAGAGTCGCCAAACTGGGCTCGGACTCGTGTTTCCGGGGACGAGTGATAAAAAACCATGATAGTCCGCGGGGAAAGAGTTTGAATGGTCCCTGACATTTGTGCCATATAAGAACAGAAAAGAGGGAAGCAGAGACGCTCTGCAATCATTTTATAGCAGTTCTCCATTTTTTATCAGGAAGAAACATCAAATTCCTCAGCCAGGTACATTGAGTTGATTTTTGTACAAGCTGCAGTCACCATGACATAAACTGTACAGTTTAGAAGGTCAAATGAAGCTCATGTAATTTAAGACATGGCATCACAGTTTGAGGAACTTGCAAAAATTACATAGCTAGCATGATAGACGATGCACACAAAAGATATCATCTATGGTTTAAGATAGCAAACCCTACCCCTATTAATCCACCAGGCATCCAGCGCACGTTCATCGTATACTAGTTTTCCCCCAAGCAATCAATATGATTCAGTCCTGTAAGCCCAACCATTTTTGTCCAAGTATGCATGGACCGCCTCCTTTATAGCAAAGTTTGGGACTAGCTGAGATGGATAAAGAGGTTCTCGTGTGATTGGATCAAAATTCCCCACCTGTGTATAATTAAGTCACCAATCAAAGCAGATAATTAAAATGCAAATGAAAAGCATCTCAATTTGAACAAGCAATGTCAAAAACACAAATCACCTTCTCAAGATGGTCAAGGAGCACTGCTCTTTCATATGAAACCCCACTTGGGGTAATGACAGGATCACGAAAAATATCAAGGGTGATTTTACAACATAAATAATCTGGCACCTGGAATTTTCAAATTAATCCCACAAAATTATAAAACAGCAGCCGATAATATTAAGAGAGAGAGAGAGAGAGAGAGAAAAGATGCAAACTCCACAAATCCAAAAACACCTCGGATGGCGTGTCATCTTCTGCAGCTTTCCGGAATACTTCTCCTAGAAGGTCCAATTTTTTCAGATGGGAAACAACTGAAACAATTGGATCATCCAGGAATCCTTCTGTCTCAGAATCATCAAGGAAATGTTTTTCTCTAAGAGCTCTCTCACATGCTTCTCTGTGACAAACCAGGGAAATTAGCATGAGTATAGGACAATTTATAGTTCTCCTTGCACATATGAGCAAAGATCTGCGCTAATGGTTCGGCCTAAACTCACAGGAATTACATACTTCAATCTTTGTAGTTCCCATGAACGCTGTGTAGATGCTTCCTCCCACTCCAAGTATTTTGCCTTCGCTAGCTCCTCCCAGATCTCATCCACTATATAAGCATTCGGGTTGGCACCCCTACCAAGATCCAATGCCTGATAAAAAATATAGTGCTAGTTTAAGATTTAGTTCTGAGATTAATAGCCTGCACATTTTCTTTGTATTCAACAGCAACTAACATTCAACATATATTAGGATTGTATTTGCAACAAAGGCTATAAGAACTAATATGCTCAACGTCACTCATAAAATTTATACCACGAATGATTCATCTTATTTCTATCCCTTTTCCACATCTATCATGTCAATCCCACAAGCTACTACAGTCCCGCTACAAGCATTGACATCATACTATAGATAGTAACTACTGCTGTTCAATTTTTACATGCTCCAAAAATCATATTGCCAGCTGCCAGGGTATGTTGCTGCTACTCTGAACATTTAGGTTAACCTACTTAGTGCCTGTTTGGGAGTGTGGTTAAAGTTGCTTTTAAAAGTGTTTTTCATTCAAAAATACATCAAAATAATGTTTTTTTTAAAAAAAAAATTATTTTTGACATCAGCACATCAAAATAATTTAAAAACACCAAAAAAATTTAATTTGAAATAAACATTTTTCAAAAACTCTTTTGAAACGCAATGTCAAACACCCCTTAGAGTGAAACATACTCCTAATGCAAAGCTCACTAGATACCAAAAGGCAGTATATATGGACAAGCATGTACAAGCCAGGGTGGATTTTCATCTAAGAATTAAAAGCTAGAACTTATCCAACAAGTCTCCATTAGACTATGCTTTGCCCACTATAACCATTATTATGAGACCCTTAACATCGATTAATAACACCATCAGCCACACATACACAATTTAGCTCCAGCCGCTAAAATGTGTGGGCAAGACAAAATCCCCAGTCAAGCAAAGCATAACAGCACAGATAGGCCATATCGATCCAGATTACCAAGGTCAGAATAATAATTTAATACTACTGGAATCATGATATGAAAGCAATGTTCAGCTGCAGCTGCACACATTTGTAGCCATGCTTAATCCAGTTGACCTACACAAAATAATCTTGCCTGTGATGTTGGATTATATATATGTAATCCATCTTGATATATGGACATGCATTGCTGTACAGGAACATCCTGGTCGCAATACTAATCTTGAATATTTGATATGCTAACACACTCAGATGACGTGCACAGAGGAGAAGACATGTACTTCATTCTTTACAAACCCCTAACTTCCTATTCTCTTTATCAGTAGCAATCTTATAACATCCGGTGGACATACCCATATTCAGTTGATGTTGTTATGACCAGATTATTAAGTGTAATCAATAGACTGAAGCTAAAAAGAATAGAAATGACGAGTATAAAATCTATAATGAGCAATAACAGGAGGCTCAAAGCTAAAAAAACACGTGTAAATGTTCATTTATCAGCCTTGTGCTAGCAGGTAAAACCAAATGGCTAGATGCAATTATGCAAAAGCAGAGCAAATGACTGGTTTAAGAGGAAAAGCAACATGAAAAACTGTGACTCCAACACATTTCTTCCACTTGGCTTATTTAGAGGGTTTCTTTTATATTGATCCTCCGTGAAGAAACAGGCTATTAACAAGATTGCGGCCCTAGCTATAGTTAGACTGAAAATATGTATAGATGGTAGGCCATTGTCTTATAGTCCAATCACATGATGTTCTGGAGAAGAGATATCTACAACTTTTAGAACTTTTCTGCATGGAGTGGTTGCTCTCAGCACTCAAACCTGCAACTGTGGGGTTACAAGCCTAAGACTTCGAATGGCCCTAACCAATACCAACACAACTACTTGATATACATTTTGTGACCCTACAGCTTTTATTCGAAATTCCAACCCAATAAAAATTCACATGAATAACTAGAAGAACTAGGCCGTTATGATCGAAAATCTATCATGGTAAACCACAAAAAACAAGAACAACGCACTCCCTACATTTCAACCTTTTGTCACTGAAGTTTGATTATCTGCAGTTGTTATATTTACAACCTCATAATAGTTTATGCTATGAGCATTTGATCACCATAAGCAAAGTAGATTCTACCAGAAATGAAGTTTTGATGGTTTGTGATGGCTAACACAAGGAACTAAGAAAAGGCACAAAGAGCTATGCTACTTTATAGACTATTATTCAATAATAATAATGTCAGAAAAAGGCCATGCTAAAGACAAATCAGATAGAGACATTACCAAATATGGATGGAAAGTTCAAAGTAAACGATTAAATAGCAGATCTAAATAAGAAGCCTCAAGGGCCATTCAAAAAACTTAATTTCAGAACACAGCCAAAAGAAATAAGATTGAACTACTAGCTCACAAGCAACTAATGCAAGTTTTATTCAATGGATTCACAACAAAAAACACGAGCAAGAAAGTGAAAAAAATAACCTCTCACATAACTCAAAGACCTCTTCAACCTACAAGTCCAAATGCTAAAAGCAGAACAAACATCTACCAGTAACTTGTGTTGAAATGAAAAAAAATTCAAGAGACAACTCAAGAAAAGAAAACCAGCTCTTACTTTCTCCAACTCCTTGACTCCTTCAGAGTACTCTTGCTTCTGAAGTAATGCGAGTCCCAACATATAGTGACCCTGTAAAGCAGCAAGCAAGGGTGAATTTTGCATACCACACTACATAGAAGTAAAAAGCTTTCTTCTGAATTCAAAAGACAAACAAAACTTCACCTCGGAACCATTATCTACTTTCTTAAAACAAAAAATCAAGACTCTAAAAACACTTCACAGCCCACATTTCCTTTCAAGATTTTGACACCATTCATCACATTTTCTATCACTTTCCCATTTACCAACTCGTAGGATACTTCTCTATCCATCATCAACAAAAATAAGGACAACATACACAAACTCGTGATGCGTCCAGCACATGAACCACTCACTTCCATCCAATCATTCTTGTTCTATGTTTTTCTATATAACACGCATCGCAACACCAAGATTCAATTGCGATCAAAGCAATGACATTAATAAAATCGAATAAAAGACCTTTACCTTGACAGAGTCATGATCAAGCTGAATAGCTTTGCGAGAATCCTCTTCTACTTTAGTCCAATCACTTAACCACAAAATTTAGTCAAATTAATAATTTATACCAGTAATATTACAGAAATTAACATTAAAAAGAAAAGAAAAAAACGATTTGCATACTTGCGTTTTCGATGGCATAAAGCACGATTAGTCCAATAAACAGGAACTTTAGGGCACAGCGTAATCGCCTTAGCAAAAAAGAAAAAAAAAGAAAAGAAAAAATAAAATCAGCAAACAAAAAAAAAATCACATAAATATATATAGAAAATACCTCAGTGTAAGCATCGATGGCGGCTTGAAATCGGTTTTTACGAAAGCATTCATTCCCTTCTAACTTCGACTTCTCTGCTTGTATCTCTTCAGCACTCAATGCGGATACTCCTGGTCTCATCCTCCCTCCCTCCCTCCCTCTATCTACTTCTTGATGTATTCTCTAGTTTTTCTTTAATTACTGTATTAATAAAAAACCAGTCTCTATTTTTGTTTCTTTTCTGAATTTATTATATGGGAACTGTAAAAATCTTGCGAAACGGAGGAGGCGACGACGCGAGCGAGACGGGTACGCCGGAAGGCTGGAGAGGGGGGAAAGGGAAAGTTCAAGGATCGTGGAGAGAGAGGTCGCAGGCGGGGGGTTTAGTGTTGGGGAGGGTTACTGGCGGGTCGAGGGGCTTGTTACTAGTTGTTACGCCACCAACAGGTGCGTTTTATAATTTTATTGGGTGGATTTTGGCCTGGGGGATCGGAGACGTTTCATTGGTGGGGTTTGATGTATTATTGTTTTATATCAAATGAATTCTAATTTTTTTTATATCATTCTTACCTCTAATTTATCTTTTTTTTCTTGCAAAATCTAAATAAAATATTAAATAAATAAATAAACAAATTAACATTGTTTTGATAAAAAAAATTAAAAAATAAAATCAACAGGTGAGAAATTATCAAATCAACTGTATTAAGAACTAGTCACCCCAGATTTTTTATTAGGTTATCCAGGTGTTTTCCTCTTAAATTCATAACAATACAGGCTTTATGGTGGCTAGGTCCCCAGCTGACCCGCCGAGTTAGGGTCAGAACCAAAAAATAAAAACAATTTATTAATAAAACACTGTATTTAAATATATAAAATGGGAAAGATTTAAAAAATGAAACTTTTCTATGAAGTTATCGTATAAGGACAAGTCCAATGATAAGAGCTATTTTGAAGAGTTAAATATACAAAATAGTTCTTTGAATAGTGTATATATGATTTTTTTTATTGATGTGTACTCCAATGGTAAAAGTCATTTTAGAGAGCCATTTATTTTCATATTATTTTACATATAATACAATTATTTTGTATGTAGTTTAATTATGTAATTAATTATACAATTAATAAGAGTAAGTTATACAATTAAATAATTGCTTTTAATAAATGTGAATCATTTTAATTTTTATGATGTTTTTAATCAATGCTACTTATTATCATTGGGTGTTAAAAGAAATTTAAAAAACAAATTGAATTGAAATCGATTTTATAATACAATAAAATATATTTAAAACTAATTAAAAACAATATATTTTTTTACAATCAATATAAGTAATTTATATAATTAAATAACTACTTTTACAAACTCATATTATAATTATTAACTACATATAGCTACTCATAAAATGAGCAACCATTTTAGAAGCTCTTCATCCGAAGGTAGTTATATAGAGCTACTGATAAAAGGAGCAGCCATTTTAGCTTGTAAAATGGCTGCTCTGTTGGAGTGATAAAACTGATTTAAAAAATCTAAATATAAAATTATTTACTTTTCTACGAAGTTATCGTATCAAGCAGGTCTGAGCTTATTTGACGATATCGATTATAGCTTAAGTAAATTTGATAAATTTAAAAATCCTAAACTTAATTAATAATAAGATAATATATTAGGGACTAAATTGATATTTCTCCCTTTTTTAAAATCCTGTTGTCATCCGAGAGTGGTCTTATCCAAAAACATGCTCCTCAATTAGGCAAACTAATTACTTAACAGCCTTTTTTATTTTCCTTTGTGAGTCAACCTGATGTTGACGGTCGTCGTTTCTTCATTAAAAAGAAAAAAAAGCAACAACTTGTACCAGAAGTTGTTGTAAAATGCCCCCCAAAAAATCCCAGCCATCCACGTGGAAATAATTTTACGAGTTTATCGATATGGAAAAATCCCCAAAAAATAAAAACTTCCCGCGCAAGTTGCTGTAAAACCCCAATCACCACGATTTAAGAGGAAAAAAACACAACCAACCTCTTACATTTTTCTAATTTGATATCTTGTTTTTCCTGTAATTTGATTCTCATTCAGAACGACTAGATTTTACGATCTGTAAGATTATTATTTTTATTTTAAAAATACATTGAAATAATTATTTTAAAAAAATTATTTTTACTATAAACAAGTCAAAGATTTAAAAATATTTAAAAAATAATATCAGTAAAAATTAAAATATTTTTTTTCCAAAACCATAGTCTCATACAAGATCCTAGTGGCTAAAATACCTAGCTGTTGATTTTCAACCTGTAAATTTGAATTTGAAAGCGGGGTTCAGCGGAATTTTTAAAAAGATATTTCTTTTTATTTCAATATAATAATTTTATGTTTTTTATTGTTATTTTTGTTATTTTAATGTGCTATATTAATGTCGAGGAAATATTATTTAAAAAAAAAACAATATTTAACGTAGAGCCATGCAATTAATTTCAAAGACAGGAAGAGATGCCAGCACATCTGTCAAGCTGAGAAGACAAGCCATTGCTATAACAAGACAGCAAGTGACGAAATAATTGCTTAAGGTGCACAAAACTGAGCTGAGAAATGACACCAGCCATCAGTTTTTCCAACCTATACTCCATCTATACTTGAAGAACTGTACCCTTTCTGGTCATTTACCACGTGCAAACATGAAATTAGCCTGATTGTTCTTGGGTGTCGAATCAGATTGTTCCAGTGAATAAAGCAACCCGTAGAATCTCACTCAAGGTAATGAATGGGTCGGTGCTGTATACTCTTACGGCAGATACTCACGACGTATGTATGCAATGTATCAGATGGATCTGTTGCTGATCAGGAGAGACTAGACTCTTGAACCTTTTTCGTCTTCGGGAGAGATGCTTGATAACTGCTCTCGAACACGATTGACAATTTGGGAAGCTTCCTGGTCAAAATTCAGGGGACGCTTTCTCAAACTCTGTGACAAGTCATCGGTCCAATGTTTCTCTCAGGATCCCACTGTGTTGTTCCACAATACAATCAAATAAAAAACAAACGATGCGTACCTCAGTGGTCCATAAGCAATCACGTGCCTTGCGGGGGATTATGTGGATGTGCGTCTGAAAATTCAAGGTTGATAAAGAGAAATCAGGAAAAAAAATGATGAACTCAGTTGCTGTGAATGCTTTGTAAGATGAGAGCATCTATTCTCTATACAAATAAATAGCAACGAAAGTGTTGTTCTTGGTTCAGCAAGAAACACGGCACAAAACTGGTCACATCAGCAAAATCCAATGCATCGTCATTGCATCAAGCTTTTATTTTTTTTTTCCATAGACACAACTTCAGAATTACTTACATGAAAAATGACTTGGCCTGCAGCAGCACCGTTGTTTACCAACAAGTTGAAAGAATCTGTATAATACAATCATTCCAAGAACAGAAGTTCAGATGGAGCTCGACTTCGAGAAAACACTAAGTTTGAAAATGGTCCAGAAACTTGTGAATACAGTGAGAAAGCAGATGAACTCATGCTTCCCTGGTCATGCCAAATGCAGCATTCATTTCTTAAAAAATTCAACCCTGCACCCCTAAAAACACAGCACAAACAAGTGCCTTTAATCCTATAAAATAAATATCGACATGCGAAAACAAAAACGTTTAAGAAAAGAAAAGATGTGTTATCACTTGAACTTCAGCTCATTTAAGTTTGTGGTTAGATGTCAATCAACACTCCCACTTCTCAGGGGAAGAACCAGGATTTGCTTTGGGGGGGATTTTCAATATCTGAAATCCCAGCTCCATCGCAGGCTACTTGGAAAACAGTAGTTCTTCATTGGATCAAGGTAGGTTAGCAGTTTGGTTTGCAGTCGTAAACCTAGCTCTAAATGAGAAATCATCAGCCTAACTCCACTGTAATTCTATACATGCTCCCCAACATCGTTCACAATTGAGGCATGTTATGAAGGAAGGATAACATGGATAAATGGACATGCTGGGAAGGGGGGGAAGATTTGTTAATTACAACAACAGTAAAGAAATGTTGGATACATACCAGAACCATTTGCTTTCATGATTGCATTACCAATTGAAGGCACCTTTGAACACATTGCTGCTACCACCTGCAGACTCAATTTATTAGAAAATACATCCACGAATTTTATTTAAAAGAGAAAAGAAGGAACACTCTGAACTCTGAAAAAAAAAGGCTTGAGGAAAATTTGTTGATTGGGATTCAGAAATGGACTTGCTAGTTAACTTACATTGCAACCTAGCAATGCTCACTTCTTAATTCATAGGAAGACAGCTGTAAATCTTTTCAGAAACGCAGTCCATTAAAAAGGTAAAAGTAAGTATCAGCATATGACTCGGAAGCTTCAAGGTCAGAACTACTCTACTCTTCTGTTCCTCTCTTTTTCTATAATCAAATTTTCAGTCAGCATTCTGAGACCGTCCCTCTCTCACTTTCTCAAACAAGAAACTTTCAGTGCAGTCATTGACCCATCTTCTGAGCACCAAACATGTTAGCATCTTTGATGCAGAGTCCAACCCAGGTTTCATAACACCATGCAATTCATGCTAACATGGTAACTATGGGGAAAAAATGTAAAATAGCTGTAATCTCAGCAAAAGTAAGGAAAAATTTGGTCATATGACTTGGGTGGAATCATGTATGTACAGAAATAACACGAGGAGCTGAAAAAAGGTAGCAGCCCTCGGAGATCAAACTACATGCATCTACAAAAGATAGGCCTCCTTGTCTGAGCTTAGTATTGATAACTAAAGGCAGTAAAAGCACAGTGGATATTGAAGGACTCAAGCAGTCAAGCCAACCATGGTATGGCTCGAGTTGGATACAAGCCAATTTGAGCAAATTACACCTTTCTAACATTGTAGCCTCGCGGACCAATAAAACATTTCAATCACACACCTCTGTTGAAAGCTGATTAAGCATAAACTATGTGTACTTATAAAACATTTCAATTCAGCTTTGTTGGGAGCTTCTTTCACGTTTAATCCAGTAATAACATCCCTTACATAAACTATGTGTACTTAGTTGGCGAACAATTTTGAATAGCTCAGGGGGGACTAGCATCAAGTGAAAGTTACTTACAGAAGGAGGAGTGGCTTCCAGGCAAGAGAAATGAGATTTTGGGATAATAAGAGAGTGCCTGAAAAAAAATAGCAGCTTCATATCATTTCATCAATCAACCACAGATAAAATTAGGAGGCCATGAAATCATTACAGTGATAACATATGAGACAATCTTTGGTCAATGAGGAAGAGTTAAACTTCATTGATTTCTATACATGGAGCACACACTGGTAGTTTTATTAGACACCTCTTTCCGGGACAACCTTGGTGCCTACTTGATCAAATTCTCTCACTTTCACTTACACGAAAATTACCCTCTCTTTTTTTTCCTTTTTCGTCCTAAGAAATTCCAGTAATTTAATAAAACTTGACACTAAAGAGAATTCAATCCATTCCAAGAGGGTTTCTACTATTGTGAAAAGTTAAGGACATGACAGTGCTTTAGGAACATGATAACTCACCCGGGACTCACTGGACTAGTATCCAAAATACACAGGCATGTCTCATCTTCGTAGAGCTGTAAAATTCAGATTGGCAGCAGGAAAGAGCAAAATTTCAGAACTAAAATGTAAGAAAATCATTGAATTGCATAAAAAAACACCGCTAATAGCAAACTTTGCAGGCAGCTGAAGCTTAAACACTAGGAAGCACAAAGATTTACCTTAAATGCAGGGGATTCACCGCGAACAATCCTGCAGAAAACGCAGTCTAGTTGGTGATTCCTCGTGTCGCCAGAAGCATCATTGATGGAGGCAGAAGAAGTGAGGGAAGAAGACAAACGTGAAGTCGGAGAGGGAGAGTGAGGGAGGAGATGGGAGCAGATAATGGAGAGCCTACTTCGTGACTCCATTCACGCGAAATTGGTTGCTTCAACGAGAAACGCCCGTGTCGCCATGAAATACTTGTGTCGTGGAAACTGATCGTGGATTTGAAAGGATTGGAAGTGCAGAGGAAGAAGGATTTTGGCAGGACAAAGACAGGTCAGGTGGGAGTGTTTTGATCGTAGGTGGTTACTGGGAGGGCGTTGGCTTTGCTTATCCACGTCGTTTGATTTTGTACGGGCCTTGTCGACTGTCTGGTTCTGGGGCTATATTTTGTTCCCTTCCACCCTCCCTGCCTTATCACTTTGGTTCGTGGTTGTCTTTCATCTTGTATGGCGTCGCTTTTTCAAAAGTATTTTATTAAACAAATATTATTTTGATTTTTTATTTTAAATTATTTTTTAATATTTTTATATCATCTTATAATTTTTAAAAAATAAAAAATATTATTTTAATTTATTTTTAAACAAAAAAATGCGATATTATTTTTTCTAGACCAAACTGTTTGGAAAAAAGTTATCATTTGATTCAATTCTGCCCTAAATAATTGGTGTATCTTACTACAATTTAAAAAATAGAATGAATTATAATAGATTTTATATTACTTGGAATTTTGGCCCGAAAATCCCTTTGCAATTCTAGCGGAAATATTCAGATTTTGTTCAGCGCAAATAATATATTTAAAAAAAAAATCAATTTTATAATTTCAATTATATTTTATAATTTAATTATTGGATTGAATTGAAAATTTACATGACTCTCAAGATATATTGGTTATCGTTGAGTTGATTAAATTATATTAATTTTTTTTTTATATTTGAAATTTGAATTATATAATTTCAAGTTGATTTTTTTTTTAAATAAATTTAAATTATATTTGTTAGGTTAATGTTTTTTTTTAAATAATATATATAGACACACACATATATAGACAATACAACCAAGAATAATAAATCTAAATACTTCAAAACTAAAATATATCATTTCAATTAAAAAAATAAAACACATAATAAAATGGAAATGTGTTTGAAACGATGCTCATTTGTAGCTGTCTCAGTTTCCCCCCGAAAGTTTTCTTTCGCTCAATTAACCTCCAAACATTGCTAGCAATTCCAATTTTCTCTCTTGTTTGTATTTGTCCACGAGGCAAACAGGAACAGGGGCCTCGTGAATATATGTCCACTCTCGACTCATTCCTAGGCAAGCACATGTTTGTTCACATTACTTCGTAATATAATTCGTAGGATTAGCTGAGCTGAGCTAAGCTAGGTGCAAGCTGATATAAACAGTTATGTTAATAAAAAAATATCTTTCATAAAGTAAGCACCTAGTTGTATCATAGTTAATATTTATTTATGGGTTTTAACTATGTGCTCGATGATTATCATAATTACGGTCTGACCATAGTTAATCTATCTTCAATTAGATATTTATGCCTTCGAATGTTTTCATTTTCGATTCATTCTAGGAAGCCGGTTTTTATGATTCTTCAAAACAATTTCTTTTGTCCGCGGAGTTGAATAGGAGGTGTCAAGATGATCAATTATTTTTTAAAAATATTATTTTTTTAGAATATAAATAGATTATTTGACAGCTACAGGGTTGGGTTGTATTTTATTTTAATGGCTAATAAAAACATGGTTTAAGTTAAAATAAATATTTAAGAAAAGGGATTTTTAATAAATATCAAGACAATCTAATTTGACCTGTCAGTCTACACATCTAGTTATAAGATTATAATAACTTCATAAAAAAAAAACTACTAAACTTAATTTTTTATAAATTCAATGTTGAATGATGAAACTAAGAAAAAATAACCTAAAAAATTGAATCAATTTGCAATCTCAGTCTCACTCAGTAAAAACTAAATTGAAATAAATTTTGAAAGTCAATTATCCATTAATCTGGTATTGAAAAATATTTTTTTAAGAAAAATACTTCAATCAACTAGGTTTAAGCCTCCGATCTAGATCATCAAATAAAGATAATATCATAAAAATTAAATCAAAATAAATTATAAATTTATTATTAAAAAATAATATTAATAAAAAAAACTCCATTCATATCAGTTAACTTGTAAATATTCGGTCCAATAAGGAGTTTAAAATAATTTTATAAAAAAAAAAACCATAAAATTCAGCACTCATTGATCAGTTTGATGTGCGTGAATGTGGAGTGATATGTTCCTTCTGTGAGGTCATTCCTGTTCTATTATAAAACGAATAGTAGCAAATAATTTAATCTTCATACATCAACTCAATCTCCATGACAGAAAAAAGACAAGATCCCAGCCTGATCCAGCAATTATCAAACCTTGTAAGTATCTGCTATCTAGTTACAACATGCTTCGACATCGTTTTTATAACTAGTATATGCTATTATATAATATTTTGGACGGAACACAGACCAACCACCACTTTAACGTCTTGTTTTCTGTTTTTTTATCAATAAAAATGATTTATATTTCTCCATCCATCTAACTGCTGAAGCAGCTGTTAACCTTTTTTTTTTTTCTTTTAATTAACACCACTCCATATCAATTTATATATATTTTAATTAATTTTTTTGAATTTTAAAACTAATAACCTTGTAAGTTTTTATTGACTATTACATGATTTAAATTTGAGATCACAGAGGAATAAATATCTTAGTCTCAAACTTTTATTACTAGACCACGTATTAATAGCTACTTGTCTAACTATTTTTTTTATTAACATGGATATACAAATCAATTTATATATATTTTAATTAATTTAATAAACTCAAAAATTTAATTATTATATAAATCTATGATAACTTATAATATTAACGATCAAATTACTTGAGCATGAAATAATATGGAAAGCAAACTTTATTACCAAGTTATCTAGTGCCAAGTTATTTAGCCACCTACTAGCTGTTCAGCTATTCTTTTCACAGGTGGGTGCATCGATGCCCTACGGACCTCTTCTGACCATTTATGAGAGAACCATAGTTGTAAAATCCGTTCTAGATATCGTTCTGGTTTTTTATTTGGAGCGGAATATTCTGGTTTCGGTGTATTCTAGTGTTCTATTCCGGTTTTATACTGTTCATATATATATATATGAAAAAAATATTAATTTAACAAATATAATTAAAATTCAAGATAAATTAACTTTAAATTATACAATACAAACACAAAATCAAACAAACATAATCTTAAAATTAGAAACATCTCTAAAATTCCAACAATAAAATTATTTTTTAAAAAATAAAAAATAAAAAATGAATTTAATTATAATTAAAAGATTCAGAATATTTGAAATTTAAGCTACTTATTGTATGTTTTTCAAGTAATTCTATGTTTTTTTATGGTTGTTGTATTTGAATTTGAATTTAGAAATTAATTAATGTTACTTATTGTTTTTAATGTTAGAAAAACTTAAAAAAAAACAAAATGAACACATTAAGAAATAATCAATAAGTTCAAACATAATTAATTAAAATACATTCCACTACAAATATTTTTTATGTTAACTATTATTATATAATAATTAATAATTAATTATTAATTATTATATAATAATTAGTATAAAAACCAATAATTAGTATAAAATATTAAAATCCAGCCCACCCCGTTTGTACTTTGTCCCCTTCATTTCAATACATAATAAAAGTATAAAACCCTACCCATCCAACCCTACCCATCCTTTCTTCTTCGCTAGCCGCCGCCAAACCCTACCCATCCTTTCTTCTTCTCTAGCCGCCGCCAAACCCTACCCATCCTTTCTTCTTCGTCCTCATCTTCCTCTTCCTCGTCCTCATTTTCCTCTTCACTTCCATCACTTGTGTCCACATCGTTTTCTTCCTCATCTTCATCAGATTCTTCATCCTACGGACCTCTTCTGACCATTTATGAGAAAACAGAGAAGCTCAGGCTACGCTGCTTACCTTTGAGATCTGTGAACTTTATATACGTGTGTACGTATATGTGTGCTTATTTATATACTAACTATTTAGTAGTCTCTCGTCAGAACAGCTGCAAACTATATTTTTATCAATATAAAAATATAAATTATATTAATTTTATTATTATAGTATATATTTATTCAAAAAAATAAATTTGTGGCAAATTCTGAAATACAAGTTTTCTATAAAATATATGATTTTTATGTCAATATAAAAATTTATCTATTCTGCAGGTTTCAACAAAATTAATAGTATAAAATAATCATCATCATTAAAAAAATAAGAAGATTTGAATATCTAAATAATTAAATTCACAATATTAGAATTAATTTATTTTATAATCTAATTTAAACTAAACACAATAAAACAAAGTATAGATTGTGAAAACACTTGTAATCATTAAATAACAAAAATAAATAGTTAATTTTCTATCAACAGAAAGAAGAAAAATCAATGAAAATTCATTCCTACATTATCGTCATTATCATTACAATAACAGTTAAAATTATTATCAATAATTGTGCCCAGACAATTAAAATCATTAAATTTACCCAAATAATAATAAAAAAGCAAGTCATTTTTTAAAAAAAATAATAATCACTAAAATTATCATTATTATCACGCAAATAATAAAATCATCTAACTCGAATAACAGATAAAATAATACAGAAGAAACAAAGGGAAAAAATGAAAATTTTAATTTTAAAATGATCATCAATATGAATTAAAATTCTAGGATTGAACCAAATAACAATAAAATCCCAACAAAAAAAAAAGAACAAAATTAAAAATAAAAACTAAAGGCAAAGGTTCATAAACAAGGGTAAAAAATTTATCAAAAAGGACTATAGAAACAAAAGGAATTGATATGAAATAAAAAATTCGAAGAATATTGGTCAAAACAAAAAATGAAACATGTAATTAATTTTAATTGGAGAAAAAATTGAAACAAATAAAAATTCTGGGACCGAAACAAATAAAAACATTTTTAAAAGAAATTGTAGTGTAATTTTGCTAAAAAAAATAAAAAATAAGGACCAAAATGAAAAGTAGCATAAATGATCAATTTATTTGGAGGATAAGATTAAAAAAAATTAAAACCCATGTACTGAAAAAACTAAAGGAACCAAAAAACAAATCAAAATAATAAGGATTGAAATAAAAACCAGAATATATAATCAATTTCAATTGAAGGACACAATTGTAAAAAATAAAAATTTTCATTGAAAAAATAAGACTAAAACCAAAACCAAAATCACAGAAACTAAACTAAAGCCATAAGAAACATGCAAGGCTTACATGTAATATCAAGCAGTAGGAGAGAGATGTAGAAAAAGCCAAATACCATTTACTGACAATTCCTTGACCACCAGAAATCGACACGCACCGCACAAGAGGCAGGGGACATGGCAAGGCACCAAGTAACACGATGGCATGTTAGTTTACATCGCCCAACGATGCAACAAGAGCTACCTGAATGATACGTGCAAATGAAGTGTTGTTGGCACGTCTGTACGATGTGCCTATAGTATTTCACAAATAAATTAATAAAAAAATATCAAATTGCCTATGAATCTCTGAACCCAATGATAACAGAAAGAAAAAAGGGTAGTGTATAAATTACCACAGTACCCCCGGCTCCAAAGCCTATTTTGTGTCTTTTTCCAAGGTTATTTTTATAGTTTCAACGTGCACAATATACGTGCAAAACTGAAAACATCCTGCACTATTCCACGTCATTTTCTCAATATACATAGGTAAAATAGTAATATCACTGTGTAAAAAAATTAAAATATCATTCATATCTCTTGAAAATATCTAAAATGACACTGGTTTTGGAGATCAATTTTTTCGGCCCTAGGTAAAATAATATCTTTACTGACACAATCCATGGTAATTTGTGTTTATATGTACAATAAAAGTAACGCCAACCCTTTTATTTTATAGTTAATGTATGTAATTTTTCATATTTTGAATCGAGGACAGACTTGAATTTAGGTTTTGTTTGGTCCAAGTTGATCTAAGTTTAACCCAGCCTTGTCTATGGACCAATCTATTGAAGCATTTCCATGTAAAAATAAAAATAACAGGATAATTATGAATTTTACAGATTTCGAAGTGATTTAGCAGTTTAATAAGTTTTAAAGTGTGACCGAAATCTCAAGTTGGGCGATGACTGTAATTAAATTATATTAACTATTAAATTAGTGAAACTTGATTGTCTTGATTAAAACCTCATCCATTTAAATTATCTAGTGACACCCTGCCAGCTCAGTAAAAAATTACATACCTCATTGTTTGGCAGGATATTCCCTGTAATCTCAAACGCTACAGCTTGGCGAGGGAGCCGTGCCATCACGCCAGCTATCCAAGTGTTTTGTAGGTCGGTTCAATGAACACTCGACTGTATCCATCACGTGACTAGCAGCACCTGGTTTGATCACGGTTCATTTTTATATTAGTGTTTGATACTGCCGAGTATTAATGCTTTTGGCATGGAATTTTGACTTTTTATAATTGTTTTTTTATTTTTATATACCGCTGGATTAAAACCATAAAAAAATACTAATTTTATGTTTTATTATGTTTTTTTTAAAATAAAATATATTTTTAAAACACATCAGAATTAGAAAAAGTTAGCACAATTTCATACACTCGTTGCGTATATTAATTTATCAATGAAAGCGAGTTAACATATTACATAACAAGCATCACATGTTTCACTTTCGTAGGCACTAGTGTGTCCAGCACTGCATTCACTGGTAAGCCCATGACCAAGTAAAAGGTGACAGTCGACGCTTCTGTAATAGAAAAAATAATCCGATTTACCAATATGTTATTTTTATTTCATTTCATTTCATAATAAGCCTTTTGAATTTTAGTTTTTTATTTAATTTATTTTCCAAAACAGCCTGTCTTTTTATTTAATTAAATTAATTAATTTAATTTACCTTTCATGAAAAACAGGTAAAACACAGCTCGAATACTGATACTCAAACTTAAATATTTTTGTTAACGAAGATGCACAGCAGCACAGCAGCAAGATTTGTTTAGTACATGGATTAATCTTCCTTCATGTCCAAGTAAATGAATTAGCGCGTGTCCGATGACGCAGTGTAAATTATTTTATATAAAAAGAATTGAATTGAAAATATTTTTTATTTTTAATTGATAATAGCATATAAAACTATTTGAAATATATTAATTTAATATCGTTTTAAAACAAAAATAGTTTTGAAAACAGATTGAAGCACAGCAATCATCTTGCACGCCCTTAATAATCTAGATTCATGCACAGAACATCGAGAGAAGAAAAATAAAATTGTCAAGCCTTGTCTATTTTATTCTGTAAAAATAAAGAATAGCAAATAAATACGTTGGCTGCCGCACATGAGCCAGCGCGTCTTATTTGAAGCTTTCAACATTCTACCACCTCTGTCCACCTTTTCTAGAAGTCCTCCATCATAAGCAGTCATTTCTTACGTAATCCCCCGCCCCTTTATTCTCCCTTTCACGCGGACACACCCATCTCTACTTATCACGGTGCAGATATCGCCACGTCATGCAAAAAGACCTTATGCCTTACGTGTACAAATCTCATAACATCGCCTACCTGATCACCATCTTAAAGTCATGGGATTCTCGCACCCAATCTTGTCATCTTGGAATGCCAGTCCTTGTTTGCCAAGAAATGTCCCAGTGTGACCACCACCTCATTGCCCTTTATAAATAAGCTGTCTTTACCTCCATAATAGCAGGATCATCCTGCAGCCAACAAAAGAAAAACTCCGACTATATCTCTGGCAGGTCAGTTTTAATCTCCATGAACATCGTCCATCACGTAAACCCTGAAGAATCCGATGAAGAAGAAAGACCGCCGGTTTTAAACATGGAGAGCATGAAAGTGATATCCCCCCTGGGGAGGGGAGCCAAAGGTGTGGTCTTTCTCGTTCAGGAGGAGCCCTTTGGTGAGTTATCCGCTTTGAAGGTCGTATCGAGGGATTTGGTGAAGAAAAAGAAGCCTGGCAATAATGATAAGGTTATAGAAGGGGAAGAATACAGGAGGATTTATTTTGAACAGCAAGTTTTGAGTCGTTTTAACCACCCACTTTTGCCAAAACTGCGAGGTGTTTTGGCCACTGACAAGATTCTTGCCCACGCCATAGATTATTGCCCTGGTCGTGATCTTCATTTCTTGCGAAAACAACAGAGCGAGAAAATGTTCGCCATAGATACTATCAGGTGCGTGGCTGTGTTATATATTCGTTTCCAAATTCGTATACAGATATCGATTTGTATAATCTAACCTTGGGTTTGAATTTATAGGTTTTACGCGGCAGAGTTGGTTTTGGCATTGGAGTATCTACACAGTTTAGGGATAGCGTACAGAGATTTAAAGCCAGAAAATATAATGGTTCAAGAAAACGGTCACATAATGCTAGTAGATTTCGATCTATCCACAAAACTTCCTCCAAAAACTGCAAGCCCGACTTCGGTAGTGGCAGATCGCAGAAAACGACGCTCTCATCTCCACCGATTTTTCAACAGGGGGGTTTCACCGGACGACTCGGGGGAGGAACTTGGCCACGTATTGTCGGACTCAGACTCGACCTCCAAGTCTAACTCGTTCGTTGGAACGGAGGAGTACGTGGCACCGGAAATGATTCAAGGGGACGGTCACGATTTTGGTGTTGATTGGTGGTCTCTGGGTGTCGTTTTGTATGAGATGTTGTATGGAGTGACGCCGTTTAAGGGGGAAAATAGGAAGGAGTCCTTTTACAGGATTTTAACGAAGAAACCTGATTTAGTTGGTGAAGCGACGCCGTTGAGGGACTTGATTGGGAAGCTGTTGATCAAGGACCCTAAGGAGAGGATTGGGGTTGAGGGAATCAAGGGTCATGATTTTTTTAAAGGAATTGATTGGGATTTACTGCTGCAAATCTTGAGACCACCGTATATTCCTTTCATGGAGAATTGGAGCGGGGAAGAGGGCAAGAATGTGATTAAGGAAATTGACGTGGAGATATTTGTCCAGGAAATATTTGGTGGAGGTGATGATGAAAAGAAGAATCTAGATGATAATCATCATGGAAGCGAGAATAAAAGGGACTGGGTTAATGGGATTACCAACCATCCTTGTGAGGCTGAGAATTTTCTTGTTTTCTAACTTTAATTTCATCTAATTAATTGTATTATTTATTCATTTTTTTAAAATATCCAACATAGACACGCTCCATATTATGATCTCTTTAATTGCTGTTTGATTTTTAATACTGATTAAGTGATGATTTTATTTTAGATATAAATGATTTTCTTTTTTTAATATATTTGTGGTTTGTTAATAACTTAAAACAAAATAAGAAATTAATTAATAAGATATAAAAAAACATGTTTAATTAAACATAATATAAATATAAAATAAATTTATTCGTCATATATAACAATTAAACTACAGGTAATTTTCCATGACTTAAAATTCTTGTCTTCAATAGCCTTGACATTGTGGTTGTACTGTTTGCTGAATATTTGATTTGATTTTTTTATTTTAAATAAATTTTCAGATCATTTTAATTTGTTAATATCAAAAATAATTTTTAAAAAATAAAAAAAAAATTATTTAAATATATTTTTAAATAAAAAATATTTTAAAAAATAATCATAATCACACTCTAAATACAAACACCCCAACAATTCCCGTCTTTCACTTTAATTCATTCCATGAGTTCCCACTTAGCAACCGTAAGAGCTTTTTAAGAGATTAAAAGAACTTAGTCTTTAAGTAATGGAAGTGCTTTTTCTTTTTGCGGGCCCAATTTGGATCCCTTCATTGTCTACTTTCCATAACTCATGTTATTTTCCTAGCAGCTTCTTTGCTCTCTTTCTTGAATTTGTTTTTTCAAACTTGTTCTTCTCGTATGGTATATTGGATATATATATAATATTTAAAATATGTCAAGTCAAGGAGAAGGAATTGGTCTAAGAACACGTGCTAATAATGGCTAATTTGTTTTTGCGGTGGCAGTTTTTTTAAATTTTTTTTGCTGAGAAATACGAAGAAATAATATTTATTTATTTATTACATATTTACATCAAAACAATCTAAAAATATATATAAAAAATAATTTTAAGCAAATAAAAAATTTAAAATACAAAAACATTGTTTCTCATGTCCACCCTTTATTAAAATGTAACTAGATTTGTGTCTAGAGCTCCACCATAGATCGTGTAAAAAAAAAAATCAACATTAAAAATGTTGAGGAATTTTCTTTTTGAGATCTGAGTTATTATTTTAACTGGTTATTTAAATAATATGATTAAAAAGTGTTAAAAAAAAAAACTCATTTTGAGTCTATTGCAATCATCAAACAACTCAATATTAAAAAAAAAAACATCTAGTTAAATAAGGTTAACTTGCGGACATTATGATCATGAGTATAAAATTAAGATGATCTTGTAGAAAAAACACTTTGAGAAAAGTTTGGAGACCAGTTTCTAATAAATTAAAAGAAAACATGATGACTACATGTAAAGAAAAACTAAACAAAAAAGTTGAAGCTCAATCTCAAGCAAGTAAAATATTGAAAGACATAAAATAAAACAAGATCTAAAAAACTAGCTTTGAGTCCACTTGAGTCAAGATGATGAATCTGTAGCCCCATTGTGATATCAAGGTGACTCTGTTAGAAAACAAATCACAATCAAATTGTGTTGGGGGGTGTTTGGGAGTGTGGCTGCTTTTGCTTTTCAAAGTGCTTTTCGTGCCGAAATGCATTAAAATGATGTTTTTTTATTTTTTTTAAAATTATTTTTGACATCAGCACATCAAAATGATTTAAAAATACTAAACCGCCGGTTTTAAAAATGAAAAAAAAAACATCGAAAAGCAGCAAAAAACAGATTCGATCGCAATGCCAAACGAGGCCTTAAACTTGCAAACCCTAGGACAAATGGTTACAGGTATGATAAAAAAGAAAATGGAAAATAGGGATGCTAATTTTCAATATATGTTGAATGATAATATTAAAATATATATATTTTTTTTTAAAAAAATCACTCATATTAACCTTTAAAACGGTCATGAACCCGAGAGGCTAACTCTATAAAAGGCAAATTTTCAAAAATAATAAAACAATGTTCTTAAAACAAGGTAAAAAAGCACTAGCTTTTTTTTAAAAAAAATAAAATAAGTCAACCTACACAAACCTCTTGAATTCAGTCTAATATAAAAAAATTAGCAACCTGTGAAATTCTTAACTCGGGTTCATTAAAAAAACTTAATTCTGAACTAATTTAATCATGAATGATAAAATCTTGACAAAAAACAATATAATAATATCTTTACAGGAGAAAAACAATGAGTGGTGAAATTGTGAAAAAAAATCTAATAAAAAATATCGCTCAAAATAAATAGCAATAAAAAGAATAAAAATAAAGTTTTTTAAATATAAAAAGAGTTTAAATTGATATATATATATATATATATATATATATATATATAATTAAAAGAATGATGAACAAATTTAACAGATTAAAATAACAAATAAGATAAAAGTAAATAAATAAAATTATAACTTTAGAAATATTACAATTTAAAGGACATGTGCCTAATTTTCAAGAGTCTAACGTTGAATTTAAGGGGCGAGAAAATGAAAAGAAGAAATGAAATGGTGAAGGGTGCCTAACGAAGGGCATGTTTTTTCCGTGCTCGATGCCATCATGTACGAGGAGTTCATGCCTTTCAAACGTCGCACCGGAATACGACACCTGGTGGTTGAACAACCCCGCAAGACCTGCGTGAACGACTCCACGGTTGCCTATATACATTAACAAGAAATGTAAAACGTTAAAAAAAGAGAGTTTATCATTAAAAAAAATCAAAATAATCACACTATTTTGAACAGGTAAAAGACAAAAAACACCTCGGATAGTAGGCATTACAATTTTATTATTACAGGATTAATCTCATTTGTAAAAAGCAACTGTGCTGTGGTGAAAAGTCAGAATTGCCCCGATATATAGTTCAAGATTTGTTTTTAGGTCAAGTATAATTATATTATTTTACTATCCCAATGAAAGTTATAGCAACTTCTACTCCTTTATTTTTTTTTTAATTTATCAATGTTTTTAAAAACGACCTGTTCACCAAGGGAATTGACCCAGCCCGGTGAAAATTCATACCACCGCAAAATCACGTGCCTTCACTTTTTTTCTACTAAACCACGTGCTTCCAACTTTTCTACCACCGCAAAACATGCATCATGCTTGTCTTTATTCAGAGATGCTAAATTAGGCAAATGGGAGCGTTTAGTGAGAAAAGGGACACTCCATTATTTATTAAGGCAATCTTTTGCTGCATATATTCTGTAACAGTCCGGCGGCAGGGGAAGGACTGAAATGAAATGACCGTCACCGACAGGATTGCCTGCAGAGTCATAAAAGGAGAGTGTTAGCGTGCAGGGTCAGGATCTGCTTGAGGACGACTTATATGGACGGCTAGAGATGTAAAATGTCTGTTACTGACAGCTGGCAGCAAATTAAAGATTTATTTGGTATTGATTTTGTCTATATTTTGCTGAGGTTTTAAAAACATAATTTCAAGTTCATAAATAAACACACATTTATTTATTTATATGTATACATGTATATTTAGATATTATATTAATAATCATAATTTTATAATATAATGAATAATTTAAGTAAATTGGACATATTTTTTTATTTTTTATCAAACTATTTATAATTACATCACGAACTAAATTTATCCGTAAAGGCCTCTGTGATCGTTGACTATTTAATCGCGGAACAACATCTAGTAAAATATTACCTGAATAAGAATCAGAATTGCAAAATAAAAATTATTGTTGATATCTTTTAATATATTTATTTATATTTTAATTAAATTTTTAGAATTTTAAACCCCCTGTAAAACCCCTCTGCTTCTAAATTATTTTAATATTATTTTAAACACAGCCTCTCTGCCTCTCTTCTTTGCTTCCCCTCTCTTTCTAGAACGCACCCAAAAGCATTATTTTACTGTTTATTGCAGATCACAATTTCAGTTAATTTTTATATGAGTCTCGGAGCATTTTAATCTGTTTTTAAATATCATGAAATTGCTTCTTATTTCAACTGGAGGTTCACTTGCAATACCAAATGGGCACTGAAAAGAGAAGAAACCACGCCGTGTAGGAGGAAGGGTTAGCTCCCAATCAAATCAGGAATAGCACGAGCAAGCACATCTAAAATTCAAATGGCTACAACCGGGGAAGGACAATAAAAGGGGAGGAGGGATAGAGAACAAAGCATAAGACAAACTGCAAAATCACTTGTTTTAAGAAATCCTGTCTAGAGATTTAATTAAGTTTTTATTTGTTGTTTTTGAATTTAATATCAAAAGAAAAACATTGTTATTTCGGTATTTCCATTATATATAATTTTCCTAAAAAAAAGAGATTCTCTCATTTAAAAAGTTGTGTCCACTTGTATTTTTGATTAGGATAAATCTAGACCCCTTTAAACCATAGATCAACAGATCTTGAATTAACTTAATAGTGTAGTCCGAGTTTTAAAACGACTCCTCATATTATATTAAAACATAATTTATTTTTAACATGGGATTCTTTAATTTTATTATAAATGTTGAAATTTTTTAATAAATTTGCAAAAGTATATCCATATTCCATCCAGACGACGCCTCGTTCGACTCCTCTCCTTCCTTCATACCGGCGCCTGCACAGTGGCCAGGCTTGCATGGGCTAGCCTAATCCAAGCCTCGATTTTTTTCACTGCTCTCACCACTTTTCTTTTCTAATTACTAGCGGGGCCCTCTATCAGGATAACAAGTATACAAGGGTCACCACAAGGGAAACCCTTAATTAAAACTAAAATGAGATCAGACAGTTGATTAATTTTTATAAATAACGACGGATTTACCATTTAATAAATAAATATATAAAAAACTTTTAATAAAATCATATAATTAAAGAAACTTAACTTTCATCACCCCTGTTCATGAAATTATTAACAGCAGGAGAAACCTCCCTCCAGCCATTCCACATAATCCAGTTACAAATCAAGTCACAGGCCTTTTAATTTTATCGATCTTGCTTCAAATATATTTATAATTAAACAACACAAACATGAAACGCTCCAATCTATCCAGCTTTAGTAATTAAAAGATTTCATATAATTTACAAGTATTATGTTATATAAAATAATAATAGCTATGACACCAAGCCTACGATTCGATCTGGCTCGCGACAGGATTGCACAGTTAACCCCAAAAAGACTTAATTTATAATAACTATAAAAATAATCCTTGAAATTGACCCTACGGGATCTTAGCCGAGTTCTGTTGGGGCGACCCCAACAACTACGACAAGCAAGCCGGGGTGTTCCCATCAAGGTTGGCCATGCATGATACACATGTATAGAAGGCGTCCTCCTATGCATAGGAAGCCGATGACATCAATGGATATTAAGTCTTAGTTACTTGAGTTGTAGGAAAGAATCTATAGAAAACTGAACTGTTTTGATTCAAAATTAAAGGCTTCCAATCAAAAGTCAATATAATCATAAAAAGGGTCAACTCGAGATTCTGAAATTGCCTAGTGCAAAGTATCTTAGCAAAGAGCAAAACAACACATAACATAGAACCAAATTTTACTCGTCCTCCTGGCTGCGCAACCTTGCCAGTTTGTTGGTGACAACAACATCCAGTTGTGCTGCTCGCTCAACAATCTCCTTTCTCTTCCGGGTAGAGACGTTGTGGGCAATCTCAGCACAGTAAGTTCTAGAATTATCACAAGTTATTATCAAATCAGGTCTCTATGTAAGGAGGAAAATGGACGAAAAACCAGCAAATGTATAGAGGTATGAGGGTAGTGTACCTGTTGTGCATCATCAGGACTTCAAGCTCCCCCACGTTGTGCACAACAAACTTTTTAAAGCCATTGGGGAGAAAGTGACGAGTTTTCTTGTCTGACCCATAACCAATGTTTGGCATGAGAGTGCATCCTTTGAACTTTCTCCTGACCCTTGAATCAATACCCTTGGGCCTCCTCCAGTTTGTCTGCCACCAAAATTAATAAGCATTTAACATATCATGCATATCAAAGAAGAAGCCATAGACAGAACGCTTTTTTCAAGAAAAAGATCAAAAAGAAAATGCAGAGAACATCAAAACTCAAACATTGATATGACATAACATGATCATATAAATACCACTCAGCAAGTATAATCTAAATTTCAAAAGCATTACAAATATCAAATTTCATATTTTTATTTGAAAGCTATAATTTAAATAGCCAAAATCAGCCCCGGTTCCATGACCCTTCCCCAATTATTATTTGAAATTTGATATTTGTAATGCCATTGAATTTACATTTTATGCGGTGTAATTTACAAAAAAAATAGTCTTGGTCATGGATCCAGACATATATAAAGCGGTTGTAAACCAGGACACTGCATACTGAAAAGGAGTGATGTTCTTGAGCTCCCAATTTCAGAACTGGATTGGGTAACCCAGCAGAATTCAAAACAAATGTGGGTATAAACCAGGCCCCCAAATCAAATCCTCCAAGGAGAGGCATCAGAGGGAGCAGACATGCTGACCCAAAACTTCAATCTCCGTGTACCCTACCATGCTACCTTCATCATGTCAATCCAGAGCATCGGCTTATTGTACACGGATAGCTAGTAAAATCTAAATTCAATGGCATTATAAACATCAAATTTCAAATAATAACTACGGAAGTGGCTTGGAATCAGGGCTGATTTTGGTTACTTATATATAAAATTCCCCCAAAAAATCAACATTGATATGACATCATGTTCATAAAAATACCATTCAACAAGTAAAATCTAAATTTCAATAGCATTACAAATATCAAATTTCATTTTTTTGGAAAGTTTAAATTTCAGAAAAATATCACCGCCGGTTCCATGGCCCTTTCCCATTTAATATTTTATGGCATTAAGGGGTGTAATTTACAGGAAAAAATAGTCTTGGTCATGGATCTAGACATATGTAAAGCGGTTGTAAACCAGGACACTGCAAACTGAAAAGGAGTGATGTTCTTGAGCTCCCAATATCAGAACAGGATTGGGTAAACCAGCAGAATTCAAAACAAAATGTGGGTATAAACCAGGCCTCCAAATCAAATCCTCCAAGGAGAGGTATCAGAGGGAGCAGACATGCTGACCCAAAACTTCAATTTCCGTGTACCCTACCATGCTACCTTCATCATTTCAATCCAGAGCATCGGCTTATTGTACACGGATAGCTACCTTTATATTCCACCCATATAAAATACAAATAAAATACAGCATGCAATTTCTGAAATTCCTGAACAAAACAGAGAAGAGCATACAGTCAATCGAAGACTACTTGACAAGCACAACAAATACTGGGAGACCTCCAAACCCACCTTAGAACAGAACACGATAAAAGGAATACTCACACAGTAACCTAGACATGGTAGTCTTATAAGACAAGACTAAGCACTAATCTAGATTTTATTTACCAAACAAAGAACATAGATTGAATGTAAATATATATTATTATATATACCTTGACAGAGATCTTGCGGTCGCTTTGGGGCCTCTTAAACTTCTTGACCCTCTTCTTCACGATTTTCTTCGTCAGCAAAGGGACGGCCATTGTTTCTACAAATACATAAAGCACACAAGAAATGAATAAGAGATCCAAGGCTTACAAGATTCAAATAACTTTAATTTATGCAGGGCCTGTGCAAGGTTAGAGAGAGAGAGCTGGGTTTGGAACCTGCTTGGATAGCTGCGCTGCCACTCCTGTTTGGAAACCCTAGAGGAGCGAGGAGGATAAAAGAAAAGAGCTAGGGTTTTACGCTATATATACCTAATGAGTTTAGATCTGGTGTTTCTTGGAACTACCGTTATAAACTGTGCCGTGGATTTATCTTGACAGGCCCACATAGTTCGGGCTTTCATATTAGGCCCTCGTTAATCAGATTGTTTCCGGGCCGTAGGCTGCCTTTTCCTTTTTCCCAAAAATTATCCACTGCGGCCCGAAACAAAATATTTCTTACCTAGTTGACTGATTTAATCCGGGTTATGATATGATTTAGAGTTCGGTTTGAAAAACATTGAATGTGTTTTTTTTTTATTATTTTAAAATATATTAAAATAATAATTTCATATTAAAAATAAAAATAAAAACACTAAAAATATTAATTTAAATTGTTTAAAAAAAAACAATTTAAAAAAAATATAAAAATATGGTTGGACTACAATGTTAAATGGTGTTTTATAATATAAATTATTGGACAGAAGGTTTATTGAACAAATACATTATTAAATTTAACCGAGTTAACTCAATATGATTTAGGCGATAAGATTATTCGGGTTTAGTTTGGTTAATATCTAAATCAATTCAAAATTTAAAGAGGTGATTAACGAGTGTTATCCCTTACAAATTCTACTAGATAACATTGCATTATTCTCCATCATTTTTCATCACATAGATATATGTCTACACAAAAATACCATGGATTTGTACGTGTAATCATAGCATTGAATGGGGAAAGTGAAATTATGAGACGTCGTTTCACTTAATAGAACTAATTACATGCCATGGAAAAGAATTTCTTAACTTTTTGAAAGTCAACGAATCCGAAAGCTGACCACCAATTGAGTAAAGGAAATTACTTTTAGCTTAGCTGCCACGACGGGATTTGCTCGGCCTATAAAAGGATTAGTGAGGGCAAGGGAAAATAAACTTCAACTCTCCTAGGAAATTGAGAACGAGGCGAGAAAGTAATACAAGAAATTCACCTCAGCTCGCTTGAAATCATATTTGTAAAATCGGTTTTGAGGTATGGTCAGGGTTATAGGTTAGGTTACGAGCCGACAATATAGAATTTTAATTATTTTTAAAAATAATTAAAATAATGATATTATTATAAAAAAAATAATTTACAAACCAACAACTTAAGGGTTTTTTATCCCTTTTTTTTTATTAATCGGATTAGCAAGTCTATCCGAGTTTTTAGTCCTCCTTCTCAGCTATTTTCATTGCCACTCAAAAATATATTTATCAAAGTTATTAAATGTAGACTAAATATTTTGCATGTATAGATTATATATATGGATTATTTATCTATCCGGGTTTAATAGTAATGATATTTATACTCTATCTCCAACCACAAACTGTGAAGATTTTAGTGCCTGTTTGGTATTGAGGTCCAAACTAAAGTTTGAAAAAAAGCAATGATCTTACCGTTTGGTTACAGAAAAAAAGTAGGTTTTGTTGTCATGGATCCACATAAAAACACATTGAAACGCCGGTTCATGGAAAGCAGCAAATTGCTGCTTTCCGCGCGGTGAAGTTAGGAGGGATAGGGACAGGGTGGATGGGTCTGGGGGTGGTATATATATATATATTTGGGTTAGGGGTGGGGGGAGCGTCTGTGGTGTGTGTGTGTGTGTGTGTGTGTGCGCCCCCTATATATTACTATAATCTAAAAAAATATTTACAATAAATAAATATCATAATATAATTTTTATTCTGCAATCTTAATTTTATTTTGAATGATATTTTATTATATGTTGTCATGGGATCGTAAAAGCTTTCATGTACGGATTTAGTTCGTGATTAAATTACAAATAGTTTGATGGGAAAATAAAAATAAGTGTCTAATTTACTTGAATTATTAATTATATTTTATTATTATAATTATTAAATATTTAAAAAACTATATATATATATATATATAGAGAGAGAGAGAGAGAGAGAGAGAGAGAGACTTTAAAGTAATTTCACAAGTTGACAGTAATGTTAGCTAAATATACGAAATTATGTTTTATCAATCTTAAACTCAACCACTACAATATATATATATATATATATATATATATATATATATATATATATATATATATATATATATTAAATTAATATTTCTTAGTGCTTTTTAATAATTTCAATATAATGATGAAATATTTAAAAAATGTTTTTAATATATTATTAAACAAAAACATGTTTGTAAAAAATAATTAGTATATTACTCTATGCCCTTTACAGTAATTTCACAAGTTAAAAGCAATATAAAAATTTTGGTAACCAAACACACAAAACTGCTTTTTTTCAACCTCAACCTCAATCAGAATTTTAACCAAACACTTCACTGTTTATTTTGAACCACAGCAAAAATATTTTTTTTAAAACTGTTTTTTTTCAACCTCAACTATAAAAGCAAAAACAATACCAAATAGACCCTTGATATTGTTCATTTTCAATTATTTTGTAATATAAAAAACATAAATGATAAATACATAATCTTGGAAAACGAATTTAATGACTTTAATGCCTGTTCAATGTAACTGGTCACCATGTCATGCATAGAAAACAACGGCGCCATCAACCCATTCAAATTATGCAATAAAGTTTATTGTCTTTATGTGGCAGGCAACACCAGCAAATCTATTAATGGTGGCCCTAATTATTTTCATATATAATTATTCAATCTTCCTCATCAATTTTACTCTATTTTTTAAAACCTATCTATTTTGTTTTAAATACTTGAAAAATATTTTTATTTATTAAATAATTTAAATAATTCTTAACGAACGTCTTATTTGTTTTTAATAATGTCTTATATCTTGACAATATTTATTTGTATTTACTTATATATTGACTGTAGTGCTTATTTAGATTTTGGGCTCGCGCACAAACAAAATAGTTTGACAGAAATATTAATGATTATAAATAAAAATAATAATAAAAATATAAATCTAGATATTTAATAGTGTTCCAGTTGTATTTAATGAATTTATTTTTTAAAATTACTCTGTAACAAAATTGATAAACATGTAAAATTTATTTAATTAAATTAAATTAAATATTATGTAAAATTGCACATAATAAATAATAATCAAATTAATTTAAATATTATGAAATATATTTACAAGGAAATAGTAAATGAATTATACTGGCCTTATGAAAAATTAAAGACACATGATATAATTAACAAATAATCACAATTTAAAAAATGATTTAAGAGGGGTATTAATTAAAATACAAATTGAAAAATATTTAAAAAAACATAAAAAAGGTGTTGATTGAAAAGAATATATACTGCAACTGAATTCTTTTATATTAAGTTATTATTAATGATGGACTTTCATATGGGTTTTTTTGAATTCATCAAGCTGATTTAAATCGAGTGAACTTCAATATGTTTTTTTATACAAGAAAAATATTAACTACATCTGATTTTTTTTATATTAAAAACATCATCAAAATACAATATTAAGTACAGATACATTGAACTTCTGTAACAGCTACGAGTTTAATAAGAACGGCAAGAAGAGGATTAAAAGGACATATTTCAAACCCCTAAGCTGCATGTGAGCTGTTAAATGAAAGAATCCGGTGAATCCTACCCGTGCATTGATTACTGTTTTGCTCTTGACAGCATGCAGAATCCTTTTCCATATGTCGCCGTAATTCAGTAGTAGAAGCAACCGCAATTTCCCTTTCTAGGATTTTTTTTATGTAGAAACCTTAACACAGGAATCTATTCTTTTCTTATCTGCTAGATAAAATTGTCTTCCAGATGCGATCGACACCAGGCCACATATTGGAAAACGACCAACCCCTTATTCATAATTAGCTTCATCTCTCAATTTCTTTGAGCTAGTTTAGTTTGATTTGGCGATCGAGCGAGCTCAAATTCCGTCTCTCATGGTGAGTGCCTGCTATCGTACTTTTTGCTATACTGACATGCCAAGCCCCCCAGTTGGTTGATCACAGTGGTTGGTAACTGGTGGTAGCTAGTCACATATCTATAGAGGAGGCTGGCTATAGAACATGCATGCGTTTTGGTTTCAGAATGGAGTAATCTTTTGGAGAAAAATATTAGTAAAAGTTGCTCAATATTCTTCTCTTTTTCTTGCTTCTATGTACAACTATAATAGGAAACCAAGGAGGGGAATGGTGGATTTGAGGAGTACTTCGACTGGAGAGGGCAGAAGGCAGATCCTAAAAAGCATGGTGGAATGAAAGCTGCTAGTTTGGCTTGTGGTAACTGTTAAACTATGATTTCTGAGCCATGAAGCATTTCCAATGGTCAAATCTGTCTGCTATTTCAAACAGGCATTCAATTGAACTGATTTCATTTCAGCATTCAGGAAGGATCTTACAACTGGTAGATCATGTTAGTGGTTTTTCATATATCAAGGTCGTGCTATGGTTTTATCTTTTTATACAGTCTAGAAGAGGAAAAGATCCAGTCACTATCAGAAAATCATTAATTGGTAATGAAATCACAGTGAAAAATATTTATTTCATCAATATTTTTTATGATAATAGCGACAACATGTGCTTGTGGAATTTTTTCAAACTTAATTATTGACAGTATTTCTCGTCAGTAATCGTCGACAGAATTACCGAAAGTACAAAAATAATTAAGGCTGTACCAGCAAAATAAGGGAAGGGATATAGCTAGGACCTGAGGTCGAGTTCTGAGAATAATCGTTGTCAAATGAAAGTATGTAGCTAGGAGATCTAGTTTATTGTCAATTAAAACAAAGAAATTTAGAAATATTAATTTAAAACGAAAGATTGTTAATCATCCATGTGATTTTCTTTTCTCAGTTGTGGAGGTGTTAGAGAACATGGTGTTCTTGTCTAATGCCACCAACTTTGTGGCATACTTCACTGAGACAATGCATTACACTATTTCTGAAGCTGCAAACATGGTGACTAATTTTATTGGAACCTCGTTTCTGCTTACAATATTTGGTGGGTACATCGGCGACTCTTTCTTCACCAGATTCAGGACTTTCGTTGTCTTCTGTGTAATAGAGTTGCTGGTATACAGTCCTGCCACACCCATTTTTGTTTTGATTAGTTGCGTGCAACTGGTTTTGTTTATCCAACATGGACTATATGTAGGGGATAATCCTTTTGACCGTTCAAGCTCATGACACTCGATTGCAACCAGCATTGCAAGAAAAGCCTTCTAGTTCTCAAGCTGCTGTTCTTTTTAGTGGACTCTACGCTATTGCGATAGGAGTTGGTGGGATCAAGGCTACCTTGCCTGCACATGGTGCTGATCAGTCTGACCACAGCAAGCAGCGGTCCATCTCTTCATTTTTCAACTGGTTCTTCTTCTCTTTATGCATAGGAGGCTTGCTGTCCTCGACAATTATGATATGGATTGAAGAGAACCGAGGTTGGAATTGGAGTTTTAAAATATCAGTTGCTGTCTTGGGTGTGGCGCTTTGCATTTTCATTGCAGGGTTTCCAATTTACAGGTTCAAACGACCTGGCGGGAGTCCAATCACAAGAATCTTTAAGGTAGTGAAGTTTGTAGCAAACATTAATGAATCAAGAATATTAAAAACTCAGCGAGTCTACTAGCTGCTAATCATTTAGGCACCCTTTTCCTTTGGCATGTGTGGCACTGCATAGGTATTTGCTTCTGCTTCTCGGAACCGAAAGGTCTCGTCAGGACTAGCGTTGATAAACGATGAAGTTGAAGAAAGATCCCACAAGAAGTTCAGGTTGATTTTACTTTGCACTTCGCAGTATGATTTTCAATCTTTGGCTGTGTTTAAAGTTATGCTTCCCGATTAAGTAATATAAACCGTTCTTCTTTCCTCATCCAACAATTTAAGTTGAGATGATTCTATAACATGCGTATCATTAAATAAAAAATAGTGTTGGGTATGTGTTCTTGAAAGGATATGTTTGAGAGTAATATGACATTATACTTAAGTTTTTGGACTAAAATGGTTCTTTGATACAAATCTTCGAATATAATTCTGCTCCTGACTATGTGATATGCAGATTCCTAGACAAGGCATTATTTGATGACACCATTAGTGGGGTTCAGGTTAAGGAAACAAGGACCTTCCTTGGCCTGCTTCCCATCTTTGCTAGCACAATCATGATGAACTGTTGCCTGGCCCAGTTACAGACATTTTCGGTGGAACAAGGGAGCATCATGAATAGAAAACTAAACAATTTCCAAATCCCTACCCAGTCATTGACAGTATTCCCCCTCATGGTCATGCTTGCTAGCATACCTATATTCGAACATGTAGCAAGATCTTTCAAAAACAAGAACCATTCCATTTTCGACCCACTCAAGAGGATTGGACTTGGGCTAGCACTAGCATCAGCATCCATGGCTGTGGCAGCTACTGTTGAGTTTAAGAGACGTGAAGCAGCAGAGAATGGGAACACATTGTCTGTGTTTTGGCTAGGGTGGCAGTACCTTTTGTTGGGTGTTTCAGATATGCTGACTCTTGAGGGAATGCTGGAATTTTTCTACTCGGAATCACCTGATAGCATGAAAAGTATTTGCACTGCTTTGTCATGGTGCTCCACCTCTATGGGCTACTTCCTTAGCTCCCTGCTAGTGTCCATAATCAACTCTATTACTGGCAGATTGGGTCATGAATGGCTTGGGGGACATAATTTGAATCACAACCGTTTGGATCTATTTTACACAATGCTTTGTATTCTGAACTTCCTGAACATGCTGAATTATATTTACTGGGCCAGGAAGTATTAGGGCGGGTCTCTACGGCTTTGTTTGATAGCACTTTCAACCACGCGCTTGGCCTCACTACCAAACAGCAGGCACTAAGAGTTGCAGCCTGGTTAATTGGATCCAGCAGAAGACTCTGAGGTTGGCCGCGCTACCAAACTGGGCACTAAGAGTTGTAGACTGGTTGGTTAGATCCAGCAGGAGGCTCCGAGATATGTTCAGCTCGTTATCTATGAATAATAAGACTGGTGTAAATCATTAGGAAGGGAGAAACCAGAGTCTTCTATCATGCACTTTGTCCTAGCTCTTCATCCCTGTAGGATAAAAGATTGAAGGTAACTAGAATTACCTGTTAATGAGGTTGCAGAAAAGATTCCTAGAATCCAAATCGAACCGCTTGTTAATGCAAGTCGAGTGCGTGATCACAGCGAAGAACACATTTAGATTTCACGGCCTAGCATGTCCTTGTACTGTATCCAAGATGAATCTCGTACATTCCCACCCTTCAACTTCTCTAAACAAGACTTTTCTTAAATCTTTCACGGCAGCTAATTTACCCCCAATTCAATTCTATCATCTTGGATGGCCAGTATACCAGAATCTGAACCCTTAGAAGGTGGTACTGAAAGAACCGAGGCATCTCTTTGATACAAAGTGAGAGTCCTAGCCACATGCAATTTTCTCTCAAAACTTTTCTTGGCTACACTAACTAGATCATAAATTAACGCCGATCCCTTCCTGCGTCTGCGATGGATTTATGAGAAGCAAAACAGAGAATCAAAAGTATCTTCACCAACTTATTTGAAAACTAAATTCAGGGGACCTCCTCTGTATGCTAGACAAACATTTACTCTGTACAGAAGTTGGAGTTGGCCATTAAAAGTATTTAGATCCTCTCATATTCTTAAGAGAATATAACATGAGATTATGATTTTCCGAATAAAATGGTTAATGGAAATTATCCCATGTTTTCATTAACTGGTCCAAGAAAGCATCATTGAAACTTTCAGCTCGTTTGTCCACAGGGACAGGAGGTTTTTTCTAATGGCTGTAATGGTGAATTTTGCATGATTGATGTGTCCCTTGGGAAGAAATGATGCTATTTTAGAAAAGAATCCATAATTCTATGTCCCACGAGTTGATCCTTCTTGCCTTTAGCACAACACAGGATGAATCACTAGAAAGATGTCTCCCACTACAGCCGTGTAATATATAGCTGATCATCTAGAGATTTCCACCATGTTTCACCAAAAAGTTCTGCTGTCTATTTAATTACCGATTATTGTCTGCTAATCACACCAAATTAACATAATAAGTAGCTTGTGAGGCTTGGCCCACCCTGACCCGTTTGAGAAGAAGAGCTGATCATCCCGTGTGATTTTCAAATGTTATATGAGCTGATGCTTGTTGCTAGAAAGACAGCCATAATTAGAGTCGTGAAGGTGTATTGATGTGAGGTTGGAATTGTCTTTCGATTCAATCAGTTTTTGTTTAACTAATAAATACCATGCTTTTTCATGAATTTTACTAAAAATTCCTTTAAAATCTAAGTTACAAAAATTATTTATAATTTTCTAAACTTATTTTATTAAATTATAACCATAAAAATTATCGCAGTATCAATCTGTAATGGCCTTTATTTCATTTTTCACCGGATTCCGACAGCGTACCTCCGTTATCATGTTAGTAGACATGATTGTTTATTAAACATCTGGACAAGAACATGCTGTTTATAATAATTTTTGCAAAGTAGTGTTGGATTGAGCTGTCCTAAAATTAAGTATAACATGATAGATCATATCAATGATATCTTTAATTTAAGCCATTTCAAAATACTTTGTCAGTCTATGATAGTAGTTTTCCTTGAATTATTATTATCCAGACTTGAAATTTCTCTTCTCCGCAGCTTAATTTGTTTTATATTATTGAAGGTTTTTCTTAGAATTAATAAACTATATCCTCGCTAAACAGTGGATCATAAATACTTTTTCAAGGGCTCCATCAGTGAAATTGATGAGCTTAGGGCCACATACTTCTTCAAGGACGACTCCTTTTCCATTAACCCCCGACATTCTACAAGAAAATCACATTATTATTTATCACCACGAGATGCCAAACGAATCTCGAAACCCCAATTATTTGTGATATGCTCCGAGCCAAACCGTGATTAATAAATAAATAATAGCAATCGACTAGGGACAAAGTAAGATCACGGGTTAATTCAAATCAACGACAAAATTTATTTTATTTACCGTGTCGATCGAATATATATATATATATATATATATATATATATATAGCTATTTGTTTTAACTTGAATCGATAATCATAGCTATTTGTTTTACCATTAAGTACCCCGTAGAAGCTATGCTCTAGCATGTGGAGTACATTTATAAAATTTGTAGCTTACTGGATTGTGAAGGGTTCAGAGAGTAAACCTATTAGTAAGCAAGAAAAAATAAATAAAAAATAAAAATGGATGGACCAGCTAAGATAAGATGAACAATGAATTTGGTCATGTTCGGTTCACATGCACGATCGTGTTAGATTGCTGCACCTGAATTCATGCTTAGAGTCAAACTCCACTAGTATATATTTATTTATTTACTTCAAAATCTACGCTAGCCCTGCATTGACAACCAAATTGTAAAGTAATATTTCTATAAATACATAATTCTCTTTGAGACGAAGTTTTAAAATAATTAAGAAAACAAAAATTAGGAAACATGGAACGACGAAGTTTTAAAGTATAAACAAATTAGGGTTTATACACTGGCCTTTTAAAGTCTGAAACGAAGAACAGAAGGATCCGCTGCTGATTTCCTTTCCCTCTTTGATGAATGGATTTCAGCCGGTTCTCACAAATGGGAAGTTTTATTCGATAACCTAACAATTCATGATATTTTCAATTCATACCTAACAAGTTTCTCTCTTTTTTATCCCTGCCTAATTTATCAATCCTACTGTTTTTTTCCTTCTCTAATAATAGAAAGAGAAAGTGATTTACCGTTCTAGTAGATGGATTAATTTTAAGACTAATTAAATGAATGAAATTAGATGTATATGGTGTTTAGGAATGTGGTTGTTGTTGTTTTTCAAAATATTTTTCTTGCTAAAATACATTAAAATGATATTTTTTTATTTTTTAAAAATTATTTTTAACATCAATATATTAAAATGATATAAAAACATTAAAATATATCCATCTAAAAAATCAAAAAAAAAAAAAAAAAACAACCAAGTTTGGCCAGAGTGCCAAGGAGGCACGTAATCTAACCAGGAGATCTGCGATTATAAAATAAATAAATAAAGGTGAGAAAGTGGAATTCAACGAGCATTTAACAGGTCACACTGGTAGGTGATCAATATTCATGGAGGCATGTACACTTTCACAAAGGTGTTCTAACCACAGTACCTTTACATTGATATTCAAAAAAATATATTTAAATAAGTTTTTTTTCACAGGAAACGATGGTGAATTGAATTCAAAGAAGATGGATAGTGGAAGTGTGAATATGACCTCCCCTGCGCGAGCACTTCTCCATGCTCCTTTAACGGACATTTTTGCAGATAGCAAGGCACTGCCCACATGCTCTTTTCACATTCCTTTAATGCTACCTTCAAAATCTTCCCACCGACCCCCAACTACGCAAATCCAAGTCAACTACAACAACTCGTCTAACCAATCACGTAAGTCCACGTCCAGTCCAAGACCAACCCCATCTTTATGTGTCACCAACTAAATGGTTCTCACATGTAAATAGTATACACCTCACTTTCACTTTTTGGTGTGTGCCACACTCCCTCTTTGTTCTATAAATAATGTACTTTTCATTCCAAATCTAGACGGCTATTCTCCCCCAAGCTCAACTCCTTGTCTCTACAATGGCCTCCCTTCCCTTCTCTGCTCTCTCTCTGGTTTTTTCCCTCTTTGTTCTGCTAGTCTCGCCCACACATTCACTAACCTGCACCTCACAAAAATTCACCAACAGCAAGCGTTACTCTAACTGCACTGACCTGCCTGCCCTCAGTTCATACCTACACTACACCTACGACTCCTCCAATTCCTCACTTTCAATCGCGTTCATCGCTTCTCCGGCCAAACCCGGTGGCTGGATCGGTTGGGGGATCAACCCTAACGGCACCGGGATGGATGGGGCCCAGGTCATTTTAGCTTTGAAATCCAGCAAAGGTGCGCCAGAGGTAAAAACATTCAACCTCGTATCATACAGTGACATCAGGGAGGAGAGGCTTTCTTTTGATGTTTGGGACTTGAGCGCTGAGACCAATGCAACAAGTGGTCAGTTTACCATCTTTGCATCTGTTAAGGTGAAACAAAATGTTTCGTCTCTGAATCATATTTGGCAAGTGGGAGCTGCTGTGAACAAAGGGAAGCCTGGCAAGCATGAATTTGCAGCAGAAAACAAAAATGCTAAAGCAACTTTGCAGTTGACTGCCGCTCAGAAAACTGGCAAGACTGCTGCTACCACCACCCCAGCTGGTGGAAGTTCAACGAGCAATGCTACTCCTAGCTCTTCAAACACTACCACTACCGGTGGCAACAGTGGGAGTTTCAGGATTAAGGAGATGAACGTGGGCTTCTGTTTTGCTGTGTTTGTTCTTCTTGCTAGTTTCATCGGTTTCTAGTTTTGATAAAAAATAAAAAAAAATTATTCGGGATGAGTTTTATGTGATGCTAGGAGTTTATGGGTGTTTTTTTTTTTTAAAAAAAAAAGTATATTTAGAAGGGAATAATTACTTTTTGTCCTAGTGGAATTTGATTCTTTCTTTTTGTTTGACATTGCTTAAATTCCTGTAGAATAATAAATGTTTTTATTTAAAAATATATGAAATTTTTTTATTATTATTTTTCATATTAACGTATTAAATGATTAAAAAATATTAAAAATATATCATTTTAATATTTTAAAGAATAGAAGCTACTTATAAACGGTTCTGATAATTTACATAAACTAATTTATGTATCAGAGTCATGATAGGAGAAAAAAAAAGTGATTAATCTCATAGAAGGGGGGATCCACCCGACCAAGCTCTCATGTAGTATAGGAGACATGATGAATCCAAGCCAACAAGCCTGTCCTAAAATCTTTCTGATCATCTGCTTCGACTCCTCCTCGATTTCACAGTGATTTTAATGGGTAAACTAGGTCAAAAGCTAACTAATGTTGGGTCTCATTTTTTAATTTTTTCTGACTTTAATGGAGTATTGTATAGTTGAATTTGTTCTTAAAAGTTATTTTTATTCAGAAATGTATATATTTTTGTTATTTTTTCTTAGTTTTTTTGGTAAAAAAGCTATTGGTTCTTAATGTCACCCTTCAATCCAAAATGAATGTATTATATTTTTCAATTTGATTTTTCTTTGTCATCTTGCAGTTGCTATTATTTTTTTCAATGCAACCCTTCAATCGAGATTTTGTTTTAAAAATTTATTTTATTTATGATCTTTATTCTTCTGTTTTTTTTGGTGTTTTTGCTAAATCATTTTTTTTTTCTTTTCAATTTTCCCTTCGATCAAATAAAAATTTTACTATGTATTTCAATTTTGATTGTTGTTCTTTTAACTGTTATTTTTATGTATAATTAAATATTTTTTTTTCAATGATATCTTTTCGATGTTGATTAATTGGATTTTATATATTTTTTTATTTCAATTAGGATGATTTGTATCTAATATATAGCCCAGGTCATAAGCATAGAAGATTAATACATGTTTTTTATTAAAAAAAAACTTTATGTTTTTTATTAAAAAAAAACTTTATGTTTTTTATCAAATTATTTCAATTTTATTATTTAAGTTATGAGTTTAGCATAATACCTCTACTTGTCGTTTCCTATTTTTCTTATCTAGGCAGCTTATATGGTCTAGCTGTATTTAGGAGCACATTTTTCTCTTAAAAGAAAAACACACTGCGGCATCGGGGACACGGGCTATTATTATCATACTATATTGTATTTGTTTTCCATCTCGAGGAACGTGAATAGCCATTTACTGCCTGGAAATCTAAATTGTTATTTTTTCTTTAAAAAAAAAAAACTAATTAGAAATGAAATTCAGATTAGTGTGATACGCATTCAACGTCTACCTGACCTCTTGCTGTTAAATTACCAAAAATAAAAATAAAATTGCTAATTTTACAATAAAAGAATCAATTTCTCCGAAAATCTTATATTATGTATAAATAAGTGGATTTGATTACGAAAAATAAAAACCCACCTGCTGAAAATATTTTAGAAAGCAAAAGTTAGCATGACTCGAGAATGCAGGCATGAAATTAGACGGGAATTGGGTGGATAATAAATTAAAGTATTCTGGTCAAATTCCACGTGGCATTTCTACCGCTTTTTTGTAATTCACAAATTCAGATAATTTGTTTCCGTTTTTCAACACTTATTACTGCACATGCTGCCTAATAATAATAAAAACAATAATTACATTTCCTTTTCTTCTCCTCTCATCATGTTCGTGTCCCGCTCGGCTTACGTATCGGTCAAGCACAGACAAGTAATGAGTTTGAAGTAGGAAAAATTTTAAGATTGTTTTTTTTTAAATAAAATAAAATAAAATAATTTTAACTTTTAAAAAACAAATCAAACAGAGAAAGACTTGTGTTATTTATTTATTTATTAATATGCTATACATTTTGCTTTATATTAGCCCATGTAACAGAGTTCAATAAGGTTCAAGGGACCCTCTCCAATTAATTTTCATAAATACTACATTATTTAAACAAGTTCTTTCATTCAAATCCATGCATTAAATACTGAGGTTGTCTAGCAAGATGAGAGCCATCGCCTTCCTTTTCTCTTCTAATATTGGGGATTAAATTGGTCCGAATTATCTATTCAAGCTACATCTTATGATGATTTAATGTAATTTTATCAGGCCTTAGGCTGTAATGTGAGTGTGCAGTCATTGCCAATTTCTTTATAGATTAAAAAATTATAAAAAAAAGGGAAAATTAAATTTCACTTGTCAAGCAACTCTATATGTACATGTTTGAAAGTGTGATTGATATTTTAAAGTGTGATTGAGTGTAATTTTTAAAGTATTTTTTATTTAAAAAAATATTTTTAATATTAGTACATCAAAATAATATAAAAATATTAATATAGAGTAGAATAAAAAATAAATATATACTTTTTAATTACTTCTGAAATGGGGTAAACACAGTATCAAGCAGACAAATAATTAACACTGAAGTATGGACAAAATGAGTTATAAAAGTAACGAGAGGTGAAAAGGATAGGCATATTAAGAAAAGGTCATCGATGAAAGTGAAGGTAGTTGTGATGTTATTAGCCCCATGTAATGTAATGGCACGTATTAACTGAGCTTAGCCCGTCTTCTATGACGTACAAGTAATAAAAAGTTTTGTTAAATAGATTTACCATGTAAAAAGATTGATTTGAAATTTTAATATTAAATATTTTATTTTTAAATTGCTAAGTAATTTTGTTTATACTAGTTTCTGGACTAGGCTGAATAAGAAAAATAAAATTCATAAACTGATTGATTTTATAGATAAAAAAACAAGTCTTCTTTCCTTGGTATTTTCAAGAGAACTCATTTCTAAGTTAGAATTGTTTTTACTCGAATTTTGAGGCCCTTTTGTTTGCCAAGTGTTTGTTTGTGTTGTGGAAAATGAACTAGAAAATAATTTATTAATAAATTAATTTTTTTTCAAGTTTATTAAAATAATGAGGAATAAATCTTACAAATTAAAAAGTTGAATGAGAATGAAATTGAAAAAAAATATAATTTCATAAATTATCTCAAATAAAATAAATAATAATCAAAATAATAGAGATCAAATCTAAAAATTTAAAAAAAAATGAAAGGTGAATAAATTAAAATAATAATAATTAACATTTCATAAATTATTTCAAATAAGATAAGTAACAATAAAAAAAATTAGGACCAAATTTGATAGATAAAAAATTTCAATAAAAAAAATAATAAGAAAAAAGCAAATAGCAATTATAAAAATAAGGACCAAAATTAATATAAAAATTAAATTTTAAGAAATGGAATTGAAAAATAAATATTCAAAACAAATTATATATAGCAATCAAAAGTTTGAGGATCAAATTTGATATAATCAAATAATGATTTCTAAATTTTTTGGTTTCCCAGAAAGTGAATTCCGGGAAACAAACACAGCCTAGGTTGTTTGACACAGTGTTTCTTTTGAAAAAAATAAAAATAAAATATTTTTTATTTTAAATTAAATATTTTAAAATTATTTTTATGTGTTGATATCATAAATAATTTTTAAAAAATAAAAAATATATATTATTTTTAATTTATTTTTAAATAAAAAAATAATTTAAAACTCCAATGCAGGTTATAAATGTAAAATCCATACTCTCTAACTTTTTTTTATTCGCCCAGAATATATGACAGTTTTAGATATGAACTTCAATTATTTGATGGTGAGATTTGCACGAGAAATAAAATTTGATAAATTATTTATCTTTTATTAACTTTTCGGATATATTATTACAGACCTTAAACTCGCTTAATCAACACGCACTGTATCCATATAATCCTCAAATAAATCAAGCTTTGTGTTGACAGTTGGCTGGAGCCTGTGGTTAAGATTAAAAAAAAATAGTTTTATAATAAATACTGAGATTTATAATTAAAATTGAAATATTTAGTTAAAATTATGGTTAAATTTAAAATTTAATGAAAAAATAATTTTATATATTTAATTACTATGTTTCTTATATTGCTATAAAAAAATACCTCAAAAAATATTTTCTTTCAAGTATTTTCTTTGAGATTTCTCAACAAAAATAGAATATAAAAAAAATGATAAAGATAGAACAATTTTAATCTTAAATTTAATATTTTTTTAATGAGAAAATATATAGACCATTGGATTAAAGAAACACGTTAAATTTATTAAATAACACAAGTCGATTGTTTATATCTGCATTGACTATTTGGTATTTTGTTTTGATGAAATAATATTTTTTAAAATAATAAATACAATATTAATTATATCTTTTAATATAATGATTAGATTAAGATTAAATTTTTTATCATGCAAAGGGATAGAGGAAGGCTTTATTATGAAAAATTGGTGAAAAGTTAGTGGAAAGACAAGGGGAAGAACACGTCTTTCATATCCATAATCCTGGCTGCGAGAATGCAAAGAGCATGTTAAAGGGCGTGGCATGCTTTTCATAAGTTCTTGATGGTCTCATAATTATAAAAACTTTGGTTAATTCTTGACCAAATAATTTAACTTCAATCACAGAGTTATCGCAGAGTAAAACACTCACAAAATTAAAATGATTAACATCACATTTATAAGCATATCGATTTTCTTTTTAACATCTATTTTCTTTCCACTTTACCTCTAGCCTGTCATTCAAGACATTATTTACGACATCATTGTTTATATCATGATTAACACCGTAATCATTATTAAAACAAAATATTATAAATTGATGAAAAATACTAATCCATTTATATTTCATCTCAGACGGTATCCCTAAAATCTTCACAGTGTTCATCTTAATGTATTGTTTACTCGTATTTAAATTTAGTTCTCAATAATTGTGACACGATGATAAAAAAAATTGAGATTTATATTAGAATTCAAGTAATGATATGCTCATCTTGTAAAAAATTAAAGAGTCAAAATTTTGCTCGGTTAACCCGAGTCTACAAATAATAATTAAAGGGAGGCTGGTTCTCTTGAATAAAAAATATATTTTTATTACTAGTTTATGAACAATTCTATTTGTATTAAAATATATTTAATTTAAAATTTTATTATTGGGTATTATTTTCTAAAATAGAAGATAAACAATTCTATCTATATTTAGTTTTAAACCCAAATCAAATAAAAAAAAATAAAAAAAAATCCAGATAAAAATACCCAATATTTGATATCTAAACTAAATAGATAAGAAAAAAACATGGAAAAATATTTTCCTACAATAAATGAACATAAAAATAATTAAAGATCCTTCCACGCCATCAACCTTCGGCATCTCCAGTCTATTTCCTTCTCTCTCTCTTTTATATGTATATTGAGCCAAACATTCAAAGAACAATCCTTCTCTCAACTTTTCCTTTTCTCTCAAAAATGGCATCTTCGTTTCAAATTTCTGCCTTGCTTCTAACCTTCTGCGTCTCTATTTCCCTAACCGTACCCGTACGTTCGCAAACATGCGCTTCACAGACGTTCAAAAACAACAACCTGTACACCCACTGTTTAGACCTCCCTACACTCTCCTCCTATCTTCATTTCACCTACGATGCCGCAAATTCAACGCTGTCCGTGGCCTTCTTTGCTTCTCCTTCGAAATCCGACGGCTGGATTTCATGGGCAATAAATCCCAAGGTTCCAGCCATGGGCGGGGCCCAGGCACTGGTAGCGTTCAAGGATACGAAGGGTGTTATGACTGCAAAGACGTTTAATATCAGCAGCTCCACGCCTTATTCGGTTGTGCAGTCGAAGCTGGCCTTTGACGTCTGGGACACGCGCGCCGAAGAGGAAGGTGGGGTGATGAGAATATTTGCCAAGATTAAGGTCCCGCCGGAGCTGGCGGAGAAGGGGACGCTGAATCAGGTGTGGCAAGTTGGGTCAAGTGTCGATGCTGCCAAGGATGCGCTGGCAATCCATGCAATGACTCCTTCTAATTTGAACTCTAAAGGGACTTTAGATTTGAACGGAGGAAAAATTGTTAGTTCTGGCGGACTGGATTCCAGGACGAAAAGAAAAAATGTAAGCTTTTCTATCATTGTTGTTGAGAAAGAAACGTATTTTCTTCACCCTTTTCTGGATTTTGAAGATTTATTTTTGAGTTGGGTTTTTTTTCTTGGAAAAATTAGTAGAGCATTGGAAATGAAATGTTCATTCTGTTATCGTGTTTTTTCCTTCCAGATTCATGGAGTATTGAATGCTGTGAGCTGGGGGATGCTGTTTCCGTTTGGAATTGTAATAGCAAGATATCTGAGAACTTTTCCATCAGCAGATCCTGCATGGTTTTACCTCCATGTTTTCTGTCAGGTCTCTGCCTATGCTATTGGGGTTGCAGGGTGGGCAACTGGTATAAAGCTGGGGAGTGAATCCAAGGGAATCCAGTTCTCTCTTCATCGCAATATTGGGATCGCACTCTTCGCTCTTGCAACAGTGCAGGTAATTAATTTCCTTCCCAGTTGTGTTCTTCTTCGATTACAAGTTGCTCTTTCCATCCATTTGAAAGGAGAGAAAAGAATTGAATTTGACCTTTGTTTTCATGTTGATGTCTTTTTCTCTCCTTTCAAAATCCTGGTCACGGTTTCTTGCAATGTATTGAATTATTATTGCGTGAAATTGAGTGAGCTTTTGAGATAAATGATACTTGTGGAGTAGCTTTTCTCCCATGGAATTTCGAATTATAACCCAAAAAACATGAAGGTGATGAGATTGGAATTTATTAGAATATCTCGATAAGTTTTTATAAAATGTTTCTAATTTTCACTTTGAAAGAGTCTTTTTTAAAAAAAATGTTTTTTTTTTCTTTACTTCAATTTTATTTATTTATTATATTTTCAAATATGTTGATATTAAAAATAAATTTTATTTTCAAAAAAAAAATCAATATATTTCCAAACTAAAAATACTTTGAGAAATAATATAAAAAATCTCTTGATGTCTCAGAGTTTAGTTAGTGTCTCGAGAAAAATAAAATAAAGAAGACTGAGTAGATGCATTTTAGTTTTTATTTTGAAAATACAAAAAAATAATTTCAAAATTGACATATAAAAAGATTTTTTATATATATTTAACTCTGTTTTTTCAACTAAATATATATTTTTTTGAGACACTAACCTAGCATAAATTCTTTTTGATGGTTGTCCATGCTCTTGGGTCTCTGAGGTGTTTAGTAGTGTGTTTTCGACTGTTTTTTGAAGTGTTTTTTTACTTGAAAATGTATTAAAATATATATGTTATTTTTTAAAAATTATTTTTAATATTAATACATCAACATGATCTAAAAATATTTAAAGAAAATTCATTCAAAACAATAACGATATTTTTTTTTGAAAAGTACGTTTGAAGTGATTTCAAAACATCCCCTTGCTGGCAATGTATATGGAAACTGGTTTTGTCCGAACTGTTACTATCAATTCTGGATTTATTTGTTCTGATAGCATCTGTGTTTGGAATTTTCAGATATTTGCCTTGTTCTTGAGGCCGAAAAAGGACCACAAGTACCGACTTTACTGGAATATCTACCATCATGGTGTTGGATATGTCATCCTCATCCTTGGCATTTTGAATGTGTTTAAAGGTCTGGACATCCTGCAGCCTGGAGATAAATGGAGAACAATTTACATAATTGTCATTGCAGTCTTGGGTGGAATTGCTGCTTTGCTGGAATTAATTACTTGGATTGTAGTTTTGAGGAGGAAATCTAGTAAATCCACCAAGCCCTATGACGGATACAGTGGACAGAGCAGGCCATGATCACCGGATTGCTGCTGTTATCAGTAGCAGGCCATGATTTTGTAATATCCTCCGTCGAACCTCCCCCGCCGGCGAGGTTATAGTATAATGGTTTGGTTTAATCTCTGTATAATGGTTTGGTTTCATCACTCATCATTGTCTAGCATGTTAGTGTTCCATTTTTCTCCCTCGTCTAGAGTTGGGGAGTAATTTTATGATATTTATTGTGTATGGAAAGCTAAAAGAATTCATGGTTTATGATGTTCCTTGACCCCATGATCTTCTTTGATTCTCAGAACTTTTTATTTTTCATTTTCTTTGCTGGTCAGATGAGCTTCCTGCATAAAACTAAAGTATCCCTTCCTGATGATCACCCTCATGCTATCTGGGCTTGCCCGTGTATTCACCAGGCAGTCAAGTCAACAAGTGCTATGAATTTTGATGCAATGCTCAACGTTGAAGCCTTGCGTTTTCTCGTTGTCTATTTCTTTTTGTATTTTAAAATTATTTTTTAAAAAATATGAGCAAATAATTATGAAAATAAATTATATTTTTAAATTATTAAAAATCATTGATATTATACTCATCTCCTCCGTATCGATTGGATTTCAATTGAAAATACACTAGTTTTATTTTCTTCTATCACCGACCGATTCAAATAATTATGTAAATAAATTGCAATCTTTAATGATCCGAAATTGTTGATTTTATCATTTAATACACCTGATATAATTAGTGATTATATTAATGAATTTCAATCTGAAATATTGTTTTCTCGTATCCAAACAGTTTTGAAAATAAAGTACAACCTTAAATTATTCAAGATTCTTGATTTTTTATGGTGGTAATCGATTTCTTTCATAATTGGTGATTGCATTGAAAATATTATAATCCATAATTTAATTTTATGATTTGTTTTTTTATCAAAAACTAAAAGCATGTCGTGTAGTTAATGCTGTTTCTTAAAATATATTTTTTATTTATAAATATATTAAAATAATATATGTATTTAATTTTTTAAAAATTATTTTTAACATTAACACATCAAAATAAATTTAAAATAATTTTTTTTAAAAAACCCTTTTAAAACTAAGTGACAAAACGTCACTAATTCGATCGATTATTGAAACAAATCACAATCTTACATTCTTAAAAATCTTCTTTAACATCATCGTACTTGATAACCTCTGTAGTTAATAATTGTATTAACGCACAGTGACTCGAAGATAATCAAAATACCATTTATCGTTGAAAAAGGAGCATGGCAGCAAAATAAGCGCAAGAATGAGCTGGCACGCCTTGACCCGGTCATTGGATGATTGGACGATGTCTATTAATAGCGCATTAATTAAAATAAAGTCCTCGAGACTGTTGGACAAAAAATGCTAGGATAGGAAGATCCTGAGGAGGAGGAGAGGGTTTTCCGAAAACAACGGATGAGAAGGAGCCAATCTTACAAGCGGTCAACGACACATACTTCTATCAAGCATGTTTTTTACCGGGAGTGTTTATTTTTCTGGCTGGATTTATTTTTAAATTGGTTTTTTGTTTAAAAAATATTAATTTAATTTTTTAAATGTTTTTTTATAGTTTTAATGTAATTTATACACACACAATTAATTTAATATATTTTCAATTAAAAAACATCATGCATCGCATTGCCCAACACACACGTAATCTCTTAAACTTGTTATCACAAAAGTAATAACATGTAAAAAGTTAAAGCAGAATTTTTTTTTTTGTTTGGAATTTCGTTTTGAAAGTATAATTAATTTAAAAAAATATTAAATGATTTTGATGGGTCGATACTAAAAAATAATTTTTTAAATATATTTTTTAAAAATATCCCGTGTCTATTAATACACCAACTAACTATATGATGCAAAATTTTCAAAGTTGAGCAGGAAATATCTCGAATTCTTGTTCGTTTTGATTTGATTTCTTAACTAAAGCCTTCACATGGTGGAATCCTATCGTCGTCCCTATCACTGAAAACACGCTTTGATTAACAACTATCAATCACCAGACATTATTCTATTGAAATTTCATCCAACCTTCACTACTTTTGATGTAATCAATAATAATAATAAATTAATAAATAAAAAGTCACTTTGTCTAGGGTCCATCAAGTCATCCACCCATGGTGCTCCTTCTCCCTCACACCTTTCACTTTAACCATCCTAGCTTTTGTTGCTTTCTATAAAGCATAAGCTTCGTTAATGGATTCCCGTATATATTTCAGTGTGTGCGCGCGTGTCCCTGATTCATTGGAAGATGATGCCAAACCCTTTGCCGGGTAGCAGTTGCGTTGTCTACTCATATGAGCGATGTTATCAGTCCGCTTAAAGGTGAGGAAAATTGGGATTCAATTAGTGTCTTTAACAACCCTAATGATGAGGGCTTGCTCAACGCACCGTTTTAAGGGCTTCAGCCTCGAGTTTCATAGTGAATAAATGAAGGGTTTTAAGCATATGTTAAACACCAGTGATAAAATTATTCCTGCAAATGCAAAGTGCAGCCATGTATAAAAATATTATAATCTAATTGTTAGAGTTTCGGGACCGTGGTTAAATGTTATTTACTCTGGATAATTAGAATAAATAGATCAGTTTATCTATAATCACTTTGTATTATATCCATGTAAAGTAAAATAAAATAAAAATAAACGTAAGGGGTTCCCATCGTGATTTTAGCAGTTGACGATGCATATGATTTTAGCAGTTGACTATAAATATGATTACATGCAACACCAAACAGGCGACCTTTTTTTCTTAATTTACGGTTACTGATCAATGAATGTGCATGACGAAAGATAATCATGTGAACTTAATTACATTGCAACTTTTCTTTCTGTTTTGTGCTAACCATGCATGTGCACTCGAGGATGTTAGCTGTCTAAAACTTTACTATGAGATGACTTGCGCGTGTCTTATACTGCAGGATAAAACATATTTTGTTTGAAATTGTTTTTATTTTTTATTTTTTTAACAGTAATATATTGAAATTATTAAAAAAAAATATCTATTTGATTGTTATTTTTTATTTAATAGTTAAAAGACTTATTTGAATATTTTATATTTTAATCGGGATGAAAAAAATTAAAACAATTAAAGAATATATCTTTCTTATCAATTTTAGTATATATTTTAAAGAATCTGATAAAGTATATTTATTTATTTTTATATCAATTCTAAGATTTAACTTAAAAAGTAAATGAATTCGGAATAGATTCCCAGCTAAAAAAATCAACCCGACAAATTCTATAAATATGATTTATTTATTTTTGTGAATCTACTGATCTGATTGAGTGCTAAATCATAATCTAGGGAGGCCTTCAATCTCTTGGCTAGAATCAGGAGGGAGTTTCCTTAATCACCAATCTTTTTTATCGATGGAGTCAACACGGGTGAGTGGAAACCTCCTTTTCCACACCCTTTTGGACCTGATTTTCAAATCTAACGACAGCGCAGCGTCACGATGACTAAATATATGAAAAATGAATTAAAATAAATAAATGGGGGTATGACATCAGGATGACATCACTAGTCTCTCACCCTGATCATGACTCCACATGGACAGGCCCATTATCATGTGGACCGCTCTGTTTCAACCCATACCATAACTACAATTCTGTCCTTTGACCTTTACTCGAGCCACCAAGAAAAATAAATTTATTGCTGGTCTTAACACACGCTACATCTTATTTTTTAAAATATTTTTCTTTGTTTTTTTATATATTTACATTAAAAATATTAAAAAATTAATTTGAAGTTAATCCCTCGCACTATCATCACTTTGCATGGACAAACATCATTTGGACCACTTTGATTCTGCCCAGTCCATAAATATAATTCTTGTTTTCTGCCCAAAAAATATATTTTACGCATATAAATAAATAAGTTTGCAACATGTCCTTCCTATTATTTCTGGACGAGAGAAGACTTGACAGCCCCGGATTTCCTCAGGCTTTAGCGGCGCTGTCCCGGTGAGACACATGGGAGAAAATATCGGGTCAATTTCTCTTCGATATTTTATATGGAGAGGACATAATCAACTTGTTAGACAAGCATGATCAATGGTTTTCTTTCATATTTATATTGTGTTTGGTCGGGTGATGGAATATGTATGTTTTTTGATAAAATAATTATCAGGTAATATTATCATTTTAAATAGGAAAAAAATAATATCCGCCGTAAACATTTGTGTTTCTAGTTGAAAACAAATAATACCATATTTTGTTTCAGAAACAAAATAATTCATTTCAAAATCAATAAATATTTTAATTATAAAAAAAATATATCAATCAAACATTTTTTAATTAAAAACAGTTTAAAATAGCTATGCTTTAAAAAGACTAGTCACTGGTCAATAGACTCGAGGCTGTCATGCAGTTGACCGAGACAATTTGAATAGAAATTGAAGGGCAGCACACGTTTTCCTTTTCTTTTTCCCTGAGAATGGTTCGGCCCAGAGGAAACATTGCAGCGGTTAATGTCTAGCCCATCGACTCTACTGAGACAAAGCTCATATGCGTTTAGGCTGTGCTGAATATTAAGCCCACGCATATTTCTTACAACTTCAAGCTCCGTCAACTAGTTTTCTTGATTTGGTCATGTAAAACATCATGTGTTATTTGAACATTTTTTTTATATTTATTTCAAACCTGGAAATCAATTAGGACAGGCAAGTCTTTAGAGATCATCACAATAATTTTTTGTATTTTTTCCTATTTAGTTATCCATGATGTCTCGAGATAAAAAATATATGCATATTAGGTTGTCTAGTATTCGTGATAGTCCTGGATCAATATTATCAAATAATTGGATTTCTTCCCTCTGCAATAAAGAATTTTAGGCTGGTGATAAATACTTGAATACATGTGAAAATAATCATGGCAGGGGGTGTAAAGTCAAATGTGATAAATGACCTGAGAAAAATATTAAATTCAAGTAACAGAGATGTGTGTTCTTGAATTTCAAGATGATCTCTAAAATCTACACAAGTTTATTTCAAGAGAAGGAAAATTATGAACCTTTACATCGATGGTTTAATAATATATCCTAGACCTTTTTATTTTCAAATAATTAGAGGATCAAGAGACCTTAGTTTTAGTGATATTGATGGAGGGCATATTTTTTTTTTACATGTTATTAGCAAGATAATAAGTATCATGAGTCATTTGATGATCGAAAACACTTGGTTCGAGTAACATTAACAGAGGATATACATGTGTGTGTGTTGTTGATGCATAATAAGTATCACGAGTTAATTAAGAGATTTTATAAACACACGCGAGTATAAAAAAATCATCACATGAAATATGAATAACTCATGTAATTGTTTTATATAAAAGACATTGGTTTATGATGACTTCAATATTTTTTATTTATAAGATCATGTAGGACTGAACACACAACACAATATTAGAATATGATCATAGTTAATTCTAAATAGGTTTGGTTGATTGTCGTGTCTAGATAATTATCCCTTGTATGTTTAGTAGACCCAATATACCCTGGATCTCACCAACTATCAATTCTAAATTCTCTAGACCTGTAAAATTTATCGAGTTCATGATACTCTGGATTTAGTTGAATACTAAACTCATATTTCCTGGACTTGATAAATTTGCTAGACTCTCGTTATTTTTAGTTTGGTTAGTCGACAATCTTGTCTTTCGAGTGTTTCATGCTTGTTAAACCCACACTATCTTAAATTTGAATGGTTACAGGACCTCTAAACTTTGGATATGGTAATTTTATCATATTCATGCTTTATCATGTTTGACTATGTGTCAAGGTCAAACATCTTGAATCTAGCAAGATTTCAAGATCCATATTATACCATGCTTGATTGATTGTTAAGCTAAAATCTTTTGGATTTGACATTCCATGAAGTTAAATAAAGTTCATAAAAAAAACTTTATATTTTTTGCCAAACCAGTTTCGAGATAAAATTAAATAAGTACATAATTTATTTTTCAAGTAACTCATTAAAATTTTTAAATTAAAAAATATTATTCTTCAAATAAACTAATTTTTAAGATGAACTTAATTATGTTCTTTGGTTGATCAATTTTTTAATAAAAAAATCACATATAAAAAATCATATTTATAAATTAATTTATTTATACATCTAAGCGCGTGATTGTACATGCAAATAAACACATCCATGCATGTCTTTTAATTGCTCTGCAACAATATAGTTAAAAAACCACAACTCGCTTAAAAATATTTAAAAAGTTTTTTTTGTTAAAATAAAAAATGCGAAAAGTGCCTTCTTAAAGGCAATTATATATTTGGCTGCAGCTTGAGGGTATATATATAGTATATACTTTGTACAATATACGCAGATTGCCCCAGCTGCAGTTCCTCACACGGACACGGTCACCCGCACCACACAGACGTTTCTCTTTCCTTGGCGCCTTCTCTTTCGAATCTATTTTTTCAATCACTCTTTCATTAGGGTTTCCTCATCACCTTCCAATCCAATTTTTACTTCTTCTTCAATGGATTCGATACAGAGTCGAGTAGAGGCATGGATCAGAGACCAGAGAGCCAGGATCCTCAAGGTATCATGGGGGCCACTACAGTGGAGAATGCGGTGGCCTCCGTGGATCAACGGAGACGAAAGAGAACACAGAAAGAGAATCCAACAAGAGTACGAACTCAGGAAGAAACAGCTTCACGATCTCTGTAATGCCGTCAAGGCCGAGTCTGTTGCCGATTTGCAGGACATTCTATGTTGCATGGTACTCTCTGAATGCGTCTACAAGGTAGAAACAAAACTAATTAAATCACACTTTACAGTCTGGTTTCTTACAAAATCAAAGTTTTTTTTTTTAAATTACCTATTCTGTCGATAGAGACCTGCTGATGAGATGGTTCGAGCGGTGAATAAATTTAAGGCTGATTTTGGAGGGCAAATTGTTGCTCTGGAACGCGTGCAGCCGTCTGCAGATCACGTGCCTCACAGGTTCGCTTTTGTTTTTTTTGTTAATCGACACGATAAACAGAGTAGGATTATTTGATATATCATGCTGTAATTAGAGCTTTTACTGTTTCAGTGTTCAATGGAACCTCAAGATATCCTTAGAGCAGTGTAAATGGGATCTGGTTGAATAGGATTGCTTATGTCTCTGTAGAATTTTAATGAGTTTTTTTGATTGTGGCTATGCGTGTGAACATTTGTTCAAGGAGTGCTTGTTGATTTTGGGCATACGTTATGGCTTATTTGCATTTTTTTTGGTGGGGTCCGTGAAGGTACTTACTGGCAGAAGCAGGTGACACACTATTTGCTTCATTTATTGGAACAAAGCAGTACAAGTAAGTATTGTGGATATTTCGTGGATTGGATGTTGAAAGATCTTTTGGTTCTGAGAAGGTGATTTTGTTTATTGAAATGGTTACAACTAGGGATGTCATGACCGACGCAAATATACTGCAAGGTGCTATATTTCACGAGGATACTGCCCGGATGGATGTTGTTGAATCTGGTCAATATGAAAGCCAGAAGGATGGTGGTGAAAATCATCTGAATGCTTCCCAATCAAAACCAAAACAACTAAAAGATCAAATTAAGCCTGCTGCTCATCGAGTAAGTTGGCAATCTGTCATTTTCAAAACCTTTCAATATGGTCATTTGCACACCCTGATGTCTTTGACTGTTATGATCTAGCACACTGCATTTCTCAATTATATCATCAACTTATTCTGTCCATGTTCCAGTGCAGATTTATACTTATCTACTATTTTTACTTTTTTCCGCTTAAATTTTATCTTAGGGTTTCATGGCTCGTGCTAAGGGGATTCCTGCTTTAGAATTGTACAAGCTTGCTCAGAAGAAGAATCGAAAACTTGTATTATGTGGTCATTCACTCGGCGGAGCTGTAAGTTTGATTGACTTGCTTGGTAAGCATCAATGGATTAGTTGCTTTGGTTTTGTGTTTCTCATATTCTCCTGTTCTGTCTTTTTCAGGTGGCAGCTTTAGCTACCCTTGCCATTCTGAGGGTCATTGCTGCATCCTCACCATCAAAAGAAAATGAAGGCATCCAGGTTAAATGCATCACATTTTCTCAACCCCCGGTTGGGAATGCTGCTTTACGAGAGTACGCCCCATCTCATCTCTTTGAATGCCATCTCTCTTACATGATGAGATAATTGAAAATCTAGATACAATTTTTTGTTTGCTCTATCCTGCAAAAATTGTTAATTTATGATATCCCTTCTCCTCTCTCAAATTTTATTCAGTTATGTCCATAAAAAAGGCTGGCAACACCATTTTAAGAGTTACTGCATACCAGAGGATTTGGTGCCCCGCATCCTATCTCCTGCTTATTTTCATCATTATAATGCTCAGCCTTTGCCAAACAACTCGGAGATTGAAAATTCCAGTGGATTTGCGTCAAAACATGAGGAAAGAATAGAAAAACCAAGGGTACAGAAGCCAAAAGAGAACGAGGGGGAGCGGTTGGTTATGGGCTTAGGTCCTGTGCAGACTTCTTTTTGGCGACTTGCAAAACTTGTGCCTTTAGAAGGTTTTAGAAGGCAATTTAATAAATACAATGGAAAACAAGTTGATGCTATAATCTCAGCAGCTAATTCTGCAAGCTCTTCAACCGAGGATGTAGCTGAACCACTCCAATCTCTTGAAATCCAAGAGGGTTCTGATGGCATATCTCTTAAGCCATTATCTGACAATAATAATGGGCTATCAAATGAGGCAATGGCTGGAAAAGTAGCTGAAAAAACTAATGCTAAAAGTGAGAATAAAAGAAACTGGAATAGAGTACCTTATTTACCTTCATATGTCCCATTTGGTCAGGTAAATTCATGAACTTATACTTTATTTTACGTCGCTTTCCTTTTTTTTTCCACATGTTAACATGCTTGAGAGATGAAAAGTGAATGAACTGTAAAAAAATTATCGGTAAATTGATTGGTGGTAGTTTTTGTTCCTTCCATTTCATGGGTTACATTAGCATGTTTGGATGAGTGCTCTTTAATTTTCATTGATACTTTCAACAGATAATATATAACAGTGTGATGAGGGTTATTCCTCCTTGGACTAGTCTTTTGTGTCTTTCCTTTAACGTACTTTCTTGAACAAAAACTTTGCTACTTTGCTTTCCTCCTCTGTACTATAAATTTTATTTGGCCTTCTCAAAATATGGTTTTCAGTTGCTCAGGCTCCTTTGCTTCAGTGTTACCCTTACATATTAGTAGGCATTGATTATCACTGTTCTTTCCTTTTTTTGGTTCATCATATCAGCAGCCTGACTATTAAGATAGATAGGTCGCTAGGGATTTCTTTGGTGAGGAGGGATAAGTAATGATACTTTTGAACATTTTGCAAGTGCACTAGAATTGTGGTCTTATCTTGGTTTATGAGCTTGCATGGGAATATTAGTACTTTGTGGATAAGTTGCCCTGGAAATTTCCTTTATTCCAACTTCAAGTAAATTGGTTTACAGACTCGTCCTATCAACCCAATTTGCTAAACCAGTTGATGGAGGCAAGCATTTGGTGGTGCATTTTAATACAAACACCTTGTTAGATTTCTAGTGTGTATCCCATCAAGTTGTGCATCCATCCTCAACCACCCTTGTGAAATGTGAGGCAGTACCAACAATCTAGCTGTTCAGTTCCCTGTTTTTTTTATTTTTATGTAAAGAGTACCTAAGTTTCTAGTGCAGTTAAATGCGGTGTTTACTCTTATTTCCTGCACCCTAGTTGTGCAGCTCCTTGTCATGCTACCCAAGCCCAAGCTTGAGTTGGATTTAACTAAAACAACTAAAAAGTTCACCGCAAAAAGGGAAAAAATCAACTGGCAGTGGATATTTAGGTCAATGCATCTGTTTGTTGTCCTACAAGGCGGCCTCAGTTTAAGTATATGACTATGGTGTTCCGTTTTATTATTGAATTGAATAAAAAGGCTCTACATAGTTAAGGTCTTCCATTGTAAGGTCATGGGAGGGGAATTTTGGAAACAGTTTTTCTTATAGGGTCTATTAGATGAGTATACACTTGACAGGGCAAAATTATCTCAATGAGGAGGTGATGTGGAATTCTGACTGCAGGAGGGTACAAAGCTTATCTTTTGTCCTTTTTCATGCAAACACCAAATACAAGTGCACTTGAAGTGTCAGTTTTTCCCTATCCCATCTGATATTCTAAACACCATGCATGAATTACCTGCTCTTGAAAATTGAATCTACACCCTTATGGTTGTGATTATCATCCACATATTTTACCATCACACCAATGATCGGTTCCATTTCTCAGAGAAGTCATAGTTTCCATGTCTCATCTTGCTCTGTAATGAATTATTAACAAAGATATTTCATTCATGGCAGCTCTTTCTCTTGGGGAACTCATCAGTGGAATTATTGTCGGGTACAGAGTACTCTAAATTGACATCGGTACGAGTCCTTTGCTTACCCCATTTGTTTTCACCCTAGTTTTTTTTTTTTTTTGGTGATAGAATTTTTAAACATCATGATAAATTGCAGTATTTTTATTAGTGTTTTGTGCACTGGTATCTGCTGAAGCCAGGAGGTAAAAACTCTGGGATCTCTCATTTTGTCTGCTTTCTTCTGGCAAAGACATTTTCAGGTCAGATCTGTGATTGCTGAACTAAGGGAACGACTTCAATCACATTCAATGAAGTCATATAGGTTTCGATTTCAAAGGTACCATATTGTTGCCCGCTGGTGTATTTGAAAAACTTAAACTGCAATTTCAGCTGGTTTGATTATTTCACCAAGATTGGTAGTATCAATCATATCAGCTGGCTTGCGCATGTTACATTCCCTCAAATGTGCAACCATCATTATGCCTAGATTTTTTTCCCCTTTTCCCTCTCTCCTTTCTTTGGACAACTGAAATGGAACACTAAGAACTCTTCACATAGCATCAAACTTAAGGCTAAAAGTTATTGAACTTTTGAGCAGGTGTCATTTGGGGGAAAAATTTGTTGTGAAGCTGAAAATACTAGAAATTTCACCAACAGAAATGTAATGCAAGGCTATAAGTTGAACTGGTTTTGTTGCCAATCAGGAGGAGAAGTTCAGTGATCTCCTACCTACTCTCTAGTTACATGTCGTGTTTGGGATATTAGAAATAAACTGGAGTTTGTGAGTCTTGTTAATCCAGTAATTTTTCCTCTTGTTTCTGAAATGGGACTTCCCATTGATTAGAACCCAACTCTTTTTCTCTAGTTACTTTTCGTAGTCATGGTAAGTGTTTTTGTAGATTCATCTTTGCCCAGATTGCTTACAGATAGGTGATATAGATGCTAATTGCTGAGAGTTTTATTCATAGATTTTCTGTTGTGATATTGGGGACCTAACCCTGTCAGGTAACCTATATAAAATTTCTCCTGAAGGGGTGGCCTAGCTCTGTTACATTGTGAATACTTAAAACTGTATATGAAAATAGTGCTATGACTGTTTCTCAATGGCTTAAGAGGCAGTTGCTTGAGATAAGGCAAGCTAAGCAAGTGCAATGAGGGGTCCAATGGCATTTGCTGTGGTTAATAGCTCATTGATGTTGTGAACAAGCAAATATTCAAGCACCAATCTGTTGGCAGGTTATGCTGCCTGGAATTTTGAATTCGATTAAATTCTGACACTGGAATTTTCACCCAGTAACAAATGGTAGTGGTGTCAACATAGGGCTAGGGCTTTGTTATTCTTTTCCAAAAAAAGGAGGTTTCAGGTTGTTGCTCACATATGTAAGTGATTGCTTGTAGATGTATTTAATGCTCATCTTTTTCTTAGGCACTCTTCCTTTTGTCTACTTCTATATCAATAGTTTGGTGGCATGGTAGAAATGTGGAGGTCTTGTCATCAGCTTCCCTCTTGAAATCAGCAATCCAATTGTAGGGGAAGTTTGTGACCAGCTGTGCCTTGGGGTTATGGTTTATTTTTTTGAGGGACTTGGTAGTTGAACACAGTTCGGTAAGTAGAAAGATTAAAGAAAAATAGAACTAAACCTGCTAGCTTCACACTAGTAGATTCAAGGAATTTCCTTAATTAAGAACCTAAGCTTCTCACCTAGGGTTTAAGGATTCACTCCTTAATGAAAGCATCACACTCTCAAAGCAAAACGCCACACTTTATTAATAATAACTCACTGATGCTCATATTAAACCCTTGTAAGTATTTTTATAGGTTGGAGTTATTCTTATTCGTACTTGGCGTGGATTTTTAAATAAGAATCATAGCCTTTTCTATTTCACCAATTAAGAGAAGCCTGAATAAAAAATTAATTTTCCCAGGTAAATGGTACTCAACATTTCTTAAATAGCTAGCAAATATTTGTCTTCACAGGATTTTTTTCCAAAACTACAATTCTGCTCTTGCCTCAATTACTGTGCTGCATCATTCCTGGAACAGGAAAACATGGTTTTTGGATGGTTGGATTGTAAAGCAGCTAGATTGTTCATACACCTGCATTATGTTATGGAATTTGGAAATTCTTGTCTTACATGCAAGTTTCTTTTTGCTTAAATTGGCATGAGATGCATATTTTCTCCCATATATTGTGTGCAGAATCTATGACATGTGCATGGGGGATGGCACACCATCATTTCTAGGAATTGAGCAACTGCCTCAATTTCTGCATTTGCAACAGTGGCTTGGGCTTGCAGTTGCCGGTGCAGTAGAGCTTGCACATATTGTGGATTTACCAGTTATTCGCACAGCTACTTCAATTGTTCCTCTTGGATGGAGTGGTATTCCTGGTGATAAGAATGGAGAGCCCTTAAAAGTTGATATCACCGGTTTTAGGTTGCACCTTTGTAATCTGGTTCATGCTCAAGTAAATGGTAACTGGTATTGTCCTTGTCTGCCCCTGTTTTCTTTTCTTGCAATATAGAAGTTTTGATAGGTTATCTTGAGCATCTAATATGGGGCTAAACAGTGTTTATAACTTTGAGTTTTCAGTACATCTATACAACCTAATCACATAATGCTTGAATACATTTTTTTCATTTGATAAATGATGTAATTCTATTCAGTTGACATCTTATCATGTCATGATTCCTTTCATCTGGAATCCTATCTGGCATATATGTACCTCATTTCTTGGCAATGATCTTATTTTCTCTTTGTGCATGCCTTCAGCACTTAAAGTCAGCTTTTGCTTATTTTGGGTAGACCAAACCTGAAATAACTTTAAATTTTTGGGTTGGGCGACATGACACGTGGGCAGTCCTTGGGTCAAGCATTATAGTGAATTTTAAGTTTACCAAATACCAAGTCTACTAAAGTAATAGATAAAAAAAATGCCACTTCAAATATTGTACTCTTCTTCTTACATTTGGTTACATAAATAAAAAAGCAATCCAATTTTTTTCCTTTTCGACTCTCAGTTAAGATTTCTGTTCTCCTCGGTTGTCTTTCCTTGTATTTCTACATGTTCTTTGTATTGTTGGTGATTTGGTTAAGGGTTGGTGGTTTTCATAACACTTTTGTTTTCTAACTAACACACATACAAGCACACACACACAAAGATGGCATTTGTGGTTTACAAATTTGTTTAGCTAATCAAGGAAAAAATTGGTTATGTTGCCACACTCGCATCTTTTCTCTTACAAGATAATTTTTGTAGAAAAAAAATGCATGTGTAATGTGTTTGCTCCATATAAGAATGTATTATATCTTTAAAACAGCATTATACTTCAATTTTCGATCATTGTTACTTTCTTGAAAACCAAGAGGTAATGCAAAAATTATTGGACAAAAAGTTACTCCATTAAATTTTGACTCCAAGTAATTGCTAATGTGAATATATACACATGTTTTGGTAACTATCATAATTGTATGAGATGTGCACAATTCATTACATGCACGTAGATTTTAGTTTGTAATAATAGTCAAATCTTTTCATCTGTGAGAAAAAATGCTCTCAAACCTGTGGGATGACCCAAACTAGCCCAAACCTGATGGGTTCGGGTAAGGATCAAGATGCGCAGAGTTGAACCCTTAACACCTCCTACCCTGAGACAGCCATACCCAGTTGCCAAGTCCAATCATCATGCCTTGAAATTTCAGTCTGTTTTGAACCTGACTTGCTTCCTTTCCACCTGGGCAATGCTGCTGCTTCAGCACTCCATTCTTTGCTCCTTTAATGAGTTTTCAATACTAGTCAAGTATTGTGTGCCTACATGGATATATTTTGCTATTTGTGAACTTAAATTTTGTCGGTTAAATTCTTCACAACCTGCCCAGATTTTTGTTTGTGCTGCATTCAGAATTTACTTAGAGCCATCAACATCTTAAGTTTATTGGTCAAGTTAAAAAAAATAATATCTCACTAAGTGATGAATGGAAGCTATTTAGTTTACTTGATTTATGTTAATGCATCTGCTTTTTGCATCCAGGTGTTCAACTACAGTGGAGTCATTTCCTTCAGCACCCAGCTACTATTCAAATAATGGATCACAGCCAGAATTACAAAAGATAAGGGTCTTAGTTGGGGCTACACTGAGACGACCACCAAAGTATCCAATAGTGACAGATTCTTATTTGCCTGTTTTCCCTTCTATTAATTCAGATGCTGCAAATCTTGAAAAAGAAAATAGTTCAGGAAATGCTGAGAACTTCCTCCGACCAGATGGTTTGAGTGATTTTTGTATTTTCTGTACAAGTGATTTTGCAACTGTCTCAAAGGAGGTCCATGTCAGAACACGCAGAGTGCGCTTACTTGGTCTTGAGGTGAGAGTAATCTACGCAGTAATTCTGATTATACAATTTTTTTGGTTAGTTTTTTACTTTATGTATGCAATGACAGGTTCTGTTGTGCAGGGTGCAGGTAAAACTTCTCTTTTTAAGGCTATTATGGGTCAAGGCAGACTAACCACCATTCCCAATTTTGAGAATATAAATTTAGAGGCTGATATTCAAGAAGGTGTTGCTGGTGGTGTATGCTACTCAGATTCAGCTGGAGTAAATTTGCAGGTATGTTTCACACTGCTTCTCTGTTGGTGCTCTATAGGCAACGTAGGAGTGATTGTAGATACATGTCTTTCTAGCTTTCCTGATCTTTTCTTGTCAAATTTAGTTGTACAGGTAGAAGGTTTTGTTCTTTCCAGAAGGGTAAGTGGCATAGATTAGTTGGGAAACAGCAATAGATGAACAGATACAAGGCTTAGCAAGATTACTGAAAGAATAAAATAACCTTAATAAAGCTCCTTCACCAGTAAGAGCCTATTTTTTTCCCATATTCCTACAATCCGATCTTTATGTATTTTGTTCCAAGTTCTGACAGTAAATTTGTGAGGATAACTTGCCACTTTTAGTTGATTCTGAATTATATGTTTTAAGTTTTCTATTCTTTCCACAAGCCATTGTTTAGGGCAAACAATGGTGATGTTTGAATTTCAACGTAGTTTTGAGTAAAAATGCTGAAGCATAGGAGTGGGCCCAAATTCAGCCTGCTTGGGCGAGCCCTTTTCTCGTTGACATTTCCTACACCTTTGACCTTTTGTTTTTTTTGTTTATTGCAGGAGCTGCATATGGAAGTCTCTCGTTTCAGGGATGAACTGTGGATGGGAATTCGTGACCTTGGTAGGAAGACAGATTTGATAGTTCTCGTGCACAACCTCTCCCATAAGATTCCTCGTTGCAGTAAACTGAATGCATCACAGCAACAGCCAGTCCTTTCTCTGCTATTAGATGAGGCTAAAGCTCTAGGAATTCCTTGGGTTATTGCTGTAACAAACAAATTTTCTGTGAGTGCACACCAACAAAAAGCAGCAATTGATGGTGTTTTGGAGGCGTACCAAGCATCTCCAAATACTGCAGAAGTTGTCAATTCCTGTCCCTATGTCATGTCCAGTGCAGCAAGTGCCTCATTGTCATTGACTACAACTAATCAAGATTCTTATGGGAAAACAGGTGCTCAAAAGCTTAGTTTTGCTCCAATTAATCTTGTTCGGTGGCCATTTCAGAAACAAGACACCATTTTTCCTGTTGAGGGTGTGAACTCACTTTGTCAGCTTGTCCACCGTGCGCTGCAGAGCCATGAAGAGGCCTCTTTACAGGTATAGACTCTAAATCCAATTAAAAAAAGCTCATTTCTTTTCTCATATTGAAAATCCACTGGGAATAAATTACTTGAAGAAGGTATTGATAATCAAGCAATCGGTTTGGTGGCCTGAAGAGAACAAAACATCGGAACTCCATTTGCATTCCACTGTCTGCCACATGTTCTGGTAAAATTGTTCCATGTAGTGACTGAATCTGATTTGATCAGGTGGCCTTTTTACGTGGTCACACTTCATATGCTGAAGTCAACTCCATTTAATAATGTTGGCTGGATTTCTTTCCACATCAAGCAGGAAACCATGTGCATGGCACTTCCTACTTTTTTGTGCTATTTATTTCGATTGATATATTTGACATGCTTTGGACAATTTCTGAATGCCTTGTTGGTTTTGATTCAAGGAATTTGCTAGAGATAGGCTTTTGGCAGATCTGGCACGAGAACATGCAATGGCAATAGATGCCAGTCGAAACTCTAAAGCCAAGGCATCTTCTTTATCCTCTGCGGCTGTCGGCGCCTCCCTCGGGGCTGGTCTTGGCATTGTACTGGCTGTTGTCATGGGTGCAGCATCTGCTTTGAGGAAGCCCTAATCCTTTTTTTTTTATATATATATATATACTTTCCCATTATATGCGGTAAGAACATGTACCTTTCCATTATAGCTTAGTGTAAATGGTATTTTTTAGTCAGTTCAGAAGGTTTCAGTATTCGGCCATTTGTTTATTCCACCGATGTAAATTCATCCTTAGAGCCTTTTGTTTTTACTTTTTAAGATTTTTTTTTTTTGCATCTTTCATTCCAACACAATTTTAGTTTTTGTTACAAGAAAGAAATTATTATTATATACACATACGAAGCTGTTTGTATCCTGGATTCCAAGTCATGGGGTGCAGATAACAAAAATACATATTGAATAATTTAGTGGAAACTAGCTAGTTTGATACGTGTTGTCTGTGATTCCCTTTGTGATTTTCAATAATGATATGTAAATAATTTAACTAATTCTTTAATAGTAGAGGACGTCAACCTTATGCATAAAAATTAACAATTAATTATATACGAAGTATATTTAGTTGAAAGGTGCTTTCTTCAATAATGCTTTGGAAAATATTATTTATTCTTTTGGAATATGAAAACTAATTATTTTTATAATTAAATGTAATTTAAAAATAATCATACAAAAAAATATTAAAACTTTTGACCGCCATCGTAATAGCACTGGTTGGGACGGGTAAAATCCCATGATCGCACCAAATTCCATAAGGTGCTCATCCTATGTTTTTATTTAAAATTATTTTTTTATTTTTTTAAATTGATTTGATGTGCTGGTATTAAGATTATTTTTTAAAAAAACTGAAAATAATATTTTAATTTATTTCTGAGTAAAACATTTTAAAAAACAATCTTTACTGTATTTTCAAATACCCTATAATATAAGATGTTATACAAAGTAACTTTAAACAACTAGTATGTTAATAAACCAAATTGATAGTTTTAAATTCATGAAGAAGTTTGTCAATAATCCATGGTTTTAATTTTTTATTTATGTTAATTGTTTATATGCCCCTATAAATGGTTTGGAGCATTTCTTATATAATTTGAATTTTATCATTAGTTCAATTTAATTTACTATTTAAAACAAATCTGTGCCCAAACGGTACGAAATTATTGATATTAAAAATTTATTAGATTAAAATTCTTTATAGACAAAGTTTAGCTATAATTTTAAAGTTTCTGAAAATCTAACTTTTAATTTCAAAATATGATACCCCGTTTGCAGGGTAAAGATGAAAAGGTAATTGTCTTGGTAGAGTTTTATTTTCAATATTAAGGTGTCATTAGTAGAGTTTGATTTCCATGAACTCGACCCAATCAACATTTTATAAAAAAACTTTTCTTAAAAAAAAATATTTATATAAATATAAATAAAATACATTATAAAAAACACCTGCTAATATATTCTTAAATACCCCCTAAATCACAATATTATTTTAGCCTATGCTGCCGTCGCAATCTGTCCTGTTTTTTCCCCGGTCACTGTGCAGTACAAGTATCGTCAGTATTTTGAAACCTCAAAACACAAATCATATCATATAACACGCAATGACAACAACTAGTTCGAAAAAAAGCTTGGATGATTTCATACTTGTTGCCAAGGATAACAATACGTAGAGTGCAGCACCGATCTGACAAAAATAATTCAAACACCGTACTCGAATCACAGTCAAAAAAGAAGAGAGATTATGTATTGCAGCAAGAGTAGCCATACTTTTTGGACGAGCTGTCTCCATTCACCAGGCTTACTCGATTGACTGTCAGCTCAGCCTTGTATGAATCAGAGTTCAAGATTTTCCTGCTCATATTATTGTAGATTTCACGGATAACAACCTCGAAAGCAGCTTCAACATTAGTAGAATCAAGAGCAGATGTCTCCATGAAGAATAAACTTTCTTCCTCGGCAAGGCTCTTGCCCTCGTCTCTACTCACTTCTCTGATATTGTCAAGATCACACTTGTTCCCTACAAGCATTCTAGCGACCGCAGTATCGCAATGAGCTGCAAATTATGCAAAAATTGTTAAGTTTTTGACAATTCTGAAAGAATATTTACTGAATCAAGCTATTATCAGAAAATGAAATTTCACAGTTCTGAAATTCTCAGATCCAAAGGATAAGGAACTGTCTATTGACTCTAGGGATGATGGGAGGTGATAATTACGGTAAACAGTGCATAACTCAACTCAACCAAACCTTGACCTCAACAAGTGCTCTTTCAACAAGTCCCTTGGTGCCAGATCCAGCAGAATCAAGGTATACAGGGTACTTAAGGCACACGGCACAACAGATGGAGTCAAGCACTCCAAAGTGCTGAAAATCAAAAACACTCTTTAAGACCTCGTGACGTTTGCACCATACATATCCGTGAATAGTCCACATACCTAATTTCCCCCACTTCTCCACTTCATGACTGGATTGGTTATGGGGCAACCATTCTGAAAGGTCTCACTCTAAGTGGCTCTTGAATCAGCAGAAAGTTGTGTTCGACTCTTGTTCATCAAATACTGTTCAGGTTATAATGTAAAGGTACCATTAATGTTCATTTTAAACTAACAATGCCTAGATTGTTACACCGATGAGGGTCGTGAAGAGAGGCAACTGGATCTAAGATGCTAAATTGCCAGCAAATCTAAATGCTTTGTCAATCCTCTTTGGTCATCATAATGCACTGCAAATGTTGCCATAACTCAGCTTTCTAAGCCTTTGCTTTTACAAGCCAGAGATATCTGTGTTATCGGTTTAGGCTAGAATGCATGAAAAAAGTATTGACTTAAGAAATCAATCATCAAGATACTTCAAAACTCTGCCTGCCTGTGTGTTTGGTAATGTGGTATAGGTGCATCCAAATCGGATTATTTTTTTATATATAATTTTTGACATAAGCACATAAAAACCATCTAAAATCACATAAAAAAACAAAAACAATTTGAGAAGCATACGCTACCACAATCAACTGCAACATTAGCATATGAAAAAGCAGAGTAAAGTCGATTTCAGTTCACCACTCGTCTACTAGTCAATGAGGCTCCATGTTTGAAATTCATAATTTCATGTTGTTTTACCATTTGCTTATGAGAGGATGAGTTTTTTAAGAAATTCCTAACATTCAAACCAGACATTATCATAATTTACACACCGAAACCTGCCAATACAATTAACCAACCGAATTATTGAACCCATCAAAGCCACAGCCAATTAACATTTCAATTTTCTTAGCAACCAAACAGGAAGAAAAAAGAGCGAACAAGAACAAGAAACTTACTGCCAAGTTCATCAAGCCACCTCTTAACACTATCGAAGCTCGACCTCCTGGTGATATCATAAACAATGAGAGCGCCAACAGCACCTCTATAGTAAGCAGAGGTGACCGCTCTAAACCTCTCTTGACCAGCAGTGTCCCAGATCTGTGCCTTAATTTCTTTGCCGTCAATTTCCACCACTTGGGTCTGGAACTCTACCCCAATTGTAGCCTTTGAATTGCTATCAAATTCATTTCTAGCAAATCTTGACAACAAGTTGGATTTCCCAACCGCTGAGTCTCCTATGACCACTATCTTGAACAAGTACTCCTCACCCCCTTCATCTTCTTCTTGTTCTCGACCCATTGTTGCAGCAAGGAGTTGCTTTGCTTTACGTGTGGATTATTATAGTTGGTGATGGGATTTTGAGATTCTCTTACGTTTTGGGATGTGTAAAAGGGGCAACTTGCATTTGCACCGTGACAGGTGCAGACAGACTGCGTGACTGGCGGAGCTGTTCTGTAATAGATTTTGGCGGTGGCTTTGACTAGTTAAGTTGTATTGCTTTTCGGTCTGCGGTCGGAGAATTAAAGGCTCAGAAAAATATCTTTTCGATTTCTTCCTATTGAAAAAGTATTCTTATATATTTCTTTTTAATAATGAGGAATATCTAGAATTTGATATTCCATTTCATTATTATACAAATTGGTAAAACACCTTAGAAATTATAATATTTTATTATAACGATATTAAATTTATAATTTCACATTTTTTATTTTTTTATTTATTGTTGCGAGTATTGTAGTGTTGATAAAATTATAATTTTTATTTTATTGTGATGGTAGCAAATCTTTCCTTTTCTAATTCTTCTAATTGATATTTTCTAAAATGTTTTTTCTAAGACAATTTCTTAATTTATATTTAAATTAATATTATTCACTTTGATTTTTTATATTGTTTTTTAAATAAAATTTATTTTCATGTATTTATTATTTTGAATAGACTATTTTAATTCATCAATAATTTTTTTTATGTTGTATATAAATAAAAATTATTTATTCTTGATAAGAAACAACGACCTTTAAGATTAAAAACAATCGTATGCACCAAAGGGGGGAATTGAGGTTAAATATCATACTTATCTATTTTTACTTTGATGAATATATATTTTTTTTATTTTAGAATTTCATTGCCAAGCAACTCTTATGGCAAAAAATTAATCATGATACAATTAGACGAACTTGCAATATTATATTATTTTTCTATTATGTTAAAAATTAATTTTTTATATATTTTTATTAGCGTATATGATTTTTATTTTTATTTTATTATATGTAAATATCATTTTTCTATTCAATGTCAAAAAACACGTTAACAACATTTAATTATTAAATACATGCATAAACGTTTTTTTTTTTCCTTTCAAAAGATCACTTTTCTAGGCCTTTTACTGAGAATAGAAAGCATCAGGAAATCACATTGGTTCAAGTTCATCACCTTAATGATTGTAATTCCCTATTTCCTTTGGAAGATCGCAGGCATGACATTAATTTGCTAGCCTGGGTTTCCGCAATGATCCTTGGCAGCAGATAGTTGTTTGGCAGTTTGGCACAAATCCTTCGAGAAATGTATACATGTAGTGGATGACAGCAGGCCAAGGACAAATATTTTGATGTTATAACTATGTATAATATAAATTATATTTTTATATTTTATTTTTTCAGTTATATAATTTTTAATATTAAAATTTTATTGCTTATCGATTATAAATTTGAAATTTATTATTTTTATTCTATTTAATAAAAATTTATGTGAAGGTTTCATATTTAAATTTTTTTTACTTAAATAGATATATTAAAAAAATAGTATAAATTATATCTTAAATTATCATATAATAATTGAAATTTTTAAATAAAATATAATTGAATAGTTAAATCAGTCTCGATTATATTACAAGTGATAGAGCTAGGCCGGTGCTTAGACTTTTAAGGTGAAATTGTGCTGTATCATTGAACCAATCATCTTTTTCCTCCACTCATTGTGGTATACTCTGGGGGTGAGCCATTTAGTCTGAGCGGTCTTGCCCGCGCTTTGTGTTAGGTTTTTTTTATGTAGAAAATTAATTGATTTTATACTTGTTATATTTAATAAATTTAATATTTAAATAGTAAAATTATAATTACTAAAATCTATTAAATATATTTTTGTTCCAGCAAAAAATAATTGAATGTTGCTATTGTGAAAATATTTTTGATAAAATTTGTTAGAAAATTTGCAAAGAAGATGTCATATATTGGCCGCGCGATGCGTTGAGCTTTTTTATCTATGTAGAAAATTGATTGGTTTTATACTTTTTGTATTTAATAAATTTAATATTTAAATAGTGAAATTATAACCGCTAAAATCTCTTAAATATATTTTTTTTCCAGCAAAAAATAATTGAATGTTGCTGTCGTTAAAATATTTTTGATAAAATTTGTTAGAAAATTTGCAAAGAAGATGTCATGATTTATTACAAATTTGCTGCTACGGATACCCTAGTTAAAAAAAACATAAAAAAAGGAAATATGGTAAAAAAAAAACTGACTTGGACATCTTGGTTAATAAAAATTTTTAAAAATATGAAAAAAAAGGTTTTTGTTCATAAAAAAAAAAAATGAAGCAAGTCATAAAACAAAATGTAAGGGGAAAGCATTTATTTAAAAAAATTATTTGACTTGAAAATTTAAAAAATATATTGCACTATGCTGTGGGCTGAGTAAATAATTATTATAATTGTTTGGATTAAAGAAATCAATAGGAATTGCCAATTTAAAATTAAAATATAATATTTATATATACAAAATTAAATATAATAAAATATATTATTATACCCTATTATAAAAATAGTAATATCGAAATCTTAATATTTAAAACTATAATTGTTATTATTGTTAAAATAAATTTTTTTTATCAAATTATCTTAAGGACAAAAGCTGAAAAAACAATTAAAAAAAGTAAGAAAGAAAAATAATGAAAGTAATTCCTCTTCTTCTTTTTGTTCTTTCTCTTTTTCTTCTTCTTCTTCTTCTTCATCTTCTTCATCTTCTTCTTCTTCTTATTCTTCTTCTTCTTATTATTATTATTATTATTATAAGTGTGTTAATAATGAAAAGAAAAAAAATGAAGGATTAAAAAAAAATCTAAATAACTTTAACAAAATAAAAAAATTATAAGGTAAAAAAAATTCATTTGACTAGGAAAAACAACTAATAAAAAAATAATTGAAAGAGAAAATTAAAAATAAAATCAAAATTCTAAATTAAAGAAATTGACTTGAAAATTTAAAAAATGATTAACGGTAAAAAAAATGATTAATGTAAAAAAATTATTTGATTTGAAAATTAAAAAAAATTTACTACATTACGTTGCGAGCTAAGTAAATAATTTTTATAATTATTGGGATTATAGAAATTAATAGGATTTGCTGGTTCTAAATTAAAATATAATATTTTTATATGCAAGATTTAATATAATAAAATAGATTATCATAACCTATTATAAAAACAATATATTAAAGTTTTAACATCTAAAATTATTATTGTTATAACAGTTAAAACAATATCATTTATCCAATTATCTTTAGAGATAAAAAATAAAAAAACATAAAAAAAAAAAGCGTAAGCAAGAAAAATAAGTAAAATTACCACCATTACTACTATTACTACTATTACTACTACTATTACTACTATTGTGTTAATGATGAATAAATAAATAAATAAAATGTTAAAAAAATCTTTAAAGTTTTAACAAAAGAAAAAAAAATGCTAGGCAAATTTTTTTTTAACTTGATTTGAAGATAGAAAAAAAAAATAAAGAACTAAAACAAAAAACATAGGGAGGAAAATTATTATCACTATAATGGCTAAAATAGTAAAAAATATTAAATTACCTAGAGAAAAAATTTGATAGAAAAGTAAATAAGAACAAAACCAAAATGATTATTATTATGATTATTAATTTTATTATTGCACTAATAATAATAAAATAATAAATCAAAGACTAAAAAAAATATAGAAACTTTAATAAAAGAGCAACTAAAAAATATAATATATTATAAAACAACAATAAAAAATATTAGCTGGAAAAAATCATTTAATATGAAAATAAAAAAAAATTATTCACCCTATATTGCGGGCTGAAAAAACAATTTTTATAAGATTTGTTGGATCAAAATTAAAATATAATAGTTAACATATTATCAAAACAATATCAAATTATACCGAGAAAAAAAATAAAAATAAAATAGAAAGCAAGAAAAATAATTAAAATATTATTATTATTATTATGAAAGAATAAATAAATAAAAAATTGTAAAAATTTTAAGAAAATATAAAAAAAAATATTATTATCATTACTGTTACAAAAAATATTATCAAAATATCAGGAGAAAAAAAATCTAAAAAGCATTAGCAAAGGAGTAAGATAGAGAAACAATTAAATTATTATTACTATTATTATTTTTTGCCTGTTAATAATGAAAGAAAAGAAAAGCTAAAAAAATCGTAAAAACTTCAACAAAATATTAAACAAAAAAATAAAATGAAAATAAAAATAGTCATTGTTATAACTGTTAAAAGAATAAAAATTATCAAATTATACCGAGAGAAATAAAAATCCAAAAAACATTAACAAAAGAGCAAATAAGAAAAAATATTAAATAATAATAATAATATAAATAATAATAATTTATTATTATTATTATTATTATGTGAATAATGAAAAAAATAAAAGATTAAAAAAATTATAAAAACTTTAGTAAAAGATCAAACCAAAAAAATTAAATAAAAGTTATTAGGTAAAAAAAGTCACATGATGTAAAAATAAATATAAAAAACAAAAAAAAAATTAAAAGAAAGAACAAATAGAGAAAAAAAATACAAATATCAATTTTTAAAATGATAACAAATATAAAATAAAATTTAAGAAATATTTTTTTCTAAAAAAATATTACCCTAACAAATAAGAAAATAAATAAAAAATTCAAAATTAAAGTTAAGCACACTTATATGTACATGGATAAAAGTGAGGATTATTCTAGAAATAAAAAGAAATAAAGGGATTAAAATAAAATATAAAAAGTAATAGGGCTGAAATGAATATTAAATATAAAAGGTTAAAAATCCAAAATTAAAAGTATAAGGACCAAAATGAAAATCAAATATATTATCAATTATAATTAGAGGACAAAATTGCATAAATTAAAACTACTGTACCGAATTAATTGATGTTTTTCAATCCAATCCGAAAATTAAAAGAAGGAGGACCGAAATGACAAAATAATATTGATTGAATTCCAATCGGAGGACCCAATCGAACAAAATTAAAATTTATCTATTAGAAATCAGAGCAAAAAACGAAATTCAAATTGAAGGGACTGAAGTGAAACTGTATACAACTCGGGGGATTCTCCTGCATTTGTACGTGCAGGAGAGAGGGAAACATGGTCGGCGTCTTTAACCGGCCACCGCCGCGTCTTCGTATAATGGATGTGGAAACGCGCTGGCGCAGGAGGAAGCACAGGCGCCGGCGCATCGTTCTATACCCTTGAAGCTCGTCTCCGGCAACGGGAGGACGTGGCATGCGCCACCTAAACAGGGCGTGGGTTGGAAAATCATAGGGCGTGTGCTTTGCACGCACTGACAGGCACCGGGGTAAATATTAAAAAAAATAAGGTCAATTACCTTTATGCCCTTGAACCGAAGTAATGGTTTTTGTCTTATTGGGGGCCAAAACCGTATTTAGCCAATTTCAAAAAATAATAAATTAAGAAGAAGACCGGCGGGCCGGACCGGTCCAGTCCGGTTCGATCGGTGCAATGATGAAGGAGCCCCTGATTTTGGCAGTGTTTTTTGTCGTTTTCGAGAGGTTTTTTCGTTAATACACTGTTCAAAGCCGGATAGGACAAAAAAAATAGGGTGGACAATAGAGTGGACGAACTTGCATGACATACCGATCAAATTACGAGTGAATAGTGCACATGAGTCTACAGCTACAGTGAATCTACAGTAAACTACCTATCTGTTTTAGTGTTTTTAGTAATGTCTGCTTCAATTTCCTCACAGCATCCACTAATGAGACCCAATATGAGGCAAACAGTGAAGAAACAGTCACAGGTAACGAGAGTTCTACATCAGCAAAATTTGATGATTTACTGGCTCAGCATGTTTCCATAGCAAGCTCAAATGGTTAGGCGGCTATCTCACTCGGTCAGGGCCAGGATAAAATCTATGGCCTGGCACAATGCAGGGGTGCTGGTCGAAACGAATTGAGCTAATATGCCTTCGAGCAGTAAAGACTGCTCAGGATGCCTCCAAGATGTAGCAAAGCAAGCCCGCCAACTTTGTCCAAACCATACGGACGCAAGAATTCGGCATGACTGCTGCTTTTCAAGGTATAACAGTAAGGAATTTCATTGGAAAAGTCTGCACAGGTTTTGGTATCTATTAGCTTACTGTTGAGAGTGTAACGGATCCTGAAGATTTCATCAGAAAACCTGGAGCTTTAATGAATAAGATCAGATCTCAAGCTGTTCTGGCAAAGAATGGAGGGGTTGGAAAAGGAAGGAGCGAGCTGTCAACTTTCGTGACACTTGTGCTTCGGTGCAATCCACAAGGGACTTGCCCCCAATAAACTGTTTTCTATGCTCATTGCTTAGCTTTCGCGGTCAACAATTTTCAAAAACTTGTGCAGCAGGGGGAACCGCTACCGGGTCATATACATCACAGTTTTTAAGGGTCCGAATCGGTGCGGCGAAGTTGATGCTTTTTGGATGAGCACAACCTCAAAAGTTTTCATTGCTTAAACTTGTAGTAAGAACTTGGGTTTGAAAAAATCTACAACTTATAGATTTTTAAGAACATTTTTTTTTAAAAACAAAATCTAGCTAAAATATTACTATAACACCAAATACATACTACACCCGATCTGCTCTACCAGGTTGACCCAATAATACATTGAAAGATGTTTAGATCAACTAGCAGCTGATGAAGGTGCAGGAGGGTTCTGCAATGCAGATAGCGAAAAAAGTGGTAACAGCCAGATATTTGCAAATATTGACACAGGTTATTGACAGTGTTCGTTTTCAGGACTGCCTTGACTGGTTTTGCTACAGTCACATATGGCAAAGGAATAGACAAAGTCTATGGTCTAGGACAATGCAGAGGAGATGTGAGCAGCAAAGACTGCTTCAGTTGTATCCAAGATGCGGCAAAGCCAATCCAAGAAGTTTGTCTAGACCAGGCCGATGCCATGATTTGGTTCGATTACTGCTTTTTACGGTACGGCAACATAAATTTCCTTGGAAAAGTTGATACAGATTTTAGCATGGTCTATTTTAATGATGAAGAAGCAGCATAATTTGAAGACTTTCATGATGAGCTAGCAGCTCTGACAGATCAGATAAGAGCTGAAGCTGTTTTTCCTGGGAATAGATCGAGGGCTGGGAATGGGTGAGAAGAAACTAACTAGATTTGTGAAACTTTATGCTCTGGTCAGTGCATTAGGGACCTATCTTGGATAAACCGTGCACAGTGTCTGGCTATTGCTATTGGATACTCCCCTGACTTTTGTGATGACAGAAAGGGATGTCGAATTTTCTATAGCAGCTGATACGTTCGATATGAGCTTTATCCATTTTTCTTCCCCATTGATTTCAGAAATTCCCTGGTTAATACGTCAATGGTTGTAGCTAATCCCTAGTTTATGTTGTGAAAATCAGAATCACTCAACTCAGGAATAGTCCTGTTCCAACGAATAACTTCCTTTACATACATAAGAATAAGGTCATCAGTACATCTTGCTTCTCTTGTATGCTGTTGTTATGCCAATGTCTTTACATATTTACTTGTTTTATTTTCTTATCCATGAGACAGAGTATAAATGTATGATATTTAATTTTTGATTCTTGAGACTAGTTTCTTTCTTGAATTCTGGTTAGTTGTTTGCTTTGAGGTAGCTCCTTGGAAAAGGGATCACATCTCTAACATCAGGGAGGCCAGTAGTGAACAGAACCATAAGATCAAACCCTAAACTGAATCCAGAATGCTCGACTGTTCCATGCTTGCGAAGATCCATGTACCACTCGTACTGCTCTCTTGGCAAGCGTAATTCTTTAATCCTGCATAAAAAAAATTTAAACAACATGGAATAGAAACATAGCCAAAACGATTTTTTGATCGTTTGCCAAAACTGAATGTTCACCGAGATGAGCTAGCCGTAAAATTAAACCAAGCATCATGTGAAAGTGGTGCCAAATTCATTACCTTGGGTCCAGCATATCGAACCGTTCCTCACTTTGGCTACCAGTTATGATTGTTCCGGTCTGCAAAAATATATACCATCCAGTTTATAACCAGTCCAAACTAGGATTAGTAAACCCTCAATTATAAAGCATGCTTCTCTTTGAAGAAATCTTGAGCTTACCTTGGGTACAACCAAATCAAATGCAGCAGCTGTTTTCCCATCATCATTCAGTCGTACATAAAAGGGCTTAAGTTCTTTTGGATAATTGTATATGATTACAGGACCGTTATAGACAGCTTCAGCCAGATAACTGTCATCCATTAACATATAATAAGTACCAGCATTAGGAAACAATGCCTCTCTACCCATCTTTCCAAATATTTGGTCATGTATATATGCATATGAAACATCACATTAGGCATACCTTAGATGATCTGGAGTTAGAGCAATACCCCATTCTTGTTTTATTCCGAATTTATCTGCAACCTGCTCGCCAATTGACAGAAGGGATATTTATGAGGTAAAATTGTTCGAGGTTAATATGTTTGCGAAAAAGAGACGGGGAATGCAATTTACCTTCTCCAAAGCTTCCATGTAGGAAATCTTTTCAATTGAAGATGATACCATTGATGCAAGAGGACTGCTTCTAGATTTGTCGACACGTTTAGAAATAAAATTCATGTCTTCTGAACAATTTTCCACAACCCATTTGCAGAGGAACTTGAAATAATCACCTGCACAGTTCATTGCATCCTGGAAGCCAGCAAAAGTTTATAAAATCAGTTTTGCTTCTGTTCAATCATAATAGACTATAGAAATGATGCTTTCAAATGATTTTCTAAGCACCAGTGTGTCATGAACCTGATAACAGAGGGAAACATTATTTTCATACCTCCAATTGTGAAAAAGCCATTTGAACCTCCACCATCCACATTTCTGCTACACGCTCTGCAGATTCCTTTCTATCCGCTCGAAATCTAGGTCCGAATGAGAAAACATTTCCCAACGCACAAGCATAGCTCTCCAGATGGAGAAGACCAGAAACAGAAAGGTAAGTTTGCTGAGAGAAGAAATCCCCATAAAAGAAGGGTCTATGCTGATTGGTTCGTTTTTCTTTTGCTTCTAATTGTGATGCTAATTGGTTCGTTTTACGCAAATCCATAATTGCAGAAGCCAGTGCCTCTCTATTGCTTTCACTTCTCTTTAGTTCTTCAACTAGATTACTTTTCTGTATTACAGCATCCTTGAGAACTTCAAGTGCAACACCTCCTGTATCTTTCTGTTTGCCATCTTTTCCCAAAACAGTTGTGACCTGAAACTTTTCACTGACTCCTTCGCCATCTATTGTTGTGATAATTGGCACCTGCACATCGAGAAACCCCTTGTCGTGGAAGTATGTATGAGTGGCAAAAGTTAGGGCACTGCGGATTCTCGTAACAGATGCCACCTGCACAATACGAAAACATTTCAACTAATCATTTGAAACGGCTAAACTTTAGGCTATGCCACATTCTTGGGTGGGGCATTGAATGTATATGATCCAATTGCCATCATTTTAAACAAATATAAGCATCACAGTATCTTTCACCGCCTCTTGCAAGCACTATTGTAATGGTCAATTCACATAAATAGTTAAAATTAAAACATTCCAGGAAGTAAGGTTAGTTTCCAATTGAATACACGCTACCCCATCTGTAAGTGAAATGTTATAACCAAACATGGCATGGCTTCCAGACGTGCAAAATAAAAGAGTAGAGATGATGAAAAGCTACCGTTGTTGTCCGAGGCCGGAAATGAGAACAGTCTCTCAACGTCTCAAATGGCAATCGTTTCTTTGACAAAGGATAAAGGTCTTGTTTCACTGTTCCTATATGAAGTATTCGCTCTGCTTTAAGCTCAATGCTATGTTTTTCCTGCATTGATGGCTTCTCTAGCTCACCTTCAACTAATATACAAGTTCCGATAGGCAGCAGCTGGCTGAGGGGAGCTATAGAGGCGTCCACCACGACCTGATAATTTTTTAGCAACAGTCAAAAGGTGACATGGAAAAGTACCCCTGATCACATCATGATTCATGGGGCAATGAGAGGCAATGAGAGAGTAGCTTAGGGAATATATATTGAAGCTAATGCTTAAGATTCTGAATCTAGAGGAAAAGTTGAAATTATCATATATACCTTAAGACTTGCAACACAAGAACCATCACTAACAAGCAAGTAAGCAACCGAAGGTGGAGGCGGCCCAGGAATTTCTGGTTCCAACTTCTCACGAACAGGGTGACTGCTACCACCCCCTCCAAATATCTTTGCTATTGACCTAAATATAGGTATTCTAGACTGAAAAATCTCCACACAACTCACATCTTTGTGCCTTGGAGACACATTATACGCTTCAGTGGTCTGCTGTTGTGGCTCCGGCACAGCTGCCTCTTTATTCACCTGCTTAGAAGACTTCACCCATCCACCAACCACGACTCTATCACCCGCCAATCTCCCCCGCCCGTCACTTGGCTCTAAAATGGTTTTCAAAACCACCCGCTCTGAGTATTTGGATGATAGATTGGACGAACTGGTGGTTACAGGTTCTTGGGAGGGCGTATTGGGTTCTTGAGAGGCCAATTTAGACACCTGGGAGATCATTTTTGGTTCTTGAGAGGTTAAAGTGGACTCTTCAGAGGCCAATTTGGACTCTTGAGATGTTGTTTTGGGTTCTTGAGACATCATATTTGGTTCTTGAGAAGTTATTTTGGGTTCTTGAGGGGCGATTATGGATTCTTGAGATGCCATGTCGGGATTCAAAGAGAAAAGAAACAGAGTAAATTGATTGAGACAAGAAACAGATAGAGAGGTCGAGATGATGCTGTAGCTGAATTGAAAAGGGGGTGAATGATGAAGGGGTTGGCATGGTGGTGATAAGAAGAAATAATCCGAGGCTGATGCTTTTCTTGAGAAGTTTAGGGAGAGAAGGGAAGGGATTGTTAAAGAGATTTGAGAGTGGTGTAGGCGTCAAGGTTTGGTATTCTTCAACGTTGGGTTGGGTATTCTTTTCGCGGCAAGCTGCCAACCGTTTTTCAAATTTTGATGGCCTAGCTTTCTTAATGGGCCTGGATCTCTTCCCAATTACTGTGTAAGATTAACTCGATATGAGGAGGCTGGTACTTTTAACTTATGACTCTTAACTCAAACATGAGCTCATCACAATTAACTAATAACTAAATAAAATTATAATTATATTGTTTGTGTTTTTTGATTTCCCCAACATATACTAAAGTTAGAGTAACAATAAAGTAAAACTAAAGTAATCAAAATAAATTGATTTTTTTGGTGCAACCACGTAAGATATCTAAGAATAAAACTATAGAATAAGATTTCCGTATTGGTCATTGAAGTTCAAAGGGCAATAAGAATTGTATTTATATTTATGAAAACCTTTAAATAAATACTTTACTTTATTTTTTATCATCCAGAACTCATTAATATTTCTTTCATTTTCTTTTATCTAATTTTTATATAAAAATATATCCATCTCATTTAATATCTCTTCGTAATAAATCATCATATAAATAAAAGTCAAATCTCTAATTCCAATTTAAAAAAGACCGGATATTTCTAATTTATTATTATTTTTTTAAGATTCAATAGTAATGCTACACGCACACTTTTGATAAATACTTCTAACCCTAAGCCTAGCTCTATAGGATCGGCTAGGATGAATTGAAGGGCTTTTTTTACTTTAAGATTTTAAAGTTTCTCAAAATATACTCTAAGGTATAGAATTAGCTTGACTCTTGTAAAATTAACAGGAACTTGCTGTATTTTGTTAGACCTAATAGTTATAATAATAGAAATAAAACTCGATAAACACCTGTAATATCTTCCTTTTCTATTGTCATTACACAAAAATATATAACTACTCCTAGAGATTTCATTTGTGTTTATATTCATCACTTTACAAATGGACTCATGTTGTGTACGAAGGAATGGGATTTTGTTTGCAAAACTCCTACCTCTCTGTCCATCCCTCAAAACTTGGTGGAGAAAAACTAGCTAGCCCCCCTCGAACCAAGGCATAGTTTTCACTGCTTGCTCAAATAGGAATTACGATGAAGCCAGGATTTGGAGTGCACGGGTTAGTTCATGAACTACTACCAGTCAATCCAGAAAAGAAAAGAAAAGGATCAAATTACGTAACAGAATCATTTGCAAAGTTTGAATTTCATCCCCTTCTGATTCTGATACGCTGAAAATGGCGATATAGTACGATGCTGTTCTTTTGAAGTGGTAGCAGCACAGTCCATGCATGGCTTAAGCGAGCACAGCACAGTGTGGTTTTCAGTGCCTGTTTACTTGAACAAAACAGTGCAAAAAAGAATCCATGAATGTTTATGTAGCATATCTTTATCGGTATCAACTGGGTGGTGGCAGTTTCCTGGGGCTGGCAATCCTGGATCCTTCTATCGGTAGGTAAGATGTCTCTAGCACTACTTCAACAGCCATAATGATGTCTTTACACTTCAGACAAGATCAGAATGATTCTCTTACCTGAAATGCCTCTGTTGCCCTCCAAAACTCATCAAAATACCCCAACATTAACTAAAAAGCTAAACGTGTCTAGAAAATATTATAGTTGTTGACCCATATTAATGTTTATTTTAATAATATAATTATTAATTTACCTCTCACCTGAAATTTAACATTTAATGTTAGAGGTATTTTTTTTTTACATGTATAGGTTGGTATTTTCTGGTTGTTTAAGATATTTGTGTTTTTTAATAATTTTATATACAAGTAGAACTACAATTTTACCCCAGTTATCACACAAAACAGTGTTGAGTAGATAACGATATTTTTGGCTTTTTTTTGTCTATTAATGAACAATTAAATAAATGTTATACTCTTGAATAAGATAAAATTTTAATTTACTGGGTTAAGGTAATTTAGGTTTTTTATCGTTTGTTGCATAATAAAACTATGGATGTATCCTCATAAACGATAAAATATAAAAAATAACTATGAGGGTACATACATATTTCACATTCATTTAAATTTTTTAAATGAAAAGTTGCAGGCATATCTCATAAACGCACCAACAGTTCTCTTTTATTTGCGTCTTGAAGGCGATGCATGCGGTGTCCTATGATGGCCAAACATGTCTGAAATGTTGTTGTGTTCCCTTTCAATTGATGGTGTGCATGTTGTCACATGGTGGTCAAGGACTTGCTAGTGGCCAATTTATCTTTTTTTCACTTTTCTCTCTGTTCCTGCAGGCTAACTTATGTGACGATCCTCTTGGTTTATGAACTTACCATTTCAATCCATGATTTTTTTTTGTATGTGTTTTTCAACTCAAAATTTTTGTTATATAAATTTTGATTTGTTTCAAGTTATTTCATCAATTAAAATTGATTATATATTGTTTTCATTTCGGATCTTATTCTTTTAATTTTAGGTTTGATTTTTAATCAATTAATTTATTCAGTATAGAAATTTTGATTGCTTTCAATTATATCCTTCAATTAAAATTGACCATATATTTTTATTTTTTTTATTTAAGTTCTTATTCTTTTAATTTTTTATTTAATTTCATTTCCTTTAATTTTTTCATTCCTTCTAAAATAGTCCATATTTATATGTATATACTCTTAGTTTTAGATTTTTTTCTCTCACTCAATGCCCTTTTAATATATCATTTTCAAAAGTTTTTAAAAATATATGCTTTACTTAACTCCCCTTCCATGTGTTGCTTTTTTGCACTTAAAGTTTTTTTAAAAATGAGACAAATAATTTAAGAAAATGGGTTTCTAAAAAAAAGAAATTATGAGGAGATTAGCATGATATTTTTTGTTTTTAAATATTTAACATGTTTTATATTTTTTTTCTTTAGAATAATTTTTATTAATTTAAATTATATTTTTAAAGACTAAGAGAATATACATTTTAAAAAATTATTGTTTTGGTTGAAATTGACCATATATTATACTATTCATTTTGGTCCTTATTTTTTTAAATATTTTTAAAATTATTGCAATTATTGAGCTTTTTATATATTAAATATATTATGGATAAGATATTGAAAATAATAATAACAATTATTTTTACCGTATTTTTCTCTCAAAAATATAATAAATTAATTATATATTTTGATATTTATTTAATATTAACACGTTAAAATAATATATATATATATATAAAAAAAACAAATCTTTATAGATTGCATTTAAAACTCCATAAATGCCCCCAACTAAAATGGAAATTTCAAGGTACATTCCAGTGATTGATCCCATTCTTGCTCTAGCTCCAGCCTCTAGCAGGTACTCTGTCTTCATTAAAAGGGTTGGGGACCTCTTCAGTGTTCGCAGATTTTTTTTGCCAGTCTATCTCTTATTGGCATCAATTGACCACAAACTCTCACAGTCTCACCCGCTCTCTCTCTCCCTCATCTATCAATCCATCCTTCAAATATATTCAGCACCTGTTCATAATTAAGCTAACTCCCATTGATACAAAGAGAAGAATGGCGAACGCTAAACTATGCTACCTACTCTCCCTTCTCTTTACCTTTTCTCTTGCAGCGTTCGTTATTCAAGGTTACAAGAATCTTTTTACCCTTTTGGGTTCCTGTATTATCTTTGTATCCTTCATTCAAGTTCTCATACTGTCTGGTCTAGCTTAGAGCTCACTTGCTGTTTCTCTCAGTACTGCAATCTTTTCTTTCTGTTTGGTTGTCAAGAAAATACACTGACCACCTTATCTTCTTTATCTGTACCCCAAATTTACCTGCTTAGTCTTTCTAGCTTATTGATACGACAATTCATTCATGCATTGCAGGGTCCAGAAATCAAGAGCTGCTGACTTATCATCAAAGTATCAGTACACCATCATCACAGGAAGATTCACACGCGCTGGTAATTAGGGTTTAATGAACAAACATTCACACACACACGAAAAAAGTAGCTAGATTTGCTTAATCTATCGGTATATTTTCTTTGGTTGTTCTAATCGAGTACGTGCGTATAGGGTGGCAATGAAGAGCAAATGTCTTCAAAGAGATTGATGATTGGCTCCACAGCTCCTACTTGCACTTACAATGAATGTAGAGGATGCAGATACAAGTGTAGAGCTGAGCAGGTTCCTGTCGAGGGAAATGACCCGATAAACAGTGCGTACCACTACAAATGTATTTGTCATAGGTGATGGCTTGCTAGCAAGGTCCTATCAGATTATATAATTACTTGATTTCCCAGCTGAGTTCTTGCATGGTGTGGTTTTTGAATCAAGAAATTTAATCATGCCAGTAGTGGTCTAAAGCTTAAGCTCTGAGGAGCTTTGTTTATTTTTTTTCTTCTTTTCCTGAAAAGATTAGCTAGTTTAATGCGTTCTCAAGATTAGCTTTTGTAGCGTCCATTTGGGCGGGCGCGCATGATTTTTGTATTTCTGATAAACATATATAAATATATTTATATGCAATTGGTTAAGAAAAATTAATATAGTTGTAAGTTTCTGTCATTTATTACTATATAGCTTAGATAGTCATTTTGCCGCACAACTCAAACTTTACATGTGCGTATAATTACAGTAAAATTCAGGAGAAGGAAATAGAATTATTGTCTATGGTAATATATATATATATTGCCTTTAAAAATGTTTTTCAAAGTGTATTTAGACTCAAAAACAAGTTAATATTTTTTAGATGATTTTTCATATATAATCTTGACATATTACTGTTAAAATCATAAATCAAAATCATTTTTAAAGAAATATAATCGTATTCAATTGTGGAAGCAATATCTCCTAACAACACTAACCATGCTTAATCCCTTTGGCTATAAGCTGCTGTGGCTGCCTCGATCACCTTGTATTTTCGTCTCTTTTCCTTATATATATATATAGATAGATAGAGAGAGGGAGAGAGAGAGAGAGAGAGATTGCTTCCGAGGAACAAGAATCCCTATAAGACGTCCTTTCGTGATTTAGAAAATATAATATAATATATACTATATGCATATATAGTATATATTACACTGTGTATATAGAGGCTACTATAAAATATTTATTTCTAGTTAATTCATTGTGCATTACTTACATATAGGTCCAAAAAAGTATAAAAAACGATTGGTATAAGAATATTAGAAAGAAAGCTAGAGGCAATATTTATCGTACATTTATCGTGAAAGGTTGTGTGCCTATCAATTTCATGTGCATTTTTAATATGAAATTAAATTAATAATTGACTGCTATTTTTAAGTAAAACAAAACAGAAGAAATTAAAAGGGTTTGTTAAGGTTGGAATTTGACCGAAAAATACCAATTTGACTCCCGTAAAACACGTCATTAAATAGTGGGGTGGGGACTGAATTCCTTCCAATATTGCTGTAATTCTTGAACTCCATTACACTTGTTATATCCTTAAAAGTTCGTGCGTGCGTGTCCCTTAAATTTTAAATGTGAATAGAGAAAAGAAAAGAAAAACAGAGGAATGGAATCATGTGCAAGTGGGCACAAGTATGCTGAGGTGGTCCCTAAAGCTAACAAGGGATCACATGGGCAACTGGTTTGATTCCATTCAATTTAGCAAAGTGTTAGGGAAAGAGCCAAGGATGCTCATAAGAGCATGGAGGTCCCATCTGCAGTGCACAGAAACATGCAAGTGTTGCCAACATTTCAAGCTCGGATGCATCGTGCATTTCCTGGCCCAGATTCTCTGCACTTTTCCTCTCAGAATGTTCCACCATCCCATTTTTCTTTCCGTTCATTTTCTTGTTGGTAGACAATCATTTTCCTTACTTCGCCGGGCTAGCTGCCCACTTCCCACCTCATAATCACTACATTCTAGTTGTTCTTTTTCATGAAGATAAAGCTGACGTGTTCATCGTATGCGTTGTCGTTGTGACCAGACCTGGCGGCTTGAAAAAGGTTCTGGGCAGATTGGTTATTGGATCAACTTTTGAATTCAAATTCAATCAAGTTTGATGCTGCTTTGGTTAAGTTTGGACTAGATTGGGTAAGTTCTAGTTATTAAAAACTTGGTATTCTATGATCAATCAAGTTTCACTACCTAAATGTACGGGTGTTGTCAACAGTAACACCATGTGTACTGGGTATTCTCATTTTAAGATTTGTTAGGGCATTGGCCCAAATCAGATAGTTTGAGCAACTCTTTAACCACCGGGCCTCTCCTTTGTGGATGAGAATGAAAATAAATAATAAATAGGGGGAGTGGGCTAGACAGAATATATCCCAGTTTCAACCAACATTATCAATTTTGTTTCGGCTAATTAAATATCTTCTTCGGGCCTCTCTGCCAAACTGCTTCTCAAATACACTCCAATTCAAATATCTCTTGTGCTTAAACCAACTGTAGAAAAGGAAATTAGGCATTGATCATGGCAAAACCCAGACGAAGAAGCAGATCCAGTTTTTTTAAAGGCTGGAATGGAACGTGTATGTATCATTTCGGAGCGTTTTACCTAGAATTTAACTGAAAAATCTGGAATTTATCAAAATTTTAATTGAGGTAAAAATAATTTCATTTGATCTTATTTTCTTAATTAGTACAAAATATTTCAGTTATTTTAGCCGAAATGAAATGAAATCAACCACACTGTTTCAACTATCACCAGGTGTAGCACAGGGACTAAATTGTGATTTTAGGAGTTCTCTTTGATGTGTGTTCTTACATAAAAGGGGCGGAGACATTTCGCTAGAATGAAATATTACGTTGGTTACTTTACTTTCTTTTTTTTCAGTTTGAATAAACTTTTCTATCTTGAAAATACATTATATTTTTTATAATAATTATAAAAACCTAATGCCTCGAGTAGTCGAATTTGGGTTTAGGTTGAGAGGGGGTTAAATATTATAGAATTAATATTTTCTTTCTTTAAGCATGCTTGGTTTTCAAACAAGTAAACTCGTTTTGGAGGTTAGGTGTCAATTGAGTGGAGGGTATGATAGTTGAGAAAAACAAATTAGGATTTTTTAATAATTATTTTTCTTGATTTTCTCTCTCAAAGTTTTCACTCATTCCCCCCTTTATTTTATTTAAATCAATATTCTGATCTCACCACTGTATAGATATTTATTATTTTAAAATTCCCAATTTAAAATCTACCCTTATCTTTATATTTTACACACTTCCTAACATCACAATTATGGTATCTTTCAATTAATTTTTTTTTATATAAAAAACCCAAACTAATTTTTAACATGTAACCATCTTTGTATAAAATATAAAATTATATGCTTTTTAAATGATCCTGCTAGAGATAATTCCTTAATTAACACTCTCTTCCTGCTCCATATATTAAATGTTTTTAACATGCAGACACAAGATCTATCACGGGTCATTTCCCTGTCGAGTGCCCCTTCCTTTGCCGGCACCAGCATTATTTAAAGGTGTGATTAAACTTTTTTTTAAAGTATTTTTTTTTAAAAAATATTTATGATATTAATACATGAAAATAATTTAATTTTTTATTTAAAAAAATCCATTATTTTCTTAAAATGATTTTAAAATACAATATCAACGAACTCTTGGGTCAAACTGCCCTGCTTCTTTCCTCACTAAACTTTAAACCACTATTTTGTTCTATAGCCGAACTCAAGGAGACATGCCCAGAAACATATGTTTGAATCTTTGAAAAAATCTTGCTGATGATGCTCACATGTTCATCAAACAAGTTCACTTTCGGTCCACGATGATGTTTTGTGTCGATGGTGACTTGAAAGTTCATCCCAGGGCTTCAGCTCCAAAAAGACTTGCTAGCAAAGGAAGAGATTTATTGATGTGAATCCTTGTATGTCGGCCAAATCTAAATCGGTTCTCCTTTTTAAATTTATTATTAATTAGTATAGGGACCCAACCGATTCAAAAAAAGAGTAGGGGTGGAGGCAACCTTTTTTTTCATCAATTTTTTGAAAAATAAATATTTGAAATTATTATTTTTACGTGATAAAATCTCATTCTCTGAAAAATACACTTTGTATACTACAGTGAGCGAGTAAAATTCCAGTTATTTCTTATTCTTGTAAAAAAATATATAATACAAATCATAAATTTTCTATTATCCTGTCACGTTTCTAACAAATTAATCTGTCAATTATATATATATATATATGTGTGTGTGTGTGTGTGTTGGCAGAATAAAATCTTCAAAAATTCACGAGACACGAAAATATTCAAACTCTGGCCAGACAATTATATTATGCATTTGATAATTTCATATCATTGATTTGTTGGTGGATTGTAATCTGCGTAAATATATTTTTCTTGAGACAGTTAGAAATACGTGTATTTTATAATTTTAACTTAAGTACTTTCAGTTTTTTTCCTCTCTGTTTAATTACTTGTACCCACGAAACATGATCAGTTAAATATCTTTATTAATTTTAAATTTGTTATTATTAATAATATCAATATATTAAAATAAAAATATTTAAAAATATCAATTTAATATTTTTATATAAAAAAAAAATACTTCAAAAAACAGATTATAACATAAAAATAAATACTCAACTTTCCAACTTTTCCTTTTAACTTACAAGGGATAACCTCATGGAATTTATAAGCCAATTTCCAGTTTTGTCCCTGGATAATTTTGAATCGTTTAAAATAATTTGGCATCAAAATACAGCCATAATTATTTATGAAATTGGAGGGGGGGGGGGGGTCAAACAGTCCTCATTATGAGCTAGCTTGTTTTTGGTAATTTTTTCTTCTTTCTTTTTTTAGGATTAGAGGAAATCGTGTATTGGAAAGTATATTTTATAGATCCAGACGAGTGAATAAAATCTCGGTTGTCTTGAATTCTTACAAGAAATACACGTTTTGACTCGAATTCGAAACATGCTATACAGATCCCAAGCTCTTTGTCACCACGATATACCCCTTTGATACACGTTTTTCTTTTTCTTAGTGCCTATTTGGCACTGCGGCCAAACCAGCGTTTGGTTGTTTTTGGCTTATTTTTTTTTTCATTTTAGATGAATATATTTTGATGTTTTTAGATCATTTTGATATGCTGATATCAAAAGTGATTTTTAAAAAATAAAAAACATCATTTTAATGGATTTTTGCACGAAAAGCACTTTGAAAAGCAACAACAACCACACTCTCAAACACCCCTTTACTATTGGAAAAAAACTCCTTTTCAAAATGGGTCATAAAAAATCAACTCTTATGATTTTCTAGAATTCAAATGCTCGGTATATCACTCAATGAACTATAATAAATAATTAAAATAAACAAGACTATATTATCAATTATTATTTTGAAATTTGGATCAACCTAAACTTAGCCCCAAAATTTTTATTTTTTATTTGAGTATCTTAAACTACATTTTGGCAAATAAATAAACACCCCCTTGATTTTGATTCTTAATAACTATACAGAATTAATATTAGCAGTGACGACAATCCAGATGGAGGAGCCTATTTTTGTTTTTACAGACTCTGTAATGATTAAAAAATAATATCCGCATCATTATTTTTACTGGTAATAATACTAGTAATTAATCAATTCTTTAATTAATATCTATTGTAACAAATTAGTTTTGTCATCAATAATAAATATATAATTTATAGAGTGTTTGTATACCGTGGATAAATTTTCCGAAATGTTTTTTTTTTTTTATCCTTGAAATATTAAATTCATATTTTTTTAATATATAAACGTATTGATTACCTACCGCTTACACGATTACAGATCTACAACTAAATAACTTTTAAAAACTCTAAAATCTTGGTTTAATTAATTGCATGACAACTTGAGTTTTATTGAGTTATTGTTGGTGATCTGTTCTTCGATTCCCAATCTATAAAGGGAAAAATCATATAAAAAGCTATTGAAACTATAGTCTTATTGGTTAAACCTTTTATTTATCTTTTTTTTATTATTTAATTTTTTTTGGTAAATAAATTATATATAACAGTTATGTTTTTGTTTCTTATGTTTTGATAACATTTAATTAATAATCGAATAAATTATTTCGGTGGTCCTTGTTTTTTCATATTTTATTTATTTTCATACTTTATGTATAAATAATTTTTTTATCTATTTCTATTTTCTTATGACTGTTTTTAACTATAAAAAGCATATCCTAATTTAAATGCCAAATTAATAACGGAGAGACTAACGGTACAATGATTGGATTGAGAACAATTAAAAAAAATCCTCGTTCAAACAAAATCGATAATAAAGGAACCTTCCTGAAAGCTACAAAAGTATAGGGACATTCTCGTCAGTTTAAAGAAATTGTAAAAGCAGGACTGTAGTTTAACTTTCGGGAGTGTCAATATCTAATAAATACATGAAACAAAAACTCATAATTAGTTTTTTTTTATATAGACAAATTACTAAACAATAATAATTATTCAAGAATCTTGCAATAATTCGATTATTCACATTATAATAAGTGATAATGAATCTCTTTTAGATTATAAATTAATGAATCTAAGTTAGTAATTAACCAATATAAATTTAATAATTAAAAAAATTATTAAATAATATTTAATACGTCAGAAAATATTTAAATTAAAATATTTTTTACATTAAATAAATAAATAAAATATGACTAAACAAAGTTCTTATTCTAATTTTTTTTTCATGTGGTCTAAATCTCTAAATTTCACATTAAATAAATAAAATATGATAATAAAAACAAAATTCTTATTCTAAATTTTTTCCATGTAATCTAAATCTTTGATTTTTATAATTTTGATAGATTTCAATCATGATTTCAAATATATAGTTTTTTCTCGTATAAATAAATTACTATTTTTTTTTTTGGTGTGTATGTGTATTGAGATGACTAGTTTCCCTCCCATCTAGAATTTCAATAAAATTTTATTTGTAATTTCATATGTGTCCAAAATAATACATGAATGTGTAGTTTGATATATTTGACAAGATTCATCGAATAAATTTGTTTCCATGAAATAATATATTTCTGAATTTTATTTAATATAATAATTTAATAAAATATATTTTTATGTATCTAATATTTCCCTATAAAATTTAAACTATATATAATATATAGCTTGAAAGATATGTTTGGCCTCACAAAAGTATCAACAAATACTATAAGATGAAGTTCAAAACTAATTTGATTGTTCACAATCATTAATTTAGTAAATTTATAAAATCAAATCAATTTTACTAATTTTGCTAATTTTACATGATTTTATTAATTTTTAAATTTAGTAAAATCATAAGAAAATCAAATCGATTTTTTTACCATGTTGGATCGAAGGCTTCTATCTCTCTCTCTCGAAACAACCTCTTGTCTTCTGGTTCTTCACTCTCTCTCCCCTATCATATCCCTGTTTTTTTTTTGTCTATATATACAGTCAGACCCTTCCCATGAAAGTTACACACTCAAGACCCAACTTTTCCATATAGCTTTTTTCTTGCTTCTTGCTCTACTGTGTTGTCTTCTTTTTTTGCTCTTAATTCTTTCGGGGAACTAAGTATGACAAAGGCGACCGGAGGAGAAAGCGTCACTCTTGATCTTCTCAAGGAAAAAACTGCTGAGTTTGCTAAGGAAAGGAACTGGGAACAGTTTCATAGCCCCAGGAATCTACTGCTGGCTTTGGTATGTTCTTGTTCTGTCGTTATTTCTCTTTTTCTTGTGTTACAACTTTTTTTTCTCATGGTTTCTTGTTTTTCTGGGTCTGGCCATGTAGTGCTTATGATTTATATGAACCTTTCGGCTCTGTGTGACCCAACGAAGAGGCATGATCATGCATATAGATAGATATGTATGTGTTTTTGTCTAGTTTTCTTTCATTTCTATGTCTATACCTTTTCGTTTTTGACCAAATGAATTCATCTAATTAACGGGTTGGTTTTAATTATTTGTATTATTTGATTAATTAGGAATTAACTCAAGACGGGATTTAATTTTTATATATTTCCTCCTTAATCACCTGCTTAAATCTCAAGTTAGGTGGGTGAGGGAGGCGCTGTGCTATTTCATGTTTACCTCCATAGTCAAACGACACCAACTATGCAAAAAGATTACCCTTTTTGTTCTCATCGATCCATGTCAAAAGAAATATTTGGAACGCCCCTTTTCCCCTTGCCTTTTCCTTTATAAACGAGAGAGTAAGTTTTGTCTATGAATAGTGTAGGAAGGACTTATTTGTGTGTGATCCTTGCATGGTGATGATTCTTAGGTGGGTGAAGTCGGAGAACTATCGGAGATATTTCAGTGGAGAGGAGAGGTCCCAAAGGGACTTCCTGACTGGAAAGAGGAGGATAAAGTACATCTTGGTGAAGAGCTCTCAGATGTTTTGCTATACCTTGTCAGGCTCTCTGATATCTGCGGCATTGACCTGGGCAAAGCTGCTCTGAGGAAAGTGGGGCTCAATGCGATCAAGTATCCAGCCGGCGGCAAGGGCTCTTCCGAGCAAACACAACAGCGATGATGGCAAACATCACTTGAAAGTTGAGACGTGCCTACCACCTAGTGTTTTGACATTTTTGTTTGTCTCGTTATAGATATGGTATGAGTGAATTTGCCCGCGATGAGTGGAGTTTTTTTTATATATATTGGAAATTAATTGATTTTATATATGTTATATTAGAAAAAAAACTTATTTTTAACAAATTTTATTAATTATAATTTTATATATGTTATATTTTTTATTTGAATATTTAATTAGTAAAATTATAAGTGATAAAATTTGTTAAAAATAAGCTTTTTTCTAATAAAAAGTGATAATATATATTAAAGTTCTAATATTAAATAAATATCAAAATATATAATTATTATGATATATTTAAAATAAAATAAAACTTAAAAATAATAATAATTATTATTTTGAATGTTTTATTTATAATAATTAGAAAATTCAATACCTAATAATATCAAAAATAAATAATTATTATTATATTTAAATAAATTATTTAACTTTAAAAAAAGAGAAATAATAAGAAACCTTATTTGTTAAATGTTAATCAACACAAATTAAAATTGACATATTAAAAAAAATCTTAATAACAGTGAAATAAAAAAAAATAGAAACAAAAACTAAGAGCATGTACATATAAACATGGATAGAAATAAGAATTATGTAAACAATATATATAAAAAAAATTTAAAGAGTAATGAAAAATGAAAATCACAGTTGAAATAATTGTTAATTACTGTTTAAAATTGTGATCTCCTTTAGCCATTCTATAAAATAATAGTCGTGGTGCCCATAAACTTTCCCATATACTACAGTTATAAAAGAAAAAATTATAAGTGGGAAAAAACATTAAAAAATGTAAGAAAAAACTTGGATCTAGAGATAAAAAAAATATACATTGAAAAAAAATTGTAGTGTTCGTAAGCTGGTCTGGACACTCCGATTATAAAAAGACAGCAAAAAAATATATAAGTGGAAAAAAAACAGTTAAAAAATGTATGAAAAAAGTTGGTCTAGAAATTAATTGTAGTGCGTGTAAGCTAGCCCGGACACCCCGTTATAAAAAAACAGAAGCCCGGTTTAAAAAAAAATCACCTTTTCAAACAGTAATGAGAAAAAAAATTATGGTGCGCGTAAATTGATAGGGACACCCCGGTTATGGGAAAAAAATAAAAAAAATATATATAAGTGGAAAAAAACAGGAAAAAAATAGATCCAGATATTAGTCGCGGTGCACATAAGCTGTCAAGAATACCCTGATTAAAAAAACACAACAAAAGAAGCCCGATTAAAAAACAAAACTGACATGGACACCCTGGTTATAACAAAATAGATTTTTTTTAAAAAAAGAGATCCCCGTTTATTTAAAAAACAAACAAAAAATGCTCGGTTATAAAAAAAGTGCAAGGGGAAAGCATATTTTTAAATAGTAATAAAAAAAAAATCATGTTGCGCGTAAACTAACCCGGACACTCGGTCATGGAAAAAAAATGTATAAGTGGTAATAAAAAATAGGGAAAATAATAATAATAATAATAATAATAATAATAATAATAATAATAATAAAAATAGATCCAGAGATTAGTAGGTGCGCATAAGCTGCAATGGATATTCAGGTTTAAAAAAACAAATAAAAAGCCCAGTTAAAATAAAAAAACAGAAAACACATTTTCAAACAGTATTGAACAGTGAAAATTATTATTAAAAAAAAAAGTACAGTTATAAAAAAATACAAGGGGAAAGCACCTTTTAGACTGTAATGTGAAAAAAAAAATTACAGTGCGCATAATTTAACCTGAACACTCTGGTCATGAGAAAAAAAGTATAAGCGGAAACCCAAAAAGAGAAAAAAATGTATAAGTGGAAATAAAAAAAAAATCCGGATATTAATCATGGTACACGTAAGCTGACATTGATACCTTAGTTTAAAAAAAAAGGAAAAAAAAACGGAATGCAACTTTTCTAGATTGTCATTCTCAAAATGAGGATTATAGAAGGAAAAAACAAAAACCCGGATTTTAGGGGGGGGTGATAACTAAAGTCAAATTTGTTGGTTGAGGGGTTCGAACCCCTGCGCACGAAAAATTTCCAGCGCGTATTGAACCATTCGGCCACAGCTATTTGTTTGTCATTTCTACTCTACAAATAATTAAAAAAAAAAAAACATGTCTAAAAAAAATAATCAGGCTCATGTAGGCGTGACGCACTGGAGCAAATGTCCAGTGAATAGTAAAAATGAGTCTTGGTGAATAGTTCGCTATAGTAACAGCCTGAGCTATTTTAGCTATTAAGTAATGTTATGGGAAAGTGATTTAGGCAAGGAAATCAAAATTGTGATTTTAACATAACAAAGAAGATGCTTTTGAAATTTGGATCGTAAAATTATCAAATCGTATCTGAAATTTTTTAATATAAAAATCATAAAATCACAACTAAAATCATGTAGATAAAAAAAATCATAAAATCACAAGTAAAATATCTCTGAATATAATACAATATAATTATAGCCAATTGGTCATAAAACTTCATTAGTTAAGGTTCATACATGATTTAAAATAAATTTAAAAATACATTACAAAACAATTATGTCCATAAAATTTTATTAGGTAAAAACTAACAAATTTAAAATAAATATTCAGCTGGCATGTAATGTAAACTAAAATCAATTTTATTTTCATGTCCTTTGCTATTTTTAAGATTTGCATCAATAACATCGCTGTCGAAATGATTATTAGTACTGCCATTGATACTCAATATTGTTAATACTAGCTCTAATTTCAACAAAATATTTCGGCATTAGTACATGAAAATGATCTAAAAACATCAAAAAAAATTAATTTAAAGTAAAAACTAAAAAAATTATTTTTCAAAAATTCTAAATATAAATTTTAATGTTAATATTAAATCAATACATGAAAATTAAAAAAAAAATATTATCAAGAAAATAATCTATACGTGCATTTAAAAAATTTAATTTTTAAATCATAACAATGATTTTTTAACCCATTTAAACCATACCAATGCATTTCGGCATGAAAAACACTTTAAAAAATAAAAGCAACCACACTCCTAAACACCTCCGGTGATAGAGCAAGGGGTGAATTACACTATTTCGAAGAGAGAGAGGGGGGGGTGCTGTGTGGCAGGGCATGGGGTATGGCTATTGGCCTAGGTTTAGGGGAGGTTGGCGTAGAGGCTAGAGGGCCTGGGTTTAGGGGGGTGGTTAGCGCAGAGGCTAAAACATGAATTGTTAGTTGGCAGACGCAAAATATTACTGGGATGATCGGAAAATCGGACCGAATTGATTTTAATGATTTTTTTCCAAGTTTAAAAAGAACTGATTTTCCAATTTAATTTGATAAATTTTGTTAAATTGATTCATAAAATTATATATGATTAATTCGTGAATTTAATAATCATGGTTTGGTTTTAGGTGCGTGAGGGCTCACAGGGGCTAGAACGACTAGAAGGGGGCAGAGAGGTGGGGTTTCTGACTCCGTTTGCTCGGTGACTCGTATGGATGGCTGCTGTTTTTGGCGCTTATGATTCTCACTACTGTTTATATTTGCAGTTTTAGAAGATGAATCAAAACCCTTCTGATAGATTACTGTGGTTGCAGGTTCATCAGCCATGTTTGAACAGAATCTCTATCCGATTCTAAAACATATCAGTCCAAATCAGGTGTACTCGTCTAATCAGACTAGGTGTCATAACAATAATGGCTAATTTAATACAAAAAAAATCCATTGAAAAACTTATTTTTTAAAATATTTTTTTGTTTATAAATATATTAAAATATTTTTTTTAAAAAAATATTATAGATATACGCACTTCAAAACAGTGTAAAAACATAAAAAAAATAATTTAAAACAAAATATTTTTAAAACATATTTGCAAATGCCTAGATAATATTAATTTTTTTTAGATTTCAGCACAGCTGTTTTAAAAGTCTTGATTCTCAGTGTGTGATTAGCACGGGGAGGAGACCCTCTTGAACAATTCATGTTTTTAAAGATTAAAAGGTTGCTTGTAGTTGTCTCGCATCGCGTCATGCAATCACAGAGAACTCTGTAGGGAACTTGCTATGCATTGCAATTCGTAAGATGCAAAATGTCTTAATTCATAAACATTAATCAATTTTAAAAGATTAATTCGATGGTTAATAAAATATATCGTTATTGTTTAATTTTATATATTTTAATGTAGACTTCACATCCTAAAATGTCAGACGATCGATGGTCTAAGAGTCTAAGACACGCATCGCCTTTAAAGAGGATTAAAACGTTTATATTATATACTTTTTATGGGTGATAATTTCAAAGCTTCACTTTCATAATTAAATAGAGTTTTATTCTTGTAATTAATTAGCTGAGATCTTGATCCATATCAACGATTATAGGAACTAAAACCTGATGAAATGTCTAGAATTCAAATCTTTTGGATTTGTTTGTATACTATTAAATATAAAATACCACTTTTTTTTTTACTAAGAATATAGCTATTTATTTTAAGATAGTTGTTTAAGATTTATTTAATCAAGTTTCTATTTGATTTTTCTAGATTGTAATCCTTGTGTCCCTACATAAAATAATTTGGTGATAATTTTAATTCAAGGATCATTTACAAAACTTATAATATAAATTTTTTTATAAACATGATTAATCTTTCGATATAGAATCCTCACACAAGTTAATTTAGTGTATTTTTTATCTAATAAATATCAACACATCAATTTCATGTATCTCCTATCCCTCAACTTATAAAAATAATTGTTTTATTTTATTTTATATAATGTCAAATATATATGTCTCAACAACTTTAATCAATATTTATTGTTAATAGAGAATTGACTAGAAATAAAAATCTTAATAATTTTTTTTTATCAAATATTTTTATTTTAAGGACTTTATCTTATAGTAATTAGTCAATTAGTACTTTAATTAGCCTACAAGTTATTAATTATATATATGTAAAAAAAAGACCTCCACACATGTAAGGTGTATTTTGTCTTTCTTATGTGTACTTTTGTGTTTATGATGGCTTAGAAAACTTTAAAGATCATAGATAACAAATCTGTCACGTCATGCCCGGTTCTCCTCGCTCCCTAGCTGCGAAGCTGACGCATAAGCATTTTCATATTTAATTAGGGGTTGTTTGGAAGTTCTTTTCAAGAGTATTTTTTTTTTAAATTTGAATTTTTTTTATTTTAAATGAATTTTTTATGTAATTTTAGATTATATTAATATATTTATAAATAAATAAATATTTTAAAAAACAATAATAATCACATTTCCAAACAAAGTTTAAGCTAACTCTCAGTTCTTGTGAATTCATTTACTAACAAAACTGGACTTGTCTACTGTTAATGAAACCCATGATTAAAATCACAAACTATTTTTTTTTTTATGCAGTATCATTTTAAATTATCTCTTCCTAAGATAACGATAAACTAAAATCTTATAATCTATATTAATTTCTTAGAAATATACTATTCATGAACAGTATTGTGGTACTAGTAATATTCTCGTACTAAAAGCTTATTTATTTATTGGATATTAGTATGTTTTATTGAAAAAAGAACTCGTTTTAATAAAAGAGATTATAAATATTAATATTAATTGTTGTAGGAGAATATATTGCGATTTTGTAATGTTAAAATATAAATATTAACATTTAATGACTTATAAAGTATTTTTTCCCTCTCAATTTTTGAAAGTTTTCAATTGGAGGTATATATTTACTACATATCAGTGATTAAACTAAATATATTATATGTTCATAATAATATTTATTTTCACTTTATAATTATAATATATATTTTTTTAAAAAATAAACATTTCCAATAATTCATTTTATTTTGTCAATGATGGCATTGGCCTCTCTAAATTCCTTCCCATGACTAATTAATTATGGTCCATTAACAAATAAAAAGATAAATAAATAAATAATCTAAATAGTTGATATTTTTCGTATCCCTGTCCTATATTAATCGGGTTTGGGCAGGGCGGGATTCCCCCCCGCCGGGTTTGTGGCAGGTTTAAGGTTTCCTTTTTAATAATAATAATAATATTAATTTTTTGTACTTGTAATTAATATTAAATAGTCGATATCCAATGATATATATAATACAAAAATCAACACTCACGACTTGATTTCATTCATAATTGTTTCCTTAGCTAAACTTGCAACTTTAGTCCCATGCTCTTATATAAAGAATTTTCTAAATTTGAATTCAATGTAAACAAATTATAATCTAACTTGTAATTTTAAAGAGTTCCTATATAATTGAAATTGTATGAATAAATACCAAATGTATTTTTTTTCTAAGAAAAATCCTCTTCCTAGCACACAAGAAAATGTTTTTCATTCCTGTCAAATAATTAAACCTTTGTTATATATATATATATATATATATATATATATATATAAATATATAAAATACTAAATTGAGAGAAAAAACACTGAATTTAAGTAACGATGACAATTTAATATGAATATGGTAGATATTGACCCAAATGGATATAAACTTCTTAAACCATAAACATATAAAATTAACCGAGTGATATCTTGAAAAAAAAAAAAAAACCTTTAATTTTTTTTTTATTATTTACCCCTTGGTTTTTTATTTTATTTTATTTTCTTAAAGTTAAAGGCTTATAGAGATTGAACAATATAATAGTCAAAATTGGAGTGTAATCATATCACTTTGAATAAATTGGATTCTTTAGTGCTCGGCACACCTCACCTACCGCTTTCTTTTTAAAATTATAGAAAAAAAAAACCCATCTCTACTAATGATTACTAGCACAAGCCTAAAGCAAGTAAATATAATGATTGTTATATTAAATTCGGCTGTAGCTTCAGGCCTGAAACATAATGATTGTTATAATTGCTGCTATCATGGCTATCATGATTAACACCAGATCCACCTTCAACGTACGCAATATATAAGAATTTAAGGAAGAAAATAGCCAGCCAGCCACTTGACTAGCTCGCAACATGCTCAAGAGAGGTGCTATCACTGTATCCATGTTTTCAAATTCCACGGTGTTAGCAGGGGGGCGGAAGCGGCTAAGGAGGCGGAGAGTTAGCACGATACGGCTGGGGAATAAGAGGCGAGGGTTCTGCCTGGTGTCAAGGCCGGTGATCCAATGGAGTGTCATGGTGGCTCCCCTTCGAATGCTGAAGAGTATCCTCATGGATATGGCACCTAATGGCCGGTTCATGGAGGCTTATTACCTGTCTTTACCATTCTTACGTCCACAAATATTCCCCCTGTGCTGATTGTTCTGGTGTTTGATTTCTTTCTTTTCTCTAGCATCGGTGGTCAAATCGGTGCTCGACAGCGAAATCATTGTTTTTTTTATGTTTTTATTGGAGATTTGTCGGTGCAACCGACCCCAATTGCTGCTTATATGATATGAAATAGTTGATATATATATAATAATATAATATCGAAGAGCTGGAAATCTAAATGAAGTAGCAGAAGTAAAAAAATATTTTGCTTAATTAGCATAGACATGGAAGGTTCCAAACAAGCATCTCGCCCCCTCCCCGAGTATGCTGACGTTCTTAAATGTGAAGCTGAGTTCTGATAGAGATGTCAAAAAAAAAAAAAAAAAATACTTGGGATGTTTTGTTTATAATCTTTATAAATGTTTTGTTTTAGTTATATAGATTTTTGATTTCATCTTTATTTGGTTATTTTTTAATTAATTGTGTTGAATTTAATGCGTTTCTACGCTATTTTTTATATATAAAAAAATATTATCTTTTAATTGTATTAATTGCTATATATATATATATATATTGTATTTCAATTAATGGAAATAATTATTTGAGTAAAAAAAAAAAATACATCCATCGTAACATCTTTTTATTCTTTTGACTCTCCTTTTATAATAATTTTATAACACAGTTATTATTTTACGATTCTTGTACTAGTTGTTTTTCCATTTAACTAATAAATATATTATTACATTAATTAATTATTAAATTAACCTGATAAAATGAATGTATATACTCAGTGATAACTTGAGAGACTTAAATAATTAATTAATAACACACAAATGAGAGGGGAAAAAAAGATGCGAGGAGTTTACTAGAATAAAAAGAAACATAACAAAAATAAAAATAAAAATAAGCTGGGCTTGGACAAGCCATCCCAGGCCCGTTTGGGCCATTGGGCAGCCCAGGAATATTGGAAAGGCAAGGGAAGGGAAAAAGATGAAAGGAGTTTACTAGAACAAAAAGAAACATAACAAAAGAACAATTAACATGGGCTTGGACAAGCCATCCCAGGCCCGCGTGGCCCATTGGGCAGCCAGGAAGATTGGAAAGGCAAGGAAAATATCGAAGAAGAAGAAAAATTAAAAGATCCAAATGCATGTTAAAATCTACGAAAACCAAAATCTTATAATTTTTAATCCCAGCCAGGGGATTGAATTGTTCTGATCACTCCAGGACATTAAATTTCCTCAGCGATTATAAATCCCAAAGAAATTCATTCGAGCATGGAGAAAGCAATGATCAATGAGGGAGAGGGGATTAATCCCACGTACTCATTTGTGTGTATATATATATATATAAAAATCTAGGATAGCGGTAGGGATTTTGGTGGGAAAGAGAGGAGAAAGCAATGGTTTTCTATTCGTGTAAATACATGATCAATGAGGGAGAGGGGTGAATGGTTCATGGAGGAGGGTAGGAAACACAGTGGTCGGGATTTTTATTTTATTTTCCGACGGGCGTTTTTCCCCGGGTTGGCTGACAGCGTGGTGGCTGTGGGTGGCGCGTGGTATCAGTGGAGGCTAGCGGTAGGGATCGGAGAGAAGGAAGGATGGGTTTTGGGTTAGCTGCTGGGTTGATTGGGTTTTTGGGAAAGGATTTTCGGTCTTTTTAGCCTCTCTCTCTCTCTCTCTCTCTCTCTCTCTCTCTCTCTCGTGTTCCAGTAAACAATAGTCCTTCATGATATATCATGAAAAATTAATTTAATTTATTTTTTAAAAAAATATTAGATAAAAATGATGAGTTTTTCTAGATTTTAGAAAAATTAACTATAAATTTTTGTCTTCAATTATTTCAACCATTACCCAATTACATTTTCAATCAAGATCAATCTTGACTTTTTAATTTTAAAAAATTAAATTGAAAGCAAATAGAATTAAAAATTAGATTATGATAGCTTGTTTGATCTAATGAGTTTATTCTTCTAAGTTACCAAGTTAATTTATTTTAATATAAAAAAAACGTTTTTTACTCTTTTTAATATATTATTAAAACAAAAATATTTTAAATTTATTTACTTAATTTAATTTGTGACGCTAATAATGAATTATATCGGATTTAATAACTATAATTTAATATTAAAAATACTCTAGCCGTTCAAATTAGTGATAAATAAACAATGAAAAATCGAGAACCCAAATAGCAAAACCTTATCGATTTCTCCTTTTTCCAGTCATCTCCACATCGTTTTAGCCATAAAAATACCGACGATATCTCCGTAACAAAGCAAACAAGAAATGGCAACGATGCTTTACTCCCAAACCGGCGCCGTCCTCCGCGCCCCGTTGCTCCCTTCCCACTCTAAACTCTCCCGCCGCCCTCCACTCACCACTACCACCCTCTGTCTTCCATCACAAAAACCCCTATCTCTCGCCCTCAAGTTCCCTAAACCGACTGTCACCGCCAAACAACGTTTTATTAGGGTTCACCTCTCCCCCCAATCCACACAAATCCCCGCCGAGTCACAACCCCTGCTCACCGGGTCAACTCGAACCGTCGCCACTATCCTAACCCTAGCACTTTCTCTGTCACGCATCCTCATCACTTCAATCCAAAAATCCGTTCTTTCACTTAAAGGTTTCCCCACACCGGATCAGCTCATGGCGATTCGTGCTCTACAAAGCAACCTGGGTCACTCATTGGGCCCCCTTTTCTTCGCGGCGCTTAAGGACCGTCCTACCGGGTATTTAAACACCCCATTGACGGTGGTGGCGGCGGGTTTGGCTAAATGGCTCGATATATACAGTGGGGTTTTGATGGTCAGGGTTTTGCTCAGTTGGTTCCCTAACATTCCTTGGGACCGTCAGCCCTTATCAGCTATAAGGGACTTGTGCGATCCTTATTTGAACTTGTTTAGAAATATAATTCCTCCAATCTTCGATACTCTTGATGTTAGCCCGCTTTTGGCTTTCGCGGTTCTGGGCACGCTTGGTTCCATTCTTAATAGCAGCAGAGGAATGTACTGAAGAGGAATTGCTTTTACTGAGTAAGCAATAGGCTTTAAAGTTGCGTATTTTTGAGCTTTTGGAATTGGAGGTTACTTAGTGGAATTGATGCTGTTATAGATATATAAATTTTGTGAACGTTGTTTTCATGTTAGAATCTGTAGACTTACTTGTGTTCCGCCACCAGTTATATGTATTTAATTTTGAAGTATTGATACTGTGCAGCTTGGTTTGTCAGCTCGTTCTTGATAGATTGACAGCATACATGGAGTTTGGTATCTGTTTGTTCAAATAGAACTTGATGTTCAAGTTGAATTCTTAATGCTTATCTTTTAATGTTTCTACCTTGAGCGTGCATTCCCGCTCCTCGAGAGGGAAAAGAAGTGCAGCTTGTTTCAATGAAACAATGACCTGCAAGTTTTTGCATATAATATGTCGCAAGGAATGTTGCATTGTGAGTTTTGTGTTTTTTCGTTCAGATAAGATAGTGTCTGCCAAATCCCAAACCTCACACTAACATCAATTGAGTGATCGAAAATTTACCTTGGTATTTTTTTTAACGTATTGAATGTGCAATTTTTTTCACAAACTCTTTGTGCCCATTGTCATAGATTACATGAATTTCCTACGAGTGAACTGAGGTTCGTGAAGATACTGTGGAGCATGGTAGAAATGTGCTCTTTTAGGTTTGAAGAGAACGAGAGCACAAAATGCACCACCTGCTGTAGTTCTTATGAGTGTGAAGTATATCAAATGGAATATCTTTCAAAATGCAGGCTATCTATATATGCAGAGAATGTGTGTGCTAGTTTGGAGAGACAGGTTAATGCGAGCCATGATCCCACCTCGTTTTTGAGCGGGACTTTAGAAGCTTTGTTGGAGATGCCTATGAGAAGTTGTCTTTGTTGGTTGCGATTCTGTCTTCTTAACTGGATTGTTTTGATTTACTGGTGAAGGGTTGTATTCTTGACTTAAAGAATCACCCTTTCTTTGGCGTGATGAAAATTTTGGGCATTATTCTCTAGCCACTCTGCCTTATTATATAAATAATCTTCTATGTAATTATGCAATCCTTGTTTAGTTCTTGATCCAAATTCAAGTAGTAGATACATGAAATATCTGTCCCGGCCAATGAGCAATGATGGTTCCGCCACCATTCTTAGTTAGGTTAGGTTATATATTTGACAGAGCAGGGTTATGAGCGGTTTGAATGGGGTTGGAACTTGCATGGATGTATTAAGAACCACGTTGGAAGTTGACTCGTAGGTGATTGGGGGTCATAGAACAGCATGGTGACTCTTTCTTGCTGGGCATCATTTAGCGTCTTTGCTCACCTTCTACATGACTAGTCTTTACAGGCACCATGCTGTAAAGAAGCTAACGCTAGTCCATGATCCTACAGCCCTTGGTGTTGAGAACTTTGGTAGGTTGCTAGCTGCAGTAGCCAAGTCAGATCGCTTCTGCAATGAACCCGGGAGTTGAAAATTCGATCTTCTCCTTGCCAACCCCCTTTTCCTCAGGCAAAACAGCTAGTGATCTTATCTTATCCATCAAAGCTCCTAGTTCTATGTTAAAATATTCAGGGTTAGGTACATTCTCAAAATTGAACATCAACAGATGAGTCAACTTTCCTCTTAGCTATACTTGGAAAGCTGCTGTCATACCAAAAAGTTACCTGGAGAAATTCGGTGCCTTATTTTAGAGGCAACTCAAGCAGTCTCAAACTTGCCCTGCTCGACAACCAGAGACCGACAACATAGCCTCCAATTCCAAAATGCATCTAGTGCTGTGCCATAGTAACCTAACTTTCGAGCAAGAGCCTTTCCTTTTCTCTAGAACGTAAATAGAAAAGGCGCTAATTATTTTCTCTGAACAATTCTAAACATTCTTGAGCTTGCCGAGGCAATCTAAAAACAGCCAGCTCACTGTAAGAGGAAGAGAATCATGGGGTTAGCGAAAAGATAATAGTAAAAAACAACTTTTTACATGCAAGATTCTGTAGCATCATCCGACGGTAGCTTCCAACCAGATACAAGGAGTGCTACCTTTTGCGTACAGGGTACCAATTGGAGGTCCTAGCTTAAGTACCCACAGATTCATGCAAAAAAAAGGTCAAAACACAGAACCTCCCATGCTGAACTGTGCAGTAGGCTTGGAAATTGGTGTTGAGGTGTGTCTATATACAGGGTGCGCGAATCCTATTTTTTGCCAAAGTATGAAAGAAGTGTTGGCTGTTTATCATCAACGCTCTTGATATTGGCCTTCTTTGCAGGACTTGACCGTGGTTTGACAATTTCATCTGTCTTCATCTTTGAATCAACCAGCTCTTCATGGCCGCGTTTTGTTCTGCACTTCGATTCACCCTCATGTGAATAAGCTTGTGGTTCTGATTTCAAATCATAGTCCACTGTTTTCGCGGAGCACGGGGTTTCTAACTTTCCATCGCTTTCATACTCCTCCTTCACACTATTTGGCTCCAACTTGAGAGATTTTCCATGTGTAATTTCTTCAGGATTTGATTCTTCTTTAAAGTCCTTTCGTGTGAAGAACTTTGAGATACTACCCTTTTCCTCCATCTTCAAATGTATCTGCAAGAAATGCTGTAATATTATAAATGGTCGATTCGTTGAGTGGAATAACAAATTAGGCATATGTCTAATGAAAACAACAAGAGATCCTCCAGTGTAGCGCAGCTCATCACTGGCACCATAGTTTTTTTTCTCCATTTTAGAGAGCCAAATAATGAAAATTACAAAATGTGATAGAAAAGGCAGACTTTTCACACCTCTTTAATGCACTCTGGTCCATCAACAGATGGCTTACCCATCGCAGGTGTCACTGGGTACCATACCTGAAGATTAAAATTGGTGTTAATGAAAGATAATGTGGTACCATTCCTCTACTAGCAGGTGGTATTCACATCTTTTCTTAACTTAAACAAAGAGAGCTCTTACCAGATCAGAATGTTCATAAGGCTTAAGCACCGTATCAAATTTGGAATGGGAAGAAACACTTAACCAAGTGTCAGTTGCTTCCTTGTCACCCAAAATAACGGGCATCCTGTCTGTAACATGAGTAGAAAATCTCAGTACTAGGTAGCTCAACTTCAGCATAGAATGCTACTAATGAAACGTCAAAGAATCAGAGAGAACCAAATTAAATAGTTTTCGACAACCACATTCAAGGAAATACTTTCTTCATAATCAGCACTGCACAAATGAAAGCATGTATAGCAAAACTCCAGTTCCAATTCCTCATTCACGATGCCCAACTCATCAGTTGGATGATTTTCATAGTTTTAGTAGCTTTTATGATGGATGATATAGAAATTGCCTAAAAATCGATAGGCTGACCTTCTCCCTTGCTGCTTGAACCAGCCAGTAAACATTTCTAGCACGTTTGTAATAGTAAATAAAGCTAATAAAACAGTCCAAAAAAAAGAAACTGCAACTTCCTTTTCTGCCATGCTTATGTGAGTAGAATTACTGCTGTAATAAATGTGCCCTAAGATTTGGAGACAGTAAAGCAAATCCTGGCATACCATGCATGCTAATGTAGTTGCTGATCAGTATTTTTAAGTGCATTAACCACTGGAATATATATCTTTGAACATTCTATTTAGTACCTCACATGTGATTCTTAAATAATGATCGTGCAGGACTTTATATTTCATAGATCAACTTGGAAGGTGCTGGGAACTGTGATTTGGTCGACTTTTTGTCATCATAAGACTACATGTAAAAAGACCTCCTACTTGTTTATCTAACATGCAATGTTTGGTGTTGTAGAGGAAATAATATGATAGCACCCACACATCTCATAAAATTGAAACAGACAACATGAATAACTGAAACTAGCACCACTCACCATGCAACCATTGTATAGCTGAAGATGCAGCAGTAGTGACTATAGTAAAGGTGTAAAGTATCTCGCCTGCAGAAAAGCATGCAAGGTCATATTTAGCGGCTTATGCATTATTAGGGAACTAATCATAGACTAAAAAAAATCATCAAACCGACACTAAGAACAACATTGACTGCATAAGCATCTTATTTTATTCACCGGAAAGTTCTGCTTCAAGTTCGTAGATATGATGAAAGTTATTGGTAGGACTGACAGATATCTAGTTAAGGAGCTAATTTTTTCAACAAGTCATGTCTCCAAGAAGTATGGAAAGAGCAGTCACCTTCAGAATTTTTCCATGAATCATAAAGAGCAGCAAACACAAGAGGCCGACCATCCTTGAAATGAATATAGTAGGGCTGCTTTTTTGACCCGTCCTTTTTCCACTCATAGAATCTGAAAAACCATTTGAAGCATGAAGCATACTTTACGTTAAAACTCACTCAAAGCAATCCACAAGCAAAATATAGAACTGATAATTGATCATAAGCAAGCAAAAGGGCACAAAACACACCCTTCTACTGCAACAAGACACCTGCTTTTCGGAATCAGGCGACGAAAAGAAGCCTTCTCGCTCAGCGATTCAGATCGAGCATTGAACTGCATTTTTCCAAAATCACAAATTAAATTAAATTATGAAAATTCTCAAAAAAAAATAAAAAATTAATAACAACAGTATAATAATGTCACGATTCCAAATACTCAAGAATGAAATAAATGGATTTTCGAGGAATCCAAAACCTCCAATTGATTAATTCCGAAAGATGAAAATTGTTTTCTCATTTTAATAAGACTACAGACATTAAATACTAAAGAAAAAGAATAACAAACTACCGGGTTCCTAGGACCCCCAGTATCCCCAACTCTAATACTTAGCTGATTTCCAGCCATGATCTTATTGACTTATTCTTAACTGGTCACAGTACACGTAACCATGACTCAAAATAATAACCCAAATTAAATAACCCGAGACCCACTAAACTCAACCCGAATCCCATTTAATTTATTACTAGACTTGTAACTGGACTAGTTACTTCCCAACTAAACTACCCATGACACTGCACCCAATACAATTACTTTTGCTGCCAACATGTCCCTTCTCTGCAACGACTAGACCTTCATCCTGCATTGATCACCACGTGGACGGCTGGATCTCACTACGTGGACGGTTGATATCCAAAGCAGGACAGCAATCACGTGACACGTAACATTGTCTCCCTCTTCAGAAGACCTTGTCCACAAGGTCTGGGAAATTAGAAACCAAATTGTTGTATTCTTCCCACGACGCCTCTTCTGTAGCCAAGCCACGCCATTTAATCAAGAGCTCCGTGACAGCTCGACCCTTCTTCTTCTTCATCCTCCTCTCCAAAACCTCCTCAGGCTCCGGCCTTACTACCCCCTCTCTGTCCGTCGGTGGTAAAGTAACGACAAGCTGATGACGACGACCCAACTTCTCTTTTAGACAGGAAACATGAAAAACTGGATGGATCTTCGAATCCGCAGGCAAATCGAGCTTGTAAGCCACTAAACCCACCTTCTCCACCACCATAAACGGCCCATAAAATCTTGGGGACAATTTCATATTTTTTCGCCGAGCCACCGTCTGCTGCTTGTAAGGTTGCAACCTCAGGTAAACCCAGTCCCCTTTGTTAAAGCTCCTTTCTGTTCTTTTAAGATCAGCAAACTTCTTCATACGATCTTGTGCTTGTTGCAGATTGGCATGGAGGATTTTCATGATCTGCTCTCGCGTCTTCAAGGTACGTTCCACCTCTTCCACTCTAGTAGTACCTGCAGTGAATTGTAACAGTCTTGGGGGGGGGTAACCATACACCGACTCAAAAGGTGTTAATTTTGTAGACGCATGTATGCTAGTGTTGTACCACCATTCTGCCAAGGGTAGAAACCTAGACCATCCCTTAGGTTTGTCCCCCGAGAAGCACCTTAGATACTGCTCAACCAGCTTATTAACAATCTCTGTTTGTCCATCACTTTGAGGATGATAGGCTGAAGTGAAATTGAGATTTGTGCCCTGTAATTTGAAAAATTCCCTCCAGAAAGAACTTGTAAATGTAGGGTCTCGATCCGTGACAATCGAATTAGGCATACCATGCAACCGAAATATACTATTAATAAAAACTTGAGCAATCTTGGCTGCTGTATAAGGGTGGGAAATGGATATAAAATGTGCATACTTAGACAACCGATCCACCACCACCATAATTACATTGTACCCCTCCGAAACAGGCAGCCCCTCAATAAAATCCATTGAAATTTCAGACCAGATCCTAGTGGGTATGGGTAATGGCTGTAGTAAGCCTGGAGAATGTATGTTCTCATATTTGTTTTGCTGGCAGATGTCACACTCCCTTATAAACTTCCTTATGTCCCCTTTCATGCCTGTCCAGTAAAATTCAGCCCTGGCCCTATGTAAAGTTTTATGAAAGCCAGAGTGGCCCCCAGTTGGGCTGCTGTGTACTAGGTGTAGAATCTGTCCCCTCACTTCATCCGATGATGGAATAACTAACCTGCTCTTGTAAAACAGTAGTCCATTTCTTTCTTGATAATGTTTCCCCACTGATTTTCCTTGCTGTAAATTTGTGAGAATGTGCTGGATATTGTAATCTGCTGCATAATTGCCTTTAATCTGCTCTAACCAGTCAGTTCCTGGTTCCGTGATTGCTGTGATTGATGAATTTGTTGTTGCTTGCTCCTTGAATTCCATGTTTCTAGACAATGCATCTGCAACTTTATTATCTTTTCCTGCCTTGTATTCTACCACAAAATCATACCCCAAAAGCTTGGTGATCCATTTCTGCTGAAGTGGAGAGCCAATCTTTTGCTCCAGTAAGTATTTTAGACTTTGATGATCTGTCTGAATTTTGAAGTGGTGACCCAACAAATAGGGTCTCCATTTCTTGACTGCCAACACCAATGCCATAAGCTCCTTCTCATAGGTTGATAGCTGTAAAGCCTTTCCATGTATTGCATGACTCATATAAGCTAGTGGTCGTCCCTTGCAACAGTCGTGTCTTCTCCATGATAGTGAACTCCATGCACAGTTTGGAGAAATCCCACAAAATAGGGCCTAGGGTTCTCAGCCACTGCACCCCCAAAACAACATCACAGCCTCCTAATGTGAGGATAAAGAAATCAATAGCATAATCGTGTCCCTGCATGTGTGTTGGAACTGCTGTAGCTTTTCCTTCACTCTCCACCATCTGCCCATTCGCCACTTTTACCTTTATTCGCTCGGTTGAATCATACAGTATGTGATTCTCCTGGATGATTGAGGGGTCAATAAAATTGTGTGTGCTCCCTGTGTCTAACAGTATCACCACAATTTTCTTGCCAATATGACCCAAAATCCTCATAGTTTTAGGGTCTGGTGACCCACATAGAGCATGAATAGATATTTCAGGCTCCACCTCATCCTGAACTACCCCTTCATGATAAACTGCTAGTTCTGTTGTAACTCCCTTTCCATTAAGCTCGTCCTCTTCCAATTCCTCCCCTTCTATCACAAACAACCTTGCTGTTTTGCATTTATGGCCTGGGCCCCATTTTTCATCACAATTGTAGCATAATCCCCTCTCCCTTCGTTCTCTCATTTGTGTAGGAGAGAGTTTCTGAATTGGTAGTAAGGCCTTTTTCTCAAATTGCTGGGCTGGCCCAATAGGCCCACGACCTTGGCTATTAAGCCCAGTTGGCCCATTCGGCCCAGAAGAGAAAGAACTGAATCTGGTTGTCCTCCTAAGGGCTGCCACATTTTCTTCTTGCATCTTGGCTAAACCAAAAGCCATGTGTAAGTTGACAGGATTAAGCATCCTGACCATAAACCTAATATCTTCCTTCAAGCCACTCAGAAAACAACTGAGCTTGTAAGATTCTGCTAACCCTCTGAGTTGGTTAGACAGAGCCTCAAACCGTCCCTTGTATTCCTCCACTGTGGAGGTTTGCTTGAGCTGAATCAATGCCTCCATTGGATCATCATATGGGGAAGCCCCAAATCTGGTTTGCAAGGCCCGCAAGAACCCTTCCCAACTATTTAATCCCCCGGCTGCCTCAATATCCTGAAACCAAACCAAAGCTTTTCCTTCCATATGGAAGGATGCTAGTAAAATCCTATGATGAGGATTGGTTTGATGATAGCTAAAAAACTGGTTTGCTCGATAGATCCAACCATTGGGATTGTCCCCATTGAATTTGGGAAAATCCAATCGAATAGCCCTCGTTTGTATGCCTGCATGATCTTCAAATAAAGGATTTGTAATCTGTGTAGACCCTCCTGGTTCGCCTGAATTTTGGGCTGCCTTCAACTGCACCAAGGCTTCCACATGAGATGCCACCATATCCAATTTCTGTGCTAATCCCTGTACTACCTCCTGTAGCGTATTCAAATTTTGTTGTGACTGATCCTGAGTTTGTTTTACAGATGCAAGTGAATCTGCCAATTGTGAATATCTGGTGCCAGTACCCTCAGCCATGGAAGACCGCTCTGATACCAATGTCACGATTCCAAATACTCAAGAATGAAATAAATGGATTTTCGAGGAATCCAAAACCTCCAATTGATTAATTCCGAAAGATGAAAATTGTTTTCTCATTTTAATAAGACTACAGACATTAAATACTAAAGAAAAAGAATAACAAACTACCGGGTTCCTAGGACCCCCAGTATCCCCAACTCTAATACTTAGCTGATTTCCAGCCATGATCTTATTGACTTATTCTTAACTGGTCACAGTACACGTAACCATGACTCAAAATAATAACCCAAATTAAATAACCCGAGACCCACTAAACTCAACCCGAATCCCATTTAATTTATTACTAGACTTGTAACTGGACTAGTTACTTCCCAACTAAACTACCCATGACACTGCACCCAATACAATTACTTTTGCTGCCAACATGTCCCTTCTCTGCAACGACTAGACCTTCATCCTGCATTGATCACCGCGTGGACGGCTGGATCTCACTACGTGGACGGTTGATATCCAAAGCAGGACAGCAATCACGTGACACGTAACAAATAATTAGGTAAAAAAAAACACAATACATACAGACCTACATACATCTATACGTATACACATACATAATACATACCATCCTGAAGAAATCTGGTTTCTCAGATTGCTTAGTGAAACTAGGAATTAATCCCCACCTCATACAGTGGATAGCATAACCTTCCTCACCGTTGGCGCCAGCGCCACTGCCTGTGTCGTCTCTACGGACAACCGCCAAATTCGAACCCGGTGATGCGTTGTAGGATGGACGGTACCTTAAATGAAACTCAAAACTAGATCAGACAACAAGCCAGCATTTCAAGAGACAGGGAGAGAGATTACCGGTCCATATTGACCGAGCGGACGGTGCCGGTGTTGCGGTGGCATGCCCTGGGGATGTCGTCGGCTCTGAGAGTGCAACGCGCTCTACCGCACATCTTATCTTCTTCTTTCTTCTGTGCTGCTTACTCTTCAGTTCTCGTCGTCGATTGCAACTGCTGGTTTTCCTTCTTCTCTCTGTCTTCGCCTGCTTAATTTTGTTTAGGGGTAAAAAATACATTTTAAGATCCCTCAATTTGAAAACATTGGTCATGTTTGGCACTGTATTTTAATTGTAATTGTACGAGATCTTATATAATTTTGTTCAATTTGGTCCTTACATCTTTGATCATAAAATATGTTGTGAGATAGTTACTAATAACGTGAGTTCTACTGTATTGATGAGATTGATGCAAAAATAAAATAAGAAATAAAGAAACTTTCAGTATCATAATTTATTTTTGTAAAAAATAGTATAATATTTGTGTCTTTGGAAGGTTTTTTTTTTTAATTTGAGTGTCTATTTTTGTTAATCTTCATATTATTTTTTATTTGATTTTGATTTTCAATTTTTTATTTTATCCTAGATTAATTGGGTATAATAAAAATAATTGATTTCTTAAAATGAGCACTGTAAAAGGATAATTTTGGAAGGGAGGGACCATCAATATCTAGTGATTGAAATTAAAAGGGTTTGATTGAATACAAATAAAGAAAAGGGATTAATATAATCAAGTCCCAGACCTCGAAGTACCGTGAAATTATTTTGCCCTTTTATTTGCTGGAATACGAGCGGGAACGATTTGCTTCTGTAGAGGCTGAACGAGGAGGACCGTTTGATTTTCTTTCTCGAGATTGCGGTTGCTCTCTACTAATATTCTAATCCGAACAAAATTTGAAAAACAATTTATTTTAAATTAAAATTTTTATTTTTATTTTTTGATATTATTTTGATATTAAAAATAATTTTTAAAAATAAAAAATATTATTTTAATATATTTATAAACAAAAAAATAATTTTAAAAACATCTTTAATCATAATCTTTCATTATCATTTTTCAGCATATAAAATGGTTTGTCTGTGTTTTTTAAGATAAAAAGTATTAAAATAATATTTTTATTTTTAATATTAGTATATTTTAATTATAAGAAAATATTTAAATAATATTGATCTAATGTTTTTCAATGTTAAAAACATATTTTCCTCGCAATGATCTCATTGAAAAATGGTCTGGGAAATTATTCTTTCGTGAAACGGTGAAAGTAGTGGAATACAGAGGGAAGGTCGGATCACCCGTGGACAAGCCGGGCCAGTATTTCTGATGGTTAACTCGTCATTCCTGCCCAAAACCAATCCCGGTCCGCTCTCCTCAATAAAAACTACTCTCCCGAGTACCAGCCCGCTCTCCTCAGCCCTACCTTCCCCATGTCTTCCCTCGTCAAACGACTCCAGAACCTATCCCCATACCTGCAGTCCACCGCCCACCAGCTCCGCCACTTTAGAACCGGGGCCGGCCCAAATAGGCGGCGATCCAAGTCCCCTTCCTTTGTATCCAAGAAGACTGATGAGAAATCGGACTGGTGGATAGTCGACGGCGAGATGCACGAGATAGGAGAACACGTGCCCCCACGTGAGCGATTTGTTATCCCAAGAGACAACGTCCCCAACAAGCGCCGAAAGCAACTTCGTGAGCAGTTCATGCGCCGCACTCGCCTTGTTATCAAGGAATCAGTAAGTGCTCATCCATCCATGCCTCTTCTGCCTGCTGCAGGGCGGAGCTAGAAATTTCGGATTGAGGAGGAGAATAAGAAAATAACTGGTTTTTTGGATGCTAAGCTTGTAAAATTGAAGGTTATAATCAAAATGTTTCAAACTTTTACGACTAAAATGTAAAGCTTTTCAAATTTCGGGATACCATGTACCATCCATCAACTCAGTTACATCTTTTAGAATGTATGTCATGGGTTTGCCCGCAATCTGTTTGATAATTTGACTGGTCGTTTTTTTGCTTGGGTACAAAACAACATGCTTAATGATTTTGTATAAACAAGGGAGTAATGGTGGGCTGTATATAATGAAAATTTTAATCCAAACATGTGCCTGAATTTTGGATTGTGCCCTGTTTTTGTTATTGAAGGAGCATGAACCTTGGTGCAAAAGATACATGGAACTATACCAGGAGCTTAGAGAGAATTGGGAGCGGTTATACTGGGATGAGGGCTATTCCAAGAAAATCGCGCGAGATCATGCAAACTATGAGTCTGCTGAGGATGATGATCAAGATTTTAACCCGTACAGGTTTGTCAATGCCATTTTCTACCCTCGTTTGTTTTTATTTTTCCCATAATGGTCATATATGGAGGAATGCAATGACAAAGAAAAGACTACTCTTAGTTCATTTAGAGAGTCTTTCATTTACTGGTTGATGAATATAAATTGTTAAGGTTGTAGTGTTTATACTTTTAAAACTCGAACTCTGTTTCTCTGTCACTTGTTTATGGTTTATGTCAATCGATTTATTGTTTAAATGATGTGTAGTTGATGCTGATTTATTTATTATAAGTTCAAAACTTTCACTGGAGACTGATAATCAGTCTATTTTTTGCTTGTTTGCAACAGGAGCAAGCAACCTGAACAGATGAAGGTACAGATCCTTAGAGAACCTCTTAAAAGTTTTTGAACTTGCACTGGTCATGATAAAGTGATCTCACTGATACAGATGCCATGATATATGTTTGAGCTATTAGCCCTGATTTTTACACCCCCTCCCCCCAAGATTTGTTTTTTGTTTTTAAAAGAGAAAAAAAGAATGGACAACAAACACAATTTATCACCTTTACAAACATATGTTTTTTATTGTCTTAGGTCAGTTTGCCCTTGGTCACAGGCTACATTGAATTGATTCAATTTGGTATCACAAAAATTTCTGAAAGATATATGTTTTAATTCCTTCTATTCCAATTGAAACATGCGAGTGCATGGATGTTTCTCTTTTGCAATATGAGGATGGTGCAGGATGCAGGAGGCCTAGCTTTTAGTAACATTTTTTTTCAGTCTAAAATAATGTTCAAGATCTCAAATGGTTTGATCTCCTTCCATTTTGACTGTAAATAAATATGCTGTTTTAATATGTATATGACTGGGTTTTGAATGCAGGACCAGGGTTTTTGGAGAAACAGGCAAGGTGATACATGGGAAAAGGTTAGCCAAATTCGGGATAAATTTGAATATGACAGAGAGAAAAGAATGAGGGAGAAAGGTACGTTCAATGCACATAGTTTACTCAATGTGTGGCCAACTATATTTCTTGGGATAAATTGGTCAAGGGGTCATTTTTGTAGGTATAAGTAGCTGATATGCTCAATGACAACTTCAACTTGATTTCTTTTATCAAATTGTTTGTCTGCTAGGCAGTCTATGATTAAATCTTGCTGTTTAGCATGCTCATAAATTGGAGAGCTGGAGCTTGAGCATCCATTCGCTTGGTGTTGATTGACTAACAAACATATGCATGTAGACAAGCACCTATGTGTGTTTACATATACACATGTATACATAACTTGGCTGATTGAGAAGCAAATAATGTTCATATAATGGCAGTTCTGATTTATTTTATGTATTTTAATTGCAGCATTTGCACCGATGAATAGAGGAACTTCTTTTGACTTGGCTCATTCAAACGCCCAGACCCAGCCATTTGACACTCAACGATACTTCCCCGATGAAAGGGACTCTTAAAAAGGATTGTGAACGATCATGTAAAGAAGATGTCAATGGAGTTCTACAGTCAAGTTCCCTAAAGTTAAAACCATCGGGTGGTTCATAGTGGAGATCTGCAAGAATAGCGTTTAATGGTTTTGGTCCTGAAATCTATGCCATACACCGATTGACCACTGTCTACCATACCAGGAAGCAAGGGGTCTCTGACAAAACAAGGATCGCGCTTCATTTTTTAACCAAGTTAGTTTTGTGAATAATCTAGCTTATGATATCCCTTTCATGAACGAAATTGCCTGTAAGCTTAATTTATGTGGATCATTAATTGTAAGCAAGCTGAACTTGTGGCATAAAGTTTAGAAAATTTTCTACAATACATTTTTCGCTGAAGGTGACTCTATGTTGGCCCTTTGTTCATCGCTGCACCTTTCAGTTTGCAAGAGATTCTGTAGACCTATAACTTTAAATTTGATTGTTGGACTTGATTTTTTTTCAAGAGATTTAATGACCCAGCCTTCAAATGTATCGGCTCAAGCTGGATTTTTAAATTCAAAATTATAATGATTTATACCCATCACCACCGCCACAACTATTTAAAGAAATATAACAAACAAAAATATGATGTAGAGGGGGGGGGGGGGGGTAACTCGGTGGTTTGAAGCAGGTTGGCGCCAAAACTCCCCTGCATTGCAAGAACCAAGTAAATGAACACTGGTTTCTTCATACCATTTGAAATCGGCTATAATATATAAGATGAATGAAGTTCTTGGAAGGATTGCATCAACAGCTCAAGAGTTAATATATAGTATAGTATAGTATGACTGAGAAAGCAAAAGACCATGTGCGTAGCATCCGACTCTAGTCATTTACATTTACCACTTGAAAACTCAGGGGAGATAAAAGGGTCATCTTACAGCTTGTGGATATCAAGCTCTTATTTAGCATTGCTATAGGCATTGTTAACAGCCAAATCAGCAGCAGCAGCCCTGCCAAACCTTGATAACTGAGGCTTTTTGGAGGACAACTTTCGACACAGGATCATCTTCATGAAGTCAAGATCTTCGTTGCTTTCCTTGTCACTGTTACACTCCTCTGAGTTCTGAGCAGTCGTACTTCTACTAGTCCGGTGAAGTTGGCACCTGAATGAACCAGCATGGCTAGTTGGTGCGCAAATGCAGGTCTTTTTGGAGGCAACAGTTAGCTTGTTTTCAGTCGCTTTCATGCTCGTGTTGGCCACTCCCTCAACCTGAGTAAGCCAACCTTTCCATTTACTCGCCCTGTCAATGAAAACCAAATCATCATAGGAGCACACTCTAGGCAAAGAATATAAAGTGTGTAAGTTTGACATTATGTTAGTTTTTACTCAGAAAAGTCTCAAATTATATTTATTTTAAATGTTATTTTTACTATGATCTATATGAAAAACAAGTCTAGGCAATGAAAACCAAATAATTTTTAAAATTGTGGTCCACTCAAAAATATAGATTATATCAAACGGGACTGTGGGTGTGGTTTATTTGAAAAATAATATATTAAATTAATATTTTTATATAGTTTTGATATATATCAAAAATAAAAAATATATATTTTCAAACCAGAAATATTTTAAAAAGCGTTTTATACCATAATACGAAACACATAAAGTCATAACCGGAAATCACCAGAAAGAACAAAAGAGCTCACCTTGATAAAAGAAACCAAAAAAGAATCCGAGTAGCAATTGCACAATTATTTTCACGATTTACTCGCAGCCAAACCAAAACCTATTGGTATTTTTATTATTTTTCAATTATTATTATTTTCCAAAATCCATCCACAACCAGAAAATCATTATTGATCTTGGTAAACCCAAAAGTGGTTGAAAAAAATCTTGAACTCAAAACCATGCATGGTACCCAAGAAAGAAAAGGATAAAAGATTATGCCATGCGGGCAGGAGGAGGAAGCAATGGTGTAGCGCATCCTTGCTGATAACAAGCAGCATAATTGAACATATACCCTATTGATTCCTCAATTTGATTTTGATAAACAAGTAAAAACTCAAAACAATCAACAAAAAGAAAGGAGGGGGAAAAAATCTCTTCTCAAGAGTTATATCAAACCAAGAAGTAGTTAAAGAATTAATCAATGTCGAGCAAGAACGCGTACCATGAAGTCATAGGGGGAGTTGGGCCAGAATCTTTCGAACTGAGAAAACCAGCATCGGCATCAGCAGCTACGACCATTGTCAATGCACTAAGACTGGTGATGTTCAAGTAATTAACAATACCCAATAAGAGATCAAGAAACCAGAATTAAACTTGCAAGAAGAAGGAAGAGAGAATGTGTATAATATAAACGTAGAATCGCTCAACAAGAAAGAAATATCAGAGATTCGTAGTCCTGCTCGATCGGTGAAGGAAGACATGCAGGCACAGAATTTTCCTTGTCAGCCCCGTATAAATAAGGAACTGGTCGTGGTACGTGGAGAGGCGGTGTGATTTTATTTCCTTTTTTTGAATAAGTACATTAAATTAAAAAGAAGATTGCATATTAATTAAAATAATAATAATAATAATAATAGATATAAAAATAAGAAGATTGTATTAAATATATGTCTATTTAGTTATTAGAATCTTGCAATAACACATGTACAAGCCATCCAATTGAGGAACCTTTTCACCTCTGAGAAAGTGAGGGAGTCTTGTCAGTCACCACTGCAAAAACGAGCACAGATTCCCTTTGTTTTTCTTTTCAATTTTGAGCACTATACAAGCTCTGTGCTCCCATTCAACGCATACGTTTAAGGGATTCGAGACTTTTCAGAATATGATTACCAGACAAGTAAGTTCAAAGAGGAAAGAAAAGATGACGTAAATGTAAGAAGACTGGCCAGGATGACATCTTGCTCGCTTAAACAGAAGACAAAGCATTTACCGGGTTCTCTCTCACGTTACTATTCTTTCCACCTCTGTTATCTCATTCCAGGGGTGTGTTTTTTCCTATTTCTCGTGGCTGTATGGGCTGTGTGGCATATGATCAGCACGAGCACCTCATATTATGGGTTCTGATTTCATATTCCTATCGAACCATTGTTTTAAAATTCAGCTTGAAAATCAAGAAATTTACACGGTACTCCACATTCTTTCCTTATAATGTTCGTTCAAATACAATGAATGTACATATGATAGTAAGAGAAGCACGTAGATGTGATGATATCTTAGAAATTAATTTATCAGCCAGCCAGCCAATCAATCAATGGTGTGCTCGCAGCAAACCACGCACGAGTAATGATCTGATTAATACTCTAAAAATAAATTGGATTTCGAAAGGAAAGAAAGCAAGAACTAAATGCAGAGGATGAAATTGCTTGAGAGCCTTTTTCCTTTTCTTTTCCACATAGAGGGAATACAAACTTGCCCCACATCAATAACCCCCTTTTCTTTTTGAAACCTTTCCAATCCGTCACTATTTTCAAATGCCATAGAGACTATCAAAGAAAGAAAATAAACGAGACAAAAGAAAGGGAAAACAACCCTTCAGCACTCGGCAACAATTCTCAACTAGCTGGCTAAGTAGTAGTAATGTAGCATAATTTCTGTGTTACATTGAGGTTTCGTCTGGTAATGCGGCCAGTAACAATAGTAAACCGCGCTACCAAACACCAGGCATGCACAAGATAGCTTCACATTCCCTTACAATAATATAATATATATGAGAATATATTTACGCGGCCCTACAGCCATCAAAGAACGCAGGTGGGCATCAAGCAGCTTGAAAATAAACACAACACTCCCTTCTGCACGAGAAAAAATTAAAATTTAATGAAAGTCAAAAAGGAAAAACTAATGGCTTTGTGAGGTATATAGATAGAAAGAAAATATATTTTATAAGCAAAGTAAGTGAAGATGGAATTTCAATGTGAAAGAGAGGGATAAGAAAAGTAATTGTGAAGCCTACCTTTTTGGGTTTTGCAAAAAGCAGCTCTGGTGAGATTTTATACAAGTCCTCGTCGACTGGCTTAGGTGTTGGCCTGGTGGACAACGGAGGTGGACTTGGTGATTCCTTTACATCACCTGTCACCTCCCAACTTTGCTCCCTCTTCTCTTCTTTGGCTCGAGGGCGACGCATTTTTGCCTGAAATGTTCATCAATGTCACCAACATTTCCCATATTGAATGTCAATCCTCATTCAATACATGATGAACCCACCAGCAGAACAATATATATATTGCCAGTTAGCTTAGCTAATGCATCCATCTATGCCTAGCCTAGGCTAGCCCTCATTGTCATGAAACTTGGGATGTTTTTTTTTTTCTTTTTCTTGGAAACATGACCCGCATGCCATAAGTTCTCTACAAAGGATTTTCTAAATGAAAAGCAATCGATAAAGCTTAATGCATCTACACATCATATGGTGATGTCCCTACTTCATGCCCCCTTCACTTGAACTTCTTTTAATGAATCTTCTTTTCTTCCCCTTTCTTCTTTGATAATTTTGTCACTCTAGCCCTACCACCACCTTTCGTGACCCTTTCACTCATGAGCATGAAGAAAGATCATTAAGAAAAGCAAAAAAACTAAAATAATGCAGGCATAAGAAAAATTTATACTCATTTTTTTCCAACTATTTGATCATTAAAAGAAATTCTGATATCATGTAGATAATCATGAATAATTTTATATTACGGTGGAAAAAGATTGTTTTTTTCCTGAAACAAAGCTGGAAAAATAGACGAGGACCAAGGATGGAGAAAGAAATACAGTGACATGCTCCATATATATATATGCAAACGTACCCTACGGCGAGGAACGACAATCATCGCAGGAGTGACAACATCATTCTCATAGAGATCGCCAGCAACATAGAGATCACGATCTTCTGAGTAACTGTAACGAAGCAGGCCTGCTTGCCTTGCTGATTCGAAGCACTGAGTGAAAGGCAGATCACTGTTCCAGTCCCAGCTTCCAAATGCTGGAACATGGCTCCTTGAAAAATAATAATCCTAGCCCACAAAACAAAAAAGAAGAAGAAGCCAGTGCATAATAAGCAAGATATGAAGAGAAAAGAGACAGAAAGAATGGGGACGTAGCTTAGCTAGCAAGAGTTAATATATTCCTGTAACCAGTATGTGAAACAAAGAAGAGCAAGGGAGAACAAACAACAACTTACTTCCATTAATGGTGTTGGAGCAGAGAAGCGTTGGAATCTTGGAGATGTCTGGATCGTACTCTTTCTAGTTTGTTTTGTTCTGGGGTTTCACTGTAAGTCTTGTGAGTCCAAGCGTGGGTGCAAAACATCAGTTTAAAAAGGCAAGAGAAGACTGAGTGGCTTGTTTGGCATGACGCTACCTTTTGCGATCCGGTTCGGAATAATAGTTTAATACAAGCTATAAATCTTATTTTACTTTCAAACAAGACTTCAATTGTGAGTTTAAAATCATTTTTAACATTAATAAAACACTGAAGAATCTCGAAAACATCAACGACCCGAAAAAACAAAAACTACTGCGAGGACATAAACAAACAAGCCTAAGCTGGTGGAAAAAGTAAAAGGTATATAGAAAACTTGAAATGAGAGGTAAAAAGGAGAGATAAAACAACTCAGATAACGAAGTTTCACGGTAGAAGACAGGAAAACAAAGAGGTAAGGTCAGGCTAGAGAGAGAGAGATGGATGGATGGGGCTACAAGATAACGTTGCTTTTCTTCTGGTTTTTTTTATATTCTATCTTTAACTTCTTTCAGGGTTTTGCTTTGCCTGGCTACTTTGTCGCAGATCCTCACAGAGTGTATATTCCAATGCAAGACTTGTTAATAAAGCTGGGACGGTCTCTTCTTTTCTCGGGGCTCGCCACTCTGCGAGCAATTAAGCAAACACAGGGCTCTCTCCCTCTCCCCTCTAGTCTAGTCTACCACGTACGACTTCAGCTACAGAGCTCATAACGCTCTCTAATTGGTCAGCTTTTATAACTCTTTTAACCCCACACGCGTAGCCATTTGTGTGTATGAACTTTAAACTTTGTTTCTTCGCGAAAACCTATGACCTTCAGCCTCTGTAGACAAAATTATAGGGTTTGGTGAAGTGAGGATGAATCAATTAATGGGGTGATAAGTGATGATATGGTCAACGTCCAACACTGAACATGTCTTGAAATTGCCGTCGACATGACCAGGAAATAGAATTCTTACTGCTTCAATGATTTTAACTCTCCTTTTGTTTTTTCCTGAACTCCAGTTTCCCAATATTAATGTTAATGTTTTATCATTCTCTCATCTCATATATGGTGGATGATTATAGGGTGCTGTTAAGCATGATTGAGGCACTGTTTTTCATGCCCATATGTGTTTTTGAGAAGAAAAAAAATAATTTGTTTTATTTTAAATTAATCAAATTGATATTTTTATGTATTGATATCAAGAATAATTTTTAAAAAATAATAATAATAATAATATTTTAATGATTCAACTTAATAATTTTTATTAAAACAATCATATTTTATTTTATTTTATTAATTTTAAAGTTAAATAGAGTTTGATTTTTATTATTAAAATTTAATTGAGTCAATCAGATTTTAATATATTTTTTTAATTTAAAAGTTGACATGGGTGAGAGTCTAGAGTCTAGAGTACTGAGTACTGAGTTGTATATATCAGGTTACCATGACAAAGTGGAATTTAATAAATACACAGTAAAAGTACTCCTACGGTGGCAGCCTTTTTCTGTATATGAGCACAGCTTTTTTATAAATAAATAAACTGTAAATAAAATAGCTTTTTTCACCCACAATTCTTTTTACAAATAAATAAAGAAAATAAAAATAACAACAGCAAGCAGCAAAAGACCTTTTGCCTCCAGTGTTTAGGCTTGAATTTTAATTAATAATAATTAATTTCTTGGAATCTGTCTCCTCCCTAAAAGCCCATCATCACATGCTAGCTTTGGAGGCACATGCCCGGTGATCATCTACGTTTGTTTATATGAGTTTTGATTTCAATTTTGATTTATGTTTAGAAAATCAAGTGAGTAAAATAATATTTATATTTTTTTTGGAATTTGAAAAGCAATATAATAGAATCAAGGTTGCTTTGGTAATTTAAAAGTAAGGAGGAAGATTGTTGGCCAATAGAGAGAATGGGATTTATTTTATTTTCATGGAGATTGTACGGGTCAAGTCAAGGGATCCTGAACTTTCGTCACCCTATGATGAATCATGTAGGCTGTAGCCATTCTGTTATGTGGCCTAAGAACCTGAGCCAGAATTGAAAAGGAATAAACAATTCTCAGAGGGCCCAATATCCTCACCTCTGCTAACATAAATAATAATAATAATAATAATAATAATATATAGGAAGTTTGTCGTTTACAATTAGCACAAATAGGTTACAATCCCATGCCCTCTTTCTGTTTTTCTCTTGTTTTTATTTAATTTTGGAAAACGACAGAGTTATATATATATATATATATATATATATATATATATATATATATATATATATATATATATATATATATATATATATATTAATGAAGGTGCGACTTAAATGTTGGGATTTGTTATTATTATATGATAATTAAGTTTTATAAAAGAAAGAAATTATAAGAAGGGCTAAGATGGATTTAGACGCTTAGATTATTCGTTTTATAACCCAATGAAGGAACATTTTTAATATATTGATTTTGTAATTTGATTTTTGTACTCTTTTATAATTATAAAAAGACCCTTGTGTATATTTTACTCTAGTTATGAATGTAAGAAATGATTAGGTAATCGATGTGCTATGATTTTATATGAATCCTATTGAACCATTCTATTGAAAAATCGATCTAAAAATATAATTTATTTATTTTAAAAAAGCATAACAGCAAAAAATATTGTTAATTCCTTTAAAAATATCAAGTCACTAGAACCCCATGAGGTTGGCCTAGCAGATAAGAGATGGGACTTGATAGTTTGTTCCTGTCCAAGATCTCAGGTTCGAGCCTTACTTGGTGCATACAATTTCATGGGGCCCCGGACTATGGCAAAGCTCATGAATCAACCTTGGTGCACTTGCGAGAAATTTCTTGCCGAGGACCTGTGCACCCCCGAGATTAGTCGGGTTTTTTCTCCTGCCAATTGATTTAAGCTCTAATAACTTATTATATACTATGTCAAGTGAATAAAATAAAATAGCAATTATAGTCAGAGGCACATTTTATCTTTATATAGAATCACTTTAGAGTATTAAATGTTAATCCAATGGTTAAAACACTTGTTCTCTTGCTTATAAAATTAGCCGCTTTTAGAAAATAACAAAAACAATCATCACAAAACATTATAAAGATATAGGTTGTTGTATATACAAGTGGAAGGTTTGAATTAGGTTTTAATTTATTCAATTTTGATCTAAAATGATTGAATTAGGTTATATATATATATATATATATATATATATATATATATATATATATATATATATATATATATATAGATGGAAATATATAGATGGAAATATAAACATATATATAATCTTTAAAATGATAGTAAGTTTGAACTTGAAAAATAGTTGAAGATTTAAGTGTAAAACTAATATAGGGTGTTTGGGAGTGCTTATAAAAAAAATTAATTTTTTTTTTATGTTTTCAAATTGTTTTGATGTGTTGATGTCAAAATAATTTTTAAAAATAAAAAAATATATATGATTTTGATGTATTTTTAAATAAAAAATAATTTAAAAAACAATCACAATCATATTCCCAAACATGCATGTATTAGTGGTAAAATTGACATCATTTAGAGGTATGTTTTGGATCAATCCTCTGTGTATTAAAGGATAGAACTTCGACCCAAGACCTTATTTTAATCATATCTTTAGCATAGGCTTTACCACTTGCCCTAATCATTATGGATTGATCACAACCTAGCTAGATAATAAATACATAAGAGAGAAATCTCAACAATTAAGTAGTTAATTAGCAAATAATAATTAAACTAATAATAATAGGCACACTTTATAATAGTTTTCACGCCACAGAACAGCACAAAATAAAACGGAGGAAATGTAAAAAAAAAAAAAAAATGATAAAAAACCAGACACGCATACAAGATTGTGATCACCACAACCTCTCCTCATGGAAGATTTCTGTCCTTGTCTTAAATCAAGTCACCGTCGTCAGCTTCTACATCGTCATCAAAAGCAGTGTTTGGCTCATCTTCACCGGTAATTGGTGAATATTCTTCCAATTTCTCCTCTGCCTGTTCTTCATCGGAATCGTTTTTTACTTCCTCTTCTTCGTCATCGGCATCTTGCACAACCACTTCGGGTTCTTCAGTTGTGGCGGCTTTTTCGTCAATAACTGGACATGACTGTGGTGAAGCTTCAGACTTGTTGGTCACCTCTTTGACTGGCTCAGCTTCAACCTGAAATATGAAATGTCATCTCCCTTATACTCCCTCAAACATACATGAAAATAAATTATAAGTGGACCGATAGTTTATGTTTCTTAATTTCTTTTTTTATTTATTAACGTGATGTTTGGGTCAATTTATATATTTCTTAACTAATCTCACGGATTCTAAAATTAATAACTGTATAAATCTCTAATAAACATTAAATTATTAATCATGAAGCTCGAACCTCATACCACAAACTCTTACTACTCAGTCACCAACTAAATCATTAATTTCTTTTTAAAACTTGTCCTGGCTAGATGAGTCAACCTAGTGTGACCCGAGTATTTAGAACAACACTCGGTTCGAATCAATAAAAAAAACTCTAGTTGATTGCAATCACTTCCTCTGAATACTTAAAATTACACTCATCAGCTTTCCCTGGTTATGGGTTTTGGCTGGGGCCGGGGCCGGGGCCATGATGCGCAAGCTCACACACACACGCACATAAAGGGTTAATCCTCCTTGTAAAAGTGTGTTTGAAAGAGTTTATAGAATAAATGTTACTTTATTGTTTAAGGTGGGGAAACTAGATAGAATATAACGAAAGAGAAAAGCTATCAATCTCAAAAAACTGCTGGAAGACCATTCTCTGTGAAAACTCTTTGTACAAATGGTGTGCGTGGAATAACATATTTTGAAGCTTGTGCAAGCTCCATGTCCGGGAGTAGAGGCACACTCCATAGTTCCTGCAACTTAATTTCATATTGAAAAATATCCGCAAATGAATTCTAAGAGAACTGATCATAGCAGGAAGGGAGCACCTGGGTAGAGGCCATTGACTGGGAGCTGAGGAAACTGGAGATGATCAAGGAAGCAGAGCTAGCGAAGGGCAGGAAAAGGTTTGAAAGAGGAGCACCAACAGCTTGCGAGATGAAATGAAATGAAATTTGCAAGGTTTTAGGGGCTATTTATAATGCAGATCATGCATGCCAAGAATCAATATGCTCTATGCTCCCTCAATCACATGCATCAAACTTGCTAGATTCTAAAGCAACTCTCCAAAAAAATTTGGAATCGAATTCTGTTCAGTTTTAGAATTCTAGTGGTCAAGGGAAAGGAGTCCAGCTTCTCCAAAATATTTTAACAGATACATGAAAAATTCCATTACATTATTCTAACAGAAACAAGAAAACATGTAGATAAAATTAACATCCTCTCAAACTCAATTGTCTGATCTGAAAATATTTCTTATTATCTGGTAAAAGGACAGTTTAAAAGAGGTCCGGTCACCGCCAGCTGAGCTAGGGCATGCAAGGTATAGTTGAAGATGCAGGAGGATAGAAAAAAGAAGGGGAAAAGCAATGTTAATTAGTCGATCATATGCCAATATACTCCATGATTATGAACTTTACTAAAATAGAACCAATTCCAATCCACGTTTCAGCAATATAGTGGCCGGATCTGCTCAAGTTGCAGATCATGTGGAATTATAGGTGGGTCCGAGAGGAAGAAAATATGCAAAGCAAAGGGGTAGTGCTTGTGCTTTAACGTCGATCACTCACTTGTGAAGGTTCTTTGTAGGGTTCGTTTTGTTTGTTAAGATGTCATTTCCAGGTGCAAATTCTTGCTTTTTCTGATGGATTGGTCTGTCACGGGCGCCATGCCAGGCTGAGCCACATACTGCTTTGGAAATCTTCGTTGCTATCATGAAATGATGGGGCACCGTAACGTCGTTTTGTTCTACTCAGTACTCACCGTTTTTGTATATATAATTTCGATCCTTTAGATTTTTACGTTTTGGCCCGTTGGTATTTGTGCTTTTTTTAAAAAAATAATAATTTAATTTTAATTTTTTTAGTGTTTTTTAAATTATTTTAGGTATTATTATAAAAAAATTAAAAATTATTATTATTATTATTATTATATATTAAAAAAAAAAAAACATTCTACAAACAGTTATGGTTGGCGTGTGCATGTAAGGAGCTCTGTAGCCATCTAGAGGCATGGACGGTCACCTCCGACCTATAAAATAGGTCTTCTGTGGTCTTCCCTGAATAGTGTCGGCGGGATTTCAATCGGAGGTTGGTGTCTGAAAATGTACGGTGGAAGTTATTTTTAAAGTATGTATTAAAATAATAAATTTTATTTTTTAACATCAATAAACTAAAGACACTAAATTTTTTAATTAAAAATTAATTATTAATTTTTAAATTTTGTTTTTGAAACGCAGTCGCTTCTGTAATATGACGTGATGAGTGAGGGGAGTGTATCGTTTATTATTATAAAATTGGCTGTTACGAGTGAAATAATTATTTAAGTCTAAGGATTTAGTTTTTTATTCTTTCGAGGGAATCATTTATCTGGATTTCAATTAATTTTTATAGCTCACTACTATTATTCTATGCCCAGTTGCTTTTTAATTAAATTAAACATTAATTATGCCTTTAATTCTCATATAGCCCACAACTATTTTATGCTTAAATTTATTAATTTAATTAAAAGATTTATGGGTGATTCGATTAGTCTAATCCAGATCTAAAAAAGCATAAACATTTCAGATATAAATATTATTTTAAAATAAATTTAAATTTGGGCCTTGGCCCAAACTGCAGCTCAAGTACTAGATGAGCAATGTGAGTTGGTTTAATTCCAAAACCAAAGTTATCTTACCTCTAAAAACTATTTTTTTTAGAGTTATTTTTGGGGTTTCACCGAACATATTAATTAAGATTAAGAGTTCGTTGAGATTAATTTTATATTCACCTCTAATTTATTTAATAAATTCGGTATCTACAAAAATATTTAACCTTGATTTTGAATAACTTTTATATCTTTTTTTTTTCTCAACTTGCATTGTATCGATTTTTAAAATTATTTTTATTGGCTGACATTAAACTTAGAACTTTTTTATATTGAAATTAAAATCAAGAGGCAATATTATTTTTAGAAAAACTACAGAATATTTTTTATTTTCTTGAGGCATGACAGATTTAAATTTATTTTCTATTTTTAAAATAATACCTTGTGTTGTTTAATTTTATTAAGTACAAAGAAGTAATTAAAAATAATAAAGAATCAAATAAACTCTCAAAGTTATTATATGTAAACTTCTGGGAAAATAAAGAGGATAACAAATTATATATATGGTATAAAAAACAAATGGAAGGGATGTTCTCTTTTGGAGCATTAAAGAACATACAATGCGACATATTTCTGCTGTATATATATAACGATGAGCCAAAGCTGCCCCCGTGATCCCGAATCCTGCCAATTCATGTTCACGGGATCTCAATCTGTGGTTCTTGCCTCAAAGACTCTCTCTATATATAACATGCATGTTACCCACAAATCTACCAACAAGTGTAGTGCTTTGAGACAGTATACAGCGTGCAGATACAAGTGTACAGATCGACTGCTGCTGATTTTTATGATGGAGATGGGGAAGAGGCAGCTGGTGGTGTTGCTATTGGTGATGGCTGCTTTGTTTGAGGGCTCACGGGCAGTGAGCGTGTGTGACATTAGTGACGATGGTCTCGCAGCTTGCAAACCATCTGTGACCAAACCAGACCCAGTTGACCCGCCGTCAGTTGATTGTTGCAAGGCTGTTTCCGGGGCTAACTTCACATGCCTCTGCTCTTATAAGAATTCATACCTTCTGCCTTATCTTGGAATCGATCCTGATCTCGCCATGGCTCTGCCTTCCAAGTGCAACCTCAGCATTCCTACGCCTACTTGCTGAGGTATATATCACCATATACCCACGCCCACACATCACATCCATTCTCTTCTAATCTTTGATGGTTTTGTTGAGCTTTCAGGCATGTGAAGCCACTTCAGAAAGAAGAGGGGCCATGGATAAAACTTAGCTGGCTTTGGAAACAGTGTTTATTTTCATGGAGGAAATATATGTTCTCTATCCTTTGTAATATCGTGTGGTGGTGGGTGTGGAATGACAATTTCATTTTGGTTTCTGTCTTTTATTAAACCACCTTGTCAGGTCAATTCGAGATTTTGTGCTCGAGCTAGGTTCAAAACAAAGCAAATCTAGAGTTGATTCTGTAAATTGACGGGTTAATTTTGTTACGTGTTTAAAATTGATTAATTAATTCAAAAAAGAATTATCGGCATGGATTAACAATTGCTAATCTTCTCGAAATAGAGATTAATAGCTTGATTTAAAAAGGGCTTGAAGATTTATCAACAAATTAGAACTTACAAGAAAGGTGCTGACATCTTACTCGAGAGAGCCCATTGTGAGATTTTGATCGGTGAAATCCTTAGAGCTCTGGTGAGTGGTGAAGACAGGGAGGAAAAGGATAGGCATTTTGGGCTTCGTCTTTTTTAAATATATATATTAAATTGATTTTTTTATAGTAAACATAAATATACAGTACCAAACACGTGTTTTTGCTCGTCCAAATCCATTGGGTCTTTGCCTGTGTAGTTTAGGCATTTGTCCCTTGGTCATTGTGATGAACCTGGAGGAGATCTTGGAAAGGACCGGCGGTGGAGATTTTTTACTTTTTTTTATTTGTGATCAAATCTTAAGATTTTTATTTTTCAAAAAAAAACATTGGGGTTTTACTTGAGAAAAAACTAGCCGGAGGCCATCCTGTGATTTAATTAATGTAAATGAATTGAAAGACCAAGTCTTGACTGATATTTTGTTCACACGCCCATCCGGAGTTACAAGCATGGAAGAGATGCTGGAGGACTTCTCAAAGACCCTGCTGTTGCATTTTTCGAATAGCTACTGGGCCTGGGCCTGTGGACAACGCTTCACCTGATTGGAGGTAAAAATACCAAGAAGCAATGTGCTTTATCATTGTGATTATAATTTTAGGTATTAGTTTTTAAAAATAATACTTTTAACATTAAGTTATTAAATTAATTTTAAAACAATAGTAATAAAAACATGGTTCTAACCGCAGAAACAACTTTAGCCTTTCATTTCTGTTAATACCCTCCGTCATCACGACCCACCGCTCGATCCGCTAACCACAGCCATCACGAGAATCTTACACACCTCCAGAGCAATAACCAATCCCTGCCGGGCATTGGGGACCACTTACACACCTCCCCCATGCAATCGCAACCTCTCTGCACTGGTATCGTACGCGTGTCGGCTTACCCATTATTACGAAGCAGCTTGGGAAAGGGCCGTAGTCCAACGTTATCCTTCAAACTTTTGAGACCATTAGATATATGTTGGTGAATAAGCCGTGGTCCAACGTTATCTTGACTTTTAAGGTCATTTGATAGCAATTGCTTGTTTTGTAATATGTTTTTCGTTTTCAAATGTTCCGAAAAATATATTTTTAGACAATTTTAAAAAATATATCTAAAATTACCAAAAAAAATATTAATTTCAAACAAAAAATTATTTTAAAAAAATCAGGATCTTTATTACCGCAATTTTTTTATAAAAACACTTAATAAATGAATTATGTAATTTATAATATTTTACATTAATTCAATTTCTACATTTCTTCGAAAGAAGAACTCTTTAAAAACAATAAAGAATTACACCACTCAGTATATTTTATTGTATGATGAAGTGCACCAAAAATCCGTCCATCCTCGAGACTACACCAGAAGGTTATTTTATTCGCTTCCATACAAGCATGTTTACTACAATAAACTGATGTTAAAAATGCCTTCAGATTTAGAAACAAATCTGAAATCATCAATAAATCGTAAAGATATGATAAAAACCAGACTACTTTACCAAATGAGTTAACTCGGTTATCTCCGGAATCAAAGCTAGCTCAACCAAGTTAACTTAAAAAAAAACATTGATTTTTAGCCGAATCAGAAGGCCAGAGGTTCTTGCAGCTATGGCAAAGACGAGAGAAGCGAAATAGAAGACAAAAATACCGTAACAGGAAATAGGTACTTGAGAGGTTAAAAAGACAAAGTTCATCCAGGGTGTCCTCGAAATTACAAAAAAACCATAATCATATCGTTACTACTAGGCGAGCCTACCCCTACGAATCACCTAATCCAAGTAGGCAGAGAACTTTACGGATATCAGGGTCCCACAACTGCAAAATAAAATATGCAAGACAGATAACACTAAGTACCAAAACGAGCTCAGATCATACGGCATTCAAGCTTCCACGTTAGCACCGCACTTGTTGGAAGGAGAGCAGAGTTGCCAGACGAAGCCGTAAGGGTCCTTGACCTTGGTCACGCGCTCGGCGCAGCAACACGCTCCTTCAACTTCCACAATCTCGCTCTCAGACACAGCCCCAGCGGCCACAGCCTTCGCCACCGCAGCCTTCAGATCTTCAGTTTCTAGGCACATCGCAAACCCGGCTCCCCCGCCCTTGGTCCTGGTCATACCATGTGTGAGTCATAAACCAAATCACAAGGTGGTAGTAAACTAGGGATACAAAATCGAAAGACATAATAGTCTGCACGTGGAGACTCGGCACTAAGGGATAAAAACAACAAAAAATATGATTAACATTTAAATTAAAAAGAAATTATTAAGATGACAGATAAAATACGACGAAAAGAGACAGATTCTTCCTCTATAAACCAGGACGATTTTGTAAGTAAAATAAATGGAAAAAAAGGAAAAAAATACCAGGGAAAATGAAAAACAATACAAGACTAAAATATCGGAAGGCAGTAGCCTATGTAAGCTGAAAAATTCTTGCATGATTCCTATACATACATCTGAGGGTCATAAAACGGTCGATAAACCACTGCAGAACGCAAAAAAGACATGGGTACAACATTATAAACGTCTTAGACGGACTCAGGCATCTACCAAACAGTAAGATCTGACAATACAGAAGCCGATTTCAGAAGCATAAAAGTCAAGAGGGAGAGCAAGAGAGGGACGTACGAAGCAGAGTCATCAGATAGGTCAGCGACAATAAAGGTGGAGCCAGCGAGCTGAAGCACAGCGGAAACGATGTGAGGGAGCTCCTGGTCTGCCTTGCGCTTAGGCTGAGTAGAACGGCAAGTTTCAACAGCACCAAAGGCAGCCTTGTAGAATTGAATGGCGTCGGTAGCCTTCGGTGCCTCCACAAACAGCTGTGGGTTCAAGGACTTGAAGGACACCTCCACGACAGTCTTCTCAGCACCTCCGTTCTGACCCTCTTCTTGCGCCATCGATGCTTATACAGAAGTCTCTGAGAGAGTAAAAAAGTAGGAAACCCTAGGAGAGAGAAAGATTTGAGAGTAGCTAAACGGATAAATGAAACGAAGATGGTGTGGGTGCTGTGGGTTTTATAGAAGCGGGGAAGCGGAACCGTTTGTTACTTGCGAGTATTAAAATAAAGTTTTGGCATGATTCTTTATTGCCATGTGAATTTGCCATAATTTACGTATAAATGCCATTCTCGGGGTCCAATGCCTTCTCCTTGATGTACTAAGACAACAATGCCATCGGAGCGTGTCTCACTCTCACCACGCTACCTTACAAAAAACAAGGGCAGCAGCAGCAGCAGTTAACCTGTGATAATTTGAAAGTAATTAATGTTTAGTGCTTTTACTCTGAGGGAATATTACCCCTTACCCTCTGCACTTTGGACGTGTTTCACGAAGCTCGATTATTTTTTTAAATGATTTTTTATATATATTAAAATAAAGTTTTTATTAAATTCTATTTTTATATTATCATATTAAAATGGGTGGCGCAAAAATTAGCATCGCTTGACATGGCTTTTTATATATGTGTGTGAAAAAAATTGCTATAATCGATCCAAAACTGGTAAAAAATAACATTGAGTTATTATTATTATTATTATTATTAGATTAATTTTTATTAAAAAAATGATCTTAATTCAATTATGTTTGACTGATCCATTAAAAACTCATGTGGATAATAAAGTTTTATCGAGTTGATAATTTATTTATCTCACTTAAATTCAAGCTTTGAGTCTTAAGTTTTTTTAATCAGCCCCCACTAGACATGTTGAACCCACCATGTAAACACAGTAAAATGTGAGATTTTGGTCTATGACTTTTGACTTTTTTTTATGCTAATTTTTATCAATTCTAAATTTCCAGAGAATAGTGGAAACCCTGTTTCTTTAAATTTAAAAACAAAAATATTTAAATTTAAATATATATATATATATATATATATATATATATATATATATATATATATATATATATATATATATATATATATATATAATATATATATATATATATTATAAATTTTTTATATATTTTTTAATATTAAAATAAAACGGCACACCGAAATGCTCCAAAACCGAAACATTTCATACCAATAAAAAAAACAAAACGACAACCAAAACGATATTGACAATTTTACCTGGCCGGTGTTGATGAGTTGAAATGTCAACGGTGTGGTTGCAGTGGAGCCCGTGTCTCATAATTTACACAGGTTTAGTTGCAGAAATTTAAAACGAGTCAACATAAAGTCAAGAATTAATTTTCATCTGCATGATTCTAACCTGCGGTGTACGGGTTATAGGTGAAGTCCATGTAATGTGCACTGCTAGTCCTTGTCACGTGGGTTTAAAAAATATTTTAAGAAAATAATTATGAAATTGATTCTATATACTGTAAGAACAAGTTGAAATGTGAAATAGAATATCGATATAAAACCCATTATCAATGTATTTCTATAAAGGATTCGTGATGAAAAAAATTAATCAGAGAAGAGTCGAGAAAAATATACTGATCAACTGTTAGGTTTTATGATATGATGTGAATGTTAGGTGAGATCCATGTGGAATACTTATAACGAGTCATTTACCTCGAGCTTTATTGTAGACATAATTAAATATTTTTTAAATATAAAATAATAAATATTAAGAGTGAGATTTTTTCACTCGTAAACAAGAAAATAGGAAAAGAACATGTAACTGATGAATGGTAACAAACTATGACTAAATTTAAAAGGTTATAAATTAAATATATAGTTTATAAAATTATAAAAATAATTAATATGGTTTGATGATTCATAATTTAGAGTCTCCCTTTCAAATTTCTTTTATAAAAACTCATCTCGAAGGGGGGTATTTGAGAATGTTTTTAAAATTATTGTTATAAAAAAATTATTTTTAATTTTTAATTATTTTTTATTAAGATTTTTTTATAAAATAAAAAATATTATTTTAATATATATTTTAACAAAAAACCATTTTTACCCCACCCTAAAACAGTCAAAATCCAAATTCTAAACCCGCTTCGTATCGGCTTGCAATTTACATAGGGGCCGTAACAGCAAGAGGGTATGAGTGAAATTTTATTCCAGCGAGGGGGTATTTTCTTAAATGACCAGAGGCATTTGCAACGAGGCTAATAGTGTGGATTTTAAAACATGCCGTCCATATTGTGTCTGTCTGACACGTCCCTGGCACGAGGATTTGGAAAGATTATAAGGACAAAAAATAATATATAAAAAAAAACAATTCATCTTCTCAACCACATTTTTATTTTTTTTAATCTACAAAAAGGCGCTGCGGTCACGCCCATGACGGAAGCGTGTTAACCCATAACTTTAATTCTCTTCTACTATGTTCTCGAAACCAAACACATTTCCCCACACCAAGACCATAAAAAAATAAAAGCTGGGCAAATATTTTTAAGAGTATGTTTAGAATTATGTTCAGTTATTTTTTAATATTTTTTTCATTTACAAATATTTTTTAATTTTTATAATAACACATTGAAATATTAAAAATATATTAATTTGAAGAAAAAATATTTTAAAAAATATTTTTAAAGCATATTAATTCTTAAATACATGTTTGGAAGTATGTTTGTGATTGCTTTTAAAATTATTTTTCTTTTAGAAATATATCAAAATAATATTTTTTTATTTTTTAAAAATTATTTTTAATATCAGCATATCAAAATAATATAAAAAAATTAATTTAAAATAAAAAAAACAATTTTTTTTGATAAACATCACTAAACTCTCGCTTAGTCTTAAAACACAACCTATAAATTTTAAAACCTAAAACGGTTCAAGTTTGGGAGAAAAAAAAACATAGAGAAAGGGATTGACTTGACTAAAAACGCTTTTGATATTTTATTTAAATATTTTATATATATTATTTTAGATTCTCTGGTGATGCATGACCTTGGTCTTTTTCTAACTTAATTTACGAGTTGGGTTTTATATGAATATTATTATCAAGAGAGAAAAGGGTTAGAAAATTACAAGATGTTGATATTTTTTTAATTTTTCTTGGATGATATATTCTAATTTTGAAATATCTCGATGTGCGGTCATTAATTTATAATTCAAGTGATATATAAATGAAATATATACAATTCAAAATACTTGGATAGATAGCTAGAAGCGACAACTATTTGTTGACAGCACAATGTGATTGGTGACTTGGACTTCAAAGTATCAAACTATGTCGTTTGATGCAATTTTGATTCCCACACATTCCAGGGACTTAAAAGGACCAATCATGGTTTTCAAAATTGGTTTTTTTTGGAAGCACAGTGAAAACTAAGTACAGTAAAATCATAAAATCGCTTGTTTTTTTTCTTCTAGTTAATTATTTATTGATCATTTTAGTTAATAAATTAAATTATATTAAAATTTAATAAAGATGGTCAGTAATATTATAATTAATTAATAAAATCTGGTAACATTTTTCATGTGGTTCAAATCTTTAATTTTCACATATCCTATTAGAGTCTGCTCGTGATTTTAAATACATTATTCTCTCTAGTATGAATGATTTCATGAACTTACCATGTATGTTTGAAAATATTGAAATGTTTGGTTTTTTCTTTGCTAGAATCGCATCAAATTTTCACTTGTAACTTTGAATGTGTCCAAAACAATACACTAGGATCTACTTTGTCATATTTGTCTAGTAACTTTGACTCTGTAAAATAATATATTTTTAAACTTCATTTGACTTTAAAATTTACCATAATATATTTTCATGTGTAGTGAGTATATTTTATACATGAACCAGGTCAAAATTTAATCTGATCAATTTTGTGAGATTAGTCATATTTTTCAAACTATGTATTGGATCTAGATAAAAATTTAAACTCGTAAAATTAGACCAATGTTATTGATTTTAATGATTTTATAGATTTTATACAAATCATATATGATTTTATTAATTTTGAGTTTTTAATTTGATTTTATATGTAAATATATACTAACTAATAAAATTATATAATTTTATGAGTTAATTAATAATATCGATGACCATGGTAACGACTGTATTGTTTTTCTTGTAAAAAAAAGTGATTTTATTGTACCAGAAACACTATTAATTGGAATGATGCCGTGGTGAAATGGGCCAAAGGGCAATTTCTTTTTAGAAAAATATTTATGCTTTCTCATCTAATCCAGTAGTATTTATTCGATCATTCTCTCTCATATATTTTTATTTTTATTTTTATATGATTTCTTGCTAATTTTAAATTTTATATAGGTTGTTTTGGTTCTTTTTATTTACAGCTATTTGCTGAGTTTTCTTTTACTAATTTTTTATATTGATATTTTCTCTTAATTTTATTCTCCAATATTAAACTTTTTAGAAGCTGAGTTTCTTGATTCAAGTTGAATTTAGGATTTAATAAGTTGCGAGTTGAACATATTAGCTTGATCTAACAAAGTTTGCCTGGGTTTGGATGGTTTTTCCTTTTTATAAGTTTATATTTTTTTAGTTTTATCCTTCAATATTTATATCATCAATGACCAGGTTCTATTTTTATACCAGCTTTTTATATGATTCTCTATGAATTTTCAAAATGATTTGGGTTGTATAAGGTCTTTTTATTTGGTATTTTTTGTTCGATTTATTTTGAAAAAAAATATCTTCCTTTATAACTATATAAGTTGTGAAATCACACACACATATATTCTCGCAGCTCTCTTTAATTTCCTTTTTAATTATTTTATTCGCTCCTGTCGCTTTGATCATGGATTTAACAGGTTGTCTCAAGGTGACTCATTTTTTTAAGGTCTTTTTATTTAAAAAATTATATTATGTATGTTTTGTACGTATACATTTGATTATTTTAGAATCAAGCTTCATGATGTTAGCTTTTAATCTCAACATCAACTCGAACATGAGACTTGAAGCTATAATATGTTACCATTTTATGATCATTATAGCAATGGGGTGCTAATACAGTATTCAATCATAATAAATAAAAAAAAAAAACATTCTTTTTACTCCTTTTATCTTAGCAATATTTTTTTTTTCACTTTGATCGTCGGCTAAAAACCAAGGAAAAACTTGATATTTTTGGTATTATTTCGATAGCTATATCCATGAGTAAAATAAAAACAGTAATTTGAATAGCCATGCATCTCATACCTTGGATAATTAAATCCTTTTTTTCCAGCATAGTTGTAAAACCTCGTTTAGGAATTTATCATAATTTTTATATTTTTAAACGATTAAAATGATATTGTTTTTTATTTTATTTTTTTATGATAAACCCAACAAGTTAAGGGTTCAATATTAACTTGATTAAGTCTTGGTTAATAGTTCATCCCATAATTTCTAATTGGATCAACCGAGTTTTTATCTGTTTTTTCCCTCGTCATAGAATAATCTATTCCTAAATCCTTATTGATTGAATATTGGATCCACCATTTGGTGAATCTAGTTTCACAATATATGCATGTGGAGAAGTAAAAGGTCATACATGGTAGTATTAGAGTAGTTTATAATGAATCTTTTTAATGCAAGATTATAAAAACCATATAGGTGAAAAACCTCATAAGTCTATCATTCATAGAATGATTTACTCGAGATGCAAAACACATACACATAAAGCCCACGTGCATCTAGATTTGGGCATAAACAGAAACATGTTCAAGTGTAATCTAAGATGCGAATTGCATTTAATTTACCAACACATTTTTTTTAAAAAAAGAAAAAAAATAGTATAAACTATTATTGCAAATTCATAAGAATTAAATTGGTGCTAACCTTTCCTTTACTTACATAAACGAGATAAATTTTAGCTTGGTTGAGTTTGGTCTGGAAAAGAAAAAAATCCATCATAGTTTCAAAATATAATTTCAAATCGACTCGATATGAGAAATTTCAAGGTCAAGTCAGGTGGGTTCAATTTTTTTAAAAATATGAAAACGATGTCGTTTTATTTTTTAAAAATCAAAGATTTTTGACTGGATCAGATGAAGAAAAAAACAATTAAAAGTTAACCATGCGGGTATCGAACAGGCCGTCTTAGCTCAGCTGGTAGAGCGCATGGCTTTTAACCATGTGGTCGTGGGTTCGATTCCCACAGACGGCGACGTTTTAGTTTTTTATATTTATTTTTTATATCACCTAAATCTAATCCAATCTGCCAAAACCCAGAACCCCGAAGAAAGCAGCAAAAATGTTGCAGAGCAGCTTCTCCAGCATTCTCCCTTATTCTCTGCCACACACTCCTCTCTCTTCTAATAAACTCCCCATCTCCCCTTCACTTTCAATCAAACACTACCGGCGGCGGTGGCAGCAGCCCAATAAACAGCAGCAGTTGGTGGTGTTGTGTGCCAGCAGCTATGAGGTGGGCGGGGGTTATTCAGACAAGGAGCCAAGCGTACAAGAAGAAAACAAAGGTAGAAGAACCCAGCGAGAATGGGACGAGAAACCAGACCCTTTTCAACATGAAGTTATTATTAAAGGCGGTGAACAGGTCATCTCTGTCCTCCAAGAGATGATCACCCTCGTAAGTTCCTCTCCCCTTTTCTTCCGTTTTGTTTTGGTTCATTGGAAGGTCCGTTGAATCTTGAGCTACACAATGAGCTAACCATCCTTTATTACAGAATAAAATCTTGGGTATTTGAACATATATGGAAACAACAAGACGTTCCTGTCTAACGTCTAATACAGTGCTTTGAATTGTCAAGCATTTGACTGATAAAGCTAGTGGCAATCAGGCTATGTGTTTAGGGTTTTTTAGTTGTTCTTTTTTGAAAATGTCGAGATGTTTTGTCTTGTGCTCTTAGCTTGATTGTTGATGAAATTTAGAGTCTACGCACTGATGGTTGAAATGTATGTATGGGGTTACAGTTGGAAGACCTGAACATGGATGACGCTTCTGAGAAGGTGGCTGTCGAGTTGGTTGCACATGGAGTGATAGGGAAAAGAGTTGATGAGATGGAAGCGGGGTTTATGATGGCCCTAGATTATATGATTCAACTTGCAGAAAAGGACCAAGATGGAATGGTAATAGTGTAACATTAACTTTGGACCTTTTGGTTTTCATGGATCATGTTTTGTTTATGTTTGCTTTATGATTTATTTTGGAGCAATTTGTTTGAGTCATTCGAGCACTGTAGGTTCTAAATGATTTTAAGGTACTGAATCTGCAAACGAGATAATGTTAAGAATTTTATGCAATTTCTTAAGGAATTGCAATGGACATCCTAGATGTAGGCAGCACGAAACAGGAATAAAAATTGTTTCTCTAATGAATTGCATTTCGTTTAGTTTTGATGATGCTTGTTAATTGGTAAAAGTGGCACTTCATCCAAAAATCTTAAACCCTCTTTTTACTGAGAATCTTGTGGAAGCGCTGGTTTCCTGGTTATGTTGTTCCAGTTTATTCTTAGGTTTTATGCCTTCCCGAGTGAATCACATTGACTTGATCGCTCTGATAGAATGGAGACTCGACAATGTATTGAACTTATTGTTTATAATGATAGGAGGTAACTGACCCTAGGACTAATTCGTACCAATATTCTGAGTGAAACTCAGACCCTAAGCAGTCTAATATAGCAGTCTCCTGTGTCATTATTTTTGTCTGTAATTAGTATGGATGATTTTAAATACTTTCACCATGTTGTTTTTGGTCTACTGCTGAGGTTTCTAATAATTGCTTCTCTTCATGGCATATTTTGTTCGTTAGCAGCTAACTAGGAGCTTTTCTTTTCCTCTAGCAAATCGAGGAATACTTTTTATCATGCTTTTTGTTGCTTGAATAAATTTTCTCTGAATGTAGTGATGACTATGAAATTCCAAAATGGAGTCTTAACAGATTGATAATGGATTTTGTTCAGCGCAAGTCACTGCTGGAAGTCATCAAGGAAACTGTATTGTCCCATCTTACAAAAAAATGCCCCCCGCATGTAAGGATGCCACCTAAATGCATGTATAATTCTTGTTCTAGTTAAAAGGGAGTTCTTTGTTACCGAGCAATGAAGTTCTGAATTCTCTCCTTCAGGTTCAAGTGATTGGCTTGCTTTGTAGAACTCCACGGAAAGAAAGCAGACATGAATTGTTACGTAGAGTTGCTGCTGGCGGTGGTGTCTTTGAAGGTGATAAAGGCACCAAAGTGCATATTCCGGGGGCGAATCTTAATGAAATAGCCAATCAGGCTGATGATATACTTGAGGTAGTTACAGTAGTTACTGAAAATCCTGCCTGCCATTATCTTTTTTATTCCCGTTGACATATACAGAGTCTTTCAAATGCATGTGTCGAAGTTCTTTTGTCCTGTAACTGTGGTTCTTTCATGCCTGATCTTTTAAAAATACGTATGAATTAATATCGTGAAAATGCCTTGGAATGTGTACCATTGGTGTAGAATTGTTGTCACCAACCCTAAGCCCTTGGAGCAACAATGTGTTGACATGTAGCTCAACAAGAATATACCTTTATCAAGCTACTTCCAGGGAACTTCCATATCGATTCTGTTCCTTTTGTGGGTTTTCATTAAATTTGATGACATTTTTATAGTATTTGGCACCAGATCTTGGGATTTAAATTTCTATATTTGTCTGCAAGTGATAACGGCAAATTATTAATAATCTAGAGGAAATTAAAGTTGATGTCCATTCCTTTTTCTTGTCCTGTAGAAGGTTTGCAAACTGCATCTCTCAATGGCTACATAGTTTTTCTTCCTAACTGTTCCAGAGCAACATTAGAATAGTGATTATGAAGCAGGCAGCTTGGTCTATAATTTTGTCTCTAGTTTCCTTTGGTCATTAAAATTACTCCTCCTCAGGTCTTAAGATACGTGGGATGCCTCCTTCAAGGTTAACTGAGAGTCTCAGCTCTCATCCCTGTATGCCTGTACTTTATTTTAGTGGTTTTGGCATATAGGATCTATGAAATAACACTCCCAAGGGAAAGTCAAATATAATGACTTTCTGGTTTGTAGTCCATTATATCATGCATACTCTAAAAGTTTTTTGTTTTCTTTTTATCTTCTCAAATCATGTTGTTAGAGTAACTTTTAAAGTTGTTGCTATTTAGTTTGCTGATCCTTCTTTCTGGTTGTTATGCACAATGATGGTTACTGTATTTTAACAAGGTGTTAAGTTGGTCGAGCTGAACTGTTCTCTTTAAAGCATCAAATCTTTTGAACACCTCTGTCTCAATTTTGAAACAAATGTTGGCTGAGTCAATTGTTCAGAGTGGCCATTTTTCGGCTCTTGAGTTTTTTTGTTTGTTCATCTTTTTTATCTTTTTTCTGAAAGGAATTTTTTTACCTTAACTAATCATTGTTCACCGGTCCATATTTTTTCAGACAATGGAAACCCGGCCAGTTGTCCCAGATCGAAAACTACTTGCAAGGCTAGTTTTAATCAGAGAGGAAGCCAGGGACATGATGGGAGGTGGGATACTGGATGAAAGAAATGACCGTGGTTTTAAGACGCTTCCTGAATCCGAGGTCAGTCTTTTGCATTTTTTATTTTCACACCTAATAACAGTGTTTCTGGCTGATTATGACTGGCCTTTTTTTGCTTGTCAAAATGATATATAATTACATTGAGTTCTTTCTACAGCTTGAAGAACTATATGGGAAAACATTATTGTGTGCTTGTCATCTCCATGAATGTGTACATGTCAATGCAGGTGAATTTCATAGCCAAACTGGTAGCTTTGAAACCAGGGAAAACTGTCCAGGAAATGATTAAAAATGTGATGTTAGGGAAAGATGAAGGTGCGGAAGATGCTCCCAGTGAGGAAGAGAACATTAACAGTGAAAGGATTTCAAGTGGAATTGCTGGAAGGGTGCGCCTGATTTACTTAATATGAACAATGTTTGAGCTATAAACATCTCTGTGCATGCATACATGTTCACATACAGTTATTGGCATCATATGATATCAACCTGTCTTTCCTTAATTTTTAGTTGAGCTCTATTAATCTGCTTGCATGATTTGCAGGGAAGCATAACAGGACGGAAACCACTTCCTGTGCGACCTGGCATGTTTCTTGAGACTGTCACCAAGGTACCTGTCCTTATAGATACAATGAGTTTTAAAGATTTTGTAGGAATGGATTATTTCGTAAATAACAGGACATGAAGAGAAGAAAAAAGAACGAACAAATGGTTTAAAGCACAATTAGAAAGTGGGCACTGTAAGAATGGGATTGCCTAGACAGGAAAATGGAGGACGAGCCTGTTCAGTTTCCGAAAACCATTTTCCATCTCATTTCCAGTAATCTTCTCCATTTTTAGTTTTCCTTTCTGAAAGGAACATTGGAAAATGTATTCATTTGTCAGAAAACAGAGAAGAATTTCTCCACTAAAAAAGATAAGAAACACATGAGATTATAACTATCTTTCATGAAAATTGAAACTATATTTTATAATAGCTATGCATCTTAATTTTTTGCATTTGTAATAATCTAACTATAAAATATTACGTTTATTTCATTCAAAATAAAAACTATCATAAAAAGTAACGTTATTTATTTACTAAAAAAAAAAGATTTTCAACTTTAACCAAATAAAAAAATGTCACAGAAAATAAATTTAATGTTTGGTACTGATAAAAGTGCTTGTATATATATATAAAATAATAATTTCATCATTTTTTTTTGGAAAACAATGAAAAGCTTATCAAGGTAAACTATGGAAAACGTGAAACCTGTATTTTCCAAAGTATAATTTGAAAAACTCTAGATGGAGAAATATTGCCACTGAACAGGAAAATCAAGTGTATTATTGAGTTTAAGAAACATCCATCTGCTGATATTTTTCATATTCTCTTGGTTAAAAAAGGGCTTTAGTCTGCCAGTTGCTGCTATGACCTGTGGAATTTCTGAAACAAAACTCAGTATGCTTTGGTGATACTGATGAATCTCTAACCTTGGACTTGTTAGGTCTTAGGCGGTGTATATTCAGGAAATATCTCTGGCATTACCGGACAACATCTAGAATGGGTAATTTCTCTTTTCCCTAGCACGGCTTAAGCCTTTTTATTTACACGTCTTTTTGTGGGTATTTTTTGTATATATATATGTATATAATTATTATTTTTTTCATTTCTAATTTACGTATAGAGAAGTAACATGAAGACAATATTTTGGTCATTTCAAATTAAGGAAAACCTGCCTGATGGAATATCAAATAGGTTTCATATTCGTGGATTAGTGCACTGGGTGTTTAAAGTTGATCCGCAATCAAAATTATTCTGCACTGGCTCTCCTACCGGCAAGGGTTTGTATTTTGCTTTTGGAAAATACAAACCCTTGCCGGTTCGCAGCCGTACTATTCTTCTCCCTACTGTTTCTCATTTTGTCTATTTATGCTGCATCCAGGTTCATCGAAAGACACTCCAAGTTCTCCAGGAAATAGCATACTAGTTTTTCTTATGCAGGGATGCTGATATTTATACACACAAAAAACTACATGCAAGGGTGGTGAATCAAACTGAGCTCATAATGGGCTGTTGGATGGACATTTAAATCGGTTGAACCTAGTGGATACTATTGCTCCCTCTGGCTCGAAATATCGTGAAGTTATGGATCACGTGAGAGGTTTAGTGATTGTTGAATAGAAAAAATCTGTACACAAGTACAGTTGATGAAGTAAAAAAAGCTAACAGCCAGTTGTGCATAGAAGTGTTGTTGCTGAACATTGGTGGCTGGCTTCTTTTGGAACTCATAGCTGAAGTGACAAATGAGATGTCCCAAATTCAGAGCATCAAACAAACAAAGGTCAGTCAATTAAAACCTCATAGATTTACCATCTGATGAATTTCCTGAAACACACATGAATTGGCTGAACTCATATGTAAGGATTTTTCGTTACTGAAGGAACCTTCCTCAATCATGATTATAAACTAATCAGATCTTCAATGATTAAACAAATTAAAGCCATACGTAGCAATAATCATACTTTTATCACATACCGAATCAGCTGAACAATGATGACGATTCTAATTCCAGTTTGACAGATAATAGTGGAATGGCATGTGGGGAATGGACCTACACGATATGCCAATGTGTTATACAGGGATCCATGTAGACCTTTGTAATGATTTGAATGCTGTGAGGAGTAGAAGCAAACACAGCAAGGATTGCTACATATTCCTCCAATTATTTCCCCACCTTTTCCCCACAAGCAACCCTCCCATCTCATCTCATCTCATCTCATCTCATTCCTTGGGCTTGGTTTTGCCTTTTTGGTAAAGCAAATTTGTGTGTGCAAGGCGTAAAAGCTGAAACTCCCGCAGGCAAGGATTTGGCACCACTGTGTATCGGCATCACTTCGCCCTTTCTAGCTCGCCCCACATTGCCCCACCTGAGGGGTCTCCCTGCTTCTATGTATCTTCTTGGTGTTCTCCATCACCTCTCCTTTCATAGACTATAGACGAAAAGTAGAAGGGTTGAAATAGCCACGTGAGCCGTCCTTTTCACACCCTCCTTGTCAAATTCGGTTAGGGATAGTTATTAAATTATTGGATCAATTTGCTTATTAGTTGGATTAATCTATTTTAATATTATTTTAAACAATCCTATCTGTTCTTAAAAAAAAATCACTGTAATTTTACCCCCATTAGATTTGGATTGAGCTTGATAAACTTAACCTTGCCGGGTTTGGCTGAGTAAATGTTTTCTTTGACTCAATTCAAAACATGGCCCGGATTAAACTCTTAGCAGGTCGGATGGGATTTATCAACAATACTTTTAATATGGGGCAAATTACTAGCTGACAAATTACTAGCTGACAACCATAAGTGATGTGATTTGATGGTACTACACTCATTAATTTTCAAGGGTGTAGTTGTTTTTATTAAAAGTATACGAGAGGTTAGAAACTCAGATTTCAAGCAAACTTTTTCTTGTATTTTTTATTACTGGTGGCTAAATTAAGATTATAACTTCCAATGCTATACATTTTAGCATAGATTACAAAGAAAATTCAAGGTTCAAAATCGTATTTGGATTGATTTTCTAGCTGAATCGAAAAAGATATTAACTCTGTCAAAATTGATTGACAACGTCAGATTTTTAATATCATGTTTGACCGGACCAAACTTATTGAAGTGCCTTATTTGGTAGAGTATAAATATATTAAAATTATTTTTAATATCATCATATCAAAATAATTTTAAAAATATATAAAAAAAATCAAAATATAAAAATTTTATTTTTTTTTAAAAAATACTTTAAAAAACCTATTACAGGATCTATTTTTCAGGTGAATCCTCGAGTTAGATTTGCAATTATGAAATATTACTTTTTTTTTTTTTTAAGAGCATCTTCTCGAGAAACTCGTGAAGGGGTAATTAATGCCAAGGTGTTGGAGATGGGCATAATTAATCCTACCAATAAATAACCCCATCTGACTTCTGAATTCAGATTTATGCTGCCATAATTAACGGCATCTAACTATCAAGGGGTAATTAAGTATGAGAAAGGGGGTCATAAGACGACCACCACCACCACCGCACCGCCACCACCTTCTAATCTTTATCATAAACACCTCCCTTTTAGCTCCCATTTCTCTCCTTTATCCCTCTCCGGTCCCTCCATCACATGCCCCCTTCTCTCCTTGACAGTGTTGTTTAGGTGGAGAGACTAAATCGTAAGATAAAAATATTTCCCCTGTAAAGTCTCTTTTATTGTCCCCCGGTCTCAGTTTAACTTTAAGCATCGTATCAGTTTTATTTTTAAAATAACTTTTATATTATTTTTTTTTAAATAATTTCATCCTTATACTAATTTAAGATGGATGGGTCAAAGAAGTCAAGAAAAATAAGCATTTATTAGCCCAGCTAGAGTGTTAGAACCTGTTTGGCACAGCAACAACTTGCTTTTCAGTTTTTATTTAGTTTAAAAGAGCATGGTATTGATGTTTTATATGTATGTATGTATAATTATGATATGTTGGTATTAATAATAATAAAAAAATACATTTAAAAATATCACGTACTAATAAACGAGGGATAATTTCAAGAGTTTTGAACCTCAACGTTCGAATTGATAAATTGCATAGGAAACCTCAACACGACCGTTCTGTTGTGTAGTGTTATCAACTCGAATACTTTTAAAAAAGCAAGCAATCTTTTCCGATGGTGGGGCTTCCAATTTTGAAAATTACCATACCATCCTCTCATGTCCCAAATGACCTTATTATCCATCGACACCTACCTATATTTATTTTATCGGATCAATTAACAAGTCATCTCCATTTGAAGAACTAGAAATTTGAAACAAGATCCATTGGGAAACGAGAGCGAACCTCTTCTCTGCACAAATTTATCCACAACATGCTAAATTAAAGTATTTTTCTTTATTATTATCTTGTGTTTTTCTTCATTAAATTTTTATATAGATTTGATCCTCATTTTTATTGTATTTAAATAATTTATATTTTTTAATTTTATTATATTTCAAATTTGATTTCTATTGTTTTGATTGTATTTATTATATCTGAAATAATTTATAAAATATATTTTTTTAAATTTTATTATCTTTATTTTTTTTCTTTCAAATTTGATTTCTATTCTTTTGATTGTACTTATTATATCTGAAATAATTTATAAAATGTATTTTTTAAAATTTTATTATCTTTATTTTTTTTCTTTCAAATTTGATCTCTATTATTTTACTTGTTATTTATTTATTTTAAATAAATTTAAAAATTATATATTTTTTTTAAAATCTCATCCTCCTCTAACTTTCTATTTGCTAGATCCAATTCTCATTCTCTTAATAAACTTGAAAAAAAAAATATTAGAAAAATATTTTCCAAACACAACCAAACAGTGAAATTTGTTCTTCAACTTATTTTTAATAAGACCATCAAACTTATATAAAAAATTACTATTTTCAACCAATTATATATATATATATATATATTGCTTAGAAGGAACGAAGGAGACTGTTTTCAAAATTCAAATGGAAAAAAGTTCTGGTAAACGACACCGAAGAGGTCCCATGGGCAAGTGGAAGAGGGAGTAACTAGCAAACAAGGACATATCAGTCATAATTTGAATTACTCTGACAGCTACTACTTCACTCTCTCCTCCCCCTTCTCCTCCTCAAGAAAGAGAAGAAAACGTACTTCCTTTCTTTTTTACGTAGCAATCTTGAGGTTTGTTTGAATTCTGAAGCAGAGAATGTCAGGTTACGTCGGGATTCTTGTATCGGATCCATGGCTGCAAAACCAGTTCACCCAAGTCGAGCTTCGCAGCTTAAAAACACATGTATGGTTATATTTTTTTTTTATATATGTTTGGATCAAATCTTGTAATCTTTGATCTGATTAATGTTTAATATTTGAAGTTCATGAGCATGAGGAGGGAAAGTGGGAAGCTGACACTAAGGGACTTGGCTTCTAGGATGTCGAGGTTGAAAGTAGTTGGAGAGAATCTGACAGAGGAAGACAGAGCTTCTTGTATTCAAGATTTGTATCAGAATCTCGACGAAGAGGTTGACTTCGAGTTATTTCTCAAGGTTTGTCTGTTCATTTCCATTTCTACTTCCTCTATACGTGTCTTGGCTGAGATTAGAGAGTGAGAGACAGAGATAAGATGATCTTTTTTGCAGGTTTATTTGAAACTGCATGCCCATGCAAGTACAAGAACAGGGAGTGTTGCGAAGAACTCGTCGGCATTCCTTAAAGCAGCCACCACTACGTTGCTTCACACCATCAGTGAATCGGAGAAGGCATCCTATGTTGCCCATATCAATAATTATCTTGGAGAAGATGATTTCTTGAAGAAATACCTCCCTATTGATCCTTCAACTAATGATCTCTTCGAGATTGCCAAAGATGGAGTGCTGCTTTGGTAACTTTCTTTTCTTTTTCCTTTATTTTTTTTTTATAAATTGTGGTTCAAAACTAATATAAAATCGTTATTGAGACCTCATCTAATTTTGGATTGAGATTTCTTGACACCTTATTGTAACCGATCAGGAGTTTTTGAATCTCACCAATTCTATTCTATCTGATTAAATCAACAAAATTAAGCACGGGGTGTATACAATTTTTTTTTTTTTTTGGACTGAGATGGTTCCTTGACTGGTGCTCAGTTAAAGACTTTGAAACATTCTTGTTTTTGTTGCAGTAAGCTTATCAATGTAGCAGTAGCTGGTACAATTGATGAAAGAGCTATCAATACCAAGAGGATACTCAATCCCTGGGAAAGGAATGAAAACCATACACTCTGCCTCAATTCTGCAAAGGCAATTGGATGTACAGTGGTGAATATAGGCACCCAAGACTTTATTGAAGGAAGGGTATGTGCCAATTCCACATTTTGATTCAGCAATTTCACTTATTTACCTGGATCCTCTTGATTTCAATCAGTTAATCTTATGGCTTTTTAATAGATGATAATAGTCTCTTCTTTGGTTTCAATTTCATCAGCGCCATCTTGTGCTCGGGTTGATTTCTCAAATCATTAAAGTAAGATTCTTAAGCTTCTTCCCTGAATTTAATTTAATGTTTTTTTACTGATGATGCATTCCTGATCATCAAGTTTGAAACTATATGAACACAATTTGAACTATAGGTGCATGTAGTGATGCAAGTATCCAACTTCAGCTCTTTTATCATAAATAAAGTGATGCATGGTCTTACACCTCTTTAGACATTGTTTAACTCTTCTCAATGGTGTTGCTATTTTTTTAGATACAACTCTTGGCAGACCTAAACTTGAAGAAAACACCTCAGTTGCTTGAATTAGTTGGTGACAGTAAGGTATATAGTCATTTTTAGAAATTGTATTTTCATCTATTATCGGTTTAAATTGTATGACATATGCTCCTTTTGAAAAACAGGATGTAGAAGAGTTGATGAGTCTACCACCAGAGAAGATCTTACTCAGGTGGATGAACTTCCTGCTGAATAAAGCAGGATACAAGAAAATAGTCACAAATTTTTCCTCTGATGTGAAGGTAAAGAGATTAGTTTTATATTGTGATAGTGGAAAACTTCTGTGAGCGCTAATAATAGTCACAAATTAGTAAGATTAACCTACTGTATTTTAGTTCTATTCTGCCTTCATTTCTGTGGTATCTTTAAGGTACTACATTTTGAGTATGTTCATGAAAAGAGAAGTTGTCCAGATGATACGCCATGCATTTCTTAGAAAGATTGCATGTTAGAACTTCACGTGCGTTCTATCAGTATATTATTTGAGTTGAAGTTGAAATGGTTTTCATTTTATTCATGGTTGAATCTAAAGGAGGCGAAGTTACTGTGTAACAGGTGAAGTTCTTCATCAGAAAATTCTGATGCTTTGCAAAGCATCTTCGTTTTTCCTGAATTTGCAGCTACTGTTATTCTAGGATTCATGTGATTGTATTCTGACTTATCTCTCTTTGCTGATGCTAATATAGATGGCCAGTAGGTCTCTTCCTTAATTTGGGATACAATTGTAGAATGGCATAAATAATTAACCCAGAGGCGTATGCAATTATCCTGATACTTGACCATTGATATGGTTTCTGTAGGATGCAGAGGCTTATGCTCACCTTCTCAACGTTCTAGCACCTGAATATAGTAATCCATCTACATTGACAGTAAAAGATACATTCACAAGGGCAAAGCTAGTTCTTGAACATGCAGACAGGATGGGTTGCAAGAGATACTTAACTGCAAAGGACATTGTTGAAGGTTCCCCAAATCTTAATCTTGCCTTTGTTGCTCATATTTTCCAACACAGGTGAGAATATATGAATTTCATTTAAAATGGTTGTAATTCACCATCAGAAACCTGGGTTGTTTTTGTTATTGTTTATCACTTGTAAGGAGCCAAAGAATCATACTCTAATTACTGTCTCTTTCCTGAAGGAATGGGCTGTCAACACAGACAAAACAAATTTCGTTTCTTGAAACTTTACCAGACGACGCTCAAATCTCTAGAGAAGAAAGAGCATTTCGCTTCTGGATGAATAGTCTTGGGAATTCAACCTACATTGACAATGTGTTTGAAGATCTCAGAAATGGGTCAGTATTAGCCTAATATTTATTCAATCACAAGTATCATGGCCAGGCTCCTCTTCCTAACCTTTTGACTCAAATTAGGTTATATTTTTTTCAACATTCCTGGATTCTGGCTTAGTAATATTCTTGGTTTCTTATCAGAAGTTCTTGGTCAAATAGTAAGTTCCCAATATTTCTGCAACACATCAACCAGAAGCTGAAGTGAACTACATGTTTCCCTGCAGGTGGCTACTTCTAGAGACCCTTGACAAGGTTTCACCAGGGATTGTTAACTGGAAAGTTGCAAATAAACCTCCTATCAAATTGCCATTCAGAAAAGTAGAAAACTGTAATCAAGTTGTAAAAATAGGAAAACAGTTAAAATTCTCCCTGGTTAACATAGCTGGAAATGACATCGTGCAAGGAAATAAGAAGTTAATATTGGGTTCGTACTCTATTCAACGCTACCCTCCATTTTTGTTCTGAATCTATGTGTGCTCGGCCAAGTTTAAGTACATGCTAATGCTTGAAATCCTCTTTAGCTTATCTGTGGCAGCTGATGAGATACAACATTCTCCAACTTCTAAAGAACTTGAGATTCCATTCCCATGGAAAGGAAATCACAGATGCAGACATTTTACGATGGGCCAACACCAAAGTCAGCAGCTCAGGAACCCAAAGTCGCATGAATAGTTTTAAGGTGTGATTCTATAGCTGATTTCATTGCATATAAGATACATTTTGAATTACTACTTTTCAAGGCTCAACTAGGCCTGCTAGGTTGTGTTGATCACTGTAGTACATCACATGTTAGTTTGGCTGTGAAGCCTCATGCACATACGAAACATTGGATGTTGTTATGTTACAACCATTGTACTTGAAAGTCGGCCTGCTTCGAATAGGCAACCACAAAGAATGGCAAGTGCTACGAACTTTCACCTTCTTAATCTCTTTCGAGGCAGTGGCGAACGCACCCATCTGGCCTGAAACCAAGGAACCTGCTTTAGATCGCTTCATTTGGAAGCAATTTTCCTACATCTTTTTTGTTCTCTCCCCCTAGTTAACAAAGTCCTGAATATAGTACGGATCCATTTTTCTTATTGCTGCGTGTATTGAGCATGTTACTTTTGTCCATGCAATGAGTAGACCTGTTTCTGTTTTAAGTGTGTGTAACTGGCATCTTCTTTAACAAGATTGTGCCGTAGACATCCTAGCTGATAATCTACTTGCAAGATTGTGCCCTAGGGAATTATAGCTGCAGCACATAACAGATAATTTACTTGCAAGATCCAACACTGGATTATATAAGGATGCAATAAAAACATCTTTGTCTTGGATGTTACAAACTTTCCCTATCTTAAACTCTTCAGGATAAAAGTCTGTCAGATGGCATCTTCTTCCTTGAGTTGCTGAGCGCTGTTCAGCCTAGAGCAGTAAACTGGAGTCTGGTAACGAAAGGAGTAGCTGGTAAGCTTTCTTCTATTTGTATGTTGCTGAAGTTTTTCAAATGACCTTTACTCCTCTTCCCTCTCACTTCACTGTTTTAATTTCTTTGAAATACATTTTAGGATGTGATTATATTCAAATAATATTCTTTGTATTTTGTTTCCACAAAAATTTGGGAGCGATGCAGATGACGAGAAAAAGATGAATGCCACTTACATCATCAGTATTGCAAGGAAGCTAGGATGTTCCATATTTTTACTTCCCGAAGATCTAACTGAGGTAATTTCCTTCTTATAGGCAGAAGAACTGTTGCAACTGGAAACTTCATTTGCCCTTGGAACTCGTATTTTGTTTCAGAAAAGCACATATATCAAGTTTGCCCTTTTTCTTTTTCAGGTGAATCAGAAGATGATTCTTACGTTGACAGCAAGCATTATGTATTGGTATTTGAAACAGCCTGTTGATCAAGATAAACCATCTGGAACCTCTGATAGTGAGACCATCTCAAATTCAACGTTGGATGATTCTGCCTCCGAATCATCAATAGAAGAGAATGGGAACCTATGAGCAGGCAGCAAATATATTCAAAACTTATACATTCCTGCTGATCTTTTCTCATCCTTTTGTGTATTTGGTTGCAAAGATCTTTGTATGGCATTCATAGGAACTGGAACCATTTAAAAGGGCAATTTTTCTGAGCTGAGAAAGCAACTCCACTTTCGTGACTGTAAAACCTCTCAGTTGTTTTCATGCTTTCTAGCCTCTACACTTCTTCTAATCATGTTTCTGGGCATGGAAGAGAAGCTGTGAGCTCAGGATTCCAAGCCGACCCACCTTTCTACTCTTGGCGAACATAATCTTCTTCAACAACTACGTTTGCTTTTTTAATCCGACTTAGTTTCCTAACCATTTGGACCCTACATGTTTGGTTGTTTGGTGAGATTTCAAGTGAACTTGTTAAACACAAACACCATTTCAAAAAATCATCTCAACATGAAATCATAAGCCATTAGTGAATTGAAGTTTTTTATGAGAGTTTTTATAGATTAGATCAACAAGATTAAGTTAAAGAAAAAATAGGAGAAGTAAATCATCAAGTCAATAACTTTCAAATTAGTTTCGTTGTCATGTTGTTCTAGTTTTCTCCTTTGCAAAATCATCTTTCAATCCCCTCAAAGTATCCTCCATGCATCTAACAAGTGTTCGAGTCAAAACACACTTTGGAAAAAAAAAACACTGAAACATTTTGGATTAAAAAGAGAATTTATATAAAAATATTAAAAACCATTAATTAACCCACCATTTTCTTTAAACACGACAAATTTATTAATTAGGATTGGATGGTTTTAGATCATATCATTGAGTTCAGATTTCAAGTTGGTTTAACTCGGATCCAAGCCCATCAAATATTCGAAATACTTGTATATATTTGATTTTTTCTTTCTTTAGTTTTTTATTTCCATCTTTTTCATTAGCCTTTTGTCATCTAGAAATTAACTACCATAGGGCAAATTTCTTTCGCGTGTATTTTTTTTTTTTAAATGAGAATGATTTAAGGTTTTGAACTTGGGTGTCGTAATTACGTTATTGTTTGGTGGTATAATTGAGATTATTTTTAAAAATATTTTTTTATTTAAAAATATATCAAAAAATATTTTTTATTGTTTGTTGGTATAATTGAGATTATTTTTAAAAATATTTTTATTTAAAAATATATCAAAAAATATTTTTTTTATTTTATAAAACTTATTTTTAAAATCAACACATGAAAATAATCTAAAAACACAAAATAAAATAATTTTTAATAAATAATATTAATAAATTTTTTTTAAAAAAATATTTTTAAAACAAAACACTGCACGTTTAAAATTGCCCTCTATGTATGCTCATGGAATGGAAACGTTGCCCTCCTGCAATAAATCTCTCCCTTTTGTAAAAGAGATCCTTGGAAATTAATAACTCTTGATGGCTACACCCAATAATTGGTTTGTATAATCGAGGCTTCATAAAATTGGATTAAGTTTTAAATATATTTTGATTTTTGAGAAAAAAATATTAAACCCAATTTTGACCCATAACCCAACCCTAGATGCAAGTCACAAGGTGGGCGAATCAACACAAGTTGACCCGTTCTGACAAAGTAAAAAAAAAAAAAAAAAACCTAAATCAAGTTTTGAGAGCAAGTCAAGCTAAATTAACGCATAATAATTTATTTTTTAAGTCCTTGACTAGGTTTAATAACTTAATTTTAGATATAAAACTTTCAAGGAAAGTTCATTGAACTTTAAAAAAAACATCAGAGATATGATGAAGTTATATATTTGTTGTTTCAACAGTGATGATAGTCAAGGAAATATGATATGATTTTTTATAATATGATAAGATTTTTCTATAAATATACACGAGTATTTAGATCATGATTTAAAAAAAAACTAATTTACTAAATTAATAACCTCAACTTAGATTTAAAGTTTAAATAATATTATATTTATAGAGGTTAGCTGTATTTACTAAAAAGTAACGCCACAGAGCACAAGTTCTTATGACAAAATTGGCCTATTCTCAAGGCCCTGGTGATACACATAATTAGAGCATATTTAATAATTATCATAACATTCAAGGACAAATTCTCGAGATTAAGAGACTAAGTAATGACTTAAAAATAAACATTAATACAGCAGAAAAGCATTGTGATCAATCCACTACACTGCCTCAGCTAATGAGAAACAGCTAAAAAAGGAGAGCTAAAAACATGGTGTAAGAGAGCTTAGAAGGGAGTACCGATTTCACTTCTTGTTTCATTAGGGCTGTACAACGCAGACCTGTTTCTTGGTCTGTTCTCTTCCAACTGCTTCACAACTTCATCCATGGTTGGTCGAACTGACGCCACCGGGGCGCAGCACCCCATTGCAAGTTTCAATGCCTGTACCAACCCTTCTTCCATTGGACTCCTTACCCCTTTCAAAACCTCCAAATCAAAAACCTCCATTGTTGTTTCCTCTAAGACTGCAACTTTAACTATCGAAGGCAGGTCCACGAAATCGTTGTTTCTTCCATTTTTTCCAGGTTTCTTGCCTATCAAAATCTCCAGCAAAAGGATTCCAAATGCATAAACATCTGTCCTAGAATTGCATTTCTTCATCCTTTGAAGCTCTGGTGCCTTATAGCCATCAGTTTTTGCAAGTGCCACGATTTCATCCGCTACTGTTGGGATCATTAGCTTGTCAAGTCCAAACTCGGTAAGCCTGGCAACAAAAAATTCATCCACGAGCACATTTTTGGACCTGACATTTCCATGGGTAATCGGTGTCTCAAGACCTGTATGAAGGTATGCTAGTCCTCTAGCTATAGCCAATGCAATCTTGTGCCTTCTAGCCCAGTTCAGCATTGGTTTTCCTGCCTTGCTCTCTGCAATTAACCAGATGCATAAATCAAAGAGTAATGGATCTGTATTTCCTAATATTCAAACAGCACTAAACATGTCCAATCATGCACAATGGAATGCATTTTCCTGCTCTAGTCTCTACAACTATCTATTTTAAAAGGCCCCTTGGGAGATTTCAAAAATTTGATTACACACGGATCGTAGAAGATCCATCATTCCAATGTTGAGGGTGCTTCAAGGGGATGTGCATGAATTTTGTTTTTGATCGGTGTTGGCAAGAGCATCAAACCATGTAATAACTCGTCTTTTCTTGATTTAGTATTAATACAAATGGTAACATGGAGAAATGTCTGGGAAAAACCAGAATTTTGTGCTTGAACAAAATTGTCTTGCAATTCAAGGCCTTAAGAATTTAATAATGACAAAAGGCCTGAAGTCCTAATGAACTGTGTTTCTACTTTCTACCAGCCAAAAGAAGCCGTGCTTTCAACATGTGCATGGCAATGAAACATGGATATATAAAACGAAGAGGAAAGGCTGAAGATGCGCTTACCAAATAAGAGGTCGTGGAGTGTTCTATTCGGAAGATAGTCATAAATGAGTAGCTTCTCCCCTCTCTTCCCCTGATAGAAAGCTCTCAGAGGAATTAAACTGTCATGTCGAATCTTCCCCAATTGCTTTATCACTGGAAGACACGAACTTCGATCCTTGCAGCTCCCTTCCCTCATCAACCTCAAAGCAATCGTCCCCCCATCAGCAAGCTTCGCCTTATAAACAGTCCCATAACTTGTTTTCTCCATAACCTGCCCTGTCGCATTCAACACATCCTCCAACGTCAAATGCTCACCACCTTGAAACAAAATTAGTTTCCCTTCCCCTCCTACGCCACCTACACCACCAACTTCATCATCTTCGCATTCCTCCATGTCATCGTCGCTATCTTCCATTCCCTTCCTCCTTTTGTTTTGCATATAACCAATTAACAGCGAGGCCAAAACTACAACTCCAGTCATTAGTCCAATCACAATGCCAGCAATCGCACCCGGGCTCAATCCAGAACTTCCACTACAACTTCTTAAGGGTAGCCCACAGAGACTAGGATCGTTCCCTTCAAAAACTTCCACACCAAACTTGGATTCACCAAAAACAGGCAACACTCCACTAAAATTATTGTGCGAAAGATTCAGCTTTTCAAGTTTCAAACCAGTTAAAGTCTCAGGAATTGGACCGGAAAACATGTTACCAGAAAGATCAAGCTCGTTTATACCTTGAAAGCGAGTAACAAATTCAGGAAAACTCCCTGAAAACTTGTTGCTACCCAAATCAAGAAACTGCAAATTATTGCAAGTTGTGTTAGGCAATGCTGGTTCAGGAAGAGACCCGGCAAGTGCATTACCATGAAGCCTGAGTGAAACTAATCTATCACACAGGTTCCACACCGATGGAGCTAAAGCCCCACTAAACACATTGTCACTCAAATCAATATCTGAGAGTGAAGAGCTGTAACCAAGCTCGAGAGGGATGGTTCCACTCAGAGAATTAATGTTAAGATACAAACTTTGAAGCATAGAGAACCCACCAAGCTCTCTAGGAAGTGAACCAGTGAGATTAGCAGATGGTAGCTGTAGTGATAAAAGGTGCAAAGAGGGTTCTTTGTAGAGTGAAAGATTAGTCCATTGCGGTGCAGAAATGTCAATACAAGAGAGGGGAGAGCCATTAGAGAAGACCCATTTGAGGCCTCTCCATTGACATAAAGGCACAGAGGAGTTCCATGAAGAGAGCAAGAGGTTTTCAGTGTTACCTTGCAGTGAAGCTTTGATCTTTACAAGCAGAAGCTCGACATCTGTTGAAGCAGAAAGTGACAAAGACTGAGCGGGTGAAGCAGAGATGGTTATGCTAATTAAGGTGTAGAAAATGTAGAGAGAGTAAAGTTTCAAAACCGCCATGAATGAAGCAGAGAACAGACAAGGAACTGGAAGCAGAAAGGTAAGAGTGATGGTGTGGTTTTTGTGGAGTTCTATGAGAGAAGTGCTCTCTTTTTGGGAAAGCTGACACGGTGTTGACTATGAGTAACCTCTTTGTCTACTAATTCTACGGTCAAGATTTATTTCCTTATAAATATTACGTTGAGATCGATTTTCGAATTCGTTTTCCGTGCTTTACATAGTTTAGTTTTTTTTTAAAAAAAATAGAAAAAAAGTTATAAATTGTTTTTTTAAATATATAAACGATGTTTTAAAAAATCTCAAAACTGTAATCTAAGACAAAAATACAGGTACAATCGCCAAACAATATAAAGTTTAATTTAAAAATATGTTAAAAAACTATTTTTATAATTTATTTTTTATTTTTAATATTAATACATTAAAATCAATTAAAAAAATTGAAAAAATAATAGTTTTATACATTTGTTTTTGAATAAAAGACAATTTGAAAACCATTTTTAAAATAAATAAATAAATACAAAAGCTACTATCATGGCAAGCAGGAATGTGTACAGAATATATTTATTACCAACCGATGATATCATGAGAACAATCTGATGAACGAACGGTGGAGAGGCGACAGGAAAAAGGAGAAGGCTGAAAACAGCATGCTGTATGGATAAATTATTTTGTTTGCTCTTTCCCACGCTGTCTATCAATCTATCAATTCACTGCACGCTCTCTGCTTTTGATTTTGATTTTATTTATTTTTATTTATTTTTATTTTTTTTCCTTCTGAGGGTTGCATTCAATTGGAAAAACTAGGCTGGAACTACCAAGTATTGTCTAATGATGGTGTGGTGATAGTTTTAGGGGTTGGCTACCCTTAGTTTTTGTGCACCTTCGCTCATCACCCTTCATCTGTGTGATCTTTTTCCACCGATCATCATCGGTGGTGGGAGATGATGAGGCAGCTTGATTTTTTTATTTGAGATTATATTTTTTAAGAATAATTTTATTTAAATCACATCTGTTACTTGTTTAAGGGTATGAATTAAAAAAATAAAATAACATATACTTTTGTAACACAAGAACCTAGATTATTAGAAGAGTTATGAGTTGTGTATATATCGATCTAAAATGATATTTTTTTAATCAATCTAAATTGGTATCATTTTGTATTATAAAATTGAGTTTTTATAATATTACGAGTTGTCTGTTATATTAATCAGGTCAATATTTATTTTTTTATTTAAAATTTAATCTCGAAACAAGTTTTAAATTGAAAAATTATTAAGTTAAATCGTAAGGTTAGTGGTATTTAAGTGTCATTAATTCAGAATACTTATTTAAATACATAAATATAAATGTATTTAAATGTTAAAGAAAACTTATTTAAATATATTTTTAATTAAAAATCACATGAATAAGCTCGAACCTTGATACTGATGAGGCGCATGGTGGAGCTTTTTTGGCGGAGGCTCAGATGCTGGGGGACAGTGTGGAAAAGCAAAATGTGGAAGGAGGGAAAAAAGGTGAATCCATGTCCGGTCCAAAGCTGAGACGTGACGGTGGGCCCATGAAGCAACATGTTGGAAACCTTCTTCTTTTTTTTTTTTAACTTGCAAATAAAATAGTAACATGATGAAAAGCCCTGTTCATACAAGAGCTGATTGTTTATTCTCATGTTTTAAAGGTCTTTTTAAAAATATAATATATATTATTTTTTGAGAATTTTTTATTTATTTATTAATAAAAAACAAAAACAAAAACAAAATAAAAAACTAATCAACCCAACTCTTAATCATGTATATTCCTCTAGTGGGGTGGGTCTCGCTTAGAAAGTGATTATATCACTGAAATTTGGTAATTATTCTCTTTAATGACAGTCTTGATGCTTTGCAGGTGTATGAGGTAAAAAAAAGCAAGAGCAGCTTTGGTGTTCATATTTAATTTTTTAAATTATCCTGAGAAAATCTCCCTTCGACCTCATGATGTGCAAGACCTCCCATGTTAATGCTTTGCAGCTATGTATAAAATAAGAGGGAAAAGAGTTTTCATGGGAGTTTGAGTGGGGATGGTCCTTGGCTTTTTTGCCAAAAAATAATAATCATATTTTATATTCCATTTTGATACTATATTTTAAAGATATTTTTTTAATTTTGATTGTTTATTTTAAATTGATTTTTTTTTATTTTTTTAAGTTATTTTCATCTGATAATATTAAAAATAATTTTTAAAAACAACAACAATTATACTCTCAAAACATCACTATATTGGACATTAGATTCATTGATGGGTGACTAGTTTGGAATCCTATATTCCTGTTAGCTGAGTTTAATTAGGAGACCTTGGTAAAACTTTATGTTTAAAATTATTTCGAGCTTGTAAGGAAAAAATAATATTGAATGGAATCTAATATCTAGTAATAATATAAAAGTAAATCGCATATCAATTTCTATGATTTATTTTATTAAAAATTGAAAATTAATGTTAAAGCCTTTTTTTTAAAAAAGATATCATATAAAATAAAATGAGGTGAATTCTGTTTTTTTTTTCAAACATGTTAATTCCATAATTAATCAATTGAGTTCAATTAAAATACTATAATTAAATTCATAATATAATAGATAAAATGATTCCAAATAACATGTATCTTCATTTATCCAAGTTAATGTCTCATTTTGAATCGCAACTGAAATAAAAATGATCTAGTATAATATTTTTAATTTTAAACTATACTTTTCATTTCGAAAGAAAAATAAAATAATAATAAAAAAGCCAATTCATAGGTAGTCTTTTCAAGGACTTCAAAGAAGGAAGAGGGGGAATTTGGAAAGCAGTTAAATTATCATGAAATGATGCCTGGTTTTAGGTGGGATATGGTGGCATGTTTGTTGACATTTTACTATTTGAACTCACGCCGGTCCAGTGAAATCATTGGTCGCCCTGACCATGCCCTGTGATTGTCATCAATTCTCTTTATATGATGATAAATATCTGGGATTACTACAAACCAGTCCCTAAAGCATGAGTAGTTTCACAAATCAGTCCTCTAGTTTCATTAAAAAGATAGTTAGATTTCTTTTAAAATATGATACGTGATTTAACCTAGGCCCATTGAGTAGTTGAAATCAATTAGCGGTTCCTTAACATAATTTAAGGTATTGCGTTTCAAGAGTGTTTTTGAAGAAAAAAATGATTTTTTTTAATTTTTTAATTTAAATTATTTTTTTTGTACAATTTTTAGATTATTTTCATGTGCTAATATCAAAAATATTTAAAAAAAATAAAAAAATCATCTAGATATATTTTTAAACAAAAAAAACTTTAAAAAATAACTTCAACCACATTCTTATTCAGCCATCTAAGTACCACAACTTGTTTGTTAAAATCCTAGACAACTATTTCTAGAAAACAAATCATAGATTTGTGAAACCTTTTATGGGATGGGGTGTGTTTAATACTTGTTCTAAGAGATGATGACCTTTTGGCTTTTCGAAATTTAGTGGGTGATGAGGTTGCAAGATTCCATAGACCAGGATTTCTTCTCATCCACCAACCTGCAGACAGTTTTGCACAGAAAGACTACTGAAGCAGCACAAACAAGGATACGGATTTCCATGATGTGCATTTAAAGCACTATAAGTAATCATAAATAGCATTAATTAACAAGAGTTAACTTTCTCCTTGCATGTTCAGCATGCTGCCGGAAACATGCAATAATTAGCATTTTTCTGCTACTTTACAGCCTGCCGGAAAGTTGCTGAGCCAAGGATGATGATGATGAAACTCCCCCGGAATTCAGATGAAAAAGCACACCCCAGCGTGCCGGATGAAAAAAGAAAAAAACAATTAAGATTTTAGGAAATGGAATACAAGGATGCCATCGAGACCTTGTAAGAAATACAGGACCATAGTGAACTTACATCAATACCTTCCCTCTTCACGTGTTTAATTTGATGTACGGGCCAAGCTTTCCTCCGTACAAATTGATTTTATTAGCTCGATGCTTAGCTCGAAGCATCTGATAATATTTTTAAAAAAATTAAAATAATATTGTTTTGATAAAAAAAACATTAAATTAATTTACCAATTAATAAATCAGCAAAATGAATGTGTATCTGTTTAGATATATGCCTCGTAAAGAAACAAAACCTTAAAAGTTGACCCACGAGGTTTTTTTAACCCACACACCAGTACATGAGATTGTGGGATATTGCAGCTTTCATGTCTCACCCAGCCACCCTGTCCCTTCCATGCTCTTTATTTTTTATTAAAAAAAAAAATTACACTGCAGCAAACCTGCGATGCAAAAGCTGCCCCAAACATGCTTTTCATGTCTCACCCAGCCACCCTGTCCCTTCCATGCTCTTTGTTTCTTTTTTTATCCAATTTCTGTAGCTTAGGAACGGTTGAACCTAAACCTATAAATATCATCTATCAATCTAGATTATATTAAAATAATATATTTTTTTATTTTTTAAAAATTATTTTTTATATCAGCACATCAAAATGACATAAAAATATTAAAAAAATTTAATTTAAAATAAAAAATAAAATAAAAAATTTCAAATATTTTCATAAACACTCCCAAACTTGTAGTCTAATTTAATGATCGCGAGCCTAACACCATTTGTTTTATTGTTTATTAACTTGTATCAAATTTTATTATATAAATACTAAAAAAAATGTTTTATTTTTTCAATGTGGGATTTGAATTCTATTAGTATATACACTCCATGTTTACAAGAAGAAAGTTTTTAACTTAAAAAGATACAATAATATATTTTAAAAGTGAAATAAAACTCCTTTTGAAATATCTTTTAAATTTTATTATTTACAATATATTTATATAACCTGCAACCAAATGAATTGCAAAGCTTCGTCGTTTTATCCATTTCCTTCATCTTAGGCCGCACCTCGGCGACCCCCTCCCAGTTTACGTCTTCACAAAGACACAGGAGAGAGAGCCACGATCATGTGGATACGGATCCATCAAATTTCTTGCAAAGCGTTCTCTCATCTCGACCTTTTCCAAACGGGCACTAAACCGGCATGGCTACAAGCACTCAGTACACACAACATCGCTGGTGGTCACACCAGCTTGTTGCATTATCCAAAAGTAATCAAGAGCATCCCCTGCTCCACCGTGCATAGCCTGTAATGGGATTCTTCTTTTACCTTACCCTCTCAGATACATAAACTACCTTGGCCATGCCACCACACTTGGAGTACATAAAACATGAGCATCTTTCAAGACTCCAACACAGAAAATACATTCTAAAAAGATTACAAAACAAACTCATCACTGACCAATCCTGCTTTCACGACAAACCCTTGAAGTTGTTTCTACAATGTTGTGCCTTGCAAGTTTTAATGGACACGTGTTTTGTATTTTATGAAAACATTGCCATATCATATCTCAGAATGGGGGCAACATTGAATGTGGCAAAACAGAAAAAGGGTCCCTCAGCTCCTGTCTTTGGGTTAGGAGCCGTTGGACTAGATGTACGCAAGAGCAACTTAAATTAGGACAGAAATTGAAACCTTCGAACTTCTGAACCAAAGATAGTAACCTTAACCTTTTCCATGCTCTCATTAGGCTTAGGATCATTGAAAATCTCGATTAGGAAACCTGTTCAATCTGATTCATAACAACAGTTTAGCTTAGGAATAGATGTATGCAACCTAGCATAGGACTAGATGTATTCATTGAAACCCTGGCATACTAGATGTATGCAAGTGCAACTTCGCTTAGGACAGAAATTGAAACCCCAACTTCTGAACCAAAGATAGTAACCTTAATTTTTTCACTGCCCTCATTAGGCTTAGGATTGGTCATTGAAAATCTTGATTAGGAAACCTGATCAATCTAATTCATAACAACAGTAGTACAGCTTAATTTATAGTGTCCTGTTTCACTTGGATGCTGCATTTATCAACTCATCAAGCAAAACGGATTAACTATGCAGGGATGACGGGGATGACGAGTGGCAGTGCTTGTTGGTGTGGTAAGCAAAGATGCAGTCTTCATGACTAAGTCCATCAATGTGCTAAACGTAAAGAACACTTGAGGAGGGCAACTTTCCTTGGGAATTATATACCAAGGATTGACCTCCCATCCTTGCACACACAAGGTAACCAACTCCCTTGGTGTCACAGGTTTTGGGCTTTCATTTATAGTAACATCATTAACCAGAGGAAAACTCCCTCAGAAGTTGGAATTGGAAAAATTAAGAGTTTTAGATTGCCATCATGAGTCAGAGTATAAAAGGAACAGCCACAAGGCTCACGAGAAGAGAACTTGGTGACGGGTAGGAATGCACAGTGGATGTAAGAGACTCGATAAAAAATGACATACCAGTGTCACCGGTAGGACTGCACAGTGGATGTAAGAGACTCAATAAAAAATGACATACCAGTGTCACTTCTGCATAAATTGCAGCAGTGATTGAAACAGAAGGCAACCATGCAGGTAGAAATGTGCATCTATATCTATAGAATTTCTTCAATTTTTTTTAAAAAACTGCTTGGTTTAAGCCAAACCAGAACTGCACTGCTCAGGGGATTTTGAAGCCTATCTAGAAAACAAAAGGATTGAATCTACTTTAAACAAAAGAGCATCTTCGGTTGCATTTATATATAATATCTCTTCCTATTTTGACCGCATGACCAATTCTTGAGTGTCATGCTTCATGCATAGAAATTTGATGATTGGATCACTTACTCCTGCAACCTTCACTTGTACTTTTCCATTATTCTTCTTGCTTCTTCTTCAGGGTCCTCTAAGGTTGCACCACCACCTCCTTTCGGCCCTTGGTCTTTGTTCAAGGCAATGAATGTGAAGTATACGAGTCCCATTGTAGCCTGTTAATCAAGCAGAAAGCAATACTTAACAGTAAAAAATGAAAAGCATATAAAATTTCATTTCTTAACAAGGCTGACTGTTGATCAACGGATACTTTAAAGACATGCACATTCTCTGGGACTGGATGATTTGCTGGCATCCGGATCAAAAATCGGCAACAAAAACCAATATCTCTCCACAAAATATTCAAATTTACTCACACAGTCACATACAAACACATTCATGATTGTCCCTTGGCCCATAGATCCTAACAAGGCTAGAATTCTAGCTCTTCTAGAGTGATATCTCACAAATGGCTCGGACTCCAAAGAGGGCTTTCTTCGCCTAAAGGCCCAAAGCAAATCCCAAGGAACAATGAATCTTCATAGGGTCTTCTTTCTGTCAACCGAGCCGCTCTCCGAGATAATGCCTAGATCGTTAGGCCTTTTGTGTGAATCGGAACTTAATCGACAATGAATGTCGCTACCTACCTTAGGATAGTTAAAGTAGATTTCTGACTTGTCTCCATTCATTATATTTAAACCACACATAATAAATTGGACACGATTTTATATCAATCATCAACCACTCAACATCACAAGAAGCGAAAACAGAGAACATACCAGCGCAAAGAAAGCTGTAGACAGGAATGATTTTAGTAAAAACAGTGAAACTGCAAATACAACAACTGTCATCGCAATCCTTGCTATCGGTCTCGGTACAGAGTCCTATATAAAAACAGAACACAAAAATACCTTGAATTAGACAAAAATGTCCCATCCCAAAATCGAAAAAACAGAGAACATAAAACTTACAGGCACAAGATTGGTCCCTGCCTCGATACCATCCTTCCCAACCTTCCATACTGTCTGAACAACTAATAATTCACAAACCCTCAAATCACAATCAGACCACAAATATCATGTTACATCTAAATTAAAAATACGGGAAATGCAGACCTTTTAAGAAATTAGACTGTGCAGCAAAGACTACAACAGGAGCTGAGCGAGGATTTTTTGTTCTGGGATTCTTGACTCGCAAGTTTGGAAGTGGAGATTGCTTCTTGAAGTTTAAAAAGGAGCTGTCGTTTAGGGTTTGGTTTATGTAACGTTTTGGAGAGGAGAGTGGAAAGGGAGAGCTTAGATTATTAGTATGAAAAAGAATAAACGAAGGGGCAGCCATGAATTGCTTATGGTGTTTTGCTACGACCTGTACAGTCTGCACAAATTTATAGCTGACTGGCTGGCTTTGGAAACTCCCTCTCAGCCTCACAAGCTTGGAGGTAAGGGTCCACACAAACTAGATTTCAGTTCGGCTCATCCATGAAATTGCAGCATCGGCTACCTATTTGACCCGCGCATTGCCGGGTCAGATTTTTTTTCAATAATTAATTAAATTATTATTTAATTAAAAAATAATTAAAATTGAAATATTTAACCTCATACCTCTGGCATGCTCTCGGTTACAGTTATATATAATAATTTTATTTGTTAGAATAAGTATTTATTTTATTAAATAATATATTCATGCCATTAATAGGTCAAAAAATAGAACTTGATAAAATTATAAAGCTCAATTGTTAAATAATAAATTAAGAATTAAACCAACGATATTTCGAAGAATAAAATAAAATAATATATTAATTTTTTTAAAAAACAATAGCACTTCTTAAATCTTAATTTTTGAAACTAAGAACTCGTGAAATCTTGCGTCAATTAAGAAGTTTAAATCCAAATAAATTTAAGATTAAGGATGAAATCAAAAATAATATTTTGTACAATTTCCCCATTTTTATTCAATTTATACTTATCCAAAAAAGAAATAAAAAAAGAAAATAATCTAAAACAATTGCCAAAATAAAAAAATAGCAATAACAAAAATAAAGATTACATTTGATAGGAAAAAAACTAAGGAAGGTGGGGTTAAATATAAAAAGAAAAATAATTTTAAAAATTATCTCAAACAAATAGAAATAAAAGAATATTTACCAATTTTAAAAAAAATAATAAAATAAAAAGGGACAAGATTGGAAAAGAATTTTAATGTTATAAATTATTCTAAATAGAATAAATAGTAATCAAAAGAATATAAATCAAATATAAAAAGATTAAAAATAGAAAGTTTTCTTTGACATTTTAAAATGTAAGCATGGAAAGCAAGGATGAGAAGAATAAAAAGAAAACAATTAAGGGGTGTTCGGGAGTACTGTTGTTGTTGTTTTTTTAAGCGTTTTTCATGCTGAAATATATTAAAATGATATTTTTTTTATTTTTTAAAAATTATTTTTAATATCAGCACATCAAAATAATCTAAAATATCAAACTGCTGGTTTTTAAAATAATAATAAAAAAAAAACGCAACAAATCACAGGAGTAAACGCACGCCAAACATGCTTTTATCTTGTCAAACTAGACGATCGTTGGCCATATGTCAAAGGTGATGTTTAACCAGCGGGTACCTAACATATGTCAATTGAAAGACATGAAGGTTATCCATACGTAGAAACATGCAATGCACATATCAATATTTTTTAAAATAATATTTGTATATATTAAATTACATAATTTCTCTTAAACCAGCCTTATAATTACAAAGAAACATGAGTTAAAATACAAAAATAACCTTAAATGCCCGATTCCAAAGACAAGTCATTTTCCTTTTTTATCAAAAATATAAAAAAATAAAAACAAAAACACCCTGAAATGTAAGTTTTGAAGATTTTTGAATATGAGGGCATAAAAATCATTTTACTATGCATTATAAAATAAAAAACATAGTCTACCCATTTAGAGTTTGGAATGATAAATAACCATCGTGAAATTATTGTATTACTTCTAATAATATATTTTCTTGGTTTTGTTTTAAAAGACAGAATAAGTATTTCACACCAAAGTTGGAAAACACTTTCGATGTTCTCTACTTTTTTTACTTTTATCTTTTATCTTTTAATCTTACCCTCTCCAATAAAATTATCCTAAATCAACCTATAAGTACTTGGTCATGGAGAGATTAAATAAAAAAAAGTTGAAGAAAAACATTCGTGAACAGTGCATTCATAATGTTTTATTAAAGGATTTCTATTTTATTTTGCATAATGAATCTTTTATCGTTTTTAGTATTTCTTTATCATAATTATAATACAATATCTTTATAACAATTACAGTACAATATCTCCTATTATAAAAAAAAAAAAAACACTAAAAGACCTAAAACATTCATTATAAGTTGGTCATTTAAAAGCTAAATAAAAAAAGGAGCAATGTATCCATAATATTTTATTAAATGACCTATGTTTTGTTTTATTTTGCTGAATGAGTCTCGTATTAATTTTATTATTTTTTTTATACTAATTATAGTTATAATAGAATGTTGCCTATTATAAAAAAACACTAAAAGATCTAAGACATTCACTACACATTCACTTATATTTTATTATGAATTTACACAATAAAATTATTATTCTATCCTTGGTTGAAAAACTCACAAAGCATAGGTTTTAAAGGTAGAAAGATATTTTTCATTCAACCCATTAGTCATTATTAGAAAAAGTGTCAATTAATATTTTTTATATTTTATCCATAATGTTATTATTTAATCACCTTTATGGGATAAAAAACATTTTCCTCGTGACAAGTGGTTCTTCATGGTTTTCAAGTTTTTTTGTCAAGTGAAATTACTTTGATGGCTTTAAACAAAATATTATTTTCTAGCTTTAAATGCAATGACACTTTACTTATTTTGTTATATTTTGTTATTCTCATATGAGGTCTTTTAATGTATATAAAATAATATTTTAATAAAAAATAATGGATGATATGTGCCTAATATATGCTAGTAGGTGAACATCACTCGCACCATTCGGATAACATGTGCAACACCAAATAAACTCTAAACACCATCACCAAGGGTGATGTGTGATGTGCATCACTGTCCTCATCATGATGGTGATTTGTGTGTAATAAAAAAAAATCGATGGCTGAGCTCCAGTAACATGGTTTTTCTTTAATCTCTCCCCTTGTAAAAAAACATGGTGGTCATTGCAAAAAAAAAAAAAAAATAGAATTAAGTTTGGTGATGTATTTGTTGATTCAAATTAGATCCTTATTCTTTTTATTATAATGTATATGGTCTTGAGTAATTTATTGAGATATTTTTTTTTAATTTCATCTCTTCATATTTAATTTTTATATTATATTTGATCCTCATTGTGTTAATTGCAATGTATGTAGTCTTGATATTTTTTTAATTTCCTCCCTTGTTATTTGATTTTTATATCAAACTTGTTCTTTATTTTTTTGACTGTTATTTTTAGTTTTTATTATTCTTTTTTATTTGAAATTATTTTTCAATTTAATCCCTTTTGACTTTTTATGTCAAATTTGGTTGTTGCTAAATTCAAATATGCATTTGTTTTCCTTCATATCTATCCCTAATTATTTGACTGGTTGAGAATTTACGTTCTTATTTTTTTGGGTTTCATGTGATCGAGCTGCATGATTTATGTCACAAGTTCTGAAGATTAAACCAAATTGGCTTCATTCATTTTTATTTTTTAATTTCATACATCATCATTAAGTTTGTTGGAAATTGATATTATTTATTGTTTTATATATATATTTTTTTTATCTATATAGTTATTCCAATATCATATCTTGAGTTATGAATTCATTAAGTTCACCAGGTTTGTGGTGAACTTTTTTTTTTGTTTTTTTTTTTAACTTGACCCTTCAAATTAATTAGAGAATTGAACTTCATGATTTTGTTTGATTTTTACTAGATTCGAATGATAAAAGTTTCCATGTGTGGTTCTCTTGGAGCATCGACAAGTTCTGGCATTTTTTATTTATCATTTTATTTGTTTTGTTTGGAATTAAGATCAAACTCAAGGTGCTGATAAGCCCAACTCAAGAACATTGTTGATGCCGGAATCATACCAACAGTGTTGAATTCTAGGGCTTTGATGACGGCATGAAGCTCAGCTTCGTTCGAGTCCATAATACCAGCAAACTAGACAAAACACTTGTGATAACACACTCACACACACATCACTACTAACCTAAAATTTCTTGTATATTTTAAAATCTAATTAAAACGATTGAAAGCACTGAAACCGATCCCCAGCGCCATGCGCAAGGACTTAGCTTCGACATACAAAGCTGAGCAAGATATTGTCGTACAAAAGATGAACAGAAGGAGAGGCAGCCAATAACATGTATTAATTAAGACCCCCCCACCAAGTGGTAATTAAAAATACATACAAGCCAAACCCTCCTTTGAAATCTCGGCAATTGTGATCTGCAATCTCTACTTTGACTGAGAAACCAAAGATCGATTGCATACACAGTGATTGTAGAGAATCTAGGGTTACAAACAAATTAACTAACTGCCCCAGATAATCTCACCCTCCATTTGTCCACTCATTTTAATGCATGAAGGGGAGAGAGTGACATGGTTTTTGGTTCCATCTTCCTTGTCTCTATGATCATCACTTTACTGTTCGTGTTTGAGTGATCATGGTTGTAGATGACGAGCCAGATCCGTTATTAGCAGCAGCTGGACAATTTGCATGCGAGTTATTTCTTCGCGATTTTCCTGCCCTCTTGCTCTCTGGCTTGGGCCCTGCAGGTTGCCGCACCTTCACTCCTCGGATCATCTGTGATACCATTTGAGTAAAGTGTTTATATATTTTATACACCATCGCCTGGCTGGCTAATTAAATCCTTGAAAAATAAAATAAAATAAAATAAAATAAATACAAATACAAGATAATTATTAATATCAGGTGCTCACATATTTTCCACATTTCACATCGGAGTAGATGACTATGAAATCCCCCTCTTGAAGTCCATTTGTTCTCACAAAATCACCTGAAATCAAGAAATATATATATAAATAGAAGCAGAAAAAAGAAGAAGTAGAAATTAACCATGAGACCGAGTTGAAAAAATAATTATAATTAAATCAAATAATTTTTGCTAGCAGGCTATCGAATACTCACCGGTGTTTTCGAGGAGATACATCCTGCTTTTATTGTTGGGCCAAAATCTGAAACTCCACAAGGAGGAAAAGGAGACACAAAGAGCAGAGATTTAACTTAATTTCAAGTATATTTGAGAAATCTAAAGATGAAAAAAACCCATCAATAATTAGAATGGTTAATTAATTAATTAAATTATTTGCAAGTATATTTGAGAAATTAAAAGATGACAGAAATCCATTAATGATTAAATAATTAAACTAAACTAAATTATTTGCAGGTATATATTTGAGAAATTAAAAGATGACAGCTAGAAATCCATATATACATAATTAGAGTGATTCATTATATTAAATTAAATTCTAGAATACCTATAACGCATGTTCCAAACACGAGAAGTCCCTATATCTTCCATAGCAATGGAAATGCCATCCCTTGCCTCTAGCTCCGGGAGATGTGTTTCTGCTTCTTTCTGCATAAAATGAAAAATTCATATATAATTAACAGCGTGCATGAATCCATCGCTGCCCAAAATAAAATCACAAAAATAAAGGCCTGTAATGAGCAAGAAACTAATTAATTTATGAGTGTGCTGATGATGCCATATATAATTTATACCTTTGGCAACACTATCCTCCCAAGACTCCCCACATCACTCTGCTTCAACACTTTCTGAAGGAGAAACCTCAGGTTCTTCTCAGGTTTCCATCCCTAGACAAACAAACACAGACATGCACATAAGATTTCACATAAAAGGTGATAAAACTCAACATGGATAATCAAACCAACTGCCAACCTGTCGCCTCTCGGCTGCCGGCTGCCGGTGATAATTATTCTGTGCTTGCATGGCTGGTCGGTCCACCAGCGCATCCACAGTGGTGGAAGCAGAACCTCCGCCAGCAGCTGTGGGCAAGTAAACCCAACTACCTGGATTAGATTGGCCGCCTGGTGGGGCACCAATGGGATCATTTGCGAGCCTTTCATGCGGATCGCCAGCGCCTTGATTTTGGTGCTGGATATTGTGATGATTCTGATTCCTGTGATGAGACAAAAACCTTCTTTGTCTAGCCATTCTCTTCTTCCTTGCCTCTTTTGTAGCTGAGGAGCCTAACCTCGCCAACCTGTTATCATCATTAGCCGGAACATACTGATACGGGTACTGGTTACCATACCCGGTAAAAGCAGGATTCTGGGGCTGAGCTGAATGGAGATTATTGTCTGCAAATGAATTGAAGTGTGAAGCCAAATCAAATTGTGAGGGAGGCCATGTTTGATAGGACTGAAGCATGTAATCCTGTGGAGTCCCGTAAGGATGGCCATTTATATTAGAAGCTCCATTTGAAAACGGGTCACAAACCATTGGTGAAAAACCTGGCATGACTGTTGCCGGATCTGCGGCAAGATATGGTGGGGGTGCAACGTTCCAAGGTGACTGGGTGAAGCAAGGGTTTGAATGGTTATTAGCTGGGATAGGAATGCAGTTGATATTAGAATTAGTGTTAGGGTTTTGGTTCTGAAGCGGGTCTTGATTGTATGGATAGGGAAGATTACCGTTGGAAGATGACTCTCTCAAGCGTCTTCTCTGTAGATGATTGGTTTGGACCCATTGGAGAATGAGCTTCAAGAGTTGTTTCATGCCTTCTTTACCACCACCTAAACGCCTAGCAGCACACTCTATAGTGGTCTTCTTGAGTTTGACTCTCCTCAAATCATCAGCTGAAACAGTCTCTTTGTTGCTCTTGAGCCAATCTAAAAACACCATGGCCAGATCATCTGATCTTCCTCCTTGGTGGTCGGCCTCATGATCATTTTTGCTTTTTGTAATCTCTTCATTTCCAGCTTGTTGATCATATTGAAGCTGAGGGTGATCTTGTGGTTTGTTTTGCTCCATTTGAAACTCCTCAAAGAGGCCTTCATCAGGATGAAATATAGATGAAGGATCAAAGAAATCATTACTCTCAAGCAGATCTATATATCCGAAATCCTCCATGACGTCCATGCATTCAACTCCTTCCATCGCCTGATCGAGAGGCTGAGGGACCTCCATTGAGCAAGTAGAAGACAAGGCCGCTGTAGTAACCTCCACCGGATCTTCCATTGCTCGACTATTATAATCATCAATGTTGTTATGGTGATAGTAGTGATTACCATGCTGATGATTCTTTTCAACATCTTCTTCTGCTCCAGACTTCAAAACAGCCCAAGAAGCCGCTGAAGAGGAGGAGGATGCTGAAGAAGAACAGGAGGAAGATAACGACGAAGTTATGGCCTTGACAGGAGCCGGAGTGGATGAAGAAGAGGAAGCAGAAGACATGCAAGGAAAATCTGGGAGTGGAGGGAAGTCTTCATAGAAGATCGAAACATCACTCACCTGTAACAGATCTTCCTGCCCTCTCTCAAGCCAGATCTCCTTATCTTCAACAGGGACACCCTGCTCTTCCTCCATAGCATCAAACCCGATTGCAGGGTTTCCTTCATTTTCAACCCCTTGATGCCGATCTTCACCATGCAATTCCGAACCCTTCATTTCTCGCTCTCTCTCTCTAGATCTCTCCACCCTTCTTTTTTATTAAAACAATTAAAATACAAATAGGGAAGTTACAACTTGAGAGGCCTTATTAAGTTCTGTTGAGGTAGATTTAGAGAGAGAAGAAAATAGATATTGGAGAAAACTGAAGGATATTTAGGGTTTTCCTTGTACGGATGAGTGCAATGAAGAAGGATATTGCTTCTGATTAAGGAAGCAAAAGAGGGTAAGGGCCCGCTTCAAGCATCAAAGCCCTCAGAAACAACATAAGCTATCTGAATCTATCAACAACAAAGATAACATAAATAATAACTACAAACCATGCATCAAAGAAAGTGACCCTCTGATCTCTTCTCTAATTCTTTAATTAATTCCTAATCATTTACTAATATTTTATTATATAGGATCATTAACTACTCCAAAATTGAAAAAGATCGTTATGAAAAACCTTAACCCCATCATCAATCCAAGATGCAACACGGAGAGATAGATCGACTGAACAAAAATCTAGCCAGGCAATCCAAAATATCTAAAGAGAGACAATGGGCCAAGTTCGGAGAATCCCCGCATGGTTAAACGCTTTTGAAACACAACTCCATATGTGTTCTGTCTGTTCCAGGAAGTCTCATATAGTTGTCTACCCTTTAAAACCTTTTTTCTCAGATAAGTACAAACCAATTTTTTGTGGGTTTTGCAACTATTCAATTAATGTTTATTAGAGATGAGAGAGTGAGAGGGTGGTTTTAGAGAGAGATAGAAACAACCAAACAAAAACAAAACCTCGTGCGCCGTTACTTTCTCAGCCTGACTCCGGGGTTTGTGCCATACTCCAAACGTTTTCTCCTCAGTGGTGCAAATAGCGGTGCCTCAGCCTTCAAGTTTAGGGCCAGGGAGTGGACTTAAAGTATGGTTCGGAATCTTAGCAGTAACTTCCAATAACCACATCACACATATTCACAATACATTATGTATCATTACGTAATTTCTCGGTTATTTAAAAAATATTTGTATATTTTTTAAATAAAGCACGCAAAAAAATAGTTTCTCAATCTTATTCTTTAAATGCGCATAATTAAAAAATTGATTTAATATCAGTAAAATAAATTGAATTAAATTATAAATATATTTTTTTAATATGAAATGTAAAAATAAACTGATTAATTATTTGTTTTTCTGAATAAATAGACTTTTTGAAAACTTACACATCGATCATATAAAGTAATAAATGATATTTTTATAAAGATTTTAAAACTGATTAATGGATAAATAAATTGAAATGCTGGGGATATCTCATATAATCTTAATTTGGCTTCCAACTAATATAAATAATTGCATATCTTTCGAAAATTAATTTGAATTTTAAGTTTGAAATTGAATGATAAACAGGTAATACTAATATAAAGATCTCTTAAATGATTCCAATGCATGATAATCTATGGAATTTTATAAAATTTGAATTTACAGCCGTTAAAGCAATCCCCTTTATATGGATTTGATCTCCTGCTTAGAATTTAAGTTTCGAATGACTACACAATACCTTTTCTTTCTAAAATAACTTTGTCCCCTAATATATTTTAGCACTCGTACTATATATGAACTGTAGAGATCAATCCAAGCACCAAAAACCCTTTCTCCGTCCCGTTCCACACTCAAATACTAATTTCTCATCTCTAAAAAACCCTTTCTCTCTCTTCATTAACGTACTTTGAAATCTTGCAGAGAGGAAAAATGGATTCTTCCCCTCAAGACATAATTTTCTATTGGCTCAACAACATCCACGGAGGTTGTCTGGATTCGTGGGCGAAGCGGTGCAAGGCAGGCTGTGCCCACTTTTACGATACAAATTTAGCTGCTTCTCTATGAAACGTGTCCATGCAACGGTGCCTGACGTAACCCTACCCATCTCTGTACCCCGTATTCTCTCCTTGATATGTAGCCAATAACAGTGCTCTTCCGTTTCGATTTCTCGTCTTTATCTGATGCCCACCCATGAGTGGCACGCTCATGTTCACACCACGAAAGCGCAAGGTGCATGACAGACTTCTTGAATCCTGCCACGTGTGCTGTTCGTCATCCTGGAAGACTGCAATTGGTGCTTGTTGAGGTTTCTATTTGTTCGGCATATCAGATTGGAGTTGGGTTTTCGATTTCTTAAATTAAATGAATCAGAACATGTGTGCGTGGGGTTTGTGTATTGACCTATGGTGTCCTGCCACTGTTATAGATGCCGATTTCACCCGTATCAAAATTAGAACATATCGTATTTTGTAATCAACTCTGTAGAATTCCGTCTGTATTTCGTCATTAATTTTCATCGCTAATTCTGGTTCTTTTAGAGAGAAGATTCTTGGATTGATAATGGAAAACCAAACATTGCGAAAACATTTACCAATAACGCTTTCACTAATAACAACGAAAAGCTGAGAAGAGAGAATTCGATATCAAGGACCATCTCATTTAAAAATTTAAATTTATAGATAAGTGTTCATAATATGATTTATATTATTTTTTAATATATTCTCTCAAGTGAAAGCCCTTTAAACTTGAAACTTGCACAGACTTATATTTTCTTGTGCTTTATTTTTATCAACTAGAGTGAGGGTGGTGAGATTTGAATTCGTGACCGCTGGATCAACAAGGTTCTGATACCATGTCAAAGAATCATCTTACCTAAAAATTCAATTTTATAGGTAAGATCCCAAAATATAATTTATATTATTCTAACAGACAATAACTCTGTCGTGGTTGAATCATGTAGTAATACAAAGTGCTTTTTGTGGGCCGAAATGTTTAAAAATATAGTTCTAGCTGTACAGTAAAGTCTATATACAGGTTAGAAATCGATGGCAAACAACTACTTCAAGATCAATTCTTGAAAATATTTTTCATATTTGAACAAAAATAAGAGAAAAAACGGATAGAAAATATGTTATCATGAGAATGTTGTCAAATATATAATTATTATGAAAAAAAATAAAATCAGATGTGATTTTATTCTTAAAAATTAATGAAGAAATACAGATGGAATTAATATTAATTTATTTAAAAATATATCAAAATAATATTATTTTATTCTTAAAAATTTATTTTTAACATCACCATATTAAAATAATCTTAAAATGTAAAAAAAAAAGAATAAATAAATAAATTTTTGAAAAAAAAATCCAGATAAAAAAATAGATTCATGTAAAATTAGGAGAATTTATCAGAAAGAAAAAAAGCATCTGAACCAAAGTCAATCAAGATGTAACATGTTCAATTGTTGAGATAGATAGATACATAAATGATGCAAACGAATTATTTGCTCAGGACAATTTCCAACGTATTTTATATTCTAAAATAGTGTAAAGGAATAAATAATTAAAATTTTCTAAGTTGTAGTTTTTATAATTTCAACATTGTATTTGAAATCTTAACTTGTTAGACATTCAATTAGATTCCGTTATATATATTATATATTTTTTTATTTTTCTGTTTATTCATGTTTTTATTAGCTAAATAAATTGGGTAATAAAATCCTTGCCTTCCTTTTAATGTAAGAAAAAAATGTTTAATTAAAGAGTTGAGAGTAATTTTTATATTTCAAAATAATAACAAAACACAAAGATGATGGTGGTGGTGTTTTTCTTGTTTGTTTTCCTAGAAAATTGTCATTTTGGATTATAGGCAAGGACTTTTCGTTGGAATCTGGCATAAGTGTCAAGAAACCAGCAACTGCTGCTAGAGAAGATAACTACAAATAATTCGTGTTTGTCTTTGTTTTCCTAATGGGTTGGGCTATAGCCCAGTCCTCGGCCCTTTATTCTATTTATGCTTTTCTTTTTACTTATTACATTTTCAATTTCTGTACATGAATTTCCCAAAAAAATATTAATTTTATATATTTACATTGGATTGTAACTTTTGTTTTCCCATTATATTAAATCAACATTAAATAAAACCTTTACTAACTAAATGAAATTTTTATTTATTTTATTAATTCATGTAATATATATGGTATCAAATATTAAAAAGTGCTATAAATAAATATTTTCCACCCAAAATTTATTTCAACTCTCTACTCTAAAAATATTGTTTAGAAAATAACTTAGTGCGCGCGCGCGCGCGTGACCATTGTTCTAACTTGACAATGTAGAGAGTAGAGGCTTATAAATATGCCTCCTAACTTTAAAATATGATGATTAACTTTATGCTTCTATATATGAACTAAATATATGATGTATTTATTTTATATTTTTACTTGGATAATAAATTTAATACAAACAACAATAAACATTTCATGGATTCAATGAAAATATTAAATTCAATGCATTCGGATCAATTTGTAAAGCTTGGCAAGTGAATCATGACTTGTAAATATTTAACGAAGAGGTTATGTTCACTTCGGATTTCACCTGCACTTGCTCATACAATTATTTATTTTTTTCTAGTGTAAGATGAAAATATTAAGGAAGGTGTATGACTTTAATAAACCATATAAATACAGTATAAAAGCATGGAATATAGCAAATAATAAGTGGACGAAGAACCCTAAACAACAAGCACTCTCTGCAAGTAATGATATGAAGAGTTAAATCAACACTATTAAAATTGAGAGAGGAGCCTGTTGCAGATCAACAGCGTTGCATCCAAATGTTCTGGTTTATTTGTGGTCTTACAGATGTCGCATACCGATGCCTACAAGCCAGGTATTTATGACAGCAGCCGTGACTATAAACATAATATTAATCTATATAGGAAACAAATAAAAGGAGGAAAACTACAAACAAGTAATCAAGAATCAAGGGGTCTGATCTTGATCATCAAATTAAGGAGACACAACGTAAGAGAGAATGTTGTGTAGCTGATCAGTTTTTGGTGTTCATGCTGCGCTTGACTGTCTCTGCATTTTCTTTGACGAATTCCTTTGATTCCTCAGCTTTGCCAACCACTTTGTCCTTGATCTTTGTCGTGGTATCCTTAACAGCCCCCCATGCATCTTGAGCAGTTTGTTTTGCTTTGTCCGCCAGATCGTTCGAGGCCTCCGATGCCTTTCCCGCCACATCTTTTGTTTTCTGGGTCACCTACTCCTCATCAAGCAGCCAAGAGATTAGTCTAAATTGACAGACATTTTAGAGATTAAATTATCAACAATCATACAAATTAATTGTCCATTTAGTGTTGCGATTTTCTCATTACTTCATCGACCACAGATTCACCAGCAGCCTTTGCTTCATTGGTTCCTTCTTTCGTGGCCTTGCGAGCCATCTCAAAGCCACCTGATGAAGCCTCCTTGCGACAACTTGCCTGCAATTTTACAGCAAGATTAGCATTCTAAGGTCACAGTGAGTTCCAGCCCACCATTACATTACTAGCGAGGTGAGTACTTGATCTACCTGAAAACGTCTTGTTAAAGGGATGAAAACTCCAGAGCTCCTTTGGTTCCTAACTATCATGGCACCGAGCTGACGTCCATACCTGGGAAGGGATGTGGTTAGGGCTAGGCTTGCCATTTTCAATATTTTTGTTTCTCGAGGGGATGAAAAATGCTTTAGGTTTTTGATTTTATTTTTGAAACCATCCACACTGCCTTATATAAGAAGGAAGTGAGTGAGATTTGGAACTAAAATTCCATGTGGATTCACTGCAAGTGTTGGCGATGGAACCCTTAGCGTTTTCATCTCGCACGAGTGGTCAGCGATCCTTTTCGAATAGCCAGGACCCAGTATTATAGGCTAGACATCGGAACTCTAATTTTAGTTCATTTCCAATGGTAATTAAGTGCATGGATTATAATGATTGCGTACTGAGTTATTTACTAATTAAATTAGCAAAAATAGTTACAGTGCATTATAATGAATTAAGTTTATATAATTTGTGGATAATTAAGGCAATGGAATCCATCTATCACTGGTAAATTATCAATGGCCAATTGATTATTTAGTTTTTAGAGGCCAAGGCATCTACGATATCCATGCGATGCAATTTGCAAAGTTACTTGCAAAATTCATTTGTTATTCAGTAAAAAAAATATATGTCAAGAGGGAAATAATTTTTTTTCCCAAGTATATATTAGTTTGCGTAACTCTAGTTTCAAACTAAATCACATGACAATTACCTGAATTAAATCGATTCATTTCATAGATCAAAATACAATTTTAATAATTGGTAAAAACATGATTTAATTTTTAACAAAACTTTAAAATAATAATTTTTTTCATAAAAACTATTGAGCTATTCACAAATTAGATCGATCTTGATCCCAAAACAAATTGTGTCGTGTACTCTATTGAGTTCAATAATTAGTTTTTTATAAAATATTTTTTTAATTATATGATTAAAATATATTAAAAATAAAAAAACTTATTTGAGACATTGATAACTCTAAAGAGAGGAAAAAACATTCATTTAATTTATTTTCTAACAAATCAAATATTGAAAGATAAAATCTAGAAAACTACTATTAAAACTAATTAACAAACAAAAAACCAAAAAATACATATCCAATGATTGAACTCCTCAAACCTCCGAACTAGGTAACCAAGATAACACATCAAACATGTAAATCAGGTTATAAACTCCAGTGAGATTATATTTTATTTTTCAAAATTATATTTTATTTAACTTCATGATAAAAAATATGATTGTAAAATAAAATATCAATTTAATACTAGGATGTCATAAGAAATCAATCAACGGATGAAAATCAAAATATTTAATATCGCAACAAAATTACTTTACGTAGTTGTGTTTAATGAGTTTTTCTATAAAAAAAATTATAATATAAAAGACAAAATTTGTAATAAAAATCGACACACATAGAATTTATTGAATAAAAAAAAAAATACAAGACTACATATATAAAAAATCTTATAAAAAATAATATTAAGGGGAAAACAAATTTAATCTATATAAAACTAAAACAAATAACGTATGAATCATACTAATCTCTTTAAAAACTAAACACATACAATGTCATTAAGAAAAGCATCAAAAAATTATTAAACACAAACCCAAGATTTATATAAGAGGATATTCTGTAGTCACCAGACCTTTTCAAACCAGATTGTATTTTGTAGGCTAAACAAAGAAGGCTGAGCACAGAAAGCCATATGTTTTCTTTTCCGCTCCAATTAACAATAATAGATTATTTGTTATATGAGACAAGGTTCGTGTCTTGCGTTAATGGTGTGCGTGATTAAAATAATTTTTTTAGATTTTCATATTATTATTTTTTTGATGTGTTATTGTCAAAAATATTATTAAAAAAATATATACATTGTTATGATGTATTTTAATTAAAAATTACGTTGAAAAACATCTACTGTAACACTTTCAAACACTCTTTAAGAGGATCATCTCAAATTAACCAAGATTTACTTGAAATATTTTTTTAATAAATCAAGATGATGTTTTTTCAATCCAAATTGATCAGGGTTCTAAATCAACTTACTGAACCGGTAAAAGTTTTACTACTAAGTTATGTACTTTGGCATTTCTATAAATATGTTAGAGTCCATTTGTTTTTTTGTTTTAAAAATATTTTTGAAAAAATATTTTTTTTTATTTTTTTAAAATATTTTTCATATATTGATATCAAAAATAATTTTTTTTTAAAAAAATTATCTTCATATATTTATAAATAAAAATTATTTTAAAAAATAATGGTTACAAAAACCAAGTTTTGGACATTGTCTTCCTTGGTTGAGGGGGGAATAGTTGTTTACGGGCTCAAATGCCTGTATCTTAGTCCCTATTATTATTCTATAATTGTAGTTATTTTAAACTTATAAATATAATAGACCATTATATTATATAATTTATATCATAAATTTTATGAAAATCTTTAACCAATTTACAATTTTAACCTTAAAAATAAAATAAAAAATCTGTTAATATTTGAGTTTGCTTAAACATTTCAATACTTAAACACAAATGAAAAGAAATAGTAGATCGAACAAAGAATTAATTTTTTTTGTGAGAGAATATAATATTTTGACAAAAAATATTAGCTTGATAAAGTTTTATCAAATAGACAGTACATGCACTAAAGATTCTAAGCACAAGTTATATGCTGGAAAGATCTTCCAAGATTAGGACAAGGTATCTGCTAGAACAAATTCACTGTAACGACCAGCCAGGTCCAAGATCACTTCCAAATATCTCTTATAATAATTTTTCTCGACTGATTCCATCCTTTCATGGAATCCAAGACATCAAATCTTACACCTAAAAGAAAAAGAAACTCCAGGATTGTGTGTTAGTTCCAGCATGCATGCATGAGTGCAGTTAGCTAATAACTAGTTCATCAATACTTCAGCAGCAGCTACTGTGTTGCAGTGTCGAAGAAGAAGAATGTGGCTGTCACTGCTAAGGACACCGTAGCTGAGACATGAAAATTAATTCAAAGCGTTGGTTTGGTTGAGAATGAAAGTGGAAGCAGGTGAGGAGAGTAAAAACGTCCAACAAACAGTCTGACACAGCATTCATTGGAAATTACTGCTTTATTTATAGAAAACCATTCCAATATTTTCTTATCAGCATCTGCCTGTATCGATTCCTCATAGCCACGCCATCTGTCAGTAAGCAAGCTGTTATCATTACATGCACCCCACGCAAACTTCTTTTTATATATATATATATAAACTTATATTATTTAGTTGATTTTTCCAGTTTTTTATAAAAAATATATGTACTGAATCAAATTCAGAGATTTATTATCAGAAAGCAAGTTTTCTATTATCACGCATGCCGACACTCCTTTCTCTCTGCATTTGTGGTCTATATCTTTTTTCATCTCATTTCCTTTAAACTAACCAAAGAAAAAAAATGGTTGAACTGGAAGTACAATTTGGTGTTCTGATCAGTAGAGGTCGCAGCAGACAAACATAGTTACGGCCAGCATGATGGATTAGACTAGCAAATTCAAGTCTCAGAGTTGATAGGTTTTAATTTAAACTAGCTTTTGTATTGATTTGCCAAATCCAAACGTCCTTGCAAGTTGATCTCTGATTCAGTTGAATTAATCAAACTCGATCCAAGCCCGTTTGAGTTGAAATCATTTTTTTTTACAATAAATAAATAAATAACGAGTTGTTTTTGAAAGGAAAAAAAAAACAGAATGACTTGTGATAAAGAAATTAACTCGATAACATGTAGGATAACCAAGCAAACCAAAAAACCGTACGCTTTGCTCTATAGAACCTAACATCTATGATGGACGATGAGAGGTAATTGAATAATTTCTCTTCATTTTTGAAGCTACATACCAGGATTTTAATCCCAAGAAGGGCATCCATATAGTGGTAGTTTTGGAGTAAATAAGATCATGATGAATGGTATTGAAAGTGTCGGGTTTATGTGGCCCTGCCTCTTTTTTTTTTTTAACATCATGGTCCTGCCATTCGGTGAAAATAAAAAAACTTCAATGTCTTTTCAATTATTTCTCTTAAATTCTCAAGTTGTTAGAACCAATATTAATGGATTTCACTATATATTGAGTCTAAATATATATTAGCTTGACGAGTTACCAAACCCAATATTATTGAAATCATATACATGTTGAGCTCAAATAAATATGAGCATGACAAATCCTAAACCTAACTTTCATAGGTTCTGAGCCTAATTATGAATGATTACGACAAGTTATTAGATCCAATATCCCTGGGTTTAGCTATGCGTTACACCCAAATACATAAAAATCTTATGAGTAACCAAATCCAATATTATTGGGTTCAATTACATGTTTTGAACCAAATATACATGGGCATGACGATCAGTATATATGGATAAACAAGTTATCAAATATAATATTGAGCTAAAGTATATATAGGTTTGGCAAGGAACCAAATTTAATATATTTAAGTTTAATTACATGTTGAGCCAAAATGTATACGAGTCTAATGAGTTGCTAAACTCAACATCATTGAAATCAGTTGCGCTTTATGCCTAAACATACAAGAGTTTGGTATGTTACCAGATCCAATATCTTTGAATTCAAATACACGTTAAGCCCAAGTATATAAGAGTCTAGTGAACTATAAAACCTAATACCATTGGGTTCATCTACACATTGAGCCTAATTACATAAAAATTTAGCAAGTTACTGAAACAAACATCTTGGATTCAACCACGTATTGAGCTCAAATGCATATGAAATTTGCAAGTTATCAAACCCAACATCCTCGTATATATGTTGATCTTAAACATACATAAGTATATCAAGGTGTCAAACTCACACCCTTGGGTTTGACATCATTTCAAGTCCTGATGGATATGGGATGGACAATTATTATAAGCCTCGTGTTAGGCTACGAGACTTTGTTTATTTATTCTTATGACTTGTAACATAGAATATTAAAAATCAAGAATAATAATCTCTACACCCTTACACCCTTACATGTATGAAAGTCTTATAAGAGCTTATCATATTCCTATCAATATTAATATTGTGTAAGGGATATATCTCTCTCATTAATATTATATATTGTGTAAAAGATATTTATTTTTTATTAATATTGTATGCGAGATATTTATCCTTCATTAATGGTATGAGGAGAAAATGATATTTGAACCCCTTCATTTAGGCAATATAACAAGGTTGAGGAGCTATTTATACCCTTCGAACCTTTTAGGTAAAGAGTTTATAATACAAAACAAGAACAAACACTTTTGTTGTTAGAACTTTAAGCTCATTCTCTTATTTATTTTAATCTCTTACTAAAAGTCATTGATTTTATCATCATAGGATCACTAAACCTTACAAAAATATGTTGTCTCGCAAGTGTTAGCCCTTTTACCACCAATGGTCAACTTTATGAATTTTGGATAAAACAATATTGATGGAATGTGTGATTACTCATTATCCAAACATTAAAAAACTCCATTTCTAAGCATATTGGATTTTGAAACATCATCATATACCTTAATTGTTTTTTTTTTTTTACCATTAACATGATTATGTAGAGCACAATAAAGTTTCTAGTTTAGAGTGTGATAACTTCTATTTTTTATGTTTTTTTTTAAATCACTTTTAAAAAACATTAAATTAATTTTTTTAATGATTTTCAATAATTCCGATGCATATTCAAACAATAACATTTTTGAAAAGCACAATGCACAGTGATATCAAACATAAATTTATGCTTTTTTTTATATATATAAAAAATCACTTTTAAAAAACATCAAATTAATTTTTTTTAATGATTTTCAATAATTCTGATGCATTTTCAAGCAATAACATTTTTGAAAAGCACAATGCACGGTGATTTCAAATATAAATTTATATATAATGTCTCATGTTGATATAAGTGAATTTTAATTAGAGGTTGATCTACTTAATCCAAAACTCATATATATTCCATGTGTATAGCATCTCTTGAGAGAGAAAAAAAATCAAATTATCATGCCTAAATGGATGTCTAGCCGGCTAATAGCATTCATGATTTTCTTCTAATGTAGCCCCACTCCTAGTAAAATTTCTTATATGTATGCAACCATTAGCCAGAACTATTTTTTTTATTTAACTTAAAACAAATGCAATTTCACATTTTGTTATCGATGATCTGTCTTTGTTATCTCAGTTTCATGTAATTATCATGTTTTTTTTTTTTAAAAAAAAAGTGTTGGGTATAAATCTATTAAATGAAAATTAATTTATGGAATATTTTTTTTTATTCAATTTGATGGTTTGCGTAACTTGCATCAAAAGTTCGGTTGGTTCACTTGAATTCACATTGTGTTTTTTTTTTTTTTTTTGACAATTGTTTTTTTTTATCATTTTCATCCTTAAACATTGAGTTAATTGGAGATATAGCTTTTTGATTTATTTTTTTAAATTATCCTCACAAGTTTTACATGTCAAGCCCCTGGTTAACCCAAGTAAATTCAATGTATTTTTATCTTAATATTAAATAAAAATATTATTCAATATTTAAATTCATTGCTAAAATATATTATGTTTAGTTTTTTTTCCAGTTGCAAGCTAAGTGGCATACTGTCATGACAATATAGATAAGCTGATGTGTTTTCTTGCTTGGTACTGATTTCCTTTACACTGAGGATTAGGTATTGAGATCTGCTGTACAGAACTTGTGAAAACAGTGAAATTCATTTTTAACGAATCACACCATGCATGTGCCCGCATTCAATATACATTTAATTCAAGAAATTGACCTTTTCCATACGTTAGGAAGCCTTTAAAAGGAGCCTCCATGCATGGCATCGGCACCATCACTGCAGCAGCAAATACTTCCTTGATCAGATTTAGTACGGTAGAAATTTAGAGAGACAAGATGGCAAGATTTTATTGCTTGCTAGTTTTAATTGCTCTAGTTATCGCTCGAGCAAATGCTAGGGACGTGCCCAAAGACACTGGCCTCAACGACCAAAAGAACTTCATCGCATATGGTGGTGTAGGTGGCTTTGCTGGCGTTGGTGGTCTGCCAAACCTTGGCGGTGTTGTTGGTGGCCTCGGTGGAATTGGTGGGGTTGGTGGCTTGGGTGGAGACTCTGGTAGTGGTGGAGATCTCGGTGGAGGTGTTGGTGGCCTGGGTGGAGACTCGGGTAGTGGTGGGGGTGTTGGTGGGGGTGTTGGTGGAGGTGTTGGTGGGGGTGCTGGTGGAGGTAGTGGTGGAGATTGTCCTGATGGTGGTGCTGGCTCTCTCCTCCACCCTTGATTTCGCTCCTCATTGGCTCTTTGTAGACGTTGTGCTTTTTCATCCTGTTCCGGTCATCTTTCAATGCTTTCGGATTGCATTGGTAATTTGTCAGCAGGTTCTTCATTTGATGAATTTGTGAGGATCGGTATCTATCTATCTATCTATTCTGTACTACGTACGTTTTTCTTGATCAAGCCAATTTGTATTCAAGTCTTACTATTTCATCGAAAAATAAGATATAAAAATTAGCATAAAAAATGTGGAAGTTTACAGCAGCTCAGAGGAGCTGTAAGAACGGTGCACTGGAGACAATTCTCCAGAGGCACTCACCAGTCAAAGTCAAAGAATTAGCCATCACAGCACGCAGCCATCTAAATATACAAACAGAAAAGCTCAACCAGCTGCCAATAGAAGTAAACGCTGAGATTAGACTGTGCAAAGCCTTTTTTGTATTAGTGTGTATTTAATATAAAATTAATGATCTTAATTAACAAAGTCTATTAATCCATCGATTTCACAAACAATTTTCCAACAAATATATCATCATCGTAATTAATTATTAGTTTAACGAAAAAAAATATCTATCATGGCAGTCAAAAAAGATACTGCGACCTCTTGAAAAATAAAAAAAATATTTCATGAATCATCTTCTAAATTATTTTCTTTCTATTAATACAGTTGATAATTAATGTGTGTGTGTGTAGAGAGAGAGAGAGAGAGAGAGAGGAGAATCAGGGAAAATTCTAACAAGAGAAAATTCAAAGATACTTGGCGAAGAAGAGAATCTCTCCAGAATCTATGCCTGAGCTAAACCCTGCTACCACTGGCTGCTAGAAATTGGATGTATGCTTCTTGACACAGACAAAACTAAGAGTTGCAGACGTTACCAGGATGAATTTTAGGACAGCCCTTAGCCAATCTTAATTCTGCAATCTCGCCACCGAATCTTATTCCAGATGCTGTCATCAACTTGGATTAATTCATCTCGGAGTAACTTAATTTCTTTAAACCTAGCTGTAATTGCAAATTAATCAAGTTTTTGTTATCCAGATTCATGATATAAGCTTCAGCTGGAAAGCTCAAATTAATACACTACAAATGGCCAGCTAGTGATTATTAATATTATAGATAGTTGGCCGCCCAACTGGTCACATTAATTTTTGTCACTGTAAGAAGAAACAGCGAGGTATTGCTACTTCTTTTTAGTAAAAGGAAATTAAAGTTGAAAAATCCCTCAAAATTAACTGTGTTGAAAACTATATTGTTATCTTAATTTAGATTTTGTTGCAACTTAAACTTTGTTTTCTAGCTTGTTTTCTTTCAATACTCAGTCATCCCAACTATATTATTTCATTCATGAAATATTATGGGATTGATTTGAACCTTTCTTATATAATAAAGTCCATTGTTTTCATGTCGAGATCCTAAAGTCCATCCAGCTATAATATTTCCTCCAACTTCGCATCCTGATTTTCATATTCAAAACAATTTTATCATACCATAAATCCTTCATAAAAGTTGTAGTTTTAGATGTTTTTCTATGATTCTAATATTTGAGACTTAAAATATACTCATTTGAATATTTGATGTGAAAGCTGGAAATGTTGTGCTGAGTAGGATTTTGACCCAATTTTGATGATCTAATAAGAGATCTAAATGAACTTTAATTTCTTCATATAATACCTCCCTGAAAAGACTGATATGAATTTTTTAACTTTGATTCAACTCACATTCATATTCCGAGACCATAACTTAGTGAAAACTTGGAAGCAAGGTCTAAAATATCAAATACATTTTTTTTTTTTATCTTTTAGTAATTAATTCACAAAGTCTATTAGCTATGCCAAACTCACATAACAATGTTAATAAGCTCCAAAAATGCATAATTTAAAAGAAATAAAAACATATGTATATTTTATACTTATTAGTTAACCTGTCATGTTTATGATTTAGATCATGAGACCAATATAATCTCATATAAAACAAATTATAAAGTCAAATTCCATCAATCTAATTTTTAATGGTAAAATTAAAATTATTTTTTTTTTTTAAATAAGAATCAACCTAGATTAACTTATCAAATCTACTATCAAGTTATGAGATTAATATAGACTCATAAAAAATAAAACGGGAAAATATAGTTAACCTAGATTAACCCACCAAACATGTGATTAAAGTCATGAGACTAGAAAGACCTTTTAAAAAGTAAATTGAATTAAATTATAAAACTTAATTTTTAATAAATCCACAATATTGAATAATAGAATTGAATTTATTTAAAAAAATATAATAAAATAACCTGAGTTTACCTGGATTAATCTACAAAAAAATCATCACCCAAATTATAAAACCAAGATAACATTTCCCGAGACATTGATGTAGCAGTGGGTATTGTTTTTATTCAATTTCAATTTTAATAGTTTTTTATTACGGTTTTTCTCTTTCTTTCTATAACCAAGCTTCCGAACCTTACCACTATTTTCTCTCTCTATTAAATCATGTTATAACAGGTGCTTAATAATCATGCATAATTAAAAAAAAAAAAAAACATAGGGATATATTTTGATGTTCTGCCATGATAATTTGTAAATGAGCACCGGCCCGTCCAACCACATGTCATAATTGGGGAGCAGTCGTGAAATGTTCCTGGCTGCTTGGCAGCAAACCATGTGTGCCATCCATCTTACTGGCAAACCCCATGCCTGCTAGCTAGCTAGAGGACACCTCTGGCATAAATTCAAATTAAATGCACTGCTGATTTCCTTGTAATTGTGTTTTTTAGCTTATAATCAACTTAGTTAAGCCTAACAATTGGTGCAGGGAAAATTTGAGAACTCGAAACTCTGAACATGCATTTAACTCCATTTACTACCCTCAACTGCCCCTACCGCTCATTTGGCCTTTAAAAAGAGGAACCCAGCAAGCTAGCACTGATCAGGTATTAAGAGAAAATATTCAAAATAAGCTAGAGAGATGGCAAGGAGTTACGTTTGTGTTGTGCTAGTGCTTGCGCTTGCAGCAGTGCACACCAGTGCTAGAGACGTTCCTACTGACAAAAACATGCATATTGCTAGCACCCAAAACGTGCCTAGTGATGCTGGTCTCACTGACCAAAAGAACTTTGTTACATATGGTGGTGTCGGCGGCTATTCTGGAATTGGTGCTGGTGGTCTCCCATTTGGTGGCGTTGGGGGGATTGGTGGAGTCGCTCCTTTAGATGGTACCGGGTTTGGAGGACTAGGAGGAGGCGGTTTGGGAGGCTTGGGTGGTGGTGTTGGTGGCATTGGTGGTCTTGGTGGTCTTGGTGGGGCTGTTGGTGGAGTAGGCGGTGGAGTAGGCGGTGGAGTAGGTGGTGGAGTAGGCGGTGGAGTAGGCGGTGGTGTTGGTGGTGGAAGTGGTGTTCTCCCTTACCCTTGAAATATTTTGTCTCAAGTTTAATTAGTTCCTTAGTAGTATTGTTTAATACTACGTTCTATTTTTAGTTTGTCGCAGTTAGGTTAGCTGCGTACGTGTGTGAGGTTGTCTTCTATGATTTAGTTACCGTGTTCCTTTACTTGTATTTCCTTAATTTGGTGTCTTTTACTTTGGAATATCATTATTGTCATGTTTGAATGGATAAGAATTGATGTCGAAAAACTTCGTTGATTGTCGTTCTTGCAAGTCTCTTACGTTTGATTTTAAACATCGCCAAGAATTCAAGTACCGATAGTGACACTAATTAACATGTTCTCATGAAATTGACCTAGCTAAAAAAATTAATTATATAGCTTCTTTGGTAGGTAAATTAAGTTAAAAATACTTTATATTAATACGGATTCTGGGCAGCTAACTTTGCAGATATTTTGTACTTTTTTTTCTCTGATAACCCATGTTTTTAATGGTTATAATAGCTGTTTAATAGACCAATCCTATCTAATTCATAAAAATAAATAAATAAACCTGGGATCATATAACTAGTTAGGAGGATTTGCAGCAATCCCATGAAGAAAAAACATGGAGGTATAATTTAAGAAGAAACATGTTTTCAAGCTGTGTCAAATGCGGAGAATGCTTTAATTAATGAGATATTGACCAAACATTTTGTCTTCATTAATTACGTGGAAAATCTTGGTGATAATATAGTTCTGTAAATGTATCGTTGGTATTTGCCCGGTGGCCTCTCTCGGCACACCAGCTGTGTGCGCTTCGTTCAATAAAAACATTAAAGATGGTGGGTGCACCAGGTATTGCTTGTTGTTGGGGGTTTTACCACAGGGATTAAAGCATCATGCCGCATCCTCAATTAACCTGAACCCTTGTTTTATTAGTTTTTTATTTTGTTTGTAATCCAAATACTGCTTGGCTGGACAACCATCCCTATCTTCTTGTTCCAAGAATTGATGGCCGACGATAACTTCTTCTTCTTCTTCTTTTTTAATGTGAAGATATTTTATTATTTAAAAAATATAATTTATAGGTTCAGTCCATCCAAGATTTTTATAAGAAATATATATATCGAACGTCACACCATCATTTGCTAGAGTGTTAAATACTTTCGTTCAACCTCACTCTTGTGAGCTTGGCTTCGAGCTCGAGCCCTGTCATGGGTAATCAGCAACTCTCCCTCCATCCTGTGACTTTTTCAGCCCTAACTAGAACAGCAAAAATGTCCCCAGTTCCGGTTTTCATAAATAAAATAAAAAAAAATATCCAAGATTTAGTATTTGTTTTGCACCGCAGTTACTTCATTTCGCTAACAAAAACATCATTTTAATGATGGAAGGTCCTAGCCACATGGTCGTTCATCGGTAATTTTACAGGGTCTAGGTTTGCTCACGCTTCCTTTCGAGGACAAGTCATGCTTGTGGTGAGGAAAGCATATACATGCACTGGAAAGTTCACTGTTTATGGACTTCCAAGAGCATACATACATACATACATATATATATATATATATATATATACATACATACATACATATATATATATATATATATATATATACATACATATATATATATATATATACACACACACCCTTGAAAATCCCCAAAGAGCTAGCCTTAACGTTGATGAAAGTAGATCGACCATTCAAGCAATCGATCCAATGGTATGGGTCTCCCAACAAGAATTCCCAAGCATACATTTTGACCTCTCTCAAAGTTTGTGGATCCATGATGCTAGAAAACAGACAATCCGTGACCGAGATATTAGGCTTGGTGAAACTTCCATTGATGAGGCCACCCGCTGTTAGCTAGCTCCAGCTCTTCGATAGCAGCCAAGCTCTTATGGCTATCGGGGGACATTGAATGACTGGAGTTGAGTAATTCATTACCTGTTAGTAAAGAGAAAAAACTTGCATGCACCTACCATTATTGCTGTCCAGCAGAGCTGTTAGGTTCTCATTTAAGAACTTTGCTTGATTGCAAGTCAAAGAACATGTAGGCCCTGGAATTTTTTTGGGAGCACGCATGGTGCTCACAGAATCACGTATCACCTTTCTTCATCACTGGAGCAGTGGCAGCAGCACGAAATATTAGGCGATTGGAGCACGAAATAAGATTTTGCTATTTTATAGGACCATAGTTTTAGCATACGATCGCTAGCTCGTTGTTTCCATGAATAATTGTAACCATAACCATAATAATTTAGTATGCTATCTATTATTGTCATTGTTTTTGTTTATGTGTAATGTTGGGGCCCACTATTCTTTTTTATAATAAGTATTTTTTTTTTTTTAAATCACATGCACCACGTAGAAGGGACTGAAAAATCTAAAAATTGTAGGCATTAATACAGTAGGGTTGGAAAAAAAAAATAAGAATAGTTAATAGCTTAGGATTAAAGAGTTTATTATTTTTGTAGTTTCAAGTTTTCATGTGGTTATTAATACGATGGTTATTGAAAATTTTTATAATTGCTAACTTCATGTGAAATTAATTAAGATATATATAAACTGGTTCTGACATGTGATAAGAGTTTGAGATTAAATGATTTTTTTTTTATATGATCTCAAGTTCAAATTCTGTAATTATTAATATAATGATCACTATAACCTTATATGATCATTAATTTTTAAACTGTGAAATTAATCAAGATACATGCAAGTTGGATTGGATACCATTATTAATTTTAAAAAATCTCCACTATATTTTAAAAAAACACTTTTCTTTATATGGTCCCTCACCATCTATTATTGTTTTTTATAATATAACCCTTCTACTTGTCCTCGGTTACTTAAACAAATTATTTCATCGAAATCCATATATTGAAAGCAAATTAATTGGCTTGATGCATTAGACCAGTGCTTTCTATCTTATAATACAGGATTAAGTTATTCCTGATTATCTAAAATTTAATGAATTTATCATCCTTATAATATATTATTATATTGAGAATGTGGTTGAGATTGTTTTTAAAAGTATTTTTAATTCAGAAATATATCAAAATAATTTTTATTTTTATTTTTATAAATTATTTTTGATATCAGCACGTCAAAATTATCTAAAAATTTTTAAAAAAATTAATTTAAAATAAAAAAAATCAAATGCATTTTAAAACCACTTTAAAACACCGAACATTCCTTAATAGCAGAAACAAAAATAATCTCAAACACCCTCGTAATTCTTCTTATTCGTTTGGCATTGCAAACATAGGGAAAAAAATATTACAAATGTATTATCAAAAGCTATAAAATTATTGATAGCTCCTAATCTATTAAACACAATCTAGCTCATGGCTTAACTTAAGTTCAGATCACGAATTAGATTGATTAACACAAGTCAATAACAAGTTGATTCGCTGAGTTTGAACAAGCAAACGATCTCATCTAAATTTTTAAACTTCATGCATGCTAGATACTGAGTTGACATGCCAGAGCAGACTTTTTTAACAAGCAAATTCCAAAATTAATGAATTTATCATCCTTTAAATTTCCAACCGATAATTTATTATGCCATTTTAATTCTATATCACGCTGCAAAATTAATGCCAAGATTGCACAAGAAATTACCAACGCAATCATACTATATATACACCTCTAAAAACCAAATATCTGAGAGATCACAGTTCACAAAAATCACTTGTTTTGCAACGATGAATGCCCCCAAGATCAACCAGGGTGTTGTTATAGCACTTGTTTTGGCAGTGGCTACCGATTTTATCCACCAGTATTCTTCTGCAGCTGCCAAGAAGGAACGTTTTCTCTATGAAAATTCACAACGTGGCACGTGTATGTTGTCAATGGACTAAGCAATAACAGGGAGTTATCTGTTCATTGCAAGTCGAGAGACGATGATCTAGGCGTCCACAACCTTTCAACAGGGGAAGATTTCACTTGGAGTTTCAGAGTGCAGTTCTTCATGGGAACACTGTGTTTTGGTGCGATGCGAGAAAGGATGATGCTCATGCTGTCTTCAAAGTGTTTTGGCATGACGTTCTCCTCTTCTGCAAATGCATGTGGAAGAACTGCATTTGGATTCTAAAAGAGGATGGCATATGCATTAAAAATCTCGATCATGAAGGTGTTGACGAGCTATATTATAATTGAGAACCTGCAGGGCAGTAGATTGATTATGTTTCAGAATTTTGTTGCTCAGAGAGTTCTTATCAGAAAGTTTTTGAAAATGAAAACGTTTCATTCTTGTAAGAAGTAAGAACCTTCATAAAAAAACCTTGCTCAAAGGGTAAGAAACTTCAATCACAGGGCACCCTGCAGGACAGGGATAAGCTTTCTTTCTTGCATGCTTTTGCTTTTGTTTTCTTCGTCATTACATTGACATCCGGAAGTATTAATAACCAAAGTGTTACATTTCACTTAAAAAAAACAGTACTCGTGATTTGATTTTTAATGTTAGATTTAAATTTTCTGATTTTATTTTAATTTATTTTTTATAAAATTATATATTATTTTTTTATTATCCAAGTCCCTAGTTTATTAAATTAATTCAAATTAACTCAAGTTATTTTTTTTAATCAATAATATTAGATTAATTAAAAATTAAATTTTATAATTTATTTTAATTTGTTTTCTTTGAAGTTATTATGATTTCATAATCCTAATTATTAATTTGATAGTTTCACCTAGATTGATTCAAGTCGGTATAATATATTATTATTTTTATATTTTTTTTAAAATATTAATTTTAAGTTTTATCCAAGTATTCTTATAAGTTTTTAAAGTTGTTTTTTTATCGTGTTAAATCAATTGAATAATATCTATTCAATCCTATATGATTTATATTTTATATTAATAATAATTATATCGACAGAAATTTGATTTGAATCTTAAAATAGAGTGAGCCAATAATATTAGTTCTTTTAATTAAATCATTTTATTAGTATTAATGAATATTTGTAAATTTTAAATTCAAAGGAGTTTCATCAATTGATATATCAAAATCATTTTCTATTCTCAGATGAGAGATTAAATTTGTATCCCTTAAAAATTGTACGAATTTTAAGATTCAGGGGGAAGAGAACCTTGTATCCTTTAATTTTAAAAATTAGGAAGAAAAAACATATTTCTAACTTCTGGGCCTAGATTAATGGGCCTAAACCCTTTCTGTCCAATGATCCGTACAAAATAAGAGAGAGAGTGACCACTTGACTTGCTCCCAAAGCCAAACTCCTCTCTTCTACAAAACACTCTGCGTCTCTCCCTGTGTCTTGCAACAAAAATCAAGAAAATCGAAAAATGGGTCAGGGACCATCGGGCGGTCTGAATCGGCAAGGGCTACCAGGAGACAGAAAACAAGATGGAAGCGACAAGAAAGACAAGAAATTTGAGCCGGCGGCGCCACCTGCGCGGGTGGGCCGAAAGCAGCGGAAACAGAAAGGGCCGGAGGCGGCTGCACGGCTGCCCACGGTCACGCCGCTTACTAAGTGTAAGCTGAGACTGCTGAAAATGGAGCGAATCAAGGATTATTTGTTGATGGAAGAAGAGTTTGTGGCAAATCAAGAGAGGTTGAAGCCACAAGAAGAGAAAGCTGAAGAGGATAGATCCAAGGTTGATGATTTGAGAGGTTCGCCTATGAGCGTGGGAAATTTGGAGGAGTTGATTGATGAGAACCATGCCATCGTTTCCTCTTCGGTTGGACCTGAGTACTATGTTGGGATTTTGTCTTTTGTTGATAAGGATCAACTCGAGCCTGGCTGTGCTATCTTGATGCATAATAAGGTAATCTTGGGGTTTATTTATTTATTTTTATTGGGAAATTTTTAAGCTTTTATGGTTTTGGATTATAGTTGCTAGTTCAAGTGTGATGACCTTTTTTTTGGAGATTGTCATATTAGGGTTTGTATGTTTTTTTCTTTTATGCGATCAGGGGTTTTGTTGTTTGGTAGCTTTTAATATTGTTGGTTTTGAATTGCGTGGTTTTATGGGTTGCATAGGTTTTGAACGTGATTAATATGGGTTTCCTGATTTCAAACTAGAGTAGTAACTAGTTACATTTGTCTAAGGTGCAGTAAGAAACTGACAATGTAGGTTTAGGTTGGTGATAGGTTTGTGTTTTGTAGTATTTGAATTGAATTGAGGGGTATAGTATTCCTTGCTGGATCTCTAAATGCTGTTGTGGCCTTGGAATGTCTACTGTGATGCTTGTTGAATCGAATCCAAAGCAGCGAGCATTATCATATACTTATACTATGATCTTAATAGATTTGGAAGTCGAGGTTGTTGCTTTTGTGTATGACATGTTGGATGTTTACAGCAGAATCATCAACTCCTCACGCAGCTTGATCATATACTATCATTCTTTGCATATGTAGCTTTTTCTAAAATTAAAGCTGTAAGTTTGGCGCAACATAATGCAATACTTTATATTACAAGTGGTCTGGAAAAATTAGCATTAATGATTTCACAAAGTATGCAATATGATTATTCAGGTTCTTGTGGAGTATGCAATTATTGGCTGGATGCAAGCTGTATGGATTATGCTGTTTGTCTCATGCCAAATTATGCATGTTTTCTTTGAAGAAATTGTAATTTAATTTGTTACCTTATTAAAGTTTTCGTGTCAATTGATAGTTCTCATTTAGGAGAATTATTTCGATTATAACTTGTATGCTTTGTGACTTCTTGACAGGTTCTATCTGTTGTTGGACTTCTTCAAGATGAAGTTGATCCAATGGTCTCTGTGATGAAGGTTGAGAAGGCTCCGTTAGAATCTTATGCTGATATAGGTGGTCTAGATGCCCAGATCCAGGAAATCAAGGAAGCAGTTGAGCTCCCGCTGACTCATCCTGAATTATATGAAGATATTGGTATTAAGCCTCCTAAGGGGGTTATATTGTATGGAGAGCCTGGGACTGGCAAGACCTTGCTTGCAAAGGTGTGTAATCATCAATATATTTTCTGTTGCACTGCTGCGCTTCATGATGTCATCCTTGACCTGACTCTGAATCCAACAGAGATTTTTTACCAAATTATTTGCTTTTATAGTTGGCTTTTGTTGCTGTGTCTCTTCTTGAAAGCCCAAGTAAACACCAATGCACTGGTTTTAAACCTAGAAACTTCTTATCACATGACTACATTAGTTTAATGTGTTTCAACATCAAGCAGTCATTGCCATTTTCAACTTTCATCACATAATTTTTTTCTTTAATCTTAATTTGACCAGAGAAAATTGCATGCTTGCAAAATCAATGAGTTAGGTTTCTACTCTAATTTTCTTGGTATTTTTCACAAGACCATGAAATTTCTTGTTCTTATGCTTTTAAGTGTACACATAATCCTATAGATGGTTTTTGTGCCTTGATGGGGTTGTTCTATTGAAGTGCTGAGCGTTATATGGTTTTTACATGATGTATAGCAATCTTATTAAACATGGGAGAATTTATTTTTTCCTGTTACAATTTATTTAAGTGGATCAAACTAAGACTGACCTCATAAGCCATGGTGGTTTCCAGGCAGTGGCTAATTCAACATCAGCAACTTTCTTACGTGTTGTTGGAAGTGAATTGATTCAGAAGTACTTGGGAGATGGCCCAAAACTAGTAAGGGAACTTTTCAGAGTTGCTGATGATCTCTCTCCATCAATTGTCTTCATTGATGAAATTGATGCTGTTGGTACAAAGAGGCGAGTTTGTAAAAATTACAGTTTACTTATAAAGAGGGAAGAAATATTTATTTTCTAACTGATGTGGTTTCAAATGTTTCTGCTTTAACATGTCTTACAGGTATGATGCCCATTCAGGTGGTGAACGTGAAATTCAGAGAACCATGTTGGAGCTACTGAACCAGCTAGATGGTTTTGATTCAAGAGGAGATGTGAAAGTGATTCTTGCAACGAACAGAATTGAAAGCCTTGATCCTGCTTTGCTTCGGCCTGGTCGGATTGATAGGAAGATTGAATTCCCTCTTCCTGATATCAAAACAAGGAGGCGTATTTTCCAAGTAAGATGGCTTGATTGTGTGAAATAGCATTTGGAGAATATTCCCTCTAATTGTTTATGATCTTGCCCTGTTGCTTTGTTTTTTTTTTTTTGTCATTGAATCTGTCGAGCTTGCTTTTCCTAATAATATCAACCCGTGGATTGTATGTAGATACACACAGCAAGAATGACATTGGCTGATGATGTCAACTTAGAAGAATTTGTTATGACCAAGGATGAGTTCTCTGGAGCGGATATAAAGGCAATATGCACTGAAGCTGGATTACTTGCTTTACGAGAGCGGCGCATGAAGGTGAGCCACACTTTGATTGCCTAAACTTTTGTTAGTGAGAATATTTGGGTTTTTCTTGGTTTAGATTTAGATTTTTCCTCAATAAAAATTTAGCCAGACAAAAGTCATACACTCTGACAAGTAGTGATTGAATAGAAAAGGATTTAGATAATAGCTCTGTCATTTTTCTGGGAGTGTTAAGGTGCTGAAACCTCATCCCATTGCTCAATTGAGCAACTGTCTCTGATGGGATTTGTATGACATCCCGTTGGCAGTGGGCTTGTAGCTCCTATTTGAGATATTGTCAAACCATCTAGTAAGACTTTGCTAGCAGTATTATCAACCCCCCTTCTCACAAACAGGCCTAGACTAGCAGTTCTGTATCCGATAGCTTCCTCTAATGAAGCATGTTAGAATCATGATGACCCCAATTTCCTTCATTATTATGTAATAGGGGATTGCTCTCCCCCATTGTTTTGCCCAAGGTTCAAATGGAACCCCCCATGAACTGGGGAAAAAAAGAAAAAACACTATCCTTCTGTTATTTGTTTGCTTTTTCTTTGGTTTGAACTTTGAACCACATGCATTGAGCTGGCCTCAAGGCTGGCAAACATGGTCTGCAGTGACACACTGCCCTTGTAAGTTCTGATGAGGAACTTGATTTTTTAATGTGCTTTCAAGGTATTTTTCGAAGTTGTGACTGTGTCTGGATGTGCTAATCGAATGGTTTTCCAATCAGTCAAGATCTAAAAATTGTGCCCTGCAGGTGACACATACCGACTTCAAGAAGGCCAAGGAAAAGGTGATGTTCAAGAAGAAAGAAGGGGTGCCTGAAGGACTCTACATGTGATGATATTGTTGTCATATTACCTGGGAAGTCCATTCTAGTTGTGATTTTGTGTTTTTGGATTATTTATTGGAAGTTAAAGTCCGGTTATTTCTTCTTAGAACTGAGACACAAGGTTCTCTGCCCGTGTATGAAGTTATTATAAAACTATACATGGGAAACATCTTAAATTTATTTTGCGATCTCCAATTTTATCTGTTAAAACCAAGGAAAATACAAGGCATCTGCCCCTTCAAATGACAGTAGCTGTTATGACCTGTGAATGCTACACCACAAAGAGCTCGCTTTCTTGGTTACTTGCTAATCGAGCCACTGCTTTCTGATAGACCTTTAAATAGCCATTTACTGGTGTTCAAACAGGGATCTTTATTATGAACTGGGATGGTTGATGAATGTGCTTTGTCTCTGTTTGATTTTGTGATGCGGTTGATTGTGTTTTGTTCCGGCAGCTACCACATATTTGGAATTTATTAGTTGATTAATATATATTATAATTTCACATGTGAAACTTCTCTTCAAAATGTATATAAGAAAAAAAACAATATTAAAATTTATTTCGTAAAAATTTACTACAAAAGCCTGAGACTCGCATCTCCATCTCTATTTAAATCGTACTCGTTATATGAATTATTTTGTCAATCCAATCAAGTTTGTTCGGGTCAGATGTATATTTTGTTCAAATTAAAACCTAATTTAGATTAGGTTTAAAATCACAGGATAGTTGGTCTAGTGGATTCGTACAAGATCTTGATCAATCTTGTTGTGGAAGCATAACCCATGGTATATCCACTTGAATCCAGATTTTGGGATCATCAGCAAGAGGTTAACTGTCAGGGGATGCTCCGATTTCCAGGAACTCGTATCACTAACCTCTTGAATGCTTAATTCCATGGCTTTCTGATGCCTTCTCTTTTTAACCCTCTGGGACTATTGACGATGACCAAATACATCCACACAGCCGCAGGAGCAGGAGCAGGAGGCGGAGGTGGCGGCTAGCAACACTAGGATAGGCGTTATGGTTTATTGATCCACCTATGGAAGCATATCCCTATATGCGCTTTTAAGAACTAATTTATAGACATTATGTCTTGCTAATATTTTTTTTCTCTTCCTTTTAATTGATTGTTTAGAATTATTTTAAAACTTTAACTTTGAATGTTATCAAACTATTATAATTATATATTTTTTTTCATTTTTAATCACTTAAGATTATTTTTAAACTAGATTTAAGTAAAAATTAGGGAAATAGATTTTGATTAAATCATGGATATAAATTCAAATACATTCATGAATAATTATTTAAAAAAATCACTGGACTACATTTTTTTCTTCTTTTAATACTACCGGTCCGAATGATTAAGAAAAATATAAGATGATAATAATAAAATATACATTTCTTCTTCTTCTTCTATTAAAAAAGAAAATTTTGATTGACTCGATGGGTCGATCAAGGATTTACCAGTCCAAGTTAAAAATAAATCAGCTTACTTGATCGATTTAGACCTAACTCTTCAAAAATCGACCACCAATCTGCAAATTGTTTTTATCAATATAATGTTATTTTGATTTTTTTTAAATACAATTAATCCATGTAATTGAGCCCTTGTCTTGGATCTATTCCCAGGTTTTTAAATAATGAATAACGATCTTGCTGGAGGATCATAGAAATTGAAAAACGTATAAAGACTCAATCGACTTAAAACAAAGTATCTGAACTCAATTAAAAATATTTTAAGAATACAGGGACTAAAGATTAATGAGGAAGACAACGCTTATAAATAATCACAAATTCGTCGATTTGAGCTCCAAAAACCTACCGCAGCAAAGAGAGTCCCGCAGAGAATCGGTGGTCGGTGAAGCGTCCCAGCCTCTCAGGGCCGCCATAGCTATTAATTCACAGTTTGGCGAGAGCTTTAAAAAGAAGGAATAAAAACGCAGAAGAAACAGCTTGATGGGTCCCAAGCACAAGTGCCAAGTCTGCAATGAAGCTGAATCGAAGTACAAGTGCCCTTCTTGTCGTGTTCCATAGTAAGCAGCAACCAAACCAGACTCATTGGCTTCCTGTTTTCTTTTGGACAGGAAACAACTTTTCTTTATATTTTGATGGAATTCGTGTTTTTCTTTTTTGCAGCTGTTCTCTTGTCTGCTTCACCAAGCATAAAGGTATTTTCTTTTTATTGTATATCTTATTTTTCTTTCTTTATTTCAATACCTTGAACTTGAAGAAGTAGCATGCTTGGAAATATGTCGAAATCCCGGATGAATTATCAATTTATTTATTTATGATTGTTAGAAGAATGGAGAAGATATGAAACATGTTTTTTTGGAGTTTATTCGGGATATATGATAACTAGAATAAGTAGAGGCAGAACACAAAGTTGCTATCAGAGGATGTTAGGCTTTGTTTTGATTTAACAGACCGGGGACTCAGAATATGAACATATAAAGTATTAGAAGGTTTAGGCAAGTTTTTCTTTTTGGCAGTAATTAGTGGTGCTTGTTTACTGATTTGTGACGGTGTTGTTGGAAACTTTTGTACTCGTGAGGTTTGAAGATAAACTTGTCATTTATAATTCAGAGGGGAAAAAAACCTTTCAGAGGTTGAGGCTTCTAGTCTAGTTTAGATATTAGGTGAAGCTGACCGGAGTTTATTGTATCACAGATATGTCATATTGATATTGATGGAAGTTGCATGGTATCTGTTACATGGACTAATGTGAGTTTTAAACGAATGGTGCAGAAACCCCTTGTACAATACCAGTATCCGTGGAGGAAAAGCCAGGTAAGATATTGTCCCTCAATGAATGTCGATGGATGATCTGATTCGGTTCTGTACTTCGTGTTCTTGCAACTTTATGATGTGTCTTTTAATTACATGGTTTGTCTCTCCTTGCCACCTCCTGTACTACTTTATAGGCTGCTTTGCAGCTCTATAGCGATTAAACTCTTAACAGAACAGAATATAACTGTCAATGCCCTTTTGGCTCAAGGAATTCATTGTTACATGATTACTTGATTCAAGATTTTCTCTGAGAAGTTCATATTTGGATTTTTGTTTAACTTTGAATTTCCAGTTGCTGATCTGCAAGTGGTGGAAAGAAGGCCAATTAGAGTTGATGAAACAGGCGAGGTGCTGCTAAAGTTGCAACTAGAGTCTATAGGTATGTTCTTGTGACTATTGTTGAAGGTAATACTTTCAATATTTCGTTGTAGGAGATATAATTACCACTCACTGTCACATCTTTTGTAAAGAAGTTTTTGAAGGCTGAGGAAAGTGACTGCCTTTTATTTCCCCTCAATTTCTCCATTATACAGATAATATAGAGGCTCTTGAAGTTATAGTAGCTTGGATTTTATTTTGATGTCTAGGTCAATAAGTATCAAACTTATAAAAATATGGTAAAAGGAAGCAAATTCAGAGCGACCAGGATGCAAACTCAGAAAAATAGCCCCTGCCAAATGCCATTGGTTCTCAGTGAGAATGATTTGCAACCATCATTTTGTAAATTAAAAAAGAAATCATGTATGTGCGATGTTTGCTCTATGTAAGCCTTTTTTTTTGTTTCAGCATTATATATCCAAAACATGATAAGAAATGGGAGCATTGCACTGAGCTTTGTACCTTGTCAAAGTGCTCGACATTTTTCCCTGTCCTCTAAAGTGCCGCTTATCTGTAAATTAAAATTACAGGGCATTTAAATAACAAATACCTTGGCTTAAGGATATTTTTAACATCTAAAACATGGCAATGAGATGATGAGCTAATGAAAGCAAGAAGGAGAAGTGGAAAGGCTACTCTAGAAACCACTCTAAAGTACCTGTGAACCAAATAGGTGAACATATATCTGGTTTCTTCTCTTACAATTTATACTTGAGGGATTTAAACTACCATTATATGTGTGAGGGCTCTGCCTGTTTGTTAATTGACAAAAAAATTATCCCAGGTTTTCTGGTTCACACTGTTCTTATCTTGTCCTGCAGCTCCTTGTTAAAACAATCTCTGATCCTGCTCCCACAGAGATATCCGGGCCTCTTCCATCATTGATGTATAAGCTTGGTCATTAATTAGCATAATGTGCAGAGCAAGGAATGAGTTAGCATATTTTACCTGTTAATTTGTTAGTTGAATGTCTTTGTTATGTGTTACTTTATTAATAATTGTTAAATGCCTAGTGCCATAATAAATTATTTGGGAATACAAGATTCATTTATCTCAACACACGTTATATGACAGAAGTTCGATGTTTTCTAATTAAGATAACAGGTTAGGGTTAGGAGCATAACTGGGTCCTAATATTTTAATTCCTGAAACCATGACTGGTAAGATGATGCTCTTCGACAATGAATGAATCGTTGTCTTCTTTGGCATGCAGCTTCTTCGAGTGAAATTCGCAATGATTTGATGGATGAGAGCCTTCAAAAGCTCATACTTAAGATTGATTGTTCCACAGACCCAGAAAGTGTAAGTACTCTGATTTCCACTTAAATGAGAAGAAGATATCCTGTTAAAATCTGTTGTTTCCTCTGGATAGGAACTTGACGCAGCTATGGGAGTTGATGTATTCCGCATTTTCACTGACAAGGTAGCTACCTTATATTGCCAATAAGGGTTTAACATTCAGAGCTATATTGGTGAATACTTGTTGATTATGATGTTGCACTGCATTTTCTCTGTTCTCAGATTCTGTCTGCTATTGGTTCATGACTGCCAGCATTCGTAGACAGAAGCGGAAGACATGGCTTGAAGGAAATTTGACATTCTGTATGATGTGTGCTTGGTATATTTTGCGCAATAATCTTGAGCCTGATCAGCCGTTTCCAAAGTTTTGAGAAAGTTATGGATGTGCTTAGTAATATGAAACAATTTTTCTTTTCCCTGTAATGAAAATTTTTTAAAAGTGTTCATGGAAGATTAATTCTTTTTATAGAAAATAAAATTTATAATTTATAACAACTATCTTGATATTGGAGAATGTGGATTTATTTCTTTCAAATAAAATTTATCATGAAAAAACTATATTATCTAAAAAAAATAGCATTCGACAACAAGTTGAGATCTCTTCCCTTTGATATATAGGTTAAACTTCCCTATCACGTATGAGCAAGCAAGCATTCTTAAATCTGACGTTGAGATCTCCTGACAAGGAAAAGTAACCCTAGTAGATTCCACACACAGGCATCTCCTAAAAGACCCGAGGGAAACAGCATCATTAGACAACTAGTTTTGGTCCACAACATCACTTGTCTGTGGACTCAATGGTTAGAGCATCACACAAAATATTCCTTTCTGATTCATGATATCTTGTATGGCAAAGTGTTCCATGAATCAAAACTTGACAAGTATCTTTTCAGATGGACATGAAGGCAAGTAATGGACCAGGATTCTTGAGGTGATTCTCCAAAAGCATACCCAAGTGGCTCACTATTGTGGAATTAAAAGTAGTGTTATTAAATTGACCAAACCCGATGATTCCCTGTACATGATATTATTTTGATTTTTTTTTGGAAAAAAAAATGATATTTTCATACTCTATCGGGTCAGGTTTAGTACAATAAAAAATCTCTTCAATTTCGTTGCTTTATTGACAAGTTGAAATTCTCAGCTCAAAAATTATACAGGAATCTGGAGAGATGTCCATCTTTTCTTAACACAAGCTGACAGAAGAAAAACTCTGTACGAGGAAAGCCACCAGTTCAGCGTCACCGACCTGGATTCCAGGCTTCATCTCTCAGCTCCCATAATAAGATTTGTATTCATCATGTTCTATCTTCCACCATACTTCAGTAGTTTTCAGTAAATAAAAATGTTAACTTAAGAGAATACAGAAGCGGCACGAAGAAGCAAAAACGATTAGAGAAAATTGTGTTCTATTTGAGTGTGATAATTACATGTTAGCAGTGCCATGGTTGTACAAGACAGTAAAAAAAAGCTGCTCTCTCCAATGTTGCTCTCTTACACTACAAAACTCAACAGGCAAGAGCCTTCCAAGGTATTCGGGAAAAACTTCAACCTACAAAGCACAAGAAGCTCCGTCATACTACATATGTTCTCGAGCAGGGGCATTCCACAAGCAGTCCATAGACATGACTAATACCATAACGCACTACCAACTGAGAGGCCAAGACCAACTACAAAATGTATTGCCGTGAGTTCTAAATCATTAGCCAACTGGGGATTCTATTATCAGCATATCCTGTCGATTCAGGAAAAGCTTGATAACATTAAGAATCTCACCAAGAGTGATCCTTTCATGCAACTTCTGAATTGAATCTATTCCATGATCTTAAAGCATAACATCAACAGCATATCATTCAATATAAAGTGAACATGGAGAACCGAGTATAGCAAATCCATATCATTTGGCTTTGATTGGTGGGAGGAATAATGGAGTGAAATGAGGGAAAAGTAAAAGAAAATTGGTAGCAGAATAGGAGAAATCCTGTATTTCAGCCGCGTTAGCAGTACTTTAGAGAAGGGCTCTATTGGGAGAAAAGGAGGACAAAAATAGCATAACTTCTTTCATACCTTTCCCCGTTTCCACTCCTTTTTTTAGCCTGACATGAAGGAAAAGCATGAGCCACTTTTTTCCCATCACAACCTAAACGAGAACCAGTGGTGACCGTAAGAAGATCATCTTACCTGACTGGTGATTGGCAAGATTCTCAGCTCCTCGACTAGTACTTGGCTTGCTGGTACTTGGCTGAGCCATTGCTTGGTTCTGCAAACAAAAGCGGGCTTATCAACATGGTAACTACCAGAGCTTCTAAAACAAAATGGAGATGGGGTTGGCTTCGATTAAATCGGTCCTGCGCTTGCAATTAATTCAGAACATAAAATAATATGTTTGATTAGGAAAAGAAAAAAACGAATTGGAAAGTTTGTATCCCCGCCCTAGGTATGTCCATGAAGTAACAAGCTCAGGCCAGATAAATAAAAAAACTCTTCAAAAAACTATAATTGAAAATCTAATATGTCGAAAAATGAACTCGCGCCAGAACATGTATGGACGCAAATCTTCGTTGTGCATGTTTATTTGCATTGTCTGCAATAAATACCACCCATGACCAGACATGAAAAACTGAAAGCATGGCATTTTCTTGTCAAAAAGTGATAATGGAAAGGTGAGCAAAGATATAAACAGGTAAAGGCTTAAAATGAGAATCTTAAAAAGACCAGGTGTATATACCTGTGGTACTCCTGGTATATGCATCTGGTGAAGGCCAAGATAGTGCTGATATGGATCAACAAAATTTGGGATTCGTGGCAGGTTTGGATTCTGTTGACCTGGTGAGCCTAACATCGGATCTACCTGGTTGGTTGGTTGGACTCTGGATGGATCAGGAGCGGGGATGGGGGACACATGAAAGGGTGGCACAGGGAACCTAGGACCCAAATGAGCTGCTGCAGCTGGTGTTGCTGAGGGTGCACTAGCCAAAACGTTGGGAAATGGCATCACTGGTCGACTCAATCCCATTTCAATGCCCATCCCCATCCCCATTCCCATTGGTGGCATGTAGTTCTGGAAGCCAGGAAACATCATTGGGACCATGCTGCATCCCATAGACATCATCTGCAAGAATTAATCAGAATCTAACGCTAGCTGTATCTAATGCATGAGCTGACAATTTTATCCATGAATTATAAACTATCAAAAGCCGAAAGATATCATAAGAAATTATGAGAAGTCCATCCTGCAGAGACAACACTCTTTTTTCCCTGAGAGAACATGTTGTCATTGCTGTTTAAAATCACTACCCTAGAAACCACCGAATACTTATTGCTGAGGAAAAATAAACGTAGGGGAACCATAACTACAGGAGAGTATCAAAATTGGCATGTTTAATTAAGATTACACTTTAGTTTCTTATTAAAAAGAGATGCAGTCTCTCTAAATTTAAATTGGACCAAATCCCTAACTTTTACAAAATTTCACCAGATCATGGAATTTGGCAAACTTTTTCTTCATTAATTTCACTTTGACAGAATCCCTGGGTGAGGGAGAGATATTGTGTTAATAATTCTCAAGCACATTAACAGAAGACAACGTTGCTGTGTGAAAATATCGAACTCACAGTACTCTCTCTTCCTAGCACCATCCCCCGCCCCCTTCCAAAAACCAAAAGAAAAAAAAATAAAAAAATGAAGAAGAAAAGAAAAAATCTTGAGGGCTTTAGAAATAGATGCTCAATCCACCATCGATCCCAACAAACACCAGACTGACAAATAGAACAACTTTGCATTGCAAGTTTTGTAAAAAAGTTAATGATTATAATCACCTTCATTGGCAGGTCATTACGATTCATACATATCCTTTCAACTTTCAAGGATCCGTTTGGAAAATGAGTTGAATGAGGCATTCTGAATGCGGGAACTTGCAGTCCCGTTTTATGATATGTGCAAGTACAGGACAACTGGGTTGAATGCAGTACAAACAACTCATCTAGATACCACCATCCAATAATATAGAACCTTCAATTGTGCTAACTCACGGTTTATTGGATGCGGAGTTATTTCAAACCCTAACCACTCTTTCAAGCCATTTGAAATAAGCAGTTTATCCAAGGAAACATAAGATAGGAAATATATACCTGTACTTGCAACTGAAGCGACTTCAGGTACTCGATTGCCTCATCTAACATAGAAGCTTTGTCCGACTAAAAATTGGAAAGCGAGGAGAAGACTCATTATAAGGGGCAGATAAACGAGGTGAAGTGCGATAACATAAAAATTGTTCTTCAGCAAGATGAGAGAACCTTGTTGCAACGAGGAATGAGCTCTTGCAAAGCCCTCATCTTTTCATTGATCCGGTCCCGGCGTCTCTGCAAGAATGTAGGGGCACTTCCGTTTTAAGGACGCCGACCACATGGAAAGCAACCAATTCATCAACAATTCGACAATAGTAGTAGCAGTACAAACCCTTTCTGATAGGTTGTGAACTTCTGCTGCACGAGATCTCCTCGACGTCATTGATCCACGAATTTGTTTCTTTGCGTCAGCAGATTCAAACTCAGCATCCTTGAAGAGAAAAAGAAAATGGAGATCATATTAAGGAATGATGGATGAAACAAATGGTGAAAATATACAGGAAAACGCAATACATGAACGCTTCCTTTATCTAAAAGACCTTATATAGGAGGATTTGCGGCATCGATCTCTTCTACCCTGAAGAGGTATCAAAACGGCACGAACACACTTCAATAATCATGCAGCTCCGGATTTTCTGCCTGATTGCTACTGACGACGTTGATTACTATATATATATTGATTGTGGGGGCATTGAGATGGCTTTTACGTGCGTTTTGAAAAGGGAAGTTTTCGAAAAGCCTGTAAATTATAGTTTTTTTCAAACTCATGTTTTTATCATAATTTAAGATGAAGAACAGGTTTAAACAATGAAATCCGAATATTTTTTTAAAGTCTTGGTCAGTTTAAAGCATCTCAAAAGCACACCCCACCGCATACAAAACACCACTTCCCCCTCAATCATCATGTGCTCAGAATATCTGACGTCACTAGATGGACGCAAAACCTTATCCTGCCAAATTTATTCTAGTCCATTTAAGAATGATAATGGACAGAATATTAATCCGAAGCCAATCCTGCTCCGATATAATTATATATACATCAAATTAAAAGTCAAATTTAAATAAATAAATATAATTTAAACATATCATATATCTTACAATTTTTCTCATGCAAAGCATCCCGCGTTTTCTAAAAAAAAAAAATGCAGGGAAAATCCGGAGGGAAAAAAACGTGCTCACGTTTACCAACGTCACCTCCTCGGCGCACGATAGCCAAGGATATGATAATACTGCCTAATCTGTAATTATTATTTTAATAGTAATAATTTAATAATAAAGCATACTTAATATGGTGCTTAACTCGGTAATTAACAAAAGATTGACTCATTTACCTCGCTGTGACACTCAGCTTCCTCTTCTCTTCCCTTCCGCTTTCGGTCTTCCACTGGCGCCATCAGAGCCGGCGGCTCAGCGCTAGCACTCGAACAACCAGGTGATGACGTGGAGGTCATCTCACAAGGAGTCGCCGTCATCTTTCTCTTGCGTGAGGGAGCACTAGAACCCTTGCCTGCCACAGCAACGCCGTTCATGGCCCCGCACGTGTTATCCGCACTCCTAGCAAACGCCGCCTCCGAAGTTCTCGCTTTTGGCGTCTCACACGAGTCAACAACCGTCGATTCCCTCACCACGCTCTTCGAATTAGACGGTCCAGGTTCCGAAACTCCTGCCGCTCGGTGCCTCGAGAAGTGCGCGAAGTTCTGCATCACCTCCGCTCTCCTCACCGGAGCTATCGGTGGCCTCGGGGCCGATACCGCCGGACAACTCCCAGCCTCCGCTCTCCGAGTCACACCTCGAACAGGAGACGCCGCAGCGTTGGTGACGGCAGCTTCCCTGGTGATGGAAGCGGTTGAAGCTGTCGGAGGATAAAGGAAGTCGGCGCAGAATTCATGGTCGAAATTGGTGTCGTTTAGAGGATAATGAAGCCAAGAAGCCATCTCATCTTCTTGCATAAAAAGATGATGTTGTTGATGTTGATCATGTGATGATCGAATCTCTTTAGTACCCGGTAATTGATCAGCTGGGAGCACCGCGTCATCCAACTTAGACGGTGGAGAAGATGATTTCTTTTGAGATCTTTGACTGTGCATCACTACCTGGCCGTTCTGCCATAGTAGCTCCATGATCTCTTCTTCCTGCCTGCACTTCATCAAGCACTCAAATCACCTCATCAAGTCACGCAATAATCAAAGTGAGCATGGATTTAAAACTTAAAAGAAAAGAAAAGGGAATTACATGGCTGGTTTTCTGGGTCGATTAAGGGTTGAAGGAGGAGGTGGGAGAGAGTAATCATCGTCCATTTCAAAATCAGGAGCATAAGGATTCATGGTGTCTTTCTTCTTAGCAGCTGCTGCTAGGGAGGAGGCGGGAGAGATGCAAGGTGACAAGTGCTTCAACCAACAGATTCAACTGTGAGATAAATAGTGATACTGTTAGGAGATAATAGGTCGGTTGAGACAATTGTCAAGTACTGCCACTTCGAGGCAACAGCCGCTGCTGTCTAGCCACTGTTGGCTTTCTAGTTTTTTTTATTTTTATTTTTTATTCAGTTGTAAATTATTTTTTTATATTTCAAAACAAAATATATATATATATATATATATAGTATTTTATATATTTTAAAATAAAAAAATATTTTAAAATAACGAATATTTTTAAGTTTTGACTTGTTGGTAATATATTTAAGTTTGTTTAGAAATGTGGTAAAGAATATTGTTTTTAAAAATGTTCTTTTAATTAAAAATATTTTTTAAAAAATAATATCGACGTTCAAAGCAATCTAAAAAGATTCTAAAATATTCAACTGATTTTAAAATTGACTAGACTAAATCTAGATGATTTTAGGAGTTGATTTCTAACCAAGCTAGTTGATGATATCAAACTCTGTATGACTTGGAAGGTTGACTGGTTGGTATTTTGAATTAGTTTTAATATTAACCTAACTAAATTCAGGTGGTTTTTTGGATTAATTTGTGACCCGGTTGAGTTGATCAAACATAATCTAAATAAATTTGATTAGGTTAAAATTAAGTATTTTTTTAAGAAAATAATAATAAACATGAATTGAAATAGATGCCAGGTCTTTTGGTGCCCTAATCGATCTCTGGTGCTGTACTGCTGCAGACAGACAATCCGTTGCTACCCCGCCAAGTCCCCATGTAGAGCCTAAAATCCACTCAAGTACAATTATTGTTTCTTGTACTTGACCACCTCGTTAATTCGTCACCCCACTCTTGTAGTTCAGGTTCAAGAACTAGGCCGCGAACATGGACGGGATAAAAAAAGAGCATATAACTAACTGTATAAACAATATATTAACAGTATTGTTTTTTATTGTATATTATGAAATTATTATTAAAAATTCATTTAATATATCAGAATACACTAGTTCACCAGATAGAGAGAGGGAGAGAGAACAAAGTATTTCATATTATATTTATAATAAAATATGTATATATTATATTAAAAAAATACAAATATTATGCACATACTGTAGTGTTAAAATCAAGATAGCCTTTCAGGGTGCTCGTAAGATAAAATATATTTCAAGAAACAAAATCGTGGATAACGAGAGCTCTTCCCTTCAATACTTTTCCCCGTTTGATTTTCATTATGAGTGCTAAATGATTGCAAGCTGACACGCGACCGTTTGACTAATTAATTTATTATTTTTCTCAGAAAAGTTTTATTACTTTGTTAATGCCAGATGGGATTTTTTAAAATAGAAAATGACAATTAACGGCTAACTGCTTGTCGAGTCTTGTTAACGTCTACTTTTTGCCTCTTGATGCCAAGAGGTGTTTTATAAGTAATTTTTAATTTAAAATTATATTATTATCATGTCAAAGTCATTATTAAATATTAAAAACAAATCGGTGTGATAGAAAAATTTCATAGCTTTTATTGTATTTTAATATTGTATTTTATATAGAAATCTCAATTGAGAACTGGAATATTTATATAATATTATGGTATTTTATATATATATTATTATATTTTAAAACTATAATAAACACCAACTATGTTATTTTATTTTTCTAAAAAGAAAGTCTTATTGTATGTTATCTCATCAAAATAGCCAAAGTAGAAACATGGGAGTTAATATAAATTGATAATGAGGCAGCACGCGTCAATAAGTTTTTTGCATCGTAAGCCGTGCGAACGTGGCAAGGATAGCGTGCCATGTTGGCCGGTTATCCGGCATTTGTGGTTCTATGCGGGTGCGGCCCCACTTATCATACTCTTTCTTTTCAAAAACAATATAATTAAACAACATTGATTAAAATACATAGGAATAAAGAAGTCACTAGATACTTTATTTGGTTATAATTATTTTTAAAAATATTTTTATTTAAAAATATATTAAAATAATATTTTTGACATCAACGTATTAAAATGATCTAAGAATACAAAAAAAATTATTTAAATAAAAAATAAAAATAACTTTTTATAATTTTTTTCATAAACACTTTTAATAAGCACTCTCAAACACTATCTTTGTGAGCGTGTGTGCCCGTGAATATTTTGAGAGTAGAAAATATTCTATTATAAGAGAAGGTTGCATTAAATTGTCATTTATCATAAAAAAAAAATTTAATTTTAAATACAAAGAAAATATAACAAAATAATATAATATATATCACATATAGGTTAAAAAAATATTCTATTATAAGAGAAGATTAAATTAAATCTCCATTCATCTCATAAACAATAATGCAAAATACCAAGAAAATATAAGAAATAATAATATCCAACACATGTAAAAACCTAATTAAAAATTAATTTTTAATAGACTTGTCAATAAAAAGTAGATAGATAATTCATTGATATTTCACCAATAATTTAGGTTTCCAGCAAAACAATAATCCACGAAAAAAATACTATTTTTTTTATTTTTTTTCTAAATCTCGATGAAATATTTCGTCAAAATATATTTGTTTTTTTTCTGGAGGTGGTGGTAAACCTCAAAGAGTTACTGGATGGTTAATGAAACATGCTCATTTTCTTATCATATATCTAGCATTCCTCGATTGAAAATAAAGAAGAAAAACACTAGTAATTTACATCATCTCCAAACTAATTTCTTGTCTCGAGGGAATGGGTGGGAAGATGAGCCAGTCCACATGAGCCAAGTCCAAGGCCACAGATGGGTGGGAATTGGGTGCTGTCAATGATCAGCCAATGCTATGCTCTAAAAGCTTTGGACTGTAAGTTAGAGGCGTTTTGTAGTGTTCTCATTCGATATGTATCAGTAGAATGATCAGCGTGCTTGTGATGTATAGTTTTAAGCTACCTGGGGACCGATGACCAGAGTGATAATTGGCCACCGCAAAAACTCCATTGTTTTTGTGTTTCATGGGCTGTGATAATTGGCTGGTGTTTTTGTGTTTCATCGTCTGCTGGTGAGTCTGTCCCACCCTTGGGCCAAAATCTAAGCTCCATGCCTTAGTGCTATTAGTTTTCCTCAAATGGTTGCACTCCACAATAACTATTTACAGGGTTTAAGATAAAATAAATGTTGATGCATAAGATTTACACTTTGTTTCTCCCGACTCGAGAGGGAAGTAATGAGCTGTGGAGGAGAGATTGAGTTTATTCATCGTTTAGCAAGAAGTAAAAGAAATCGATGAATGATTTAGAGGGATCCCTTCAATCCTTCCTTATTTATAGTTGTCGATCCTTTATATTTGAATGGGTGCCGATTGGGTGGTTTATGATTTTGGGGAGCTTGAGAGACTTGCACAATAATTGAATATGGTTAAGAGGAAGGGCTCAAGAAAGGAGACCCAGATGATAAGCCCTTTGCAAGTTGCAAATCGGGGACTGCCTAATTTTAATGCCAAAACCATGGTTACTCAATAATTGAAGACACAACTCACCAAATAGAACCTCCCTGTCCCCTTCCAATTCACCCATTATTGAAAGATTGTGTATGCATGTAATATTTAAAGCCTCCCCTCTATATTGCTGTCTTACTTGTGTCCCAAGGAGTGGATTATAGACTAGCACTCCATGTTGCATTACAATGTAAAATGTTCTCAAGGAGTGGCTTCTTGCCCTTTGCCAGGCCGGCTCAACGACCCTAGTTGGAATAAAAGAACATAATTGCAAGAAAAGAAGTACCGAATCCTGTGTACATATCTTCTTTTACCAAATCTTATCAGCATTTCAATTTAGTGGGCCCGGCCTTCTCTACAACCATTACTGTTACCGCGTCCCATGCTCTTCCATCTGTTCTCAGCCTTGGCTTGCTGTCAACGATAGTGTTTTTGCCGTGGATTCCTAGCTAGTAACTAGGGCTAGTAGTAGAGAACATATCCAAGCAAAGGATCAGGAATGTACTGATTTTCAGGAAAAAATGAATCACCTTTCTCAACTTGTAAAAGCATTTGAATAATTGAACAAGTAAAATTGTGTCAATAATATTTGAATCGGCGTTGATTTGTAATGCTCGAAAGAGTTTCAAAATCCCATGCCGTGCATGCCTTGCATGCCGTTTCCTGCTGGGGTTTCCTTTTCAACCTTGGGCAGTTCATACACGATTGCCTCAGTTGTAGTCATCAAGGAAGACACACTGCATGAGGAAATTAAATGGTGGTTGGTTGCTTCATGAATGAACGAGTATTAGAAAAATAAGGATACCCTCTTGAAAAGGATTTATAAATACCTTGCAGCATCTACCAAGGCTGTTCTAATGACTTTCAAAGGATCAATAATTCCTGATTTCACCATGTCTACATACTCGCCTGTTGCAAATCAGAAGCAAGTTTGTTAATATCAATGCAGCATGACATATAACAATCCATGGTATCACTCTATTTCCTTCCATTTCGATATTGAAAGATGAATGACGAACCTTTGGCTGCATCATAGCCAAGGTCAGGGTTGTCTTGCTCCAATAGCTTGCCAACAACAACTGCTCCCTCTACCCCCGCATTGCTAGCGATAGTGTGAACAGGTGTCTACAGACAAAAACATGCTCAATTGAGAAGACTTATGAAATGTATAAAACTAGGTTCACTTCACATCCTAAGACTATAGATGACACTGCTTGCTTCGTTATGTAAGGATAAACTGATGGATTGCATTCCTTGATAAAAAGAAACTTCAGCAAAATTCATTGTATCTCTGTTTTCTAGTAACTTGACAGCATGTGAGTTTAATAAATATTTCGTTGTCATGATAAAATATGCACAACTTCTTGACACTACTCCAACTACGTGCAGTGTTAAAACCTTTTAATTACATGAACGGATCATCTGCAAAAAATGACAATCGCATCTTAAAATTGGAAAAAATATCAATATGCATCAAAGATGAAAATTTGATCAGAAAAACAAAGGTCGGAACCTTGAGAGCATTCTGGATAATCTGGACACCGATCTTCTGATCAAAATTTGCTGTATGCAATTTGTCAAGCTCCTTAGAGGCATACAGAAGTGCAACACCCCCACCTGAACAATGAAGGATTTTACAAGTTCATGTACCATTCCAAAAACATAGAATGAGATGACCAACCCAGTCAAAGATAGGCTTACCAGGTACAATGCCCTCCTCTACAGCAGCCTTGGTGGCATTCAGAGCATCAGTAACTCTGTCTTTCTTTTCACCAACTTCAGCTTCGCTGGCCCCACCAATCTATCAAGCATAAAAGTAAAGCTTAGTTCTGTATAGCAGCAATCTGTGGCAGATGATTATTTAAAAGAGAAACCAACCTTTAAGACTGCAACGCCACCAGAAAGTTTTGCTAGCCGCTCTTGTAACTTCTCTTTATCATAATCAGAGGTGCTGGTTCCAATTGCAGATCTCAACTGTTTTTAACAATTGTACATTAGAAAACTATTACCTACAAAAAAATAATCAAGGCAGAGCTTGTGCTTGGGGGAGACAAACCTGCTCACATCTTTCTTCAATGGCTTTCTTGTCCCCGAGCCCGTCAAGAATAATGGTGTCGTCCTTTGATACTGTCACCTACAATTTAGGAAGTGGAAATGAGGCATAAGGTGAACATCATGGCAATAGGCTTAAAGGGAATGAGAATTCTTCTTAACTCATCAAGTGATACAGAGAGCCAAAAAACATATTTTCTTATGTAAGTTTTGGTCAATATATATTGTCAAAACACAAACAAATAATACATTTACCTTTTTGCATGAGCCAAGCATTTCAAATCCCACATTATCAAGGTTCAAACCGAGCTCTTCAGTTATAACCTACAAATCATTATATAAATGTCAGAAACCAGTTCAAGCACAATTCAAGTAAAAGTTAAAGGGGAACATTACTAATTGCATGAACCTACCTGACCCCCTGTGAGAATGGAAAGGTCCTGCAAATTGGCCTTCCTATTTTCACCAAATCCAGGTGCTTTGATGGCACATACCTTGAACAAATTCAAAATCCATTGCCTTAGTTAAACACATAAATCCCTGCATAAAGGTCAGCCTTTACTCTGATATGGAAACTGTATTTTTACACGAGAGAATTGCATGATACCTTGATTCCAGCACGAAGCTTGTTCAAAACAAGAGTTGCGAGTACCTCACCCTCCAAATCTTCAGCAACAATCAGCAAAGGTCTTTGCCTCTGAGAAACATAACAAATTGGTTCAAAGATCGGATAACATAATCAACTCACTTCAATCCTCCCTCGAAACAACCACTAACCTTCAAGGCCAATTCTAAAACTTTGACAGTAGAACTCATGCTTGAGATCTTCTTTTCGTGAATTAAAATGAGAGGATCTTCTAATTCCTGAAAAAAGATTTGAGTTGGAAAACTTCCATAAAGCACTGTGACTTGAAACAGCACCCATGAGTTCGTTATAAATACTACGAGTTAATTAATTATTAAAGTGCTTACACATTTCTGGTTCTTGTCATTGGTTATAAAATAAGGGGATATATAGCCCCTGTCCAGCTTCATTCCCTCAACAACCTCCAATTCATTATCCATTGTTTTTCCATCCTGAAATGAATTTGAGAGAGAGAAGTTCTCAAAATGATAGAAATGAGAAGGAAAGCAAAGGATTGTTTTGAGAGGATAAAACGGCACTAATGTTGCTAATGGTAAAGAGCAATAAAATTCATAAAGCCATGAAAAACTAAACCTACGGGAACAAAATAGCATCAAGGAAGCAGTTGACACAAATTCACAAAGTAAGGAATGGAGGCAGCAAATTAATTTCCACCAAAGTTGCTTCTTCCTAGATTTAAGCATCCAATAAATACAGGAAAAACAATGAGAATCTAGCAGGTTTCTAATGATATAAGCAAGCACAATGATATAGCAGACAATAATGAAAGAATTCCAAAAGCAGCTTACAGAGATTGTAATGACACCCTCTTTGCCAACTTTCTCCATAGCCTTCGCTATAAGTTCACCAATCTCTCTTTCTCCATTTGCTGATATTGTCCCAACCTGGTTACAAAAACATCATTTTAGTAACGCTTAAACAATATCTAATAGAAACCTGTTTATTCCATCTAATTCTAACTACTACTTGAGCATTACTTCATCTCCAATGTTCTTGGTGTTGCTAGTCCTATCTCTCGTGCATTGAAACAAAAGGAGGACACAGCAAACCTACCTGGGCTATTTCCTCAGATGTGCTGATCATCCTTGCTCTGCTCTTCAAGCTTGTCACAACAGCTTCAACTGCCATTGAGATCCCACGTCTAAGGTCCATGGCATTCATTCCAGCTGCCACAGACTTGCACCCTTCAACAAATATTGCACGGGTAAGGACAGTTGCACATGTGGTACCTGCAAGCATGTGAAAGAAAGTTCCTTCAACAAACCATCACAAAAAGGTTTGACCATTATAATTTACAAAGAAAGAATACTCTGATCAATCCTAACATGTGAAGAACACGCATTACTGCCCGCACAACATGTAAAAACTCCTGGCTTTTCAACCTCAAAAAAGATGAATACTGAAAGTTCATATTGAAAATATGAAGTCTCACCATCGCCTGCCACATCATTAGTAGCATTTGCAACCTGCTTCACAAGGCCAGCACCTATGTTCTTAACTCTGTTTTGGAATTCAATACTCTTTGCTACAGTTACACCATCTTTTGTCACTTTAGGAGCCCCCCAGCTTTGTTCCAAAACTACATTACGTCCCTGTGGAGAAGCCAAACATTAAAACTCCACCGAATATTTAATTGTAAATGAAGATTGAACCTCCTCCCATAAGATCACACACACACACACAATCAACTCATCAATGCACAAACCATACAAGGTACATTTAATTACCAGGCTAGTTTGTAAAAACAATTCCATAAAAGAACAAAGAAACACATGATCACAACTCAAAAACAATATTAACCAAATAAAGTCGCTCACTTTAGGCCCCATGGTAACTTTAACAGCATCAGCAAGCTCTTCAACACCTCTAAGCATCAAAGCACGAGCTTCAACACCAAATTTGATGTCTTTAGCCGCATAATTTCTCCTCCAAGCCAATCTACTACCAATCTAAACTCCCACCAAGAAAACAAGCGCAACACACATTAAATTTACACAAAAAAAAAAAATCAACCGTAAACAGAATGAGATTAAAAATTACCTGTTTGGAATTGTTGCCAGCCACCCCACTAACAAAAAATGAACAAATAAGAGAGGTCCAGGTAGGAAAACAATCAAAGCATTCAACTTTCTAGTTTAAGCCATTAACAGAGATACATAGGTCATTGAAAGTTTGCTTACCTGGCTTTGGAGGCGAGGCCAGAGGCAAAACGATACATGGCTCTGCACGTAGTGTAGTAACAGAAAGAGAGTGCAGGTTTATTGGCAAGTAGACGTAGGGTTTAGGGAGAGAAGAATAGTGAGCTAGAAAAAAAGCAAAGAAGGACGAGGAAGGAAAGAGAAGCTGGTTAGGGTTTAGGGTTTTGTGTGGGGGCTAAGGCACCAATCCGGAGGACACAGAAGTGAAGGCAAGAATCTCTGAGACCACTAACCATGTTAGGATCTTTGGTCTCTAGTAACTGGGCTTGCTGCGAAGATGAAGGGGCCAAGAGAACATTTGGGCTAACAATAATGAGATATGCTCTTTTTTTAATTAATTAATGGGTATTTCTTATTTTTAAGCCCACGCAAATTTTAGTTCATAAAATATATTTTTTTCCATCTTTATGTTTATTAGTTATAAAATTTTAAAATTATAAAACAAGGGTTCCCTTTTGGTTTAGTTTTAAAAATATTAAAACGAATTATCACAATAAACTAAATGAACCAAATAAGATTTTTATAGTGGGATTTTTTAAAATTTTATAAAATAGAAGAATTATAAGAAATATATTAAAGTAAAAAATATTCCTAATCATTTAATGTCTTATTTAATTATTTTTATTAAAAAAATAATGAAAAAAATCAAACTAAAATTTATGAAGTCTATTTTTCCTAAATTACTTTACCGAGCATGTGATTTGAGAGGGAAAAATAAGTTATATTTATACACTTCTGATTATAATTTCTTGAAATTTAAAATATAATAAGAAAATTTATTAAATATATTTAATATAAATGTCGAAATTCAAGAATAAACATTTATAATAATTAAACTGAGTTTCTTTAAAAAAAAACAAAAAAAACATGTTGTCATGTTGTATTTCTATTATCTTATCACCCCCGTGCTTCACAATAACAAATGTATAACCAATGAAGAATGATTAAATATATTGAATTATTGCTTTTATAAATTTATTGATCAAATTAAAATGCTTAATTAAAATCTCAATCGGTTAGGTCCATTAATTTGTGAATTAACAAAATCAGCTTCCAAAACAGTTTAAAAATAAAACTTGATCAAGACTAAATTCTTATCAATAAATTACCGAGTTTACCCCCTAATCGTACATGAATTTAATATTTTATAGTCAAAAGCTTATAACTATAAGCTGCTTGCTAGTAGGAATTTGCAGAGCTGAAAGACATCAAGAGGAGTTTTAGAGAGCGAACAGAGAAGGAAAAGAAAGGAATGGATCAAAATCTCATCCAACATTTTCTGCAGAATTTCTACATGAACTTGGCTTGGCAGAACATGCTGCAAATTACATTAAATACAACATCAAATACCAAATAGTAGCACTATAGGGGACTCGCAGAAACACAAAAGCTACAACAGACCATGGCTAGAGTAACCTCCATACTAACGCTAAACTAAACACGTATAAAATAGTTAACCTAAAAGAGGCAAGCTAGTATGAAATTGAGCCACTGTGATGGATCTTATGGAGGATGGAGATGATCTTAGCACTTGTCAAAGGCTTCTCCTGGTAATCATCTAGGCCAGCTTCCATAAATTCTTGAATTTCTTGTTTTACGCAGCGTGTTGATACACCGGCAATCATGCTACGTATGCCCATAGCTCGGAGTTTCCTTGTTGCCTGCCATCAAACTACTATATGGTTAGATCCTGCAGCTATGAAACATGGTATATATCTCACCGAATGCTGATTGATTAAGGTAATATGGTTGACATACCTCAATGCCATTCATGATAGGCATGTCTCTATCCATAAGAATGAGATCAAACTTTTTTCCTGAGCAATGGATATCAATAGCTTCCTTCCCATTTCTGGCCACCTGGTTTTCTATCCCAAGTTGTTCCAAGAGTCTGTGGTGAATAGTTTGGTTGATTGAATCATCGTCCACGACAAGTGCAGTCATCTTGGTTCCCAATTTCCAGCTGCCATTGATGTTTGTTGCCATTTGTTCTCTGACAACCCTTGCTAGTCTTATTCTCCTGCGGTTCTGCTCAGAACAAGTTATAGTGTCAAGCTATTTAAGTCTTAAATATATAGGTGAAAAGTTTAGACTAAGAGAGAAACACTAGCCAATGGGATTGATTAAGTTAGTGATTTTAAGCATATTCTTCAGTCAATATGTGTGACTCTTGTTTGGTCAATAAGGGAAATGAATTTGACGTTACAACTAAATGCATGCATCTACGAAAAGAGTCATGCAACTAGAACTTGTTAAGACAAAATAACCCATCAAGGTATGGTTCATGCTTGTCTCCAATATCATCGCTTACAGTCTACACAGAGGAGGGTTTGAACCTGGCTCGGCATAAGCATCATGTATTTTCGTAAGGGAGATGCTTTGGAGGAGGAAGAAAAACTGACCTGAGACTGGCAGATTCCGAGGAAACTGATCTCTTCGACTGATTCAACAGTGAAAATGCAAGACATGATCATGTATGTGGGAACAGTACCCTTTCCATGGCAAACAGTGCAGTTTAAAAAAGCTACATGCCACCAAATAACTTGTATTGTTTTGAGGATCACAAGATCTACAAAATGAGATTTTATCCCTATTTAGGGATGGTCACAATGAAGGGGTTTCAACAGAATCTGGAAACTTTTTTGCTTAGAATGGATAGCAACACGCTTTAAAGATTTGAACCAATATTTCCAGCCTGCTTTAGCATTTCTTTCAGTTAATCAGTCCTCGCAAGGTATCCAAATTTTCATGTTAAAGGAAAAGGTTTAAGCTGAAATGATTATTGCTGTGATGCATCATCATTCTGAAAACAATGTCAATTTCCTTTCCTTTGCGAGTAGATATGGATTGCTTTGCGGATCTGCACCACCATCTACTATGTAATCTGCTCCTGTTTGCCCAAAAGTGACCTGCTATTAATTATCTTCCCTGTCATTTTTACTAAAATCAATACCATAATAGGTGCATTATTAATGCCAATCCTTCCTCTTTTGTCATGATATTCCAATGGCTCACTTCAATAAATAGAAACAATATTTAGGAATGAATTAAGACAATATCTCACAGAAATCTCAGTGGTTTGCAGCTGTCAGGCTTCCATTCTGGTGACAACTTCAAAGTTAAGCATCTACAAGATGTTTGATCAAGTTTTGGTAATCAATCAAGGCACCAAATATCATAAGAGATTTGCATACCAGAATTGATGTAACCAACCATATCCCTTCGGTAGCATTTGATTACTATCTCAGAGCAAAAGAGATGGAGATATTTTAGATAGTAACTATTTTAGATGGACAAAAACCCACTCTAAAATTATCCCAGATACCGATTTGTTTTTATGTCACCGTCTCCATCTCTACAACCTTATCGGTCCCTTCTATCCTAAAACACTAATCAAACACAGCCTCGAAGTATATTATTCACTTGTTAGGCCGAGTGACAGACATGCTACGGATTTGAACCTTTTTGAAAGGTTAAGTTGGATGTTCACATTGCAACCCAAAGAAAGAACTTTACCAATAAGCTATCATTTTGATTGCTCATTGTATTTGACTGTCACCCATCACACATGCATCAAACTCTAATGTCTTAAGCAATGTTTTTTAGGTTTGATAGATCAGAGATTTTTTCATTTCTAATAAGGTTAGGAAGAGGGCATGTTCCGTAACCACCGGGTCAATCTCTTAGGATTAGGAAGTAAAAATGTCGCCATACTAGGTTAATAAAGCTCTAGGGCATTTTATCATGGAGATTCAGAGGAGACAAGTAAAAGGACTCGACTTGTATTTGACTCCATAGTTGCTGCTACTACAACTTCATGGACTTGTTACTTCTTACTGTAACGCTGGATACATAACAAGTTTGCAAGGCGAAGAAAAAGAAAGAAGGACCAACTTAAACTAATAAATGTAGCTCAATTTATTGACTTATGAAGTCCTCTATCAGATCCACCGTTCTTAAAGTTCATCGTCAAGCTCCCTCAGGATCGGCAACAGGGTCGCTGGGAAGAAAGGCTTTTCAATTGCTTTATCAGCCCCAGCATCGAGAATTGTTTGCTCATGCATTTCACTCCAGCAACCAGTCATGCCTATGATCTTACAATTTATGCCCCGGGCACGCATATATCTGATAGCCCATCATAAATCATAAAAGATTATAACATATCAGAAGTATGAGTTAGCAGATGCTTGATCATTTAAATCAAACTTGTTACCTCAAGCCCATTCATGACTGGAAGGTCCATGTCAATGATAATGAGGTCAAAGGCGGAAGATGAAGCAAGGACAAATGCAGATAGGCCATTGCTAGCAGTCTGGGAGTCAACACCATAATATCGAAGAAAGCTTGACTGTGCTATCTGAGAAGACCTGTCAGTGTCAACCAGAAGTGCTGCTATCCGATTCCCCAACTGCAGAACAGGTATTCCACTTTGGCATTGATCTTCTGATCGCCTAACAGGGGTCATTTCAGGTTCCATTGTTCCTCCACTCTGAAAAATCACAAGAAAGAAAAAAACAAGTCAGCATTTTATTGAAAGCAAATGTTTTGGCATGAATTTAGGCAGAAAGGTTCTTCTATATGTCATAAATTTGCCCTTGATCTGCAGAGCTAACAACAGTATTGTTCAATGTCTATATTAGCCAACTTGTTAATTGTATCTGCTAACCCTGTCAAGATCAAGACCATGACTAATAAAGGGCAACAAGATTAGACTCTCAATGTTAATCTACAGAGTTTATGCCTGGACATGGTAATTAATTGCAAAACCGAACTGCAATTGTTAAATATAAAAAGGGGGGCGGGTGAAAAAAGAAGAAGAATTAAAATGGTATAAAGCAGTAACATTTTCCTTTTCATTTTTGATCTCCAAACTTAAAAGGCTAGGTGGATTCAATCGAGAATAATTCAGTGGGAATCCTTTGTCACATGGCGTGACTGTGAATCTAAATCTAGATTTAAGACTTTCCATATAACAGTAACAACGACAAAACAACCCGAATGTGGCAACAATCATGAAGAGGGCACAAGACATTAACAAATTTGGGACTCGGGCAAGGGTAAGAAACAATATTTTCACATGCCATAAGTAATAGTAACATAGGATTAGCTATATTTCTTCGTTTGTTTTTCTTTAGAAACAAAGTGAAGTTATAAATGATTAGTCAGTTGCAGTAATGGAAAGAAAAAACATAATAAATGAAGCTATTAAATGGAAGAACTCAGTCAGAGAAGCACTTTTCAGAAGAAAAACACCTTCTTCTATCTGTTTGGAGATTAGACAAAAGCAAAATTAAACAGAACAGGGGGGGAGATAGAAGAAAAAAGTGCCTATAATCCCAAAGCTTTCGGAGAGAAATGCAAGGGACTTACCAGCAAGGTCTTGCAAAGCTAGTGTTGACGCCAACGCAAGTGCTTGCACATAGTTTATATAGGCAAAGCAGGGCTAACCTTTTCCACAGAATCCCAGTGAGCAAAATGCACAGGCAATGGTAATAAGGCTTGTCAGAAAACTGAGATTCGCGGAAAAATGGCTATGCTGAAGGATTCAGAAATCTGGTAGCTAGATTTTTTTCCCCTTTATTAACATATCAGATTTTGTTTTGCCTTTTCCTTAAAACACATAAAAATTAAAATCACCACATGCCGTCAGTAACTTCCATTTTTGTTTCTGTGCATATCTGGAATTTAAGTTACAACTATCAAAATACATTTTCACACTCTTGAAAAATTTCCTGCACCATAAGCATACAATACTATTTATATGAGGAGTAGACATTTAACATGCAAAAGAATCAGGTTATCCCAGTTACAGTCCTTGCAGGTTACAGCAATTTCCTGTCTCATATTCTAGTCTTCTGAAACAAGACTAAATAAACCCTTGACCATCAGGGGAAAAAAGATAAATATCTCCTTCTTTTCCTGTATTCATAACATTTTACACCAGCAAAACATGTTTTAAACAAACAAAAAGATGTTTTGAAATGCAGGAGAGCATAGTTTTTGAATTTGCAGTGAAAGGATTGATAACATCCCTGTGATCAGTTTGGAATGAACATCTCCATCCTTTCTTGTTGTCGGCAAGTTTTTTGATGAACAGCATATTTTCCTCCACGAATCCCATTGTGTTGACAGCTAAACTCTGATGAATTGTTCTTGATCCAATATATTACAGAAATTTATATTTACTTCAGTATGCACATCATTTTCACTTGACTCTATCAACAACAATACAATCATCATTATAGAACATGATTTACTATTACGAATCCTCTAAAATCCTGACCAACAAGAACAGTAGAAACGCAGGGTGAAGGAAATTAGCTCAGTAAAAAAGGAGTTCTACTCGGTTCGCGAAACAATAAAGATAATGCCCAGCATTGCATGTCATAGGAAGATGTCAGTCCCACTACCTGACTCTCTCTTCTTTACTCTTATGCATGCCTCCATAAACCCAAAACGATTTCTCTTCATATTTCTAATAGGAAGAGAACTTCAAGGCAGCGCATGCACCACCAATGATAGCAGTTTCTAGCTACATTTGATTAACCACTGTCACTGAGACACGAAGATAGATAGAGAGCCGTTTCAGGCTACTTTCTTCATTTGATTAACCGTTGTCGTAATTTGTTTATTGATGTGGGGGTTAAAGTTCGTGTTTTCATCTGATAAATGGCAGTTTTGGACCTGGGAGCTCTATTCCGATAGTTAAACGTATATATCGTCTCCTCGACGCATTGTACTGCAGGAGACACATTCTTGAAGAAGGCTAGTAGGGACAGATTTGATGGGCACACGCATCCTGGGGCGTCGTCACCTCTAGAGAGCTGCTGTGTTTGATTGTCAGATTAGTTTCAAAGATTGAAGACATGGGAGTCATTTTTTTATAATAAAAAAAAAAAAGATGAAGGAATGACCTCTTGGAGCATGGATGGAACTTGAGATATTATGGTCAAGTGTTGATTAACAATATCAGACAAGCTCAATGAGCTATTATACTTCGTGGAAAAATTTTCAGCTTGACAGCTTAATATGAAGATTATTTTTAAAAATACCTATTTTTCATTTCTCCAAAAAAAACATATTGATAAAAGCCCTGTTTAACTCATCATAAATTCTAATTTTATTTTCGATTTAAAGCAAACAAAGTCTTTGTTTTCTGCTTTGAAAATCTTATAATTAATAAACAAATTTTCCTAGGGAAAAATATAATTGGATTTTTAGAATTTTAATGTGTTATCCAGTGAATCAAATGCAGACCACCATAAGCCATGGATAGAGCAGTGGTGTTGAATTGAGGGGTTCTCGTAGGCATACATTGTTACTAAACTCAGTCACGAGGCCAACCCCAATTGAAGTAATTTAGTTTTAAATTTTCTAAACACTTTATTTTATTTATAAAAAAAAAATCAACAGAATTTTGATCAGGTTATATAACCTATAACTAGATAGAAGCCAAGTTTTATAACAAGTCGACTCTAACTCTCTACTTATAGTAAAACTAGCTCGGGCAAGATCCTGGTTTGACACCAAGGTGGGCAGGGTTTAAGAACCAGGTTTCCAGGATTGTTCTCTTCCAAGCCTCTCTTCAATAAAGAAAGTTTCTTTTATTTTAAAACGTGGTTAGGGTGGGTATTTTCCCATTACCATAACAAAGCACAAATCGGCTTCCACAAGGGATAAAAAATTTCTTTCATATCACTAATACTCTTCTCGAAATATTGATTACAAAATATTTGCAAAATAATACAATTCAATTTTTGTTTCCCTCCAAACCAGACAAACACGAGGATTTAGACACACAATAGAAAAGGGAAATCAATACACTGAGGGATCAAAAAGAAAATGATGGAGAAAAGAACTCTCACACAACGCATTCTCACAGATATACAAAATACACAACAATGAATAAACCAAAACCACAAGCCAACAATTCCTTCCTAAGAAGAAACCAAACTAATCATGGCTAGCTTCTACTGCAGTACCTGTTCTTGCCTGTGATATCCGATTAGCATAAATGGTCACCAAACGCAGCTGTGTACTGTTAAGCCCTTCCAAGTGTGGCAAAAAAGCTTTTCCAAGCATGATATAGATATCCACCAGACAGAAAACCACTGTCTGCAGCGTCAAGTGCCAGAGCATAACGCATTAAGAATTAGAAAACAAAAACAGATTCTTAGCAAGTAAAAAAACCCTATTACCTTGCGAACATCGGCACTCTGGTTTCCAAAAGCTTCAAAAAGTGCAGGCAAAAATGATGGTAACTGAACCATCAGCTCCTCTTGTGAAAGGCGACCCACAAGCTGAAGTGGAAAACAAAGAGTACAAAACAAGCAATCCTTTATTAATATAGCACAAAGTTTCCAGTTTGATACTCCAATGAAATTGTGTAAGAGAATGAACAGACAGTATGGACTAGCACAAACTTAATCCTTCTCACTTCAGTCAATGGTTTAAGTGAAAATACCTTAGTTAAACAGTTTATGCAGGTTACAAGAGTTTTCTCGTCTTCAGTAACCAATAAAGGGACAATTACCTGTGAATCAATTATCGCCAGCATCAGAATAATGCAAGTGTTACAGGAAACAAATCCATAAACTCTTCTTTAAGAAAAATTGACAACACCAGGAGAGGGAGACAGAGAATATCACAACTACATACACTTAAGCATCTGAATGGATCATATTGAGACAATGCAGCAGTCAAGCAGTGCTCGGCTTCATTGGAAACCTGGATATGGACCAGAAACCAATTAGACATGAAAGCAAAGAAAAATAATCACAGAACATGTTTGGAAAGAGAATTACTTTTGGAACAATATCCTCTGTAACATGAAGCAGCTTCTCAATAGCAATCTCAATGGAATCTTCCATGGCATCTTTCTGGAAACATGGCAAGAAAAAAAAAGATTTCACAATGATTACTGTATAAACAAAGGGAGCATTGCATTCAGAATCACATAGAGATGTTGACGCACCTGATTTCTTAGCATTTCTACAATCAATGAAAGAGCAAGTTCTCGGATTGATGAATCAGAATCATCCAACACCTCCAGTACAGCCGTTAAAATTTGATTGAAGTACTGAAATTATAAATGAATCATCAGCATAAAGCTAGAACTGATGTAACAGCACAAAAGTGTCTACCCGCACAAACAAGAGACTTTTTCAGAAGAACATGAGAAATAGATTGACCATGAGAGCACAGAATGATCGATTTACAAAAACTCAAATCTGCAGTAGTAAAAGACAGTAAATTTTATTGCTAATCATAATGTCAAGCCCCACGATGTTATAGTATCCCTTTTTATGAAATAAAAAGCACTACAATCCTAACAAAGGTCAGATCATAGCTCTTAATTCTAATTAATAGGATGCACACATTATGGCATCCTGAAATCATTCAAGCTAAATTTGTCTTAACAAATACTACTACCATAGTAATGTGCTTGTTGATTAATTTACACAATTCAGTGTACATAATACTCATAACTGCTGATGCTGCTTTTCTTCTTTTGGCTCAACAGAAAGCACATCTCCCGTTATGCGCCCCCCCCCCCCCCCAACACACACACACACCTCAATTCCAAGCCAAGTAAAGACAGATGCCTGGCTCTAAACCTGGACAGACCTCATCATCCCATTTGCAAAATTGCAGGTTGAACAGGAAACCATCAGACAAAATGGGCAGCACCATTGGCTATAATAACACAAACATTATCAACATTTTGTTTCTTTGTTTTTATGCAAATGTTAACTGCAACTCATTTTCCCAGAACCTGAACCCATCCAATTAATTGAGTTGCTCTCCAACATTCAACAAGAGTTGTTCACTGTGAATAATGCTCGGGGAACTTAGTCTTTTTACAAAGATTTTCTTACTAAATGACATGCTATTTACTATATAGGAAGGTACTTCTAATCATTGAATTTACAAATTCAAATTTAATGGAAAAAATGTAATAATGGATTGAGTGATTAAGAAAACAGAAATCACAAGATGCCGTGTCATTTAGTATAGTAGTTTGGAAAGAAAAAAAATTGAGTACCCCTAGCATTACTCTTCCACTATAGAGACAACAAATCATGAACCAGCTTAATAAAAGATGCAAAATTCCAAGAACTAGTTTCTCAATAATGATCAAGAAGCACCCTATCACACAATAGTGCCTGTCGGCAAAAATGGGAGGGTGTGTGAGCATGCCCGCTTTTTGTTTTTGGTTTTTTTTTTGTGTGTGTGTGTGAGAGAGAGAGAGAGAGGACACCGAAAATGAGCATACTTTGGACCAAACAGAGGGGTCGTTAGCCACAGAAGCTTCAATTAACTGCTGAAGTGCACCACGCTTACTTGAGGTAGGGCTCTCATCATTACCATTGCATATCTAGAAACAAAAGGGAGGTGAGTATTCATTGAGATGCTTTATCAATTATTTCTATTAAACTAACTACGTTACTATATTTAAGCATTTTAAATGGAAAATTAATTAGCAATAAGGAAATCGTTGGTGTTAAATATCTCACCAGATGAAGAATTTGAGGAATGCTAGGACCAGTGTCAGCCAAAGAATTAATCTTCACAGCTGCAGGTTTATGATTATTAAGGTCCAACTCAGATAGAGCATCATTGTCATGCCCGTAACCTTCATCAGCATGCAGAGGTTCAGAACTCATCAGTCCATTAATGTCCATACCAGTGGTCAACAGCCCTTCAAAGTTGAGGCCATTGTCCATGTTTTCCAGCCGGCCAGGTCGGGATCCCAAGTTCAGACCGGTAGAACTGACCACATAATTCAAATCCCTATTTTTCAAACTATAGACATCAGTATTAGAACTAGTCTCGAAATTCTGATACAAGTTCTCTTGAGTTTCTTCAGGAGCTGCTTGGCCAATAGTTCCTGCTATCAGGGTTGATTCTTGGGTAGAACTCCACTTCCTGCCACCATCACTATCAACAGAACCACCAGAATACCTTCCAAAATACTGACTCTTCTTTGATGCACCAATATATCCTTCTTCTGATGATGTTCCAACAACATCAGATGGGTCATAAGAGGACTTAGATCGCTGTCGCTCTTTCTTGTTCTGCAAAAAGTTCATTAGGTCCACTTCAATACGAGGAGTGTACTGTTTAAGGGCTCGTCGCAAGGAATTTTGTTCTTCGACCGATAAACTAAGAATGAAATTGAGGACAGCTATGGAATCGAAGTGGGAATAAACTGATATGATGCAAGTAATAGCGGCTTCCTTGAGCTTAGTATTTTTATCATGTACTAATGGTGTCAGCTTAGCAAGCCATAACTTCAAAATACCAGTATTCCCAGAGCCTTCAGAGTTCATCGAGTGCTTGTTAAAGGAACTGAGGGCAAACTCAATTACAGCCAATTTGGCTTTTGGTGACCTCTGCTCATCTAGTGAACGGAGCAATGCTGGTAAAAGAGTATCAACCCCATACGTTTTGCTGACAATTTCCAAAGTTGTGGAGCAAGGTTGCCTGACTAGCTCCTTGGGGTCAATTAATCGGGAGAAAACATGGGGTAAGATCCGTTCCATGTAACTCTCAAAGGGCTTTCGGCAGGATGGAATAATATCTGCAAGTGTTGAGAGAGCTGCTTGTGCAACTTTATGATGCGGATCATCCAGATGCTGGAAAAACAACTTCATTACCTTCTCAAAATTCTGGATTACTTCTTGAACACCTTTTGGGCCTTGCTGCAGCAAAGAATGGAGGTAATTGAAAGCAGCGACCCTAGCATTCCAGTCAGAACTTGGACTAAGTCCCTCGCTCAATGCGTCACTGAGAGATGCTGGACCTTCTACATAACTTGACACCTCTCCAAGTGAGAGTTGACTATCATCAAAACTCTTTCGCCTGCCCGCAGACATCCGTCCAGCCACATGCTTTCTCAAAAGCGGTCGCTGGAAGTTGGGGATGTGACTGTTATGTGAATCCCTGTAGTTTAAATCTTTGTAAGGTGTGTCCATATACTGCCTGTCTACATGGGGGTTCACAAATCGCCTAGGTTCCCTGGTGTCACTATCCTCTTCAACTGAACCTCTTTCAGAAATCCTCTTTGTTGAATATGATGAAAATGCTGGCAAAGACTCGGCTGCCATATTATTCCGATATGATAGCTTAGCAGAATCTTTGGAAGCTTGAATTTGGGTAATAATATCGGACAAGACCAGGCCACCATTGCGGTTACTGCCTTTACCAATACCAGAAGCAGTTGATTCTGTTGTCAAAGAGTTTGTGAGATGATTAGAGGCTGGAACAGAAGCAGGGAATGGTGGATCACGAGATGATGGAGGGTCAACTCCTGCGCTAGGGGCAGTAAGAGAGAAATTTAGCCGCTCACAAGACAATGTGAAGCTACAGTCATCAATCATTTTGAAAACAAACTGAGTGTTCTTTTTTTTTTAGAATGATTTATTGTTGAATTAAAGAAAAGGCTTGAATACTGAAAATAATAGATAATTTGTGATTAAGGAAGAAAATTGACAGGCGAGGTCATTTGATACCTAGATCCAAACTTGATGACCGGAGAGCTGAAGGATTTTGTTTATCGGATAATTCCAAACCTCTAAGCATGCTTTCAATCGCAGTGACCTTCTGCTTACTAGCGTGCAACACACTTTCCAGACTACGTTCAGTACCTTTACCAAGGGACTTTGCTTGTGAGAGCAGCAGACCAGAAGAAAGAGATGTCCCAGAGGATAAACTTGAAGTTCTGTCCATTGCAACAATGGCAGAAGTTCCATATCCAGGTACATGTGAAGCCGCAGATACCTGAGTAAATGATGTCTGCGCACTTCTATCACGGATGGAAGGAGATGCATGTCTCCTGTGCAAGCCTCCATCCTCTTCATTAACAATCTGTGCCAAAAAAAAGAGCACATAAGGAAAATATGATCTCAGCAGTTACGTTATTAAGATACATGCATTGGGTACAGAACAATATACCCGTTGAATAACAGGATCAAAGGACATAAATAAACGACGGGAACGCTCTGGCCAAGTTTTTGCAAACATTCTGTAGCACATTCTTGCAGTTGATCGCACCTGCCAAGTTACATATATCAGGCATACTTCTAGAGTCTTCACACACAGTAAGAATCAATGGAAAAAAGGTGAGAAACAAATTAAGAAAAAGTAGTGCAAACAACAGATGCGGAACTGTATGGAAGAAACTTTACTTATTTTATGAAAAATAGCAACCCATCAAAGCTGATAATATAAAACATTCATCCACTTCAAATAATTTTTTTGCGGACATGGGGGCCTTACAGATAGTAAACCAATGATTGAGGGAATAGAAGAAAAGTCCATTGACCATAAAATACATCTCATGCTGAAATATATAGTATCATGATGAACCAAAGGAGACTGTCGGGAAGGAAGCTACTCATTCAAAAAATAAATGACTTCATCTCAAGCCAAGATTCATGCCCTTGCAATCCAAAATTCCTTCCATAGCAGCATTAACACAGATTATTCTAGAATCAAGATACAGTTCTGATCATTATTACACCTTGATGAAACTTTCTATGTTCTTCCTCACATTCATTGAGAGAAAAGATGCATTCATAGTTTCAAAAGTGCTGCCAAGTCTTAACATAACAGAGAAGTACAGAAAAGATCTAGTGATTAATGAAGACAGGACCATACAGGTATCAGAAATATACAAGACAAGCTCCATGAAAGAGGACAGGAAAAGAAAGCAACTAGTGAATGTGGCAGAAAAGATTGGGCCAAAGTAGGAAATTTGGGGGAAATAAGTGCAAAACTTGGCAGCCCTAGGAAGCCAAAAACAGAACATATAAAATGGCTGCTTCACACTTTGCACCCTCAAAACTGTGATTAGTGGCTGCTTCACACTGTGCACCCTCAAAACTGTGATTAGTGGCTGCTTCACACTGTGCACCCTCAAAACTGTGATCAATCCTCTCACACAAAATGCACCGCATAAGACATAGCAGACCCACATTCCATGCAGGTCCATTTCTATGCTCTACTTGTCTCCCATCCCAAGCAAGCACACAAAATTGCAGTAAAGTTAATTACTTATCCTTCCATTTTCAACATCCCAAGTCTTTTGGGTCTAGCAGCATCTCCAACTTGACCCAGTTATTGTGTGGGAGAAAACCCAATTACTCCTACCATTTGACAGCTCCACCTGATGTAAGCTCCTCGATACAGCCACAGATGTTAAAATTAAATGATTTGAATAGTTCCTTCTCTTAGAGATACTTGTTAACTAATTGAAATTATATCCTACCAAAAGTATATTTAACCTCAGCCATTTGTGGTTTGCACTTTACACCATTTTGAAACTTAACTTCCACCTACATGATGTTCGATTAGGCTAGTTTCTACACAGTCCCTTTAATATATATTCCTTTATACTCATTAACAAAAAAATAGTTGAGAAAAACTTCATCAAAACACAGTTTATGCTTGTTGAAGCAGAAAGACAATGCAAAATCATAAAAGCAATAGCCTGACAAAACTGACAGACAGGACAAACATACATCCATGCACAACATCAAAGATCTGAACACACATACCTCGCTCATTGCGTCTGCAACACAACACCTTATCAGATCTTCATAGAGATCAGCAGATCGCTGTATTTCAGGAGCATCGGGCCAATGTTCAAGTATCAATAGTGCATATTCGCAACATCTACAATCCAAAGAGAGAAACAATAATGACCAAAATCAATTATATTCAAGACAAAAACATCACATGCCAGACTTGGAGAGCAAGTCGCATTGTCTTACCTTGCACGAAGTACCGCAGCACGGTCATTCTTTGCACAATCAGCTATGCGAGGAAGCACACGAGCAACTTTACAGTTACGCAACATCTGAGAAGAAGAAAAGGAAAGAGTGAGGGGGAAGCATTTAAAATAAGTTTTTTTGAAAGTAATAATACAAAATTCATTACCGTTTTTATGCAGTTATCTGCAGATTCAGCAATTACAAGTACAGTAATCACAACGAGCTTGAAAAGTGCCTGATTATCACAGCACAGAATTAACAGAACTCTTTGAGCATATTAGATTTGCAACAATCAGTGAAAGAAAAATGAAAGCAACTTACAGGAATGAACATCTCGGCACAGGCCTCAAAATCTCCCAACAGATCCTTTGATAAAAAGCATAATAGATGGCATGCCTTGAAAGGGAAAAAAAAAACACGTAGCAGCTATAAACCTTAAACTCATGGATGAGGAGATAGTCTCTAAAGAAAGAGAGCAGAAGAAGAAAAATATAAACCACCACCATCTAGAAGCAGAAGAAAATGCTGGTTTACCTGCTTCACTACAGTAGACCTTCGATCAGATAACTGTGTGTTTAGAGGGCCAACAAATTGCTTCAGAAGTCCCCGAAAACATGGGTAATCAGTAGCACCTGATATGATAAAATCATCAGCATCCCTTTCTTGAGTAAATTATCAAAATAGCTCAGTCTATGTACTTTAGCAGAAGGGATATTCCAGCAATTTCAATCATTCAATGGCACATTCTGCTAATTATAACAAAAAAGAAAATTTGGCAGAACATCATAGATCAAGCTAACAATGATCTGATAACATAATACTTTGGCAGGGAAGGAAGGATAAAAAGATAAGAAAGAAAGGTTACCTCCCAAAACAAGGCCTTCAACTCTCTGCATGGCAGCTATGCGGATAGACCAATCCTTTTCCGGAACAAGGGTTGCTGCAATCTTCTCAAATTCCCTAATTAGCTCCTTTTCTGAGTAAACTTTAATTGGCTCAATAGGTTTCTCCGTGACATCACTCTCCGCTGCATAACATGAAATAGCAACCATAATGAACAACAATAATTCATGCTATAAAAGTTTTCCTTCAACAAACAAGGATACATGCTGCAGTGTAGCTCGTCACAATATATACACATTTTTGCACCATCGTAACTTGAATTAAAGAAATTTTTAATACCACAAAATATTGAAAAATAAAATAAAACTTTTATTTGAAGCAATTATAGCAGAGTCCAAAAAAAAAAAATCTACAAGAATAAAAAAGGAAATATGTAAACAAATTCCTTGGTGGTCATACAAATTAATCAAATATTTGCAACAAGAGGGTGAAAATGAAGGGAATGTGGAAGAGGATCACAAGATTCATTCATTAAAAAAAACCAAACATGCAGTGATTTTTACTGATAATCAAGAAAATCTCCATCCTTATGCTTATAATAATTCCAAAACTAAAGATACAGCTGATTTTTATCAAACAGGTGAAGTGGCTTTGATACGATTGTTGTGAGGACTTTCGTCAAGATATAATAAAATGCTCCATGCAAACAAAGGCGCAAAATAGCTATTTGGAAGATGTTTCAAGCAAATTTAAGTTTTCCAACTTATTCTAAGAAGAGTTGTGTGTGGGTAATTTAAGTTTTCCAACTTATTCTAAGAAGAGGTGTGGGTGGGTGTGGGGGTGGGGGTGAACTACACTCAATGTTCCAAATTGATGGGGATGTTATTAATTTCCCATGATTGGAGAAAATTGAGGACAGCAACTATTAAAAAACACAGATTTTCAAATGAACAATAATATTATCTAGGATATCTTAACATCCACAGTATTCTAGATAAAATAATGCTAACCTCCAAAAAGAGATATTTCCCTCGTGGAACTTTTGGCTTTTGGACTGCTTTTCTTGGGGTGAAGGCTTGTGGGCTTCATCTCGACAGGAGCAAAGTTACCAGCAAGTCCATCCGAAGGGCGTACTTGTGGTTCAATCCTCTCTAGCCTGGCATTGATATCTTTCATCTGCAGTGAAGTGTTACACTACCACGTTAAAAATAAAACTATAGCTTCGTTTCTTTGGCAGGGAGTGGTAAGACATTCATTAATCAGAGAATAATTTCAATGAGTAGTACATTCCATCTATATATGGCGGACACGAGCATTAAAGACCAAATTGGCCTACATTTGCAGATCCTAGCACCTAATAATATACATGAGGGACTGTAGATTGGTAATTGCTAAATATTCACCATGGAATTGGGAAGATTATGGCGATGAAGCTCGTCACGGAATTGGGGCCCAGCCTGTGAGTACATCTCCTGAAAGATGAATAGTTGGATTAATGCAACTGAAAAGCATTGAAAAAAAAGTTAAGCTCGCAGAAAAAAATAACATGGGAACGACTACGCAACAACTTCCACCGACCTCAATGCATAATATAGCTGCTTCCCTTACACCAGGATTCGGGTCATTCAACATCTGCAAAATCTGGTTGAAGAAATTTTTTGATGATTAACTTATCTCCACCCCAAGAAATATTTACGCAAAAGGTATAAGTTTGGAAAATCAGAAATGTCATGGATCATACAGGGGGTAGAATAGCCCGCTGAAGGGGAAGCTCAGTAGATGCAAAAAGACTAATTGCAGATGTTACTGTTCGGGCAAACTCTTCCCGAACTCTCCAGCTTCTGTGCATCCAGGCAAACGAGCCTGCCCTCTCAACAATGATTGTAGGTGAAGAAACCTGAATCACAAACATATATTGATATAACCCATATTTAATATCTGTCCATTCTCTTTGCACACACAATCATGCAACTCATGAGCATGGTGTCATTGACTCCTTGCAGGATTAGAGGCAAGAAAAAAATATAACAAATTCCACCTGGAGATATACTCAATCAACATCAATTGTATACATTGCCACTACCCTGTGTCTAAATTATAAATATTCCACCAGTCCTGTACCATTGTCCCTGTTGAGCGACAAAATTCAAGCGACCATCTACAACTACAACTGAGTGTTTGTATTCCTTCACTAAACTTAACTATGTATATGTGAGCCATTATCAAGGTAAGTTCCGCCAAAACAAACTCGGTCTAATTTTTAGAGAAGATTCGAGCCACTCTACAAGGACAGGATGACAAAGCATCTCTACAACAAAGAGAAAGAACCGGTGCTTTTAGATCCCAAATTATTCATATTCTTCCAATGGAGACCTAGAATAATGCATGGTATCATAATATTACGATTTCAAGCCAAGGATAAAACAGTAATTCAATTGAGATCAATGGAAGAGAGTAATCAGTCGTAATAATGACTTTTGATTCAAAGTATTTAATTCTACCCGGAACAAATTCAGTTAATTTTACTTTCAAAATGAACGATTAATTAAAACCAACAAAATTAACTGACAGTATACTATTTAAAACAGACATGAGATGAAAAGTATCAAATTAATTACAGTTTAATAATTAACTGAATAAATAAAAATCCAACCATTTATATATATATAAAAAAAAAGCATTTCATATTTGAAAAAAAAAGTGAAAAGTAAAAAAATAAAAACCTCCATGAGAGTGAGCAAGAGGCGTCGAGCGGCGTCACGAACGGGCTGTTTTGCATCACCTAAGCGTTCAACAGCAGCAGGAACAAGCGCATTGAAATGCAACTTAAAGTAGTCACCAGACAAAACAGCGGCAGAAGCCAACGCCTGTAAGGCACCTTGAGAGACCTTGAAATTGTTGTCTTTCAAAAGATCCAAGCAGCAATCGACAAGCGACGTCGTTTCGGACGAACTCAAACTCTTTCTAGAAGCTTCGAGAAGTTGGTGTAGCCTCTCGACTCCTGCCATCCTCTCCTTCATGTCCTTCGCGCGCGCCAGTTCCAGCGCCTCCTCCATTTTGAAGTCACTTGATTGTCGGATCTGGTGCGGTTCGGCTCAGATCTGACGATGAATTGACTGAATTTAACTTAATTTGGTTAATTAATGAGGATTGATCAAGATTAGCGAAGAGGCGGTGTTGGTGACAGCGAAGTGAAGAGACGAATTTTTAGCAGAGGAGCAAGTGGTGGTTTAGAGATAGTGAAGTAAAGTGGCTCCGCTGCTTTGACAGGCGGGGTAGGAGGAGATAGCGCGACGCTTTTTTCTCTTCTTTTCTTTTTCCTCCCTGTCTCTCTCTCTCTAACTATAAAATGGTGGGGGTGTTGTGGCTGGAGTGGTATCGGTTTTGCCACCAATTTGTTATTAATTTACGTAATTTGCCACTGTGAGTTGGAGGAGTGAAAGGAAACTGTGCGTGCCCGACTGTTTGGGTGGGTTGATCCGATTGGGTTTTGACGGGTTGCTGGGGTGGCCCATACGTTCACGGGCTTGATTGTTTATTGTAAACGAAATATATCATTTATTCATGTGAGTGATATTCAACCCGGTTTAATTTATTTGGCCTGAGATTTAGCATAAGCTTAGATTTCATGTCGAACTGGATAGAAGTAGATGTAAATAAAACTTGATTTGATTTTTACAAAATCAAAACAATATTAATTTAAAATATATTAAAAATAAATTAAAATATAATTATTTATGGATCCATATCAATATATGATTTACTTGTATAACTTGTTATTTAAAATATAAAGTCGAGAGATGCTGAGACTAGTAGCATTGGTTTGATTTAGAGGCATAAATCTAATTTTTATTACTATATTTTAAGAACATTTAAAAAAAAAATAGTAAGGTTTGATAGATTAATTCATAATCAAAAATTAGAATGACCTCATAAAAAATCACGACTAACTTCAAAAACTTTATTGCAACTATCTTTTTCATCAAAAATAACATTGGTTTACTCTCTATAAAAAAAATTGGAGTATAACTTGGGATCTAAACCGAACCAAATGCCATATCGAGTTTAGTATCTGTTTGAAAGTAAGGTTATAATTATTTTTTAAAGTATTTTTTGTTTAAAAAATGAATTAAAATAATTTTTTTTATTTTTAAAAAAATTATTTATAATATCAGTATATAAAAATAATATAAAAATATAAAAAATAAATTTAAATTAAAAATTTTAAAAATTTAAAACACGGTGTAAAACACTCTCTTAATCACTAAGGTTGCATGAGATGATTAGGCGGGACTGCAACCAAATTTTTTTCTGTGATGAAATGATAAGCAATTATACCTAAGAAATTGTTTGCTGACGGGTCAATTAATCAATCATAGAATGTTAGTTAAATGAAAGGAGTTTTGGGAGGAGATAAGCTTGAAAAAGGGGATGGCTGATGCGAACATAAACAAATATAAAGCTAACTTAATGACAGAGCCAGGGCACCAACATGGGCTGAGAGAAAGCAAGTAAAAAGGAAAAGGAAGGTGTCCACCTGGCATTTTCTATTTCACCTAGGTTTGCTAAACTAATGGGGATTAATTTAAATTTAAAAGGGTTGCGGGCCTGACCTTTACAGGTTGGCTCAAAAGGGTTTTTGATGTCCGGTAAATTACTTGACTGTGATGTCAAGGATTAGATTACTTGAGGATTACATGCAGTCGCCAGTTTTGTCCCTGTTTCTTTCTCGTTGGATTTCAAATGCATTTTAGAAGGGGGGAAAAATATTATTATTTTTTATTTTAAATTATAATTTCTTTATTGTTTATAAATATTTTTATTTGCTGATACCATGAATAATTTTTAAAAAATATTATTTGAATATATTTTTAAATAAAACTAATCACTTTTAATAATAATATCAATCAAATTCGCAAAACATCACGAAATATTATATATAAGTTGTTTGTTTTAAAAATACTTTAAAAAAAAACCTTATTTTTAATTAAATGTTTTTTATATTTTTAAATTATTTGATATAAAAAATAATATTTAAAAAAATATATATATCATTTTATTATATTCGTAATCAAATAAATATTTTTGAAAACAGGTTTCAACTCCCTCTCGAACATCCCCATGACATTGTTAGCTTGGAAAGTGAGTCTGGTGTAATTTTAGGTTGGTTTATGTTGGGCAAGTAAAAAAGATACCGATTTTCTCTATTAGAGAAGTATAGTTTTAGATTTTAGATTTTAATTTTAAAAAAAATAATCATAAGTTTAATCCTACCATTTACATACAAGCTAATTTATTCAGGGATCTATCATCTAGATCTTTAACTAGATACAATCCAATTCATTTATTCTACTATGATCCATATCCAGAAAAATGTTTATATATGTAATTTGCCTTCAAATACTTTTTGAAAAACAAAAAAGGAGAGTTGAGGTGTTTGAAAGTGTGGCGATGGTTGATTTTTAAAGTGTTTGTTATTTAAAAATATATTAAAATAATATATTTTTTATAATTAATTTTGACATTGGCAAATCAAAATGATCTAAAAATACTAAAAAAATTATTTAAAACAAAAAAAAATATTTTCTTTCGAAAAGCAGTTTTAGAGTGCTTTCCAAACACCCTCTTATTGCCTGTGTTGGGAGCGCGATTAAGATTATTCTTTCAAAGTATTTTTCATTCAAAATGATTTGTATTTATTTTTTAAAAATTATTTTCAATATCAACACATAAAAATAATATAGAAATAATAAAAAATATAATTTAAAATACAAAATAATTTTTTTAAAAATATTTTTGAAACGCTTTGAAACGTGAATGAGTTAATGAAGATTAAATATTGAATGAAATCATTATAATTTTATGATTGAGATGTAAATCCCGGCAAGAAAAGGGATGAACTGAGCTCCTTGCTCCTGCAACTTCCTACTGTGGCAGTTCTGGCAGCCACATTGACTCCATGTGTTTTTAGTAATAAAAATGAAATGATCCATAAAATATTCCGTACTTTGATGACAGGAGATATTATGGCCATATCACACCTATATTTTATTTACAAAGATCTCAATATATCTATATTAGAATCCAAATTTAATTTTTTTTCCAGCATTAACTGCGACGGGATATGTTTTATAGTATGGTTAAAAATGTATTTTATTTTAATTATAGTTTTAAAAATACATTATGGAATTATATATATAATTAAAAAAACTCGAGATATCAGCACAACAAAATTGAAACTTTTTTTTTTAAAAAAAGAAACAATTCGGTTTTGATTTAAAATAAAAATAAAAGGATTGAATAAAACTGAAATAAATTGATTTAAAGAGGAAAAGGAATTATTCCCATGGTATCAACGCCTATAAATAAAAAAAATCAACTAAAAAATAAAAAAAATAATTTGGTTTTTTCTAGAGCCATGCACGGCCCTGTGCTGCAGCTAACATGGAAGAAAAAGGGCGAACCAGCCACCAACTGGGAACACGTCATGTGATCTACAGCTCGGCCAGATGAAACATCCACATTAAACAATCGACAACCTTTCCCGGAGAGCAGCCCACATGATACACTGACCCTTTACCATTAGAATGGAATTAACTTTTGCTTCCATTTCTGGCAATGAAATGATTGAGATCAACCGCCTGGGACACTGCTTCAAAACACCATCCAATCCATGATACATATCTCTGTGCAAACTTTCTCAGAATAATTTGCTCAATTGATCTGAAAAATAATACTCCAGCTGTTTGTGTGTGTGTGTGTGTGTGTGTGTGTGTGTGTGTGTGTGTTGAATTTAAAACTCTTTTAAGCCATTTAATGTTGATTTTATTAGCAAAGAGTCTTGAAATCCCTGGATTGGAACTATTTTTGCAGGTACATGAAGCTTTTATTACAAGCTTAGAGTTTATTATATTAAATAAAGAAGTCTAGATATTGAGTACCCGCTATTTTAAATATTAAATAATTTTTTATTTGTATATCTTTAATTTTAAAACATTATCAAATAAAAAAATATAAATTAGAAACCATACCTTTTGCATCTAATCCATGAACGCGTTCCCAACCTTGTCTGGTTATAGATAACCAGACTTCTATAAATCTGGATTTGTAAGATTTACTAGAAGAAACTCGATCATGATATAGCATTTTAATAGGAGATTATTGTCATTTTTATTAAATGTTTGGTGTGTACTGCTAAGGTATTCTCTCGCATAAAAATTTAAGTTGTTAAGTGAAGTCCTGGAATATGTTTTATATTATTTTTTAACACACCTCCTCAAATAAAAATCCTTTGTGCTTGAAACTTGTACACAGACTCATTTTACCTTGTATTTAATTTTTATCAAATAGAATGAGGGTGGTGAGATTCAAACTCATGACCGCTGAACCAACAAGGTTCTGATACCATATTATAGAATGATCTCATCTAAAAACATAAATTGTTAGGTGAGGTCCCAAAATATAATTTATATTATTCTCTAGCATATCCGAGCAACTTTCCAAGTTTCGCTATGTTTATCTAATCTATGAACATCATATGCATAAAAGCTCAAAAGCTCATATTGACATAAAAGCAACCCCATAAAACTAACTTTGCACTGCATTTGCATACACACACACACATATATGTTTTTTTTTTATTCAAGGAAATCACATCCCCGAAAAGCGTATTTTGTGAGTCCAAATGAGTGAATAAAACTTCAATTATCCCAAGTTCTTTCAAAAAATACACGCCCTAACTCAAACTTAAGATCTACTGTATAGATCTCAAACCCTATACTTCCACGTCACACCGTCCAGAGACACACACACATATATATGCATTCCATGCCACCTTAAGATTTAAGGATTGTGCTGTTTTTAAATTGAAACATACGTTTTGATTTAAGATTTGAGGACTGTACTGTTTTTCCAATATTTATAACAAATATAATTTAAAATTGAATTCACTGTTAAATTAATCTGAAATTATGTAATTCAGATTTTAAAAAGAAATTAAAGACCTAATTAATTAGATGGGTAAAAAAGACAACTTGGATTATTGGTAAAAATATAATTTGACTAGAAAAATTCAAGATAAATTTTTTTAAAATAGAATATTTTTGAGATGATAAATATATTGTATCGATATAGATTAACTTGGGTTAATTTTTTAAATTTGTGACTTGAATAATGAGACATTGATAATCTCAAATAAAATAAATTTTAAAAAATATAAAGTTCAATTATCAATAAATTTTTTGTTAAATAATGACTTTAGAATAATATTTCTGAATAAAATCATGAATTTGAATTAGAATATAAAAATATTATTAGTAATCTTATAAGATCATTGTAAACATTGATTATCCTACCATTTAAACGTGAGATATAACAATATATAAAAAGACTACTAATAAGATTTCAACCCGATCCAACATTCTTATCATGCAATATTTTTAAATTTAAAATATATAATTAATATAGTAAAACTATTATTTGGTTGGAACATAACCAAAATATTATGACTAAAATTTGGATAGAATTCATGAAGTGTAAATATTCAAAACAGAAAAAATTATTTTATTGTAAAAAAAACTTAGATGAGATATATTGATTATTCGATAGCCCTGAATAATATTGTTTTGAGGTAGTTGATGCCTGTTGAAGGTTTTTTTTTCACAAAAAAATAATCAAAATTTAGGCTCACCCGTATCTACAACCCGGGCCTTGAATTGAGCCGACCCCATGTCAATCTTATAACCATGAACACATGGCAGTGATGTCTGTAGCCAATGACAGGAGCTTTATCTGCAAGTGAGAGAGAGTTTAGTGTTCTTTACAAGTTTCGCTCCACCGCAGGAAGGCTCACAATTCTCTAAATTTAACTCAGCCAAGGAAGAACATCATCTTTCAGGAACCGATCGCATCTGCAAAGTTCAACCGCAGCTCTGAGACTTTTGCCTACTACGTTAGAAGTGCTTGTGGCAATTGGAAACTCCACTAACCTGATGCCATTATCCTCCATGGGATTCTCACTTGGTATACAAACAAGTTCGTATCTAAGACTTTCCACATTATCCTTGCAAAGATTATATCTCCTGGAATCAGACAAGAATTTTGATCATTATAACACTGTCTGGAGGTCACACTTTCTTATTAACCTTCTCTCACTGTCATGCCCTAAATTGGACAGTGAAAAAAACAAGAGAAGAAAATGGTGGATCCTTGTTATGCCAAAATTGGGATACCTTGGGTTTACGATACTGTTGAAGAAATAAGAAAATCACAGCATATCATATCATCATCTGCAGACACAGCAAAGACTTTCCTGTGTCTACAGATGATGGGGGTTTGCCTTCTGCATTCCCATTGAAATCACAGAGCCATCCTGGTATCTGCAAGAATATATATCCTCCAAGTAGTTGACGCGGACAACATAGAGAATACAACCCACGTAGATATTCCATAAATAATTCTGGGATAAGAGCAACTGTCAAGAAAGTTCAAAACTTTAATTAATAATTGAATGAGTTTGGTCAAAGGCTTATAGCTATATTTAACGCAGAAACACTGGTCTTAACCCTTGTTAGACAAGGAAATAATATTAATTATTAAAAATTACCAAAAATAACAAAATTGAGATAATTACTAAAATTGAAATTGATAGAAATCCTGATCAAGCTAGAATTGACGGAAGTTGATTTGGACTTAGAAATCAAGAGTTATGGCTAAGACGAAACTTTTCTAAATTGGAAAAAATGATGATTTCAAGGCCTAAACTATGGAATTCGCTCAAAAAACAGTATGCATTAACAACAAAGCTCTTGATTAATTCCAGAATCGCTGAGATGCATCAACTGGGTGAATTTCAAGTCAATCCAACATCAACACCTGGACTACTGGAAAATTCAATTGCCTTTAAATTTTAGATATTCCCTCTTGAACATGTATACCTCTGTCACTTGTTATGCATAAGTAGTAACATGCTAACAGCTCAATACAGCACATTAGATTAGGCAGTTATGAGCATCTCAATAGCCTCAAGCAGACAGCCAAAAAATATACAGAGGCTGGCCAAGAACAGAGCATGTGTTGAGAAGAATGGATATACCTACCTGATGAAAAGAATGATACAAATCCAGGAGGCAAATAAACTTGATTGTTTCAAATAGGGCTGGATGTGCTGATAGTGAAGTGCAGTCTTCCATGCGCGCGCGTATCAAATATGCTTACAGAACCACATACTGCACTCGCGAATGTTGATGAAAGCTTGCAGGAAATGTACTCTATTGATGTCAACGTTTAGGCCAACAGTTTGCGTAATCCATCAAGCTATTGACACGAAATTTTCATTAAATTTGGACACGGTAATACAATCAAACATTAGTCCAGGGAACTTGAGACAACATTATGACTGAGAATTTCCCATTTTCAAGCATAAGTACTCATAGGTTGCATGAAATTGGTATTTGATTACACGGTTTTACCAATGGACTGAAGTATCATCCATGTCAAGAATATATGACACCGTTGAAGAGCATCTAGATCTACCAAGAACGTCACATTCACATGATTAAGGGTGTGTTTGGCATTGCTTTTGCTTTTGCGATTACGGTTGAAAAAAAAACAGTTTTAAAAAAAGCGCTTTTAGTGTGTTGCAAAATAAGTAGTTAAGTGTTTGGTTAAAACTGTGGTTGAGATGGAGGTTGAAAAAAAAGCAGTTTTAGGTGTTTGGTTACCAAACTTTTCATACTGCTTTTAACTTGTGAAATTACTTTAAAGGGTGTGTGTGTGTGTGTGTGTGTGTGTGTGTGTGTGTGTGTGTGTATTATTTTTGAAACATAATATTTGTTTTTTCATTAATTATTTTTTTTATTAATTATTAATTACATTATATTATTATAATTATTAAATGTACAATATATATATATATATATATATATTAGACTACAGACCACGCTCTTACAAGAACCCAACCACCTGGAACACAAATAACCCGAAGACAAGCAGGAAGAGAAGGAGACACATACATATATTTTTATTTTTTAAATAATATATAGATTAGACAAACTTGTGAAATTACTTTACATGACACACATACATATATAAATTATTTTTTAAATTTTGTAGATTAATAATCATAACAATAAAATGTATTATTATTATGTTAAACTGACTAATACATTAATTTTATATAAAATTAATAGATTATTATTATACAGAATTATAATTATCTAATTATAATTTTGTATATTAAATTTTTAATGTAATTTTGTCATATATAAATTTATTTTTGATATATATATATATATATATATATATATATATATATAACTTCTAAACGCATTTAAAAATAAATAACAATTTCTATTAATGTGAATACTTCAAGTAACATGGAAACGTCATTTCATTCTCCCATCAAACTATTTGTAATGCCCTCGCGAACAATATCCATACGTGAATTTCTGCGCGAACTCTGACTAGTTTCACACGCAACAACATCCGGTAATAACTCATCTGGGATATAATCGGGATTACGATCATATTCAACAAAAATAGCATCATCTTGCGATCTCCTTCTAATATAGTTATGTAGTGCCATCGATGCAACAACAATCGCAACCTGTGTTTTGTAAGGATAAGGTGGCATGCACTGCAAAATTCTCCACCTTTGCTTCCATACGCCAAATGTTCGTTCTATCACATTACGTAGTGATGAATGTGCACGATTAAATACTTCGCATTGTCCACTTGGTTCACCCCGACGTCGAAAATCTTGTAAATGATACCGCTCCCCTCTATATGGACATAAATATTCATACTCATTCGGATAACCGGCATCAACCAAATAGTATTTTCCTGAAAATAGAAACAAAATGCAACTTTTATATTAATCCAATAACAAAAGAGTAATAGTAATTTATTGAAATTATCATAACTGTAAGAAATAATAAATGACAACCTTCAGGCGGTTTAGGAAATTTGATACTCCTACTGTCTATAGCCTTGAGAAAAATACGTGTATCGTGCTCACTACCTTCCCATCCTGCCCATACAAATGTGAATTGCATGTCAAAACTACATGCAGCCATGATGTTTTGTGTTGGGACACCTTTCCTACCAATAAAAGGAATTTGATATTCGGGTGAAATCGTGGCACGAACATGTGTCCCATCAATTGCACCAATATAGTTCTACAGGTAAAAAAAATTGAATTAGGATAAAAATATTCAAACAAATAACACAATTTTAGTTCAAACTACATTTACTGTAAACTTAAAAAATTACCTTGAAATGAGGCATAAATCTTGGATTCATCGCAATTTGTATTGGTGTGTTGTTAAAGTCTGGATCAGTTGGTTTGATGATATCTATAGCAAACCGACATAATGCTTTAAGGACTTCTTTCATACATCTACTTACAGTTTCGCCTGAATGCTGAAATCTTTTTTGCACATGTCGATTTGATGCCCCAACTGCAAGAGTAAATACAAACATTGCAACCTTCTCGATTACGCCCATCCTCCGTGAAGGTTTTAAACCATAGCGCGTTTCCAAATCATGACACAGACCCAACAAAGTTTCTTTGTCCATCCTGAACATGTTAACAGAGCGTTTCCAATGACCTCTTAAAGTGTCATTCAACCAACGCATTCCTGTATTGTATGAAACCATACATGGTTCTTTATGGATATAAGTAAGATAATATATGTTTACTGCTCCAGCCGTGCTTAAAATTAGTGTCTTATCATCATATTTTCTCCGTATAAAATTTGCCGCATCTTCATCGTCGTCGCTACTGTCGTCATCGTCATCATCATCGTCATCGTCATCGTTGTCGGAAACAGCAGTTCCATCATTAACGTATGCGCTATTGTTTCCTTCATCAGCACCATAGTTAATGTGCGCAATAACACGATCCATAACATTGTCATAGTCACCTTCAAAATCCCCATTAAGTAGAGCATTAAAATGTGCATCATCCATATCTAAAGAACAAGCGCAAACCTGTCGACATTAAGAAATTTGAGTCACTAAATACATTCTAGAAAACAATATGATGTTCAGAATATTCGTCACGATATGTTTTAAAACTAGTCCAAACAAACATTCATAACAATGAGCACAATAATTTCACAGTCGTAATAGAAAAACATTTGCACAATAAATTACAAGTTTGTGACGTTCCAACCCAAAACTAAGACAAATATGAAAACCAAATAGTCAAACAAAGTACGAGCATTGTAGTTGTCATCACCCAATTTCTGGGTGATTCCCCAAAATATACCAATAAATAAATAAAATAAAATAAAACGGGGTTGGTGTCGGCTGAAAAATTAATGTGAAAATTTTGGACGTTTTCGGAAGCCCGGTCGTACTTCTTTTTTGCCCAAAAATGAAGGAAATGCAAATTCAAGGCCAAAATAATTTATTCTTGGATAAATCTGCATAGAAATTAAGTTGGAAGACATAATTATATTTTTATGGGTCAATTTGATTTAATCGTCGGCCGATGTAAAGTGTAATTATGCTTCGAAATTAATTAAGAACCCAATTGAAGGATTTAATTTAGCGCAAGAGCTTAATTATACTTTAAATGGATCAAATTAATTTTATGAAGGGCCTAATTAGTGAGAAATTAAGTTTCGAAGACGAATCTGGGTTCAATTGAGAAAATCAGGATTTTCGGTGACGAAACTCTTCCGAATTAATTGAGAGCCCAATTGAAGGATTTAATTTAGTGCAAGAGCTTAATTATACTTTAAATGGGTCAAGTTAATTTTATGAAGGGCCTAATTAGTGAGAAATTAAGTTTCGAAGCCGAATCTGGGTTCAATTGAGAAAATCAGGATTTTCGGTGACGAAACTCTTCCGAATTAATTGAGAGCCCAATTGAAGGATTTAATTTAGAGCAAGAGCTTAATTATACTTTAAATGGGTCAAATTAATTTTATGAAGGGCCTAATTAGTGAGAAATTAAGTTTCGAAGCCGAATCTGGGTTCAATTGAGAAAATCAGGATTTTCGGTGACGAAACTCTTCCGAATTAATTGAGAGCCCAATTGAAGGATTTAATTTAGCGCAAGAGCTTAATTATACTTTAAATGGGTCAAATTAATTTTATGAAGGGCCTAATTAGTGAGAAATTAAGTTTGGAAGCCGAATCTGGGTTCAATTGAGAAAATCAGAATTTTCGGTGGCGAAACTCTTCCGAATTAATTGAGAGCCCAATTGAAGGATTTAATTTAGCGCAAGAGCTTAATTATACTTTAAATGGGTCAAATTAATTTTATGAAGGGCCTAATTAGTGAGAAATTAAGTTTCGAAGCCGAATCTGGGTTAAATTGAGAAAATTAAAATTTTCGGTGACGAAACTCTTCAGGATTAATTGAGAACCCGATTGAAGGATTTAATTTAGCGCAAGGGCTTAATTACAGTTAAAATGGGTCGAATTAATTTAAATGAGGGTTTGATTGCTGAGAAATTAAATTCGGAAGCCTAATCGGATTTAGATTGAGAAAATCAATATTTTCGGCGACGAAACTTTTTGGGTGGATTCGGAAGCTAAAATTGAAGGTAAAAACATCATTCTTCCCGCCGAAAAACACTTTTTGTGATAAATCATTTTTTTTAGTGTATTAAAAAATAAATAAAAAAAAATAAAAAAAAAGGGAAGAAGAATCACTGCCGGCAGCCATGCTTGTGGCATGCCGGAAGCCATGCCCTGCAAGCCACCTTACCCTGCAACTTACCCACTGAAAACACCATGTTGTGGACATCAATCCCATACCTGCAAGTTGCAAGGTTAGCCTATAAATAGGGAGAAAATTGAAGAGAAAAAGGGAGAAAAAAAGAAGACAAAAAAACGACCGGGAAGTTATATTTTGATCGAAAACAAACCAAACCTCTGCTTTCTCTCTTTCTGGTCGCCGGCGAGCCCTCGACCACCATTCCACCTCCCTTTCCCGTCACAGCCCCCCTCTCCTTTCTGCCATATCACTCTTTCTCTCTCCTCCAGTGGATTTTCTCTCTCTAAACGCAGCATACTCACGGCGGCTGTCCCTCCTCTCCACAGCGACCGAACACACACCCAACACCACCGTCTTCACTGCCACCAGCTCCTCCATCACATAAGCCACCCCAGCGTAGCCTCCGGCAAGGTAGCAGCAACGGTAGTGGGTGCAACGGCAGCAGACCAGTCAACTTCCAGCCTTCATTCCGGCCACCACAGGCCTCCCTTTCCGGTTACACCACGACAGAAATCATCGCCTCGACCTCCTCTACCCAAAGATACTAACAGGTAAGCCTTTTGTCACACTTGAAAAATCACTATTCATTGTCTTCTTCCCTGCGTAGGTGACCAGTGGGACGCAATTTTGCGTCCCACTGTTCGCCAAAGCCGATTAAGTGGGCCGGCTTTCATGCCCTCCCACAAAGCCTAAAACTTTGGGCTTCAGCCATGATTTGGAAGCCGGCACAATAACACATGGGCTTCGGCTCTCACGAGTGAAGCCAATCAGATTTGTCATTTCAGCTGAAAGTGGCAATGACCCATAAAATAATAAATAAAAAAATAATAAAAAAAAGTAAAAAAATAATAAATAAGGAGTAAAAAAAAAAAAGGTTTTTTTTTTACTATTATTATAAAGAAAAAATAAAAAAAAAATTCAAAAAAAATATAAAATATTTTGTTTTCGTGCATACGGCCGGATTCCAAAATTTTTCCATGTTTATTTTTCGTAAAAAAATATGTTGCATCTTTCTCATATTTTAAAAGTTAAAATTGGGTATCGTAACCGGTTTATGATTATCCTTTGGAATTTGGCCAAGATATAAAAAAATAAAAAATATTTTTTTTTATTTAGTTATCTCGGTGTAAAATTACATTGTAAAGTACACTTGGAGATACTAAAAAAAATTTCATTTTATTGCGGTGTAAAATTATATTGTAATGTACACCCGTAAAAGAAAAATAAATAAAAATAAAAATAATATAAAATATAAAATAAATAAATAAATAAATATTTTTTTTATGCAATGCAAAATTCTTTAGGTTAGCCTTTCGAACTCCTAACGAGGTAGAGATTCTCTCATGAAGAGAGATCTACGTCGAACTTTAGAAAAGACAACAAAAAAATCAAACTTAGGAAAAACAATCAAGCAACAATGCAACTTGCCTTAGGTAAGGTGCACTGGGGGTGATATGTCTTCCCCTTGCACAACAAGTCCCCTTACCCAAAACTCTCGTAGACCACTAGGTTCCTAGTAACCTTAATACTAGGTGGCGACTCCTTATAATTATAGCCGTAAATTTTACGGCTATAAAAACAACCCTCCATTTTTCACCGCGCGCCGTTGTTTCCCCAAACCACGGGGGACGGCGGGGCGCGAAGCGCGAAAAAATCGCCGTCGCAACAGATGGCGACTCCACTAGGGACCATAGATGGACTGAGCTTTGTTGTTTGATTGTTATTCTTTAGTTCATATTTTACCATGCATTTTTAGTGTTTTACCATGCATTTTTATTTAAGTCCATGCATAACATCAGGTGTGAATTAACTTCATCATGCATTTTAATTTTGCAAATAAATCCAATTTTAGGTTAGGCGGGGATTAGCGGTCTGCCTCATGACTTTCAGTCGGGGTTCAGATTCGTGAAACATCCAACTATGAACTGAGTGTTTACTTGATAATGGCGGTCACATAGTGCCCCAACCATTTCTTGTAAACCCCCATACCACCTTCATGTAAGGCGGTCACTGAGCAGTTCATAGACCTTTTGTGACCAGATAGAAAACTTACCCTGCATGTGCTTAGGACCTAGGATACAATCTCTTTGATAATTCATTTCTTTTTAAAATAAATTGCAGAGATTATCAGGCCAAGACCATGACTTCCATGACCTTTTTGGAATACGGGGAAAGATCTGAGATGACGCAGATAACTGAGGGGGATTGTCCAAGAGCTAGAATCAATGAATTGCCACACATGACCAAAATTCACTGCTCCACGGAAAATATAAAGAGACTTATGCCCATCATGGGGTATGTAGAGGAGGCGTCGTTTGAAGTAAGATATGGAAGAATCGCTCATCTGATGAAAATTCCGGTTCAGATATCAGCAGTCAAAGCCCTTATGCACTTTTGGGATCCCAGCTACCGGTGCTTTACCTTTGGGGATATTGACATGACCCCTACCATAGAGGAGTATGCTCAAATCCTGAATTTCCCCCACGACCCCCACAAAGTTTATTTCAGACAAAAAATGGAGAATACAGTCCAAGAGGTTGCTAAATTACTATGCCTGGATCAAGTAGGCCAGTACATGACATCTTCTGGAGGTTTCAAGTGGAAGGCAATTGAGAGTAAATTGAAAGCAAGTAAAGATAAAGGGAAGCTTAGAGAAGAAGTCCATCGGTCAGTGGCTTTTGCAATCTTTGGTTTAGTTTTGTTCCCTTCAGAAGCCGCTGGGATAATTAGCATGGAAGCGGCCAATGCTTTTGTTGAATATGAGCAGGGAAAGAATAACCCCACCCCAGCTATACTGGCCGAAACATTCCTGTCCTTAAACCATTGTAGGTTACATGGAAAAGGTGCAATGCGGTGTTGCATCCCTTTGCTTTTCATGTGGATCGTTAGTCACCTAGAAACCCCGAGGGAAGTCTTCAATAATTTTTGGTGGTTTAACATGAGACCTCTCGGTTTGGTTGTAAGTGAAGATTGGAAAGACCTAGATGAGAAAGCTTGGATGGAAAAATACAGGGCACTCCCTCAAAGTAATTTCAGATGGAAAGCTCCTTGGATAAATAATTCAGTTTATCTAATGAGCTGTGGTAATAAGGCGTGGGTCCCGCTAATTGGCTTAACCGGTTATGTCAGTTATTCTTCCTCTCTGGTAACCAGACAGTTTGGGGGAACACAATATGTACCAAGAACTAAAGGGTTGACCGGATATACTGGTTCTTTCAAAGAAATTAACTCATTGGCTGAACTTGAAGTAATTAAAAGAGACTGGGGGCAACCTGTTTTAGTTAGCAGAGAGCCCCACCCAAAGAAGCCTTCTGTTAGCCCCGGTTACTTGGTATGGAGGAACTATGAGATACCTCAAAACGCCGTAAGACAAAGCCTGGTACGAGATAAAACACCCGTCTTTGTCGAAACTAAAAGAAAGAGAGTCGATGACAGGGACCTACAAGAAGAGCTGGATAAGCTAAGGATTGAGCTCAGCAACAGCAAAAGCAATCAGAAATTCCTAGAAAAGCAACTACTAGAAGAAGAACAGATGAGGATTTCTTTGAATCGTCAACTGCAAGCAAAAGAAGAGCAGATTAACAGGTTGATCCAAGAAAAAAGTCAGTTAGAAGAAATGAGTTCTCGATATAATGACCAGATGAGTAAGTATGAAATGTTGAAAAAGGAATTGGTCACTTTGAAGGCATCTGAAAATAAAAAGCATGCAGACCAAGAATTGGTAGCCTCGGTAGTAAAGGAAAGAGACCATTACAAGATGGAATGGGAAGGTGAGAAGGAGAAAGGAAGGGTGGCCGGTCTTGTCCTTGAAGAGGAAAAAGATTTGAAAGCCCAGTACAGAGTGCAAGCGGAAAGTGAGTTTGAGGCTAGAAGGGTAGCAGAGTCTAATATAAAAAGATACTTAACCCAGATCAACAACCTGAGAGACCATATTTCCACTCTACAAGCTGAATTAGAAACTCAAGGAGAGGAATTAAAAATGGTGCAAGAGCAGCGCAGTGAATGGAAAGAATGCACCGCTGAAATCGAAGCTCAGTTAAACTCTGAAATAACAGGGCTCGATGCAAGGTTACAAAAGGCTAAGGATCAAAACCAACAACTTGAGAAAATGGTCCTCATATTAACGAAAAATAATGAATCATTGGCTGCCAGTAATGAAGCGATACGACAGGATAATTTTGTATTCCATCACAAGATAGAGCAGACCGATAAACTAATCGATATAGTGGCTAGGAAGGCAGATGAACTATGTGTAAAAGCTACTAGGATAGGTGGCAGTGCCCGCAAATATGAAATGTACTTGGATGAACTCTCCTCTTTTGTTAAGTTTGTAGCTAACAGAGGAGTAGCATTTGAGTAAATATTTTGTATGTCTCTATTTTGATGAATGAAATGGACAAGATCCACCTTTTGTTTTGTCAAGTGTGTATGATTCAATTGATTCGAGCACAAGGGCGAAACTTACACAAGATATCTACAGATCTTACCCGGCACAGAAGTCATGGATTGGTTTTTCAAAAATAAAAAAATCATCATGCATATGCTCATTCATCATAAATAACACATATCATCAACAGGTTGAAATATAGGTCCCCGAAGAACTTCACCTCCTAGAATTTACAACACTCGTCTCCGTCAAAGAAATATGGAGGACGAAGAACGCGCACATCAAGATGCTCACTTTCAAGAGGAGTTAAATGCTTTAAAAGATAGTGTAGCTCGCATCGCTAGCTTACTTGAGCAGACACTGAGAAATACTTCCGGTGAGGGTCCTTCCACTAGACCTCCAACAACTACTCAAACACAAGCGGTAAACCACCCTGATGAGTTAATTACAGATGGCGTCCAAGATCCTCAACAAAATACTGCTTTTGGGCGTACAACCACACCGACAACCTTGCCAACACCAATTGTTGGAATATCTATAAATGAGTCCCATAAAACACAGTCATCTGATGGTGTTGAGCAAGACAAGATGGCAGCATTGGAAGCTAGGATAAGGGCCATTGAAGGAGCAGAGTTGTATGATCCTGTGAGGGCTGCAGAAATGTGTTTGGTCCCAAATGTGGTAGTACCAAAAAAGTTCCGCGTTCCTGAATTCATCAAGTATACTGGAACACAATGCCCTGTCACACATCTGAAGTCATATTGTAACAAAATGGCGGAAGTGGTACATGATGAAAAATTATTAATGCATTTCTTTCAAGATAGTTTGAGTGGGGCAGCTTTAAGCTGGTACATGAGGCTTGATAACACTAGAGTTCGTAATTGGAAAGACTTGGTGGATGCTTTTGTTAAGCAATACAAGTATAATATGGATATTGCTCCTGATAGAACTAGTCTGTCCAACCTGGAAAAAGGGGAAAAAGAGAGCATAAGAGAATATGCTCAAAGATGGAGAGACCTGGCTGCACAAGTACACCCTCCCCTTTTAGATAGGGAGATGGTTACTCTATTCGCCAATACACTGAGAGCACCATACTATGAGCATGTGATGGGAAGTTCGGCACAACAATTTACGGATGCTGTTGCTGTGGCAGAGCGTATAGAGCAAGGAATAAAGAATGGAAGAATCTCTGCACCTATGGAAAAGAAGGGTTTCGGTGGAAAGAGGAAAGAGGTTGATCATATTGAAGGCGGTTATAAGGGCAAGAACACTCATTTCCCAAAATACAACCCCTCATCATCTCAAGTCGCCAACATTAACTTCAACTCTCCATTCTCCACCAAAAGACCCGAGAACCAAATTGGGAATTTACCAAAAAACCAAATCAGAAGTTTCCCCAAAAAGAGTTACCAAGAACTTCAGGAACAATTACCTCCATTGTCAATGCCTTTGAATGAGATATACCAGAAGTTATTAAGTATTGGGCATGTAGCTCCCATACCCTTGACACCCTTGCAACCGCCTTATCCCAATTGGTATAAACCGGATCTCACTTGCGAATACCATGCCGGAGTCGCAGGACATAGCATCCATACATGCATTGCTTTTAAGAGGAAGCTCCTCCAATTAATTAAAGCTGGATGGATAACATTCGAAGATCCCCCAAATATAAGCACCAATCCACTACCTAGTCATGCTTCGGGTAGTGGATCAGTAAATATGTTGGATGTCGAGTCTCCAAGAAGCTTAAAGGTGCCGATAGAAAGAATATACCAAATGCTGATAAAAGCAAAGTATGATGACATGAGATGTTGTCAATATCATAACCAGAAAGGTCATTCTATTAGTCAGTGTCGAGGCTTCTATGAAAATGTGATGCAAATGATAAATAGAGGTCAGTTTCGAATAGAGACAATTACAGATGATAACGTGTCTGTGACAGAGATGTCAGATAAAGAAGTATGTCGGGTCCAGTTCACTCCAGAAGGGATACCCAAATTAGTTTTGACTAAGCCCACCATTACACCTAGAAAAGACTATAATGCCATACCATACAACTATGGGCATTTATCTCAGGGTGCAAGACAACCCCTCGTCTTTCTACCCGAAATTGGAGGCTTGACCCGAAGTGGTAGATGTTTTACTCCAGAGGAGTTAAAAAGGATTAAGGGGAAGGAAGTGGTCGACGTGTCCGAAGAAATAAATAAACCCGTAACAGAAGAGGAGACCAATGAATTCTTAAAGTTGATGAAGCATAGTGAGTATAGTGTGGTGGAACAACTCAAGAAGACCCCCGCCAAGATATCATTATTTTCCTTGATTTTAAGTTCTGAATCTCATCGGAAAGCTTTGCAAAAGGTGTTGAATGAGGCATATGTACCCCAGGACATCAACCTAGAGGCCATGGAGCATTTAGTGGGGAGAATACAAGCTTCAAATTATGTGTATTTTACTGAAGACGAAGTAGATCCTGATGGTACAGGGCATAATAAGCCATTATACATCACAATACGATGTAAAGATGTTTTGATTGGAAAAGTATTGATTGATAATGGCTCCGCTCTGAATGTATTACCAATGCATATGTTGAAAGAAATGCCCATCGACGAGTCACACATAAAGCCTAGCACCATGATGGCAAGAGCATATGACGGGTCACCAAGACAAATAGTGGGGACTATTGAGGTGGAGCTATGTATAGGACCGCAGGTATTCTTGGTAACGCTGCAAGTGATGGATATCCATCCATCCTATAGTATATTACTGGGAAGGCCATGGATTCACGCGGCCGGAGCAGTGGCTTCTTCGTTACACCAATGCTTAAAGTATATTGCAAACGGGATGCTAATCACTGTAAAAGCTGAAGAAACCATATCAATGATAAAAAATGCGGCTGTACCGTTCATAGAAACAGAGGCTTGTAAAGATGGAAACATCCATGCATTCGAAGTAGTAAATGTGGAATGGATCCTCGAAGGTGCTCCGTTGAAGAAGCCGAGGATCCCAGAAGCTGCAAAGATGGCTGCCAAATTTTTCTTGCGGAATGGAATCCCTTTTCAGTTGGACCCTGTCAGTGGAATGCCAGAGCAAGTCAACAGAATAAAATTAAAATGTGCGGATCAAAGGTTTGGGCTAGGATATAAGCCGAAGAAAGAGGATTTCAAACGGGTTGCTCGGATTAGAAGGGAGGCCAGAATGGCAAAAATCGAAGGAAGAGAATCGAAAGATGAAGACCTTGCCATCCCACCGCTTCAAGAAACCTTTCACAGTTCAACAGAGATAGTCAAAGCAGGCATCAGAGATCTGCACATCAGTACTCTAGAATACCAGGAGGTAGAGACAGATTTTCCGCAACTCTCTATATATAACATCGAAGCCCCCTCTCCAAGGTCCTTTGTGCGGAAATTAGCTGAAGGGGAAGTGTTCCAGAACTGGAAGATGGAGCCAATTCATATTGTGTTCAAAAAGTAATTGTTTCTGTTTAGTCATGAACATGTGTTTTATTTTGATCATGGCGGTAATCTAGCTCACGATGCCGCAATATTTTGCTTTGTTAAATGAGCACTATTTTCAATAAGATCATGCATTTTGTCATCATATTCATTCCCATTTGCAAATAGCACCTTACACAAACACACCTTACAATTTCAGGGATTTTGAAATTTCCAAACAAAATTATCACGCTAAGAATAATTGGCCAAATTTCAATAACATCACTGCATTGGATGATGAAGAATGGGCAGAGGAAGATATAGAAGAGTTCACTAAGTTGGTGGAAAATGCTGAAAAAGTTTGGAAACCTTTGAGTGAAGAGCTTGAAATCATCAATTTAGGAACTGAACAAGAAAGAAAAGAATTAAAAATCGGTACCCTTATTGCAACTGAAGAAAGAGGAAAATTGATTTCTCTTTTACATGAGTATATGGATGTTTTTGCTGGACTTATTCAAATGCTGGTTTAGATACTGATATAGTTGTGCATAAAATCCCTTTAATAGAAGGAAGTATACCAGTAAAACAAAAAACCAGGAGAATGCGGCCGGATATGCTCCTAAAGGTAAAAGCTGAAATTCAAAAGCAATGGGATGCTGGATTTTTAGAGGTCGTTCATTATCCTCAGTGGGTAGCCAATATGGTTGTGGTCCCCAAGAAAGATGGAAAGATCCGAGTTTGTGTGGATTATAGAGATTTGAACAAGGCAAGCCCTAAAGATGATTTTCCATTGCCTCATATAGATATATTAGTGGACAACGCTGCTAAAAATGCCACATATTCATTCATGGATGGGTTTTCTGGTTATAACCAAATTAGGATGGCAGAAGAAGACAAAGAGAAAACCACCTTTGTCACACCATGGGGGACTTTTTGCTATAAAGTGATGCCATTTGGTTTGAAGAATGCTGGGGCTACGTATCAACGAGCAATGGTCGCTTTATTCCATGATATGATGCACCAAGAAGTTGAGGTCTATGTGGATGATATTTTGGCTAAATCAAAAGTTGAGGAAGACCACGTACAAATATTAAGGAAACTATTCGAGAGATTACGAAAGTACCAGTTAAAGTTAAACCCTGCCAAATGCTCCTTTGGAGTAAAGACGGGAAAATTATTGGGTTTTATTGTGAGCAGCCGGGGAATAGAAGTCGATCCGGATAAAGCCAAGGCCATACAAGAAATGCCGACTCCAAAAACTGAAAAGGAAGTAAGAAGTTTTCTCGGGCGCTTAAATTACATATCCCGTTTCATATCCCAACTAACAGTAACGTGTGAACCAATTTTTCGCTTACTCAGAAAGAAAAATCCTGGAATGTGGGATGATGATTGCCAGGAGGCCTTCGACAAGATAAAGAGATACTTAGAAAACCCTCCTTTGTTGGTACCTCCGGTACCAGGGAAACCATTGATCTTGTACTTAACTGTCACAGAAACAGCCATGGGTTGTGTGTTGGGACAACATGATGAATCTGGAAGAAAAGAGCAAGCTATATACTACCTGAGTAAAAAATTCAACGATTGTGAGTCTCGATACACCATGATTGAGAAGTTATGTTGTGCTTTGGTATGGACTGCAAGAAGACTCAGGCAGTATATGTTGTACTACACAACATGGCTAATTTCCAAACTAGATCCACTTAAGTACATCTGTGAGAAGCCCTATCTGTCAAGTAGAATAGCAAGATGGCAAGTGTTATTAGCAGAGTACGACATTATTTTTATGACAAGGAAAGCCGTCAAAGGTAGTATAATCGCTGACCATCTTGCTGATCATGCCATGGAAGAATATGAGCCTCTAGATTTTGATCTCCCTGATGAAGATGTGTTGGTGATTAGGGATGATACGAGAACGAGTGAGTGGTGGACACTTTATTTTGACGGAGCAGTAAATGTATCAGGAAATGGGGTTGGGGCAGTAATAATTTCCCCAGATGGGAAACAATACCCCTTTTCAGTAAGGTTACAGTTTGAGTGCACTAATAACACGGCCGAATATGAGGCATGTATCCTTGGTTTAGAGGCTGCTTTAGAACTCAGAGTTAAGAAGCTTGAAGTCTTTGGGGATTCCATGTTGATCATCTGCCAAGTAAAAGGAGAATGGCAAACAAAGGATGAAAAGTTGAAACCCTACCAAAACTACCTTGTAAAATTAGCTAGTGAATTCGAAGAGATCAAGTTCACTCATATGAGTAGGGACAAAAATCAGTTTGCCGATGCTTTGGCAACTTTAGCTTCAATGGTACAAATTGTCGCTAGAGAAAAGATGCACCCAATTGACATCAAGATCCGAAATCATCAAGCCCATTGTTGCACACTTGAGGAGTCACCAGATGGAGAACCATGGTATAATGATATTAAGAGATTCATCAAACACCGAGAATACCCCCAAAAAGCTTCTGAGACAGACAAAGAGACCTTGAGAAGGTTGGCTGCAAATTTTTTCTTGGACGGTGAAATCCTATACAGGAGGTCATTTGATGGAACTCTACTCAGATGTTTGGATGAGAAAGAAATTGGGCAAGCTTTGAAAGAAGTTCACGAAGGAATTTGTGCCACCCATGCCAATGGTCATACGATGGCAAGGCAAATGCAAAGATTTGGATATTTTTGGTTGACGATGGAGAGGGATTGCGTGGCATATGTTAAGAAATGTCATAAATGCCAAATTTATGGTGATAAAATAAATGCACCTCCAAAACCTTTATTCAACATGACTTCACCATGGCCGTTCAACATGTGGGGATTGGATGTCATAGGGCCAATCAACCCGAAGGCAAGCAACGGGCATAGATTCATTCTAGTGGCAATTGATTACTTTACCAAATGGGTTGAGGCTAATTCCTATGCCCATGTAACACAAAAAGTTGTCAAGAAGTTCATTGAAAGGGACTTGGTCTATCGCTATGGCCTACCTGCAAGACTGGTAACTGATAATGCACAGAATTTTAATGGAAAGTTGATTGCCGAACTTTGCACCAAATGGAAGATTAAGCATCTTAACTCATCTCCTTATAGACCAAAGATGAATGGGGCCGTTGAAGCAGCTAATAAGAATCTTAAGAAAATCATCCAAAAAATGGTTGTTACTTACAAGGATTGGCATGAAATGCTCTCATGCGCTTTGCACGCATATCGCACTACTGTTCGAACTTCTGTAGGGGCAACCCCGTATGCCTTAGTATATGGGATGGAGGCAGTCGCACCTTTAGAAATGGAGATCCCATCACTAAGAGTCTTGAAAAATGCAGAGTTAGATGAATCGGAGTGGGCAAAGGTGAGGCTCGAACAGTTAAATTTAATTGATGAAAAAAGATTAGCAGCTATTTGCCATCACCAATTATACCAGGGCAGGATAGCAAGAGCTTACAACAAGAAGGTCAGGCCGAGGGTATTCAAAGAGGGAGATCTGGTATTGAAGAAGATGTCAGTAGGAGAAGACCAGAGTAAATGGGCGCCAAACTATGAGGGACCATATGTGGTAAAGAAGGCTTTTTCAGGAGGAGCTTTAATTCTAACTAGCATGGATGGAGAAAATCTGTCCAGACCTGTAAACTCTGATGTTGTGAAGAAATATTATGCTTAATGTATTATTCATGACATCTAATGAAATTGAAATTTGGCCATGAATTTTTGGTGTATTCTTTTTCCTCTACTGTTCTGCATGATCTTATATTTTCATTAGGATTTTTGGCAAATCAAAGTCTAGTACGAAAAGAAATGCCAAATTAATGTTTGTTTAACAAATGTGTTCTGGGAATTCAAAGGATTTCATTGAAGGGTGATCTCATATCCCGAAAATCAGCATAATAAAGCTAAGTCTTTAGCTAAATAAAAACCCCAAAAACAAATCAAAAAATATTTCGCATGGAAAAGCAAAGTCTACCGATCCCGAATGCATGTTTTTGAAATGAAGAGAGGCCATCTTTGATATGCCTTCACAAAGTCTTAAATATCCATTGCAGTCCCCATTTGAGCCGAATAATTATTTTTCTGATAATTAACCCTGACTAGGATCACACCCTACACTGGGGGGCAAGTGCGAAGAGAGAAGAACTCTCAATTACAAAATAGTCCTCAATGATAAAAGATATCCAAAAAAAAAAAAAGCTGGGGGGCATAAACATAAAAAGGTTTTTAGTACACTAGCAAATCAATTCAACAATTTAGTAGTACCAAAGACCCAACATAAAAAACCCAAAAATTCTGAGGGGCATGTCACAATAAAAAACCCAAAATTCTTGGGAGCATGTCAAGTCAACATGATGGCATTGCAAAAATTCTCAAGAGCCTAAACAAATACCGAGGGGCATGTCAAGAGATACCCAAATAAAATTGTGGGCCATAAACATAAAAGGAGTTTTAGTACATTACGACAAATCGAGTCAACATGATAGTACTCAAAACCCATGATAAAAGGCCCAAACAAAATGCTGGGGGGCATGGCAGGTCATGAAAATCAATCATTAGGACTAAAAGAGTTCTAAGAGTGAGCACTAAGTGATCCTTAGTCTAGAAAACCCTTAAACACTTTTTGAGCCCACAAATATCTTTTCTTCGTAGCCATCAGCCTGAGCCTACGCTACAAACCTGATAAAGCCCTTTCTGATCAAATACAAGTAATCTGGATCGATAGGCAATGCTTTTCCATTCGAGATAATCCTTACAAAGGCTTCACCAAACTTGATCGAAGCCTTTTTGAAATACAAGACATGCAAACAAGCACCATTTCACGTTCTTGTCAAAATCAACATAAAACCTGACAATGAGATCACTTGAATTCTTTCAAAAACAAGTTTGTTTAAACAAACATCAAAATGGTTTTTATGTTTGGAATGACTTTGAAATTTCAAAAATCTTAGATGAAAACAATTTTTCCAAATAACCATCATTTTCCTACAAACACTTGAAGCCCGAAGCACTGCTGTGGCATGACTTGAATGGGGCAATCAAAATGATTTTTGTATTTGGAATGACTTCAAAATTCCAAAAATCCCACACGAAAATACAATCTTTGCAAATAATCAAGCCTTTTCATGCAAACACTACTCTTCGAGCCCAAAACACTTGTGGAACATGGCCAGACTAGGGGGCAATCTATAAATGCAATCGAAGCTGGCTCCATCATTCTTTTCCAAAAAAATTGGATCAAACTCAGGGGGGCATGTTGATATGGAAAATCTATCATCTCCAGTAGTCAGAATCTCAAGTTGCGGCTCGAGTAAGTAGAAGCAAAAGCCGTCAAAGCCAAAGATCCAACCCAAGGAAAGGAAGGTCAGGAAGAAAGGGGACCTATATCTTTCAGGTAAGTATTCATGCATCATCATGCATTGCATCCCCATTAAAAATCTAGGAAACATTTTAGAAGGATCATAATTTACGAACTTTCATTCATCATTTTTGTGCGCTTTCACGCTCCCACCTTTTCCATGTCCTTGAGCATGTTTTTCAACTTTATCTCCTTGATTTTGGGTATCATCATGTATTACATCCCCGTTGAGAATCTAAGAAATGTTTTGGAGGAATCGTAATTTACGAACCTTCATTCATCATTTTTGTATACGCCTCCAGGCTCTTACCTCTTTAACACGCTTTTTAGCCTCATCTTCTTTCCTGAATTTGGTTGCCATCACACATGGCATCTCCCCACTAATAATCTAAGAAATGTTTTGGAGGAATGTAACTTACAAGCCTCCACTCATTATTTTTTATGCGCCTTTGAGCCTTACCACTTTCACATCCTTGAGTGCACTTGCGAGCCTTTCAACAAATACAGATAGAGCGTTATTCAACCCTATCTTCTTTATTTGAGTGCGCTTTCTAGCCATCAACCAACTTAAATAGTGCATTTTTAAGTCCTATCTCTTTCCAGAACTTGGTGAGCTTGCTAGCCACCATCAATCTTCATCGTTGAGTGCATTTTCTAACCCTCAACCATCAATGTGAATAGTGCGCTTTATAGCCCTATTTTCCTTTTCATCTTCGAGTGCGTTTCCAGACCCTCGACCATCAATGTGAATAGTGCGCTTTATAGCCCTATTTTCCTTTTCATCTTCGAGTGCGTTTTCAAACCCTCGACCATCAATGTGAATAGTGCGCTTTATAGCCCTATTTTCCTTTTCATCTTCGAGTGCGTTTTCAAACCCTCGACCATCAATGTGAATAGTGCGCTTTCCAGCCCTATTTCCCCCTCATCTTCGAGTGCGTTTTCAGACCCTCGACCATCAATTAAAATAGTGCGCTTTTCAGCCCTATTTCCCCCTCATCTTCGAGTGCGTTTTCAGACCCTCGACCATCAATTAAAATAGTGCGCTTTTCAGCCCTATTTCCCCTCATCTTCGAGTGCGTTTTCAGACCCTCGACCATCAATTAAAATAGCGCGCTTTTCAGCCCTATTTTCTTCTTCATCTTCGAGTGCGTTTTTCAACCCTCGACCATCAATGTGAATAGTGCGCTTTCCAGCCCTATTTTTCCTTCATCTTTGAGTGTGTTTTCTAACCCTCGATTATCAATTAAAATAGTGCGCTTTCTAGCCCTATCTTCCCTCCCCTGAAATCTTCATCATTCTCACCTGGGTAGGTCACCCCTTACAACGAGACCGTCTTCATTACATTTCTTGGGTAGGTCACCCATTACAATAAGACCATTTTTCTATGTCATTCACAAACATCGCCATTTTCCATCCTTTTTTTTAGTATCCTCCTTAGGCCCCAATTCTTAGGTAGTGCACTTTCTAGCACTATCTTACCATTCCTTTCTGAGTGCGCTTTATAGCCCTCATCCTCATTTTGGATGGATTGACCATTTCTTGGTTTGATAAATCCATTTTCTTTTTTTCTTTACAACGCTTACTATTTAAAGTCTTTTACAAGACTTTAGTCGTAAGCATTGTAAAGAGGGGGGCAACTGTCATCACCCAATTTCTGGGTGATTCCCCAAAATATACCAATAAATAAATAAAATAAAATAAAAGGGGCTGGTGTCGGCTGAAAAATTAATGTGAAAATTTTGGACGTTTTCGGAAGCCCGGTCGTACTTCTTTTTTGCCCAAAAATGAAGGAAATGCAAATTCAAGGCCAAAATAATTTATTCTTGGATAAATCTGCATAGAAATTAAGTCGGAAGACATAATTATATTTTTATGGGTCAATTTGATTTAATCGTCGGCCGATGTAAAGTGTAATTATGCTTCGAAATTAATTAAGAACCCAATTGAAGGATTTAATTTAGCGCAAGAGCTTAATTATACTTTAAATGGATCAAATTAATTTTATGAAGGGCCTAATTAGTGAGAAATTAAGTTTCGAAGCCGAATCTGGGTTCAATTGAGAAAATCAGGATTTTCGGTGACGAAACTCTTCCGAATTAATTGAGAGCCCAATTGAAGGATTTAATTTAGTGCAAGAGCTTAATTATACTTTAAATGGGTCAAGTTAATTTTATGAAGGGCCTAATTAGTGAGAAATTAAGTTTCGAAGCCGAATCTGGGTTCAATTGAGAAAATCAGGATTTTCGGTGACGAAACTCTTCCGAATTAATTGAGAGACCAATTGAAGGATTTAATTTAGCGCAAGAGCTTAATTATACTTTAAATGGGTCAAATTAATTTTATGAAGGGCCTAATTAGTGAGAAATTAAGTTTCGAAGCCGAATCTGGGTTCAATTGAGAAAATCAGGATTTTCGGTGACGAAACTCTTCCGAATTAATTGAGAGCCCAATTGAAGGATTTCATTTAGCGCAAGAGCTTAATTATACTTTAAATGGGTCAAATTAATTTTATGAAGGGCCTAATTAGTGAGAAATTAAGTTTCGAAGCCGAATCTGGGTTCAATTGAGAAAATCAGGATTTTCGGTGACGAAACTCTTCCGAATTAATTGAGAGCCCAATTGAAGGATTTAATTTAGCGCAAGAGCTTAATTATAATTTAAATGGGTCAAATTAATTTTATGAAGGGCCTAATTAGTGAGAAATTAAGTTTCGAAGCCGAATCTGGGTTAAATTGAGAAATTTTCGGTGACAAAATTCTTCAGGATTAATTGAGAACCCGATTGAAGGATTTAATTTAGCGCAAGGGCTTAATTACAGTTAAAATGGGTCGAATTAATTTAATTGAGGGTTTGATTGCTGAGAAATTAAATTCGGAAGCCTAATCTGATTTAAATTGAGAAAATCAATATTTTCGACGACGAAACTTTTTGGGTGGAATCGGAAGCTAAAATTGAAGGTAAAAACATCATTCTTCCCGCCGAAAAAACACTTTTTGTGATGAATCATTTTTTTAGTGTATTAAAAAAAAAAAAAAAAAAAAAAAAGAAAAGGACTGATTTGGACATGGGATTATTCATGTTGTGGCATTGGGCAGATCAGCAAGCCACCTTACCATGACTTACCCCATGAAAAACCATGATGTGGACATCAATCCCATACCTGCAAGTTGCAAGGTTAGCCTATAAATAGGGAGAAAATTGAAGAGAAAAGAGGAGAAAAAAAAGAAAAAAAAAATGACCGGGAAGTTAGATTTTGATCGAAAACAAACCAAACCTCTGCTTTCTCTCTTTCTGGTCGCCGGCGAGCCCTCGACCACCAGTCCACCTCCCTTTCCCGTCACAGCCCCCCTCTCTTTTCTGCCATATCACTCTTTCTCTCTCCTCCAGTGGAATTTCTCTCTCTAAACGCAGCATACTCACGGCGGCTGTCCCTCCTCTCCACAGCGACCGAACACACACCCAACACCACCATCTTCACTGCCACCAGTTCCTCCATCACATAAGCCACCCCGGCGTAGCCTCCGGCAAGGTAGCAGCAACAGTAGTGGGTGCAACGGCAGCAGACCAGTCAACTTCCAGCCTTCATTCCGGCCACCACAGGCCTCCCTTTCCGGTTCCACCACGACAGAAATCATCGCCTCGACCTCCTCTACCCAAAGATACTAACAGGTAAGCCTTTTGTCACACTTGAAAATCACTATTCATTGTCTTCTTCCCTGCGTAGGTGACCAGCGGGACGCAATTTTGCGTCCCACTGTTCACGCGGGCCAAGGCCGATTAAGTGGGCCGGCTTTCATGCCCGGCCCACAAAGCCCAAAAACTTTGGGCTTCCAGCCATGAGGGCTGGAAGCCCAGCCCAATAACACATGGGCTTCCAGCCCTCACGGGTTGGAAGCCCAGCGCACTCAGGCAGCCCAGCCCATAAAATAATAAATAAAATAATAATAATAATAATAAAAAGTAAAAAATAATAAATAAAGAGTAAAAAAAAGGGTTTTTTTTACTATTATTATAAAAAAAAATTCAAAAAAAATATAAAATATGTTGTTTTCGTGCATACGGCCGGATTCCAAAAATTTTCCATGTTTATTTTTCGTAAAAAAAAAATATGTTGCATCTTTCTCATATTTTAAAAGCTAAAATTGGGTATCGTAACCGGTTTATGATTATCCTTTGGAATTTGGCCAAGATATAAAAAAATAAAAAATATTTTTTTTTGATTTAGCTATCTCGGTGTAAAATTACATTGTAAAGTACACTTGGAGATACTAAAAAAAAATATTTCATTTTATTGCGGTGTAAAATTATATTGTAATGTACATCTGTAAAAGAAAAATAAATAAAAATAAAAATAATATAAAATATAAAATAAATAAATAAATAAATATTTTTTTATGCAATGCAAAATTCTTTAGGTTAGCCTTTCGAACTCCTAACGAGGTAGAGATTCTCTCATGAAGAGAGATCTACGTCGAACTTTAGAAAAGACAACAAAAAAATCAAACTTAGGAAAAACAATCAAGCAACAATGCAACTTGCCTTAGGTAAGGTGCACTGGGGGTGATATGTCTTCCCCTTGCACAACAAGTCCCCTTACCCAAAACTCTCGTAGACCACTAGGTTCCTAGTAACCTTAATACTAGGTGGCGACTCCTTATAATTATAGCCGTAAATTTTACGGCTATAAAAACAACCCTCCATTTTTCACCGCGCGCCGTTGTTTCCCCAAACCACGGGGGACGGCGGTGCGCGAAGCGCGAAAAATCGCCGTCGCGACAGTAGTTAATAATTTTCTCAAGACGCGATGTTTAGTTGAAGCCAACGGTATTTTTTTTCAACACCTATGATGCTAGCCCACATTTCTCTATTTTTTCGCACTTGTAGAAACTTCGTGGCGCGAAACAAAAATTGTTCGTCATCTGTCGAACCAGGCATTGATTGGAGCTCAGCCATAACTTCAGGAATACTACAGAATGGCAAGTCTTTATTTGCAGAAGTTGAATCACTCCTACTAGACATGCTGTCGAGCAATTGTTGCTGTATTGATACTAGTTGAGCACCAATGGAAGATGACTTTTTCTTTCTAGCTCTTGGCTCTGACTGCTCTCTTTCTTTTTGTTTACCACTGCTCTTGGTGTTGCTACTACTAGATATATGCTCCCCCCAACGCCTCGAGAATGATAATTTTCAAAATTTGTATCCACATTCTCATCCGAGTCCCCGCTTCCTTCCTCCAAATCAGCACCTTGTAGACCGACATTTAATGTCTCCAAATCGTTGTCACTGCCAGGTACTGTGCCCGACGATGGTGCCCATGCATGTTGTCCGGTAGCCGTCACTCCAGAGAATATTCTATCGAATTTGAACTTCAATGAAGGCTCGATTCCAGACTGTCTAAATTTGTTTACTCCTCTATTTTCCTACATAAACAAATTAATGCTCTTGTCATTATCTTCACACAACATAATAACATTGTTGAAAAAGATGGCATGACATAATATCACCTCAATTCGTGATTTCCACCACTCATCGTTGGCAGCAATTGTTCCTAATTCATTACTCCATCCAACACCAGTTTCACCAATCAATTTATTCCACAACCACCAGTCTTTCTTACAAACATCCCATTTATTTTTCAATTGATCTTTCTGCAACAGTTGACCCGTTTGTTCTCCAAATGATTTTACAATATATTTCCATCTGCCTCGTTCAAAATGCGAACCCGGTCGCATACCCATATCAATTGCCCTAATGCATATATCACAAAATATATGCAAGGTTTCTTTACTCCATTTAGCTTTCCCACCTGACTTAGAAACGTCCATGATATGTCGTGAAGCTTTGCAAAGAACAACAAATAAAAATTACAAATCGGCACAACATGCTATGAACAAACGATTACTAAAACACACAATGTGTAGTACAACAACACCACCGTAAATACTAAAATTGCAAATACTTGCAATGCACTTCTAATCAAACAATGAAATAAAATCAATCAAATAAAATAAAAACTAAATGCATATCCTTTGGACCCTTAGGCCATATCACTTTCTGTCTAAATTTCTTTACTTAATTTTTCCAATCTCTCGACATTTCCAAAACTGCCTTTAGAAGATTAAATTAAAAAAATAACTAGTGGGTCCAAACGAAAAATTATCTCCCTAATATAAGTATTAATAAATAATGATATTAATTATAAATAAGAAAATTCATTTAAATTTTTGTTTATTAAATTTCATTTATTATAAATTTTATTACATTTTTTTATTACAAATTTCATTTATTATAAATAATTAAGAAATTTCATTAAAAAATAAAAAAAGGTTTTCTTACAAGTTTTTATATTGAAAGGTTATTTTTATATATTTTTTTTTTAACAAAACAGCTATATTTAAAATTCACAATAGCTAGGGTCAATTGTGTAGAAGATAAATAAGAGAATTTATTTATGAAAATTAAAAACCAAGTTGAAAAACAAGTAGTATGAAAAGTAATAAAATCATATCAATATGAAAATATGTATTTGACCCTTAAATACTATACATATATTATTTAAAGATACTTTTAGGAATAGACAATCAAGTCTCTATTTGATTATTCGAGGACTAGAATTATATTCTGTTTATTAATTATTTTATAGTCCTTCATTATTGTATTATTTTTTTTTATTATTGCACATCAATATTATTCTTAATCAGAAAAGGATAATTTATTGAAAAAAAAATTCACAATTCAATGCACAAATAATTTAGCTTTGACGTTCATAATAATGTCCCACAATCTTCAAAGTTTCCGCAAAATCCTATGTAACTTTGTGCTACAGAACACAACACTGCATTCAAGAACTGAAATTCGTAAAAACGTGCAATCATAGAGCATTAAGAATCTTCTTAACGTAAGGAAATTCAACTGCTCCACGCTAATCAACCAATAAACTTTCAGATGAGAAAGCAGACCTGATCAATCACAGTAATACAAAGATCAAACAAAGAACATTAATTAATTTTTTAAATAACATCAATGATGAAACAAGAAAAGCAAATTAACATCGATAAAAACCAACATCTCCAGGCTTAGAATAAAAGAAAAGAAACAATTTCAACAGAAGGCCAATTTCAACATAAGCCCAATTTCAACAATTTAATAGAACAAAGTCACAGCAATTTCAACAATTTCACAGAATAAACTCACAGTAATTTCAACAATTTCACAGAAAATTAACAGAAAAAAATCACAGTAATTTCAACAATTTCACAGAAAATTAACATAAAAAAATCACAGCAGTTTCAACAATTTCACAGAAATTTCACAGACAACACTCACGGTAATTTGAAAAATTTCAGAGAAAATTCATAGAAAAAATCACATCAATTTCAACAGCTTAACATAAATTTCACAGACAACACTCACGGCAATTTCAACAATTTCACAGCAAATTCACATAAAAATATCACAGCAATTTAAATAATTTAACAGAAATTTCAGAGAAAACAGTAACGACAATTTCAACATTTTAACACAAAATGCAGAGAGAAAATCACATCAATTTCAACAATTTAACATAAATTTCACAGACAAAACTCACGGCAATTTCAACAATTTCACAGAAAATTCACATAAAAAAATCACAGCAATTTCAACAATTTAACAGAAATTTCAGAGAAAAAACTCACGGCAATTTCAACATTTTCACAGAAAATTCACCGAAAAAATTCACAGCAATTTCAACAATTTCAGACATATTTCAGAGAAAAAACCCACAGCAATTTTAACAATTTCACAGATATTTAACAGAAAAAACTCACAGCAAGTTCATCAAAAAAATCACGGCAATTTCAACAATTTCAACAGAAAATATAAAGTGCAATTTCATCAACAAATACACATATTAATTCAACAATTTGACAGAAACAAGAGCTTACAAGTTATCGCTGTGCTGGTGAAGTGAGGGTGTTGCGTGGAGAAGATGGGATCTGTGGGCAGAGGAGAGAACATGGCGATTTTTAAATTGCAAGAAATTGGAAGTGAATTTAGAGAGATCAACTTTCAAACTTACCGATTTCAGCGAGATCGTTGCGAATCACAAGCAGAGTTTGTGATGATTGAGAAGAAGAATCGGACGGTTATGGTTTGGCTGCTTGGGTATTGGACGACGATGAAGGTGGTGGCGATGACGGCCGATAGAATCACTGATGAACGACAGGTCGTCTAGAACTGGAAGAGAAGGAGAGTGCGGTGGTGGTGAGTCCGGATCGTCTTCAACTGGCAGAGAAGGAGAGTGGGTTTCTAGAGCGGGTTGCTGTGAGGGTTGCAGAGGATAAGGGTGTGGTTTTTTGCGGACTAGAAGAAGAGAAGAAGAGAAAGCAGCCGAAGGGTGTGGAGAAGAAGAGAAGGCAGAAGGAGAAGGAAAGTTTGCTTGGTGCAGACGAGAATAGAAGGAAGAAGATAAGGCTCGGACGAGGGTAAAGATTTGTAGATTTTCAACGGATATATTGTAATCACAGAAAGTGATTTCACAAATCGGTCAAAAATAAGTATCAAAAGTCTGTTTTTTTCCAAACGCCGTTTAAGTTAAAAATTGTGTGTGGGACCCACTTCTCAAACCTGTGTTTGGTTTGTACCAAACACTAAAATTGTGGTGCGATCCGGCAATCGCAGATCGCACCACAATGCCAAACATGGACTAAGATTTCTTCCTAACATGAGAGCTAAAACTGCTTCTTGACAGGAAAAAGCAAGAAGAGAATGATACTGGAGGTTGAATCTTCTATCCCTCTTGCAAGTTCAGTGCAGGGGAATAGACAGATGCTGCTATCATTATATCGAACTCTAGGTTGCTTATCATATTCTTTGCTAATTTCTATGGAACTCACAAAAGCTGAGAGAAAACATGTCTTCCAAAGCTTTCACGAGATATGAGTGAACGAGAACTCCTTTATATGATTGTTGGGACAGTTGATGGAAAATAACAAGTCCATTGCTCTTAAATCCTCCGGCCTAGGCCGGGTTAAATATCATCATCACATCTCATTTTGAGGTCGAGAAAAGAAATATATCTGAAGCCTTAATCTTAATCAAACAGGCGTATTTTTTTCAACAATTTTAGCATGGAAGGGGGGAAATGGTCCAATTAAGTGAGCTAGAATTCTTCCAAATCAAGAAAACGAACTTTTAAGCCGTGACAGTAGGTTGAGGATTCAAAGTCAAAAACTTTAAGAAAAGCATTGGATTAATTCACCTAGTTTATCTCTTAAGGTAACTTTTATTATCATAATTGCCATTCGAAATATTTTTTATTTAGAAATATATTGAAATAATATATATTTTTTATTTTTAAAAAGTTATCTTTGATATAGTGTATCAAAACAATTCATAAACATAAAAAAAAATTTTAAAACACATTAAACAATTTTGCATTACCTAATTAGACAAGCTATAAAAAGTTTCACAAATGTTAATATGCTTGGAAGGGTTTCATGGTCAAATCCGAGCTTTGTTTCGCTCGATACATCTAGTGAACTCTAAGGTTGAGTTTAATTACCATGCGATGATAGATTAGAGTGCTTGCAATGTAATGAGAATGACAGAAAATTATTGACAAACATTTTTTGCTTCGGATAAATAAACAGCCACCAGTTACATAACAACAACAGAAACAAAACAAAAAACACAGATAAAAGTCTTATCATATTACATATTACTAAGTCCCTTCAATTATTTGTCTGGTAGCTTGTCTCCATTGATGACACAGTTGAATCGATCTGAGTTACAATTGAACCAGGAACGAAAACAGGCATTTAGTGATAATCTAGGGCTTGTCATCTAGGGCCATGATGGTGCTAAGGTTCATCGGGTACATGTACGTGGTCGTCCCTGTCATCAGCTGCTGCACGAGGATCCGGTTAGCCCTTTCTGATGGGTGGAAAGCATCCCAGAACACATAGGCGTTCCTGTTGGGGCACAGGTTCGAAACCGCCGTGCATAATCCGAGTCCATTGTACAGACCTTGGCCACAGCACGCTATCTTCGATGTAACAAAGCCTGCACCAGCAGTTGTCAATAATTTTAGAAATTAACTCTAAATCGAAGTGATTTGAGTATTTTAATAAAATAAAAACGTTTTTTTTTAAATTAAAAAATAATTAAAACTGTTATTTTACTCGTAAAGATGTAAAGAACTTGATAGTATAGGAAAAAATCAAGATAGCGGCTCCAAACAAACCAAATCTTTGGGGATTATTGATCAGGTCAGTATTCATTGCAAATGCATTAGCAGTGATGAAAACATCAGAGCCTATTTCTCTGTTGAGGTTCTGTAGCATTTGGAAGAGCTCAGGATTAAATATCTGCGAAGCTCTTTGCAGCTCCGGTGCACATTCCCCATTCCTGCTTCCAGACATGGCTAACTCCGCAGGAGCACAGCCCATTGGTCCAGTTCCAGTCACCAGGACCCTTCTTCCCCCCAACTCATACAGCCTCTGCATAAGAAATAAAAAATACCGACCGTAAAGCCAAAATCAAGACAGACAAACACCTCCTAACCAATAACACAGCCTAGATTTTACAGGGTCGGGCTAGTCCCTGCACCGAAAGAGAATAAAAAATGAAGGAACTGTGAAAATGATCACCATGAGGACTTTCCTATACTCTTGGACAAGATACCGGCAGTAATCGGGAAGGGAGAATTGTCTTCTTCTGGGCGAGAATGGTGTCAGGAAATAGTTGTTAACGAAGTCATTACCACCAAGTGTTATAAGGACTAGAGCACCATTCACTAACTGCCGTGTCCTGTCTGCTCCTACAGTGGCTCGGACTCGTTGCTGGTATTGTTCAAACAGCTGTAATTGAGTGGATATTCTTAATATGTTTGCCTGCAAAATTAAAATTTGAAAATTATGCTTCACTAATTGATACTTCAAATCAATTCTTATCAGTAGAAAAGGTTAAAAATGCGCTCAGAAGAAGAGTCTGAGAGGCTACACGTCATGCTCATATCTAAACCCCAAGAAAACGTCAAGATCATGTTACACCTTAAAAGCAAACTTAATTATTAATGAAGGGGGACAGGGACCAACTGCTTCGTAAAAGTTGTCAAAAAGGGTTGTAGCTCCTTTAGTGCTGTCAAAATACACAAACGTACGTTTAGTGAAACTTGCTTGAGCTGAGTATTGAGCTTACAAATTGAATTCCGGTGTCATTGAGGATTCCAATTCCGGCAGAAGCAAAGTTGGCTCCATTGAGTAATCTTTGTCCATTGAGCTCTGGACTTAAGTATGGCAATGATAACGGCAAACCCATTGATTGACCTAAACACGTACACACAACATAAATATATGATATATTAATATCATGTGTTAAATTAAGAAATTAATGCATTGTTGCTCACACATGATACATGCAAAAATCCGGAAACCTACTGATGATATCTGGGAAGTTGAAGCCATTCGAGAAGCGGCCAGTTGGTCTGTGTGTTGGATAATCAATGCCATAAGGTGGAGAATCAGCACGAGCAGTCGTGGCCAAGTAATTGTTGTTGCCACTGTCAACAAGTGAGTCACCGAACACAAAGAAAGCACGAGTACTTGCCTCTGCTTGAGGTACGATTGTTGCAACCATTGCCATTGCTAGGGCAACAGTCAGGGTGGTGGTGAGAAAAACCCTGGGAATTGACATGGAGACGAATTAATTATAACGTGAGCACGTACGTGGTGTCTCTCCCTCTCTCAACCTCCCCACTGGCCTCTCAAATAACCTGTCTATGGGAAGAGTGGATGATACGATATAGCTTTTGCTGATATATATAAGGGTTTAGCTGTGAGATTTTTGCCCCCTTTTTTCCTTTTCTTTTAGTTCAAAATTACACGCATTAATGAGGCTAGCTATGGCGCCTCCATGCCATCCTTTGGGAGAGGTAGGGACCAAACGAGGCTAGTTATCAAGAAGGCAACTATGTAGCCAAGTACTTTTGCAGAGATTGCTTAAATGGAAATGGAGCCTAGGAAAATCACTATTCGAGTTTGTAGGCATATGTAACATAGTCCAGGTAAAAGTCATTGTGACGACGAGTCCCACCATGCATGCATTATGATCTTTCTCGGCCAAACATCTAGCTAGACCGCTTAAACCCAGGTTCACTGCCCACGTATATATATATAGGAGACAACAAATTTCTGACCCTTTTTTGAGAAACTCATGGCAACTTTCTTCGTGCACAGGAAAGAAGAAACCATGTGACTTTTTGGGAGTTATTGAAATTGTTTTTTGAAAATATTTTTTATTTGTAAATATATTAAAATGATGTTTTTTAATTTTTAAAAATTATTTTTGACATCAATACATGAACATAATCTAAAAACACCAAAAATTTTAATTTAAAATAAAAATAAAAATAATTTATTTTTAGTTTTTATTTTTTTTCAAAAACACTTTTAAAATTTTTATAATTTAAAACACCCTATGACCTATCCAATAAAAAGAGTACAGTTTTAGACTCCCATTTAAAACCCCGTCTGGGACTGCGGTCAAAAGCGATTTTGGTTGTTTTTGGTCTTTTTTTTTCTTTTTTTTAATTTTAAAAATCGATGGTTAGTGTTTTTAGATCATTTTGATGTGCTGATATCAAAAATAATTTTTAAAAATAAAAAAATATCATTTTGATACATTTCGGCACGAAAAACGCTTTCAAAAGTCATCACAACCGCCCTCCCAAACAAGCTCTTAGCATATCCTCTTAAGTGTTTCTTCAGGGGACGCAGTCTGCTTGGCCACGAATTTAAAAATATTTGATTAATTAATATATGTTTTTAACTGTAATTCTGCTGATATATAACGACAGATAATGAGACGACATGCTTTTCCTAATATATATCCATGCCACCCCGAGCCAAGTTAATTTTGTGATGGTCGAGGAAGGTTGTAGCTTGTAATTGCATCTACTAATTAACTGATTAAGACAGAACCATGATTCCAGTGGAATCGCGAGACCCGTCGCCGATCAATTCCCCAACTTCCACGGCATGCATGGTCGGTCTCGCGGGTGGACAGAAGCTTCACCGTAAGAATCTCACGTGCATAGCAAGAGTGGCTATAGACACTACGTGAACTGGCTGGGGGCTCTGCTTTTTCAGGGTGAGGTGAAATTTTTGAGTGTTTTTAAATTATTTTTATATGATAATGTCAAAGAAAGTTCTAATAAAATAAAAATGTATTATTTTAATATATTTATAAATAAAAAAAACTTTAAAAACAATGTTAATCCCGTTCTCAAACAGTCGCTACGTATTTTCATGTTGCATGGTGACGACTTGAGAATGACCTGGACCCCGAGCAACATCGATGATTAATTTCCACACCCGTGATGATTGTCGGCAACTAATTAGGCCTTCTCCAACGACACACGGGGTAAATGCTGGCCTGAGCAGAGCCTAGCTATATGTGCATAGCTGGCACCGTGTTGGATTGGTTGTGCATTTATAAGCTGCTACTGAGGGTCTCGATCTTGACCATTTTATTGCTGGTGTCATGCAGCTAGCTAGCTAGATAACCTTCGTAAAAAAGCCAAGATATTTATAATTTTTTTATTAAAATTAATGTTTAGACCTGATTATACTATTTTAGGTATATCTTTATTAATTTTATAAATATTAAAATATTAATTATATAAACTTTCAATAAATATTATATTAACAATCATGAAAATCAAACATGAAATTTTAAAAAGATAATTTTTTTTAATCTCAAAGTATTACCCGTCATTATTTTGGTGACCATTTTATTTCATATACTAAGCAAATAAACTCCAATATTAATTATGAAAAAATTTATTCATGCGGGCATAACAAAAATCAGTACTCCCTAATCACGAGACTAAAAGTATATGAAATAATATTCTAACTACATTGACATTATATCAATTTAAATGGAGAGGAGAGGAAAGATTTAAAGTTTGAATTTTAACTTGTATAACTGACTCGCAGTGTCTGATTATTTTTGTATATTAAGATTTCTTTTAAAATGATTTTTTTATTCAAATTAAGTTGTTTTTTGGTGTTTTTAAATTTTGTTGATATCAAAAATAAATTTTAAAAATAAAAATTATTTTTTTGATGTATTTATAAGAAAAAAATATTAAAAAAAACAATAGTTATTATAATACTAAATAAGCAGTATAAGTCCCTGTGTTTACAGATGTAGATATTATTTTTCTATATAGTTTCATGATGCTTTTTGCAAAATTTCTTTTCTAAAAAAATATATTTTTTAGTGTTTTTGAGTATTTTAATACATTAATATGTAATAAATTTAGAAATTAAATATAATTTTAAACTCAAAAATTAATTCATCAAAGAATGTATAATTCATGTTATCAAAATATACAACTGTTTGGGAATATTACTGGTATTAATTTTTAAAATATTTTTTTATATTATCATGTGAAAAAATATAAAAAAACTAATTTAATATAATAAAAAACTCAAAACACATTGCTACAACCAGCACAAATCCAATCATGTAAAGGCTGATGGAAGAAAAGTCCATCTGATTCAAAAGTCAGTGGTTGCAGGATTTTCAAATCATTTAATTCACAGACCGGCTGAGGGGATGTACTCGTCTGTCTGCTCAGTCTTGTGCGCCACGACTCGTGTTCCGAATTCAAGGATCGCCGAGAACTTTTAATCATGGAGTGGTCGTGGAGGACCTCGAAACTTGCATTAATGGAAACTGTACACATAACTCCTTTTGACTCCCTTCCCAAAATTAACTCTCATGATAATGGATGGAATGGTGATTTTTATATTAAATTTCAAATTTAAATTTAGATATATAATTTTTATAAAAGTTTAGAATTGACCAATTATACTCACTGAGTTGAACTCACTGAAAATATTTCTAGAAAGTAGATTAATTTTTAACTTCCATTCAGTCCCTTTGAAGATAGTATTGTTAGCATGATTGCAAAATAGTATGGACTTTTATCTTGGTATTCAAAGTTTAATTTTGGGCAATTTAATCCTTATTAGAGACCAATCGCTTCAAATTTCATGGTCAAATATGAGATTGAAAAAACATGGAGCATAAAGAAGAATAGGAGTCAAGTGTTTTTTTTTTTCCTTGGATTTTAAAATTTTAAAATAATTCAAATTATACAATTTAGGTGCCTATAATTTTTTTAAAAAAAAAAACTTAATTATTCTGTTTAATTGTTATTTCTTATAGTTTATTGGCATGTAGAGTTCATGATTTACTCTATTACATGTACTCGTAAGTTTTTTGATTTATACTTAGAAAAAAAATCACAGCTAAAGAAATACATTACACGTGTAATTTGTCTTCTTACACGAGATTTTTTCTAGTGTTCTTGTAAAAAGAGGTGAGTAGAGCCACCAAAACCCCAAGTTCCTGTACTTGGCTCGAGGGTTTATTTATTGGGATGGCAGATAAAGTCGTAAATAAAGTGAGGATGCCATGTGAATTACATAAATGGGGAGGGCCACTGGCAGATGAATTCCATCTCTCTGCATATTTAATTACATACCAACTTTCGATAATCCTCCTCTTCCTTTCTCCCTGTCAAGTCCATCGCCGTGGCTGCACTTGGAAAAGGGTCTCGTGCAAGAAACTAGCCCGAGACAACAAGTGTAGCGTTTGGCTGATGTCAGACCTGGCTAATGCTTCGCTGGTCGCCGGGAGGAACCCGAGATTCAGGGTCTAGGGAGTAAATTATGACTTTCCAGAACTGTAGGGCTAAGATGTCAAACTTACTAGCTTTTGGGGGTGCCCCCCCCCACACAATGTTGATCAGCAGCTGGCTAGACGGGCTGTAATTTGGCAGCAAAATATCTAACCCTTGCTGTATGAGCTGAGTGACGAGTGATTTCCATCATTTTCAACTTGTTTCTTTTGATTGATTCGCCAGTTAATGACAATTAATAGTGTGATCAGTGTCTAGCACAGTCCATCAATCAATTGGATAGCTCCACGCACGCACTAGGCTTTGTTGCCCCGATTCGCCACCGAGCTTATTTTTTAAAGAGAACATATATATATATATATATATATATATATATATATATATATATATTGTAAGTGCATTTAAAAAAAAAATGTGAGATGAATGGGTTGGTTTTATTTTAATTAGATGATATAAAATATTACCCATGATTAACCCAAGTTAGCATATCAAACTTATAGTCCCAATAATCAAAGCATGTCTAGCATGAAATATCATGTCAAATCCACAACTCGAATTATAAAATTAAAATAACATGATAGAATAGATAAATAAAATATAAAGCCCAACTTTTTTATATACAAAAAAGCTATCAATCCACGTTGACTTTTCATATATATGACCCAAATCATTAAACACGGAGCATTCTATATAAAAAAAATCATTAAATTTATTTCTCAGTAAATCAAATATTAAAGCATGTGATTGAATTAAAATTAAAATGTAAAATAAATCTCATGTTTGATTAAAGGGTGGGATTGAGAAGAAAATTGAATTTAGAAAAAAAGAACTAGAGAAAATTAAAAGAATGAGAATTAAAATTTACATAAAAAAATAATTATTTTTATTGAAAAATAAAAATATTTTTAACAAAATAAAAATATATAAAAAAAAATGAGAACCAAACTAGTAAAATAGTATACAATAAACTTAGATCAAATGATGAAATTAAAAGCATGTAAAGATTTTTCTAGAAGGCTAAAAAAATAGAAATCAGAATAATAATGTTCAAATTATATAAAAAAAAAACACTATAGTTTTGGATTTAATGATAAAATTATAAATCAAATATATGAAAGAACGAGAATTAAAGTTTAAATACCAACACCAAATAATATCAAACAATATTTTTAAATGCAGGAAAGAGAAAGGAAACGACAACACAGGATCACAATCAACCAATTGTCATGTCATCAATCACAGGCATCACACTAGTAAAAAAAAGGAATGCTTTAAATGATATGATAGAATGATATTTTGACCCTCTCTTTGGATTCGATATTTTTCTGCGTATACTTGTCATCTCGTGATAATTTATCTATTCATTAAATTTATAAGATGTTTAGTGAATTTAAATTTTTTTTTATAATATATATAAATTAAACCGAACGCCCTGATTATTAGAAAATATATATATAAAAGTTTAGATGAACAATATTTTTGCAGGGTGTTGTAGCCTTGGCCAGCATGTGTGCTACAGCCTTGTAATTAAAGTGCCTAGATGACGTTGAAGGGATTGTGTTTGTCTAGAATTGGTACTTTCTGGATCGACCTCGTAAAACTTCATTGTAATTAAATTTGATTTAGGATTGTGATGGTATTTGTATTTAAAATGTTTTTATTTATAAATATTTTTAACAGTAACATTCTACAATGATATAAAAACATATTAAACAATCATTATTTTTGAAAGAAAGAAACAAACATTTTTTTTTTATTTAAAGAAATCACATCTCCCAAAAATATATTTTGTGAGTCCAAGTGAATGAATAAAATCCTGATTATTCTAAATTTTTATAAAAAATACATACTCTAAACTCGAACTTAAAATCTACTATACAAATCTCGAATCATTTACTTCCACGATACATTTACTGGACACATAACATGCTATTATTGAACTATGATACATCTCTCGAAAGGGTTTCAAGTTTCGAATGTTCTGGTGAGAAAAACATTTAGGTTAAATCAATTCAATTAAATGAAGGAAAATAGTATTTGCCCACGTATTATGCTCATTTTTTGTCACCATCCTGCGCATGGTTAGCCTCAACTTTTAATATCGAGATGACACCTCATCACTTGATATCATTTAAACAAGAAACCTCCATGCACGTGGTTCCACTGTCCCATGCCAATGACATCTAGGTACATAAAAATTCACTCAAGTATTCGCTTCTTGTTGTTGCTAATATTGTTATTAATAATATGGCATGGGTTGATTTTTAATATATACTATTTTTAACATTAATATATTAGAATAATATAAAACACATAAAAAATATTAATGCAAAACAATTCTTCGAGTGTGTGTTCATGAAAGGAGTGTGTGTTCATGAAAGAGATGTGTGTTAGGCGATGTTGATTTTTTATATATTACAAAATATAAAATACATTGATGTTTTGTAATATCTCTATATATAAATAATCATGGATTTCAATAATAAAATTATTTTTTTTATCTTTTAATCCATGAAATTTAACCTTTGGTGTCGGTAATATAAACTCTTCCACTATACCTTTGTATCCTTACCATAAAATTTTCAATGGTGACCTCTCTCTCTCCATATATAGAACATGAAAACCTCACCATGAACAAAAAAAATACATGAGTTTTGTTAAATTTCAACAATCAAAATAGTCTAATGTGTTCAAGGAGATATTGACATGCTTGTTTACAACGCATCATCTATTGGCATAAACATCGTATTTGTTTTCAAAAGATAATGGGGTGACAAAGCATTGTCGACCACATTAATTTTTTTTTTTTTTAAAAAGCTTGCTTGCTAACGAGGTGTCAAGAGTTGGGTCTGACTTCCCAAACCAAGTAACGTATGATATTTTTTTAAAAAAATAATGCATTATCTTATTTTTAACTTTAACCGACTCTATTTTTGCCCTAAATTCATTTTTTTTTCTTTTTCTATGCAATTATTTTACACTTATTTATTTTTGCTTTGTTACCCTATAAGATCATTGAAACATTATGAATACGCCGTTTTATTTGCTCTTGGTATCTTATTTTCCAATAACATTTTTAAATTGACTGAATTTATTAAACTCACCCGAGGTAATTATCTCGATATTACATTTTCACATATTTTCTACGCGATAAAAAAGGCAGCGTAGTACGGACACCTAGACTCTCGTTTCTTGAACCTTCCTCAATGCATGAAATATGTACTTCCTTCGGAGTTTAAAAGGCTTCTCTCCTCTGCATAGACACTGATTCATCGGAAGGTCTCTTGTTTCTATCAAGAACACTGTCAAGCAATTATGCCCAAAGTCCAACCTTAACTGTCTGATTCAATGTCTCAACCTCCAAAGCGGTCATCCACTTTCTCACTTAAGAGGTGGCTCTGTTTTTTTTTTTTCTATATAGAGTTTTAAAATATATTTAAATAATATTCTCTTAAGAAAATACTTTTAATATTGATTTACCAAAACCTTCTAGAATTAGACAAAAGTAATAATTTAAAACTACAATAAAATTATAGTTTTCTAGAAACGCAATCTAACGGCAATCTCAAATATTTTTGACTTTCAAAAGTCTTTTTTAAATTGTTTTTTTTTAAATTATATTTTTGTTTTAATATATTATAAAAAAAATATTATTTTAATATATTTTTAAATAAAAAACATTTTGAAAACAACATAAACTATATTTTCAGACATTGACTCAACATAGAAAAAACATTTGAAAAACAATTTACATATATAATTAAATGTTATTAATTAGCAAACGAGGTCTTGAGAATCCAACATCAATATTCATTCTTTTTTTTTTAATTCTAAAACACCTCCATTGTATAAAACAAGATGGTGGTAGCAAGCGAGAGAAACGTCGATTGTCAGATGTTATTGAGGGAGGCGGTGGTGAGCTGCTGGTCATCAAGCTGAAAATTCCTTTGTCTTCTTCACTCATCTCCTTGACCCTACGACACCTCTGTGCTGTGCAAAAATTCTAACGCTGCATGGATATTTATTAATGTACACAAGAGCAGCGGTCATGAACTAATGATCTTCGTTAATTTTCACGACGTCCCTGCCTTAAATATAGACGACAGTGTTGTTGCATCCAGTATTTCTGGAGCCCACAGAGGAAATATCTCCGATGATCATTAATTAATTTAGGTGTAGGTTCATGGGATGAGTCGATATACACGCAGGTTAACTTGAAAAACTATATTAATAAAAAAAATTAAAGTTTTTTAAACCTACGTTATAATCTTTAAGCTATAAATAAAATCTAGGTTGGATGATATACAATGTGCTGCGAAATAAATTACAAATATGTTCATATCAGAGGCTCATCAATTTAGGATAAAGAGAAAGAGAAAAAACTTTGTTTTTGAAATTCGTGTCCTGTCTATCTAGTCTATAATCATAATCTCCGTAATTTTGATTGATCACTATGCTGGGCTCTACTGCGTGCATGACGAGTCGAATTAAAATGGAGAGTACAGGCCGACACAAAGTTAGCTCGTGGCTGTGACGGGCAAAATCTAACTTCTCGGCCATTGAATACCCCTTTTAGAACCTGCAAATTTAATTATATGGACCACTGGCCCTCATTTTTTAATCAGACATCACTTCGCCTTGCTTACTTCGAGTCACAAACCAGAGAGAAAGAAGAACCTCTAGATCTTTTTAGGTACACTTCCATGAATTTAAGTAGATATCAGACACTTATTTATTTATTAAGCGGTTTACAACCCGAATCACGAGTCAAGTTATGAGTCGGGCAGATCTGATCCTGCCCATTACCTGTTCGATTGCTTGATCTTTAATTTCTTAGAGTCATGGCTGGGGAGTTGAACTTTCTTGACAACAAGCGCTTGCGGAGAATCCTGCGGGGGTGTGCATTCATGATTCCAATGATATGATTAGGGTTTATAATTATTTTTTCGAAAACCAGTGATCGATGAATCTAATATGAAGCTAAATTTAGGCTCTCTATGAATAACTGCAGCAGGAAAGGGATATGCAGAAGTAAAAATAAAAAATGAATTGTTTAGTATGTACGGTTAGAATTTCATACTACAACGAAAGTGTCATGGGCAGAGCCAAAAATGGCACCTCGTGAGATGCTATTTCTAGCAGCTGATACAGAGAAGATAAAATTTTAACGTTATATATATATATATATATATAAAAAAATATTTGTTTTTGATTTTATTTAAAAATATCTTAAGAGTAAAAAATTATATATAAAATTAATAATTATATTATTGGAGGGTTTTTTTAAAATATATTATTTAATTATATAACTTATTTATATTAATTGTATAATTAAACTACATATAAAATAATTGTATTATATTTAAAATAATATAAAAAAATAGATTTCTAAAATGATTTTTACCATTAGAGTACACACCAATAAAAAAACTATATATACACTATTCAAAAAATTATTTTAAAATTTGGTTATCTAAAATAGTTCTTGCCATTGAAGTTGCTCTTAGTTAATGCGTGAGAGGTGGTTGAAGTTATTTTTGAAAAAAAATTTTGTTAAAAAATACATCAAAATATTTTTTATTTTTTAAAATTATTTTTAACATCAATATATTAAAATAATTTAAAATAAAATTTTTTTTTAACATCAAAATAATAAAAAAAAATTTTCAAAAATATTATTGAAATGTAATATCATATATCTCTGGAAAAAAAAAAAAAAGGTGCTAAATAGTGATGCGATAATAATTGCAGTGTTCCAAGGGATAAAAGCCTGCGTTAATAGTTACAAAGGTCAATCTAACAAAAATAGTTAAAAAAAATTAATAGATACTTTTTTTAGTATCATCCTAAATTGAAAAGGTAAGAGTTTTTATTGTATGTTATAATAGAATGAATACTAAATCAATAGATTTGAGTGCTGGGTGAGATTTGGAGGAAAAGCTGGAATCTCTCTCTATATATATAAATGATTTTTTTTATTATTATAATTTTTTTATAATTATTTTGTTATTATTTTTAGCTGGAATACTATTTTATTTATAGATACCAATTTGATGCTGGCAAAGATCTATTATAAAACAATTTTCTTCATTCTGTAATGTTTCTCTACAAATATATTGTTTATATTTATCATAAACAAAACAGAGCCTGTTGATAAATTTATAAAAAATATTATCTATAAATTTAAAGCTTAGTTATTATATCCAGAAAATACATTATTTTGATACTATAACAGATATAATAACGACAAAATAATATTTTTCATCTGTTTACAGGCTTTACACTTACTAGGCCCATTAGGGCCATAGTGTAGGGACCGAGTTTACAGCACTTGCATAGGCCCTCGACTGTTACAACATAGACCAGGCCCATCAAACATTGTGGCCGAGGAACCATGAACAGTAATTCAATGTCATGATTGAAGCCATCAGCAAAGAGAGAAGTCGTCAGTAGCTCATCAAATTCTCTAACCACCTTGCACGCGTGGTTGCTACTTTTGGATTTCAATGAACTGCAGTAGAGCAATTCCAGCCTGGACCCTCACTTCCCTGTATCTTTGTTCTTTATATCAATCAAGTGCGCGCGTGTGTATTTTGATTTAAATGCACCTGTATATTTTTTACAGTTAATTATTCTAGCATTGATATAGACTCTATTTTTTAATTGAAATTATATTAAGATAATATTTCATCTTTTAGATTTAGTTCGAGTTATTTTGATTTATTATATTTTAAATAATTTGTTGAATTAATTTTTTTTTTCAATTTTATCCACCTTCATTTGTTTTTTATATGATCTGATACTTGTTTGTTATTTTGCCGCAACAAATTTTTATAATTTATTTAACTATTTAATTTTTAAATATTAAATTGATTGACAATTATTTTTTTTTAAATCATAATTTAAAAATTTTTCTGGCCGGGAATATATTAACTCAAGTTTAAAAAATTTACACAGATTTATATTGTTTTATCATTTCCTTCATTTAAGCTATTTTTTTCATTTTTTAAAATATTTTTCCCAGTGTCACCCCCTTTAATTTTTTTTTATTTATCTTACTTGATCATCATCATTTTTATTTGCTTTAAATAATTTTAGAAGCTAGACAATTTTACAATTTCATCCTCCCATTTTATTTTTTGTTGTGATTTTTTCATTGCAACTTTGTTTTATTTCACAAATGTTTTTAATTTATATTTTTCTAGGATTTCATATTTGAGCATTAAATTAGCTAGAAATTAAACTTTCTTATTAAACTTAAATCTAATTTTTAACTGGTTTGTGAATTTAAATAGTTAACCTCGATTTAGGAGAATGACACCAACTTATTTTTTTTTGTTTTTTTAATAGATGATTTTTAGGTTTAATTATATTTGAAATTTATTTATTTATTAAATTTTAAATTAATCTTTTAATTGAACTCAAGGTTATTATTATTGTGTCTATAACTCAGATCATCAATTTCATTAATTAACACGAATCAATACAGTGTTTTTTTCATTCTTGGTGCGTGCGTGTGTATGTATGTATCAAGTTTTTTTAATCCTTATTTTAATTATCTTATCGCATGAAAAATAAAATTAAAAAAAGCTCTCAGTTTAATTACCCAATAAATTTTTCAAAACACTTACCTTTTCAACGGAACAGATAAACAAATTCTCTAAAAATCCACAAGCTGTCACCAACATCTCTCCCTGCTCCGAGCATATCCTCGTGAGGGTTAGGGTTTGAAAAAAAAAAAATGGAACGCAATTGCTGCCATGTCTCAGTAGCTTTCGTCCTAAAACTCTTGAATTTCCTTCAAGCATTTGTCGGAATTTCAATAATTATTTACTCATTCTGGATGCTTGATCAATGGAATCACAAAATCCCCGTCTTTCCACCTTCTGCTCCCTCTCCAGATTCTTCTTTTGCTTCTTCTTCTCTCTTGCTTTTGCCCGGCTCTGAATCTCACTCGACTCGGGATCTTGTCTTCTCCGATGTGGCTCCTCGGTTTGAAAACGGACTCGACTTCGACTTGAATTCCTTCCAGCTTCCGGCTCCTTGGTAACTCGATTTTCTTTCTTAATTTTACAAGTAATTGCTTTGGATTGAATATGATTTTATTGGTTTGGTTAGGGTTTTTGAATTGCGTGATTTTATGCAATTAATACAAAGGGAATGATTTTTAATGCTTAGAGTTTTGAATTGCGTGATTTTATGTAATTAATATAAAGGGAAGGATATTTGATGCCTTTTTTTTTTCTTGGTCCCTTGGGAGGCCTGTTAAGCGTTGTGTTATACAATGACTTATTGCACATAGTAGCTTTCAATTTTTGTCAGTTGATCTCTGATGTAAATTTTACCAGGGCTTTGTTTTAACTGATATTGTGTGCGTGAATCGTGAGTGATTTTATAAGATTTAGATTGTACGGGGTGGTCCGCATGATTTTTTGCGTTAATTCTACTAAATCGTGATTGTTTTTGTGGTTGTTGTGGCTAAACGTTTGGCATTTGAGGGACCTGCACGGAGGGTGTTAATTCTTTCTCTATTTTTATGGCAGGTTCATCTACTCTTTTATGGGAGTGGGCATTATACTGTGTTGCATTACATTCATCGGTTGTATCGCAGCTGAATCTATTAATGGCTGTTGCCTTTGCTTTGTATCCGGCATATATATACTGCACTCTGTTTGCTTATTTCCACTTATTTTCATTAACAAACGACCTGCAATTACTTTGAGTTGCTTCAGCTTAACTGGAACAGGGACCTAATTTCCCCCTTTTTTCTTCTTTATAATGGTAAAAGGATCAGACAGTAAAAAGGTTTTATAGTTTCATTATTCTTATGAGTTAAATTGGCAGCCTGTAGCATATATTTTGAGGTCTGCACTCCCTTGTTCATCTTAACCTAATCAATTTCAGTACACAATACTCAAAATTGCACTCATTCTGCTAGAAGCAGCCTTGGTTGCATTCATTGCAATTGATCATCGTTGGGAAAAGGTAATTTGTTCTTCTTTTAACATGGCTGCAGATTGCCAGTTTCATTCCTTTCCTACATGTAACATAAAAATCCCTCGGGTTACTCTGTTACAGGATCTTCCATTTGATCCAACTAGAGAACTGCAGAGCCTTCGTATTTTCATTGAAGAAAATATTGATATATGTAAATGGGCTGGCATCACAGTGCTCATAATTCAGGTATGTTCCACAGTGATTTATAAATGAGTAATTTGTCACATCTTTGAAAACCAGGTAGCTCCACAATCATGATCTAGTAGTCGAGTTTTGCAAATTAAAGATGCAGGTCCTGCTATGTATATATTTTTATTCCGCGACTTTAAAATTATGTGCTTTCAAATCTTTAATCACAATTCAAAAAACTATGATATGTGATACTTAATTAGACCTCTTGTCAATGATATTGATGCAGTCACTGAGACTTGTAGGGTTTTATAAGGTGCTGTACTGACAAATGACAACAAACTTTGCTTGTCAGAGAAGTTTAATGCACAATAAAGAAAATCCTTTCTTTGATCCAGTCATATGCATGTATATCAAGATCAAATGGATGTTGTGAAAATATGTAAAATGAGTTACTTCCACTGAAAACTGGCTAACCGCTACCCCCGCCATCAATTATATTGAAAAATATTTAATTAATCCTAACATCAAGATTGCTTCTTCCTTGTGCCCAGTGGTAGCAAGCTAATCATCTGTTTAAACTGTAAGTGAAAATTAACTGCAATAAAGAAGACAAGAAAAATATTCAAATGAAATCAGTGGATAATGAGGTGCACAAGAACTGAATTTGATGCAGTGTGTCGCAGGCTCTCTTTCATTTTTGCTTGTACTGAACATGAACTATTCAATGGTGATCTATCTTTATTGTGCAGACAATTGAGATTTATCTTTGTTTTGCTAAATTTATTGCAATTGGGCCCTCCATGTTTCTGTCATTTCAATCCGAGATGCCTTTTGCCTCCCACACTGGTCATCTGAAGCAAAGGAGCTGTAAACTGTGCACTTATAATTTGATGGGATTAACCACTCTTGAAATTATGCATAGTTCATGGATTTTCTATTGAAATGCATGTCATCCTAGAATCCATCAAGTTACTGAAGGGTGAATATATCTTAATCTTCATTAGTCATATAAGATCCTCTTGTTCTGCCCTTCTAATGATGGCAGACATCCAGAGTCCATCAAGTTACTGAAGGGTGAATATATCTTAATCTTCATTAGTCATATAAGATCCTCTTTTTCTGCCCTTCTAATGGTGGCAGACATCCAGAGTCAAACTGTGAAATCTTTTCCTGATCATGGGTGCTCATTCCTACCACTGGTGCATCATAGATAAATGAGTAAAACATTTGTTAGAGGCCTACTTTCCACTAGCAAGGAAGCTCTTTGCCTGGATAAGGGCCAATTGAGTGAAATGTTATTCCAGACTATGCTTTAAAGAAACCAGAGAGGAAAGAGAAGATATTATGTTCCTATGCATTGTATATCAGGTCAATTACTGAAGAATGTATGTCCTTTTTCATTCATTCTTGTGCATTCTATATCAATTTTGGGTTGCTTGTGAAACTATAATTCACGACAATAAAATATAATGGTTCTTCACAGTCAGGAAGTTATCTCAAGGGACGAAAAGCATGAGTCCATCTTGAATGAATATTCTTGTCCTGTTATTTTTAGAAAAGATGAAGTCATTGAATGCCTCAATGACCACGTCTGGGGATCAGTCTTCAACATGCAGCCTGAAGCCTAAAGGCCAAGCAAATGGTTTACAGCAGCTTCTAGAATTAGGTCACTCTGCTAAGGCAAACTTATTTCATCAGAGGAGTTAAATTGAGGAACAGGAAAAATTGATTATGTTCTGTGCTGGTAAATAAATTAGTGAGATGCTAGAAATATGATCATATTCTCTATTGTGATTTTCTCAACTATTTTGTTGCATCAAGGGATATGAAAGTGTACTCTAATTGCTATAGGAGATCCAAAGAACGTAGGCCAATATCTATTAGTTTTGAAGTCAAACTATATGCATTATTCTAGATATCTATTTCCTATAAAGGAAGATATCAATTCTTTTTCACAATACAACTGCCTTTTCGCATGTAGTTGTTTTTATAAAGATTCTATATATATTTCCTTTATGTTTTACAAGGATCCATGGGCATGGAATATCGATGATTCACAATGGCCTTTTCTAATTCTCTCTTTGGTATTTTTCCAGGCTCTAGCTCTGTTACTAGCAATGATTCTGCGAGCTATGATTTCCACTCGGAGAAATGAGTTTGATGAGGATGATTTTGAGCATGTTAGAGGTAGAACAAGGGAGCCACTCCTAAATCAGGCAGGCCAAACATTTAGTCCAGGAACTCATGTAGACATCTGGACCTCACGGATGAGAGAGAAGGTATTTTTGATTTAGACACATTGCACATAAATCGAAAATTCTAGTTAAGAGGTCACATTTGGCTTTCTGTTACATATTTTAATCTGGTTGACTGACATATACATGCTCAAGTGAAAAAGAGGTGGTTTGCGTGATGCTTGGCCGATGTGTTATCACAATTTTACTTCAGAATTTGCTAAGATTTGCAACAACTAATAACAGTTTCCTTATTGATGACTTTGTAAATCAGCTGCATTTTATAACCATTGGAACTGGGAGCTGTGGCATTGTTAAATGAATGTTGTAGAAGTAATAATTGCTGGGAGTAGATTTGAAAATGAAACTTTCTAGCGGTTATAAGTGCTGATGGTTGAAACTTCACTAAACCAGCATGCAACCTTGAACATGAAATCCAAGCGGGTAGTGTCATTTGATTGATGAAACTTTTTAGCAAACTAATTGCCTTGATTTCGCTCTTGCTCTCAAGTTGAGAAGACTGGCTAATACTTGTATAAAGTTTTTCGTCGAAACAAAATCCGCACTTCATGTTTGTAAAACAAACAGCTATAAAACTTATTTTTTCCAATTTATGTAAATTTCATTGTTTGATGATTGAACATCTGAAGGCATTCATGCATTCCGTGCTGAACTTAGTCAGCTTTCCTCTCATATCTAAAACCTAGCTGTTTGTTGATTGAACTTGTGATGACTTTCATGCATTTTGCGGTGCAGTATGGGTTGAGTACTGGAGATAAACCCAACCTAAATCAGAATGCGTCAATGAGCATGAAATCCAAGTAATGAAGATCAGATAAGCTTCTTGCTCACAAGTTGGGAAGGACACCAAAGTATAGATTCGTTGTCTCACCTCTTACTGACGTCCATATCATTGCCTTTTAGTCTTTTTTATTGAGCATTTCTGGAGGAAGTTGTGATATGTATAGGTCCTTGGAAGCTCGTGTGCATGGTCGTTTTGTACTGATTGGGGAAAACATACTTCGTAAGGTAAAAGCTTTTCATTTTGTGTTTCTATTATGTTCTCACTTCTCAGTGTCATGTATGTTCTGTTAATTGTTGTACACGTACCATTTGCCGAAGTAATGCATTGTGTGTTTATTCGATGTGATAAAAACACCCATGTTCTCCTTTCTAGTTTATACTGTGATCATCTCATCTCAACCCAATAATTATGTGAACCTCAAATGAATAGAGATGTTTGAAATCTTTGCAGAACCCCGAATGTGCTGTGTTTGCTTCTGTCTGGTAGTGTAATGGGATACGGTTGAAACTGCATTTCGTCTCAACCATAATTTTAAAAATATTTTTATGTTTTTAGTATTGTGATGCATGATGCTTTCCAAAAGTATATATATTAGCTTTTGCCTTTATATTTATATTTAGAAACTATATGTAGCTATTTTTTTTTTTAAATGATGTTTTTTCTCGAGAATTAAGGGTGGCTATTTTTAAAAATTAAAATAATCAAGACAGGTAGCGGGTCATGGGAACAGTCTTTCTATTGGCTTTATTTTATAAGGCTTAACACGACTTCTGGTTGTAAATAGTAGATTCCAAGTACACTGGCTTGTGTCAACCATCCTGGAATATTCTCCCCCTTTTTATTTTCATTTTTACATTTGAAAATTATTGGTGTTATGAACTGCCTCGATCGAACAAGTGAGATTGTGTATTTGGTACGGGTTGCAGGACATTTTTTTAAAATACCTTTTTATTTGTAAATATTATTAAAATAATTTGACATTAAAATTATTGAGTAACATTTTTAAAAAATAATTTTTTTTTTTGTGCCAAATATACTTTTAAAACACACAAATATAAATATGTATTCATGAATAGTTGTTGAATCTTCTAGAAGCAAAAATTCAAGAAGCTTTCAATGATTTCAAATCTGTGTGAGAATCCCCAGCTAATTGATGCGTGTAAATGTCCTTAACCTGGAGCAAAGTGAAATGAAGCAGTCTATTAAAAAGGAGGACATGCTGGTGCATCAGTGTCAAATGATAAAAAAAGGTAGTGTCGAAGAAAACAGCTCACTTTCAACATGGAGTCGATCTCCTTGATGCTCAAATATTTTTTCCTCGGCCAAAATCAACGGCTAATCACATCCATTTCACCTTTATTGCTGAAACAACATTTGGTTTTGAGCACCGACAGCAGTGTCATGTCACCATGTAATTTGGCTTTGATTAGGTATGATTACTGCACTTTAGTCATCCTACAAACAATGAAAAGCTGTAAAGACAGCTTGTTTTATCTTTTTCATGGACCATCAGCAACTATCAAAAAGCGAACTCACTCTTGCCAAATAGCACATATTTACTAATTTAGGCACTTACAGGTATTGAACAAATAAAGTAAGGTGGGTGGGATCGCATTGTTGAAATTCAATTACACAAATAGATAGCTTGACGAGTTGCAATAAATAGGGAAAAAAAGAGTTAAAAAGCCTCATCACATCCTACCAGTAAAATCTATGACAGCCTCCTCAACAAGCTCATCCAGCAACTTTCCTTCTATCTCGTTCCGTAAAGTATCTAACTCCACTCTCATCTCATCTATCCACCCTTTGCCTACCACCTCCTTCCTCACCACCATCTCCACCACCAGGCTGTTGCTGTCCCCACCACCATCCCCAGAAGTAAATCTCATATCACTACCAAACCATTCTTTCATCTGAGCCCACACGTATTCAGCTACCATGGGTTGTGCACCCTCTACCAACCTGTTTTGTACCCCACTACATGTCAAAGCCCTTGTGCTCCTGTCTGATCCATGACGACCTGTGATTTCAACAAGCGCTGCATTCACACAGTCAAATACAAGTTTCAAATTTGATCGTCTCTGCCTTCGCTTTGCCTCGTGCAAATGCATCTTGTCATTTGGATTTGCGTACTTGTCTCTCAATGATGGGTCTAATGGGCTTTCAGCTGAATGCCATCTGGAAAAAAATGAATCTAACTGCACTTCGTGATCAAGGCCAGCTGCTGTTAGTAGAGTTTGGACAAAGGAAAACCAGTTCTTTTCATCTTCCTCAGCACCTGAGGAGACCGGAGAGGGAGAGGGTTTTAGTGGATAAGAACTAGCTGTCTCTGCACAAGAATTATCCCATGATAGGGTTCGAGCTACTGATTCTATAGGTGGTGATTTACCAATCAAATTAGACTTATGAGACACTTCTATTCCTGCATTAGAGAAAAAAAAATCATATGATCTGACTAGGAACTTGACAAAAGTACAGAAAATATCTCAAAAGATCCTAAAATACGATATTTACCCCTATAATCTGGCTTCCGTATCAAGCTAGAAACCACAGGAATTGTGTTGTCATCCTCTTCAAATGGGGGTTCTAAAACTGAGATTGGACTTGGCTGATCCTGATTCTCATTCATATTCCCAGGCACCACAGGCTTTGTTACAGATAGCCCTCCCTGCAAAAGTTTTAATATGAATATCAGATCAACAGACATTCAAAAAGAAAGAATATGATATTCAACTGTGAGGGCTAACTGGGGAGTATAAATCCAGGAAGAAAAAAAAAGTGTTATGACATTGCTGCATTGCTTAAAATAGAATCGAGTAAAAAACAAAGGTATTCCATACTACAAGGGAAAAGTACAGAATGTATGACTTGTACTGTTTCATCTAAACATCATCAAAATTGATGCATTAGGCACCAACCCAAACTCATTTTACTAGCCCACATGATGATTTTACTTGTACTGTCCAACCCCACAGCAATTAATTGACAAACTATAGGAGATAGGTAGTACAGACTGGGAGTCTACAGTTGTTGTTAGGAAATACAATTTTCATGTCTCTCAATCATGTTTCCATAAATGATCAACTGTAGACATACCTTGTGATTTAATAACAGCAGCAGCATGCATGATTAAAAGAGAAAAAAACACAGAAAAACGTCAGAAAGAAGATAGAACTACCTCATGAGAAACAAAGTCTTGTTTTGTTTCCGAGCTAATAAATTCTGGATACGGAGGTATGAATGCTGACGCATGTAAACCATGAGATGAACACTTTTCAGGGCCAGAGTTATTAGCGCATTGAGTTGCACCATCACTAACTTTTTCAGTCAGAGGAACTAGAAAACCAGGGTTTTCAGGGATGGCAGATTGAGATTCATCTTTAGTTTGGCACGCAACTGATTTATCTTTACTTGGTTTCTTGTTCCTCGAGAAAAATAAACTAGAAACTTTCCCCTTTAGAGAAGATTTCATGCTCTTTGCCTTTGTCAGATCCTTCGGAAATTCAGTTTTGCCAGCATCAGGGGGTGAAACTTCAACACTGGGCCTAGCACTATGCACTGTAGTAGAGACAGGCAAAGACTTGGACCTTAGAAGAGTTGTAGGAGAATCAGGCGTGCCCTCTTCCTTGTTTAAATGATTAGAGATGCAAGAGGTAGATCCTCTTGGTTCTTGTTCCTTGATACCAACCTCTTCCTCAGCTCTCGTAAATTTCTTTGTATCTGAAAGTGCAAGCATCTCCCCCAAAGTGCTAGAGCTTCTTCGGGCATTTTTTTGCTCCAGAGATCTCCCACTTGATGCCATCATGGCCCATCTTTCAGAAAGTCGCTTCTTTGCTTCTCTGCAAACAGATGACTCTGGAGAACAAGATGCACGGCTGAAGGAGGAAGAGGAGTAGGGGCTATCAAACCTATTGATGTAATCCCATGAATGTCTAGAAGTTGGTGACATGATTTCTGTATCACTTAGATTTTCCACTGCATAGTCATTTACTGATTTGTTAAATGAACTGTCATCGCCAGTGTACCCATTGGAATACACAGAGGAAAGAAGAGTTTCATCCCTCCTATGGCCCATCAAGTTTTCACGCATGTTCCGAGTGATCACCTTTGCCACCTCTCTCGGTTCCGGACCCTCAACATCTTCAGGTTCATCATAAAAATCTTCATGATTTAACATTCCTGGTGGTGATGAGGGTGGCGATACCAGAGCCTTGATGTCATGGATCTTCCCAGGGCTAGGTTTCAATACTACTATTCGAGTCGGTTGAACAGGAGGATATTCAACAATCTTCTCAGTGGAAAAAGCAGGGGAATATCCTAGATTGCTTTTTTCCCACCCAGTAGCTTGCCCAGTATGTGCCGGTTTCTTTGTAGGTTTATCACTCTTCTTCCCTGATCCTGCAAATCTTTCATTATCAACCACCTTAGAAGGCCTAAGAACAGTGATGTGCTTTGTCTCAGGAGATGGAGGCATAGATTGCATGTCATGCAAATGTTGAGAGAACAATGAATTTGGTTCCTGCAGAAACATGAGGAACAGATCTTTATTTGAACTTAACACTTCCAGTGCATCTTGGAATTCCTTGGACTGACGGCCTTTTTCATCTGTTGACAGACGTTTTGCTTCCAAGAACTTCTGGCGAACAAGAGCCATCTTTTTTGTATTTACATTTTCATTGTGATTTCCTTTTTGAGGTGAATGGTCTCTCACAATTGTCTTTTGGGATTGCTGCCAGATTTCATAGACATCTTTGTATTCACTTTGCTCATGGCATGGGTGGCCTTCACTAGGCATCTGCTTGTCCAAACAACTATGATCTTCATCCCAAGACTCCACAAATATCCCAGAATGACTTAAAGAACGCCTCGAATGACCTCTAGAGTGGCTTCTTTGTGCAGCAGCTGCAATAGGCTGCTGATGAGGGAAGGTATCAAGACCCATCAACTTGGCAACCAAATTGGGTGGATTGTGCTTCGATTCCACTTCTTTGGACATTTCTTGGGCAATGAGTGTCTTCATGGGTGTTCCATTTGCTTTCTTATTCGAGGAGCTTCTCCTCAACTCAGATACAATCTGCAGACCATACATAGATCAGTGCACTATATTTTATTATCCTATAATGCAGGTGTGAGAAATGTAGACAAGTTCTGCAAAGAATCTCTCCCTTCACTGGACTATGGTCAGTATTACAAATAAACAATTTCCAAAAGCTTACCATTTTATCCTCAACCCGATCACCATAGGGTACACTCAACATCCTTGCCACATCTGATTGACTCCTTGAGATTGAAGAACCTGCCAAACCACTATCTCCATGTCAACAGCAGTTCATTTGATATATATAATGTAAGATGCACTGCCAACAAAAGATAAACAGCCACCACAATTCCTGCACAGGACAAGAAAGGAAGGATCTGCTCCTACGTGGAATAAAATAGGTCATTCAGATCCAGCCAGGCCAGGAAGATAATGTGTCCCAGTGGTGCTTGTGAGAAGAGCTCTGAATCAAGTTAAGCAAACCAAAACAGGCAAATTGAAATTCTGTGATGACTGGAAAAGACAGAATGCCCACAAAGCAGACAACAACATATACAAACATGCTAGATGACTCATTTATATTGCTCAAACACCCTGAATAACAAAACTGTAACAGATGACTGAAGCTGTTTGAATCAGCTAATGCGAAGGAGTTAAAAAACTTGAAATCAAAGCCTACTAAAGCCAGGCAACAGCTGCTTGTCGCGAAAACGAGAATCTCAACTACAGAATTTCAAGAAAAAACATTTTGAACAAAATAATTACCATCATGATGTGGCTTATCTGTGAGCAGCCTGTTTCCAGCGACCCCATTGCTTAAATCAAAAAGATTCACCATCCTGCCCAAGCATCCTGGAAATGGTTTCTCTATATTCTGACCCTTTCTGTACTGCATCCCGTTCATCTCAACACCTACTATAAAAAACAATTCATCAGATCAATTGTCAGTTTAACACCTCGTGAAAAAACAGAAACTCCAACTCTAAAGCAAGACATCTGTTCAGAGATACATAAAAGCACAGAGAGAAACGACATGCTGCTAAAATGACTGCATTAACAGATTAAATGGGAAAAACAAAAGTGGGATTTCGAAAAAGCTAAACAGAAACCTTAAATCTTATTCTTGTCAATGATTGCATGGGAAAGACATGAAATGAAAATTACATACGAAAGAAGAAAGTAGCTTCTCCAATCAGGCAAAACCCTCTGCAGACTTGGATCGATCAGAACCAAATGACATCCATCTTTATCAAAACTTTAACTCACTACTACCTAACCTTCCCCCTCTTATCCCTCTTTCTGCAAAAGTATGAGAGCTCAGAAGATACCCCTACTGATTTGGATTTTGCAGAGAAAGAATAGGAAATGGGCCCGAGAATCAAGTAAATCGATAAAAGAAACCGCTTGTTGAGAAAGTAAAAGAATCCAAACGAATCAAAACAAAGAAGCTACCTTGATTTAAGAGAAAAGCAAACCAAAAAGACAACCCTCTTTTACTGCAAACAATATTCCCTCTTCCCATGTTCTGTCAATTTCTCCCGTCAGTAACAAAAACGAACCAAGACCCGTTTTTGTTTGGTAAAAAGTAATCAAGAACCCAATTCAGACAAGAAATATGAAATTCAATAGAAAAAATTAGAAAAGGTACGATTTTTAAAGCTAATCAACTCCCAAAAATGCTACATTTTTTTAAAGAGTCCATCCTTTGCAGCCATTACAAAGGGAATTAAAAGAAAATGAGAGATCGAAGAAAGGGAGGACAAAGTAGAGAGGTAAAGAACGGCAAAAAGTGATTGTGTGCTCTAAAAGCGCAGCAGCTGACACAATATAGAAAGAAGTGTTCTTCAGAGAGAGACGAAGTAGAGACCTGGCATCTGGAATCTGACATCCCGGTGGAATGTGACCGGAGATTCGTGCTGTAGAGCAAGGATGATGTCACAGACAGGCACAGCGCGTGATCTTAGCAAAGAGAAGAAAGAGAGCTTGGTGTTTTGTTTTTTTTTGTTCACCGACTACAAGGAAGTAAGTAGGAAGGGAGGCAGTGTCGGACTTGAAACTGGTTTTCTTAATTCTGATTTATTTACGTGTTTCGATTACGAGTTTGGCTTGCAATCGATTTTACTTCGAAATTATTATTTTTTCATTTTTAGAATAAAAAAATTAACAAAAATATTTCTAGTCAACTTGAAAAGAATATATGTATATATATAAATTAACAAAAATATTTGTAGTCAAGCTTTTTAGGAGGATAAATGTATATAAAATAAAACCCTAAACCAATGCAAGGACGTGATATTTACAATTCAAACTCAACAGGAGTTACAATAATATCCACCACGTTCATGTGATGTTAGCAATGATTTGGGCGACATTAAAGGATAAGATGCAACGGTAAAAAGATTACCGAGAGGTGAAAACATGGAGCATATGATGAGTGCATTCACTGCCTCGCCTGCAACCAGAAAATAAAAAGACTCCATGATTGAGCTCTGTGACCATGGGAGCCTCCTGCATTCAAAATCTGGCTCTTGCATGCCCCCCTCATTTCTTGCTCTTGACATGATGACATGACACGAAGGGAGCCACGCCACCATTGTTTAATATTAAAAAATAATTATTTTAATATACTTTTAAATAAAAAAACACTTGTGCTGCAATATTAAACACATTATTTAAGTATTGTGATAGTTTTTATAGTTATAATTTGAATAAAATAGGATCAGCGGCTCTTATCGCACCGCACTGCAATACAAAACGGAGCCCTTGTGATATATTTCTATACACACCACATTTATTCATAACATGTAATTTATGGCGAGCATTCATTCTGTAGATTTGTGTTAGGGTTTTCTTTTATTTCTTAGCCAACACCATTGAATTGAATTCATGTCTATTCCACCGATGTCCATATGGGGGAGCTGCTCTTCTTCTTTTTCCGGGTCCCATACCAAACTAATTAATAAATGCCATGTTTCCTAGGCCATGATCTTACGATAAGAACGTGTATTTTTTTCTTTGTTTATTATTTCAGGAATATGTTGGGTGATTATCTTATTTAAAAATTTAAATTGTTATATAAAATTTTAATATATAATTTATATTATTTTTTAATATATAATTTAGATAAAAATACTTTGAGTTTGAAACTTGTATACGAATATATATTATCTTGTACTTAATTTTTATCAGATATAATGAGGGTAATAAGATTCAAACTTATGATCGTTGGGTCAGCAAAGCTCTGATATAATATAAAAAATAATCTCGACTAAAAACTTAAACCGTTAAATCAAATTCTAAAATATAATTTATATTATTTTTTAATATAATCAATATTTAAATGCAAAAACTCATGTGCAATGTGACATCGCAAAATCATCTGGAAAAAACAAGGAATTAATTATTTTTTTATTTTATATTCTTATATCATGTGGACGTGTTGGTGTAGAATATTAATTTTTAAAATAAAGAAATATTTTAACAGACACATCATGTTAATAGTTGGCTTTATCGATTGAAATCTTTCAAGTAGTGTATAATTTTTGTTTTATTAAATTCATTTTAATATAGATGATGATAAGCAGTACACGTAATTAAGGGCTGCACAGCGTTGAATCTTACTGGATTTTTTCCACATCGTCCCCCCACCTGCCCTGTTCCCCGCTGTCGTGGCCCGGAGGGCACTTCTTATAAAGGGAAGATAGATAAATAAATACGTGGCCATAATAATTATATAATAATGAAAATCGACAGGACAAACTTCTAATTGCCAATGTTTAAACTTGTGGGTTACAAGAGGATGGGATTCTCTGCTTTTTCTTTTCCATCTGGCGAGGACGAGATGCTCGTCTCAATGTATAAAAATTACTAACAAATTCAACTCTCCAATATAAAACTTAAAATAGTTGGATTTTATAATAAACTTTAGGTTAGTTGAACATTAATTTCTGGGGCCACGTCAATAATTTACAAGTTGCCACCTATGGTAGGATTGGCTCATTTGCTATCAGTTTTGGTCTTGTATAGATTTGCTCCCCCACGAAAAAAATCAGGGTGAAAAATATTATTGTTTTGAGTAATTGGTCCAAGTAGTGATTTAATTAATAAAAAAAATAAAATTAATAATAATAAAATTGGTAAAAAAAAAACACACGAAGAAAAAAGAGATAAACAAAAAGAGATTTGGCCTAATTGAATTATCAAACAACCTCGTGCTAACTTGATAGAAGGCATGCCGTAAAAAATGACAAATCAAAATTATAAAAAAATATCATTTTTTTTTTTTAAGAAAACAAGTAAATTTGTGTCTAGATATATTGCCTTTTGTTCAGGGATTAATTTATAATTATACTACTATAGCAATAGTAATTTGTGTCTTGATGTTCAATAACTTAGTGCTTGATTGAAAGTGTAGTTTTAAGTTGTTTTTTAAAGTGATTGTCATTTAAAAATATATTAAAATTATATTTTTTTTAAAAAAAATTATGTTTGACATCAACATGTAAAAATAATTTAAAAACACTGAAAATATATAATTTAAAGCGAGAAATAAAATAAAAAAATTTATTTTTTAAAAAAACATGTTCAAAATGCAATGACAAACAAACCCTTAGTAAATTATGGTTTTTTTTTTAATTATATTTGGGTTTTATTTACTTCACTCTTTACCCATATACACTCATCAATGTACATCAATGGAAAAGTAAGATATGACTAAGTATTTATTTAGGAATTTAATTGCAGTTGCTTTTAAAAATATTTTTTATTTATAAATATATTAAAATAATATTAAAAAAATATTTTTGATTTTAGTGTATCAAAATAATCTAAAAATATTATTTTTTTAATTTAAAATAATATATATATATATATATAATCGATAACTCTTGCATGGTGCAGAATTGCGCCCTGGAGCGGCGACCACCTTGCTAGAAATCTTGGTCGATGAATTGAAGTGGTGACAATGACATTAGCCATACAGATCGAGAGAAGGGATATCTGGGCATTCATTCAGAGATGGCAGGGGAGATAACTAGCTCGAAAACCTACCACCACCCACTATTATCATGGCACTTGTAAGAGTGTGTTTGATAATATATTTTAAAAATATATTTTAAAAATTGATTTTTTTATTTTAAATTAAAAAATTAATGTTTTTAGATTATTTTTATATATTTATATCAAAAATAATTTTTAAAAAATATATAATTTAAATTTATTTTTAAATAAAAAATATTTTTAAAAACAACACTATCAAGCTGGATCTTCCTTTCCCAAAATCAATGCAGATAATGAATTAGGCAGCCCATGATCTCAGCGATTCAGCTTACCCCACAACTTTCTCATGAAAAAAAAAAAGAGGGAGAGAAAAAATATCCAAGTAGAAAGGAATTAAACCCACATGTATTAATGAACAGTATCGGGAGCCATGCATGAACATCTTAATAAAGAGATGACGATGTTTTTTTCTCGTTTTGTAGCCAGGTAATATGTTCGAGTGACCTTGGCTGATTGAAATCAAGGCCATGTATGTTTTTGTGGTGTACGGTGTCGTTTTGTTTTGATTATAAATTTAAAAGTATTTAAGTAATTAATTAATTAACATATATACATTATAGCTGTACACCTTTGTTTCTCTAAAATTTTAGTGAAGAAAATTATATATTTTCAATTCGTAACCACCCCTCTCGGTTCCTGACCCTCAACACCTTGAAGTTCTTCATAAAAATCATACACATACGCCTACACACTCTGTGTCATATGGAAGAGAACACAACCGTGCGCACCTTTGAATACTGCAAATGACCCAATTTGGTCAATGGCTGATATCACACGTGTCACTTGAATGACACAAATACCACCCACTTGTTGTCATGTATAGAAGACGTGTCTGTAACTTTTAACTCAAAAATTAAAAGAAAACATGAAAAATACAAAATCACCCTTATGACCCTCTATTAATAGCACAAATGTTTGTGTTAAAATACAAAAATACCCCTATAAATGCTTCTTCTTTTCTTCTTCTTCTTTTTCTTTTATCTTTTTCAATATTAGAAAGATGTTTGGGAATGAGGTTGCACCAGAGTTTGAGAAAAAAATATGGTTGATAATCTGAAAAATTGATGTGGATCACATCTCAAAAATTCAATAAAACTCGGTTGCATGAAAAGCAGCTAAGCAACTAATAACTGCTTTTCATGCATCATGCTTATCTTGAGGCTGTGGGTAGTGATATATTTTAGTTTATTATTTATTATATTTTTTTATAAAAATATATTTTTAATATTAAAATAATCTAAAAAATAATTAAAATATAAATAAATATATTAGAAGGAGATCATAATATATTTTTCCCAGTAATTCTAATTTTATTTTAGATGATATTTTACTACATGTCGTATCGGGATCGCAGAGGCCTTCACGTATGAATTTATAGTCCGTGATGAGATTATAAAAAGTTTAACGAGAGAATAAAAACAAATGTCTAATTTACTTGAATTACTAAATATATTTTATTATTATAATTATTAAATATTTAGAAAACATTATATATAAACTTCAAAATAATTTTACAAGTTGAAAGAATAATGAAAAATTTGGTAACCAAACACTTAAAATTATTTTTCATTAACTTCAAACTTAACCATAATTTTAATCAAATATTTTAAAAATTATTTTAAATCACAGTTAAAGTATTTTTCATTAAACTATTTTTTTTAAATTTTAACTATAAAAATAAAATTAATATCAAACACATCCTAAAAATGTACTCTCGCTATACACGGATGACGGGAAAGCTTGAAACATCCTTGTCCAGTAGTTCGATAATTTTGTAACATGAGGGGTAAAAAAATATTTTTATTAATAATATTTCTGGTAAATATTGCTCAGAATATCAAAATAAATAAAAAAACCTAACAACTTAAATTTCTTCCATTATAAAATATAGAACAATCAAATTTCTTCCATATTTCTATTCGTTGATTTCAGGAATCGTGATTACTGAGTGGATGTTGTCGTTTAAAAAAAAGTGTTGGCTACCTTCAAATCGACCATGGCCCTTGTGTACCCAATTTCTCAAGAGAGGAGATTCTCAAATCAAATGACCAGAAAAGAGAGACTATAAGACAAATCTAACGTTCCTATTATTTGACCCAGCAATTATATATATATATATATATATATATATATATATATGGGGCATGTAAAAAAATGGACGACAAAATCTTGCTTGAGTACGTGTATGCGTGCGAATGACAGTGACTTGCAATTCTGTTCATGGACGTAACTTTTTTATTTTTAATAAAGTAGCTCAGCTGGCTCGTGAACTCACAGTATAGTATGTGGAATTACAATAACTTGTCATTCTATTTTTTTTGTTTGTTACAATGTTAAATAGAAAAAAGTGTAATCAAAATTAATATGTATATGTATAAATTTCAAGTCCAAAAATAATTTTAAATTCATTACAATAATTTTCCAAAAATAATCAAGTTATTCCCTCCCAGTAATTATCTCTTAATGGTCATAAATTTTGAAATCAATGTATCAATTTCTATTTGAATCTAAATTAACCTTCATAATCAAGTTTAGCGAGCTCCTTGAAGACTTTGATTTGTAATTAGTTGCAAAATCTTGACTCCACCCTCTATTACTCTAGCTGGCTCTCTCTTGTTTATATAGTTTTCTTCACTTGTTTTCCTGTTAAAATCCTGATATAATATTGTTCTCCTCCTAATTGATCTAATTCATAAGGCACTTAAGATAGTTTTGGTGTCTCTCCCAATCGTTTTATGAAAAAATCAACTCCCTCTTTTTTAACCATACATGTTATACCCCTTCAAACCTTTGCAATTTCTTCCCTTCATATTTAAAATTCAAGTTATTTTATTTTATTCATATATTTTTATTTTTGGGGGAGTTTACATGCATGGAAGCTGAACACAAATTTTATAATAAAGTGACTACCTTAAATAATTTGATAATTAAAATTTTTAGATGATATGATTTTTTAATCTCATCATTACTCGTCTCGTCAACACAACAGATTAGATTGCTCTTTATAAGAGAATTAGAGTCTTGATATCTAACAAATTATCAAGTACTTGATTTTTATTTTATTAATATAAATATACGAGTTGATTTATTAATTTTACAGATATTACCTTTGATAACGTGAAAAAAAGACACATCGAAGAAATTTGCAGACGAGACTAGTGTTTATGGCATTATTCAAATATTCTACTATAAATAATTCTTTGAGTAAAGTAAGTTTCTTGTGATTATAATTCTATAGATAGATCTGCAAATTGCGTCTCTTATAATCATCCAAAATCTGGAACGTAGCAAGTAAAGGGTGGCTCCAATAATTGCCCCTATGTTGCCAATATATATATTTTCTTTTCAAAAGGTCGTTTTCTTGATTCTTCCTAGGAAAATAATAATAAAACATAATCTTAATTTTATTATTACATGAGTTTTTTTTAATATTTTATTTAGCACCATAGATTTTTCCCCTCGCTAAGCCATGTTTCAAGGCATTATTTGTTTTTGTGCTTGAGATTATAATCAAGTGCGTTTTAAAATTATATTTAAATATTATTTTTATATGATTTTAATGTATTGATATTAATAATTTTTTTTTTAAAAAAAGTATCGTACATTGTAATAATATATACACATAAAATCATCTTTATATAATGACATGAGTAAATTACATGTGTTAAAAAATAATATAAATCATATTTTGAAACCTCACCTATCAGGTTAAGTTTTTAGGTGATCTCATTATTTTTATTTTATTTGATAAAAATCAAGAATAAAGTAATACAAGTCTATACAAGTTTTAAGTCTAAAAAATTTTTATTTGAAAAAAAAAATTAAAAAATAATATAAATTATAATTTTATTAATCAATTTAATTTTTTAGATAAATAAATTAAATTCTGTAACTATATTTGGATTCTTGGTCAAGTCTCGAAGCATCTTCCATATCTTAATGGTTTCTCGAGATTTTAAAAAATTATAATTTTTTAAGAGTCAAATGACATTGTTTTAAAAAATAGACCCTGTCCTTTCAGGTATCGTGGTGCTGGTAGAATTCGTTAGCCGGAGCTGCTGACAGTGGAGTGAGTAGAAAGGAACCCTGTACGTAGCCATGGCCAGAGATTCCTTGGGATTGCTGGCGAGCTCATTGATGATGGACCAGTGGTTTGCTTTTGGGGAAGAGGAAAGAGAGCTTTGTGAGACAGACAGGTTGCTAATCAAAGCACAAAGTGCTCCATTAATTACGATAGTTGACACAGGTTGCGAATTAAAGCACTATTTGTTTCATTAATTACAGTACCCGCCTGGCAAGTTTAATTAATACCTTTCGTTTTTATTTTAAATACTTTGATATCAAAATAAACTTAAAGATATATCTTTAATTAATTAAAGATTGCGCGCGCTCTTAACTGTATGAATTTGTGGCTAGTATAATTGAAATGAAATATTTTGGTTTTGGAACATGTTTGCGTGTGTGTATTAATTTATTGAAATTGAAATTAAATATATTAATTTATTTTTTAATTTTAATTTTAATTTAAAAATAAAATTATTTAGGATTGTGTAATTTAATCTAAAAAAGATATAATAAAATGATTTTTTTAAAATAAAATTATAGACATGTATAATACTATAAAGATATCATCATCAATCTAGCAAGGTCATTATATTATTTAATTGCTCTAAAATTTTAACATAGCATATATAAATATATCAAGAGACTCGTCGTAAAATTTCACTGTAATCTAATGGTTAAATTAAAAAATATGATTGATATTTTAATATTATTTATTATTTTTTAAAAATACTATTTGGCCGAAACGGCACATGCTAAATGATTCTAGCATGTTTCAGCTGAAATTTGGCCAAAAATCCTACGAATTGAAATTAAACCTGAGATAAAAATAATATTATTTTATTTTATTTTTTAACTGGTACGAACAGAACAAAATTAATATCCCTAGAATTTGCTGGGATAGATTCCTTAAACTATGTAAAGAAAGATATATTTTAACAATATAGTAGATAATAAAGGCTTGAAATTATTATTTTTTTTTTATCTCATGGGGCCAATAGAGATAAATTGATGTCCACCGACCCTTTTCCACCTTCTAAAACCAACAACAATGAAAGTCGTATCTTTGGCAACAGAACACTCAAGCCAGAAATGATGCTCAAACCTTCGAGATTGTGCCCCGTCCACGTGAGTGAGTAGGATACACTCTTGGTTTAAATGCTTGTTTGTGATTGTGTCCCTTTTTTTAAAGTAATTTTTGTCTAAAAATATATTAAAATAATATACATATTTTAAAAATTATTTTTGATATCAATACATTAAAATATCTAAAATTAAAATTTAAAATAAAATTTAAAATTTCTTCAAAAGCGTTTTTGAAATGCAATTCCAAACACCCCTACAATCAATGCATGCTTTTCAAATACGAGAGTGGTGAAATTTGAGTTTGTGACCGCTAAGTCAACCAAACTCTGATACAATGTTACGTAATCATTTTATTTAAAAACTTAAATTGTTAAATAAAAATCTATAATATAATTCATATTATTCTCTAATATTCCCATTATTTTTTCCCTTAACATTTTAATTGTTATGATTATGTTAATAATAGTGATATTATATATATATCTATATATCTATATATATATATATATATATAAAGAAGGTTTTTCATAAATCTAACCTGAAAAAAAAAACCGTTTTTAAATTCAATGCCAAACAGAAAAATCAATCTAAATCTCATTAAGCCGATGTCATGTTTTTTTTTCCTTCAGAAATTCATTTTCTAGTTCTAAGATGGACCGGGAAAGGGGCCCGAGTGGATCGGCTACTCAAGGGAGCCCATCGTCCGAATTACAGAAAGGAAGACATGTAATCACATTATCCACAGGGATGGGATAGGGTGCCCAAGTGGCAGCATCGTACTGGAGGAAAAGATTGATATTAGCTTCCAAGATGAGATAATTCTGTCCAAAAAAACAAGAAATTCACTTCATTAATTCCAAGCCTCTCAATCTCCACCTCTCTGTCTCCTGCTTAACCAGAGTATTTGGTTGCCACACTTCATCTATCATCAGAAAAAGAGAGACACTCAGACAACATGGCTAGCTGCAACATGGCATCAGCTGCTTCAGGATTTGCGTTGACACCAAATGTTGCAACTAATACAAACTCAACTTCTAAGCCCGCCATGTTGTTTTTCTCTTCAAAGAACAACAACTACAAAAACTATTCGAGGCTTGTCGTAAGGTCAGCTGAAGAGGGTGCATCGCCACCTGCTGCCACCACAGAACCAGCTGTGGCTGAAGCTCCAAAACCTAAGCCACCACCTATTGGGCCCAAGAGAGGAACCAAGGTCAGTTATCGAAAGTTTCTAGTTCCTGTACTTCTGATAGTTAAAATATGTGTCGAGGTATCCGGGAACCAGGATCCTCTCTATTCTTCCATGTTGTATCTCAATTGCTGCTCCTAAAATCAAATTCAGAAAGCCGCAAAACACTAGTGTCAGTTGAACTCCAAGCACCTGTTTTTCTCTTATTCGCTTGAAAAAAATACCAAAATTACAGTGGTGGTAGCATCGTAAAGAAGTTTCACTAACAAAGTAAATCCAATTGTGAACTGCTTAGAATGAGTTCAGTCTCAAGGGCTACCTCCACTGAAAACAACCATGCTTTTGGTCTTGATCATCTAAGATTTTAAAATGGGGTTTTTAATTCCCTTCCCATCGATTAAATTCGTACTTAGATGTGACAAGCAAACAGTTAGTTGTAAGTAAAAACAGCAGTAGCATTTCTGATCCAGCCACACTACAGGTGAAGATACTGAGGAAGGAATCCTACTGGTTCAATGGCGTCGGATCCGTAGTAGCTGTTGATCAGGTAATACCATCTCTCTCCTTCCTGACCTTTTTTTATCTAATTTCTTTTTTGTCATGGTTATTTACTATGGATTTGGAACGGACAGGACCCCAGGAGCCGCTACCCGGTGGTGGTTCGATTCAACAAGGTTAATTACGCAAATGTATCTACAAACAACTATGCCTTGGATGAAATCGAAGAAGTAAAATGAGTGTGATGTTTGTGTATTGTAGTTTTGGTTTTCTTATTAATTATCCTACTCTCTACCTTTAAGCTTTGTATGTGTCATGAATGTGTATCATACTCCGCCTCTGTGATCCTCTATTCTTTCTTGTTATATCTCAATTGCTGCTTCCTAAATCAAATTCAGAAAACCATAAAACGCTAACCCTTAAGTTGCACCTACTGGCTGCAATTTGTACTGACTTTCTGACCACAATGGCGGCACAATCTCTGTCCTGCTTTTCCAAAAGAGGGTAGAGTTTATAATTCTACAAATCTGGTTAAATTGTATGGTACAGCTGATAAAACGTGGAAATTTGAGCCAGTAAGCTGCTTCATAACACAGTCCGTGATGCTTCTTGAAGAAAACAAGGTCTCGTAATCATTCAGAAATCATCATAGGAAGAAACTAAATGAACTATGTGCTGTGCTGAAATAAGAAAAGCTGGTAGACTTGTAGTACTTTTGTGTTTATCTCCGTTTTTTTACGTAACTATTTCACATAAAAGCTCAATCTGTTAGATGAGGTCCTAGAATATGATTTATATAATTCTTTAACACACCTCCTCATATAAAAACTCTTTGGGTTTGAAACTTGTACACAAGTCCACACTACTCTGTGCTTGATTTTTTTATCAAATAGAATAGGAATAGTGAGATTCAAACTCGTGAATACTGAGTCAATAAGACTCTGATGCCATGTTAAGAAAAAAAATTTTGGACTTGAAACTTGCATACATGTCCACACTACTTTGTGCCTGATCTTTTTATCAAATAGAATGAGGGTAGTGAGATTCGAACTCGTGAATGCTGAGTCAATAAGACTCTGATACTATAACCATCTCACCTAAAAACTCAAGTTGTTAGGTGAAATCCCATAATATGATTTATATAATTCTTTAACATGTTTTGTCAATACAATGTGCATGTGAGCAGGGATGAAATCCAGAATCCAGAAATGCAAAAAATCCTTAAGCTTACGCAGGCACCGATGCCTTCGCTTCAAATTTATTGGTCGAAGTGATAAAGCTTCTTGCAGGTTGTTGGGCAGCGAGTCAATATGGAAATGTATGCTCTATTATGTGAAATGAAAACCCTTTCAGATGTACTGTCCATCCCTTAGGAAAAAGAATCAACTTGTGGAACCCAAAGAACAAATTAGTATCTGATGCAGCGCATATGAAGAGTTAATTGCATTAGGGTCTCTCATGCACTAAGTCACAACCCTTTTTTACATAGTGGATGAAAAATTTATGGAAAAATAATAAAATTGAAAAACAGCATCATCTAGGTCTAATTTGAGTACGTTCTAGATATCAGTTAGCTGCTACTAGCTTACTCACTGTTGAATTGGGAATACTATGGGGGTGTTTGGGAGAGCTGTTGCTGTAGCTTTTGAAAGTGTGTTTCGTGCCGAAATACATTAAAATGATGTTTTTTTATTTTTTAAAAATCATTTTTGATATCAGCACATCAAAATGATCTAAAAACACTAACCGTATGTTTTTAAAATTCAAAAAAAAAAAAAAAAAATGGACCAAAAGCACCCAAAAGCGCTTTTGGGTGGCTTCCCAAACACCCCCTATGTAATGTTAGATTTCTGACTGTTTTTATATTAGACAGATCATTTTGCGTGTTTGCATTATCTATCTTTGATTCTGATTGCCTATATCAGCACCCACAAGACATTCCAAGTCAGTAACAATGATGACTTGTGATTGGGGATCTACTGAGAGAAAAAAGAAAAGAAAGGAAGAGCACAGAACAAACTAGTCATTGCATTTTCCAAATTAAGGTGATCGTGTTCATCCCCTGTTACTAAGTTTTGTTTTCTTTGAGGAACAACAATCAATCACTCTCTTGTTACTGTAAGGAAATGTACAATAATCAGCACCACTTCCATGGACACGGCCATCCAAACGTAGAGACAAATTCCTGAAGGACAGAATGTACTCGGAAAATTAAGTCTTACAAAGCAATCACCATCCTAACTTCTATATACAAGTAAAGGAAAAACAGAATGTTAAGGATCACACAAATAGAAAGAACATCACAGCAGATAGAAAGGAAACAGTCGCACGTGGTAAATATTTCACGTGATTCAGCTATGATACATCCACAAAAGAGGAGAAAAATTCAATATAATCAGAACAATACAAGTTTGGAGAGCTTTCAACTAGTGCACTTAATTGTCTCTGCAAACAACAGATTGTCCTTTTGTTTTACCACACACACACACTCATATAGTACATTACAGGTTTCTAAACCTATAAGGTTACTTTTGCAAGGCAAAACCAATCCTACATATGAAGTAATCATGCTGTCAGGGTGTAATTCATGCCACATCTTTAGCACAGAACTGATTTCTTAAAGCATGCTTCACTCCCATAACCATCTGACATAGTGCAATGTAAAGATATCCATCCTGTGAGAAGAAATTGGTTTGCAAGAATTAACCCTCGAGTATCTTGCACTAGAAAAAGGTGAGCAAATGGAAGAATACATGGACATGAGATTCGGAGGAGATGCCAGCCAGCTTCTTCTGTTCATCTAACCAGCTGCAATTTGATATGCATGGGATCCGAACAAGAGAGAACAAAAATCGATAACAACAAACAAAATTTTTTTTCTGGCATGATTTCTCACTTAGACCATCAAGAACAAAATTTGATTTCAAGGTATTATGGGTGTAAAGCATGAGTACATTGAAGAGGATTTACTCGACAGGAGAGATTTGCTTTTCAAGTATAGTCCAGTCCACAAAAAGGTCCCAGTGCTTATGAATTGCCACACAATCCTTGCTTCCACAAGACCCTTGTGGGAAGGCCATGTGGCACGGTTCTGGGTCCAGTTTTGTGAGGACAAGGTGATGATTTATTTGAATACTCCTATGTTTCAAAAATCTCTTTTGTTTATTTTATTTATTTCTCTGCAATTTGAGTACAGAATATACATGCACATGCTTTCACTCAGAACTCATGGAAATGTGCATTTAGAAGCTTCAGAAACATACATCTTTCCGTCTTTAAAAAGATGTGTTATGACATGTAGAGCCCAACTTTCATGGCATTTCTCATTGCTGTTGGAGAAGAGCAAGAGAAGGCAACAGAGGAGGCCAGGAAACTACTAAAAGTCTTAGAAGAACGAAGCCTTGGTGACAACTTCTTTGGTGGCGATGGAATTGGATTGGTAGACTTGGCCGTTGATGGTTTGCAGGGTGGCTTGAAGTCATTGAAGAAACAGCTCCTCTTCTCTTGACTAACGAATTATAATAAAAGAATTGATGAAGGACCAAAACACAAGAGTCTTCTATATTTTATGATTATCAAGTCAAAATCAAAACATTTTTGAGCACCTACAGGTTAACTTTATAATCTGGTCGAGCAAAATGGAGCTAGTCAAAGCAACCAGCCGGGGAATCTTTGAATGAAGAAACGTGATTCTCAAGCAAAATCGTCCTCATTGATCACTATAAACTGAGGTGGGGAAGGTAGCATCCTAGCGAGATATGGAAGAAGTGAAGCTACTAGGAGCTTGGCCTAGTCCATTCAGTTACAGAGTTACTTGGGCTCTGAAACTTAAGGGAGCATGTTATGAATTTGTGGAAGAGAATCTCTCCAGCAAAAGTGAGTTGCTTTTACAGTGTAACCCAGTTCACAAAAAGATCCCAGTGTTAATCCATGGCGGAAAGCCAATAGCAGAGTCCACTATCATTCTTGAGTACATAGAAGAGACATGGCCACAGAATCCCTTGCTCCCAGAAGATCCTTATGAGAGAGCTATGGCTAGATTCTGGATCAAGTTTGGAGAGGACAAGGTAATCATTAACTTTATATAATTTACTGAAAAAACCCTCTTCTTTACTTTTCTGTAATTCTGTACATGCTTGTGTGCTGTAGAATTCAACGTTTTTTGCATTCTTTCAAACTGTTGGAGAAGAACAAGAGAAGGCAACCAAAGAATCCAAAGAACTGCTGGGAATAATAGAAGAGCATGGCCTTGGTGACAAAAAATTCTTTGGGGGTGACAAAGTTGGATTGACTGACGTAGCCTTTGGATGGATAGCTGGCTGGCTTCAACCCATGGAGGAAGCTGTCGGTGTCAAGCTGCTGGAACCTGGCAGCTTCCCTCGTTTACACCTCTGGACTCAAAATTTCAAGGAAGTTGCCGTCATCAAAGAGAACCTTCCTGATTATGATGAGATGTTGGCCTATTTCAAAAGTTTAAGGCAGATGTTTATGGCATTAGCAAAATCATAGACAATGACCATTATTTGTATTTTTCCACCAAGATGAATAGTAATGGAAATTGAAAAAATCATATATTAAATAGGGTATGATTATATAGAAAGAGAGTTTATTTAACTTCAATTATAAGCTTTTATGCCTTTGTGTAGCCTACGTTTTAGCCAGTTTAGGGTGAGATCAGAATGAAATGTTACCATCGCAGGAGCAAGAGCCCTAAACACGATTGCAACTACCACTTCGAAACAAGATAACTTCTCCTTGAGCTGGAAAGTCGTGAGTTGCTGGGGGCTAATGCACTCCAAGGCCACATTTCAGTATTACACGCCCACAGCCAGCAGAAAACCGTATTTTACATCCATTGCCTCTTGTTGGGCGTTAGTGATCAGCTGGGTTAAACGCAAGAGTAATCCACTTAGCATTGAGTCATTGCCACAAGTTTTGACGTGGATGACTATTAAACAAGGTTCACAGTGCATTTTTGTAACAACTTTTGTGAATTCAATATATAATTCTGCGAAACAGATCCATATGAATAACTTGAAATTAAATCTATGTCAATGAAGTAAAAAAAATGGCCATGAAGAAGCAGAAATGTGGCGTATCTTCCAAAACAATCGAAGGTTGTGCTTGGGAAATGAGTTCTTCATGGACAAATGAGCAGGCTAGCCCTGTGACCTTTTAGCATTAGCTTCTGACAACAGCGGTTCAAGTTCACCTTTCCGGTATAGTTTCACAGTATCTGCGTGAGGACATAAGCAGGCATCAGAATCAAAACTTGGTCTGCCTTTCAAGTTGCATGACCACCAATCGAACCTTAAGGAAAATGTCAATGCCTACTTACTGGGACTGAAAGTTCATTCAAATACCCAAATCCATAACACATCCACAATTAAGGCGAATAGTGTAGAAAATAAGTAGCTGATTCATTAACAGGAACATCAAATATATTAAATCAAAATCTTGGGAGCTTGTGGACATTTATTCAGAGAAACACAGCTGATTTTGAGAGTTTTAAGAATCTGTGAAGAAAAGACAGTCTGTCGACGCTTGGGAACTATCTTATGAATCATTGGTACCCATAACATGCAATCATAGTAAATTAACCAAACAACTTAATTCACAAGACAACCACAAATAATTTACCTGTGCAGCCACCGATATGTTTGCCCCCTGATCATGTAGAAAACAGAAATGTGAGCATCTGGTAGCAGTGAAAATCAAATGGATAAAAAAAATGGATAAACTTTTCATACTTAGACAGGGAAATACAGAAAGAGGAAGGGGTAATTCCCATGTTTCTTTTGACAATATAGAGGAAAATATCTCAGGAGAAAGTTGTAGAAATCATCTAACTCTTTGTGCAAATAGAACCTTAACTTAAAATGTATAAATTGAAATAATAATGCAACTATGAGATACTATTTCTTAAAACTATAAACAAAAGGAAACTCATGACATTCTGGTTCATTTTCACTTTCTAACGAAAAAATAGGGATTCATTTTCCAGTCATGTTTTCGGGACAGTGATTCCGAATTCATAGACTTATAAATTTGTTCACCTTGCACCACTGCTAAGGTTTATACCGGCTAACCAAAATCTCCTACCATTTTATTTCCTACAGAACCTCAACTATTCTAAACGCACAGTGAACTGTTTGCACATAAATCCAAATTTTCAGGTTTCAATATTCAAATTAGTCCATAATTAAATAGATATCACCACAAACATTCAAAAATTTGTTTGACATTGGAGGCGGCAGCCTCCATTGGAGTGCAGTAACAAGCTACACAAGCTAGAACATAAAGAATTGTCATTGAAAAGTGCAGCAAGATATGGATGAAGCATTGCTATTACCAATCTGATTGAAACAACACAAATCCAAATCTCGCAAGAAACATTTCTATGCCGGCCAATTATAAATATATTATAATAAGTTGCACGCATTAGCATGAACAAAGAGCTTACTGCAGTGGAAATAAACCACAACACACTTCCACACACACCAGACAACAAAACCATCTTGCTTTCAACAATTTCATTAACCAGACCGGAAAAAAATTGCTACACCTTTTTCACATTTCAACATAAACTTTCACTCCATTAATCCTGGCAAAGAAATACAAAGACAAACACCATGCTAGTTTCCTGAAATCTGCAGAATCACTGAAAGTTACAGATAAACGAAATAGTCCTCCTCCTCCTACAACTTAGTTAAAGAATAAAGAGCAAAGCACCACTAACCAATAAACACATTTGGAACAGTGTGTTGGCCAGTGAGCCTCTCTAACACTTTCTGTATCTGTGGTCCTTGAGCGCCTGTACAAAATTTTAAAAAAATTAAATACAAAACAATTTTCATCAGCTCAAAACCTAATAAGCTTATATCAAATTTCCCAGAAAATAATCCAATGTATAAATGGAAAAAAAATGTCAACTTTATTCTGTTAAAATTTGTAACTACTCAAATTATTTGGAAGAATCTAAAAAGAGCCTAAATCATGAGTGATTCTATCCGAGAACCAGAAGCACTTAAAAATCAAGAAATCAAAGAAAAAAAATAAAGTAAAAGAGAAATAAACCAAACATACCCAATTCGTCCAATTCAACGACTAACGGATCCACATTGAGCCTCTTGAACAAAGACTTCACTTCAAAAGAATACCTTGATTTATACCCAAATGAAGAAACCATTAAAAACTCAAGCTTTAAAAAAAAGTTGAAAAAAAATAAAAAAAGATTTAGTAAGAGATATAAAACTCACGAACACCAAGTTTTGGAGTAAACTACAACTGGGTTCTCAGCTACAGTCTTCTTGACGGCGTCTTCGAGCCTGGACCCAAAGGAAGAAGAAGGTGAGGAGGAGTCCGTAGCTCGAACCGACATGGGTCTGTATCTTTTTGGTCCATTGATGCCAAGGATCCCGCTGCAGGTACTGGTTCTCTTAAGGCTGCCGCTGCTATTGTAGCTTAATGGAGTTGAGCAAATGGGGGGGCCACGAAGGGAAAAGAGAGTGCGAGAAGATTTGAGAGGAAGAGCAGGTGTGAGATTCGTGAGTGTGCCTGCCATTGTTTTTTCCTTTCTTCGTTAAGATGGATGGTTTAGCGTGAGCTTTTCCTTATGGATCGATACGTTAGCTGATGTTTGCCTTGCCTGGATTGCATTTCTCTCTGGGTCCTTTCGCTTCATGTGTTTGTATTTATTGTTTGCTTTCTAGGATCTATACCTAAGATGGAACATGTACTTCCAACATCTAACTCTGTAAATAGTCTTAAATTGTGGTTTAAAATTGCAATTATGACGTTTGTCCACGGGATAGCTTTATTAAATTTATTTATATTTCATTAATTAATAATTAATTAATTTATTTATATTTCATTAATTATTTATATATGAAAAATTAAAATAATTAATATCAAAGTTATAGTTTCCTTTCGGTTGGTTTTTTTATTTTTTAGTTGAAATAAAATATTTTAATTTTATAGTGTTTTAATGTTATATTAATACTGTTTATAATTAATTAATTAATTAATTAAGTTTTAATGTTATATTAATACTGTTTATAATTAATTAATTATTTATTTATTTATATAAAAAATTAAAATATTAATTTAATAAATATAATTCAAATTTGTCAAAGATTATTTTTCTTTTAAATTATTTTTTTATATTATTTGGCAACTGATATAATTTGTTTTAAAAATAAAATAGTAATATTTTTTTAAAAAAATAAGAACACCCATTCAAAATACCCCCCTCCCTTTATCTCTTTCTCTGCTGCTTATTCAATTCTTGATGCCAGACAATGAGACACCTCTCGCTTTGGCTCAAGTCAAGGAAAGTACTGTTGAATCACGTTCTTCGTCATTATCGATCTAAACTAAGCTTAAGTCCTCGTTTGGCAACGAGGTGCAAACTGCGTTTCAAGGAAAACACAGTTTGCACACGTTTAGTAATCCATGAAACACAATTTATATTACCATGGGACCTGCTAAAATCATGATTAAAACCGAGGTTTACATTAAGCAATATTTTGTAGCTTTTGCTGCGTTTCAACCGAGATTTACATCATCTTTGCCTACATTTCTCTCTTCTTACATTTGAAAAAATAATATACAGAGAGAAAGAAGACGATGGTTGTGCGTAAACAATTTGTAGCATAACCACATACCACCTTGCCATCCCTGGCTTTGGCAGGACCACCAATAACTCCCTCTCTCCCGGTCACAGGTTTCTCTCACTAGACTAGCCATGACTGCAATTTCTCTCTCATTCTCTGGCAGTAGCAATCATCGGTAAGCAACAAAAACTCCTCCTTCGGCACCGTAAACCTCTTTTCTTCACTGGAAGCACATGTAAGATAACATTTGTCTCCCCCAACTTCAGTTTGAAACAGCAGCAGCAGCAGTGCACAACCATCCAACGCTTCTTCCAGCCACTATTCTCGACGAAACCACCACAAGAAGAACCACCTTGGTCTCCTCTACCCATTAATATTGGCCGTTGAAGCTCTCATTGTGGTCGATCAGACGCTACTTTTCATGTGAATTAATTCACATGAACTGTAGCACAACACTATTCACGTTTTAAGAAGATGTGAACAGTGCAACGCACAATTTCACTTGACCTGCGTGTTAAAGCTGGACTTGGGTTTTTTAGCCCAACTTGTCCGGGTCGGCCCATTTAGTTGGGTCAAGCCCATTTTGATTTTAAAAAAATATATAAAAAGTCATATTTAAAAAAATTAAAAAAAATGTGTAGATAGAAATAAGCTTTGATGAAAGGGAAAGATGCGTAATTTCATTTTACTTCACAACCCCGTTGTTTTTTGATTGAGTATGGATCAGAAACTTGCAACTGCATTTGGCCTTGAAATTATATCTCTACAGCTGAATCACAGATGGTGTTATTAATGATATTATTACCAGATGTTGTTCCTCGATCAAATAGCAAGGGATCACAGAGGCATTCATGTATCGATTTAGTTTGTGATGAAATTGCAAGTAGTTTGATGAGAGAATAAAAAAATTGCTTTTTTTCATGAATTATTAATTATATTTTATTATTATGATTCTTAATCTACATAATTTAAAAAAACAATATGTGTGTGTGTGTGTGTGTGTTGTTTAAAGTAATTTTACAAGTTAACAGCAATATGAAAAATATGATAACCAAACACATGAAACTATTTTTTTAACTTCAAACTTAACCTCAATTTTAACCAAACATTAGCATAATTATTTTGAACCGCAACTAAAAGTGCTTTTTATGAAACTGTTTTTTTTTAAATCTCAACCATAAAAACAAAAACAAAAGCAATACTAGACACATCCTAAATATATTTTCATCTCCTCTAGGGATTCTGGGAGGTTGTTTGGCAAAAAAAAGTGAAGGCCATTTTTCTAGTGGACCTAGATTCCTATAATCATCTTGTTGGCCTCTATAGAAACCTTATTGTTGTTACATCATGTCAACTATCAACCGTTCACATATTGAGTGGTAGGATAGAGAGAACACAAATGATCAAAGGGTTGTTTCCTTGTTTCGCACATGATCTAATTTTTTTAATTTTTTTTCAAGGCTGAAACAGCACAATCAATATAATATTAGGGTATTTCAGCTGATATTTGGCTGAAAATTTTGTTAGACAATAATATAAATTATATTTTGGGGCTTCACTTACAAGTTTAAACTTTTAGGTGAGATGATTCCTTAACATGATATCAAAGCCTTGTTGACCCAGCGATCACAAATTCAAATCTCACCACCCCCATTCTATTTGATAAAAATCAAACACAGGGTAATATGAGCATGTGCAAGTTTCAAGCCCAAAGAGTTTTCACTTGAGGGTGTGTGTTAGAGAATAATATAAATCATATTCTGGAACTTCACCTACAACCTTAAGCTCTTGGGTGAGATGGTTCCTTAACAAATCCAAAACAGGCTAGAATTATATTTGTTTTTTTATTGATATAAAATATTTCAATCGAAACAAAACAATATTGACAACTATGGTTAATATATGTGTGTTTTATACCAATGTTAAAATATGCTTATATGATACTTTATTAAATATATAAATAATTATTCTATAAATATATTTATATAATATTAATATATATTTTAGGCCAGCTTCAAACAAATAGTTTCTATTGGAAAAACAACGATAAACTAAAAATATTACAAACAATATAAATATCAATACAAATTTCATTGATAATTTAATCTAAAAGTTGGCAAATCATGATTTATTGATGAAATTCTTAACAAAATGTCTCTATTGCCAAAAAAAATAATACAACCAATCCTTTTATTTCTCATAAATTTGGCCTCCTCAACCCGCCATCGTTGATTTATATATATATGAATAATGTCAACATTTATTGTTGATTTTTTATGAGGCTTCAATACATAAAGTAAGCAAACTTATCTATTTTTTTGTAGCTCATTGTTAGAGAATAATATAAATCATATTATGGGGCCTCACTTACAAGCTTAAGCTTTTAGGTGAGATGGTTCCTTGACATGGTATCAGAGCCTTGTTGACCCAGCGGTCACGAGTTCAAATCTCACCACCCCCATTCTATTTGATAAAAATTAAGCACAAGGTAATGTGGGCCTGTGCAAGTTTCAAGCCCAAAGGGCTTTCACTTGATGGGGTGTGTTAGAAAATAATATAAATCATATTATGGGACCTCACTTACAAGCTTAAACTTTTAGGTGAGATGGTTCCTTAACACTCATTTATGTTTCAGGCTAATTTATTGTAGTTTTATAATTTGCTTGTATATTTAAATATTTGACAACCTATTTCTCATAAATTTATTGTAGTTTTATAGTTTGCGAGAGAAATTTATTGTGTTAATGTATGATATAAATGCTTTAGTTTGTTTGGGATTTGGAGAAAAATAAATTACGTTATTATTTGATGAAATTGAGTGTAATTTTATAACTAAATATTTTATAATTAAAGAAATGATAAGTTATTTTAATGGGTACCAATCATATTTTGTCAGTTTTTACTGTGAAATTAGCAATTTGATTTTTTTTTATGGAATTGATAAATTAACATTACTTTATATAGGTTTTTATAAACAACAAATGATTATTTTTTTTAGGTATTAAGATTCACTTCGAGGGTTGTGTAGACAAAACTATATTTAAGGCGTTGATGTTTTGTTAATATTGCACCGTTTAAACTAAAACTATTAATGCATATGAAAGTATATGTTCATATATAAATTATAATGTAACACCCTTACATAAACAATAAATGGCAGCACATTAAAATCCATTGAACTCTCTACATATTATGAATTGTTTTTACAGAACCTTAGGTGACTCATGTCCACCCAAACTTTATTATGATTGTTTATAATATTTCCATAATAAGGAAAATGATCTTAAAGGAGTAAAATATCAAAATCACATGTTTAAAATGAAACATCAAACCATAATTTTCTATATTAACTATATTCAGCTGATGTCCATTAAAAGTAAATAAAATAATATTAATAACAATGACAATTCATAATAAAAAGAACAATATTAAACCATAATAGTTATATGATTTATTTATTACAATCCCTGAATGTTGTCAAAATAACATAAACATGAAAATCCTATAGATAAGTGAAAACATTTAGGAAATCCTACAACTAAACATCATGTCAAGCATCATGAACCCATAAAATAATAAAATATACTAAGTAATAAGGATAATAATTATATTTCATAACACAACATTAAAACTCAATATTTAATAATGAATTTTTCTTACATATACACATGCTATATAACCTCTGTCTGAGAGTGCGACCCAAATAAAGTTGGCCAAAATGCCTTTTCTTTTTCTTTTTAAAATTGATTTTTTATGTTTTTGAATTGTTTTAATGTGTTGTGTTAAAATATTTAAAAAAAAAACATTATTTTTATACATTTATGAATGGAAAAACACTTCAAAAAAATATATTATTAGACTCCCAAACACCTTTTTACAAATCTCTTAGCTTCTCAAAGTAGTTTTATCCTTATTTAGTGGTAGAAACATCTCACATTAACAAGTTCATTCTTGTATTTAAATTATGATTTATCCACATAACTCCAGGATTCTAAATAAATCATGTGGTCCCTAATCCTTTGGCAGACCTATTTACACATGGCATAAGTTTCTAATGATGTTTTTTTACACTAGCACTAATAAATAGTCATGAGCTTATCGGGACCTTTTTTAACCACCCGTTAGAGGTTTATTAACTTAATCAACAAGTAGTCTTTTCCCACCCATTTCTATGATGAACATGTATTCCAACTAGTTTTTGAATTGTACTAAAATTAATATGCATTATGTCAATATAAAATACAAAGGGATTTACGTGGGGTCATGGAAAAATTCTTGAAAGAGAATTGGACTTAATTAGTATGCTTGAGCCCATGGGGTGCGTGCTTATCAATTCTATGATTGATATCTAAAAATTAAATGGATCATGATGCTATGCATGGATTACTCGGATTTGGATAAGAAATTCTAATAATGTATTTGTTGTTATCATAACAACAAAAGCTAATAACTAACAACTAATACAAGTCTTAAGACATATATCCATACCATTAACAACCAATGCTTGGTTATTAAGATGTTGATACCATATTAAAAATTTAACTCAATTTAAAAACCTAGTTATTATATGAAATCTCTAAAGAAGGAAACTCAAGAAGAAAGAATAACAATAGTTCAAAAATTTATGTGGGATGTTTGATAAATATATTTTTTTTAAAATACTTAATATATTGTCTTGTTTATATAGACTTATATTATAGTATATAAAGGACTAAATAAAGATAATTCTAATATAATTCTAAGCTAGTTGCTTCAAATTAGAATAATTAGAACTTGTAACTCAACTCAATAACTTAAGTATGGTTACCTGAGTTGCTAACTTTATGAGTGAAATGCCATATAGAATGCCTCTATTTCTAGACTTCTCCTCTCCTTTTACTTGTAGGATCGTTTCTCTATTATCCAATCTAATTTCCACTAAAAAACCCCTCATGATTGCTGATTTATAGAGGTTGGAAACCCATACTTACAAGGATTCCAACATCAATTATGTTGGAAGTTTTTGTTGCTACCTTAGCTTCTTCTATCCTAGTTCTCATCAAAGAATTACTATAAGGTATAAAGAAAATTTAAATACACTTGAAACCTAAAATCAAGCCATAATAATAGAATTATATCATGCTAGGGTTTGAAATATCGTTTAAGGGATTTTTCTTAACATAAACAAATTGGGCACATCAAAGATACGAAAAGATGATACAAGTTCTTGCATTAATATTAACACGAGATAACTAAACCAAAAAAAGAAAAAAATAGCTTGCATAAAACATTTTGAAAATACTCAATTCTTATTAATAAGGGTAAATTTAGCTAAACTAATTATAATATATATATATATATATAGTACTCAACATAGTTTTAAAAAGTTATCAATAAGATTTTTTTTTGTATTATTATTTTATAAATATTAGGATTTATAATATATAATAATCATTTTAATAGTTTTTTTGTATATGATATCATAACCTTGGTCATTTGCTTTAATTTAACACCTTGAAGCAAAGTAAAATAAATTAATAACTAGTTTAATTGATAAATGTTTGATTTATGGCTATTAAACCTAGTATGACATGATAAATTAATCTCAAAAATTTATAAACCAAATCTAGATTGTGTTTTAACTTGAATTGAGAAAACATATTCACTCAGCCAAACTTGGTTGATCAACACTTTTTTTTTATAAAAAATAACAACATAATTTTGATATAAAAAACTATTGATTTGTGTTGATTAAATGACCCGTAGTTTAACCTAACAATTTATTGACCTGACCCTTTTCTTTACAAACCTTAAGTTGGGTATGAGAGTTATGGTTTGAGTCACTCTTTTAAACAAAAAAAATCCATGCTAACATCAAAGTTCATTTTAGTTAAGAGATGAACTTAAACAAGTAAACAACAAATACTAAACTATTTGTTGGCTTATTTTATGACTTATTGACCCATATTGTGCAAGCTTCGAAGAGTTGGGGTTTATTTCCATTTTCTTAGACCGAATCCAACAAAAAATCTGGCTGAAGTTTACTTAGTTGACTTTTTGACAAAAACAATTGTAGGGGTGGCATAAAACTGCATTGCTTATATCAATTTAGTGAACTTGTATTTTTTTATTTAACATTTTCTCCACTGGGTTTAGGTCCTAAAATTGGAGTTTGGTTGGACTAGATGTTAGGATTGCATTCGGTTAAAGTTGACCCAATGATTACAAACCAATTCCTTTTCTTTACTCCTCTTTCAAGTTTATCAAAAGGTTTGATTAGTTGATCGCATGTTGGGCATGACCAAATGTTAAGTTGTAATGACCAAGTGCTGGGTTCAGCTCATTATTAGGGTTTGGATAATGGGTTAGTTGACCACATGTTAATTTGATTGACCAGGTGTTGGGTTATTGATACCAAACATTATATCTAGTTTCTTTTCTTTTCTTCTCCTCCTTCCTTCACCTTCGGTCAAGCTAACAAAGTGTTTGGTTGGGCTATACATGGTTGGGTTGGTTTACATTGAGCCTATTTATTTTTGTGTTAAACAAAATTGAAAATCTTTTGTTTTTTTTTTGCTTGAATTGATTTTGTTTTTATGTTTTCAGATCGAATTGATAAGCTGATTTCAAAATTAAATTTTATTAATATTTTTTTGATATATTAAAATAACACTTTAAAAAGAAATCCTTGACACACTACAAAATAGCTATGCAATTCAAATAGAATTTATTAGCTTGGATGATGTCTTGTAACGATAGAAAAAGAGAGGTTTTTGCATATTTATAAGAGATAGAACTTCAATCATGGCCTTAAAAGTTTTACTCAATCCTTTACTCTATAATCCACTTCTAGAGGTTAATTGCGTTGTGTTTGCATTATTATCACCTCTTGTTTTTCATCCAATCATTTCTTCTCCCCTTCAACAATGTATTCCTTGCCACGTTTCAACCATGGTGTCTAAATATCTACCATCTTATGGAATTGTTCTACCAATTTCATGATTCGTTATAGATTTTCTCAACTATTCTTTCTTTAACTTGTATTATTATCAAAGAGATATGGGAGATGATTTTGTGGTTTCTCCAAAACTAATAATTAATAAAGCACGATACCATAAATAACGCAACTAGTTAATGATCAACTTATATGGTTGCATTAAATTAGTAAGGCCAAACTTGTTGCCATAACTAGTTTGTTATGGGTATAGAATACTTTATCATAGTGCTCTAAATGTGTGCAATACTAACCTAGGACATTATCACAATAACACTTTTCCAAACCTTTTAGTGATGAACTACATGAATTTTTTTTTTCTATAATAATAAAATTATGATTATAATATTCATGAGTCACCATCTAAAATGAAAATTGCTAAAAAAATTAATGGCATGAGAAAATCTAGGTAAAATAACTTGTTGTGCAAGGAGAATACACATCACCCAGATACACCTTTTCTATCTGTTGGTCTTTTTTAAAGTTCAATATAGATATTTTTTCATGAAAAAGTCATTTTATTGGGATAAATCCTAATAATTCAAAAGGATAAATTTTAGCATTCTATTTTTTTTTTTATCTTCAATACCTTAGTGTATAATCTACAATGCAGTTTTATACTTCTAAATATTAAAGTCTACAATTAATTCCTAAAAATATATGAATAAAATAATAGGTGAAATATTTTTAATATTTTAATCAAATCTTAACGAATAATCATAAATTGATTACAATATTCACTTTTGCATTTGAAAACATAACAAGGATACAATTTTGTTTTGTTTTTATAAAAATATGCACATTTTTTTTGGAATAAGGTTTTTTTTTATTTTTTTATAAATCTAAGAGAAAATAAGATATTTTGTATCGGGCTCATATTTTATATTGTAAGTAAATCACTCGATGTTAAGCAAAATTTCTTTAAAAGTATACAATGAAATAAAAAATATTTTAAAATAATCTGTATAATTTTTTGAATTTGCTCAGGAGAAAATCAAATATTTTTGAATATTACATTCATAACTTAAAATTTAAGCTCAACGCCCAATATTATACAAAATTGTGTTTAAATAAAAAAACATTTTGAAATACCCATTTGATTGTTTTTCAGATTTTTTAATTTTTGAATATTATGCTATATAAATATTAGGGATGGACCGGCCCAAGAGGAGTGGACCAATGGCAGCCCCATCCTTTTCTTAGTTGGTCTGTACCCGGTCCATCCGTATTGGATGGGCTGGAACGGGTACAGCCCGTAACTCCACTGCAGGTGGGAATTAATTCACGGCTTTGTTTGCCATGCAAACAAAAAGTGTGAATTAATTCGCACCTCTGTTGGCAACAAATGGACAGTGGGAGGAAGGAGAGAAGGGAAGTTACCAGTTGTGAGGTCGGCGTGGGCTGCTGGTGGAAGAAGAAAAGCTTGCAGCGGCTGAGGCGAAGAAGTTGCAGAGGTGCCGAGAAAGCGTAGTGGTTGCCCAGAGTAGGCCGGAAAATGAGGGAGAAGCTGCCGTCTGAAAGAAAACGGGAGGAGGGGTTGATTTTCTTGTTATTAGCATGGGATGAACGTATTTATATTTATGCCATGATAATCTTGTATTAATGGAGTGAAATTTTAGCTATTTATTCGACACGAAAAATCACTGTCTCAATGTAGGTTAAATAAATTATCAGTGATGATAAACCATCATTGGATTATTTTCGTATAAATTTGATGAAATAGAGGGACATTAAATATATAATAAAAAATTATCAATTCACCATTTTTTTTTTTGGGTAAATAATAGTCAAAATTCAATTTGATCCTTCAACATTTAATTCAATCTTAATTGATCTAGAATTTTTAATTTTATGCAAAGTTTCCTTTGACAAATTAGATATTAACCCTTAATTTATACATCTTTTTACTTTGATTCTTAGTCTTGGATTTATGCAATTTAGCCCATGATTGACCCCCTAGACTTTGATTTTCTTCCAATCTTTCTTTTAATTGCAACAAATTAACTTGGAAAAAAAAATTTGGTATGCAAAAATTCAAATCTTCTCAATTAAGCCCAAGTTAAGCTTCTAAACTTAATTTTTTTACCAATTAAGCCTTTAATAAATTAATTTAGCCCATTTAAAGTATAATTAAGTCATTGCACTTAATTAAAATTTTCAATTGAACCCAAATTAATTTTTAAATATAATTAAATTTTAATTTGGCCTATGATTAAATCTAATTAGCTTATTAAAATCTAATTATGCTCTTAATTGTTATGCACATTTGTCTTATAAACATTTATTTTGACTTTGAATCAATATTTTTCTTCATTTTTTTGGTATAATAGAAGTACGATCGAGCATAATATGTCAAAAATTCTTAGCTTAATTTCTTATCACACCAATCCCTTTTATTTATTTTTATTCTGGATAAATTAAAAAATAACCCAGAAATAGGTTAAAACATGTGTCTTATACTCTGGCATAAAATATCACATCTTGATGAAAATCAAGTCTCCAAGGCACAACAAAAACAATCCTAGTGGGAAAAAGATTCCCAACAACAGTAGGTCGTCAACAAAAGAAGGCATAACCCTTGCGAAAACAAGAAAGAAAGAAGAAGGAAGTGTCATACAAGGGAAAAAAAGAAGGAAACTCCAAGAATAATAAAGCTTATATGTGACAGAAACAACATTAAAGTTCATAGAAAAAATTGATAAAATTTTAAGTTCCACTGTAAAGAGTTAAGTTAAGTAGTTCTGAGTTTGAATTTAATGTAATTATCATAGATCAAATTAAGATTATTTTTATCAATTATTTTCCAAAAATTAGAACTCTTGTTAGTATAAGATGCAAGGCTATAAATAACTAAGTTGTTTTGAACATGCATCAAGCAATAATAAAATAATGTGCAATGAACATTCACCAAGCAATAAGAAAATACCAAACACCTTTCAAAACTTTCACAAATTAAGGTCTTTTCACAAGTGTAGGCCTTGAAATAACTCATATACTTTACATTAATTAAGTGAAAGTTTTTTAAATTGCATAGGTATAAGAGTGATGAGATTCAAAATAATTTTGTGCTTAATTTTTATTAAATAAAATAAGAATGATGAAATTCAAAATCATGATTACTTGATTAAAAAAACTCTGAAACCACTCAATGTAAAAATTTAAGTTGTTAAATAAAATTTCAAGATATAATTTATATAATTCTTTAATGTATTACAGGATGATTTTGCAAACACAATGAGAGAGTTATTTGCAAATTTTGGGAACTCAATAAACTGTTATACTTTAATCTATCACACGCAAATGGTTTCTTCTTTCTTCATTTCCAATTTTATGATGTAAAAGGAGGGGGGAAAGGACATCTGAACATTAGAAAGGTGGAGATGAGTGCGCACCAATAAGGCTAGAAAATGACTCTGAATTATAATTTTAAAAACTAATGAATATTAAAAAGAAGGGTTTTACGTGATTATTAAATAATCTGTGGCAAGAAACAGACAACAGATGGAATTCAGGTGCAATGCATATGTGTATATTGCTTTGCCTTCAAATGACATAACCTTTGAAATTGTCGAGCATTGTTAAGTGCTAAGAAAAACTGAAGTTAGCACAATGGAGCTTCAGGAAACATTCATCGTATCTATCATAGAGAAAGAACAATTAAAGCAATATGTACGACGAGTTAATCAGGTGTTAGTCTACAACTTCAAGGAAAATCTACAAACCATAAATTGTTTTGGTACTGCTTGATAGGGCAAATCAATGCAAAGATAGCATAGAATAATAGCTTGGGATGTCTTTGCACATATATCCTTCAATGTTTAGCTGTTTTTTGTTACTTTTTGTGTTGATTTTGTATCTATTAAAATTTTACAAGTTGACTTGTTTTAAACATTATTTTTAATCTCTTGAATAGTCAAAATTTTCCTTTCTTGGCAGAATTTTCAACCCTAGAAATTTAAACCCTACTTGTGGACTATTTTGAATAGATTTTTTTATGATAGTTACAATGGTTTTTAGAATTCTCTCAAATCCTTTTCATTTCTACCCGCTATTGAGTTTCCCTTTCAATCCCAATCTAGGCAGTTCATGTTTTGTCACATGTTCGTGTCTAATCTAACAATAATGTGGGATAGTACAAGTGGAGAATCCTCGGGCGGTTCCGACTAGAGATGGTGGCCAATTGGCCATCCCATGTGTTAAACTTAAGTTCTTAACAGTAGTCCAAGTTCAAATCAAAAGTACATACACTAATGATCATGTACACACACACACACATATGATTCCACTGAGAAATGGACAGAGACTATAGCTGTTGGAGGAGTCTGCATGCAGTCAGGTTTTGAGGGAACTGACTTGAGGTTGTGGATGCAGAATAGATATGGGCCATTGATGACTGACTCATGTGAGCTGTTTTCGAGCTCTTTGTGCCTGGACCGATCAGTGGCCTTTGTGGGGGGGAGGTTCTTTCCTTTAGATGTACCCCTCTCTAGAACTGCTACTCTGCAATGAACAACTGAGCATGCAGACTACAATTCATTATTTTTCTATATTCATGAATTGATCTTGAAATCCTTGGAACTAGTTTCGTACGCTGATGTTTAACACCAGATCTGTCATTAACCATGAAAAAACAAGGTCTGGTTTCTTCTGCAGAAAATTAGCTAAAGTGGAGTCGTCAAAACACAAAGGAGGACTATCACACCAATCTAACATATTAAGGATCGATTTAGTTAGTGTTGATTTATGAAAAGGACAAATATTATAGATAAAAAAAAACTAAATAATTATATTCTTAACAAGTTCTTGGAATGAATCTTTATGATGCAACCGAGTTTATAAAAACTGAAAGTTCTGAATAATTGAATAAAAACTTGATATAAGTAGATAATAATTTGATCTGGATAAATTATGTGAACCTGCAAACTAAGTTGATTTTTCTAAATTATTTAAAAGTCTTATAACCCTCCAGTAGGTAATCACGATATACTTGTTTTTTCAGAGAATAAAATAATGAAATTAGAGTTCACTAATAGAATTGTTTTTCTTGTTAATTAAATTCATATATTTTATTTGTTATTATTGTCCAATTCGTTTATACCAGCTGCATCAATATCTGCAATATCTCTACTATATATTTTCAATTCTTATATCTTGAAATAATAACCAAGAACTAAAATTCTATTATATAAACCCGTGCAACACCACTTTTTTTTATTTAAATAAAATAACCTAACCAGACGCGTTTAAACAGCTCATTTTGTTCACACAGTAACATCTTTTTGAGATTTTCTCGACTGTGTCGGAGCTTTGGACTGTGCTTTACAGAGAAGAATATTGGCTGTAATTTTCCTGGTGGGGTTTTGTGGCTCTTCTTCTCTTTCCATGTGCAAGGAAGGTATCAGAGAAGCTTTGAGGCCAAATACTATTAAATAGTGCAGTAATCGGTCAAACAAAAGATAAGAGTATTAAAAGGAATAGCGATGCGTAGCCCATCTTGGAATTAGCTATGATCATGAACCCAAGAAGGGAAAAAAAAAGGAGCTATGGTGGGTGTGGCGAGCTAACTGCTGTGTGTCACTGGCTTTCATGGACCCTACTTCATCTTGCTGATAGGTGTTTATGGACAGGTTGACAATCTGAACTGCTGATCGATACTTGTCAGAGAATAATATAAATTATATTTTAAAATCTAATTTATAAATTTAAATTTTTAGATAAATTGATATTTTCTTAAAAATACTCTGATGGGTATTGGTGGGAGAATGTGCAGTGAGGTTCTTCAATCATGAACCTTCCAAAAATCTAATGTCAAAGCAAGCAAGCGGTTTGTCATCTGAGGATTGATGAAACTCAACTCTTGAGGGAGAGGGAGAATATTTTATCTCAATATTATTGAAAAATAAATAAATAATTTCAGTACTAATTAATTTATATCGTAAATTCATCGTCCATTATTTGTGTTCGATGTATGAAGATCATGGTGACAACGAGGTAGCTAGCGAGGGAATTCTCTCTTATTCTTTTGATTGATAGAAATAATTTCAAGTACATTATTGTATGCCAACGGAAACCCTTAGTGTCCACTCCCACTTCCTTTTAATTTCTTTTTTTTATTATTATTATTTTGACTCGGCCAATCTTCCTAATGAAATCCTTGTTCTTTATTTAAAAAAACATATTAACCAAGGCAGGAAAAAAGGAAACGATGATTCGGAAGAGATGAAAACTTTCTCGTCAAAGATAAATCACAGGGCTATAACACAGAAAGAAAGTGTGAAATGAAAAAATAAAGAAGAAAAAACAAGCCACTGCGTCCGCATTTATACAAATGCCCAAACACGCCTCAAAACGTCGGGCCTTCGGAGAGGGCTCTATCTGTGTGCTATCTGTCTTTTCCTAAAAAAATTTTCTTTTATATCAGAGAAAGGGTAAGTTTTTTGTAGTAAGAAAAAACTTTAAAACTGTGAGATGCAACGTCTATGGCAAGCTGTTGTCCTCTTGGTTTGCTTAGTTTCCTCTTTCCAAACCTTGCCGATATCTTGTGCGATTCTCGTAGCATCAGAAGACGCACCAGAGAGCCCTCTCCTTGTGAACCCAACAGCATAGAGACCAGCATTTCCTTTCCAGCCATGTGGGAATGGTGCCTTTGGGAACCCATTTTTGGAGAAGAATTCACCTTCCTGAATCCATAATGTAACAAATCAGGATTAGTCCATTTGTTCAGAACCAATTAACAAGTAATTATACCATATAATAATCTTTTTTTAAAAAAAAAAACAAAAAACACAGCAGAAGCTTCTGAAACAGTTTTTTCCGTCTTGTAATGAAATAGGACAAGACACACTGTCTGACCATTTTCTGATAAAGGATAAGAAGTATTTTCAAAGGAAAGAAATTGACTTTTCAGAATATTTTTTCAAAAAAGTTTGTGGAGAAAGATATAAACAGAGGAATTGGAACATATTCTCACCTGAAGCCAGTAAGGGACATTGCTGCGGTATCCAGTAGCTAAAACAACTGCGTCTATATCAAGAATTTCACCATTGACAAGCTCAACTTGACCACGTGAAAACCTCTTGATTCCAGGAACCACGTTAATGTCTCCAGATCTGATTTTCTCCAATGCACCGATGTCCAGCACAGGGGTCTTGCCCATGGTGTTCTTGAGTGTCAACGGACCCGTAGATGGCCTCTTCAGACCATACTTCTCAGTGTTTCCCAGCACCAGCCATGCCAAAATCAGCATGAGCTTGTCAACTAGCCAAAGGGGTAGCCATTTCCTCAACAAAACAGCCAATTCAAAGGTTGATTTGCCCATGATTTCTCTTGGTAAAACATGAACCTGCAGTTAACCAAAAGAAGCACAAAAGTCCCATTAGAACTGACAGTTGAAAAGTCACCAGAGTTCTGGTGAAATTAGTGCAATGTTTGATTGAGAGTACTCACCGAGCTGCGAACCACCATTGATGGAAAAGCGTTGTGGTTGCAAAGATCGAGAGAAACTTCCATGCCAGAATTGCCACAGCCGACAACAAGTACTTTCTTCCCGCTGAATTTCTGGCCGGATTTATAAGAGCAGGCATGCATAACCTCACCACCGAACTCGGACAACCCCTCAATCTCAGGCATTACACCTTCTGCATTCTCTCCAGTAGCCACAACAAGCCAGCGGCAAATGTACTCAACTTCAGTACGGTTTGAGCCACCTGTGGAAGCTGTCTTGACCCTCCACAAACCACTGGTCTCATCGTACCTTGCTGACTGAACATACTCATTGAATTTCGGGTTGATCTCAAAGTGCTTTGCGTAAGATTCAAGGTACTCCACGAACTGTTTCTTTGTAGGATACTCGGGGAAATCCTCAGGGAATGGGAGTTTAGGGAGCTGGCAGAATTGTTTAGGTAGGTGAAGTTTAAGCCTGTCGTAGGTTCGTTTTTGCCACAGAGATGCTATGCAATCCTCTTTTTCAAGAACAGCGAAGGGCACGCCTTGATCTCTAAGGCAAGCAGCCGTGGCTAACCCTGACGGTCCAGCACCAACTATGACCGGTCCATTGACCCAAATGGATCTTCTGGAGGAGAAATCATCATGATCAGCTAAGCGAAACATATTCTCCATGATGTGATAGTATATGTCACTATATATATATAAAAATATATATAAAAGGTGTAAGTGTTTGTGTGAAATTCGCTTTCAAGCTTATAGCTAGCTTAAGGTCTTAGTAGCCAAAGTAGATTTTGTAGGATCAAAGAGAGTTGAAGATAAAGGAGATGATAATTTTTGCTGCTGCTGCTTCTGTGTCGAAGTGAATAGTGCTTTGGTATGGAGAGAGAGTAGGGGCGTGGGGGTGCTTTAAATAGGGAACCTAGCCCTTGCAGAGGGTCGTGATCATGTGCGAAGTGGTGGTAGAGTTATTGCTTCTCGAGGGCCATTCTCAAATCATAAGCCTCATCTGCCTTGTCATTATTTTATTTCTCTGAAGACTTGGCATAATTATATTATTATGAGAGGTCTATATATGTGCTTGTATATAATATTTGTAGCTAAATTAATGTACAAGGATTAGCATCGATTGTGGGGAGGGATTATTTTATGGGGAAAGTTCTTACAATCACAAGATGGGGAGGGTAGTTTTTGATAATTACTAGGTGATTTATTTATACAATAATGGCAAACTCTTCCATTACCGACCCAAGGTATTGAATTTTTATGTTTTTATGCCAAAACTTAACATATGCTTGGAGATTTTGTTGCATGTTGGAGATTCCAACTATGCATGATGCTCCACCAGATTGGTGGGTCTCTCCCTCTATCACATTATCATTGGAGTGAACCTGATGATGGAAGCTGTGAGCTCATTGGTGCAAAATGCATCAAGAATCTTTGACATGGGTGCATTATTTCAAGCAATGCTTTGTATTTGAAGCAATCAGTGTTATTAAACTCATTCTAGTCTAGCAAATTAATTGATTGGAACCGGAACCTCTTATGTGTGTGTGTGTGTGTGTGTGTGAATAACCTCTTCTTAGCTTGACCTGGTTGTTCTTGAATAATCTAACGAGTTAACCTGTAACTTGATCGATCTAGTGAAACCTCAATTTGATTTTTTTAAAATAAAATAAGATATAGTTTTAATTTACTCAAGTTAATCCATCCAAGAGTATCGCATCAAGTCATAAGAGAATTGTGTTTGATAATTTTGATATTATTTCAATTGATGCAATTTAATTAGGTTTAATAGTTTGATTTGAATGACAGGTTTTTTTTTTTTTTTTCTTACAATACATGGTCAAGCAAAGAAGAACAAGAGAGAGAAGTAGGAAGCAGTGAAGCGACTCGCGTTGCCCTAGATGTCATCATCTTGGGCCCCAAGAAGGCTCCAGCCATTCGGATAGCAACCTGTAAGGCTGTATAGGCCCACAAGGCCCATTCTGCCAACCAGAATTTCACACTCCAGTAGGGTCAGCTGCCTTGTGCTGACCCCACTTCTCTTGAATTTATTATTTCTTCACTGACTTCCACACTCTGCGTTTCTATCTTCCACCCAGGCAAAAATCTCTTCCCTCCACTCTAATTGACTGCTACTACACTGTTGCCCTTGTACCCAGAACCCTAATATTTCCACACGTGCCAACTTCCATGCTAGGGTTTTTCATTTTAGCTAACTGAAGGTAAATTGAAATGCACGGTAGAGTTGTCATTTAAGGTAACTTTTAGCTTTTTAATTGAAAAAAAAATCAAATTAAAATGATTTTAAGATATCAAATCATTGAAAATATTAAAAATAAATAAATTTGATTTTATTTTTATGACAACACACACAAAAAACACATTTTCAACTGCATTAACCTCCGTTTTTCTCTCTCTCAATTTAATAAATTAAATATATTTTCAGACATTTTCTTTTAAAAAAACAATATCAGCAGGTTCAACGAAGGGGGCATGTATACTTTGCTTGACGTCACTACATACGATGAGTTTAAGAAAATATATAACCAAATCAATGGAGAAGATCTTCAGCTAAATATCAATCTAGAAAGCTTCTGAGCATGGATATGTAATGCCATTGTTAATTTAGGAGCTTCGATGTTCGTTCTGCTCTACGTGGAGGGCTAACAAACCTTGTTGCTTTCGGTAGTTAATACTTCATATAATAAGACCCTTTTTGACACGCGTCCTGCTGATCATTATTAACAAGTAATTAAAGTAGGTTTTGAGCTTTTACTAATATATACATAGAGGACGTTGAATTTGTGGTGGAGATTAATTTAAAAACACTTGAAAGCTAGCTTTTATTTATTTATTATTATTATTAATATGGATGTCCGAATCAACTTGTGTATTAATTCCATGAGTTTTGAAATTAATAATCATGTAAGTCTACAATGATGACTATATTATAAAACATAAAACTCGAACTTGAGAATATAGAAGAAGAAAAAATAAATTAATTTTAAATTCTTACATTGACTATCTACTATATGGTTACAGGCTAGATTTAAAGGTTAGGGTTAGGGTTTGTGCATTATATTTTGTTTTATAGGTGTATCAAGTACAAATCAAACTTCGTGGCTAGCTAGGCGGACGGGAGTTTTGAGTTGGAAACTCGGTGTATACCCCCCTGCCCACTAGCTACTACGTTAAAAATTTCATGGGAAATCAGAAGGAAACATGTGCATGGTGCCTTTAACCCATAATAGTCTCTTCTTTTCATGAAAAGATTTAGAGGAATGGGTTTAATTTGGCGTTTCTAACGAAGTCTTTTTGAATAATAATATTTAAGTCTTGCTTCGGAATGAGTAGTATCCTCATCATTCCACTTCTGCTCTAGCTAATCCCAAGCTCCAAGAAAGAAAGAAACATGCCTCCAAGGGCAAGAGAGCAAGGAGATAGGAGAGACAGATACAGTCATACTCCATGCATACTATCAATAAAATAGAGGTATGAGCATTATTTTTTTGTAGTGTGTTCGATATTGTGATAGTTTTTATAATCAACATTGTTTTTAAAAAATAGATTAGAAATTTTATAAATTATATTGTTTTCATAGATGGAATTCTAAAGAAATAAAAAGATTTTCAGTTAAATCTACACAAGATTATACTATATATCATTATATTATCTAACTAAATACTAGATTTAAAAAAAAAAAACATACACAAAGCACGCACTATACCGCTATACAATTATAAACATAGCGCTAGCCTACCCACCAGCCTTGCCATGCTCCACAGCCAGCTTGGTAGCATTTGATGATCAACTCTTCAACATTTAGGATAAAGTCTTATCATTTCATTCTATGATCTTTCATAAATTTACAATTAATTCCTCTTCTTTTATGGCGAGATCCTGTGTCTTTCTTCTAGCTTTCTGTGGTCGGCGGTACTTGCGAGGAAGAAGAGGGTGTTTTGGAATAATATCTTTAGTGGTATTTGCGAACTAAATAATGCAGAAAAGCTTGAGGAAATTTATAATGAGAATCAATCAGTCACGCGTATGAGAGAAAAAAAAGTTGGAGAAAGGCTTAATCATTATCATATATCTCTCTCAGTGCCTTTCTTGGAGAAGTTTATAGGGTTTAGACATGCTGGAGCCTCGAACGGTTGCCAGCTTCACCAAGCAGAAAGTTTACGCGGACCAAGATATGCAAAGTGGCTGTGGCCAATATATGGAGACATATTTTTGAACGAATTTAACTAAAAATACGAAGAAAAAACATGGTAAATGTTTGTCGTTGAGACAAACAAAACCTTGTTTACTATGTTTAATTCAAAATTTTAACACCACAACATCGTTGCGGTTGAAAAACCAAAATTAGGGTTTTTAAGGTTAAAAAATCAGCTCTCCACTAATATTTAAAAAAACAAAAATATTTAATAAACATCATAAAAGTCTTTCTAAACCACATACTAGGATCGAAATACCTCAAAATCATCCGTGAAAACTAGAGTGAATCGAACCTGAAAAATCAAAATAAAGCTCTATCTTTTTCTTCAAATATGTTTATAGAAAAATCCTTACATCATTGAATGAAACTCGTTGACAATATATTTAATTATTTTACTTATCAATGTCATAATAACCAATAATTCTCTCTTTTTTTACCATTTTATGGCCACTTTCTTCTCATTTCTCTGACTCCAAGACTAAAAAGGAAATAAAATAAACTTAATTGCCGCCAAGTTTGATCATGGTGTAGGATTACTTGGTTGGTTTTATATTGAATAGAAAGTTTTCATTGTTATATATTGATCAATTTGCATAAAAGGTTAGCACGAATCACATGTAATGCAAGTATAAAGATAACTAGTTGGCTATAAATAAATGATGGGATGCATATTATAATTAGCCTTTATATTTTGGTGTTGCTGTCCATCTTCTTGTGTTCTCACTTGAATTATCTCCTCGACAAAATTGGGTAGCCAGTTTTCTTTTGCCTACGTCCACCATCTTTGGTGATATATAGAAAGCACATCTTTAATTGGGTGAAAATATAGTTTTAAAATCTAGGGTTAGGTTCTCTTCATGATTAAGAAGAGCCCCATGAGATTGCAAGAGGTTGTATAGTCTTGATTAAACTTTTACTTCTTTTCCTCATCCTTCATATTTTAATAGCATAAATATATTTATTATTATTATTATTTATTAAAAGCATAACGATCTACTCATTGCAGGCATAACATTAAACGTTCATAGTCTCATTATTGGCTATAAAAAAAAAAGTACAATTCACAATTGTAATCCATCCAATCATTTAACCAGCGCACCGAAGAGAACGAATCTCTCCTCCCCCTCAAGACGATTTATACTTTTCATGCATTGAACCTAATAATTAATCTATTAAATGAGAATTAAGTGGTAATTAATGACGTATAATATTCCCTTAATTACATTCATAATAATTCCAATCCTAGAGCTTGCACTTATAAAATAATTATGAGGAGCTATTTATATCATTCCATATTATTTTGTTTAGAAATATGATAGCTACATTTCAAATCGCATCATTAATTTTAAGCTTAATGGTTTGGATTAAACAAAGAAAATAAATTGATAAGATTTTTTTAATATATGAAATCATGCTCATTCCATTCAAATTCAATGAATAAAATGTAATGAAATTAATAAAACATAAAACAAATTGAGAGGATTTCGATACACACTGCACATTGTATGGAATGAACGAAAATTATAAAATAACCACAACTTGTCAACTATAGATTAGATCTCAGGGAGTAACAAGTCATAGCATACTTAGCGAGTCATGTGCCATATATAGAAGAGAGAGCTTCAGCAAAATTAAAGATATAGCAGAAAATCTCAACAAATCTATATAGGAAAGAAAAATAAGGGAATAATGGGCACATTAGAAGCTTGGAAAGATTTAGAAAGATCTTTGTATTGAGACCTCCTTTTGTTTTATCGCATTAAGTGACTAAGCACTAAATATCACCATATATTCTAGCAATTATAGTATAGCAATTGATTATTAATTCTAGTTAGAATATCTATTTGCATATGTTTTCATTTCTGTCCTATTTGAGAACATAAAATCTTAGTAAATATGACACTAACCAAATATATTTGATTTTTTCTTAAATATACATATAGGGATACACTTGTCAAGTATCATATTTATGAGATATGACAACTATTTTGTACTATAAGATATCTTTTAAGTTATTACTTGATATAGAAAATACAAACAAAAGTACACAAATATCTTTGTTTTTTAATTTTTATTTTTTTAGTGCCTAAACATGGTTTTTTTATTACGAGATCCAACCCCCTCAAAAAAACATGCCTAAAAAATCCCTCTTGGTCTCGTGATCACGCCGAGCCCAATTGCTACTAAGATTTATAGGCTTGTTGATGCCATTTGTGAGAGATTGGTGTTTTCTGTGGAAATAATCGAGATGGTTGTCTAGGATGGAGACTCAATGTGCAAAACCATCCCCACAACCTACTCGTTGACACTGAACAAAAAAATTATATTTATAATTTTATCATTATTATAATAATAAATCAGGTAGTAAAGAAAAGTGATTGATCAATTTAAATAAATATTCAATTTTTTAAATTATATTTTATTGATTGAAATAACAAATGCATATACTTAATCAATCAAGTTGATAATAAATTATTATTTTTTATGGATGGATGAAAACACAAAGTAAAAAAATAATAAGTTTAACCAAAATCAAATAGCTATAAACACAACTCTATACACACATAAAAGAAAAACGAAAAATAAAATCCTTTATCATCTTACAAAACCCTAGGCACATCATAAAATTGGCATGGTTAATATATATGGAATATGTTAAACTTCAAATACTTGAAATATCAATATGGAACCAATATTTAAATATGTTAATCACATGGAATAGAACATGCCCTAACCAGTTCTTAAGCAAAGGGTCAATAAAACTGTTAAAATCAAAGGTATAATTTTATTAATTAACAGCAACCCCGGTTTGCATTAATAAGGGGTTGTGATCGATTGGTGTAAAATCACAGAGCATGAGAACATAGTTGACCTCATTCGTCCATTCCTTCATTCAATTCCATTGCTTCAATAACATTTCTCTAAGGGATGATAGTTTTACCTCAAATCGATGGATATATATTTATTGGATACTTGAAACTGGATCAGATCAAGCTTAAGCATAAAAAATTCTTAGCCGAATACAGATAATCATTTTAAATTCAGGTATAGGTAATACAAAAACCGACACATGCATATCTATTCTCATCCCATTTTTTAAGAAAGTAAGAACAAGAAGAACAAATGAACATTTCCCAATGGCAATATTCGGTTGATGAGGTGGGTAAAACAGTTTGATTAATTAGTTGTTGCTGCTATTGCAAGTAGCAAATTTAGGATCATTGCACCTGGGGCAGCCAAACGGTTGCATGTGGCAGCAGTATTGTTTTCTATATTATTATAAAGTTACACAGAGAAAAATGGTAGAAGAATTCGAGGATGAATTTTATAATGCCTTCTCTTAATCCAAGGTGCCGCCCCCCTTCTTCTCCATATGGCTAATACCCAAGCCAGCACCACCATCATACTGACTCCACACATAGATTTAGCCTCCCAAGTTGGTGGTGGAGAGAGGAGACGAAGGGTCAGGTGGGTTTCGACTTAAACAATGGAATTATGATTAGGGGGATGAACATGTGCATGGTGCTTCTTAATTATGAGATGTGGTTGAACAAGTTTTTCTTGCTTATCTAAACCAACACTGCTGCTTCGTTATTTTTATATTAGACACGGCACATGAATTCTCACCGTTAATCACTAATTTAGTTTAAATTAGTTAGTTAGTTAGTGCTAATTCTTCCCACATTCTGGCAAGTCATTGTCTTAATCCCCTTTTGTTTTCTTGATTATACACATAACGTTCATTTGACTAATAACTGGTGGAAAACCTTATTAACTCTTTGGAAATTAAATAATTAGAGACCCTATTTACTTGTTTGACCACATCATAACATATATATATATATATATATATATATATATATATATATATATATATATATATATATATATAGAGAGAGAGAGAGAGAGCATGTGCACATGGTGATAGCAGCATCGGTAACCATGGTGACCTAGACAATATTGTCACTATATAGCATTATCATAGTTAAATTTCTAGTTTTTATTTAAAATAAAATTGATTTTTTCAAACCACAACTATAAAAATTAGTACAATATAAAACACTCTCTAAAAAAATAAACTAAGTGATTATATGATAATAGAGAAAACTTTGGTTTTTTATATGTTTTAAGTTTCTTATTTTCTTTTTTGTTTGAGATTATAACATGTGTGGACTAGCAAGTAATAATTGAGAGAAAAAGTAAGAAAAAATTAAATAAAAATCTGAAAGAATAACTTTTTAGTACTTACTCATTTAATGGCATCAAAGTTTATGTTCCCGTTAACTGTTCTCAGGCCACTAAGATTATCCCAAATTAATTAGAATCTCGAGGTTCCTAGCTAGAGGTAGATCGAGTCCACGGTTTTGGCAGTGCTGTTTTTGAGCAACAAAATAAATATAAGAAGATTCATGCACCATCAAATATTCCACGGCACCCATCAAGCTAGAGCTACATTTCCCATGCTTTGATCCCTCCAAACCTGGTAAGATCAGCTGCGTAGCTAGAGCTAGACACAACGTATTCCACGTTAATTATTTTTTATTTTATTTTTTATCTCGAAACACTAGCCAGTAGAAATGTTTCAAGAATTACTTTCTCCAATGAAAAACAATTAATATTGCGTTTACGATATGTTATGGGTGCACATGGCACCTACCAGAAAAACTTTCAGGCCGGTTAGGCATTGGAGGGAGAGATGAGTGAAGTATAATCGTGACTTGAGAACTATCTCCGCCGTCCATTATTAAATGTTTGGTGGCTTGTGTGTTTGAAATGGTGGAAGCCATGTGAGTTATTTAATTAAATGGGTTCGCTTGTCTTGATTTTTTCACTGCCCATTTACACTCCTTTCTTGAATTGGAAATTATTAGGAATTGCTGTTGACATTTTAATTAATTAATCAATTAAATATATTCTATAAGAGAGCTATAACCGTAACCGCTACCACCCACTAGAAATAAAAGATTTGAAGGAGTTGAAATGTTATTGTAATGATCTAGTGGTATTATGTATGAAATAACTACTTCTAGATTGGATAAATTTTAAATAAAAAAATCAGAAAATAAAATAATTTTATTTTTTGTTACGATGAAAGTCGTAAGAAATAATAATAATAACGACAAATATTATCATGTCCATGAATATTTTGCAATAAAAATTAATTATTCTATTACAAACAAACACTAGAAGGCAATAATTCCCAGTAAATATATGCATTTTGATTCACACTAGTTAATATCTTAAGAAGAGACATGTTATGTTATATATAATTAATTAAACATATTCTTCTCTCAAGGGGCCGGTCAAATGGTTTCAGGCCTTAAATTACATTAATTATAAATGTGTTGGTCAAACATCTTCAACAACAAAAAATAAAATTAGTTAAATCAAAAGTTAATTATAAGTCTAACTAACTTTGTAACTATAATAACTACATAAACATAATATATTTATGGGAGCAGGGAATCTCAATATCCTCAAGAACATGACCAAAGGTTTACCAAATTAGACAAGAACATGACTAAATAGGAATTAATATTATATTTTGAAGTGTATGTCTTAATGTAAAATAGGTTCGGTCACAGGATCAGCCATCAGGAGTTATATATATCCTGGCCAGAGCTGAGAGAGAGAGAGAGAGAGAATTAAGGATGTGGAAACACATGAGACCACATGGAACAGCCCGTTTTATGTGATGTTTTGGACTATTAAAGACTTGGTAAGAAAGCAGGCGACCTAGATTTTATTTTTTTAATATAGACCTGATTTTCCAAATTAATTAACATGTGAAACTATTCCAGCTACTCATCGTCAATAATTCTCTTCGTAATTAAATAATTAACAAGCATCTGCTGCTAGCTCCAGTAAAAACAAATCAACCGGTCAGTATATCAGCAATCATCTCTGTAGATTTTGTGGTTTGTGGTGTGTGTTTTAAATTTACTTGTTACTTGATTATTATTATTATTATTATTGAAGAAATAGAAAAAGGAAAAAAGAAACAGAACGATAGCATGGAAAGATTCATGAAAATAAAGAAGATATTTTTATTAGAATGAAAAGGAATATTGGTTAAAATGATCATTAATTATCGATATTGGTTAAAGTATTAATTAATTAATTTTAAAAATACAAGAATTATTTAATTTGTTTTTACAAAACTGGAGGGGCTGATTTAAATTTCTATTTCATAAAGTAAATATGAAGAGTGTGGTTATTTGAAAAATATACCATATCTCAGAAAATATAAAATTAATTAAAAAATATTTTCATCACGGTGATACACAAATTCAATTATGTCTGAATTATGTATAAATCATGTCTGAGCTTCTGTAAATAAAATTAACAGTGCCCACAACAATATAGTTTTAATTAATTATAATCTTAAATGCACCCGTATTTGATGGGCAGCCATATTCATGAAATAAGCACCGAGCACAAAAGCACAATACTGAGAGTTTCTATCATATTTTGGCAATATATTTTCAAAAACTATATATTATTTTATTTTTATTTATTTTTTTCGTCGGCAATATTTTGTTTTTTCGTCGGCAAAACCACAGCCTGCTTGTTGCCGTGGTGTCATTAATACTCTTTTGCCATGGATATCGACCTCTAAATCTATTTCCTTTATGATCCAGGAAGCTTTACATTTCCCAAAAACCGAGTGGGCTTTAAATTATAATTATAAAGTATATGTTGATTAAAATAGTATCTGATAGTGTAATCAGTTATTGTTTTTTAAAATATTTTTTATTTATAAATTAATTTAAATAGTTTTATTTTTTAGTTTTAAAATTTATTTTTAATATCAATATATCAAAACAATATAAAAATATCAAAACATTTTAATTTTTTGTAAAAAGAAACGATTCTTTTCTATAAACACTTGGGCTACAAAAACAAATACCCCTAACCAAATTTTGGACTGTGGAGATAAAATATAACACTACAAATGACCTTTCATATTTCTTGATAAAAAATCAGAGTCTTGTTAATTAAATAATTATAAATTCAAAAATCATCACTTTCATTTTATATAATAAAAATAAAATAGAGAGTAATATGAGTTTATACAAGTTTTAAATATAAAGTTTTTAGTTGAAAAAATATATTAAAAAAATATAAATCATATATTAAAATCACATTTAAAAACTTAATTTTTAATACTATTTGCCACTTTTACAAAATTGACAAGGGATGATGGTGGTTGATTTGATTCAAAGTCGATATATGTCTCTGTTAAGAAGACTAGGAGAGGCATCCTCCATTGAAACCAGCCAATGCGCACATTTTATTAGCACAAAAATCAATTGTCACGCAAAAATTAAATTGTTAAATAAAACTCTAAAAATAATTTTATATTATTTATTAATACATTTATTAATATACATTTTATATTTAAATTTTATATGGATTTACCACTAGTTTATATTTATTTTTATTAAAAATGATGATGATTAAATTTGAATATTATCTTAATTTACCATACCATGTGTTGGGAATAATTTAATATTAATTCTTAGCAATATTGCAAAAATTATAGCCACAGTATCCAAGTTGAATACGATAAGATACATTGACTCATGATTGAGACTCGGGGATTTGAATGCATTTTTATAATTTTTATTTTTATTTTGGATCGTCAAGTGGATATGTGAAAGTGACTAACTTGGATTTCTTCTATTGGGTCCACGTCACCGTCACGGCCAAATAAGACACAACTAGAGAATGAAGGCACCTAGCTAGCTAGCTACTAACTCAGAAATAATTTTGATTGATCGTGATATGTGGAGAAATTCAACTTAATGTCTATTAAAAAAAGAAAAAAATATCCTTTTTATTTTATTTTACACAATTTAATATGATTATTTATTATTATATAGTTCAAGATTGTATATATTCAAACATTTGAGCATTCAATTTGTAATAAGGTGGTGATATATGAAATTATAATGAGCTTAGTCTAATCATATTATAAAATGAATTAGAGGAGAATTTTTCCTGGGAAATGCTTAAGACGCAGGCTGGATCTTCAAAATTAATGCCGGGAGCTTCTGCAATCTTTTCAGACGAGGAGAATCGTTTCTATATATGCCTTGACAAATTTAATTAATTAATTAGCTAACTATTTCTACTCTAATATTTGGAAATTACAATTAGTTAATCAATTATCTGATTGATTGTGCTACTGGTAGAAGTCACCATCTGTCATAACTTCTCGGAATTTAATTTGCAAGAATTTCTGCACTAGTCCCTGATAGCTCCGGCGGTATTATTCCTTATAAAACTTCGTTGAGTACGGCAATAGAAAGGTCAAATATGAAAAGATTGAGAAAATCAAATGTATGGAAGATAATAAATATTACACCTACAAAGCGAATTGAAAGGTATTCGATACTTACATATAGTTATTGATACCTGTGAAATTAATTAAGATATATATAAATTAATTCGGATATTTATATTAACCAAATTATATTTTCATACGAGTTGGATATAATCGGGTATCATCCTGTATAAATTATTATTTCTTGACTTGATATTTTGTAATTTTCATGAAATGCAAGTTTTGAGTTAATTAAATGTCACCGAGCCAGCCATTACGGGTTCACAACGGTGGATATAACCGGCCTAAAGTAGCATAGTAGTATTGTATATGGTAACATCGGCAGTAGACTACAAATTAGGAAACAAGAAATTGTTTCATAGAAAATAGAAGAGATTGAGGTCGGAGAAGGGGGTTGGATGGCTAGGTTTGGGTTCGAAGGCACAGCTCGTCGTCATGTTCACAACCTGAAAAATGGACCCAACATGGTCAGTACGTGTGGAGTGCAAGTGGAAGAGACGAGTTGATTGCATGATGGGTGTAATGGACATGCATGTGGATGGGGGCGAGTCCTCTTCCTCTCTAAATGTCCCAAGTGTCAGCAAGAACTAACCAAGAAGAGAGAGAGATGGAGGAGAGGGGACCTAAATGATAATTATACCATGGACCAATTACAGATTGTTAAACCTTGAATATGATTTTATCAAGAACGCAATTATTCTAGTCGTGGGGATAGATAGATATACATTTTGATCATAGTTTTCAAATGCAATTTAATTGGACCAGAAAAGTTAACGATTAAAAACTAGTCTAGATTTAGATCTGAATTTAAAATTAAATTATAAAAAATATCAATTTGATTAAACTAGCCGTATTAAAAATATTTATTATCATAATTCATCAATCCATCATTCATTTTATCGATTTGATAAATTGACATATAACTCAAGAATCTAATGAAATTTAACGGCTCGAATAAAATTCAATGTTGGACCAAATGAATTAATCACACTTGTAGAATTACAGTTGTATTGTTTTAAACATCAAAAATGGTCCAAGTACGTAGTAGGGGTCCTTGAGAGTCCAAATCTACATTTATGAACAAGAATCGTGCATGGTCCTCACCCTAAATTCTAGTGAAAACTTGAGGTGGAGTCGGCTGTGGTCGAGTCGCACTAGACACTCGCCATAGGATATGTACTAGGTGAAGCTTTTGTGTATGGGTTTTCCACGTGATTTCCTCGTGGGTGCCAGCAGAATTTTTGTCCCCATTTTAATACCTCAAGCTCCGTTTGATTTCACATTGTAGTCATTGTTCATTTATTAATATATCTACTATGATTTTGAACCCTATGATATCAATCATTCTTAGTTTTCTCAATCCTTGTCGATTCTATAATATACTTTCGATCAATTCCCTCTTAATAATTGAAGAGTGAAAATTCACTGTAATTATGTCAAAGAATCATCGTAATTCAGTAGTTTGAGCTGACTTCAGTTATTAATTAGATGAAAATATAAAGATCATAAGATTTGAGTTCGTGATAACTTGACAACAAGGTTCTGATATCATGTCATAACAACCTAATAATTTAAGTTGTTATGTGAGATATCAATATATGATCTATATTATTCTTTAACAAATTATAAGATTTAAAGTAATTAAATTTCTTTTTCCACGATAGGACCCTACAGCAGAAACAATGGCATATGCAGATGACAAATCTTTCTGAAGAATATTTAAGGCTTAGTTGAGCTTTCTCCCTCGAAGAAAAATTGAGAACAATGGATTTGGATTGACAAATATTACATTTAAACTTTTGAGTCGCCGTCTTTAAAAGAAAATCTTTGGAGTTGGATTCGATTGAATCTCATCAACCAAGTCTCATGTAACTCGCTAGCTCGCCTATACCTGATCGATATCAGCTCTCAACTTGGTTCAAATACAAACCTGACACGATATAGGATCGAAACGACAAGTCCCTAGACCGACCTGCTAAACCGGTTTGATAGATATGTCAAAAAACACCTACTCCAAAGTATCGTTTTCAAACTAAGCTTGGACTCATACACAACCCTTGTCCGAGTGAACCCTGTACATCTGGATACAAATTGAAGGGAGAAGTCCCGCGCAGGGCAAAATCTTGTTTCGGTTGCTCATCGACTATGCTTAATAAAAACTCTTGCCATGCTTCTAGGCAACTTCCCAGAATCTGGAAAATCCACTAACTGCTCAATGATACATGGAAGACCTTGAAATTCAATTTTCTTCAGCCAACACAAGAATCCATAAAAGCGCTCACTACATTCTTTGACTTCTGAAAATACAGATCATTAAATTGTATCCTGGCAGATCATGCCTCAACAGCCATTCATACAGGAAATGATTTATTGTTCAATCTTTGGCAGCAAGTAATGGAATGTAGAGGTTATGAAGCCAGGTACAAAATTCATTCAACAAGGCATTTATAGCATACGGAAAACTATAAGGGAAGTGCATAAACCAATTCCATATACTTCTCATTACTAGGTATAATGTTTATATGTCTGAGTTTCTTTTTTACAGAAAAAATAGGGTGGCGAGAGAGCAACGCCTCAACCACCAACCAGAGACACTGTTTGCCCTAATGAATTTTCTATAATTTTTTGCTACCTACAAAATGACCAATGAATGCATACTCACTGAACAACAAGATTTATCCTTGCCCCTTCACGGGCCAAAAAGGATTTTACAACTTCGAATCTCAAAGAAACAAATAAATAAATAGAAATATTTTACAAAGGGGAAGGGATGCAGAAAAGTGTGTAAACCACCAAAAAAAATGGGTAAATTTACAACCAACACTCCTGACCAAAGAGCAAGATTCCTTGCCTACTTCGCACCAAAAAAAATGAGAAGAGCAAGCTCGAGCCTCTTTATCTTTACTCGTGTAAAAATTGGAAGGCTGGGTTCTCGAGTAGTTCCTCTGCAGGTTGAACTTCCATGAAATCTTTCTCTTGCAATGAATTAGAAAGGTCATCCACAGAGAAGGGAATTCTGTATTAAGAATAATCAGTTTGATATTATTTAAAGAGTGAACGTAAAGACATTTATTTTAGTTGTTGCAAAAAGACCAATTCATAGAAAAGCAATCATAGCACTGCTGTCGTCTAATCACATGCTGCCACAAAATTACATGTCTTAGTAATAACCATATAAGTGCATTCTCTATGGACCAATTCCTTGAACCCCAATAGTAATGCTTAGATTTTCTACCCATGGAGTGATTCCTTAAAATCTGCTAGTGGAGGTTAGTAGTTTCTACCTTCTTCCATTTCATTTCTTACAATTCAAATTTGTTTCCAATTTCTACACCCCAAATCACCAAGTTCTACAACCGTGGGCCTAATAGTCATCTAAAACTTCGCTACCAGTCCTGCACTGTGCAATCATATTTTGTACTTCATCATGTTATATATGTAAAAAAACCATAAATATCTTCAAGGAACATGCACTTCCCTATTTCTACAGAATACGAAAAAGCTTTCCACGTTAATGTTCTGCATATCCAAATATGTCTTGCACTAAGTGGCAAGTATATTGAAGAAACTCTCACCCAGAATTGTCATCCAACAAAAAGGAATTGCTAACAGCACTGTTGGAGTCTTCTGTCATAAGTACCCTCATGCTAGAAATGACCTGAAGAGAAATCATGAGTGTAGTCAATGATCATTCAGATCCAGTTGATAAGGTATATATATCCAAAAACACCATCAATAAAAAAAAAATATGATATAAACACTTACACCAGGTGACACACTCCGAGTATTATAATTGTCATCCCAATATAGTGTGCAGATTCTATATAGTTGCTGAACACTCAAGATCTGAGCAATTAAAGCATTGATGTGAGAGAATTGCATGAAACAAAGAACAGAACAAATTGCCAAACATAAATATAAAACTGAAAGGTAGGGTATGCAGAGAAATAAAAACACAGCCTGGATCAAAAAAACATTAGGGCCTGTTTCACAAATCAAGTTTCTCAAATCCGCTATGCCAAGCCATGTAAGCTGTATTCATGTTAACATGAACAGAGAGAGACTTACAGGGCATAGATCATTTGTGATTTCATCGTAGGATATTCTATACTTCTGGTGTATGACCTGTGAACCAAAATTATTGATAAAAGATTCAGTGAAAAAAACAGTAAGAGATTACATGATTTAAGACTCGGAAGAGAAGCATTCTTCTAGCATACCAAAAATCCAACAGCCTGTCTTATGTGCTTAAGTTCATCCCATGATGAACCTGCATACTGAAATAGAAAGAGGTGAAAGCATGAGAATCAAGGAAATTCATCCACATGATAGACAAGGAATCTACATCGCAGAAAGGTAATAATCATCACAAGATATGCATGGTGACAGTAAACTAGCAAGTAAAGACAAATCAGATTACCTCTTCTTTTGCCTGGGCACACCATAGCTCAAGCTCAGCTAACCCAGATTTTACATACTCACCATTGCTAAATGTGCAACACTCACGACGTAGGAGAAGACTGGATATCACAACGGATTCCCATATAAGAAAACCTTTTATCAAAAAAATGATAAAAGCAATGGAGCAAATTGACTAAATACCTGTTAAACAATTGCACATTGATATAAGAGAAAGTTTGAGTAAAGATCTTCTGGATAAGAACTGGAGGCGCCTGAAACACCAATAACTGTAAGAGCATGTGCATTTTAAAAGAATATTAACTGAGAGATCAATAAAGTTCATACAAAATTTTGCTTCAATGTACTCAGGAGAGTGTTTAGACTATCAACAATGCTCTGCCAATGACTTAAAGGAGAATCTTTCCCAAAAGACCGTCCAGATCTTAGTACACTTCCCTTGGAAGTCCTGGGTGCCTAAATTCAGCATAAAAACAACTTGACTTTAATAAAATATTGCTTCAAAATGTGAAGGGAAATGAGACTGAAATTGGCTCCAAAGCAATCGCAAATGAGAGTGGTGAATCAAACAGAATACCTGGATGCACAAGGAAAGCAAAGATGCCAACTCCTTCTTCAAATTGTCTCGAATAATTCCATAAATTTTCTCTACATATGCTGCAAGTTGTTGCTTGAAAAGCAAGGCTGGATATTTTGCCTCTACTTGGCGCACGACAGCTAGTGCAGCAGCAGCAGCAAGGTTGGAAGAAGAAGGTGATGAGCGAAAACCCTGGGATTGACACAGAAGCCAATTAAGAGAAAGTAATCCTCCTTTTGAAAGAAGAAACTTAAGGAACAAGAATTCTGATACCATTGTCATCCGCCCAAACAAGGATGTTGCTGAGGTAGGTTTCCGTTGTGGAGTTGCACTAGCACCAGCTGCCTTTAAACTTCGTTGCAGTAAAAACAATAAAGTAGACGTATTTGATAGCCAGTATGCCATTTGTTCATTGTTTTCTTCATTCTGCAATCAAGAATAGGGTTATGGTACTTGGGCTTTTTTATCATTGTTGAGTGAAAGTTGTAAGAGATCCAACAGTTCAACTTGTGTATTTCATCCATGATATTCCTTGTTTAATTAATCATTTTCCTCCAATTCAAGAATGCCTTTTAAGGAACAACTATCATAATATACCCAGTTACCTCAATTGCTGAACCAATCATTTGAATGAGACGATCAAACACACTAGTCCTTTCTGCTTCAAAAGATTTCCAGTGGAGAAGACATCTGTAAATGGTAAGTGCAGCAACAGGCTTTCCATGACTGAACCCAATGTTATTTGTTACACAGTTAATAAGCGCATCAATATTCTCCTGAAGCAAGAACAAGACTCAAAATGTTAAAATTACATAGCTGATGCTCCATACAAGAACAAAACACGACAGATGAAGCACATCCCAATCTTTGAAAGCACATACATGTTGACGTTCAATGTGAGATCTCCTAAACTTGCTGTCTGACTCTGTGCCAAACATCTTAACCGGTGTTGCACTTTGTGGCTCCTGCAAAAATAACTCATCAACAATTATTAAATAGCAAAAGCACAGTTATAGTAAGTGTATGGTCAAAGAAAAAGAAACTCATTACATTGGCTCTCTCGTCATTCGGATGGTGACCATTTTCCAAACTCTGCAATTAAAATAAAAACAAATGAGAGAGAAGAAAAGAGAGCGTAAACCAATACAAGCTTGCAGAAAACATTCACCTGAGTTGATGGAATTGGAGGACGCTCTGACAGCTTCTTTGCAGGTGTTTGTAACAGCCCTTGCTGCCGAAGAACCTGGTTCTCCGTTTCAATGTCAGAAAACTTTTCTTCAAGCCTAACAAGTCAAAAAGGAAAACAGACAGCATGAGTATCAAGGGATTTTATGAACAAAGAATAGTCCAATTCCCAAATTGTGTGCTCATTAATGATCATAAAAATCCCTGCCCCCTCTCACAAACACAGCTTAACCATGGAAACAACCTATGCATAGCAGTCTTCAATTCGACTATTTTTGATTCTGCCTCCAAAGCTTGCTTCAATCTTTCCTCACTTATTCTGCTTGTCTCTTCAAATTTTTTCTCTGTCTCGTCAATTTTCTTTTCCAGTGATGTTACCAGAGCCTGAAATTAATCACATAAAAATATTCATATTAGCAAAAACGAATTCAAAAGTAATTCACCCCAATATTGGAGAGAACTTCTTAGATTCCTTTACTTCATGCAGTGATATAAATATCAGCGTCATCAAATGAAATAGAGATCCTTGACTATCAACCCTCCTTACCTTGAGTTTCTCATTTTCTGTAGCAAGCTTGTCCAGGGCCACCTGGTCTACTACTGGAACCTCCTGTATAACAGATACTTTCTCTGCCACCTTTTTGGTAGCCTCACGTTCCTTTACTAGCATTTCTTTAGTTTCTTTAAACTGAAGTTGCATTTCTTGCAAAGCAGAATGTAGCTTTGCATTTTCTTGTGTTTTGGCCTCTTCCACGTCAGCCTACAAATTACATGTGAACCATAAAGTTATAGGATGAGATATTCAAGGTTCATTTAGTTTTATGTTTTGCCAAAGTATATTCAACAGTTAAGTGGTCAGAACAGAAGCAGATAGCTTAAAAAGTTGTTATAGGCATCAGCATGAACAAGCATTAGCGTACAGGAGCTTTGTCCATGCAAATTGTTGGAGTTCTATTTTTTGTTGAAGCTACATGTCCAACAGTTATGTGTCTCCTGTACTTGATCTTAATAGAGCAAACAAGGAGCAGAAAACAGGAACAAAATGAAAGTTCGTATTACAATCACTGCACCTTGATCTTAAGCATGTTTCAGTAATCACTTTGCCCAAATTCTAGAGTGCTATAAAAAACAATTGAAAAGAATGGGCATAACTAAAAGAAAAATGACTTAGAGACAACAATTGAAATTGAAGGAACTTGGTACCATTTTTAGACATAAATAAAGTTCATTTATTTAGTTTAATGGTGTGTTATCACACATACCCTCATGCGTTTCTCCAGCTGAAGTCTCCATGTTAATTCCTCAACTTGCTTTTCCAACTTATTCTTGGCAGCTTGAAGAGCTCCTGTTTCTCTTGCAGCCTGGGGGGAAAAAACTCATGTAGAAGAGCCTCTAATAATACATAAAATAAAATAACAGAACAGCATGTGCAACTGCTTTGAGAGAACCAGATAAATTTTAAATACAGAACTAGTAAACATAATAACACAGGCACAAAATCCAAACCACAGACAGCTTGAAGAAATTCAAGAGCAAGAAAAGATGACTCTATATTTCATTTCCAAATGCGGTGGAGTGTGGTTAGTTCTTTCACAAAATACAGATTAAGCATTAAAAAAACTAATAGTAGCAGGCAACCTTCCTGGCAGTGCAGGACACAGTGCACTGACAGGAAGAAAACCATGTAATGGTCTTTTCATAGCACAAGATCTGATGGAACAAAAGAAGAAAATACAGCATCCATCCTCAGCTATTACCCAAACTATGCAATAAGATCCAATGGAAAAACAAGGGAAACTGACCATCTTAAGATTTCGCAGTTCTTTACGAGCAACTCTTCCTCTCCATGCACATTGCGTTGTGATTGCTGCTTTCTTTAGCTTCGTATAATGTAATCGGGCCAGGTATTTGCGACATTGACTCTGGGTTACAGAAACAAATTGAACAGATTGGAATCAGCAATCCCAACATGGAAAAGGGGAAATCAAATCATTGCTACATGAATAGAATATTATTACAAAAAATTGCTGGAGAAAAATTTTGAAGTTGATGATTGATTTCTCAAGAATATCTTACCTGGATCATAATCGCTGCTCTAGTCTGCCTTCTGAAGCGTAACTCATCCCGAGCAGCCATCCCACGAATGCCTGTTTGAATCGAAATAGCAGAATAACACAAATCTTTAAATGCTTTCATAGCAAGATACATGCGTAAATCTCTTTGGATTCTCAGAGAAGCAGCCTCCCTGCGCATGTTCTCATAGACATGACGAGCAAATTGTCCTGCATTGAGTACAGATGAACTCGAGAAAGTTAGAAATGAGAATGCTTGCACCGATGCAGGTTTTTAACACTATATGTTACCTCTGCATGCAGATTGAATCTGTATTGCAGACCGACGGAGCGTGATAAAGCTTCTGCGAGACAAATATGACCGCACTTTCCTCTGAATAATGCTAGCTGATCTTCCCAAGACCTCACTCCTACGAGTATCCAATTCTGCCATTTGACCAGCCCTAAGAAATACCTTGGTTTTACCAATCTGCAAATGAAGATGGAATTTGTGTCATAGTAGCTCAAAAACCTTCTCAGAAGATCACTGCAAACCCACTTGAGAATGCATGCACAATTTCAAAAGTAGCTCTTATTATTAGAGCAACCATTAAATGGTGTTAAAATTCACAGCAGTAGGTTTCTCACTTGTCAAAATAATTACCTGATAGCCCGTGAGCCCAACCTTCTCAAGGAGCCTCTTGCAAGCAGTGACTTCATCCGAACTAACATAAAGTATATTATGAAAGAGTCAGGATCTTCAATGCTTGGGAAGAACATCTTATGAAAAAGAAACAGTATATACCTCCCATCCAAAACTTCAGGTGCGAGAAGGCCAAATCGATCTACAAATTCATCAAATGTCTTTCTAGTAGGAAATCCAGCACAACTAATTCTAATTGCCTCCATGACTCCCTGAGATGAAACACGCAATCCGTATAGGATTGTGATCATTCATGCAAATTCTAGTTACAACAATAAAAAATCCAAGGACAGAATAATAGATAGTAACAATCTCACCCCACATCGCAGTTGTTGAAGAGCATTCTTATTCTCAAAGATTGCTGGCTTAAGAAGATTATTGGGCTTTACACAACGAATGTAATGTGGCTCAGTTGCACTGAGGGTTTCAAGTAATGCTTGCAGTTGTTGCTGTGGAAAGTACAAATCAGAACTTCATGCCCAAAAAGCAGACAAAAGCCATCATAAAGAAAAAATTAGATCATCACACCTTAAACCGAGAACCTATTGAAGAGAACTTTGATTGTTTGGAAGATTCTTCGGCTAAAGGTGGAAACAAACCCGACACAAAGGAGCATTTGGAAGCGCCCAAGAGTGCCTGATGTTCAGCAACAACATAGTCTTTGTTCTTGTCCAGGAATAATTCTGTTTGATATGTGACCTGATAATGATCTCAAGTTATTTGCCAGTGTTTGAAAATTTAAACTTACTTTTTTACAACATTCATTGTATGCCATAAGCAGTCATACAGGGACTTACATCACCAGCATAATGGCAAATTGTGAAATCACTTCGGGCTAATTTTGGCTTGGCAAACCGCTTGTGGTTTTTAAATGTCTGGTATAGCTTTTGGGCGAATGTTTCATGAGTTGATCTTGGAAACATGCTACAAAGTACAAAAGACAAGAATCAGCTATCCTACAATAGGAAACAGTCAAAGACTGATTCAAGGAGAAAAGGTAATGTTTGCCAGAACTTTTAAGTCACTGATTTAATTGTGTGCTAGAAGAGAATGCATACAGCAACTTTGCTGGCATACTTACCAAGCTTCATCCAGAAGAGCAATTATACCACCAGGTTTCTGAAAATTCATTTCAAACAGTGAATATTGACAAAATGGTAAGCCATGAGTGAAACTAACTATTTCATTGATGCCTTTTCAGTTTCAGAATAAAAAAGAATTTGTGAGCATTTCACTGTCAACAAAGAAGAGTAAGCCTAACATAAATACAAAGACAGTAAGAAAAGAACCAGTATGGCTCCAAAAGTAGTGTCATCTGTGGCGTATCTGGTTGGAGAGAAATGGTAGAATCTTTGAGAACCAGTGCAGAGACAAAGGTTGTAGGATACAATAGTTTTCATCTCTTCTTTGATGTCAGATTATAAATGCTTTAGGGCTGTACTTAGCTGATATTCAGCAGGACTGGACTACTTTTTTATGATATTTCTTTGTTTTTCTTTCACATTATGAAGATGACTTATTCTCCAACACAATTTCATAATTCTTTTCAGTCAATTAAATATAATTTTCTTATGATAGAAAAAAAAACTCTTTACAGAGATAGTGAGATGAAAGTGAACAAGAATCACTGCATCAATATCTGTTATGGATGCTACACCATCCACTTGAAGTCCACTTAATAATTAAAGAGATTAATTGCATAGCATGCAGCAGACTTGAATATCATTTAACATGATTAAATAAAAATAAGTGTTACATCCAATTAAGCCATGCCAGCAAGAACTTATGTAGAGGTTAAAAAACCTTTTCAATGAGATCCAGAATATCTTGATTATCAACAAACTCGATGTAGCTCCAATCGATTTCTTCTTTTGTATATTCTTCTTGCTCCATTTTGAAAACATGCTGCACAAAAGAAGTATTTGCATCATAAATTAAACAATATAATAAGAAATGTTGATGACCTCCCAACATGAAATAGAAAACTCCCCTAAATGTACCTGATTGAAATGCTGCTGAAGCTTCTCATTTGTCAAATTGATGCAAAATTGCTCAAAACTGCAGCAATCAAATGATACCAAGCATCAATTAAAAGAATCAAATAGGCATCTACAAAAGGTCATCACAAGATTATTGATTCAACTATCAGGGACGTCTTTGCTCTGCCCCCTATGAAAGCAGAACTAGTGGCTATTCTATATTGGAAACATCTCCAGAACAGCAAACACCATCATATACTCCAGCACATCCCAAAGTGATAAGAACATTGACTGGGCATGAGCTCCTCTCTCAATGCCCGCGCGAGCCAAGTACAGCTCTCCAACAATGATGGGTGAAGGAAACTAGGTGGAGTTTCTTGAACCAGTGTGATTGCAAATGCAGAAACATTGCTGGAAGACAGTGATTGGCCTAACAATTCTAGTTTCTTTCTCAACTAACCTACACAGCCTAACCATACTCTACACCCAAGCATCCACTCCTACACAGAACAGATTCTATTGCCTCAAGCCATGATGCCGGACTTGTCTTGAGAGGCATAAGTAGAACTTGTACTGGTTCTCTTAAAGAACTATCAATTAAAAAACTGAAAGGCATACCGGTTAAGCACCTGTTTGTCTTGAAACTCTCAAAACCATAAATATCCAGCACACCAATTAAGGACTTTGAGTGAGGGTCTTGACCAATTGAACTATTAATCTTATCAACAAGCCTGCAGAAAAAACAAGGGAAACTATTAGACAAGATGAGTGATCCCGAACAAAAGAGTGAATGCTCTGAAGTCAGCATAATTTAACACTGCAACCCTTAATTAATGTGCATGGAACATCCTGAAATAACTTTCTAAGAGTATGAGAATGAAACTTGCCAATCAAACAGCCTTGAGTACACAACTTTTGCCAATGCATCTCTACTAACTGCAGCAGATTCTGGATCCAGCCACTTTGTAATGGTTTCATCACGAGTAACAATTACACGTTTGCAGAGTGAGTCTTCCAATGCTTTTGAATCACACCTAAAGAAAATCATGATTTCAGAAGCTGCACTTCTTATGCTTGCATATAAAGTTTATGTTGTTAAAATAGCATGGCTTTTAGAGACTGTGCATGGGTTGAATGAATTGATTCTTTACATTAAAAGCTCAGCAACCGTTCTTAAATGAGACCAAGACTTTTCATCTTTAGGCACTGATGAGTCCATTTCCTTCCCTTTTGCAAACTCAATGTTTCCAAGATGGAGAACTGCAGCCACAACACGAAATATGGCATCCTGAAAAGCATAACAGAAAGATGACAATAAACATTAATGAGATTTTTATCCTTCAAAGACTGTCTTTGAGAAATAGCTCCATATACCTGCTCTTCAGCATTTATTCCAACAATCTCCATTGCTCTTCTTGTGGCAAGGTATTCCTTGGAATCATCCACGCAATCCAATTCATAGCAATTTGATTGATTAAGATAATGGAATGTTCTTGGATTCCCTAATTTGTACTTTTGAACTTCCTAAAGATCAATAGGGAAAAGAATTTACACTAGACGTTAGAAAGAAAGAAATTCAACATTTGAATGTTTACGAGTAATTTCTTGAACTGTGGCTATAATTAAAGTCGACCAAGAAGAAAGGAGACAAATACTAGTATACTGATTAAACAATAACTTTGGATACATTGGTTTTCAAATGAATTTTGGTTTGTAAATGTAACAGATCGATTTCATGTGAGAAAATAGTGAATCCTACTTGAGTAATTAAACTGATAAAAGAGAGCAATATTTGCACTCCATGAGATTTATCTCCAAGATACAAAAAAAAATGAATACAAGTTGGAGAGACAAAACAAAACTCTTACAGAAGGGACAAGATCTATATCTAGTCTTAAATCTTGCAAGACACAACAATCTGTAAGGCATCTAGACAAATTACCTCAGGCGGTGCAGCGCAAAGCATGTAAAAACAGTGGTAATTTCTCTCAGGATCAGAAAGCTGACAAACACGTGACCTTTCTAGCAAATAAGTTCTGATAGCAGCTCCTGATATCCGTCCCCCTTGATCAAACTGAATCTCCACGAACTTACCAAAACGACTACAGCATTCACAGCATGCAAATAAGAACAGAGCCTAATCAAGCTGACAAAATACTAAAGTATTCACAGCATATGCATTAAGTTTTATGATACGCCATCCCACCTTGAATTATTGTTTCTAACAGTCTTTGCATTACCAAATGCTTCCAGAACAGGATTAGACTGCGAAATGGATGAAATGCAACAAAAGCAAGCATGTCATGGATTATCGAATGGCAGAAATAGCAACTTTCTAAGAGCTTCCAAATAAAACTGAGATTGTGAGACCATATCACCTCCAGGACTTGCTGCTCAACAGTCCTCCCCTCCACAGCAGCTCTCCCTCCCATGTAAGCAAGGTAGCGCATAAGCAATTTTGTGCTTTCGGTTTTACCAGCACCACTCTCACCACTAACTAAAATTGACTGGCTTATTCCTTCATTCATCATTAGTCTGCATCAGCAGCAATAACCTTTTCATCGTCTAACAAGAAGTTAAAAGTACACAAACTGTCAATTACTAACAATTTAGTACCTGTATGAAGCATCTGCAACAGCAAAGGGGTGTGGGCTCAGCTCACCAAAGCCTGCCCCTTTATATTGGGCCATCATGTGACTGTTATACAGATGTGGTAGCTTCGTAAAAGGGTTCACGGCAATCAATATATTCCCAACGTAAGTCTGGGGACACCATTTAGTGTCAATAGATTAGAAAAGGATAAGGGCATGCACCAGTTCAACTTAGCTACCTGACACCGACCCTCATTAAAAGAAAGTGCAACCTTTTGCTTTTGAATACTCACATAAATTTCATTCATATCATATCTCGATCTTAAATTCTGTAGGACACCTGGTTCGTGCAAATAAGCCAGTTTTGTCATGTCATCCACTCCACATGGTGGGGCTTCAGCATCCTTAGGGTATATTTTGGAAGCCTTGACAGTTACCTGTAGTTTTCCAAGATTGCAGAAAAAAGGAACCCAAAGTTAGCACGTCTCTATTTTCATTGCTTTTCATTCTCAGAAATATCATAAAAAATTATATATGTGATCAAATTGGATGCAATGAAAAGCAGAACTTCAGTGGAATATATGTTTGATGACAGGAACGAACTAGGGATTGCAAAGAATGAAAGTAATCAGTAATCATTTTGGCAGTCGATAATGAGTCCAAATTAAGGTTTTGGCGCAACAAACATGGGCATTGTGGAGTCTCAATAACAGCACTCACCGTCTGTCCAGATGTGCAGAGGACCTTGATGTCTTCTTTGTTTATCTCCACAACTTCCCCATCTATCCAAGCTTCATCAGGATCTTCCAGCCAAACAAGAGATCCAACCACCAGACTGGCAGCGGAGGCCTGCAAAGCCAAAAGTGTCGATGTTTTGCCTCTTAAATTTATCAAGTCATACTATGCCACCCAAATAAGATATGAGCATCAGACATGGTATTGTTATAGTAAATGAACACTCTTGACTGTATATGCTCATCGATGATTGTTGAAATGGAGACCATGAATTTTCAATCTCCATGAATCGACTGAGAAACATTTTCTACATCTAATTCCATAAGTATACCAAATCATTGAATGATAGATACAGGCTACAAAGGAACATTCATCTGTCATTGTTTCATCATTCAAGTTATGAAGAAAATACATCCCCCTCCATCATTTACACCCATATTATATATGCTGAAATTGTAGTGTTGATTGATATATGTGTTTGATTGCTCCACTTAATACTCAAAATGTCAATCTCATAGTGGAAACAACAGCCCTCTTAGCAAATTAAAGCAAATGTTGGAGAGTACTAGGCAAGTGCTTATTGCATAACCTTTTTTTCTTAGGGGGGCTTGGAGGGTACCAGGCAAGTGATCGTTGCAAAGCCTCTTTTCTCAAGGGCCACTTGTGAAGTTATTGAAGCAGGCCTTATTAATAAAGCAAACCTTGCATGAAGTTTTTAACAAATAATAAAACTGAAACTGGGGGCATTAGATCCAATTATGTGCCGCTTCTTTGTACAGATACATGACATCCACAAAAAGAAATAAAATGAAATGATTCATGTGGCCTGCCACGTTTTGAAAGAAGTAGGCCTTATTGAGTAGGGCCATTGATGAAAAAGGCATCAGATAGGGCCTCCAGTTCCATTTCAAGGTTCCAGCATACACAAAACTAATTAAAATATGGTGGTTCACAAAGCTTTGATCATGCAGGGATGACTGAACCATACGTACAGGATTGAGAAGAATGCCAGAGCAGAGTGTCTATAATACCTGATAAAATGCATACAAAATGCAAAATGCAATACAAAATGCATACAAAAAGCAAAATGGAATGCAGCATCCATTTCCAATTCATGCACCATCCAATGCGAACGCAATTCATATCCAGGCATCTAGTGGTGCTACTATAATTGTATAAAAAAAGGACCTAATACACAAAAGTAATCCAAGTATACTCAACTATCGCATCAAACTGTGCATCTCATCTATGCTAATCGATTCAATCAAAACCTTGACGATAAAACTACATAAATCAATTTATAAATAGCTTTGTCAACATGGTAAACCTTGAAGCCCAAAACCACTTGGTGTTACTTCTTGAACTAAAATGGGCACTTCAAAAATAAAATCATAGTTGCACATATCTCAATGAAATCAAATCATCACAAAAAAAAAAAAGGAACAAAATGGGGGCGCAGAAATGCTAACTAACATCTTCAACTTCAATTTAAGCACAGATCAGTCCACCAACAAAGCAAAAGAAAAGCCACCCATCAAAACATCCATAACATAAATTGCAACAGCAAGATTATACAAAATAAAAAAACCAGAACTTGAAGGAAAAAAAGATGAGCAGCAAGTACCATATTAACCGAGACTGGTCAGATCAGAAACTTGGGTTCGCTCCTCGATCTACTACTATAGATAAACCAAACCAAAACAGAAAAAGATAAAATCTTTCACTTCTGTTTCCACTTCTGATTGCTCCCACAATGGATCTACACCAGAAAAAAAATAACAATGCAAAGAATTTGAGTTTAAAAAAATATAAAAAAGAGAAGCTTAAACCCTTCAACAAGGCCAAAATTTTATGAAGAAGAGAATAAGCTCCTCTCTCCTTTCTGTTTATCTATCTCTGCTGTCAAAGCAAGGAACTTTTCTTGTTTAATGTTTTGCTCCCCTTCTTTAACGTGCTTGTCTCTGTATGTTTTTTTTTTCTCTCTTCTTATTTTTTCTTGATTTTCTCTTTCTAAGTAAAAATAATTATTACCATTGTAAGCTTAATTGGCAAGGTAATTAATGTCTGTTGATTAAGAAAAGGGCAACGTTTAATGGAGTAATAACAACTCGATATTCCGATACTGTCCTTGAATATGAGCTGAAATTACTAGCTTTTTGATTGACAACTAACGACACGGTCGGGTTCGAGTCCACTAAGGTTTGTCTGAATCTTACAAATTGAAGTGTCAAAGGCGCTAAACGTGGGATTGCTTTGTGCTTGCAATGTTTGTTTTTGCGGTGGTGTCTTGTTTTAAAATAAAGTTCATATATAAAATTAAATATATATATATATATATATATATTATTTTATTTTATTTTACTACAATACAAAACACTAGGCAAAGAAGCTGGTGTTAGAAGAAGTCAAAAATCAAGGCAAAGATTTTGCATGCAGTCATAAAGTTGCTCTCATAAACTGTTTTTTACATAAAAAAAAAAAGTTAAAAAATTTTGAAAAACAATTGGAGACCGGTGGTGAGATAATATATTGCTTGGGAATAGTTTAGTTATTACCTCAGAATTAAATAAATAAAAAAGAAAACAGGAACAATGAGAACACGTGTCTCTATATTTTATATTTTTAGAATATAAAATCTCAATTTAAAATTATTTCAATTACATGCTTGTTTATTTATTCTTGTCTTTTTAACTATACATATTTTTATTTCTCTTATATCTATTTCTTTTACCTAGTGCTTACATTTTCTGATTTTGATGGTGCACAAAATCAAAGTTTTTCTTTTCTTTTATTTTTTTATTTTCAATATTTTCCTCACAAAATTAACATTGATAGAGTGATTTTGATAAGGTTGTTAAACCCGACTAGGGTTTGAGGACGTGTCAATTCATGAAACTTGATTATTGTTGAAAGGTTCTAATCTTCTCTTCCATATTTCTATTTTTATAACAAATATTTATTTTTTATACACTTATAAGTGAAAATCGCTTTAAAAAGTAGCCATTACCACATTCACAAATATATACTATAATGGATACTTTTGGTCCTAAGGTAGCTCCACCCATTTTATTTTTGCAGCCTTCCTACTATTAAAATCTTGGATGGTAATATAATCAGAGCACATTTGTTATTGTGGTAATTGTTATTTTAAAAAAAATGATCTTGAAATGTAACAAGATAATTATTTTTTATGTTTAAAAATATATATATATATATATTTGACATTAACACATCAAAACAATATGAAAATACAAAAATAATAAATTTCAAGGAAAAAAATTTCAAAATCATTTTTGAAAGTAAAAAAAAGTTTTTAACATGTATAGTAATTTTTGTCATTGTAGTAGCTTGTATTTTTCAAAGTGCATTTTAAATTGTTTTTCATAAGAAAAATATTAAATTGATATTTTTTTATGTGTTTTCTAGATGATTTTGATCTCCTGATATATATATATATATATATATATAAAACATTAATAAAAATATTATTTTGATATATTTTTAATTTAAGAATATTTTTAAAAGTTACCTTGCACTACTCCATCGAATACACACTTAAGCGTTTGTTGTGTAGTAATTAACATGCATAATCCCTCTCAATAAACTTAAGCGTAATAACATACTAGTTACAAATCCACTTCATTGCATGTGCTAGTGCATGATAGATGAAAAAATTAAATAAAATGTTATTCAATAAGAATAACATGTATATTCTTTATACATTAAACATTATTGATAACATTATCAAATGATCCCTAACTCATGTAATGAAATTAAATGAGAGTTAGTCTAGTATAACATGGCTGATTTATCAAATCAACCCAATTAAAACCTGGGTTGAATTTTAAAAATTAAAAAATATTGTTGCTTTGGACTAGTCTTGGTAACTTGTCAATTTGTGACTTAAAATTTGAATTCAAATACGGGTCATGTCAGGTGTAGTAGCTACGTTAATTTACTTTTATAATGATGTTTTAAAATTCAATATTCCTGACAATGGTGTTTCTTAGTGTTTATACAATGAGCAATCATGCATTCATGTCAATATTTCTTTCTATAAAGCTAACAAAGTAAATGGTTAATGGTAGAAAGTTTAGCACATGTAAAACAATCCATTTTATTGAGGTTAAAGGACCTCTGTACAATAAAATTAGTGATTTTTAGTAAGAGATTGCAATAAATAAAAGAATAATCTTTGAATTTAAAGAACAAAGCAATCATGATATTTTAAAATTCAATATTCCTGGCAATGGTGTTTCTTAGTGTTTATACAATGAGCAATCATGCATTCATGTCAATATTTCTTTCTATAAAGCCAACAAAGTAAATGGTTAATGGTAGAAAGTTTAGCACATGTAGAACAATCCATTTTATTGAGGTTAAAGGACCTCCGTACAATAAAATTAGTGATTTTTAGTAAGAGATTGCAATAAATAAAAGAATAATCTTTGAATTTAAAGAACAACAATGTTTGTTTCTGTGTCTGGTATGATAAATGTTCTAATATTTAAAGGTATGAATATTTAGATAATGAAAATTCCAAATTATTTTACTTGGGTGGTTAAGGGGGTATATATTGTCTCTAAACCATCTCTTTTTTGTTGAAGTGGAGACTTTAAGGAGTTATTTTTTTCTAATAGCATTAATGAGTGATAAATATATTTTATCATATTAATAAGAGACAAGTATCTTTGACCTAATATTAAAAAACGATATATATTTTTGCATAATATTAATGGTGATAGAAATATGATAAGCCATTGAAACACTAGTGTACACTTAATAGTATAGAAAGATAAATATTGTTTAAATTAAATATCATAATAATTAAAAAAATCAAGCTTTATAGTCTAATATGGGACCTATAATGATCGCCAAGTCCATACCTATCCTAGCATGACATGATGTCAAACCCATGGGTGATGAATGTGTCAAAACTAAGTTTATTTAGGTTAAATACGTTACTGAACTGAAAAAAGTTGGGTATAGCAAATTATCATATTTATGTTTGTTTGGAACTAGCACATAATTGAATCTAATGAAATTGGGTCTCATAATTCGATAGACTGATATTTTTTTAGATCATAATTTAAAGATATTAGGCTTAGCAATTCATTATACTCGTGTTGAACTTGAAAACTCACTGGAATGATATTTATTTGAGCTCAATTCACGACCAAGCTTTAGAATATTGGTCTGCAGTTTATCATACTCTTTCCTCTAACCACGTTCAATTACATTACGCCTCGGAGAAAGCTATGCTCATGCCATTGATCTAATTTTTTACCAAGTTCTCATCTTGTATCACCATCTTTTCTTTTAACTCTTTTAAACAAGCAATAAGGCTAAAATATAATTTTCAAATACCATCACTTTGCTTTTATATATATACAAAAAAGACACAGAGTATATAGTCCATGCCCTTGAAGTTGAGTGTTTTGACAGGCATACCCATGAGTCAATGATGAAAAGTTTTTGCAGAACAAGTAAAAGAATCCACTGGTAACGTGAAAGGAAACCAGAGGGACGTTGCCATGACATAAAGTGGATACTTGTGGCACTTTAGCCATGGATCAAGGTCTACAGTGTTCAAAGAGGGACTGCACATGAAACAGATCCACCAGAACAGTTTTTAATTTTTCTTTTCCAAAGTCCATTGCTAGCTGTTTCATTCCCATACTGAAAGAAGGAAAAGCAAACAGTCTGTGAGGGTTGAAGTTAATAAATGGAAGCTGATCATTTGCCCCCACACAATCCTGGTCATGAAATTGGGTGAAAAAACATGACTGAGCTCTTCTCCCGTTCCTTCCATGGCTGTTCGCGGAAGGAAGACAAGTAAGAAAGAAGTATATACAGGAGTTAATGCCTCGGCATTTATTAACTGCTCCAGTACATGTTATGCTCCTCGATCGTTAAGGGGTTGCCGGACGGGAACGGCGCCAGTCTTCGGAGCAGACATGATGAAGTGTGGATGGCCGATTGCAATCCGAGGAAGAAATCTGCATGGCTAACGAGTGTCGTCATCTCGGTCTCTCTGTCGTCTATCCCAACATGGTATACAGATTGATAACAGCAGAAGCCAAATAATCCTCCCCCTATCGAGATTGCTCAATTTGCCCCTTTATATTGATATATATTTACTAACTTGATTTCTTATTAAAAACTACCATAGTTTTGAGAAACAAGATAAATATATATTTTTTTTTTGGAAAAATCCAAGCTAGAAAAAAATATTATTATTAAAATTTTATGTTTCCACACGAAGAATTAAAAAAAAATCAGCTTTTTTCTTTTAAATTCATATTTTTTATATTTTCACGATGAAAATAAGAAGTGAAATGATGAGTAGTACTATTCTTATTTCGTGTACAAGCAAATTTATTAATAAATAATATTAATCCTTTTCTTTTATATTTCGTTAATAATTTATTTCACGATACTTTTTAATTTTAAAATATAAAAGTTATAATATTTTATAGCTAGATTACATATATAAAAAATAAGATTCGACCGTTGCATGTTCATAAAAGGGGGGGAAAGTTATATAAATTACTTGAATAATATTGTCAGACTGTGAATGAATCCAGCCAGCCAAGTAGGGATTTGTTTTTATAAAAGTCGGGTGAAAAGTTAACCTTTTATAATTTTATAAAAAAATATTTAAAATAGGTTAACATTTTAAGGATTTAAATACTTGGCTTTTATGCCCTTCCTTTTCTTTTTTTTTTTTGGAAATAATCACAAATATATTATTCCAAATTTCTATATTGAATTTGATATAAATTAATTTTATAATGAGATCATAGTCCAACAAATTATGTTTATTTTTATATATAAAAAATTATTATATTTCATTTATGTTTAGCATTATTTTTAATTGAATAGATTTTAAAGAGCTTTTAGGGGGTGTCTGGGAGTGTTTATGAAAAAAATAATTTTTTATTTTTACTTTTTACTTTAAATTAAATTATTTTAGTTTTTTTAGATCATTTTAAGATGCTAATGTCAAAAATAATTTTTTTTAATATATTTTTAAGTAAAAAATACTTCAAAAAACAATGAAACCACATTTTCAAACAATACACTTAATAGCTGAGATTGGAGATTTGTAGTTGCTAACGAATGGCTGAGCAAATCAGTCCAGAGACTTTTTTATTTTTTAAATCAGTCCAAAAACTAAAAGGTGGCATGGCCGTAATAATCTCTTACCCACAAGGGCATAAATGTAAACACGTATAGTTTCATGGAATTTCTGTCCATGTTAGAAATGAACGGCATTGAATCGAGGCAGCAAATATTTAGGGAGAGAGAATCTCTAATTAATGAAAAAAAAGAGTCTGTCCTGTTATCGTCACACGAAAAATGTAGAGAGGAATCCAATTGGAAGAAGCCACGTAATCCAGCAACTATCAGGATGCCCCACGCTCTTATGTTCTGTGCAAACTGTATGATGTGATATGAATTTTCGAGGATATGTCAATCGCTCAGATATTTCGTACCATTTAAAAAAAAAAATGAATTAAATATTTTATATTGTGTTCGAGATTTTTCATACCATTTTAGGAAAATGAAATAAAAAAATTTATGGCACTGTTACATTTAATCCAAACTAATTATTTTTAATTAAATAATGACTTTTCAAATGATATTTAGCATAATTAAACATGTATATTAAAATATAAAAAAGGAATGGTTTTTATTTATAGCATGGTTGTAGCTCTCCACTTGTTTATTTATATATCAACAATTAATATTAAAATTTATTCTTTTAGAATTATAAATGAGAAAGATTTATCTTGGAATTAAATTAATAGTATTATAGATATTAAATTCCATTTAAAATATACTTGTTAACACTTGTGAGGGTTATATTTATAAAAGTCTTATGGTTCAAATATACTATTAGATTAATTGTGCTTCACAGGAGTCATCGAAATGAGCTTAAAATTTGTGAGCTTCCTCACGACAACAAAACACGATGGAGCGTGAGCTAATTTGCGCGTGGGCGTAGACAGGGAACTTGATTGTCCTAAAAGCACGTTGTAGAGCGTATTTGACACCACGTCGGGCCCGTTATTATTATTTATTAGGGATGGACCACAATTTGCCAGTGAGAATCGAGATCGTCGGCTTGAGAAGATGTTACGGTGCAATATCACCCGTTGGATTTGAGGATGGAATTTGTGGGGTTACGTTGGAAGATGGCTACCGTGTCACCGCCTTAACTGACGGAGTCAACCCCGTGATGATGTGTATTATCATTGCTTTCACATGTTGACAACCGAGAAAGGAAGGAAAATAACCGAGGAAGAGGGACGGGAAAGAGACAAATAGTCGCTGGTTAGCTAAAAAATGAGCATTTACACATCTACCCTTGTTGACCCGGTCAAGACTCGGCTCTCAAGCCATTGATTTTTTTTTTTGTTAAAATAATATCACTTTGATCATTTGTAAAGATTACTATTATTAGGCGAGATTAAACCCGACCCTAAATTCACTGATTTAAAAAAAAAAATCTTCTTATTTAAACAGCAATATTTTACTGTGGATTAAGAACCGGATTTGATTTTGAAAATATTTTTTATTTATAAATATATTAAAATATTTTTTTATATTTTTTAAAAAATTATTTTTGACATCAATATATGAAAATAATTCAAAAACATTAAAAAAATTAATTTAAAATAAAAAATAAAAATTCTCAAAAATATTTTCAAAGTACAATGACAAACAAAGTTTTAATCATTAAAAAAAAGGCAGACAAACTTGACCTACAAAAAAAGAGGGAAAAAAAAGATAGTTTTTGAGCTATTAAAAAAAAAAACGGACCAAACCGGACCAATTAATCCAAGATCTAAACCAACTCGGGCTGAAAAAATATATATATAAAAACTTGGTTTATAGGGTCAAAACTCAGCCCACCTCGACCAATAATTTTTTTTATACACATGTATAAAAACCAACATTATGATGGGGCTTCAATCCTTCTAATGATGATGCTGGAATCAATCCCGATTCAAATTTTAACATGAAATCTAATTTAAACCATGATCTGTTCTTTATCAACCCGACATGGGTTCGCCTGGTCGAGGCAGGTTTTTATAACTATTTTAGGAAGGAAATTAGAGACAAGCAATAAAACACAAGTCTGGAGAGCAAGAGCCAAGTAGAAACCAAAAGCTGGAACTAACGTAGCCTACACATTTGGATCGTCACCGCTGTTCATTATTATTTTACATGATTTAGGCTAGTAGTTTACCCCAATTTCAAATTTTAATTTTAATTATGAAAATTATTAAACCGGTTAAATTTAGTAGGGGTGAGGAAAAAACTGAAAAATTAAATAAATAAAAAAAACTAACCGAAAAAAAATGAACCGTAAAAAAATAATCAATTACAATATTTTTAAGAACTTTTGTTCCGGTACTGTGTTTTTTAAAACTAAAACTGATAAGCTAAAACCGAATCAAATTGGTTCAAATAAAACAAAATATATTATAAAAAAACATTTATATTCTTCCGGACCGGACCGGTTCAAATTTTTTAGTCTAATTCTATTTTAGTGAAATGGGAGAAGGAAAAGACTAGATTAAAATAAAAAATAAAACCTTAAAAACAATCAAAATTATTTTTTAGTTTTTTACATAAAAAACAAACTAAAACGAGGTAGTTTAAACCAACTAATTTTGGTTTGGTTTCATTTTTTTCTTTCATAATTTTTATTTTAAAGCAATCAAACCAACTAATTTTGGTTTGGTTTCATTTTTTTCTTTCATAATTTTTATTTTAAAGCAATCAAACCAAAAATAATCACCTCTAAAATTTAGTCGAGTTAATACTATATTTTAAAAAAAATTATTTTAATAAAATTATTAATTCAAATCGACTACAATCTAATCTAATGACTTCGAACCCTTTTTCTAGGTCAAACTTTTTATCGGGCGGGAAACCTTCTTGAGGTGCAATTCAATGGGTGTGATTTGCTTATTCCAGCCCCTCATTTACTACGATTTCAACTAAACGGCATTATAAAATCTCTTGGCCCGAAGAAAGGCCTGGTTTAGGCTCTAAGTTGTTAGATTTTCGGGCCATTCAACGAGTTGATGGTTAATAGTTTTATCCAAAAAAATATGCCAATTCAATTGTTTTTTTAATCAACTAGAGTTGACTTGGTCAGATACCCAAACTTGGTCGTCGAGTTGATTTTCAAATTTGTTAAGAAAAAACCTAACATGGATAAGGTTTCGGGTTGGTAGGAAGACGCACCAGGTCAAGCCGGGCTTAATGCAGTGCCGTAACAGGCTGGGCTTATGACATAGATGGCAGGTCCTAGAGTGGTTGTGGGCTCTGGACGTGGATGATAAGTGGGCCGTTTCAGTTCCTGGGCTGATTAACATTGTCATTGTTGAGCCTGAACTCCGGCCAGGGAAACCTGCGCCTGGATTCTTGAATAAACAAAAGATCTCCTGCCGAAAAATTGGCAAAATGCTGTGACCTGGGCCAGCTCGAAACAAACAAAGCGCAGTGCTGCAAATCGGCCATCAGCTCAGAAAGGTGGAGCGAATGCAGTAAGAAATTCTTCGACACAACGTTTATTTCTCTCAGATAAAACATTTCTCCAGCCCCAAGCAACAGACCCTCGAAAACTCTGCTTGAGAAATCTTATACGACACTCGATGGGTGCTACCGCCCAGGCGAGGGAACCGAGAGGTGAGCTCGGTGTAGAAATGGAAGAGAGAGACACTTCGGCCTTGCTTTTCGGTTGCAGGTGGGTGCTGGTTCATATGAACATTATTTTATCTTTTTATCTGTCCTCATGAAACAGAGAGGCATCTGAAATCTGCAGTGATGCAGGCAGGAGAATTGGAGCAGCGGGGTAGCCTTTTTGTACCGTGCAATAGGTACACCTCCCTGCACAGAGGGTTTTTTCTATAAAAAAACAATCAACACAGTAATTTAAAATAATTTTTAGAATAATACCATTTAATAAAATCTCGTTCAAATAACACGCTTTTATTCTGTATTTAAATATATTATTTATTAAATAATAATATTTCTATATGAAACATGATATTCGTTGTGATTTAAACAGACAATGTTCGACTACGTTGTCTTTTAAATCAAATCACGTTACGCCATGAAAGTAATATGTTATTTGTTTTTTTTTATTCGATAAAACTTATTCATCTCGCAAAATATTTTTTATAAATTCAAGTTAACAAATAAAATTCTAGTTTTTTCAAATTTTTATAGAAAATATATATTTTGATTTAAAATCAAAACTTGTTATACAGATCTTAAATTATTTACCATCACACCATGTTTTTTAAAGATTACTCTCTGTATCAATTAAATGAGATTTTAAAATGTGATATTTAATCAACAATGTTAATTAAAAATATGATACATTATTGATATTGTTGTTCATAAATGCTATATCAATTAATATCTTGATTTTGAATTATGAAATATAAAAATATGTTATTTCATTGGAAAAAATAACTGATAATTTGCTATATTCTTTTGATATTGTATGTTAGTTATCTAATCTATACATACAAAGCAATTGATACATTAATCAAAGTCATGGACCAATACAGAGTTGACATGTCTCAAGCTTAGACATAGATAGAACAAATTAACCTATAGTTAAAAAATCTAAGTGTTTCTTACATAAACATAATCATTTCTTACAACCTGAATTAAGGTAAGCTACCATCAAATATCCGAGTTATATAACTATACTATAAAATGATTATATTCATGTCCACACCAGAATTATCTGCTTAATAATGCATGCATGAAATTAATTAAAGGGTAGAAACATATGATGGTCAAGATTACAATTGAAAACAAAGATATTCTGTACAATTTTAATATTATATTTGGTTTTAAAAGCTAATCATGGTTTCATTAGAAGGTGTAAGATCTGTCTAGTTTTAGATGTGGTAGTTGTAAGCTAAAACCGGATTCAATTCCTATTATAATTTTATAAATATTTATTTAATTAATATAATATAGTTTTGCATGAACATTATTAAAAGCTTTATTTTATTTTATTTTTATAAAAAATATAATTATTTTAAAATTAATTTCTAAATCACAAACAATTACTAACACTATACCAAACATACCTTAGCCACCTTAACTAGCCATGGCCTGGAATTTTCAGCATGGAGCATGCAGGAAAACAAGATGTCGCTACTCAAATGCTAGGATGCAATTTGTGAAGTGAATCGGTCTGCGTTATTTGTAGACCCGATAGATCTACGAGTAAATTAATTCAAAATTCCTAGCCCTGGCCCTAGCCCTAGCCCGAGACATAGTATTGTGTCAGCAGCAGTGGCAGCACCCTCTCTCTTTACTTGTTAGTAGCATCGTAGTTTATGTAATTCAAAAGTTTCCCATCCTGGTTAAAAAACAAGCCAGTAGCTGTGGTTCTACATCGCTTTCTGGAACGAGTGGGGACCCTATAGGTGCTGTTACAAACAAGGTAAACAAGAAGGAGGAGCTATGGCTTTCAAATTCCAGGCAGATAAGAATCTACGATAGGAGAGAAGAGTATTTGGGACCCACTCGAGAGCCATTGCTGGTTACACATATTGGGACCTGCTGCGTCTAAGAAACAGTGAAGAGACCAGACCAAATTGTGAAAAAGCAGGGAAGAAAACACGAGAACCATGAGTAAATGTCTGGAAGAGACAATGTTTACTTGAAACCTCGAACTTCGAGATTCAGTCCAGCAAAAGTCATGTTACCCTATGCTTGTAAACACTCTCTCCCAGAGTATTTGTTTTTTTGAAAAACATTTTTTATCCCTGTATTCTTATATAAAAAATCATTAATTTAATATCTTTTCAAATAAAGAAATATATATTTTAACAGCAATAACAGACATTATCTTAATCTAAAGAAAATAATGGATTCCCTGTAAGGATTCTATCACTCTTCGCGCTGAACTTGCTTCCTTCCTTCATTCCTTCCAATGCAGACTTCACTTGAAACACTTGAAAAAGCTATTGTTACCCCATTGCAGTTCCCTAAAAAATGTTTGTTTTTTAGTAGCAATTTGCCAATGCCTTTTCAAATAGGCACGCCTAAGTTCTAATAAAAGATATTTTATGTCATATTAATTACGTGGAAAAGGCTTTTGTTACACTGTGACCCACTGTTCTTCAAAAAAAGTGCAAGGCCAGTTAAATTTTGTTTTGAATTTGATTATGTAAGGAAATAAAAAGATAGATTTTTTTCTTCTCACTTTGTTCTTGTTGTTGTTTAATAATGTAATAGTACTAATCAAAATAATTAAACTCGATTCGGTACAGTACCGTGTGTTATGGAAGTCAATCCGCGTTAATTAGAAATTAAAACATTATTGTTTTGAAAAATAATTTTAAAAAACTAAACTAAATTTGTCCGGTCAATCAAGTGAAATACAGGCTAGATTCTCTTTAAGACCACCCGTGAGGCCAAAAACTTGTATCGTGCTTGCTTAACTAGAACAGAAACAAAGTACGTACATGAAACATGGGGACTGACTCGAGAAGGGAGGCTTACACTAAGAACAAGCATTAGGAATGTTAGCACCTGCAGGTGCCATTATATTTATATCCACTATGTCACAGCCGTTGCTGGCTTTGCTTGATCCATGATTGGCTTGTGTATCAAACGATCTACAGTAGTGAAAACGTAGAACAACTCAAACCATTTTCCTTCCTTCACCAACTCAGCGCTCAGACTCAGTAATATTCATTCTCTCACTAAACTTTCCATTACCTTGAATAGGAGCATATTTTTTGCATGCCCTTCTGCAACATCATCTCCTCCTTTTAGCTTTCCCTCCAGCTCTCCTATTTGTCTCCATTGTCCTCTCTTTTTAGATTCTTCGTTGTATCTTTCTGTTTGCATTGCAAAGTCAAAGAAAGAACCAACGGCAGCAGCATGGCCATAACTAGCAAAGAAAAGCTGGTGGTGGAGGTGGTAGCAGCTCACAACTTGATGCCAAAAGATGGAGAAGGCTCGTCATCACCCTTTGTGGAGGTAGAGTTCGAGAACCAAAGACTAAGAACTCAAGTCAAGTACAAAGACTTGAACCCTGTATGGAATCAGAAGCTTGTGTTTCACATCAAAGATGTTGCCGATCTTTCTTACAGAACTATAAAGGTTAATGTCTTCAATGAAAGGAGGTCAAGCAACAGCAGAAACTTTCTTGCTAAAGTTAGAGTTTCTGGTTCAAGTGTTGCTAAACAAGGTGAGGAGGTGGTGCAGTTGCACACTCTCGATAAAAGAAGCTTGTTTTCTCATATAAGAGGAGAGATAAGTTTGAAGCTTTATGTTTCTACAAGAGAGGAGGTGAAGGAAGTTGGGGGTTTTGGTAATGGGGAGGTTGTTTCTAGTACTCCTGGATCTTCTAATACTTCAAAGAAGAACAGGAAGATACAGCAGAAGAATACAGTTATATTGCAGCAACCGCAACAGTTGTCTCAAGAGATCATCAACAATAGCAAGCAAGCACAAGAGCAAGGCCAGAACAATATTAACGCAAAGCCTGCTGAGACGAACCCAGCTGAGATTAAACTTGTTGTCATCACTACTGCTCTTGGTCCTGGTTCTCTTGTTTCTAGTTCTGGTGGGGGCATTGTGGGCCCTGCTAGAGGCGCTGGTGGGATTAGCTCGTACTCAAACGGGTCTAGTGAGTTCTCTCTTAAAGAGACAAGTCCACACCTTGGTGGGGGTCGTTTAAACAGAGATAAAACTAGTTCAACTTATGATCTTGCTGAGCTAATGCAATATCTTTATGTTAGAGTTGTTAAGGCTAAGGATAATATGTTTTTTGGTGGTGGTGAAGTAGTGGCGGAGGTGAAGTTAGGGAACTATAGGGGGGTTACAAAGAAGGTAATTAGCTCAAGTAATGTGGAATGGTGCCAAGTTTTTGCTTTCTCTAAAGATTGCATACAGTCATCAATGGTGGAGGTTTTTGTCAAACAAGGCAACAAAGATGATTACTTGGACCGTGTTTGGTTTGACTTGAATGAAGTTCCTAGAAGGGTACCCCCTGACAGTCAATTAGCACCACAATGGTATAGAATGGAGGACAAGAAAGGGGACAAGATAAAAGGTGGTGAGGTTATGGTGTCTATTTGGTTTGGGACTCAAGCTGACGAGGCATTTTCTGAGGCCTGGCATTCAAAGGCAGCAAATGTGCATTTTGAGGGGCTTTGCTCGATCAAATCCAAGGTTTATCTTTCACCTAAGCTGTGGTATCTACGGGTGGCTGTTATTGAAGCACAAGATATTGTTCCTGGGGAAAAGGGTTCGGGAATGATAAGGTTCCCTGAGCTTTTTGTGAAAGTCCAGGTGGGCAACCAGATTATGAGGACTAAAACAGCGGGGCCTAACCCCAACAGGAGTATGATCAATCCTTACTAGAGTGAGGAATTGATGTTTGTAGTTGCAGAGCCATTCGAGGATTTCTTGTTCCTTTCTGTTGAGGACCGTGTTGGACCGGGGCGAGAGGAGGCTGTAGACAGGGTTATGCTTCCAGTGGTTGTGATTGAAAGGCGTCATGACGATAAACAAGTCGTTTCTAGGTGGTTCAATCTTGATAATCATTTTGGCAATGCAGTTGAGTCAAAAATTGTGACAAGATTTGGGTCTAAAATTCACCTCAGGTTGTCTCTAGATGGGGGCTACTATGTGCTGGATGAGAGCACAATGTATAGAAGTGACGTCAGGTCAACTGCAAAACAGTTATGGAAGCCTCATATTGGTGTTCTTGAGATGGGAATCTTGGGTGCAACAGGGCTAATGCCAACAAAACTTAAGGAAGGGACAAGGGAGTCCATAGATGCTTACTGTGTAGCGAAGTATGGTCAGAAATGGGTGAGAACACGCACGGTTGTTGATTGTTTCTCACCCAAATGGAATGAGCAGTACACTTGGGAAGTGTTTGATCCTTGCACAGTCATCACTGTCAGGGTTTTTGATAACTCTTGAACAGACAAGAACGTGTCTAACAATGCCGGTGCTCGTGATTCTCATATTGGGAAAGTTAGAGTTCGGTTATCAACCCTCGAATCAGACAGGGTCTATACACATTCTTATCCTCTCCTTATGCTTCACACTAATGGTGTCAAAAAGATGGGCGAGCTTCATTTAGCTGTTAGGTTTTCTTGTGCGAACATGGCTAGTATATTGCACATGTACACACTGCCACTGCTACCAAAGATGCATTATGTGCAGCCACTGAGTGTGAACCAACTGGATGCCATGAGGTATCAAGCCATGAATGTGGTGGCATCACGACTGAGTCGAGCAGAGCCACCGTTGGGTCGAGAAGTGGTGGAGTACATGCTTGATCACGATTCTCATATGTGGAGTATGAGAAGAAGCAAGGCGAACTTCGCTAGACTAATAAGTGTACTCTCTGTTCTTGTTGCCATGGCTCAGTGGGTGGAGTCGATGCGCAATTGGCACAAGCCAGTCTACTCAACCTTGTTTGTTTTAGCGTTCCTCCTGTGGGTTGCAATGCCTGAGCTAATTATCCCTTCACTGTTTCTCTACATGGCAGCCGTGGGACTCTGGCGATTCAGGACACGGCCACGCCACCCGCCCCACATGGATACTAAGCTTTCACATGTTGTAAGTGTTTACGCTGATGAATTGGATGAAGAATTCGACTCTTTTCCAACAAGCCGAAGTGCTGAAACAGTCAGGATGAGGTATGATAGGCTGAGGAGCGTGGCAGGAAGAATTCAAACTGTAGTTGGTGATATGGCTACTCAAGGTGAACGTTTCCAGGCATTGCTAAGTTGGAGAGACCCAAGAGCCACCTTCTTGTTTGTGGTCATGTGCCTGTTCGCTGCTGTTGGGTTCTATGCTGTGCCAATCAGGGTTGTGGTGGCGTTGTGGGGGCTGTATATGATGAGGCCGCCCAGATTCAGGAACAAGTTGCCTCCTAGGGCTTTGAGTTTCTTCAGAAGGTTGCCTATAAAGGCTGATAGTTTGTTGTAGGCTACAGGGAGAAGTTTCTGTCTTCTATGTGTAGGGTATAGCTGGTTAGCTGGGATAGACATTTTGAACATAGTAGCTTAGCTTTTGGTTGCGATTTCCTTTTTTTATTTTTTGTCCTATCATCGTGCTTGTAATGTGTGGAATCTCTGGTGCCTGCCTATTGTCGAGGCGTTTGTTTCTTTTCTCTAATGTTGATCTGCGTTTTCATTTTAGTTGGCCATTTGTCTACACCTCTCCATTTATACCAAATTATCGGATCACCTAGTTACCAATAAGTTGACAATCAATATGGGTCAACCAGGTCAATTAGACAATCAAAGGTCAACCATCAACTCATCACGCCACTCAGATTTGGTTGGTGTTCAAAATTAAATCCGTTGCAAGTCAAGCTCTGGGCAGATTTACTAGGCTAGGTCAGTGCTTAGAACTTCCACATCTCATCCCCATGAGATTTTGTAATGGTAGAGTTATTTCAATTGGATAAAATGAGGTGGGAATTCAACCTGATGAATTAATTTGCACATATTTTGTATCTTTGCAAAGCATACATTTTGGCAATAATTCTAGTCCTTAAGTGAAGGGCTGAAAGCATCGACATGGAACGTTGCCATGATTCAAGTTAATTACAAGTTACTATAAAGGATAATGACAAATGGTGTACACAATAAAGAGCTCTAATGTAAAAAGGCTGCCAAGCGTGGATCTGTGCGGTGCGGGAGACCAGTTCGAGCGCCCAAGGCCCTACAGCCAGCAGCTGCCTGCAATCAACTCCACGTTAAAAAAATTTGAATAACTTGTGGAATGAGCCCCAGCCACACAAGGGGCTTGTAGGGGAGGGAAGATGTTGGGTTAAAAAAAGTGTGCGCACCACTTGAGAAGCAAATGGTAACATCTTCTCCGGTGGCATGCTGGCGCAGATAGCTGAGAGAAAAACAAATGAACAAAGATGAGTTCCAAGCTCTTCAATGGCCACAACAATCTACGTGTATCAATGCATACGTTAATAGAAGAAATGATGGATAACATGACACTGCCATTAGATCTTAAGATTATTGTAACACAGCACGTGGATAAACGTAATAGACTAGGTCCTGGCAAGGTTGAGTCAGCCCCAAACTGAATGAGATTATGTTTTGGGGATGAACAACTTGGCAGTTGAACTTTATTGAACAAAATCCAAGCTAATAACTTGTCAACCTGTGCTTGTCACTTCTATTTATTGCTCCTTTTTAACAATAATGTTCTCAATTCCTGATGTCAGGTGAATTTCATAATCTAACATTGGTAAAACTGCTTGTGGTTCACCTAGAATCTAACACAAGCATATAATCTTCAACAAGGATATTAAATAAGACAATGATTCGTGGAAGACCAACATTAAAACACAACCACCTCAAAGTGCACACGCAATCACATTCACTAGTAACACCTACCATAAAGAACAGCACCAATAAAAGCATCTCCAGCACCAGTCGTATCAACAAGTTCTGGTGGTGGTATCTTCTCAGCTGTTCCCACAAACAACCTCCCATTCACTGTACCTATACCGTTTGCTCTTATCTTTGTCAGTGGCTGGAAGGAAAAGAAGTGAAGTGATTAGTCCAATGAGAATTCATTGTGTTTGTGTCATAATAACTTTAATCTGAAATTAAACAGACACGTCAAAATGAAAATATAATTTCATTCGCTGTTCAAGTAACAAATCACAAAAATAACCACTGGCATCCTCCTAAAAAGCTCCAAACAGCATTAAGCTGTTCAACAAAGGATCGGGAACATGCAGTATAATCTTCAAACATTCATTCACGTTGACTATCCAAAGGGCATAAATTTGAAACTTCATGAATAAATAGGGTATATTGGACAGAAAATGGTCCCACATAGTGAATTCACATTGTAAAACATCAAGAGGGCATCGTCTTCAACAACTATATGCAGGATACCTATATGGGATAAAGGGTGTGCCATTATTGAAAATAACATTGCATCTGAGCATGCTTCCACTGAATAACAATTAGCATAAAAATATTTTCATCCCCTTTGATGTTGCCTGGGGTCAGAAACCATTCAATCAACCAAGTGGACTTTACAAGAGGGTCATCTCTTGTGCTAGAGTAAATCTAAAACACATACATCCTTGAAAGTAGCTCAGCCTTTCCAGTACATGACAATCCCAAAGACATTTTTTAAAACCTATTTATTTCCTGGTAACAGTGGCACTATAGAACCACCATGGTGAATCAAAAAGATCAGTTAAAATCTCTCCTATTGCTCTAAATTAAATGCCAGAAAGATGCACTGCATGTGCCTGATGCGGGCTTCCTTTTTCTTAATTAATGATTTTGTACTTTAAGAGAAAATAGTTCATTTAGCACTTCACTTGAGATTTTTGCTGCCTACTGATCAGGCTCAGTAACAAGGAAATATAGTCAGCTGAGTTCAGTAAGATGTAAATTACTGATCCATAACAAGTTGGAATGGCTATGTTATCATCCTTTTTCTGCTTTAGCGACTCCCACAAGCTATCTACATCCTTTTCTTCCGATGCAGGAACCTCTAAAATACAAAACAAACAGCAGGTTCATAAAGCAGATAGATAACGTTTAGTTCTAAGAAAGTGTTTCTGTCACAACACTGTCTTTTACATTGCAAAACTAAGTGTACACTCACCTTCTGTGCTTCTCTCAAGCATTATGCATCCATCTTCACCCAAGGTCACAATCACAAATTTGATTTTCGGCAATCTCAGAAGCATGGAAACAAGTGCACTTGGAATAGATGGCGCCTCTGTCCATGCCTGCCACGAGCAATTCAGGTGTTCAATAAAGATTACCTGAGAAGCTTTCTCTGCAAAAAGCATATATCTATTGTTGATTGGTACATATCCTAAGGCTTTATAAAATCAAGGTAAAACTCAACATGCAAAAGATGAATAAAACAAGTCATGAGTCTGCAAATTTGAATCAAATTTCAACAACCTACATGCTACCAAGTTGATGAGAGTTTTTTTTAAATGTTCAACACCTGATAAAATGCTAAAACATCATAAGCCCCTTTCCAAAAAGGGAGGAGGAAGAGTGGAGATGCATTAGTGACAGCATATGCCCAACATGTCCATAATCTTTTGCAGTGCAAATCAACTGTTATTCAATCAAAGAAAATTTAAATTACCAGTGGAAATTTTGATGAGCATACAGCATAACTAGCCAATGGCAGAAGATCATCCAACCCTTCTCTCTTTCTTTCCGCGTCAATCAAAACGGGTACATTTTTGCGAGCTGTCTGCACTGGAAGAACCAAATACATGATTTTGACCTCCCAGCAGTTGTTTTAGATGATTATTTTTTCAATGACAAAAAGAAAGGGTAACAAAACAAAGGAGGGATATGTGCAGGTAAAGTTGTTCATGAAAGAACACATTCGCATGAAACAAATTGGGCAAGTGAGAATATTAACATGATATGGTTCTACAGGGCAGCCTTATAACCTGTAAACAAGGAAATATTTAGTCATGGGATTATGCTAAATTGCTTTTCCAACTAGGTTTGGCAACAAATGAGCCAAGCTGTTCATGAGTCACTCAAAGCTCAGCTCACTAAAGGCTTGGTTTGAACTTGTTAGTCAGGCCATAATGAGTTTATATGTTAAAGCTCGCTATATAAACAAGCTGGACTTGAGCTTAGCTCAGTTCGGCTCATTAAGGCTGGAGATGAGTATCAGCAAACTTGTTTAAAAGCTTGCAAATGAGTTCATTAATATGCTTGAAAAAATTTGAAAGGATAAACATATATTTCATCTTGCAAATGAGTTCTTTTCATGAACAAAATTAAATAAGAAATTTAACAGTTATATGTCTGTTACATGGAGAAAATAAAAATAAATATAAAAGTTTTTATGATACCACCATTGTATGAGATTTTATATGTCAAAGTTTAATCCTGGCTTGTTTATAGGCTCATTAAGCAACCAAAACGAATTGAGTTCGAGACAAGCCTAAACTAAGCCTGATCCTAACATAATTTAAAAGAGCCAATCTTGAACCTAGCTAAAATTAGATAAGTGGTTCTTGAACACGTCAAAGCTCGGCTAAGCTCATACAGAGTCCTGCAGCTAGGTCAGATGATCCACTTCCTTGGCTGTTTAAAAAGAAAAGAAAAAAAAACAAGGAGAAGCGTGCAGAGAAAATGCAAGTTCCTCAATTGATGCAGTCAATTATACAAGCAACAAAGGGGAAGGAACTCCCCTGGGTGCACAAATGGAAAAAGGCACGAGTATGTTAGATCCAACAAAAGAAGTCATGAGAATAGTTTATAGTGGCTTCTGATGATAACATCACCTAGACTAATTTGGTCAATTGAGCTTTAATTACAGCGTAACATTTCAAAAGAGCATGGCAGGCACCAACAGATTTGTCATGATAACCCCTTGGCAACCCAATGCATTATAACTATCAAGGAGCAGGGAAGAAGAGGGAGAAAAGGAAGGTGCACTGCTGAATTTATTTGACACCCTCAAGTAGATTTCACACGATTAAAAAGGAAAGCCATGACATGCTATTAAGACATTTAGAAGACAAATATTGACCAGGTGATGAAGATATTTGGCAACCTTTTCCATAAACAAAGTAAAAGAAATAAACATCCGAACCAGATTCTATTTTTAATAACTAACTTGTTAATGAGATGACCCAAAAATAAGGTCAAGCACTAAAACAACTAGAGGTAACATAAGATAACTTTTACCTCTTGTGCAATGACTAAGGCAGTTTCATGTAACCTTCCATCAAGATAAACAAGTTCTGCTCCATTCAATGCAGATAAAAGGCTTGACCGGGAAAGTTCATCTGGTGTCATGGGAGGATACCCCGGAGTATGAATACAGGTACGGGTTTTCCTGAATATCACCAATCACCTGGCGCTTTAAGAGTTTTGAATCGAAGTTTTCAATTATTCATTTCAAGTCAAGCATAATGCCCAAGAGACTTTACAAAATAAGCTAATTAAAGCATAGTGTTGATCCAATCATAACACACTGATGTCAGAGCACTGACAAGGGAGAATCTGTTTAGCCAAGATTCCTAATGCTGCAGTGATACCGGGATTATTTGAGAGAGAAAAGCAATGGTCTACTTATCTCCAAAGATCTAATTGGATAAGTTTCCAAGGAGAAAGAAAATAAATTAATGCTGTAACAGAGAATTATCCATGCAATTAACATAAATACAGCCCACTAAACTTCCAAGTGGTTATTTCTTTCTTTCATTTTATCTTTCGGAAGAGCATGCAACCTTTTTTTCAACTCCAATCATGTCTTGAACCATGATCGTAATATGAATCCCAAAGATCAAATTTTCTCTTCCCCTTTTAAAGTCCAAAGGATCAAGAACAAACGAGAAAGCTACTCAAACACAATCCTCAAACCTTATAAAAAACCACTCTATCCAGTATTAAACACACAATTTACACAGTGAATCAAGTGTGATAGCAGAGAATGGAGTATTCAAGCAAAGCTCTTACGTTTCATTGTCAACAATAATATATGTAAATGGTGAATTTCCTTCCTTGGAAACCTAAAACAAGAACAAATGAGTCAACATATAACAGAAGATGTTCATAGCAGAATGCCAAAAAGGAAATTAAGAACATAACCATTAAACATAGCAATCTAATAACACAAGTAGAATGCAGCTTAGCAACGCATCAAAATGAATGAATGGTTGAGATATACTATATCTTGTATAGTCTCACCACAAAAAAAGAAGTATCAACACCATCGGATTCTAGCTCCTCCAAAACTCCCCTGCCTTGAATATCATCAGCAACCTAGTCAATTTCAAAATCCACAAAATTATTTCTCTTAAAAGCAAAACAAATACTGATTTGCCTTGAGAAAAGGAGAAATTGATAACCAAAAAGTTTTAAAAAATAACCCCTCCATCCCGGTTTTTGTCCCTCCATTATTTTATTTTATTGTGTTTCTAGACTATCACCTGCAATCAAAATTAACTGAAGAGTCTATTCTCAACCAAAAAAATACTTCAAGGACTCAAATAAAAAAAAAGGGGTTAAGTTCATTTTGAGCCAAAATTCAGGGTAGTTATTGGGTCATTTAGCCTTAAAACAAATCCTTAACTGCTTTGAAAAAAAGGAGTTGGTAGGGAAGAAGTTAAAGGTGGTACCTTAGAAATGAGCCTGGGATTCAAACCCAAACGAGCAGCACAAGTTAACGCATTCCCCGCATTTCCACCTCCTTGCACCTGACAGGCAAACCAATTGTATTATTGTTTATTATAACATAAAAATGAAATGAGAGGAGGAGAGAGGGAGACCTTCAAGCTAGTGCTTCGGATCTTGTCATCAGGTTTAGGATAAGAAGCGACGGTCGCCAGGAAATCCACCACTGCCGCTCCGCATCCTAACTGCCAAAAATAATCACTTATAATTAAATAAATAAATAATTCCATAATCAATTATTAGAAAAGAGTGGCAGTAGAGAGAGGAACTGACGATGATGCGGTGCTCAGGAAGCGAATCCATCTCCGATGACGTAATTTTCACTCTGAAACGTGAGAAATCCAATCCTTTTGACTTTTCATTAAACACAATTTAATTAAAAATGATTATTATAGCAATGTGTTAGTGGAGCTTACCTGGTGGTGGTGGTGGTGGCTGGTGGTGGAGAGACGATACGGGAGGAGGAGGGAGGGTGGCGTAAAGAAGAGAAGTTGGGGGGAGAGGTGAAAGGAGGAGATGTTGACGGCTGGAGCATCTTTTCTTTTATTAGATGACACGGAGGAGACTTCTTCACGACTGACCGACAAGTGACGCAAGTCCAACGAGGCAGACCACCTGTTGAGATTTGAGAGAGAGAAAGGATATCAGTGGCCAACGAGAGCCAATATTATCAGCCAGCCATGGCTTGGCTTCGCTGTACTGTTTCTGGATGGGTCAATAAGCTTTAGAGGTCCCTTCACTTTTGTAATTCCTTCAATTTGACAATCATTCAATTCATTATCGTAATATGGCTCTCATACTTTTTTTTATTTAATTAGATCCTTCTGTCAAAACTAGATCTTAAATGCCAAGATTGTTAAGCAAGCAAGGTATAAAACTGTGATGGGTATTGATTTGAACTTATTTGAAGGGTGGAGGTTATGCGAGAGGGCTATATTAAAAAACATATGCAAGTAGAGGGATGATATGATAGATTATTAACCGCTTTTTATATTTAATTCGACTTTAAAGAGGGGATTTTAGACATCTCAACACGAGAATCCAGTAGTCCGGTTCAAATAAAAAAAATATTATTTTTATCAAAATAGCATCATATATTTACCTGTCAGATCCGTGAATTAATCTGATCAACCGTAGCCTGAAACCGGGCTAGACATTGGGCAGGCAGTGGGGTTAATATGAGAATTTGGTCATTGGAGAAGAGCCAAGTCAGACGGTAATTGGTACAGCGTTAGGACCATAATAAACAATTAAATGGATATACAATACAAGGAGTATTGATTTTACATCTCCGACTTTGTGAAGTATGAATCAAGATTTTCAAAATCAGGAGCAAGGGTCTTCTCTATCTCTCCAGACAGTTGAATGCCAAACACCTAAACTACATTCCACCCCTCCTGGCCCTCCGGGAACTGTACACTTCGAAAACTAAGAAAACACCTCAAACCCAATATCCATCATTCCAAAAACGCCTTGACAGGAGCCCCCCGTGTTCGCTCATGCTGCCCCTTAATCTATAAAAGGCTGGTTTGCTTCTTACAGTTCTCAAGGGGCCGGAACGGTTCCCGTGTCTAATTGGCAAAGACAAGCGATCCCGGACTAAACTTGAAGCTGAAAACGGTCTGCTTTCCATCTCTTCAAGTGGACCGGAACTGTAATCCATCGTGATGAGAGATGAGGCCTGCCCATAAGTTAACCGAGGGGAGGTCCCACCACCATTCCACCAGCTACTGTCCGAAGGGACAAGATCAGCTTTGAAGTCAGATTCCAGAACAGAAGACTCCCTTTGACTGCAGTAGTCTCCACAAGTCTCGTCTGTGCCATTGTACATCAGTTTCAGAGCCTGGACAACTTCGCCCATAAATGGCCTGTTAGTCACCTCCGGGTGAACACACATGGCAGCAATGGCTGCCACTTTAGCCATGTCATCAAAGTCGTAGCTTCCTGCCAGGGAAGGATCCACCAACTGCTCCAATCCTTCTCTAGTAGTTAGCAGCGGGCGTGCCCAGGTCACTAAATTTTCCTGTCCCGGAGGTTGGGACATATCCACAGGTTTTCTTCCAGACAGAAGCTCAAGCAGCACAACCCCGTAACTGTAGACATCACTCTTTACAAGTAGATGTCCTGTCATTGCATATTCAGGGGCAACATACCTAACAAGCCAAAAAATTAAGAGGGTTAACGAGGGACTAAAGTAATATCTGAATAACTGTATCTTTATAATATGTAAAGAACAAAAATAATAGAAACATCAGCCAACAAAACTCAACCCAGTATGAAAATGTAAAATAAATACAGATCAACATGATTGGTGATGAATCATGTTTGCAAAGAAATCTTTTGAGTATGGAGTGCTAAAAACTGGCGAGGCAAGCATAATTACCCAAAAGTTCCCATGACCCTAGTAGATATATGATGACTTCCTTCTGTTGCTTCCCTCGCCAAGCCAAAATCGGAGACCTTGGGAGTGAAATCATCTTCTAGTAAAACATTACTAGCCTTAAAGTCTCGATGAATTACACGAGGGTTAGAATCTTCATGAAGATAGGCCAGACCCCTAGCTGCTCCAAGGGCAATCTTCAACCGCGCATCCCAGTCAAGAGGTCCCTTGTTCTTGTCAGCACCTAAAACATCAATAAATGGGGCGTTGAACAAGAAACTTCATTTACCTTCTCAATTCAAGGAAATAAAATCACTTGCAAGGCAACTGAATGAATAGTGCCAAATGAGAGGCTCCTTATCATCTCAGCAGGTATCCAGGACAAAATACAGAACACACATGGCACAACTAAAAACAGATGTTTTAAAAAACAGGAGAAAAAAAAAGAGACAAAAGTGACAAGGAAAATACCATGCAAGTGTGATTCCACGCTGCCATTCCGAATAAGTTCATACACCAAGCAGCGTGTGCGCCCTTCAATACATATGCCAATAAGCTTCACAAGGTTTCGATGATGCAATCGACTTAACATTTCAACTTCAGCGACAAATTCACGGTCTCCATTTTGATTGTCTCTTGTAAGCACCTTAAAAGCAACTTCAGTTCCATCTTCTGTACTCCCTCGGTAAACACATCCAAATCCTCCTTGACCTAAAATTCTATTTGAATTGAACTTGTCTGTTGCCTTCTCAAGTTCAGCGAATGAAAATGTTTTGACGGAGAGCATACAAGTAGCCATGTTGGACATGAGGGACATTGATGCTGAGCTTGCAAAGCTGCTTGACAAGAAAGACCCAATGCCTGCATTACATGGAGCAATCCAGTAATAATTAACTAAGGCATGGACTAATCTTATTTAATAAAAATTATTTACAGAAGATACAAAATAAGTACAATAAAACACAGCTACTAAACTTGTATGCTCTATTGAAAAGGAGAAATGCAAAATGATGTTAAAAGGTTTTGATAGCATGCATTTCTGTAAACTTTCCCCCTTGTATTCTCCATTAGAAACTACAGTAGAAACTGCAAAATAACAGGATTGACATTTAAAAGTGTAGATATAGAAGCACAAATAATATTACATGGCACTTTGACCAAAAATATTTGTAACAGAATGAATATAAAGGGACATACCGGATCGTTTATTTATAGAGGATGTAAATGTCGGGCCAACAGCACTTGACGGTCTTCCAGACTTCCTCCATTTCACGACAACAGCAATTGCCCCAATGCAAACCAGTAAAACCACAAATGCGGACAAAGCAATGGTGGCAATGGTTCTAAGATTCATCCTCTGGGTCTTGCTCACAAAATTAGCGGTAATGGGGAGATCTCCTGCACTTCCACTTGGACCACTCCCCGTGTAGTTTGGATATGGTGGTGAAGAAGGAATCCCTGGTATACTCTTAGGAGTTAGGTCATAACCGTCATAGTAATATATGTAAAGCCACAAAGATTTACAAGAGAATCAAGATTATTACCTGGATAACTAATGTATATTACTTCATAATTACCAAAAAGAGTTATATTTAAAGGCATTTTATTTTTCCAAAACCTATCATATGTAAGCATTGCAGTAGTATTATCAAACTTCTCTCCAAGCGGAACCAAGTTGATATCAACAACAGTTTTCCCCTGATTCTGACTGTCGGCACTTGCACCCATTATTTTCACTTGACTTTGCTCCAGATACGTGCCTGCTGCAACTTCACTCACTAGCTCTCTCGTTACAGGAAAAACTGCATATGGAGCCACATCTAGGAGAAGTCTAACTTTCATAGGAAAAACACAGCCACAAGGTGAGCCAAAGGGAGCTGCAGTGAGTGGCTCAGTGCATATTTGATCACAGCCTGCCAAAAAATCTTTTATCAACATAAAATCAAAGGCATCTCAAAAAGAACTAAAAACTTTAGTTGCCAAATTTTACTTTGCTCTTTGGAAGGGGTTGGAGCAGTCACAGCAGGTTTCACATGGCGATTGTGATGACCACCATGACGTCTTGGTAAGGGTGCACTGCTAGGAACAGGGGGGTGAGCTGAAATAAGAAAAGGCAGTGTTAGTGAAATTCTAACAGTAGTGCCAAGGCAAGTTGGTGAGAAATTGAGAACACATGGTACCTTGATGCTCCAAAGAAGTTGCAGGTGAGAGCATTGGGCCTGAAGAAGGCTTAACCATGTGACCTTGGGATGGCCGCGATCGAGCAAATGACACTCTCATTGCAACTGACATTCCTGTGGGAAGTAGGTTGCACGTATCCATGGTCAGTAATAATGCACAGCTAATCACATGCATTTTAAGATTGGCATATAAGCAAAAAAAAAAGATGGCCAACAGACTATAGTGCCTTAATTTAATATCATTGAATTTTTCCATTACAACATGACATTGGCCTTTGCAGCTTACCATGTCTCACAAAAATGTCTTTCAAAGATAATGCCCAGCTTGGTTGCAAAGAAGGGGACAAATACATATGAAGTAATGGATGTCCTGAAAAATATAGAGAGCAGATAAGTTGGTTTTCTTGAATGAAGCAATGTTGCAAGACCCTTAGTGATAAATAATAGATATCTAAAATGTTATAACTGTGCATGGATGGATGGAATGGATACAAAAACAATTAATGAATAATAGAAAAATCAAGCAAAAGAAAAACAAAGTTGATAATGAAGTGAATGTATGTAACAAAACTACAAATGGGCATCCCTATTAAGGTCAGAAAAAAGAGTTCCAAAAGCTTATAAACAAAGTGGGGGGGGGGGGGGCGATTATTCATGTAGACCAAATTAAAACTGATTTTGTTAGGGTGATTTAAATAAAGCATCTGAAGTGCACTGAATTCCTTCAGTGAAAGAAAATAAAATGATTTTATTTATGCAAAGAAACGTGGCCGCTTAATGTGTTCTCAATATGGAGTAGTTCCTCATCATTATACAACTCTTCTATATGTTAAAAAGCATTGAGATTATCATAATAAATTCAAGATTTTAAGAATATGACAGTTCATAATTAATACTAGAACATTAAAACAAGGAGACACATCATGCTTAGAGTGTAAATCTTACTGTAAACATAGTGGATATATATTTGTAAATAAAGATGTTTCCTTTCATGTGAAAAGAAAACCAATGGCTAGGAGAATTTGTAAAGGTGCTAGAGCCTAAAATAATAACTTGATGAATCAACATTGTCAAATGTACAAAGAACATGTCTTATCCAATCCCAAGACTTAGGCAATCAATTTCTTAAGCAAGTGAATGCCTTATGTGCCTTTTCAGTATAAAAGAATTTCCACAAATGGTTTCTTTTGATTTTTAGCAAATAAACACCTCCCACCATGCCTATTTCTTCAAGTTTATTGCATCATTCTCAAATTTCTATGGACGCATTAAAATTTCAGCTATCCTTCAGCACACAATAAATGTACATTATACTCAACAGAAATTGAATTTTCAAATTTTATCTGCCCCCTTAAAAACAAAATCTCTTAATTCTCTAGGAAGGTATAGAAACCAGTGAGATCATGCTAATCTCTTAATCCATACAGTAGACTTGACAACCATACTATCAAAAAACCGGCAAGATCATTTTAACCTACTAAACAGCAAATATCCCGATTAATAACCCAAAACTAACTGCTCTCCTAAAAGCCTAAGCAAAAAACAGACTAAAATTAAGTCATTGCTTGATTTCATAAAAAGTGCAATCAATTAATAGATGCCAACCAAGAATTCCTTCTCCCTGGTTCACAGATAAGAGTGAATGTTCTTAGGCAGCGGGGCATGGGCATCATGATTTAGAGGATCAGAAAAACCAAGGTGAATTCAATAAATAATCATACACAGTGAATAATTTCTTCACATTGCCAAAAAGTAAAGCTGATGTTGTTAATGTACTTTTAACAAAAGCAATAGGGATGAAATTTAAATTTCTAAGGAGCTCCTTAAAAAAATGAGATGACTTCCTTTGACAAAATGAATCTCGGTCACTTCATCTGGAGTAGTTCCTCATCATTATACATCTCCTTTATACATTAATGTGTGTGCAATTTTGGTGTCAAAATCGAGACTCAAGAAGAAGAAAATTGGGGATTCATATTTTGTAATTAAGACAATAAACTTCAAACAAATAGGCTAACCAAACTTACAGCTTACATCCTACTATATCAGACTGTCTACCCTCACAAAAAACAAAAAGAAAGAAACAAAAGAAGTAAAATATATGCAAGACCATGAGGAATGTGCATCAGGAGGTGCGATACCTTTAAAAGCCTTGACATAGTACTTTATTTATTAGCACCATTGAACTTAGAATGAAGGCCATATCTTATATATCCGCCATCACAAGACTTAATTCATCAATTTGTAAATACAATTGCCATGTATGCTTTCTTTCAATTTTAGCAAATAAACATCACACTTTGTGTTTATTTCCTGAGTTTTTTAGGATCGTTGTCATTTTAATCCCCGCATATCAAAGTCCAATCCCATCCTACGACATGGTATGGATAAATGTTTGGATTCTGCAACTCTTCTCCATGTGCTTCCAAAATTCTGTCAACTCCGTAAAAAATGGACCGATTCTCAAGACAGAAGATACAGACATCCAATCTGTGAGATCGTTTCAACCTAAAGAGGCAGAAACATTGATGCGCAGCCATGACACTTCAAATTCATAAGAAATAAAAGACATTCGCTCCAATTCGCCGCCGAAAACCCACGTGATTTGATGTCTTGAAATTAATGGCCGTTAATTTGCATAAAAACATGCACATTAACAATGCTAAAATTTGAGCTAAACAATTCACCACAACAACCCATTAACCTCTTAGAAGCGCCAAAGGTAAACAGGCAATGAAAAGGAGACTCTTCGCTTGGTTTCGTAGAAATGCAAGCAAAATTGACCAGAAAATCCAGTGGTCTCTAGCTCAATCGAGCTGAAATAGCTAAAAAAAATCTAAAGAAAGAGTTAGATTAAGAAGCACGAGCAGGAAACGGTTACCTGAACAAGTAAAAACAAAGCTAGACAAGCAAAGAACGAGCAGCGATGTCGCCAGGGTATTCATCTTGACTCAAACCAAAACCCAGAATCCGAGCAACAGCATTGTCAAAACCGACGACCTTGAAGCTTTCCGAAGATCCAGCGGAAGTTCGAGGAGCTCTTGCTGAGCTCACAGTCGCGCTCAGTATCGAGCATTGGTCAGTGAGAGAGTAAACGGTCGGTCAAAATCAAAACCCTGGGAGTGAGAAAAATTAAGACCGCGTGAGTGTGGTGTGGGGTTGCAGATCCATGAAATGCGGCAAAGATCTAGAAAAACACGTAGATTTGCATAGATACTCTCGCGTACGTGTAAATTTACGGTGGAGAGAGTATAGCGGTCTGTGTTGGAGAAGGAAGGCTGGAGGGATTGGGTGTACGGATTATTAAAGAGAAGGGGGGTGACAGGGAGAGAGTTTGTTGAAACAGGGAGAGTGGAGAAGGAGGGAGCTTTAATTGCGAGGGTGCCGTCCAGTGCTGTTTGTTGTTGGTGTTGCTCTATCAAAGGGAGGGTTAATAAGCTTAAAAGTCCTTTAATTTTTATAATTTCCTTGATGTAGTCCTCCGTCAATTAGTTTCTTAATGTGGTCCTCTTACTTATTCTTTGCCGCTCAAATAAATCCCTGTGGAGAAATCCACATGTTAAATCGTTCTTTTTATTAAAATGAGTGTGCAGGTAACTTGAATGTACCTCCATTGACGATCTTCAAATTAAAAATCATGTAAGTTTTTAATAATTATTATATTAATAATTAAAGAGCTTAAATCTAAAATTATAAGAAAAATAGACCTTTTAGTTCTTGGATCTTACGGTTTTAAATGTTAAATTGCCTTTTGGCCATGTATGTGCTTGCTTGTCTGTATATTTGTAAAATTTTAATGTTATTTTAATTTATTTTTTTGATGTTTTGATGTTAAAAGTAAATTTTAAAAAAGTAAAAAATATATTATTTTAATATTTTTTAAATAAAAACATTTAAAAAAATAATAATTACATGATAAACAAAATTTTAAAATAGTGTTTTATTATTATTATTACTGAACCGTAGACATATCTATATTTTCTCGATTACGAATGTTTAAGCGTCTTTTATCAATACTAGAGCTAGGTTATTGAATAGTGATAAGAGTTGGATTAATTAATCATTTATTTAAACTACAATAACAATATTTATCATAATTTAAACAACTCGATCCAAGTTAATTATGAATTGAAAGAGATAAAGTGAGCCGTAAATCCAAATCTACATGTTAAGGGGTGTTTGGAAACATGGTTGTGGTTGCTTTTCAGAGTACTTTTTATTTAAAAATATATCAAAATGATTTTTTATTTTATTTTTTAAAAATTATTTATGACATCAGCACATCAAAATAATTTAAAAATATTAAAAAAAAATTATTTCAATTAAAAAAAAAAATTGATCAAACACGGTTAGAACCGCTCATTCAAACAGGGCTAAATGCTTAATTGGCCCTGCAAGTGAGATCCATTTCTCAACTTTTTTTTCTTCTAATTAAGGATTAGGTTGGCTTGAGCTGTTTAGTCTTGCTATTTTCCTACTATATAGTGGTGGTTTTTATATTTTATATGTTTAATGTGATATTAAAAAAAATATCTTGATACCAAATTGGTATAAAAAAATACCAGTGTTAATGGTCTTTATGTGATTAATAACTTGAAAATCAAGTCTGAAAAGGTAACATTAGTTATCCTAGTTTGTGAATTTAGCGAGGAATATTTTTTCTAATTATTATTGAAAAAAAATTAATACACGCGAGGGTTTTATTGTAGCCTTAGTAATAACTACTTCCATGCCCTATAGTGGAGAAGAATTTAAGACTAGGTTTTTTTTTTGGACCATTAGTCATTAAAAGATTGAGCGTATGTATGTGTTTTTCATTTTTTTGTACACGATGAAATAACTCTTTTACTCACGTAATCAACAAAATTCATAATTGTTGATCGAAGATTTTATTTACTTTTCATAGAAAAATTAATACTTATCTGCCTTGGAATAACAAGACTATTGGGGTGTTAGGCAAGGGCTGTTGGAGGATTTTCTATTGACCATGTAAAGTGAAAGCATGTTTTTAATATAAAAAAATACAGAAAATAATCTTTGTTTTTAGGAATATTTTTGTATAGTTAACAGGTTAGAGGCATTTTGTTATTTTACATTTTTTTTTAATATTTTCATCATAATGATGTTAGAAGTTGTCTGGGAATGTGGTTACGGTTATTTTTTAAAGTGATTTTTGTTTAGAAATACATCAAAATAATATTATTTTATTTTTAAAAAATTATTCTTTACATCAGTATATCAAAATGATTTATAAACACCGAAAAAAATCATTTAAAGTAAAAAAATAAAAATAAAAAAATTTCATATTTTTTTATAAATATTTTTCATAAGCACTCATAAACATCTTCTAATACTCGTGATATTTGGATGACACATGTGACACCACTTGATAGCCAGACTTTTTTAATTATTTTTTGTTAAAAAATATTAAATTAAAATTATCATAGAATAAATTTTTACATGCAAGATAAATTAGAAATGAATCTCTCTTGGGTAAATATTTTAATTTTGTTTCTACGTAACTACTCAAAGTTCCTCGATAATTCTAGCACGTCGAGGAATGACATCCTCGTATCATATGCAAGTTTACTTTGTTATATAACACAGAACCTTGTTATTTCGCTCGCTTTGATGTGCACGAATTCATCGAAGGATAAAAAGATATCAAACAGAGTAGACCTCCAATCTCCTTTCCTCCTCGCCCATCCACACTTCAATTAGAAATAGTAATTCATAAAATTTCAGATATGGTTAAGGTTATGTTTGACATTGTATTTAAAAAAAAATCATTTTTTTTTTAATTTTTACTTTAAATGAAATATTTTTTGTTTTTTAGATTATTTTTATGTGACTAATCAAAATAATTTTTAAAAAATAAAAATATAATTATGATATATTTCTAAATATATTTAAAAAAAAAACTTCAGCCTAAATAAATAATAAGTTCAATAAAACCCAAATACAAAATATCCTATCATATTTCATGCATAGATATTGATATACTCAAACTTGATCTATAAAAAGAAATAATCTTGAAGTTTGTATCTATTTGAGAATATGGTTAAAATTATTTTTTAAAGTATTTTTTTGTTCAAAAATACATCAAAATTATATCTTTTATTTATTTTTAAATTATCGTTGATATCAGCATGTCAAAATGACAGAAAAATATCAATAAAATAATTTAAAATAAAAAAAAATCATTATTTATTTTGAAATGCAGTATCAAGCATCCCTAAATAGAACCCAATCATATATGTAATTTTTTAAAGTCCATATATATCAAAATAATATTTATTTTTTATTTTTTAAAAACTTTTTTTTAATATTAATAAATTAAAATGATTTGAAATAAAAAAACATCTTTTTTTTTAATTTTAAATAAAAAGCCTTTTTAGGTCAATATGAAACACAACTTAGTGCTAGTTTGGCACGCCGGTGCAACCGACGTTTTGCCAAATTTCATTTCTTTTTTTTTTTGCATTTTAAATGAATTTTTTTAGCGTATTTAGATCATTTTAATGTGCTGATGTCAAAAATGATTTTTAAAAAATAAAAAAACATTATTTTGATGTATTTCGGAGCGAAAAGCACTTTGAAAAGCAATCGCAACCACACTCTCAAACATCTTTTTAGTGTCTGTCTGACATTGCGGCCAAACCTGCGTTTGACTACTTATGCCCATTTTTTTTTTCATTTTAAATGAGTATATTTTGGTGTTTGAAATCATTTTGATGTGCTGATATCAAAAATAATTTATAAAAAATAAAAAAAATATTATTTTGATATATTTCAGTATGAAAAACACTTTGAAAAATAACAACAACCACACTCCTAAACAACCCTTTAAATTCATCAAAAAAAAAAAAAAAACTTAAATCCATGCATCTTGCAAACTCATCAAGGTAAGATTATAATAATTACATCTTTTTACCACAGCAAATCAACTTTTTTAACCTCGTTCTCCTCTTCCTCTCTCTTCTTTTCTCCCCCTTCTCCTCGTATTAGCACATGGCTCACCAGCTCCTCTTCCTCTCTTTCCTTCATTAGGTTTTCTCGCCATTTCAAAAAACCAAAATCCAACACGCATACGGCATACCCCCCCCCCCCCCTCTTCTACCCATCGACGAGCCTCTCGATCCAAATCTATCAATGAATTAGGGTTCCTATCTCTCTAATTTTCTACGATCTTCGATATTATTGCAGAAGATTATCTTCAATTTCCTCTCTCCATATGAATCTGAATTGTGCAACCAAGGAAATGACTGGACTGTCCTTTCCGTTGAATCGAAACCCGCTCGATTCTCCTGCTTCCACCAATCCTCTTCAAAGGTCAGATTTCTGGAGAATTTTGAGTTTTGTTTTTGCATCTGATTGTAGTGATTGTTGACAAGAGCTAGAATTTAGTTAATTGAAGTTGAAATTGGTAGGGAGGTGATTTTGATTGATTTTTGGTGCTGATTTGGTGCGTGTGATCTGCTTTGATGTTTTCAGTGGCAGAAACGCCTTCTGTTTGTTAGTGCAGAGAGAGATTTGTCCGAGAACTAAGCACACGCCGAAAAGGCGGTGGGGAGAAGCTTCTCATTGGAATTCGAATTCTTCGTCCTCACCTAAAACAGAGCCAGCTAGAGATGCAAAACGTGGTCTTATTTCGTGGTAACGGATGTTCTGCTTTTTATCTCTTGTAAGAGCGTTGGCTGCTTCGCATTTTGAGTTTGTCTTGTGATTTAGGGTTGAGGCGGAGTCGTTGCGGCATTTAACGGCCGAGTATTGCTCTTTGGTGCCTCCTCCACGGTCGACCATAGCAGCAGCATTTAGTCCTGATGGAAAAACACTTGCTTCCACGCAGTGAGACCCCCCCGCCCCCCCTTTTTTTTTTGGTTTTGCGCAAGTGGAAGTTGTACTTAGTTATTCCTGCTTTAAATCGCAGTGGTGATCACACGGTGAAGATAATCGACTGTCAAACTGGAAATTGCTTAAAGGTGTTGATGGGTCATCGGAGGACACCGTGGGTGGTAAGTTTGAATTTGGAACTCTTGCAAGGATTTGCATAAATGGTTGCTACTTTTCTTTGATTTTTCGTAATCCTGACTAATTACTCACGAATGAATAATTGGTCATTTGTATGCCTCGTTGCAATTATTTGGCATAGGCTCAAATGTTAAGTTTTAGCACTACTCCCCCCCTGCTCCATTAAGATCTCTTGCAAAAAAGTACTAGGAATAAGATATATTCAGTGAACATATTGATTTTTTTGGTTAGGGTTCAATAACTACCTTTCAGCATTATATTCATTTAGTACCATGGTACTCTACACAATTTATCAGTTACAGGAACTGCATATTCTTAAGGATTATTCTTCCCCTTCCCTTTTTGTCATGCAACCAATTCCCATTCTCTTTCATATACAAGCATTTTTTTGTTTATTTCTGTCCTTTTTCCTTTTCTCCCCATTTAAAGGTATTACCTTTATTATTAATCTCAAATCAAATGCCTTGTCAATGAAAAACTATTTATGTTATCTTCTACATATTAAAAGTCTTAATTTTATAGGTCAGGTTCCACCCACTGCATCCAGAAATTCTTGCAAGTGGAAGCTTGGATTATGAAGTTCGCTTATGGAATGCAAACACATCAGAGTGTATAGGATCCCGTGATTTCTGTAAGTTCAGCTTTATGCTTCAATTACTGTTAAGCGCTTTTCTTTTTCTATAGTTGCTGAGCTTGTATGACAAGGTGAATCTGTTCTCCCTCACAGATCGTCCTATTGCTTCCATTGCTTTCCATGCAGAAGGAGAATTGCTTGCTGTTGCATCAGGTCACAAGGTATTTAATATTACATTTACTATAACTGTTTGTCCCCCCCCCCCCCCCCCCATGCTAGAGGATTGTGTTGTGTTGAATTTGTGGTTTAACATGCGTTTGACGCGTTTGACATTCAATCTCATTTGTCAGTTGTACATATGGCACTACAATAAGAGAGGGGAGGCATCTTCACCAACCATCGTATTGAAGACTAGACGCTCTCTTCGAGCAGTGCATTTTCACCCACATGGGGCTCCGTTTCTCTTGACTGCTGAGGTGAATAACTCAAAGGTCACTTATTTGATTATTTAATCATTCTATCGTGAAGGTTACATTTTTGGACTGATATGCAGGTCAATGATCTTGACTCTTCAGATTCCTCGATGACACGGGCAACGTCTCCAGGTTACCTGAGATACCCTCCTCCTGCTGTTTTTGTCGCAAATGGTCAGTCCAATGATCGTGTTGACTTGGCTTCTGAACTACCTCTCGTGTCCTTTCCTTTGCTTTTCGTACCTTCATTTTCCATAGATGATAGTAGAGTAGATGTTAATAGACATGTCACTTCAAGTACAATGCTAGTGGAGTCCTCCACTTCAATCCAGCTTCAAATGGATACGAATGCAGCAGATAGATATGATCCCTTGGTATCTCCCATGGAGACATTTCCTGCAGTCCCTTCTAGTTCATATACCAGTGCCGAAGGTTTAGTAAATGATTCTTTCCCTTCTGGAATGGGAAATGGTGTTTCTAACACCAGAAAAGATGCCATGGAGACCGATGAAATGCAGAATGTAGGGGTGGACTCGCAGGAAAACTCTGTTAATTTAGACACATTTGGTGTTGGTAATATTGCAATGGATGGAGTACCTGCAAACACTTCATTTAGGCAGCAGTCCACTGATTCGGGGCAACTTCAGCAACCTGGACCCTCCAGAGACTCCACAAGGTGGGAGCTCCCACCCTTTTTGCAAGGATGGTTAATGGGTCAGAGCCAAGCTGGTGTTCCATCAACACTTCCTCTTAATAGAGGTGGTCATGAACTTTCAGCCCAGTATCTCAGTCCTTCTGCATTAGCATCTTATCTATCTACTCAGAATGTGGAAGCTGCAGTGGCTTCTTTAGCAATGCCTCGAAGCACCAGCCTCTCTGGGGTTTCTGGGAGATCTGGCTCGCGACATCGCGTTTCACGCTCCCGGTTCTCTGTGCCTGAATCTGGGGAAAGTGTGGCTCCCATCAATATGCAGCACGAGGGTACTGACAATCAGCCCATATTTAATAGAATCCAATCTGAAATTGCCACATCATTGGCAGCTGCTGCTGCAGCTGCTGCAGAGCTTCCATGCACTGTAAAGCTTAGAGTGTGGTCACATGACATAGAACATCCTTGTGCTCCGCTCAATTCTGACAAATGTCGCTTAACCATACCTCATGCTGTCCTTTGTAGGTATGTTAAAGGCCATGATTTTTCCCTTTCTTTTTTGCTCCCCCATGAGTTCTTACATAACTAATTTGTATGATGGAAATAAAGATTTGGACCAAAAAGAAGGTATCTATTTGTTCATGTCTTACTGTATACTTTGGTAGCTACAGCATGGATGGTGTGGTTTTGTTGCATCCTTATGTTTAGTGAACATCAAATAACAGCATCAATCTTGTTTCAAGTCATAATGGCCAGCTTGCTCAAGTCTTTTACTAATACATTTTGGCTGGCCTTTTACTTTATTCACGTAGTGTGCATCTGACCATCATTTATTTTCAGTGAAATGGGCGCTCATTTTTCACCATGTGGAAGATATTTAGCTGCCTGTGTTGCTTGCATGCTGCCCCATATGGAAGCTGATCCTGGTTTACAAACGCTTGTCCATCAAGATATTGGAACTGCAACTTCTCCTACTCGACACCCAATATCAGCACACCAAGTTATGTACGAGCTTCGCATATATTCCCTGGAGGAGGCAACGTAAAATTCTAGCCAACTTTTTCAATGCACTTGATTTTTCTTGTTCTTTCATCCAAAGAAGTGATTATCTTATCTGCCAAACTTCTTTTTATACAGTTTTGGTTCAGTTCTCGTGTCACGCGCAATTAGAGCTGCCCATTGTTTGACTTCAATCCAGGTCAGTAATCTTTCATAGATGAAAGAAAATGTCTGATGTATATGTTTTCATCATATTAACTGGTTTACTTCCATTACAATCAGACCTTTTTCTTTGCAATGATATGCAATACAATTTGGCTTCTTGTTGATTGGGTATCATGAATTGGGCACATTAAGCTCGGTCTTGCCTTTCTTCTTTCTGCTGGTTTTCAGTTCATCAGTGTTTCCAGATTTTTTGTAAGAACTCTCAACATAGAATCACATTCAATTTGTAAAGGACATGCCGTTGCTCTTCTTTGTGGTGGCAGCTGTTAAGCTTGTTTGGCTAAACTGTTAACTAACGGAGGATTTTTGAATTGTTATTCATTGTGCCCTGTTCTTTGTGGTGCTAAGCGCATTTGGCTAAGCTGATAACAAAAGGACCTTTTGAACTGCAATTCTGGTCTGTTAGTAATTTCTACACCCTTTTTTTGTCATTAGTTTCTTGCACGCTGTACTCTGTAAGAGGACAGTTTGTGTTCTAGACTCTTGAGATCCTCAATTGCACTTAATTTTTTTTTTTGGTAAAGGAAGAAAAAGAACCCTCAGACATGATTGTCTGAGATTTACTTGCTGTGATTCAGAGATAACATTATCAAGTGCTTATTTTGCAAATATTGTAATATGTTCATCTTATTTGTTTGGATTTCTAGTTATGCTGGTTTGGATGCTGAGGATCATAGGTTTGCTTATCCATTTACATTTCTCTGATGGTTTAATATTGTTGTGCATTGTATTTGATGTCATGTTCAGTTCTCACCAACATCTGAGCACATATTGCTGGCTTATGGTCGACGTCACGGATCCCTTCTAAAAAGCATTGTCATTGACGGGGAAACAAAATCACCTATCTATACAGTTCTGGAGGTAAAGTTCAATTCTTGCCCTCTGCCCTTTAATTTTCATCCTTTACTCGAGAATTTTTAGTTGGGTGATTGTTATTTTGTAATAAAGTGTCCTTTTCCATATTATTTATGTTTCATTCATGTAAAAACTATTCAATTCTGCTTTATTCACTAACATTGGCATGCTTTAACACTTGTTGCCTGGGCAAGAGCTAATTTACAGAGGTAGCTCTCCTATGAAGCACAGAATTGTTGCTCTGGCAAACATAGTTTGTGATGTGCTGACAGAGAATTGATTGAGATAGATTTTCTATTTGATAATGAAGGGATGAATCTTGAATAGCAATAAATCTGGAAGTGATCGTGCTAATAATAGACGAAAACACAGAAATTTGTACTGCTGGAAATGGTTTCTTTGAGTGTAAATGTGCCAAGATTATCCTCGATGGGAAATGTATGTGCTTCCAATTAACACCCAAAGCCACAATTGCATTCACCACAATTATTGAAACCCATGGTTTTAATTTGGAAAAGGAAATCTTAATCCTTTTATTTTTGCAGAAGCGGTTAATATACCATCAATATTACCTCTGGAAATCTAGTTCTTTTGAGGTTATAGCTGATGGTTGTCTCACAATTCCATCTCTACTGCAGACCAGAATTTGGTCTAATCCTTTGTTTCTGTCAATCAGGTTTACAGAGTTTCAGATATGGAACTTGTGAGAGTGCTTCCTAGTGCAGAGGATGAGGTCAATGTCGCTTGTTTTCATCCCTTTGCCGGGGGGGGTCTTGTTTATGGAACCAAGGTTTGCACCTTTCTTTGATCATGTTAATCTTAATAGTCTGCTCTTTTGAACTGCATAACCGTTTTTTGTGAACTGCAGGAAGGGAAACTTAGAGTCCTCAAGTATGATGGTGCCCATGGTGTTTGCTGTACAGGGCCAAGTTACTTTCCTGAAGAGAACATGGCTGAGGTAGAATGGAATGAAAGGTTGCTTTATTTTCTTTCATTTTTAATGTTTTCTACTGTCCTTTTATTGACAAAAGTGTGGCACTATTCAGTTCCCTGATTTTTTGGCATTGTTCCAATTATGAATCTACTCTGGATGGCAGAACCTTGCACCAGTGCAATAACACTTAAAATAAGACATTATTTGATGCATCAAAGTACTATGTGGTGTCTAAGTAAAAGTGGAAAAATGATGTGAAATAAATTTGTTATTAACTATATGGGTTATCAGTTTTTTTTGAAGATTTTCCCCTTTTTTTCCGTTCACCCTTTTTTTCAGCAGCACTGCCATTTGCTATGGTATAGAATGCAAACGGGAATCGGGGTGTAATATGGTCTGGCTGGATCATGTTGTCTTGTTCACATGTTAGTGTTTGCAGCATAGAAACAGGAACTGGGTTGCCCCATATTGGGAAACGTGCTAGGTTGGGTAGCGTTTTTTGTATGACTTTGTCAGTGCATATCGAGTTAGTTTTGTTTTGTCAAGTGCCTTAAATGTTCATCCTGCTAAGTTCTCTTCATCAGCAGTTTTTTTTGTGAAAGGAGATTGACCCTGTTTTTCAGTGCCATGGCAGAATTTGAGAGAATTTTTTTTTTCTTTTGTAAACTGTCGGCAATAAAATCGACTGCTTTCAAGAACTAAAGTTATCCGACTTACGATAGTACATGATTTTTTATATTTGTTTTTGTTGATTGCAGGTGCAGACGTATGCTTTAGAAGGTTAAAACCCCATTATTCCAGTTTGTGTAATCTGTGCAGCTCAGGCCTGGTGGTATCGACTTTGTAACCTTATTTCATTTTTCTATAAATTGTATCCAAATCTCAAAGTATGCTCAATCAATATTCGCACATTTACTGAGGTTCTGCTATGTCTGCTACCATAGGGCCAGAAAGCTCACACCATTGTAGACGAGGCAGAAGTTTAACATTCACTGCACGTCTCACAGTACCAGATTTGAAGCAGGTTTGACTAACTTCTGGAGCTGTACACACTGCTGATTTCCTCTCACCAGCAAATTGTGGGAAATGTATTCTGATTTATGTGCTAAAATGTAAACTATTGTGCCTCAGTAGTATACTAATACAAGTCTCTATGTTTTCCTTTTAATCCTACCTTTTCCTTTTCTGCTTTATTCTCTTTTTTTTTTTAAAAAAAAAACGCCTTTCCTTATTTCAATCGAACCTTTTTATTTTCTTTAAAAAAATATCACAAGATTGAAACAGTTTTATTTTCTTTCTCCCTATGATGCCTTTGAGTTTTGATTCGAGCAATGATGCTTGGCAATCCGCAGTAAAATAAGATCCATGTAATTTTAATTAACACACGCTTTAAGCAAATGTTACCAGGACGATGAGCTTCAGGCCCAGCTGTATTTGTTATCACTCCATATTTGTTAGAAATAGAGGTCTGGGTTGACCTGGTTGACCTTAGTTTCTTCTTCGTCTTCTTTACTAAAAAGCATACATTTCCTCTAACCTTGTCTGGGCCGGGCTTTAGGTTGGTGCTTTGGGTGGCGTTAGAAATACGTTATTTTGAAAGAACGAAATGAATTTTTTTTTTAAATAAAAAAATAGTGTGTTTAGATTATTTTTATATAATATTAAAAATAATTTTTAAAAAATATAAATATTATTCTGATAAAAAAAACACTTTATAGAACAAAAATAATCACTATCAAGCAGCATCAAAGTGCTCTGGCAATACTGCTATGGAAGGAAGAGTGGAGGTCATTAACTCCAATCTTAATGGATCAAGTCAGATTTTAGTATTAAAAATGAATTTGTCGGAAGCCGAAAGAGCGGGAGTGTCATTGATAATCAGTCACCACGGAAGCACAACACAGGACTGCCACGCTATGCATACCACCAGGAAATGGGGACCAATATTAACAAAAAAAAAAAAAAAAAACCAAATCCCTTGAAAAATTCTACATCAAGGCACGAAATATTATTCACGTTACCATGGATTATAATTTATTTTTTAAAAACAAATTTGTAGTGACGTAAGTTATTTTAATATGGTTTTCTTACAAATAAAAATTCAGGGTGTAAACAAAAATCTTATTCAAATATCTAATAAATTAAATTTATAAATATCAGTAAAAATAAAATAGATGATTTGTTGACAACAACTAAGAGATAAAATAAATAAGAAAATATTTATATGATTATATTGCTTAAATCCCATAAATCGGAAGCACAATAAGTGGAGAAAACACAAATCCAAAACTCTAACAAATTAAATGTCAAGAGATAAAATCATGAAAAAAAAAATATAGCACAAAAAATCATAATTAAAAGAAATAGGGCATCAAAATTATAAGAATCTAGGTAAGAAATAAATTAGACGACATGCAAAGAAAATCATTGGAGTGTTACATTGAAAGGAGAAAAAATAACAATAAGAAAATAAAATATTGAACTCTCGCGCCAAGGGTTTTATTTTTGCTATTTTACATTATTTTATTATATTTTTAAGGGTGTTCATGGGTATTATTGTAAATCATACTTATTAAATATAATTAATAAAAATAATGTTGCCTCCATGACATGATTCATGTCCATGTAGTGCCAACAATCATTTCTATTCCACCTTTTCCTTCCCCACCAAGATTTTCATGTCAAGCCCTTGCTAATTCGGATATCTTTTAATTTCATCTCCCATGTTTTTTATTCTTTAATTTTGATAATTACTTTCCCAATTGCTGTTTTTTTGTTTGAAATAGTTTTTGTTTTTTAAATCATCATTTTTTGTTGTTTTCTCTCCCTCTTTTTTTTTTTTTTGCAAGTTTTTTTATTAATATTTTTCAATGATTTTATCATTCAAAACTAAATTAAATTAGTTAACTCATGACTAAATGAGATGTGAGTTATTAAAGTTAGACCAAATATAGAAGGTTTGTCGGTGTCTTTTGTTTTTAAGCTGATTTTTTTTTTAAATTAGTGAATCCATGAGAATTAGATTAATATTTCAATAATTCACATTTTTAATTAATGAGATCAATACTAGGTATTTTAGTACAAATGTTGGATCTATAATCAGACAAATATTTAAATATTTAGAATTGACAAAAAAATCCTAGAATTATCTCGAGTTCTTACAGGAAACTTTTAAGATGTTTTTTACCGCGATGTATATGTCATAAAAAAACCATCTTTCTTCTAGGATAGCCGAATCATGTTAGGGCATCTATGTATTTTTTTCCTAAAAAATTGTTTTGGATGCAAGAATGCATATTAAAATAAAAAAAAAAAAACTAGATTTTTTTTTCATGAATACAATATACCCACCCAAACTTCTAAAACACATCAAAATCACACGATGCAGCTTATCTTAGAGAGGACATGCTGGAAGTGTCAATAACTTCGCTTTACACAAACCATCTTTTATTTTTGAATATTTGAAGAAATTTGTGCATTCAAATTTTCCTAGCAACTTGAACCAAATAATTAGGTGTACCGTCTAAAATCGTGTGATATTTTTTATTTTAAAAAATTCAAAAGAATAATTTCATGTTTGAATCATTTTGGTGCATTAATGAAAAAAAATAATTTTTTTAGAATTTAAAAAATATTATTTAATATTTTTCTTCAAAAAACAGACCTACCAAATATTAAACATCACCTGTTTCATAGTGCATTATTCGTTTCCCTTGATTAGCTTCTTGGAATCATAAAAGCCATCAACAACGTATTTGATTTTTGACCCAGCAACTTCGTGATAAGTACAACTTCTATCCCTAAACGTTTTTTCTGTTTTTGTAAGAGACAGCCAGAAGAGGGCATCATCGTCTTTACACAAATAAGAGGTACTTCTGTCTCATTGATAAAAACAAAGACAGGTGTCCGTAATCATCCCCTACAAACAAGTGCATTCATTCATCCATATCACCATGGAATCTATCTATCTGTATATATATTAGATTTGACCGGTCAGCAGAAGCATTAAAAGCTTATTTTAAGACCCGCAAAAGAAGATTGGTTTGAATAGGGCATGCATTAATTGACTAATCGTTTTCCCTTTCTTTGACCAAGAAATCACCACCACCTTGTAACATCACCCGACAAGGTAATAAAATAAAATCATATAGAAAGATGAAGAAGAAGAAGGGGAGAGAAGGATCTCCACAGCAGAAGCTATCCATAACCAAACTCAAAAGAATAAATTGATTGGTCATTTAGAGCGAGGAAGAAGAAATACATCTGGGACATTGCTAGCTTGACTACGATGAAGAAGACGAGGAAGAGGGTGGCGGGGATGAAGATGACTCGAATTTATAGTATTTATCGACGGCAACAGACACATCCCAAGTGCAACTGAGTCCTCTGGGTATGGTCACAAGATCCCCGGCACCAAACTCGACAAACTCCGACGACCCTTTTGGGTATACTTTCACCTTTCCTTTCACCAGATAGCATGTCTCTTCTGCATCAAACTTCAGCTGATACCTCCCCGGAGAGCAACCCCATCTGTAAGATGACAACAAAACGAACTCCGGGTTGATTACGACATGCAGCCATTAAATCAAGAGATTACTTACTCAACCAGGGGAAAGAGAGACTCACTTGGGCCAGCACTTGAAGTTAAGTTCACTGAGTCGTGACTGTGAGGGGTTCGTCTCAATGATGATTCTTGGGTTTTCAGCCATTAAAGTAGCCAGCGAGTTCAAAGACGCGCAAGGAAAAGGGGGTTACAGTGGAAAAACAAGAGCGAACTACTTTTTTCTCGTCTCTCCTCTCTCTCTCTCTCTCTCTCTCTCTAGTTAATCTATAAATATTATTGGAGAGTAAATAGGGAAGTAGAGGACGATGACATGTATATGCAAGGGCTTGTGCTGGCAGGAAGTCAGTGCATCGTCATTATTACCATTGACTAATCACATCACGCCATGTCACGATCAACAATTGCATGAGGTTAAACCGACCACGCCTTGGAAATCCTATCATTGGAATTCTTGTGGCTGACTCATGGAACGGAGTTCTTCATATTTATAAGCAAGTTAAATATAGGTTTTTTAATATTTATATCGTTTTTTATACTATTTTAATTACATCTGAAAAACATTATTAATCTCAAAAACAGAAAAGGGGTTGAAATACATTATCACATGGAAAGCTTGACCAGGGAAGGATGGATCGGGAGCAAGGGGAGGTGATCTTTATCCCTGGCCAAGGGTTGACTGATCTGTACAGCTGGCAGGGAATCATTGGATAAAAAATATAAATATCACACCGTTTGACTTGACCAAGCTGGGTTCGTGAAGATACCGACATGAAACAGCGGTGTCAAGTGTCAGGTCTTCTTTTTACTCTTTGGATCCAAATCCATTTTATCCTCTCCTCGGTTGTTCATGGAATTGATCGAATGCAATTCCACGTGCAGATTTTGGATCTGATTTTTGTCAAATGTGAGCCACACGATATTTAACATCACATTAAATGAATATATTACGTGGATTTTATCCCTTTGCCGAGTGATTTTTTTAATTTTTTATTCATTAAAAATATTTGTTATTCATTATAAGGTTGTTCAACTGTGTTGCTTTTGTTTTTAATGTTTTTATAGTTGTTTTCAATTGTTTTATAGTGATTTATCTTGGTTTTATGATTTAGATCATAAGTTTTTCAGTCATTGTTTGAATAATTTTTTTAAAATATTTTATTTGTGTTTAATATTTATAGTCTTGAAGATTTTTTTATTCAATTAGTTTCACATGTATTTTATTTTTTATTGGTTTTAGAGATAGATTTAATTGACAGGAATAGGTAAATATTTTATTTTCCAAGAAAAAATATTTTAATCTATGTTCATCTCTTATTTTTTAATTATTATTAAATTTATTTTTATTTAAATAGATGATTATTAATATATTTAATTAAATGATTGCATGAATATTTTAATTTATATTCCAATTTTTTATATAAAAAACAGATCACAGTAGTTTATATATCTATTTTATAAAAAAAATAAACGTTAAATATACAAAATAAAACCACCACTTTCTAGTTTCTACACACTCCCTCGAGACTTTACCTCCAACCCTCGACATCCCCGTGCCTTGTTTGGATGCGGTTCAATAATTCTGCACGTGTAAGATTATAATTGAAATTATTTTAAAATTATTTTTTTTTATTTTAAAAATTATTATTGATATCAGCACATTAAAATAATTAAAAAATATTAAAAAAATTTAATTAAAAATAAAAATAAAAATAAAAATAAAAAATAAAATTTTGTTTTTTTCAAAAACACTTTATGAACGCAATTCCAATTTAAGACATGTATTTTGTGTAGAAAAATTGAATTTTTTTCTTCATATTTCTAGATTTGTATATTAATGTCAAAAAAATAATTTTAAGAAGATAAAAAGGTTAATATTGTTAATATTTTTATTGTTATAATAAGGTGTGTTGATATGTTTTATTATATTAAACTTTGTATGTATAGATATTATATTTTATTTTTGAACTAGCAAATCATATTAATTTCTTTAATCCCAGCAATTGTAAAAATTATTTGATTAGCATGCAACATAGTGCGGATAATTTTTTTTTATTTTCAAGTCAAATGATTATTTTTTGCTAATAATTTTTTTTATCATCTATTTTATTTTATTTTATTGCTCTCTTGTTAAAATTTTTATGATTGTTTTAGTCTTTGATTTAATTTAATTTTTTTCATTATTAACGTAACAACAACAATAATTTTATGCTTTTTTTCGTACTTGATTTTTTGTTAATGTTGTTGAGTTTTTTTTTTTCACGAGATAGTCGAATAATTTTAATTATTTTCTCATTTGTTGAGATAATATTTTTTTTTTGAAAATTTAGTTCTTAAATTTTAGTTTATATTTTTGATCATTTGAAAATCGATATTTTTTTTCTTCCTCTTTGTTATTTTTTTCTAGTTTATTTTATTTTCAAGTTAAATAATTTTTTCCAGCTGATAATTTTTATTAATGTTTTATCATTTATTTTATTTTTTGTTTACTTTTATGTTAAAGTTCTTAGACCTTTTTTAGTTCTTGAGTTAATTTTTTTTATTATTAATGCAATAATAATAATTTTAGTTTTTGTTCTTACTTGCTCTTTTGTTATTTTTTTTCTAGAGATAATTTAATATTTTTTTTTTGACAATGATAGTAGTAATAATTTTAGACGTCAAGATTTGATGTTGCTGTTGTTATAATAGGGTATGTTGATCTATTTTATTACATCAAATTTTATATTTATAATATTATATTTCAATCTCAACAGTTATAAAAATTATTTACTCGACTCACAACGTAGTGCCAGTAATTAACTAGTAATATACTAAATAAAAAATGCTAGCAGTTTTTAATAAATTAAAAAAGAGGTAAATTAAAGTTCTTATAAAGTCTGATAATATTCTAACAATATAAACTTATTTTTTTCAGTTATTAATAACATAACTGACAGTTCATTTTTTTTAAAGAAATAATAAAAATATTTTATACCCGCACCATCAATTATTTAAAAGAGTTCAACTGAGAATTTCTAAGAGTCCAATGAGATCCAGCGACATGACTCAGAAATCCAATTATTCAAGATTTAATCAAGATCCAGTCTGTAACTAGACAGGTGAGGACGTTGATTTGATCATTTTTCCAAATAAATAAAATCTGAATGTCTTTTCAGCATGTTTTTCATATATTTAATAATATATAAATTAGAAACCTCATAATTAAAAAAAAAATCATAACAATAAACAGATTAAGACTAAACTGAAAAATAAAAAATTAAGTATAAATCAAGAGGTTTAATGTTAATATAGATCATAAATATGATTACATTAAATGAATTTTTTTATATTCTATTTTTATTTAATTAATTGATGACAGACATTTATTTAATGTTGCAAAAGAAATTATTAATATCAGAAAAATAATACGGAAAGTTGAGAGAGTAATTTCCAGTTAGAATTCGAGTACAAAAGGCCCACCGCAAAAGAGAGAAAAGCCCTTTGCTTTGTGTTTCCGACATGATACGGATCTAGATACGTGGCTTTCAAACACGTCAAATAAAATATGTTTGTTATTATATTTTAAAAATAATTTTGAAAAAACAGGATTTTTTTTATTTTTTTAAATTTAAATTAAATATTTTTAGTGTTTTTAAATTATTTCTGTATGGAAATATCAAAAATATTTTTTTTAAAATAAAAAATATATTATTTTAATATATTTATGAACGAAATATATTTTTAAAACAATTTCAACTTATACTTCAAAACTAAATATAAAAGATTAAATTATAAGAGTATTTGAGGCCATGATAATAATAATTTTTAAAAATATTATTTTATCTAAAACTATATTATTGAACATCAAAAACCATATAAAAAATAATTTTTATAATCAAAATTTCACGAGAATTCCAAACTACGCTTAAATAGGGAACTTGGAGTGTCATGCTTTATTTATTTATTTATTTGGTTTTTTAATCCAAAATTTGTTTTTCTATTGATAATTTATGGCAAAAAAGAAGTTAAAATGGCTCTGAATTAAAGTATATCTGGTAAAAATGAATCAAATAAATGTTTTTAAAAACTATGTAGTGTAAATAGAATCTAGAATTTGTTTTTAATTATTTAAAGTCCTGATTAAATCAAAATTCTGACTCGACTATCTAACTTTTGTTTTTAATTTAAATAAAATATTTTTTATAACCAAAGTTATTTATAGTTTCTTATAATTTAAAAGTTAAAATTAAAATCAATTTTAAAAAATTATAGCGAATGAAACCTAATTTTAGCCCTTGAGTTTCTTAAACTATACCATCTTCCCTGCTATTCGAGGGCTTTTGGAACCAAGTTCACTTCCCGTATCCTTACCTAGCTGTTAACTTTGTCGCCCTGTCGCGGGCGTGGTTGATTTCAAAAGCCCCAAATCAATATCTCGGGCCCATATCTCTAAAACCCAATTTACATGGATCCGGCCCACCATTAACCCAAGTCATTTTCTCGAAGAAAATTTAAAGTTTCGGCATAGCTGTGGACCATGATCTGACCCAGTCTAGGGCCCAAGTGGAGCTGTGTAAAATTTTACTTTTTTTTTTTATATAAATAAATTCACTGTTTTTTACCTGTCTAAATTTAGATTGGGTTAATTAGTTAAATTAAAAATTTGTAAGAAAACAAGTTAATGCAAAAAAAAAAAAAAATTCTCAATAAAATTCAAATTAATTTGATAGACTAAATTTAATAAAATTCAAAACATTGACCTGAACTAAAAAAAAGTTGTTTTTCCTGGTCATAAATTATAAGCCTGCCATCAATAATTAATAAGATCCTCTAATCTTAACTTTTTTTTCTCTTATATATATATTATTGAGTTTAGGATTTTTTTCATTGAAAAATATTTAATATTTTTCTTAAAAATATTAAATTCATATATTAAAAATACTATTTACAGGTAGATGATATTTTTTAAATGTTTTTTAATAAAATATTTAGACTAGATCTATAATGAAATTAGGTTGAAAGAGATTAAATAAGAAATGCATAAGAGTTTAAATATTGAATAATTGGTCATAAGCGTGTTAGATACATATCTTGAACTTTACAATGTTTTTCCAAAACATTTTTTTTATACTTTATATGTATTTTTATAAAATGGATGTGCTATTTACTAAAACAAGTTTTTTTTATATTATTTATGAAAATAAAAATTAATTAATATTTTATTAGCTAATCTATCTATCTATCTATCTATATATATATAAAATATACTTTTCAAAAAATAAAGTTTACTCACACTTTATAAAAAAGTTTTCTCTATAGAATTGTAATACTAAGCAAAATTATTCTAAACTATGATTGAATTCTATGAATAATTATTAATTAAAGTACGATTAAATAATATTAATTAAAGTACGATTAAATAATAAAAATTAAACGACAATGTCAATACTTATTTCGTTATTTTTGAGGTGTCATTGCTGATAATAAAAATTATTTAACCAGTTAAATAACATTATATCAATATATTATACTCATAGATTGTTTTAATAAGTTACTTCTATAAAAAAAAAAATCAAATTATTATATATTTTTTTTAAATTGTGGCCTTATTAAAAAAAGAAGAAGGGGAACTTCCTGGCCACCACTTTTCTATAAAAGAAATATCCACACCTTCTTCCACAGTCACTCTACTAGTTTCTCCCTTTAGCTGGCTTCTAGTGCATCCATCCATCCATCCATGGCTACTCAGGGACAGGTCATCACTTGCCGTGGTAATCTCTCTCTCTCTCTCTCTCTCTCACACACACACACACACACACACACTCGCACACGTAATGTATCCATATATGTGCGTTTGCGTGTGCGTGTGTTTCGATTAGTAAATCCGATTCTACGATTTTTGATTTGGAAATGAAAACGTGAAGCTGCGGTTGCTTGGGAGGCGAACAAGCCTCTGGTGATAGAGGAAGTGCAGGTGGCTCCACCACAGGCCGGTGAGGTTCGAGTCAAGATTTTATTCACCGCTCTTTGCCACACTGATGCTTACACTTGGAGTGGCAAGGTATCTTCTTTTCTTTTATAAATTTCCTTTCCTTTTCCGGGAATCTTCCTGATCTCATGAGTATCGTGCTATTATTATTATTAATGTTATTATTTTTTGAAACGTTGGCAATTATTATAGAAAAAGGGGGAAAAGAGAAAAAAAGCTGTTCTTTAATTTTTAGGTTTTCATTGGTCAGAAAGTGTTGTTCTCTGTGGCCATTTATCTGTGTGATCAGCTCGAATGTTAGCTAAATTGGATAGTGTGTGTGGAAGAGGCAGTAAAAAAACATGATACTGATATAGGGGTTTTGTCTTGAACTTTTTTCCCTTGGTCAAAAAGGGTTGATCTTTGCTTCCATCTATGGGCATGATAAGCTCGGATGTTAGCTAAACTGGATAGTGCGTGGCATAGGGAAGTAAAAGAAAAGATGCACTTGCTTTAGGGTATTTTGTCTTGAATTTCTAGCTTTTCAATGATCAAAAAGGGTTCATCTTTGCTTCCATCTATGGGTGTGATGAGCTTGAATTTTAGCTAAACTGGATAGTGTGTGGCATAGGGAAGTAAAAGAAATGTACTTGATTTTGGTTGTTTTGTCTTGAATTTCTAGGTTTTCATAGGTCAAAAAGGGTTGATCTTTGCCGCCATCAATGGGTGTAATAAGCTTGAATGTTTGCTAAATTGGATAGTGCGTGGCATGGGGTGTAAAAGAAAAGATGCAATTGATTTTGGGAATTTCTAGGTTTTCATCGGTCAGAAAGGGTTGATCTTTGCTGCCATCTGTCAGTGTGATAAACTTGAATGTAGCTAAACTGTATAGTGCGTGGCATAGCCTCATAGGGCAGTAAAAGAAAAGATCTTGATTTAGTGTATTTTGAGTAGCCTGAAAAAGGAAGGAACAGTTATAACAAATATATTAGTTTTATTTTGTGTTTTTATGAAGAACTAGACATAATGCCTTGCTGCTTAATCTAATAAAAATTCAATTTTGGGCTTTATATCTTTGCTGCCATTACTTTTTATATTTATTCGATAGATATTGATGTTATTTAATTTTCTCCTTTCAGGATCCAGAAGGGCTCTTCCCTTGTATTCTTGGTCATGAGGCTGCTGGGTATGCATATTATAGACATTATTATCCAACTTGTTCAACTGCCTGTGCTGTCTTTTATTGAAACAGGAGATGTGTTGGGTTTTTTGACACAGGATTGTAGAAAGTGTAGGTGAAGGTGTGACTGAGGTTCAACCTGGTGATCATGTTATCCCTTGCTACCAGGCAGAATGCAGAGAGTGCAAGTTTTGCAAATCAGGGAAGACAAACCTTTGTGGCAAAGTTCGCACAGCGACTGGTGTTGGAGTCATGATGAATGATCGTAAAAGTCGTTTCTCAATTAATGGAAAACCTATCTACCATTTCATGGGAACCTCAACATTCAGCCAGTACACAGTTGTACATGATGTAAGTGTTGCCAAGATTGACCCAAAAGCTCCTCTGGAGAAGGTTTGCCTCCTTGGCTGTGGTGTTCCCACTGGTAAGTGTGTCTTGGTTTTCAGCACTTTAAATTACTACATATTAATTTTTCTGTTGATGCACAGTATTTTGATTGTTAATCTTTGACATACTTGTGTGGAGAGCCAGTTCCTAAAGTATTCTCTTACTTGGGTATTGTTGCTTACATTCAACAATGCCCTGGCACATTTTCCTAATGGCTTGTTCTTTTTTTTACATTTGTGCTTACTATTGATTTGCTTAGTAAATTTTAAATTTATCCCTTTTAAAATAAAATTCTACTCTATTAAGATTCTTTTGTTGCACTTGAAGTTTCTATTTGAATCACTAGCTGAATTGCTGGTTTGCAAACAATTAAGCTTAGCGGCAACATTATTTCTGATTTATGCGATTACACTTCTGAATTCTGATTGAATTCTACTCGTGTTTTTTGTTGTCTGTTTAGAGTTTTTAGATGATGTGATGCATTCATCTTCATGTATGCAAGGATAATACTCTCCTGTTATGTCTAGGTCTTGGAGCAGTTTGGAACACAGCAAAAGTTGAAGCAGGGTCCATTGTTGCTATTTTTGGACTTGGGACAGTTGGCCTTGCAGTAAGTTGTGAAAAATGCCTATCTAGCTTGGTCTCCCTCACCCTTGGAAAAATAAAACCATTTTCTGTTGTCCACTTAAAAATAACTTTATTTTATGAACAGGTTGCAGAGGGTGCAAAAGCAGCCAGTGCTTCACGGATTATAGGTATAGATATTGACAGCAGCAAGTTTGATAGAGGTACATCTTCACTCTCCATTCCATTTAACATGCTTGGGTGTTGAAGAATATATTTGCATAATTTGTCTGTTTGAAAGTCTGTTCTGTCCTCAGACTGAGGGATATTGTGTCTTTAATTGACTGAACTTGTCTGGAAGAACTTTTTAATTGGAGGTAAAGGGAATTATTTAACCTCCATTCCTCTTTTTTTTTTTTGAAAGGGTCCCTTCCAAGTTCGTGGGTAATAAAGGAAAAGGGGATAACTTTATAATAAACCCTACCTCATGATTTGTCTAATAAACTCCACTTCATAACCTCAAGGATATATGTAACCTTATAATCATCACCTTCCCCACCCTTGTTGTAACCAAAGAAATATTTCTCAACTCCAATTTTCTCTTCCCCTCAACTCCCTTCATATACTTCCTTTTCCTTACCTCCCTCTCCCTTCATGAATTCCCACACACAGTTGTCTGCTGGACCATTCAATTGGCAACTAGTTGGAAAAGAAAATGTATCTTATTCTGGATTACATGGATATGCTTAAAATTGCCATGCCAATGGGGTGGTGTATGAAAACTAAATTAAAACACCTCCATGCCTAATGCACTTCATTTCAGCTATGGTTCAAATAAACGCCTCCAAAACCTATTACTTGAAAGGAAACATATCCACATAGCAGAATTGCCTTTCATGTGAAATACGTGAGTGTCCATTTTCCAGCATCATCTTCCTCCCTTTATGTATCCTAAGAGATTACCTGTTTCCAAGATGCGGAGCAAAGATGCTTATATCAATATACATCATGCTTAGACGCCCCGTCTAATTACTATTTGTAAATTTCTATGCTACAGCAAAGGATTTTGGAGTTACTGAATTTGTGAATCCAAAGGACCACGACAAACCAATTCAGCAGGTGCTCATTGATCTCACTGATGGTGGTGTGGACTATAGTTTTGAGTGCATTGGAAATGTTTCTGTAATGAGGGCTGCTTTGGAGTGCTGTCATAAGGTAAGTATGCATGATGCACGAATTAGGGGCAACAACCATGTCTTTATCTAGAGATCATTTGTGACATGCCTGGAAATTTTTAGGGCTGGGGAACCTCGGTTATTGTGGGGGTTGCAGCATCTGGCCAGGAAATTAGCACTCGTCCCTTCCAGTTAGTGACTGGCCGTGTTTGGAAAGGAACAGCTTTCGGTGGTTTTAAGAGCCGTTCACAGGTGCCTTTGCTCGTAGACAAGTACATGAAAAAGGTTCGAGCATATCGTGTAACTATATATTTCTTTGTGTATTCAATACTTAAGCTAAACAGGATGCTGAGTTATCCTATCCACTCGAATCACAGGAAATTAAGGTTGATGAGTACATCACCCATAATCTGACCCTTCCAGAGATGAACAAGGCATTTGATCTGCTGCATGAAGGTAGCTGCCTCCGGTGCGTGCTTGATATGCAAGTCTAAGGTCAAGTCCCCTGGTGTTTCATGGCCTGCCTGCCTTATTTTATAGGGAATGCGATGTGCTGTGCTGTCACCTTCTTTTCTTTTCGGTTGAATGGAAAAGAAAAGAAAAAAATCCTTTTATGCGCAAGCTTTTACTTGTATGAAAGTTGGTGCTTTAACTTATTGAAAGGTTGATGGAATCTTGAGGTTTTGCGTGGATTTTGTTGAATGAATAATCGTGTTGCTTATCTCCAAAAGTTTGAAATTTCATTTGGAGATATATCCTACTAAACTACAAATTATGTAGATGTGTGTTTGAGAGTGTGATAATTTTTTATTTATTGATATTCTTTAATGTATTTTCTACTTAAAAAACATAGAATTAATGTTTTTTATGATTTTTTAATGTGCTGATATTACAATCTAAAAAATTATTTTGAAATATTTTCAAGTAAAAAATAGTAATTCCTGTTGGTTCTGATATCCCTATGGAATTAGTGATATTTATATTTTATTTTTTACTCAACGAATAAAATAATTATTCTAGAAACCTTGTTTATTCGGTGAATTTAAGGAGTTAGTGGTATTTGGTCAAGTGATTGTGTTTGGTTAAAATTTAAATATTTTTTTATTTTAAATGAAATTTTTTTGGTGTTTTTAGATTATTATGACGTGTTAATATTAAAAATAATTTTTAAAGAATAAAAAAAATATTATTTTAATATATTTCTAAATAAAAAACAATTTAAAAAAATAAGTAAAACTACACTCCCATACACTTATAAATTCAGGCTGGCAATGAGCTGTAAATAGTAAATTTATGACAAATCGTGCAGCCAAAATGCTAATTGCAGGTTCACAATGAACTGTAATTGCTATTAGGAAGCCAATTAATGAGGGATTCTGAAACCGAAAATACCATTAAAATAATTAGATTCTCTTCTCTGTCAAGAATCAAGATGCATGGATTCCCTTTTGCACAGATATTCTTGCCCATTAATAATAAATTAGGGTTCCTTTTCCCGATATAATTTGTGGAGTCAATGGTCAACCCCCCCCCACCCGGTGATCCTGCAATTATAGAGAAAGCCAGACGAGAAATCATGATATTAAAAAAGATTCACGATAAAATGATGATATTAAAAAGATTCACGATAAAATAAAAATAAAAATGTTTAATTAGAGAATCACGCGGCAACATATATTAATATTCTTATTAGTATATTTTTTTGGTAATGAGCACCAATATTGGAAATTAGCAGAGGAAACAGCTAATTTCACTGTTTCTATGAACCAGAAATAGACCCCAGGCTTCAATTAGCCAAAGAGAATATAATAGTCAATGGCCTACAAATAGCCACCCCCATAGTTTGCGCCAAGAATATACGGATTCACTAAACAGCAAGTCCCCACCATCAGATTCTATATGCGCTCTGGAGTCCTTCCCTTCCTACTTTTAGTCACCAACCCCACCATCTTCAGCATTTATTTTGGCAGAAGCACTTAGAGACCTTACGTCACCTTTCAATGGCAACATCGCCTCTATCATGCTCAGCTTCTGACCTCTACCCCCTTCTGGGCGATGGTGCCAACGCCACGGCTGCTGCTGAGTTCATCTGTGGCCGTTTTGAGGCTATCTCAAACAAATTCGTTGATACAGGATATGCAGTGGATAACACATACCTTCTTTTTTCTGCGTACTTGGTTTTTGCAATGCAGCTTGGCTTTGCTATGCTCTGTGCCGGTTCTGTCCGAGCAAAGAACACGATGAACATCATGCTAACGAATGTTCTTGACGCTGCAGCTGGTGGTCTATTTTACTATACTTTTGGTTTTGCTCTTGCTTTTGGCTCACCATCAAATGGATTCATTGGCCAACACTTCTTTGGCTTGAGCAAGTTCCCATCGCCATCGTTTGATTATGGTTATTTCCTGTATCAGTGGGCTTTTGCAATAGCAGCGGCAGGAATCACTAGTGGTTCTATAGCAGAAAGAACCCAGTTTGTTGCTTATTTGGTATATTCTTCTTTCTTGACTGGTTTGGTTTATCCTATTGTCTCACATTGGTTCTGGTCCGCGGATGGCTGGGCTAGCCCTGCAAGAGCAGAAAATCTCTTGTTTGGTTCCGGTGTTATTGATTTTGCGGGTTCTGGTGTTGTCCATTTGGTTGGTGCTATTGCTGGTTTGTGGGGTTCCCTCATTGAAGGTCCCCGTATCGGCCGGTTTGATCATGCTGGTCGTGCTGTTGTTCTCCGTGGACACAGCGGCACATTGGTTGTTTTAGGCACTTTCTTGTTGTGGTTTGGGTGGTATGGATTCAATCCTGGTTCGTTTATCAACATCATGAAAAGTTATGAAAGCGGCTCTTATTATGGACAATGGAGTGCTATTGGTAGAACTGCAGTGACCACAACTCTAGCAGGCTGCACAGCTGCATTGACGACTCTATTTGGCAAGAGGTTGCTGGTAGGTCACTGGAATGTTACTGATGTTTGCAATGGCTTACTTGGTGGGTTTGCTGCCATAACTGGTGGGTGCTCCGTTGTCGATCCATGGGCTGCAGTTCTTTGTGGTTTTGTCTCTGCTTGGGTTCTTATTGGGTGCAACAAGTTGGCCGAGAAGCTCCATTATGATGATCCCTTGGAGGCAACGCAACTTCATGGAGGCTGTGGTTCTTGGGGGATTATATTTACTGCATTGTTCGCAAAGGAGGCCTATGTTAATGAGGTTTATCCAGGTCAACCAGGGAGGCCATACGGGCTGTTCATGGGAGGTGGCGCAAGGCTCTTAGCTGCACATATAGTGCAGATTTTGGCGATTGTGGCCTGGGTGAGTGTATCTATGGGGACATTGTTTTTTATTCTGCATAAGTTGAAGCTTTTGAGGATCTCAGCAGAAGAAGAGATGGCAGGAATGGACTTGACAAGCCATGGCGGGCTCGCTTACGTGTATACTGATCATGAAGACGAATTAAAAAAGCAGCTAGGTGTTGTCTGAGGAAGATGGAGATTAGCAGTGGGAAATGGAAAGTCTTTGGACATGATTGCACATACATTGTTAAAACTGGAGCTGATTTCAGGCAAGTCTATTTACCATGTGGGGGTGGAGTTAAAACTAGGAAAGCAAACAGCACTACCATTCCAATCTCTATATGCAATTAAGATAGATTTAAAAATTAGTGAAAATAAGAGGATTTGACATGTCCCTTTTAATCTATGTGCTTGGTTATAATCTCAGTAAATAGAATGCTTATGTTGGTGCAATTAGTAGGTGCCACCATGCCATTCCATCAGGAGATTGCTATTTTGTAGTTCTTGTTGTGGGAAATCTTTTCCTAAAACCTCAGGCAGCAGCAATTTTGAAGAAAATGACCAAATCTTGAAGGAATCATCATGGGATCCTTTATATAAATTTGAAGTGGTCAAGAGAAAGCCCCACCTACACGCTACTGCCAACGTGTTGCTGCCTCTTGATGATCACGTGAGTAAAGAGACTTGATGGTATCATTACAGGGGAAGGACTTTCATAATTTAAACCATAATCCATCTTAGAAATAATTAAACAATGAAATTCATATTTTTAAGATTCCAAAACACTGATTTCTGGAATTCATCGTCCATCTAAATTCCTTTCAATGGCTCCTATGCTAGACTGCAGGCTACGACAACAAAATAGGCAAACAAATTAAGAAGACTAAAGATAAATGCAGCTCCTGAAACTAAATCAAACAACCGAGGGATCCACCTTGGTCATCATAAATGATTTCTCCTGCATTGCATCATGTTCATCATAATACGCATATGCCAATCCACCATGGCTTGTCAAATCCATTCCTGCCATCTCCTCTTCCGCTGAGATCCTCAGAAGCTTGAGTTTGTGCAGTATCCAGAACAATGTCCCCATTGTCACACTCACCCATCCTGTGATCACCAAAATCTGGACCATGTGTGCTGACAAGAGCCTTCCACCACCTCCCATCAGCAGTCCATACGGCCTCCCTGGTCTCCCACTATAAATCTCATTGACATATGTTTCCTTTGCAAACAAGGCAGTGAAGATAATACCCCATGCACCACACCCTCCATGAAGTTGTGCGGCCTCCAAAGGATCGTCATAATGGAATTTCTCTGCCAGTTTGTTGCAGCCAATAAGGACCCAAGCTGCAACAAATCCGCATACGATCGCTGCCCATGGATGTACAACTGAGCATCCTGAGGTGATTGCTGCAAAACCACCTAGCAAACCATTGCAGACATCAGTCACATTCCAGTGTCCAGCAAGCATGCGTTTACCAAAGAGAGTGGTTAGTGCAGCAGAGCTTCCTGCAAGTGTTGTTGTCACGGCTGTTCTACCAATAGCACTCCATTGGCCATAATAAGAATCGGCATCTCCATAAATTCTTAGGATGTTGAGAAATGAACCTGGATTGAAACCATACCACCCAAACCACAATAGGAATGTGCCTAAAACAACCAATGTACCATTATGTCCACGGAGAGCCATCGACTTGCCTTCATGGTCGAATCTGCCCATCCGGGGGCCTTCGATGAGAGCACCCCAGAGTCCAGCAATCCCTCCAACCATGTGAACAACACCAGAACCAGCAAAATCAATGACCCCAGACCCAAATAAAAGATTAGCATCAGCTCTACCAGCACTAGCCCAACCATCAGCTGACCAGAACCAATGAGAGACAATAGGATAAACAAAACCAGTCAAGAATGAAGAGTATATCAGATATGAAACAAACTGTGTTCTTTCAGCAATGGATCCACTGGCGATCCCAGCAGCTGCAATGGCAAAAGCCCACTGATAGAGAAAGTAACCATAGTCGAAAGAAGGTGAAGGAAAACTTTCAAGGCCAAAGAACTGCTTTCCAATGAATCCGTTGGAAGGGCTCCCAAAGGCAAAGGCAAAACCAAAAAGGTAATAAAAAAGGCCACCAGTGGCAGCATCAAGAACATTGGTTAGCATAATGTTCATGGTATTTTTGGCACGTACAGACCCAGCACACAACATGGCAAAGCCAAGTTGCATGGCAAAGACAAGGTAGGCGGAGAAAAGAAGGTAAGTGTTGTCAACAGCATAGGCTGTGTCAACAAAATGGTCTGAAACCGCAACAAAGCGAGTACAGATGTACTCAGCAGCTCCTGTGGCGTTGGCGGCACCATCTAGTAACGACTGAAGGTCAGAGGCAGAGCAAGTCAGAGCTGCCATTGTAAATAGAAAAAAAAAAAGGAAAGAAAAATGGTTGCGTGTTGTGAAGGAAAGATGTAGGGTTTGTTTTATAAATTATAACGGAAAGTGAGATTCCTGGGTTGTAGGAGATTCCAGGTTCCAGTAACCAATGTGACACAAATACTTGTATACTTAGACTTTGTAACTGATTTCCCTTTGTTCCTTCTTGAAATAAGGAACGCATTATCCCCTAAGGGAAGTGGATGTTAGTGCATGTCACTGTGAAATCAAGTATTAAAGATAAAGCCTGATTTGCCACGACTAGATTCTTTTTTAAGAAAAAGTCTGAATTTTGGAAGGGTACAAAATGCCATAAAACAGAAGCAAGATTTTCCATTTTTTCCCCGTGGGACTTAATTGTTTGGAGTTGCATTTAAGGGAGAAAAAATAGAGACTCAAAATATTGATAAATAACAGTTGCAAATGGTGTAACAACAGTGAACTAGCAAAATTTGGGCTAAAGGAGCCTCATTACATATCTTTCAAGCGATTTCAGCTCTGGCTATCCATATAAAATAAGCAATAAGTACTCATTTTCAACGGTTCAATATGAGAAAACTTAAGCAGACAGAATGATAGCCTGAACAGTTGATACATGACACCCTTTTTTTCCAGACACTGTAGGGGCTACCAGCGGTAGTGATACTTTATGGTTGGTTTAAATCTATAGTCCTGATAAATGAAATTGTGGCTGGTACTAGGTGCTATCGAGGTAGTTTGCTTTGACTCATTAGTGGATGTCAACAACCTTTGAAAACCAGGGTCACTAGTCACCGTCCAGACACAGCTTGCTCATAATGGAAGAGACCACTTGCCAGCTTTGAACTCTTTATAGAAGCTTGAGCGTTTTGAAACGACATAAAAAACTGCACATACCACGATTGGTTACAGTAAGAAAGAGAAATAAAACGAAATGGAAATGAAATGGCTGTATCTTGCACTTATGCACACAAAAATTGTCAAGAACCTATACGCAGACCTGGGATCCCAGAGATTATGAAGTCAGGTTCTTTCAAAACATCAGAAAGCGTTCTCTTTTCATTTACTTTTACCCATTTTGAATAGCCCTTTCCTGGAAAGTTCAATAGAAGAAGTTTAGATACATACGCCTGGGTAATCCATAAGAGAATCCATGTTGATGAGATATAAATGGTCAAAAGAAACATGACTTGTACCAACACCAGTAGTTAACTAGTTCCTTGAAGTTTTCGCTCCTTGACATTTAGTAGTTCCTCAGGCAAGCATATAGCCCATGTACTTTGATTAAATAGCAGAGGTTCTTTGATTTGAACCTCCTTAGTTTTGGCTACCTAACAATCGTGAATGTAGACCAAATCGATTAAACAATAACACATCAACCTATGCCAATCTTAACAAAACAAGCATGTTTCAAGTTATGGAAACTTGAAATTTGTGATCGAAGACATTGGTGAAGCAGGTGCACCTAATAACTTATAGTATCACAGTATTCAACATTTCAAGGCATCATTCTTTAATTCCTCCAATGAAATGGTTATGGCAAATCTTTGGTCAACACAATGCACTTAACTAGCATGCTTCTAAGGATAACTATTCCTTAATTCTTAAAATAAAATGTTTTCTGACATTCTGTAACAGAGTCAACATATTGCAGTTGGCTAGCATGATTTTAAAGGAAACTATTCTTATTTGGCCAAACATTGATTGACAAGTTGAAACATCATTCCATTTTATTTGGTTAAGTGGATATGAATGTTAGGGAATCATAACCAAGAATGTTGGAAACTAAAGAACACAATCCACATGCTTAACGGAGGCCCTCCTATCTATCAAGGACAAAGGAACAAACCGCTAAATGATTGGTGTTGGTACAAATCAGTTGACCCCAACCCCCAACTGAAGATCTCAGTTTTGGTTTACCAGAAGTTATCAGTCTACAGCATACATAGAATTGATAAGTAAGAAGCAATAGCAAACAACAAAATACAGCAGGTATAGAGTGGCTGCGATCCCCTTCTCCTTGGAAAGTGGAACCAAAATCAAGTGATCAAATTTGCTTGAAAAGAACAGTCTTCTTAAGGGAGTATTAGAAACTTTTATGATACCTGAACCATTACTTTCAATGGCTTCCTTCTCTTCGTTCACACTCTCCACATTGGCACCCGAGGTCCCATCTAGTAGATAATGAAGAATTTTTTTCTTGGATAAAGGAGCTCCAGAACCAGCCTGATTAAACAAGAGCGGTAATTAGAAATAAGTAAAGAGCCATCACCAAAGCTACATATGCAACCCACTGCTATATAATATTGTCACAATGAATCATAATGATCTGGACATTACTTCAAAATAAAGAGTATGTAGCACTTGAAACGCCATCAAAATTAAAAATAATTAGCAGTTCAAAAATATAAGCAGCCTTATCTCCAAATACACACACAAAACAAACACAACATGAAAACAGCCCGATTGCATAAGATTATTCTGCATGCAGCACAATAGCAAGAGGATCATGATTAAATCTTTGATAGAACACTGCAATGTCAAATAACAAATGAGATGATTTGCGCGCATTTCTGTGACTAGTAAGAGCTTACCTCATAGTATAATTCAACAGCTTCACGGGTATAATTGTTTTCTGTATCCCATGACAATGGTGGACAACTTTCTGAGAACATGTATGAAAGTTATGGATATCATATAATGCAATATATATATATATAAGAGGGAAGTGAACATTAAATTCAAATTAATAGGATATATGGTAATAAAAACAAAGAATACTAATAAAATGGATATCATGTCAAGATGGGCCGAAAACATGTCTGTTTCACAGAAGTCTTCAATGAGGTCACTGGACATAACCTCTGCATACAGAAGAAGAGCCGGCCAATGAAGAATTTTATTTTTATCAAGTACTGGTTTCCTCAATCCAACAAGTTCCCCAAACATTGGCTTCCCCATCTTCAACCCTCTATCTTCAATGGCAGAAAGTAGGTCCTGAACATTTGAAGTAGAGAAAAGATTGTTACCTATCCCTTACAGCCCTATCAAACACAGCTCATCATTCATTCTAAAAGCTCAAAAATGGAACCTTGGCCTCTGACACAGCCTTTGAAACTTCAGCCTCACGCTTATCCTGTTCCATCTTCACTAAATTTATCTGCTTGGCAAACCTTTTCAGATCTTCGTTATCTGGGTTTTGCTCGAGTCCATTTTCACAAAAAGATTTTGCCTCCACCAACAAATTCAATGACAGAGATGCCTTGGCAGCTCGATACATTGCCTAGCAATTAACCAGATGATTCACAGCAGGCCAGAACATCAAAGCGATTTCCAGAAAATAAAGCAAGCTAAGGAAGGACTTGAGATAAATAATAATAATAAAAAAATTACCTTAACGCTGGTAGGACAAAGCTTAATAGCCTCCCGAGCATCTGTAAGAGCTCGCCGGTAATTTCCGAGCAGTAGATTCACATGGGCTCTATTGGAATAAACGGTTGAGTTGTCAGAATCACTAAGGACTTCCTGGTTTATCGCCCTCGTGTAGCATTCGATAGCATCAGAGTAATGCTTTTTACCCATCTTCACATATTCATTGCCTTTCTCCTTCAAAAAAGAATAATCATGGGCATTCAAAAATCTGAAAAGAAATAACAACAACAACAGTAATTCTTGAAAAAGAGATAAATTAATAGATAATTACCTTCAGTTCAAGAGCAGTAGAGTGTTTAAGAGCGGAGATGGCTTGGAGGTCAGCAATCTCACTCTCTGTTTTGGGTTCTGACCCTGCTTCCATCCATAGTGCCATTTCCCAAATTGCTGTTTACGACACTCAGAGAAAGACACGCAGAGACGCAGACTACTGATGAGTAGAAGAGGCAGCTGCCGTCGACGTTTCTTGAAGCACGAAAGGTGTTTGTGTTTTTGTCTTGTGGTTTACAGAGGGAGCCTATGGTCTTGGACTTCTATTCCTAGCACTACTACGCACGCACGCAGCCAGTTCGGAATTTTTCATGAAGCTTCGGAAGCTATGACTTAGATACTGTATGAAATTGTTATTGTTGTATTTATTTTTAGTATTTTCTTATTTAAAAATATATTAAAATAATATATATTTTTTCATTTTTTAAATTTATTTTTAATATTAATATACCAAACTATATAAAAACAATTAATTTAAAATAAATTTAAATTTAATTTATTTTTTAAATACAAAAATAAACAAGTTGAAAAATATTGCAATAATTTTATTTATTATTGAATATATATATAGAAAAACTTCATGATACACATGGTGTTAAATTGGAATCAGGGTGTGGCATTTAATAACAAACCAACTAAAAGGGTGTATTGCGAATGATCTATTGGAGAAGTTGAGAGGTCTTCTGGCATTGCTTGATGGCTTGATTTGACTCATTTGGAGGAAGCTCGATGTTATTTTGTGCTCGTTTGTGGTATAAATTTCTGGTGTTGGTTGCTCTCTGTTGATGGTTTTTTTTTGGCTGGCTAGGCTCCATTCATGGTTCGAAAAATCATCTTCTTCTGCTTCACCAAATTGTTCAGTTCCATTATGTACGGATTATTATTGATCGTGGCTTCACTTGCTTCCGGATCGCAATGTTTTGGGACTGCCACTTCACCAGGTTGGACCACTTGCATGAGTCCCTGGTGCTTCGATTTTACGAGTGATGGGATTTGACACCCATTTGATTTTAGACGATCAGTTTGGTTTGTCCGTTTACTCGCATCTCTTCTTACTATTTCTCTCCAGCTTGCCTTCAACCAGGTTTCCGTGCCCTGTGTTTCTTCTTTTCTTTTCATTTTCTTTTTTTTCTTTCAATTGTTCTCTTTCTTGGTTGCCTTTGATTGATGGTTTCTTTTGGTAGTTGTTCTTTGTTTTTTACCTGTGCAGGTTGATTTGGAATCCTGGGTTTTTCCTTTCTGTAACTTGGATTGCAAAGGCTAAGGATTTCTTTTATTACATTGTTGCCCGTTGCATACAATGAGTGAGAGTCTGATTTTTATCTTTAGAATGAGCGAGCGAAGAGAGGGCTAGGAAGAAAGGGAGGAGAAAAGTGGGAGAGGTGGGGTATAAATGCAAATTTGAGATTGTGTAGGGGTTGTTTTGGGATAAGAAAGAGAGACGATTGGTTGGTTTTGACTTTTGATGGATGGGAAGAAGAACGTGTGATGCGAGGGGAATCGGCAGGGAGATCGAAGGATGATTGCTACAATGCGCCGAAAAATCATGGCGGGAACATTTAGCGCCACGAATTGGAAATTCCCGCCACTGGCTAGCCTCTCTCTACTTAATCCCCAAATCGCTCCCCTTCTACGTCATCTCAACTCCCGTTTTTGTCACCGTCGAAACCCTCCAGTCCTCAAAGATGCCTCTCACAGAACTACAAAACCACAGTTCTGATATCAAAGAGCCTTCTCCTAAAATACCTAAACTCCAAGAAAATAACATTCCATCACCTCTCTTGAGAGTGAAAAGACTCTCTGAAAATGCTGTTTTGCCCTCTAGAGGCTCCCCCCTTTCCGCTGGCTATGATCTCTCCAGGTGTATAGCAAAACTCATATCCAGTCCTTTCATTTTTTACTATGTCAGCGCAGCATGATTGGCAAATTAATGGGTTTTTATAATGTTGTGCAGCGCCTCAGTGGCAAAGGTACCGGCTAGGGGGAAAAGCCTTATCCCTACAGATTTGAGTATTGCAATACCGGAAGGAACTTATGCTCGTATTGGTAAATCCCAGCCTTTATATTTTAATGTTATATGTGCTCGCATTGCATATGGTTTGATTTTGTTTCTGAAGCTGGGTTTTGTTGATTTAGCACCCAGATCCGGACTGACATGGAAGCACTCAATTGACGTGGGTGCTGGTGTCATAGACGCTGACTACCGAGGCCCAGTCGGGGTTATCTTGTTTAATCATTCTGATGTTGATTTTGAGGTCAAGGTTGGTGATAGAATTGCGCAGCTCATTATTGAGAAGATCGTGACTCCTAATGTTATGGAAGTTGAGGATCTGGATGCAACCATGAGAGGTGCTGGAGGGTTTGGATCCACTGGCGTGTGAGCTTCCTGTGCCACGTAAAATATCTCAAATTCTTAGCGGGTAAGTTTAGTGAAGAGATTGTCGGCTTAGTGGTTAGTGTTTTAGGTTTGGTGAAGAAGCTTGGTTTGTAATGGCGACATGTAATTTTTTCAATATTGCAACAAAGCGAGATCATCATGTTACTGGAATAACCTCAAATTACTCGGCTGTGAGAAATTTAACAAATGCATGTAGAATTGGTGTTCCTGGCATGAAAATCTGTGCGGACTTTTCTCCGCAACCATGTACTTCTTGCTGCAATCGCCCATAATTTACTAAGAAAAGATGATGTCTTCTCCAAGTGGCTATTGAGAATAGCACAAACCATAAAGCGCCCATCACCCTACAACACTAATAATATTCAGGTGCTTCAATTGTTCTCTTTCTTGGTTGCCTTTGATTAATGATTTCTTTTAGTAGTTGTTCTTTGGTTTTTACCTGTGCATGTTGATTTGGAATCCTGGGTTTTTCCTTTCTGTAACTTGGATTGCAAAGGCTTAGGTTTCTTTTATTACATTGTTGTCCGTTGCATTTTTTTTTTTATATATGGCAAATCATCTTTGTATAAACAGATCATGAACTCAATTGAAAGCAATAACAAGGATTTAATATTGTAGGTCAAAGACTAAAACTTTGAAGCCTGGGTTTTTAAGAGCAAAGGTTGGGATTTTTTAAGAGAAAGATCATGTCTTGAAACTGAAAACAAAGGACTTTTTGTTTAGGGTGAGTTCTTCATGATAAAGATGCAGTTGTCTAACTTATTAATACAGAAACATGGTGTTGGATTTTATGTCACTTTGGTCGATAGTATATGGTCATCTTTTTCGGCATGGCAAAGAAGTTATTGCATATTATTAGGATATCCGCATGCAAGATGATTTTTCAGTTCAATAAACGATGGAGAAGTATTTAACACCAGCGTGTACTGCAGGTTAATTTTGGTTTTTCCTCTTTTTGAAGTTGATGGGAGGATCATTTTTCTCTCTCAATGGGTAGAATAATTATCTAGAGCCACATGTTCCTGCAACAAGGTAGTTTTTTAAGCTATGAAAATTGACTTTAAACTTAGAAATGGCCAAATAGTTTGAATTTGAAGGAATTGGTTTGTGGCTCTTCCTGTTGATTGTGTTCCTTGCTCCTACTCATTCTATTCGTTTTTTCTTCTCATTTGTTAGTTTTTATTGGTTTTTATGTACTTTTTGAGAAAAAAAACTGACTTTAAATGGCCAAATTGTTCTTTGAATGAGGGACAATGTACTTTTAGGTTTAGTGTTTTTCCTAGGTAGCTTTTGTGCTGGTTTTCCTTTGTCCTCTATGTCCGTTTTATTTATGTTTGCTGAAACATGCTGGTTGCTTTTTCGCTTATTGGCTTCAGCTCTTGGTCTTGTTTGCTGGGTGTTTTCCAAACTCTTCTTCTACCAACTACACTCTTCCTCTTTCCAAGTTTGGTTTCCATTTCCATTGCCTTTGTGCTGGAATGTTCCTTCAATGATTTCTTTGCTCTAGCTTGTTTTCCCCCTCCGAGTCCTTTGTTTATGGTGTTGCTATTTAACTATGTTGTTGATGTTTATTTTCTTTCTTTTCACCATTGCTTCTGTGCAACTGGTTTGTTAGTAGACATTTTTTTCTTCATTTTACCTTCTGCTTTTAATCAATGTATTCCTTTTGGATTCTTGGCTAAGGATTTTTGTGATTTTAATTGGGTGTTTTTCCTTTCCATTCTTTGCATTGCTTTATGTTGATCCTTCAAAGTTTCATGCACCTATGAGTTGTTTGTGGATCTTCCATGCTATTGAAATTCCTGCATCGTTTTGTTTGATTGTTGTCTTTGTTTAGCACACATCTTTTTCCTGTTTTGCTTAATCTGTGTTTCATCCATTTTGTTTTTTCTCCTACAAAATTGGTGTTTTTTTTTTTTTGGTTTGGCTCACTCTAATGCATATTTTTAATATTTTTTCATCTGTATTTGTCGGTTCAAATCTTATGAACACGCTTGTTAACATCTTTCCTGACTTTGAGTGATGGCCAGTTAAATTTATTTTTTATTGTACAAGCCATTTTTTAATTGTCAGAGGCTACATGCTTCTCTAGTTCATTTGGGGAGCTGCAATCTTTCTCCTTACTGTTTTTGTCCATCGACTAGATTTGGTTTCTAGTGCCCACTGAATGTTTCACCCCTGCCTGCTTTACAAATTCATGTTTTTTCCCCTCTACTGTTTGCTTTCTTCCATAGGTGTTCTAACTTTGAAGAGTTTGTGTTTTGACTTATCTTTCATGCGTGAATGTCAGCCCTTTTCCTGTTATTGGCTCCATATGCTCCTTCCTCCAAATGGATTGCCATAAAATTGTTCTACATTCTCCCTAGGTTCGTGCTTTTTCTTGACCACGGGATGTCCACTTCTTTCACCATTTATCTTGGTTCTTTAATCATAAACAAGATTCAATTTTCATTACAAGTTTTCTTCTATATAATTAGACTCATGAACATAACTGTCAAGCCCTTTAAAATTCAATGGTATCACCATGCATGATTGCACAAGATATTTACACTGAAATAACTACGTTGAGAGAATAAATTTAAGAAGAATGCTTTAGCAAGGATTAAATGCCTAAACAAACTGTCTAATTCATTTTCAATTTCTTCGACACTAACATGTAGATTTCCAAGCCTTTTCTGGGCAAATTGTATGTCCTGTGTCTTGAAATCCTTGCTTAAGTTGGGTGGTGATAAGATTACAATGGCAATGCCATGCTTTCCAATTCGATCCAGTTTCTATTATTGAAATTGCTTCTTTTTTTTTGCTTCTGTTCTTCCAGTTAGTGTTTTTTTTACTTCCAGATAGGACTGTTGCTGGAGTGTCCTTTACTGTAGATTATATTGAATTCATATATGCTCGCTTTGCTGCCCCAGCTTGATGGATACCGACCTGGATGGATAGGAAGTTTTTAGTCTTTAATGTGTGAATATTGTCAAACCCAACCTGAAACCTGTCCGAACCTAACCCAATATATATATATATATATATATTTGTAGTATATTTAGATTTTTTTAATACAATATGATATAGACATATTTCAATATTGACATAAAACTTGTACACATATTAATAATATTTATCATTAAATATACATATACATATATATTAACTTTTTATTTTTTATTGATTAATAAATAATAATAGATAATGGATAATGAATATCTAATTTTTTTATCAGATGTATAATGGATAGGGTATGGATATCAAGATATTCGATTAAAGGCTACCTAATTGCCATACTTCTGCCTTCTTTTGAATGCTTCCCTTCATACGCTGCTACCCTGTCTTCCTTAAACTGTCATGTCTAAGGTTTGTTCTCTTCCACTTTGGATGGCTGTTTAATACTTTAATTTGTCTTGAAATGTATTTGGGAACTGGCCTCCAGTTTTCTGGAAATAGTTTTTGCCCATCTTTCATTAGATCTCATTTTTTCCAGCTTTAAATTCCATATATCTGCGTGCAATCTCATTTTGTCTCTTGCCTGCTGCAGTGCTCGTTAATATATATATATATATATATATATTTTACTTATGATTTTATGATTTTTCTATTTACATGATTTTAATTGTGATTTTATAATTTTTATATAGAAAAATTTAGGTATGATTTTACTATCCGAGTTTTAGAAGTGTTTTCCATGTCGTGTTAAAATCATGATTTTGACGACCATGATGAGCACTAATCATTCATCCCAGAGACAACTATTTTTTGGGTTGAGATACACAGCATCCACTCGTTCTTGGTTAGATTTCTTCTCTGTGAACCATATTTTTTCTTGTTTAAGAAAGCATCAATGTTATCTTGCCATTGCAAACTACCTGCCTTTCATTTTGTTCCTGATGCTAGCTTCCTCGTGTCAGTCACTACAGGGGTTTAATGCTGCCATCCACCTTTCTTCTTTTTTTCAAACAGGGAATTAAATTGCTTGTTTTTTTTAAAGGGCTTTTTGAATGTTGTTGGATGAACTTTGCCATTAGCATTTACATCGCCCAAGCCATCTGAATTTCTTCCTTTTACGTTGAGAATATTTCTTATCTCCACTCTTGGTTTCCTATTTCACTTTGGAAAACTGAAGGAAGTTGAGTTGTAAGGGCGTCGATCAATTCTCGACATCACGCCAGCAGTAGATTTTTTACTAATTCATGTTATAGGCGAGTTATTTATGTTGTTCTCTCTCTCTCTCTCTCTCTCTCTCTCTCTCTCTATATATATATATATATATATATATATTTCTTAATTTTTAGTATTACTCAATTGCAATAATAACTTTTTTTAAATCGGAATGGACTTTTGGGGTGAATTTTTTGCAAGAATTTTTTGCTCGAGTCAAAATATGTCCTGACCAAATATCTCAGTGTGACAGTACCTCGTTTTTTAGAATAATTGTTAGTCTTGGTATGGATTGGTTAGTCCACAAGAGCATGTTTGGAAATACATTTTAAAAGTGTTTTTAAAATAAAAATTTTTTAAAAATATTTTATTTTTTATTTTAAATTATTTTTTTGGGGAATGTAGTGTTGATTTTAGGAATAACTTTTTTTAAATAATAAATTATTTGATATGTTTTCAAACAAAAAAAACTTTTGCCACTACTAATCATAAATCACTCTAAATTTAGATTTGTTACAGATTTTATTTCATTTTCTCTCTCAAATTTAGATTTAATTTTAAAAAATTATTGTTAAATAAACATTTAGTAAATATTGGATTAGGTCAACATTACATTGCTGATCAAATCAATTTTTATAGCATTTTAGAAAGAAAAAAAAATTGCGCAGGGTTAACACCATAACTCTATAAACTTGAATAGTCAAAAGATAACTATCAGGATTGTCAAGCATAGCTCAACTAAAAAATCTCAAGACAATTTTTTTTTAAAAAAATATTAAAATAAAAAAAATATTGAGTTGAATCAGATAAACACATTAACCTGTCAAATTCAAACAAAACTTTGATTGCAAAACTAAAATAACCTTATAAAAAAACAAATCAAAACACAATTCTCTATTAAATGTTGAAAGATAATTTTTTTTTTTTTTAAGAAAAGCCAGATTATCCTGTCCAACCGGAAAAACAATAAGGACCTCACTCAAGTCCTAGGAAAAACAGTCAAGTCCATCCATGGTTTCTCAGGCAAGACGATCATATTGTTTTTGGAAATGTTGGTGAAAATTCTCAGGCCGAAAAAACGGAACCAGCCATAGAGCATGGTGCTTCTTCATACTAAGGCCACGTTTGTTTCCAGTAAAATAAAACATGTTAGCGGAGGTTATCACCGTTAGCAGAGTCTATGGCTTCTCACACATGACAAACACCTCGTGACAGCCATCGGTGAACAGCAGCAGATTATGAAATAAAAAACCATTTCCGGTTCTCAACAGACTGATACTTGACCTAGCTGTGGTCAAACACTACCACGTGACCCAGACCTGAGCATATCAGACCTTTCTTAACTGCATCTGTATCTGGATCATTGGTTACCAACAGCCAAGGATTGATAACTACTCATCACATTACAACATCAATACTTCTAGCATCCTGCATATAGCCTACTGGAGAAAGATTAAACAGCTCTTGGACTTGCAAAAAATGGATAGATGGAAATGATGCAGGGCAACATAAAGGTTCCAGGGGGAAAGAGTGAGAAAAGTTGCAGAGTTCATCTAACATTTGGGTTCATAAATACAAGAACACATAACAGATAGCCTCAAAAGGCATCACTGGTTGAATGAACTTTGTACAATTTTTGTCAAGGATTTTACACAATCAGCTAAAAAATAACAGCTATTATGTTTACTTTGTGAAACATTGGTAGCAACAATCTACTATGCTTATTTCTTAAGACCAGCAGTGGCCATGGCTAAACATGTGTCAGATCACTCCAAAAACTTTCATCAAAATAACGCATACCTGTGTCAATAGCAGGAGGTTCAGGAGAAAAGCCATTCAGATCACAAGGCACAAAACTTTCCGAAACCACTGGTGCAGCCTGGTTTAAAAAAAAGCTATCAACAAGCTCATGATCCTTGTATTGCAGTTGAGCACTTTCAATTTCAGCAAGCTGAGAATTTAACAGCTTAACAGTTGATGGCTCATTATTGGACACTGTACCGTCAAAAATATTTTCAATAGAAGCTCCCTGATCACTTTGACTTGAGTTGTTAACTTGACAAAAGTCAAAATTGGAAAAAAACAAATCAGCATCATTTTCACCTTGATTCCCATGCTGATAAATACCTTGGCCATTGTTTGGCTGCAGAGTAGGTTGACTGCCTAATTCAGATCTCGAAGGCACTGTAACACTGCCCATGTTGGGCTGGGGGGAGCTCTGGTATGTATGTGATTCAAAATTTGCATTGGGTAAAACATAATGCAAACTAGAGGGATTTTCCTTTGATGTAGCCTGAGGAGCAACATTCCTTGCATATCCTGAAGCAGGAGCACACTTAATGTTCAATGATTGAGTGGGATGGTTTGTACCCAAAGCATGTGCAACAAGTCCCTGCCTTTTATACATTGTACTAGAAGAGACAAATCGCTGATGTAAGGCATTAGGACATCTATCCTTTTGAACATCAGTACGTACACCAAGTGCTTGTTGTGAAACTGAGCGAGGTAGGGGTCTATTTCTGCCTATAACACATCCCAGTTGACGACTTGCATGTCTGATGATATTTGGGATGCCCGTGGTGGAAGAGCAAGAGCGGAATGTAGATATCCTGGAAACCTGATTCTGCAGCATAGGATTGTGTGTCAAGGACTGATTATGCGGTATTGGATCAGATATCAGCCATGCAATATCTAGAGATCCTACTTGGTTAAGTTGAGGCAAGGCCATTGGAACAGGATCATCAGGAAGTTTTGAAACTGGAACTGGAGTATCTTTCCCTATTCTACAAATTTCACGCTGAGTTTTCCACGACTCTTGCTTGTCAGTGGCATGACAATGGTCAGTAGTAGAGAAACCTGTACCCCACTGCACACATGGTGCAATTGAGTCGCAAACATAACAGTGGCACTGCATGTCATGAAACACAGAAATCAGAATAGCAGAATGCAAGTATTGACTATGAAGATGAAGAGTTGATGTTTGGCTTTTGTGGTAGAGTATAGTGCAGACTTACCAGGTGACAATGTCTTTCATGTGGAGTAGAGCCAAAAGGAAATTCAACACAAAGATGTCTTGGATGAGGGTAGTCTCTACATGCAACCTGCAAAAAGGAAGATGAGCATCAGAAAAATAGTGCCAACAGCTCCATGCCGGGAAAAATGCGATTTAGGGCTACCAAAATAAAGAGATTATCAGACTGCAATCAGACAAAATTTGACAGTTTAACAGACAGTGGTAAAAATCTAAGGATTGCGCACAACCTTAGAGTTCTTCTTTGAAGCAGATGAGGGCCTGCTAAAGAGTTTTCAAAGTCAATATTGGCAGATTTACACCATATTTAACATTTAATTAGGTTAGGAAGAAATTGGTTTTGTTGTATTCATGTTCTCTTCATTCACAAGTCTTGATTTTGGTAATTTCCAGGTTTAATCTTGAATTGGGTTTCCACCACTGAGTCCTAATTTGAGGTTAACTACATTCTAAGAGTTTTAATATATAGTCATAGGCAATCTGATTGCCCAAAAGCTCTTATTTTGTTGAGCAATGAAGCTTTGCAACAATTTATCTTATGCATGTGCAGAAGTGAGCGCAACACTTTATTTTTCAAAGAATTAAAGCAAACTAAATTAACATAAGTCTCAGACTTTAAACCTCTGTTTATAAGCGTGCAGCACAGTTCTAATGCTGCATGAGAAGCCAGCAGGATCACACAATCATGCAGCCTGAGAAATTTCAATGATCTTTTCAGATGCTAGTAACAAATACTATTCAGAAAGCAGTCACATGAAGAATAATTCCTCTTGTTAAATTGACCGTCTTCCATCAAATTACAACTCCAGGAACAAGTCAGGCCAAGTAATAGAAGAGCAACAAACAGAATAAAAAGAAACCCACCAAAGATACTTTACAAATCTAATAACAAACTTCTCACATGTTATAAATGAACACAAATTCAGGGAACGAACCCAAACATATAGTAGCCAGAAGTAACTTACTACCAAGTCCCTAAATGATTCGCACAACTTGCATTGCATGCGACGCAGAAGTGAATATCATGAACAAAATTAACCAGGATTCCATGAATAAACCCAAAACGAAAACCAAACGCTCAACCATTAAAAAATGTAATTTTCTCAAATAAACCCCTAGTCACATGAAGTAACAGTTAAGTAGCCCCAAATAATCAGTTTAGAAGCTCCCCTCGTGACAAACTTCAAGAGGCTTCGCCATAGCTCATGTATTTTAATTCCCTTTCTTTCTTTCAATTTCCTTGAAAGAATCCATCCCTGATCCTTCACTTCAAACAGAACAATAATCATCCCAACAATTCAAGAATACGGTACAAACCATCATTCAAAAATAACCAATCGATAGTACAATCACTGGAGGCGTTGCACTTTCATATCCCCTTACTCATTTCAATTTTTCATCCTCCACCTTCACATTATTGCAACACAAAATCAACAACAAATTCCTACACACAACAGTTACACCATTCGTCGCCAATAAAACCACATAATTATATTTCTCTCAAACACATAAAAACCCTAACAAAAATTAAAAATCCATCTTATTAGTACACATTAGTTTTTTTTTAAAAAAAGAACGTAATTACCTGGCCTTTTTCGCCAACAACAAGAACATCATCACCTTCGTCAGAGCTATCCGCCTCGTTCCGGCAAACATCATCAACAGCAGCAACCGGCTTATCAGGATCACCACTCAACACAACGCAATCATCATCATCATCAAGAAGAAACTTAATATCCGCCACCTGATTCGAGGACTTTGACTTGGACTTAGGTTTCGGCGGATTATACTCCCCGACAATCTCAACCTCATCAGAACCATCGTTCTCCTTATCAACGTTCCGTAACAGCTCCGTCAACCAATTACAATCGTCGTCGAACTCCTTGGGCTCTTCAATTGCCGGCTCTTCGTCGGAGCTGATGTCGAACACAACAGAATTCGAATCCATGGTGAATTATAGCAAAACTGAGGGTTTTGTGTAAACGACTTGACGTTTACCATGTGCTGATCGAAATCTAGAGATCCCTGGTACAAGTGTAGAGGGATTAGAAAATAGAGAGTGAGAGTCTGATTTTTATCTTTAGAATGAGTGAGCGAAGAGAGGGCTAGGAAGAAAGGGAGGAGAAAAGGGGGAAAGGTGGGATATAAATGCAATTTTGAGATTGTGTAGGGGTTGTTTTGGGATAAGAAAGAGAGACGATTGGTTGGTTTTGACTTTTGATGGATGGGAAGAAGAACGTGTGATGCGAGGGGAATCGGCAGGGAGATCGAAGGATGATTGCGCGCCAGTCGTAGATTTAATTATAACTTGGTACTTGTAGTATTAGAAATCATTGAATTGTCACTTAATAAAATTATTTTCACTGTTTATTAGACGACCTAGTTTTCAAAAAAAAAATGTATTAAACAGCATCAAGTTAATATTCTTAGGTGCTTTTTTAAAGGTCTTCAAGTAAAATATTTATAATTTTACTGTAATCTTAATTAAAAAATATTTTAAAAAAACACCTTGTATTATAATACTAGATACATGACGTACAAAATTGAAGCTTAAAAAGAAGACGAGAGGGCATAAAAATGATAAAAGAGGGAATTGACAAAAGAGGCAGAGTACAGGTGAAGTTAAAATACAGGGACTGAATATATATTTTCTAATAATATAAGGATTAGTTTGTTAAACTTGAAGAACTAAGTTATAACGTACCGTGTCCCCTCTTGCGTCCCGAGACACTTTCCTGGCAAGTGCAACGGCGAGAACTTTTTCCCTGTCCACTGTCACTGTTTTTTATTTATTTATTTATTTTAATAATAATAATAATACACACACATAAAAAAAAAAAAAAAAAAAAAACGAGAATGGTCTGGTGAAGAAAAAATCAAAGTCTTTTTCATATTTTCAAAGTCCACATTTATTCTTGAGCTAAAAATGGTCCTGATTATGATCTTTTATTGACAACCAAGTTGTTGACTAGATGGGATATTTTTTTTTTAGGACATTGCAGACACAATAATTTAGTTACTACAAATATAAAAATAATGATAATAAAAGTATAAATACATTTGATTAAAAAATATATATATAAAAACTTCACATTGTTTTCGAGTAAATTTTTATATTTTTAATTTTTAAAGCATGAATTATATGTATAAAAATATGTCTTCTCTATTATCTTTGTTGTTTTTGCTTAAAAACAATAACCAAAGCTTGATGATTTGAGTTTAAAGGAGGTGTTTGGAAAGCGTTTTTTAAAGAAAATTATTTTTATTTTTATTTTAAATTAAAAAAATTTAATGTTTTTAGATCATTTTTATGTGCCATGTCAAAAATAATTTTTTTAAAAAAAATAAAAAAAATATCATTTTAATATATTTATGAACAAATAGTACTTTTAAAAATAACCTCAACCATACTTCTAAACAAACACTAAATGTATTATGAAATTTTAAATATTTTTATTTTTTGAAAAATCCTTGACATAATCCTTTTTATTGCTTTGAATAATAAATTGTTTATAGAATTGAATATCATGGCATAGGTAATTCAAGCCATTTTTAGACCGATTTGCCTATGAATGTGACTTTATGTTATGAGTATTATTATGATAATTTAAATATATGGTTAAAATTTTATTATTAATATATTTATGCTCTCTTTAATTTTACAATTGTGATTTTGTTTCAAAATATTTGTCTTTCATGCATTAATAATGGGCCATGGAGTTTCATGTCATACTTGAGCTTTGGTCTCGTATGCTCATTCAACCCACAAGATTTATCTTGAGCTCGATATTGGTCCAGTGGGCCTGACTATCTCCCTCTCCTCCTTCTCTTAACAGCAAACACACACGTGTATGAAGGCAGGGCACGAGAAACTTATGCACGTTTGTTTTTATAATTGAAATTGTATTCGGATGCGATATAAGCTTTAAAATAATATTTTCTTACAGTTTAGTTTATTTTTGTATTTTAAAAAAATAATAATTTAAAAAGTATCGTTACGCATATATCAAACAAATTCAGTTATTGATTCAATCCTGAACCTTCCAGGACACGCTGAAAACTAATATTTCCTGAAGATTTCAGGATATGCTATAAGCCGAATCCTACAAGGATTGTATCAAAAGACAGTTCCCTAAACAACTCTATATAAATCAGGCCTCCCCCTCTTCAATTCACCTCCAAAACAATCACGATATGTAATTAAACTTGGCTCTGAGGGGTACAATCCCAGAAACCCTTGTGTCGCTAACGCGTCAAGAAATAGATCGAGAAGACAATTAAGTCTGGTTCCACCATTCAACTTCGATCGCTTGCGTTCAAACTCCAAGAACCAAGAAATCAGGTATGTGCCGGTGGAAAAGAGCTCATGCTCGATGATTTCAAGTCCTACTACGTTGCCTTCATGGAGCTGGTTTCATCTTCTTCCCTGGAAATTGACTACATGATTCGTGAGTGGATTATGTCAGATGTAGTTGAAAAGACTCGCGAAATCTTGCTGTTGGGGTGACCCTCTCACGCAGTAACAAAAGGTGGCTGGTGGATGTGGAGATAGAGAGCCGACTCTGTAGAGTTTTGGGTTGGGAATGGATTGATTTGCTAATGGCATTGCATTTCTCTGCCTTCAAATTTGCAGCAACTGTTATGGAGTGCTTCCTCCTGGCTGGACCGATTCCTGTCAGACACGCGACATGTTCAGGTAATAGCCAGGGTTTTTGTTTTAGCTTATTCTAACAAGTTGTTTGCGTGCTGCGATACCCATGTTTTTGTGATATTTTATTTTAATTTTTTGTTTCTTGTTTAGTTTCGCTATCTTAAAATCTAATGTTTAGCTCTTAATTACTGGATGAATCTCATCCTAACACATAAATTAAGACTTACATTGAACTTAAGGATCGATTGTCTCGAGTAAGAAGAAACCATGGATGACAAGGAGAGGTAGTCCCACTGAACAGAAGGAGATAGAGATAACGTTTTATTTTTTTTACTTTTTATTTTAATAACATAAAAAACTATTTTAAAAATTAATTTATCATCTACTTTTTTATATCTTCAGCTAAATATTGTTATTAGGATTTTGAACAATTTAGATGCAGAAATTTGCCTGGGCTTAGCAAGACTTGATGGTCATACTCAAGCACTTGCAAAACTCATGAATTTTTTTTTTTAGGATGGTTTCAGGTTGAATTGAAAAAAAATATTAACACACTAAAATTTAGTTGACTTTTAGGTCAGTCAACGAGTCAGATGAATATCACCAAGTCAGGTCAATATATAGCACGTATTGAAAATACAAGGAATAGATGGCAAGGAGAATATGGTCCATGAAATGTAAAACTCCAGTATTTGATTACAGTGAATCGTTTCACTGGTAATTACAAGAATTGAAATAAAATTACTATTAGCAATAACATCTCTGCTTGTGTTACACTACTTGCTACATGGCCTGTCCAGTGTTCGTTTTTGAAAACGGCTGCAATTATATTATATTGAATTTGTTTGTTTTAGTGTTTTAAAAATATTTTAAAAAGAATATTTTTTTTTCTTTACTTCTAATTTGTGTGTGTGTGTGTGTGTTTTCAAGATATTTTGACATATTAATATTAAAAATATTTTTTTTTAAAATATATTATTTTGATGTATTTCTCAATAAAAAACATCTACTACTATAATTCTCTCTTGAACACTCTCTTAATCTACACAGGGATGTTTACAAATTATTTTTAAAAATATTTTTTATTTAAAAACACATAAGAACACTATTTTTTTTAGTTTTGTATGAAGCATTTATTCTCAACTGGCCCAAACCTTCCACATTTTTTGCTTCGGGTCTCCATGCAAATCTTAGGATTTTGGACTAGTTTTTCATGCAAGTGTAAGCATACCAGACTCTTAAAATAATAATAAAACATAGAGCTCTGGAAATCTTTCGGATAATAAATTAAAATTTAGTTAAAACATAATGAACTCGATTATAACTTAATTAATCATGTTCATGCTATCCTGTTGTCTATGAACCTTTTTCTGTTTCTATCCATAGTGAATTATGGTTGTTGCGTAATTATGTTGTGGAATCATTCAAAATACAAGGAGCCCACATCACTGTTTGAACACTTCATTGTCGCGGGGCCTCGCCCTGATGCCTATCTTGAGAAAGTGGAGGATGCATTTGCAAGGGAGAAGAAGTGGGAGTGGGATATGGAGAAGTCTGACTTGTTGGATTTGAAATCGATTCAGCGACGGGCACCTTCATTTCCAACTTTGGAACCTCAGGTTAGCCACATCACCAATTTGAATATGGTTTAGCATCAGCTAGAGTTTTATACTTGATTGAACCCATAAAGTAGTTAGCACTTCTGCTTAAGTTTGTGGAATTGCTCAACTGCAGCTTCTTTTTGAGAAAATGTTTTAGCTATTATCATTGTGCTTCCTAGTCCTTGTGATAGTGGGGATTTGCCTTTTGTTCCACTGCTGAAATTGAAAGTGTTTAGTTCATGCTTATGTTTTAACTAGCTTCTTTTTGCTTTAGATACTATTTAAATATCCTCCTGGGAAGAGATTAGCCATGCGCTCAAAGGATTTAGCTGCCTTCTGTTTTCCTGGAGGTGTCAAGGTTTGATTATCACATGGATCATCTATCTATAAATTAAGCTTTAGTCCATGTGTTCTTTAATCTACATGGCTCATCAGTTCATGCTTATTTTAAGTTACTGTACAGACTACTTGGAATGTATTCCTAACTCACATGACATTAAAACATCTGCTTTCTCACTCTTTTGTACACCAATCACTGTTGTATGATTCCATGGTGTTGCATTCCAACAAAAGACAAAAATGCAGCCAGCGAAGTTCAACTATTGTTGATCATGTATCCTTTGTATGTAGAATATCAGATCTTCCACTGTTTAAGAGTGTGTTTGGGTTGTAGTAGAGTTGGAAAACAAAAGGTTTGGAGCTAAAAATGGGTTTATAATTCCAAACGGGTGTCTAGCAACCTCTAGAAAACCATGAACTTAGCGCTCCAAGACACTCAGGAACATGGTTTTGGAAAGTGTGAAAGTGTCTATTTAACTTTACCGTTACAGTCTCTTAAAGTAGCTAAAATGTAGAGAGGAAAGGAACCAACTTCAACAGCTTAATTTTCTTAGGTTTATTGGAAGACAAACCATTTTTCGCATGAATTTGAAATGAAAGATTTAGCCCCCCTCGTTACTTCTTGGGCATTGAAGTTGCCTCCCCTTAATCCTCTTGCTCTGTCACCTGTACTTCAAGGATCTCGGTTTTTGTTTTCAAAATTTTATTTGATCTTTCATTGTGTGGGGGCTGAAGGTCTAGTACATATCAAATGTTTTCATCGCAGTCCTGAGGGGTCGAGAAGCACTTTCTAGTCTTGTAAATCCATATATTTTCTCTCTGATGTAACTGTACTATGCGGTTGTGATATATAGATTTCTTGGTCATCTTCTTCTTTTTAACCAGCTTCCTCATTTCTATTGGATTTTCTTGGTGCAGACACGGTTGTTGGAGAGGACTACATCATTAAGTGAACTAAACGAACTTGTTTATGGACAGGTATGCTAGACCAGCTCTCATCTCACATATCTTACTGTTTTCAAGCTTACTTACTGCATCTTGTCTGCTTTGCTTCAAGAAATCTTCATAGCTTTTGTGGCTGCAAAGCTGTACTATTCTATAAAAAACAATGTTTGGTAATTTAGTGGGGTTACGATTCCTGGATAGCCAATCTAGGATTAATTACCGAGTCAATGTTAATTTTGTCATCAGAAGCATTATTTCACTTCTTGTTTATTTACTGTACTTATTCACTGGCCAGCACCTCTATGTTTGCTACATGGTCTTTAACAAAGATCATGATTATTGAACCTTTTACGTAGATGCAATTCTTCCCAGTCACTAGAAACTGACTTGACAGTTCCACTAGGTATGGAATTGCCTCGTATATAGTTCACTCCCTTGCTAAATAATCCACTCCTCAACCATGCACTCCCGCATGGTTGAAGCTACCAAGATAAGCAGCAGGAGTGATTAGTTATCATTTTGTTCTCTCGATTATAATTTCTACTACGATTTCCTTAACCCACACTTCTGTTTATGTATTGAAATACATGCTCACACACATTTGTGAAGATGCAGCACAATAGGAGTGAGCACAGGAGTCTAGAATATTTAAGATATCTCATGTGCTTTCAACACCCTTTGGTATGAATTTCTCATTACTCATAAGAATTCGAAGATCCTAAATTTTTCCGAGTTGATTCTTCTTGGTGCAAGTGTTTTTATTGACATTGCTGTTAGAAATTGTTCTCTTCAGCTCCCTCCGGCCCGTTTAGTCGAGACATCTTTTGACAGAAACTGTCTTTGTTCAAGCTGGGAGAAGCTGGATTTGTTAGAAAAAAGGTTTGTGGCAAGTCATCATCGTGTAAAGTTTTTGCTGGTTAATGCTTATGTTTTACGTTATAATCACAAAATCGAAAATTAGTTAACCATTTTTCTCTCAAACTTCTCTAACCTTACAGTCAAGACGCAACGTTCCTTTTCATTTTCTTGCACGAGCATTTGGGCAGAGACGAGTTCTCATTCATATTTTCACTTAAGGTAAGCCTTTTCCTTTTTTGTTCTTCATCTTGTTTATATATCACACATACATTTTAAGTTAGTATGCTCTTTTGGCCTCAATGGAGGTTTTAAGTTATGAATTCTTCTTTTCCCAAGTGACCAAACTATCAGTAAGAAATCTAATTTAGTGGCTGTTTTTTCAAGAAACAAATAATTAGTCACTCTTGTTGCAAAATTTATTAGTTAATCCCTTGACCTCCCAGCTTGTTAGACTCATGCTCATGTATCTCTTCTTCATTGTTTTGGAGGGGAAAAATGACCATATTGAGAATGATAAATGTTGGTCAAGTGGCCACTTGATCGTTTCTAATACTAGTGGGACTGATTAATTTGTTGGAATAAACTAAAACTAATTATCTCATGCACCAAAGTAACGAAATCTGTGCAAGGACTAAAAACAAGGGTGAAATAATGATTTTTGAAACTATAGGGACTAAAGTATTCGTTCATTGAAAAATAAGGACCGTATGGATAACTTTCTTATTTCTTTCATGAATAAACTGTCTTTTTTTACTTAAGACAACCATAATCACATGCACTTGACCATATGATAACACATGCACTTGACCATATGATAACACATGCACTTGACTTTACAAGTAGAACTATCCATACTATCCAAAAAAGGAAGGATAAATCTAATATTTAGCTCTTAATTACTGGATGAATCTCATCCTAACACATAAATTAAGACTGACGAGGAGAGGCAGTCCCACTAAACAAAAGGAGATAGAGATAGCATAGTGTGTTTTTTAAGTTTTCTTCTAATAACATAAAAAATTATTTTAAAAATAAATTTATTGTGTTATTTTTTATATCTTCAATCAAATATTATTTTATTTTTTCAATCTATAACATTAATCAAATACAACATAACATGAGACTAGTAAAAGGATAGATGCTAGCAAAATGATCCTGGGTGCAAGTTATGTATGCACTGTTAAGATTTTCTAATCATTTGTTTTTCATTAAATTCCGAGGAAGTCTGGTGCTTTCATCTATTCCTTAGGAGAACCCAGATTGTTAGGAGTTGCTGCTGCTTTATTTTCTAGTTTTCAGTTATTTGCATTTAATTACATTTCATGTTAATGAATTGAGTGTTTCGTTTTACTCATATTCTGCAGTAAACTTAGTTATTTGAAAAAGCAGCAGCTTTCATTCTTGCTGCAACAAGATAATCAATGGCTTTTGAAAACAGCTCTTTGCAAACTGCGATTCCATGTTTTGATGGTCACTATCATCAATAGAGTATATTGATCGAATTTTATTTTTGTTTTAAAATCAAGGACCAAAAAATAATTTATCCGAAGCTGTCCCCTGTTTTTGGGGTCGAGTTGCCTAAGTTAGTGTCTGTTTTTGCAGTGGAACTATGTTTTTGAGAAAAGTTAGTTTGTTCTTTCATTTTTTTTTGTTTTTGTATCCTTTTAATGTGTTGTGAAAAATAAATTTTAAAAGAAAATGAGACAATATATTTTCAAAAGAAAAAAATATTTTAGAAAACAATAATTATCACAATATTAAACACTGTTTAACTTAGTTGTTGTAACATAAGAAATGAAATGTGTCTATTTATTTTATTTTTTTACAATAGCATATCAGGTTGACACATTAATTTTATTAATTTTTTGAATAAATATTTTTTATATCAACTATTATATTAAGGGTGTGTTTGACATTGTGGTTGTTGTTGTAGTTGAGGTTTAAAAAAAATATTTTTATAAAAAACACTTTTAGTTACGGTTCAGAATTGAAATTGAAGTATTTGATTAAAATTATAGTTGAATTTGAGGTTTAATAAAAAATAGTTTCTTGTATTTGGCTATCATGTTTTTCATATGGTTGTTAACTTGTGAAATTATTTTAAGGGATATATACATATATTTTTTTAATCAATTTTTTATTTTATTTTATCAACTATTCTTGATCCTATTTTTTTTGTTTTTTATGTCAATTAATCAAGTACATTTTGTTTTTTATGTTGTTTATTTAATATTTCAATTTTTATTTTTTGTTTTTATCAATTACTCGTTGTCCCACTTTTTTTTTTTTTTTATGTCAATTAATAAATTTTAATATTTTTCCAACCAAGATTTAAAGAAAGAGATTCTAATGAGTTTCATATAAAATCATGGTATATTATAATGAACTAAATAATTTTAATATTATAATTATAACAAAGCACAATTTACACATCATATCTACTATCATTACATATCATATCCTAACGAGTTCATATTCTTCCATCGTATCATATTCGTGGGCTTCTGCATTCAAACAAGACTACGTGCATTGTCTGTATAGGCTTTCAGAGACGGAGGTTCGAATTAAATGCACTTGGTAGCATTATTATTATTATTATTATTATTATTATTATTATTATATAGGTAGTCCGTTGACCATGAAAATTGAGAGAGAGAGAGAAAAGAAAGAGCGACAAATAACATGAAATTTTCTTAGAATTATTGTGGGGTTTTGTTAATGGTATGTTTATTTAGAACTCGATGCTGGTGGCAATCAGTTGCCTACCAAGCTACTGCGTACGAAGCATTACCTACCATCTAACGGCACTCGTAGACGGAGACATCATCTGCATTGATATCTGGTTATGCCATCCTCAACTAAACCCTTCCCCACCCTCTTTTCCGGCACTCCCAAGTCTTCCCCGCTACATGCCAAGGGTTGAGATAATAATTCTTCTGAAGGTATGTTATCGTTATATATTATGTATCTAAAATCATTCAAGAATATTTGATTTCAACTATTATTTAAAGTGGTTTTAAATATTTCTCCATGTTTGGGTATAGTGTTTGAATGAACCTAAAATAACTAGTGAAATACCTGCTTGTATGTGATTAGACTCTGTGTTTAGCTAATCCAGAAAATATTAGGTTTGACAAGTTATTGAAACTCACATGTAATAAGACTCCATGCTTGGTGGAATCTATAGATATTGAGTTATCACTTGGTCTATAGTTCGTCTAAATGGTATTTTAAAATATAAAAATAAACATAAACATAAAAACAAATTATGCTGATCCATCAACATCTGACACCCTATATCTTTATATAAGGTAATGTTCAGCTGTTGCCAGGGGAAAACAAAAAGATTAGTACAAATAGAAATATGTTTGGTTAGAGAGATTGTTGTCATTTTTTATTTTTTCAAAATATAATAAATATATCATCTCTTTCCTACAACTCATAATATAGTAACTAGACATTAATTACAAAACGTTTCTTTAGAGAGAAAATAATAATAACAATCCAATATTGATATGGCATATTAATTTTTCTGGGCACAGCTAGAGTATATTATATATATTAATCCATTAATTAAGCCATGCAATCTGCTTATCTTTCAGCACATAGAGAATCTTTCTCACAAAGTTGCCTGCAAAAAATCAAAATATTAAAAAATATAATAGATTTCAGTACTCGATAAAGAAGGACGGCAGCATACATGTGCAAACTCGGACGGTTTTCCCGCAATTAATGCTCCTGTTTCATGACGTTGTCCACCGCCATAATGCGCGTTGCTTGTACGCTTGCTTTTGTCCAGAGGTTCAGGAGCATTATGCTTTAAGTTTTAAAAATATTTTTAAAAACAAATATTTATTATTATAGTTTTAATTTTTTTATATATATTTTCATAAAAATATTTATTATTTTATATATATATATATCGTTTTGATAGGTTGATGACAATTTTTTTTAAAATAATATTATTTTGATATATTTTTTAAAAAATATTAAATTATTATTATTATTATATTAAATGAAGTTAAATCAATACTTGATATTGTTTTTTTTTAATTTTAAAAATTATGAGCTCAAGTAAACAAATTATTTCATTCTCAAATCACCATATGATTGGGTGGGGAAGATTTATGATTTATAAGAATTTTTTTATTAAAAAATAATAAAACTTTTAATCAACAATCAAGCTAAGTAACAAGTTGAAGTTACAATCAAGCTAAGTAACAAGATGAAGTTATCTTATTATTGTTTTATCAATCATGAGATATGCTAAATCTTTGACGTCACTATAAGAGTGACTTTCAATAATTAAATTATTAAATATACATGGGATAAGGAAGGAAAAATAAAATGAATAAAACACCTACGGATTAAGATATTAAGAGCTGGAATTTTTTTTTTTTGATCCTATATAACTATATTTACCATCACATGTTACTTGAAGGTCTACTTATTGATGATAGGATAAATGATTTTTTCATAAAGATATTATCGAGATGTTGATTTTATATTAATGTTCATGTTTAAGCATTTAATATTATTTATATATAACAATGTTTTGTAAGTAAATTTTGAGTGTTTAAAAATGCGATAACTCTTGTTTGTAGATGTGCTTTACTTGGAAAAAAAAATCAAATTATGTTTTTAATATTTTTTATATTTAATGATACGATATTAAAAATAAAAAATCATTTAATATATATATATATATATATATATATATATATATATATATATATATATATATATATATATATATATATGAAATGCACATTGCACTATAATATAAAACACACATGAAAAAACATGTTAAATGAAAAACATTTTTTCATCTATTTTGATATATATTGGATGTTTTATAAAGTATAATTTGAGATGACTTTGAACTAATTAATTCAAACATCAAAAATAGCAGTCCTTTTTGTTCGGGATTAATGTTGTATCGATTCTAACCTGAGCGTGCAATAAACGGTCTCAATCGACCACTTGGATAGTTATACGCGGGACCCAAAAGTCTCAAATCAACGGCTTAGATCTAAGGAGAAGCTACACCTGAGAGCACAGGAAGTAAAGTTCAGAAGCGAGTAGACCCACACGCAGTCAACGGTTGATTAGGTGGAAAAGTCATTCTCATGCACGCGACGCGACACGCTGATGGTCCAAAGTCAAATGCACTTTCTCGTTATTGGAAGTTATTAGAAATACTATTATTTTAATTTGGAATCGCATTTATTGGTATTTATGAAAAAACCCTTTCCTTAATTTCCATTCACCAACCACACCCCTTATTTTCAAGCAATTCCATAATCCCACACCTTTTACTGGACCGTGTTTGAATATTTTAAGTTTTTTTTTTAAATACAAAAACATATTTGACGTTATTTATTTACTTAAAATTTATTTATTTTTGGTATTTTTAGATTGTTTTGATATATTGATATCAAAAATTATTTTTTTTAAATTAAAAAAAATTATTTTTATATATTTTTAAATAAAAAATATTTTACAAAACAATCATTATCACATTACAATATCAACTCTTTGTTAAAATGAACTAATTATAATTTAGTTTTACTTTGTAATTATGTATTTAATTCTTATAATTTTAAATTTATTTCGTGTTATTTTCTAATTTTATTTTGATTTCTTTAATAAATAAATAAAACTAAAAGGAATGATTTCTTTCTAACACCCAACTCCCATATTAACTTGATTCGATGTATGCATTTAAAAGAAAGGATTTTTCTTAGCACCAATCCTAAGGTTAAAATTTAAAAAACCAAAAAGAAATTATCAATTTTTATATATATGTTTATTTTTGTATTTTTAAAGTTTTATTAAATAAGTTTTTTACTTTAAATTAGTATTTTTCATATTATTATATATTTTAATGTGTTGATGTTAAAAATAAAATAAAATAATAATATATTTACAAACAAAAAAATATTTCAAAAAATAATTTTAATTATAACACCAAAGTAGCTATATGTCTCGTTTTTTATGTCGTTGCTGATGAAACAAATATTGCACTGCGCTGTCAAATGGATACTAAATAGAATACTTGAAGCACGAGGGTGGTTTTTGCAATAATTGAAAACCATCAAATTCTACTCAAGTTCTATTCTCTCCCTCTCATGATTCTTCTTTTTTTTAACCGAAAAGCACTACCACCCCATCTCCTTCCTTCGCTTTGTGTCTACCTTCCCTTTTCTCTTTTCCTGCAGCTCTCCCTTCCATTTTTAGCAATACCCCCCCCCCCCCCTGCTAGCCAAAACTCTCTCCCTCTCCCCCCCGCCTCCATAAACATAACCACAACACAAAGGTAAGCCAATTAAGGCTGTTATGATCCATCCTGACCAAAATTGTAACAACCACCTCATAAATTCTGCATTTAACTTCTCTCCCATGAATTCAAAATCTTCCCATTATCCGTTACTCTTTTTTTTCCTCACATTTTTTCAATAACATCTTCACAAACGGTTGAGTTAATAAATTGTTGATTTATTTCTGTTCTTTTGTATTCAACTTCACAGGTTTTCTTGATCCTGCTTCGCTGAGTATGCGTAAATCTTAATGTTCCAAGAAGGGGAGATCCAAATGGCATGTTTCTTGACGTCTGGCTTGAGGTATTAGTATGTTGATGATGGTGGAGGAGTGTGATCTAGAGAGGTTAATGACAAGATAAGTGACATACTTGGTTGTTAGAAAATAGAAAATGGGCACCAAAGGAGACGGTGAATCACAAGAAGAACGTCCGCATTCGCCTTATTCGGTGTTGCAGCATTTATCAGAGGAGGCATTTAGGGTGGCTGGTGAGGCACTGCATAGCGTCTACCCAGGAACCGATTCTGGTTTTAAGTCAATGCAGCGTAGCCAGAGTGAAGTTTTCACGAATGGGGCGGGGAGTTTACGTAGCAGTAGCTTTCGTAAATTGAAAACTCGGATGCAAAATGCTTTGCGTCGGGGTGGTGATTCGAGGGAACAAGGTTACTTGCCGAGTTTTAATCCCGAGGTCTTGGCAAACCAGAAACGCCAGTGGTATCAGCTTAATTCTAAATCTCTGGTACTAAACAATCATCTGACTTCTGTTGTGTTTATGTTGAGATTTGCACCTTTTTCTGTTGCTATCCTTCGTAAATTATCTGTACTTAATCATGTTGTAGAATCATTCAAAATATAAGGAGCCCACATCACTTTTTGAACACTTCATTGTCGCTGGGCTTCACCCTGATGCCAATCTTGAGAAAGTGGAGGATGCATTTGCAAGGGAGAAGAAGTGGGAGTCGGATATGGAGAAGTCTGACTTGTTGGATTTGAAATCGATGCAGAGACGGGCACCTTCATTTCCAACTTTGGAACCTCAGGTTAGCCACATCAACAATTTAAATATGGTTTAGCATCAGATAGAGTATCATACTTGATTGAACCCATAAAGTAGTTAGCACTTCTGCTTAAGTTTGTGGAATTGCTCAACTGCAACTTCTTTTTGAGAAATGTTTTGGCTATTATCATTGTGCTTCCTAGTCCTTGTGATAGAGGGGATTTGCCTTTTGTTCCACTGCTGAAACTAAAAGTGTTTAGTTCATTCTCATGTTTTAGCTCGCTTCTCTTTGCTTCAGATACTATTTAAATATCCTCCTGGGAAGAGATTAGCTATGCGCTCAAAGGATTTAGCTGCCTTCTGTTTTCCTGGAGGTGTCAAGGTTTGACGTTTACATGGATCATCTATAAATTAAGCTTAAGTCTCTGTGTTTTTTAATCTACATGGCTCTTCAGTTCATGCTTAATTTAAGTTACTGTACACACTACTTGCAATGTAATCCGAACTCACATTAGCTTAAAATATTTGCTTTCTCACTTTTTGTACATCAATCATTGTTGTCTGATTCCATGGCGTTGCATTCCAACAAAAGACAAAAATGCAGCCAGCCAAGTTCAACTATCGTTGATCATGTATCCTTTGCATGTAGAATATCAGATCTTCCACTGTCTAAGAGTGTGTTTGGATTGTAGCAGAGTTGGAAAACAAAAGGTTTGAAGCTAAAAATAGGTTTATAATTCCAAACGGGTGTCTAGCAACCTCTAGAAAACCATGACCTTGGCGCTCCAAGACACACAGTCTCTATTTAGCAAGAGTGAACATGGTTTTGGAAAGTGTGGAAGTGTCTATTTATCTTTACGTCACAGTCTCTTAAAGTAGCTAAAATGTAGAGAGGAAAGGAGCCAACTTCCACGGCTTAATTTTCTTAGGTTTATTGGAAGACAAACACCATCTTTCGCACGAGTTTGAAATGAAAGATCAAGCCCCTCTCGTTACTTCTTTGGCATTGAAGTTGCCTCCCCTTAATCACTCTTGCTCTGTCACCTGCAATTCGAGGATCTCGGTTTTTGTTTTCCAAAATCTTAATTGATCTATCATTTCGTGCGGACTGAAGGTCTAGTACATGTCAAATGTTTTCATCGCAGTCCTGAGGTCGAAAAGCACTTTTTAGTCTTGTAAATCCATATATTTATTTCTCTAATGTAACTGCACAATGCGGTCGTAATATATAGATTCCTTGGTCATCTTCTTCTTTTTAATCTGCTTCATCATTTCTGTTGGATTTTCTTGGTGCAGACACGGTTGTTGGAGAGGACCCCGTCATTAAGTGAACTAAACGAACTTGTTTATGGACAGGTAAACAAGACCAGATCTCATCTCACATTCCTTACTGTTTTGAAGCTTACTTATTGCATCCTGTCTGCTTTGCTTCAAGAAATCCTCATAGCTTTTGTTGCTGCAAAACTGTACTATCCTATTAAAAATAATGTTTGGATAATAGTAATTTAGTGGAAGTTACGATTCCTAGATAGCCAATCTAGGACCTGGAAGTTAATTACCGAGTCAATGTTAATTTTGTCATCAAAAGCAATATTTCACTTCTTGTTTATTTAACGTACTTATTCACTGGCTAGCACCTCTATGTTTGCTACATGGTCTTTAACAAAGATCATGATTATTGAACCTTTTACACACATGCAATTCTTCCCAGTCACTAGAAACTGACTTGAAAATTCCACTAGGTATGGAATTGCCTCGTATATAGATCACTCCTTCACTAGATAATTCACTCCTCAACATGCACATTTGCATGGTTGAAGCTACCAAGATAAGCAACAGTAGTGATTTGTTATCATTTGGTTCTCTTGATTATTTTTCTACTAAGATTTCCTTAACCCACACTTCTGTTTATGTATTGAAATATATGCTCATACACACATTTGTGAAGATGCGGCACAATAGGAGTGAGCACAGGAGTCTAGAATATTTAAGATATCTCATGTGCTTTCAACACCCTTTGGTATGAATTTCTCATTACCCGTAAGAATTAGAAGATCCTAAACTTTTTCCTAGTTGATTCTTCTTGGTGTAAGTGTCTTCATTGACATTGCTATTAGAAATTGTTCTCTTCAGCTCCCTCCGGCCGGGTTTAGTCGACACATCTTTTGACAGAAACTGTCTATGTTCAAGCTAATTGATGCTGGGTTTTTTTAGAAAAAAGGTTGTGGCAAGTCTCCGTGTAGAGTTTTTGCTGATTAATGTTTATGTCTTACGCTATCATCAAAATCGAAAATTAGTAAACCATTTTTCTCTCAAACTTCCCTAACCTTACAGTCAAGACGCAACGTTCCTTTTCATTTTGTTGCAGGAGCATTTGGGCAGAGATGATTTCTCGTTCATATTTTCACTTAAGGTAAGCTTTTCCTTTTTTGTTCTTCATCTTGTTTACATATGACATATACCTTTAAGTTAGTATGTTCTCTTGGCCTCAATGGGGGTTTCAAGGAATGAATTTTCCTTTTCCCAAGTTACTGAACTATCAATAAGAAAATCAAATTTAGTAGTTGTGTTTTCAAGAAGCAAATAATTAGCCCTCCTTGTTCCAAAATTTATTAATTAATCCCTTAACTCTCAGTTTGTTAGACTCATTCTCATCTCTTCTTCATTTTTGTTTTGCATTTTTTGAAAAATAGAATTAAGAAAATTGAAGGTGGTAAGATGAGAAGATTTGATTGGGAAGAACACATTTTGGAGGGAAAAGGGGACCAAATTGAGAATGATAAATGCTGGTCAAGAGACCACCTGACCGTTTCTAATACTAGAGGGACTAAAGTATTCATTCATTGAAAATACAAGGACTGCATTATGAATTATTCTTATTTCTTTCATGAATAAACTTTCTTGTTGGACTTAAGAGAAACATAATCACTACATGCATCTGACTTTCCAAATAGAACTGTTAATGCTATCCAAAAAAGGAAGGATTGCTCATTTATCTTTTGAAAATAACCTTTTGGGATATAAAAGAGTTGGTGATCTTGATGTATGGTCTTCATTTAAATGTTTGGAAATCAAAGAAAAAGATTCACTGCTAATGCTGGTGTTGCTGGTGGTTGAACACTGATTTTTCTGGTTGTGTATCATAAGATTCTTTGAATATAAAGAGTGGTTGAATTCTTAAAATTGCCTCCTGCTCTCGTGATCAGGTGGCAGACAATGATACAGTCTATGGGGTTTGTATGCATGTTACAGAAATCGTTCAGAGGCCACCCGGTATCCTAGGCATCCAGTCACCCTTTTCTCAATCAACTGGTCGATGCTGCCGTTTTCTGGTTTCTGCACCTCGTTGCTACTGTGTGCTCACAAGGGTTCCTTTCTTTGAATTACATTATGAGATGTTGAACAGGTTAATATTAATTTCACCAAGTAATTAGTTGTTACTGAAACCAAAATTTAATGTTTTCCGCACTGGTTCAGTTACTTCAATGCAATTCACTACATTTACTTACATGGATGCAGTATCATTGCGCAGGAGCGTTTGAATCGGATAACGCAGTTTGTTAGTGAAATGTCACTCGCTTCTTGCATGCCTTCAGTATCTAAACAGCATGGGCAAATGAATGAAAATGTTGACTGTCTTGATAGAGAGCACGATGCTGTTTGGATGGCTTCGGCAATACCTGTTGACTGTGCAGTGGCCCTGACAGCTGCTGCTGCTGGAATTATATCTGATGATGTGATTCCAACCTTATCACCGAAGATATGGGAACCTCAATCTCCTGAAAGCATTACTGCTAGCGAGGCTTCAGATTCTAGTCAAGCAAGGGAAGTAGATAAGGATGGCCGAAAGTATTTGCAATATTTTGATGATTATGCTTCCGTGTCTCCGGAAAGCCGTTGTGATGCTCTAGAAAGAATGTATGGAGTTGACGACAATGGTCATGTTTCTCCAGTACTTGGGATGTTTTCCTGCTCTAGGAGTCGCAGATTAGAGGGTTTTGGAAGTTTTGATACCTTATTTAGGTAGTAGTTACATTTATCACCTGTTAACTGTGTGTTGAGTTCTTGACGTGTCTCAACTCCATTAAGTCATGCAAATCTAAAGATCATGTTATTTTGGTACAATAATGATATATTTTTGTCTTTGACAGTCCAGTTAGAAGCATGGTATCAGAGGACGAGGAAGATGAACTTTTCCCAGATCATGAAAAAGATTTTGGCGATGACTTGATTTTGGAATGGGCTAAGGTTAGTCTATGATTGTCCCGTTGTTTACACATTTGTTCACCCATGTGACATACCAAGTTCCATTCTATTTTTTGTTTTTTGTTTTTTTTTCCTGAATGCTACCTCTTGGATCTTGGGTAGGAAAACAAAAATGATTTACTACAGATAATTTGTGGTTATCATGCAATGCCTCTTCCCCAGCGCGGAAACGGGATAGTGTTTCAGCCACTTGATCATTTACAAGCTATCGAGTATAAGCGCCCCCCAGCCTCTGACCTTGGATTTTGCAATAATTATCTAGCTTCATTTGAAGCAGCCAAGGTATTTCTTAGCTTATTGATTGTTAATATACTATTTTCCTTGATATATAATTAAATATGCTTGCTTGATATTCTAATCTTGGTATTCTATAAAAGGCCAATGCCAAGCTAGCTGCTGCTGAGGAAGCTCTTGCACTGTCAATATGGACAACTGCAACTGTATGTCGGGTTCTGTCACTGGATAATGTAAAGTCCCTATCATATGAAGTTATATTGTCTTGAATTCAGCAGTGATTATTATTTCAATATTTTTTTCCAGCTGTCCGCTTCACCACTTGTAACATCCTTAAGCAAACACTCTTATTTCTAATCAATTCCTTTGATGCTGCTCGGAGGTGGAGTCTTGGTCTTGTAGATTCAGGCTAGGACTATTTATCAGAGGTTATAACCACTAAGTTTCTGTAAAAAAATTCTGTTTTTATGAAATAGAATCTTAAGAAACTATGCATGTAGTTAGGAAACAATTTCAAGCATAACCCTCCATTTTAGTTGAAATGTTATTCTATTTTGTTCAGGCACTCCTACTTCCATTTCTTCCATGTTGCATTTTCAGATTGGTGGTCGAAAGTCTGATATATGCTTCTTCTTCCAGGTTTTGACACTGGTTGCAGGAGTATTACTAGAAAAACAAGTAGTGGTAGTGTGCCCAAACCTGGTGAGTTAATGTTGTTATTAGAGATAATTTTGTCAACCCACTGATGAGCTATTTGTTCATGAACACGCATGTGCACATATTATAGAGTATGTGCGCATGTATATTTCTTTGCAGCTTTGGAAAATTTTTATGACAAAGTAGCTGTTTTGAATTGGTTATCTGTCCTGACTAGAGTTCCATGTGTTGCAGGGTGTTTTATCTGCAGTTGTTTTATCCCTTGTCCCCATGATTCGTCCATTTCAATGGCAGAGTTTATTGCTTCCAGTAAGTTTCATAAACTTTATATCTCTGTTGTTTCTGTTTCGAGGCAATGGAGAACATCATGGATTTAGCTAAAATAATGATGTTACTGTCACACACCCTAGATTATTTATCCTCGAAGTGCATTGAAAGTTTAAGTAAATGAATGAAACATCATATAAGAACAATGGATAACTAGCCCTTGTTAAAAATCCTGTTATGCGAGCCAAATGGAAATGTTGAAAAGACAAAAGATTGAAAGATTACTCTCTGAATATACATTAAACTTAACTAGAGTTGGAATACTACATCAGATAATTGAGATGCAGTAGCTTCTTGGTTTTGTTCAAAATGGATGCCAGAGTTTCTTTCTTTCTTTGCTTTTTTACTTTTTGGTTTGTTAGAAATGGAATTTTAATATTCTTCATTTATGATTCCATTAGATTCTTATGGATGACATGAGTTTTTTTGGCTAAAATTTATGTTGATCTTTCGCAGATCTTGCCAAGGCAGATGCTTGATTTTCTTGATGCTCCTGTTCCCTTTATAGTAAGTTTCAGAGATTAAATTTTTCTCTTTTGTTAAGACAATTATCACGCAATTGTATTGATCTGTGCTTTTTTTGGTTCTTCCTTTTAATTTTTACCATGCTCTATTATTTATCTCCGGGAACTAGGATGTTGTCAATCCTGTTCTTTCTGTGATCACGAGTGAAATGGGCAAGTAGCCTTTTAAAGGATTGGAGATGATAGAAGTAAATTGAGATTTTAACCTAGACTATACTTTGTAAATATGGGTGTCCAGCATCAAATGGCAGCTGGAAGTTCTGTTGGTGAGCAAGTGTTGTGCTGGTGCCAGTTTCGGATGCTTCTGAAGGGAGTTTCCTTCTTTGTCAGTTTGTAGCTGAAAAGCTCGCTGATTTTTAGTTACTGGGAATCAATTGCTTGTCAGTCTGGCAAAATGTCACCTTTTTTTTGTCATTCAATGGGTTGGTTCGTGCCCTAGTTTACTTGGAGCCACTGGATAAGAGGTTCAATAAAAGGAAAAGTCTGTAAAATATGGACTGATCAGGTGCTGTGACAAGACCTTACAGCAACTTCTCTTTTGGAACTGCTGATCTGATTTGCATGTATCCGGGTGTGATGAGGTTGGACTGTTTATGTTGATCTATAACATAGTTTATGTTGATGTATCCGGGTCTTGTTTTTTTTTTTATTATCAACATTTGAAATAGTTTTGAGAAATGTATCATATAATTTCTAGTGTAAAGTGTACAATCACCATCAGCGAGAAGTTTCCAATTTCTGCGACGTTGAACATCATGTTTTGAACACTTGGAAACATGCTTTATTCAACTTTTAATGGTAGTGATTTGAGTTAATCCATCAAATAAAACTGGATATTGGAGGTTTGTTACATGAAGTATGATCCAAGAAATTTATGCAGATCAAGACATTGAGTTAAATTATCCAGAACACTGTAAGAAATTCCTGTCAAATGTCTTACTGCAGCCTTTTTCTCTTACAGGTTGGTATACAGCACAGACCAGCTGACTTGAAGATAAAAACCTCTAACCTTGTTCATGTTAATGTGCTCAAAAACCAGGTTGGTAAGCTTTTTGGATCCTGAACTTCATTAAATACGGCACTCTTCAAGTGTTAGGGGGTGTTTGGGTGTGTTTATGAAAAAAATTGTTTTTATTTTTATTTTTTAGGTCATTTTGATGTGTTGATGTCAAAAATGATTTAAAAAAAAATCATCTTTATGTATTTTTAAACGAAAAGCACTTTAAAAAACAACCGCAACTATACTCCCAAACAGGCACTTACTGTTTCCTCTCTATTGAAGGTGAAAATGTGTCACTTGCCAGCACTTCCACGATATAAAGAGCTTGTTTCTGAACTTCGACCATTGCACGGAAGACTATCATTAGAAAGCTCGGTTGCTAAAAGGCATCCTGTGTATAGGTGCAATGAAGTGCAGGTATTTCTTGTAACTGTACTCAAATTAAAACCTCTCTTCTTGCGTGCCTATCTTTCTTATTCTTGGGAACTTCAGCTTCACAAAAGCATTGACAGGCATGTTAGTTTCTTTAAGCAAGTTTTTGAAATTATTGTAAGAATTGTGCAGGGCCAGTGTATGTATGTTGCTTGTGCACACCATCACAGGGAAAATTTCATCATTGTTTGCAGCCTTCATAATGCTAATTATGTCGATAATCCGGAATAAACCTCCATGTGCATTTTTTATGAAATAATCTTGCATTACTATTTTTGTTCTCGAGAAAAGATTACCATCTTAACCATTACTGTTGTCATTTTAGACATAATGATCATTACTACTGTCATTGTTGAACTTACCATCACCATCATTATTCTGTTAGATTTCTTCTCAGCCTGCACTCTTATATGTTTTCTGTTTATATTTGATAATACCAGGCTGAAGCTGCAACACGATTTTTGTCTGTCATGAGACGCTACTTGGAGTCTCTTTGTTCAGATTTGAGATCTTATACAATAACAAGCGTGCAATCAAACAATGACAGGGTAAGAACACCTGAGGACCATTATAAAAAAAAAAACTAAGTACATTCAATTCCATGTATATACTTATCTGGCATCGATCCTTTTCAGGTTTCTTTACTTCTCAAAGATAGCTTCATTGACTCCTTTAATGGTAGGGACCGATCCTTTATTAAGGTAACTTTCATTTTCTTTTAGTTCTTTGGCATTCATTTTCGTTCACACCTCGAATTTTCTTTGGCATTCATTTTCTTATTGATCTTTCTGTTTCCTGCATGGTAGTGCAGTGAGGTGTGGTTCCAACCACAGTTTTTGAAGTATTTAGTTAATCAGCACATTATAGTTTTGCACGTGTCACTATCGTGAAATCTATTCTGGACTGCAACCATAAAAACTATTATAATATCAAACATACTTTGTTAAGTATGGTGACCACGTTAATAAATGAACCCTTATAAGTCTTTACCTACATTTGCAATTTATATTTGGATACATGCTTCTAGATTCTCAAACTGAGTTTATTATATGCAATCTTGATTTTTGAATTGGTTGATCACAAGATTTTCAAAGCTTTCGCGAATTGATTCTTGGGTTCTGCAGCATTTTGTAGACACGCAACTATTTGCTGTCCTGTCAGACTCTTGTTTGTCGAGCTTCGAGCATGGGAGCTTCTAACTTAACAATTTTCAAGCCCTGGAACAATTTTTCAAGGTGGTAATGAACATAATCCTAGCAATACAGGATGATGGCCTCTATTCTCATTGTGATTGACTCAGCAACAAATTGTGTCAACCGCAGCAACTTTTGGAGCCATCAACTGTGAACTGATACGCAGCTGAAAATTGCAAAAAAAGAAATGAATTTTGTAATATAGATAGAGATATAGCAACAACTCCTCGTATGCCTTGCATCAATGTCTTTGGGAGCATGGTCTAGGGCTTTTTGAAACCCCATCACCCTTCATCGCCCACCGCACCACCTTCTTGTAAATGTCAATAGGGCAATAACACACTTTTTTATGGTAGAATTGTGCGGGTATGTGGTTATAAAACTTGAACAGGTTCCCGGGTCATTCCCGTGATTTGATTTGATCAAGTTAAAACCCATACTTATGATCTAACAACATCCAATAAGAACCTATTAATTGTTTTTAATTTTCTTGTCATAAAATAATATTATTTTGATATTAATCATCTAACACGGGATTCGGACCTTATTCTAAGTTAGATTTAATAATTTTAGTTTATGTTTTGAACTTTTGTTTGACTAGATCATATATATCTATATATGTGCAAAATGATGATGTTGTTAGATTAAAAACTGTTCAGAAAAACAGGAAAAAACTTCTATAAAATTGTAAACCCGCACTTTGAGGATTGATATGTGAAACACACCACATATTAGAGAGTAGCTTAGATCTTATTTGTTTTTATAGCGGCAAAGTTATTTCTTAAGAAACACTTTTTTTTTAATAATTTTATATTTTTTAATATATTAATATTTAAAAATATTCTTTAGAAATAAAAAAAAATACCGTAAAAAACAATTATTTCACGTTATTATAGTTGTCTCCAAAATATCATCAGCAAGGACGCGCATTGTAAAGTCGTGAAACGCACGGCATAGATTTGTGGACAACAAACCGTTTGAAGAGGTTAAAAAAAAGAAGTCCATGAAGGATGGAGTTAATTATAACTTAGTCCTTGAAATATTTTTAAAAATAAGTTCTTGTAGTTGAAAAAATTAAATACACATAATCTTTTTATTTTAAAATCCTTTTTTATAGCTTAATATTTTTCATCAATATTTTTTTATTTTATAATTTATTTTTTAATAATATAAAAGGAATAATAATAATAATTTGGAAAGATTGATAAGAAAAGAAATAAAAAAACATCATCAAATTAAATTATATGAATACCCTAATTACTAAAATCACGTTGAATTGCATAAATTCAAACTTAAAATGGGTCAAAATGTTATAATATTAAATAAAATTAATTTAAAAAAATCAAGAAACCAAAAAAATATCGCTCAGATCACAATTTCATAAAATTATATTGTGAAATCTTACAAATTCCATAAATTATTTAATTAGCAAATATAAAGGGACTATTGAATTTATTTTTTAAAACTAAAGGGACTAATTCATAATTTACGGATGAAGAAATAAACTATCGAAAGCTACCTCGGTCTTCCCTTCCTTTGCCTACTTAGGCCTGTTTGGTATTGTGATCCAATCTATTTTTTATTATTTTTTATTGTTTTTTTTTATTTTTAAAATTGATAGTTTAATATTTTTAGATTATTTTGATGTGCTGATATCAAAAATAATTTTTAAAAAATAAAAAAAATATTATTTTAATACATTTCAGCACAAAAAACATTTTAAAAAACAACAACAACCACGCTCCCAAACACAATCTTATCCATCCGTCCAAACGATTGTGTTAAAAAACACAGCTTTCTCCGTTAAAACCCCACCGGAGTATTAGTGCATTTGTTACTCTCTTTAAAGAATATAGTTTCAAGTCTTAACTCCTCGAGCTCAAGCTCTGGCAGCACACACTTCCCTTTTCATTTGACAAGAAACCAATAACTATACATGTTAGTCTAGGAAGTTTTACAGTAGTGGTGTGTGTTTTGATTTTGAATTGTATTTATGTATGTTCATGCTGGATTAATCTTGATGCGAATGTGCTTTTTAGGGAGAGTAAGGGATTGAAACCGATGGATTCAGAGCAACTGAGAGAGAATGCACATAAAATGGTCGACTTTATTGCTGATTATTACAAATCCATTGAGAATTTCCCTGTTCTCAGCCAAGTTGAGGTCCTTAACCTTCCTTTAGCTTTAATATTCTTTGACTTTATCTGGTTTTCTTTCCCTTTTGATTTCCTTATGGTCTCTCTCTTTTTGTTGTGTATGAGTGTGTGAATTTGGTGGCAAATGTGTTTTTTCTATTTGTGCAGCCTGGATATCTACGCAAACTTCTGCCAGATTCTGCTCCAAATCAACCTGAAACGTTGCAAAATGTTCTTGATGGTGAATTTGCTTTATTTTACAGAAACAAGAGAGGGAAAAAATGAACTTTTATTGGTGGGTTTTGTTTCTTTCCATTGATTAGTTTCTTTATGTGAATGCAGATGTTCAAGCAAAGATATTACCGGGGGTGACCCATTGGCAAAGCCCGAGTTATTTTGCTTATTATCCTTCTAACAGCAGTGTTGCTGGATTTTTGGGTGAAATGCTTAGTGCTGGTATTAATATGGTGGGTTTTAGCTGGATAACTTCTCCTGCTGCAACTGAGCTTGAAATGATTGTTCTAGATTGGCTTGGTAAATTGCTCAAGCTACCGGAAGACTTTCTCTCTACTGGTAAGGGTTCTGATGAATGAATGTTAAAATTCATAAGTAAAGGTGGCACAGACTTTATGTCATACAATTTTAACAAGATATCCGTGCTAACTTGGTCTATGTGCTCACATGGATGCCACAATATGCCCAGTAATTTTTCATTGGTATAGCAGAAATCATCTGTGTTCTGTCATTGCAGTTGATATTCTGAAATGTTATTTGCAATGTTTTCAACAGCTGTCTGGAGATGGTATTGCACAATGATTCACTTATAGGATACTTGCACAAGCAGTTTTGATGCCAGGCTTAAGGTCAAAAGAGCTTAAATTACTGATGTTTGTGGTTGGTGCAATTTTGAAAAGCTTATGGAGTTACGTTACAGGACAAGGTGGTGGAGTGATACAGGGCACTGCGAGCGAAGCTGTTCTAGTTGTGCTTCTGGCTGCTCGTGATAGAGTCTTGAGGAAGTGTGGAGAAAATGCCCTTGAAAAGCTTGTTGTTTATGCATCCGATCAAACACACTCTGCTTTGCAAAAAGCCTGCAAGGTATCTTTGTAAAACTACGCACAAACATCCATAAAAGTTGCACCCATTAATAACACACAAAACTCTGAAGATGATGCTTCATACTTTTGACTTCTTCTGTTCTCTGAGTCAGGATTATTTTTGAGGGGGTGATATTGTGCCCATTTTACATAAATCAAGTATAAATATTCAAGTGGTACTATTTGAGGCGAGTGATAGTGAATGCACTTCATATGACTCAGCACAGCATTTCAACTTCGTATTCCATAGGCTTACTCTTACCACAGCCTTTGGTCAAGCTACTTTTTCTCTACACGATAAATTTACTAACTTTGGTCACTGGATGTCACTTCATATTAAATTAAGCACTAGCTGACAACTATATTGTTGCAGTACTAAAAGCTACCTTTCCAGCTGCTTGACGAAATAGAAACTTACAGAGCATTTTCAAACCATGAACTTTCCATTGTTCACATGTTGTCAAGAAGACCAACCGGATTTTTCATTTTTTACATCGCATAGTGTATCAGTTTTTTGTATTCTTAAATCAGATAAAATTGCATGTTATTATTTAACGAACATGTGATGCAATCATACAAACATGCATACAATTATTTTTTCTAAAGCCAGTCGCTGGATAAGTTTCTTTATATTTGCATCAAGTACATGCTGGAAACCAAGTTGGTGTGGTACTAAAACCAATTGTTCCAGCTGTTTTACGAATAAAAAGTCCCATAACATTCCATTACCATGGAGTTTTTCAAGGTCTCCGTTCAGTAGTCACATGTTCTTCATTTTTTTTTTACACTTATATACATCTATGTGTGCATTTATTGAGATATTTTTACCATGGTGAAGTTATTCCTGCTATTTGTAATGTCTCTTTATTTTTATATGATATTATTTTTTTCTAACTACTGACAGATAGGAGGGATCCATCCAGAAAATTGCAAGCTGCTAAAAACAGACTCTTCAACAAATTATGCCCTTTCTCCAGATTTACTTAGTAAAGCAATTTCAGATGACATTTCCACAGGATTGATCCCTTTCTTCTTATGTGCCACAGTAAGATTCTGAAAATACATTCATTGGTTGCTCATTGACCTTGACCGTGTTTTCTTTTGGTGATTCTTTCAGTAAAATATATGGTAGAATTAAGACGTGTACTTTTTTTGTTTCTTTTTTCCTTCTAAACACATTAATGGAACAAGTTGGTGTATCCAAAGGTCTATTTGCTCCGTACTTGGGCAAGCACCGTTTTATTTTTAGGTAGAGTGTTGATGATGACTCTGGACTATGAAAATCTTCTTTGAAACCTATACTTATCATCTGATTACTCTATTGGAATAAACTAGAAAAAGCTCACTAAATTCATGATTTAGTCAACTGTTAAGACAATTAGTAACTGAATTTTGAAGTGGTTGCAAACATGTTTTTTTTCAATAGGTTCTCAAAAGATTAGTTTGATCACACTAGTTGCAGATAAATTCGCCACTCTTATGCTGGAGAATTAATAAATTGTAAGTTTTTTGTCATCTGCAGCACATTTAAAGCTTACTGAATTCAGGGACTGGGTATAGATCTGTGGATCATTGTGTTTTTTTGACATGGGGGTTATTTGGGCATCTCCAAATTGTGCAATGCACTTAGGGGTTGATTATCAGGATAGATATTCAAAAGAGCATTATCTATTTTTGCCTTGTGATAAAATTCTAGAAATAGAACTGCCACTTACAATTCTTGCATGTAATGGTTTCTCTCAATACTAGAACCTTACGGTTGTGTTTTCAAGCTAGAACTTCTACTGTTGAACTAGGCTGTGGCTCCTTGATGGGATCACAAAATATATAGATAAGAAATGTGTTTGGTTTCTAACAGGTAATGAAGTTTTTAAACTTTTCTGTACAAGACAATTTGGTTGGACTAGCAAAAATCCAGATATAAAGTTCAGGTTCTATTGTAATCAGTGATTATGTATGTGAATCCTTATACACGTGGTCATATAATGTGATTGTAAGTAGATTTTACGCCCTTTTTTATTTTTTGGTATTTTAATGGTAATAAAAGCCTTTCATGTTCTTGCAGGTAGGCACTACATCATCAACAGCTGTTGATCCTTTGCTTGCTCTAGGAAAGATTGCTAAGGTAACAGTAGTCTGTTTAGTGAAATAAGCAAGAAATCTGCCTTAAGCCTGCACAAAACTGCATACTCTAATATTATCAAGATCTAGCAGCAATGGCAAGTGCAGCCTTGCACCCAAGATTAAAGTTTAATAGGAAGAATTTTGTTTAGAGAGCATGAGAAAGGGATGGGTTGGTAACTACACAAGCTAAGCCAAACAAGCAAGCTACCCTGGCTGCTGGTTAAAATGAATTCACCAAGTAATCTGTGTTTGTCTATATATATATATATATAACATCCTGATAGAATTCCAAAAGAAACATGTTAAAAACCCCAGAAATATTGACATCAAAATTAATCTATCTATTAGAAGACCTGTGATGCAAAATTGTGTATGATAACAAATTCCTGTTTATGTATCTTTAAAACCTCCTTCAGTACATGCCAGTTCTCAAACCCGTTGAGGGTTTTTTTTTATCTAGATATCTGTAAGTGGAATCCTATGTGATGACCTTGATGACACTACCATGAAAGTTTTTGTTCATGATAACAAAGGTTTTATACATGGCCTCTTGACAGAATAATGGAATATGGTTTCATGTGGATGCTGCATATGCTGGAAGTGCTTGTATATGTCCAGAATATCGCTGTTACATTGATGGTGTTGAAGAAGCTGACTCTTTCAACATGAATGCTCATAAATGGTTTCTGACAAACTTTGATTGTTCAGCTCTTTGGGTAAAGGTATGCTGTTTTCTTTTCTGCTCATATTTATCATATGCTGGCCCAATGTTTAATGTTTTTTACATGTTTTTCATGCTATCGGCAACAATCATTGTTTTGTCCACAAGAATTTACAGTTCACTCTCTCTCTAAAATCTGAACCCACCCCCACCCTTCTCACTCTCACTCACGCACACAAACATGTGCTTGCTAGCACATACCCATAAGTTGTAGTTCATAGGTAGTTGAACCCCTTATTGGGCAGTAGCAGTTCCCTCCTTTGGGGAACGAGAATTGGGGTGGGATTCTTTTGGAATTTGAGGTTGGGGTTCATTTTAGTAACATAAACTTATCATATCATTATCTTTGGAAAAAAATTCATGGAATATACACAATTGCCATTTCCTTATTCTGTACTAGCAGTGAAACATCCATTGCACTGCCTGTGCATCCATGATCGAGATTTTTTCATCTGTTGCTCTGTGCATCTGCATATTTCTGTCTGGTCAAAAAGTCAATATGTCGGAGCTCTTTGCTTTTTGGTCGGATATCTTTATATCTTTACTACCATCCTCTTCAGTGTAAGGATATATCTAACTTCTTTGATTCAACAAGTTTATGCAGAAGGGATTCTCAACAATAATTTTGGGAGGTTGCTCAGTTACTCGAATTCTGTTTTGTGTAATCTAGAAATGATGCATGATGAAATCTCTTGAAGTGCCGCGCCATAGTCACTAAAGGAATCTTTCAGCTCTTGAAATTTCTTTGAAATGTCAAGTAGTCCATGTAGTTCCAGATAAACAAGGATTCTTGGTAAATATAGAATCTGTTTTCTAATTGTCCAAAAAAAATGAAAAACTAGTCGCCATGATGAAAACACTACAACTATAATTGCTGTAACTCCTAATTTTTTTGGACTGCTGATTGTTGTTCCTTTGGTTAGTTAGTTGTTTGAATATGCAAATACATTAAATAAGTTTTATTTTTTTGCTGGACAACAGGATAGAAATGCTTTAATCCAGGCCCTCTCTACAAATCCCGAGTTCCTGAAGAACAAAGTAAGCATCCTTAACAGCATCTTATTCTTATTTCCATACAATATTTGCACCTGAAATTCACCGAGTATAGGATTATGTTGTGAGGACTTGAACGATGGGAATTTTCATGCCTTCACAAAGTGTGTTGCAATGAATTTGATTTGACTGCCATTGGATGTGTTTCATCTATCTGCAGTTCAAAAGCTCCAAATTAGCCTTTTTAATTTTCTTAGAAGACATTCATGTTAATCTCTGAACTTGTTTACTTAACATGTTTATATGCCTTAAAATTTACAGGATTATGTAACATTAGAACAATTTGCTAGCTGTAGATGATTGGACTTTTAATATCAAACAAATTAAACTCTTAACCAATCATAATTTATCAATCTATTTTCACATTTCAGTTACGTTATTTCCTAACATTTTGACATGTCAGGCCTCTCAGGCAAACATGGTTGTGGACTACAAAGATTGGCAAATTCCTCTTGGACGTCGGTTTAGGTGTGCCATCAAACTTTTGCCTCAAAGCCTCTTTTCTACTGCACAGTCATGCATCATATACCAGAAGTGCAAATTAACCTTACTGAAACGCTAAACGCAGATCACTGAAACTGTGGATGGTACTGCGGTTATATGGTTTGGAAAATCTACAGTGCTACATCAGAAATCATATCAACTTGGCTAAATATTTCGAAGGGCTTGTTGCTGCGGATTCAAGATTTGAGGTAGATAGGCCCTTTTACGTGTCTCTGCATGTGTTTCTATTTTGCACACCTGATTGGACCTCGTTTCTTGAATATCCATGGATCTTTCTAATACATGCATATTCACAGGCTAAAACTTTTTTAACCAGGTCTAGTTACTCTATTCTTTGTATCTTTAACTCCTTTAATTTCACCAAATTGGCAGATTTTGTTGATATGGTGGCTGTTTTGTACTTAAACTTGGTCCCGGGTCTTGTTGGTTTGGTAGAGAATAGTTTATATTGTAAGGGTGGATGAGCTAATGCTGAGATGGTTGTTCCTATATTTGTTGAAGGGGTATGAGTACTGCCTCTCATGTCAGCTAGCGCACCTGACATGGGATAAGCCATTGTTGGGCATAGTGCTATTAAGCATGGGATGCCTATTGAACTGTTGGGAGAAGATAGGAAATAAGCGGGTAACCTTCCTTCAATTCTCAGAACAAGAAATCAGTTATGCTAGCTACTCGCCTTGGCACGCAGCGACTGCTTCCCTTAAAGCAAGAATTTTTCCTTGTGGTGTTGGTATTGTAATGTGATAGGCTTAGATGCATTAAACTTGGCTGAAAGATTGAAAATTGATGTGAAAGAGACGTGCCATAAACAACTATCATTTCATTGCATTTTTTAATCATTTCTATGTCTGTGTACTTATGAAAATTCCCCACGGCTATGGTTGTTTATGCATTTTTTATGCAAATCATTACTCATCAATTCTCTATACCATAATTCATGTTGCAGGTTGTTACCCCTCGGATATTTTCTTTGGTTTGTTTTCGCCTTCTACCTCCTAGCAACAATGAAGATCACGGAAACAATCTGAACCATGACTTATTAGATGCTGTAAACTCAACAGGGAAAATTTTCATATCACATACAGTAAGATCGATGATACTTTTATTATCTTTTCTGCAGTAACTAAAATGCTGATGCAGTGGTTTCTGCTTTTTTAATTTATCTACTTAAGGGAAAGGAGAAATTGCAGTTTACCTGTCTGATCATAGCCATTTTTTTTGTAGGTTCTATCAGGCAAGTATATATTACGTTTTGCTGTGGGGGCACCATTGACTGAAGAAAGGCATGTAATTGCCGCATGGAAGGTTTTGCAAGATGAGTCCACTTCTTTATTAGGAAGTCTATAGGGCTAGTTAATCCTTTTAGGACCATCCAACAGCGGTTGATGAAATTGACTTGCCCCCGCCCCCTTTTTTTTTGTTTTGTTGTTGGCATGAACCCAAAAGGCCTTCATGCCATACATGCCTTAAAAATAAAATTTATTAAATGAAATATTTTTGTTATTTCAATTTTTCACAAAATGAAACTGTATCTCATTTTACAGCCATGACCCATCATGAACCTGATGCTCTCGTGCCTGTATGATTCCCAAATTTGACATAAACACATAAGGGATATTTTGTTGCATTTTTTTAATATCCCTTTTCATACTATAAAATTGAAACAATAATTGTGGGGGGGAAATCATTACACCATAAATAATTAAATAGAAAAAATAATTAGCTCTTTCTAGGAATATTTACATGTTCCACATCAAACTAAATTATCTTAAATTGAAATCGAGAAAAAAAAATCTATAACCCTACGAAAGGAAGAGTTTAAAAGGTTAAAACCTTTATGCTACCAACCAAACCCTAAAATAGAAGTTTTTTTTTTTTCCTTCCAAAAAAAAAGAAGCTAATTTTCTCTTGAAAAATAACAGTTATCAATACTATAAAAGATACAAAGACAAAGAAAATCAAAAGAATAGAAAGTATATTTAATGGCAGACTGCTAAGAACTCAATACAACCCTCAATGTAATAATTATATTTCTATAACCCTTATAGTCCTTTATTATATAGGAAATATATAAGATTTTCATGGTCACTAACACTGATTTGCTTTCCAAATTATCGCAAATATTGGTTACTGCCTTTAAATGATCAATTACCGGTCCATTTCCAATCTAAACAGACCTCTCATGGGACTACAAGGAATGCAAGTTTTGGGGACAACAATGGCAGCTGCTATTCAACAGACCTGCAACTTTACTTAGAACCAAATCGATTTAATGTTCCACCACCAATGCATTTCAAACCTAAGCAGAATGCTTCCTAGGACTTCAGCATATCAGAATACCAGCGATCAATTTGGTTGTAAGCTGTCTAGTATTAGTAATCTGCCTTATGTTAACCGCACGCCATGTATGTGGGACAATGTATGGTTTAACAATGCCGGTTCCTCAGTGAGCTATATTGCTCCAACCAAGCAGTCAATTTTGCCATCTATACAATTTCCCATGTCAAGCTTTCCTCATCAGATGCAGTCTTCCGAAGCAAGTGATTTCACTGGTAAAAATGGTCCCAGTCAGCTTGGATATGTTCATATGAAGTTTCAATTCACCAAGAGATAGGGCCTGTCAGGCTTTCTTATCCTGAACTTGAGAAAAAGAGCATACGTGTTCTCAGCATGGAATTATCTTCTTCATATCCAGGATGCATTCAAAGTTAAATGCAGCATGGCACTTGTCAAACATTGCTGCTGCTTGCCCTATGAACATCGTATAAAATATCATGGCTAAAGCAACTACTTTCCCCCTTCATCTTTTTGGTCTCTCTTTGTTTTACCTTAACCTCTACATAGGCTAAGGGCATGTTTGTTTATGTGGTCGTGTGATAAAAAAGATGAACACAGAAACAATAACAAATAAACGTGTGTGGTTGTAGAGACAAAATTAAAAATGTCTTGCAGGTAATTTTTAGCGAATTTTGTATCCTTCTAAAAACGAGAGGTATAAAAGACAGAGACAGAGACAGAGACGTAATCAAATTAATTTTTCCTGCAAACATATACCAGATTCTGCTACAAATCAACCTGAAACAACACTGTAAAATGTTCTTGGTAGTCAATTTGCTTAGTTTGATGATTGATTGCCATTTACTTTACATAAAAAAAAGAAGGGGAGAAACGAAAATTTTTTGGGAGGTTTTTTTCCATCATGAAATTGATGCTCTAATGTCTGTGTGGTTCCCAAGTTTGACATAAGACGAAAAAGGTAGCAGGCATGTTGCTGACGAAGCTGAAAAGGATGGAGAATAATTGTTTTTTTCAGGATTTTGGGGTGACCGAGCTAAATTTCTCAGAAGCCAGCATGATATTTTGCCTCGATGTAGAATCACCATCCTGATTGTTTACATTTCTACCAAGCTCTATCGAATTGTGATGTAAAGGAGTACGGATGGACACCATGATCAGCTTGAAAAGTTTGTGCCAGTGCTGATTCTGCTACAACTTGATGGGAATATCCAATCTAAAATGCTTGAAAAATTGTCCCGGTCAGCCTGGTTACGTTCAGATGAGGTTTCAACTCTCAGAACCAGGCAGGGCATGTCAGGTTCTGTTACCCTTTGTCGGAATCCTGAACCTGAGAAATGGTCCTGTGAGCATTAAAATTGTTACTTCAGTCATATCATCATATCCAAACTCAGCAAAGCAGAGGGATTTATTGTCAAATACAACGATTTCAAACAACTTATCGTACTACACAGATTTCAGAAATAATTTTATAGAACATCTTGAAAATGATTTTATTTTGGCTGACAAAACACAGCTTGATGGATAATCACAGTGGAGCTTTTGACGCAGAGAAAAATGCTACCTCACAGATCACTGAAACTGTGAAGCAGCTAGTCACACACGAAGGCCTACCTCATAAATAAAATCCTTTCCATGAACCATGCAAGCAAAAGCAATCAATCTGTCTACTACTTGGAAATAATTTTCAAACCCATTATGACTAGCGTTTTTCCTAAATAAGAAAAAAGAAAATTTATTGCAGCAACTAATTTTTACCTTAGTTTGGAAAGAAAATCAGTGTTAGTGATCATGGAAATCTTATATATTTCCTATATAATAAAGGACCATAAGGGTTATAGAAATATTATTGTTACATTGAGTGTTGTATTGGGTTTTTGGAGTTCTTAGCAGTCTGCCATTAAAGGTACTTTCTTCTGCTTTCTATTCTTTTGATTTTTACTTTCTTTGTCTATGTATCTTTTATAGTAATAATAACTATTATTTCTCATGAGAATTAGGCTGTTGAGATTGATATTTCCATAGTGCAATTTTGAAACAACTTTTGGTTCTATATCGATATAGAAGAGACAAAGACAGTTAGGTTACGATATCGATATAGAATTGATGAATATATATACAGAAGAGACGAAGACAGTTAGGACATTGTAACATATTTATGTCTTGTCGTTTCAACTATATATATATATATTTTGTAATGGGATAATGACCATATTTATGTTATCAAAATTGAGAGTTTTGTGTTTCTGATAGTCATCACCATTGTGCTAGATTACACAATGGGTCAAAAAAGAATCAAAATGGAATTGATAAGGAAGGAGAAATCTCGTATGCTTACATTCAGGAAGAGGAAGGCAGGTTTGCTTAAAAAGGCTTCTGAGTTCTCTATTCTCTGCGGTGTCGATGCATGCGTAATAATCTTTGGACCAAAGCTGAAGGACGATCATCAACCTGTAGCACCGGAGACTTGGCCTCCAAATTCTGAAGAGGTTAGGTGTATTATCAATAGGTACAAGGGTAGCGATCAACCAAGAAGATGTTATCAGGTTTCTGACTACTTCGCTGATAAAAAGAAACAGATTGATTCTGAGCTTGCAAGATTGCACAGGCAGATTATCAAAGCTAAGTACCCTGCATGGGACGATCGTCTCAACAGCCTTTATGCAGATCAGTTAAGGGTTCTTGCTGGTCAGTTGGATGCAAAAATTGATCTCGCTGACAAGAAACTTGGAAGTTTCAACGTAAATCAGTATGCCATGGGTGCGCCAGGGGTGCCAGCAGCCTCGCTTATTCCAAGCGTTTCTCACGGCATGGAGAGCTACATGGAGAGCAGAGATGACAATTTCCCGCAGCTTATGCACGATTCGAAGGCCTTTGATGCGCAGCCACCTATGGTATTCTACCCTGAGCAGAGCTCTTACATGACCAACTTGTTGGAGAGGAAGCATAGCAATGGCTACTCGACAGACTTGCAGGTTTACCATGAACCAATGCCTTTAAATGATCAATTACCGGTCCATTTCCAATCTAAACAGACCTCTCACGGGACTACAATGAATGCAAGTTTTTGGGAGAGCAACAATGGCAGCTGCTATTCAACGGACCTGCAACTTTACCTAGAACCAAATCCATTGAATGTTCCACAACCATTGCTTTTCCAACCTAAGCAGAATGCTCATAGGACTTCAGCATATCTACATGCAATGGAAGATACGATTATGAAGATGGCATGCGATCAGAATACCAGCGATCAATTTGGCTGTAAGCTGTCTAGTAGTAGTAATCTGCCTTATGTTAACCGCACGCCATGTATGTGGGACAATGTATGGTTTAACAATGCCGGTTCCTCAGTTAGCTATATTGCTCAAACCAAGCAGCCAATTGTGCCATCTATGCAATTTCCCATGTCAAGCTTTCCTCATCAGATGCAGTCTTCCGAAGCAAGTGATTTCACTGGTAACCTTGAGTTTGAAGGGAGGGGTCAAGGCTACAACTAGATGCATGCAGGATTCTAAATATTTTCTTACAAATTATGCTTGAATAACAGTAATCTACCACTTCAGTTCCTTGAACAGCTTTGAACAATAGCCCAGGTCTAATTACAGTGACTTTTAGCTCTACATTTTGATGTGCGAGGTGATGATTTTGGAATAGAAAATGCCATCCATAATTTGTTCACAATAGCTCCCAAATCAAATCGTGAAACACACAATACATTTTTGTGGACACCTAATTGTTTAAAGATTTTAAAAACCAAAAAAAAAAAAATCTATAGAGAAAGAGACCATCGAAGCTCTCTCCCACGTCCCTTGCAAAAACATTGTTTTCTCCTTGAAAACCCACCAGTAGCTGTCTATCATCAGCTAGCTGGCTAGCTAGTGCAGTTGTGCATTTCATTTTCTCTATAAAGAGCAAAGTCTGAAGTCTAACGCCACCCCTCAAGTTCTAGCTCTACCAGTACACGTTTCCATGTCCATTCAATTACTGTGCATGCAAGTCTTGAAAGTTTTACAGAAGTAGTGAATGTTTTTATTTTGAATTGATTTTATGCATCTTAATTCTGAATTAATCTTGATATTAATGTGCTTGAACCAGACTATGATAAAGTTAGTACCAAAGCTGATTCTGCTGTAACTTGTTGAGAATATCCAATCTAAATTCTTGATAAAATGGTCCCAGTCAGCTTGGATACGTTCATATGAAGTTTCAATTCACCATGAGATAGGGCCTGTCAGGCTTTCTTGTCCTGAACTTGAGAAGAAGTGTTCTCACCATGGAATTTGTTGAAGAATTTGGTTCCAATTCTGCTATAAATTAGTGATAAGTTTTTTTTATTAATGTTAGCCATTTAAATTCTAGCATTTAGTGATGTGTTTTAATTGTTCTTTTCTACTTCTAGTTTAAATCTTATCTATGATAAGATTAGTTTAAGAGTTTGTTTTTTATTAGGGTTCTTGTAATGCATTTAATTTCCTCTATAAATACAATTAGAGGGATGACAATAAAATTAGATATTGGGTTTTTACCCTTTGATCTCTTTATTCTTCAGTTAAAGGCTGAAATATTTCAATTAATTCTTAGCTAAGAGCTAGAATTTTTCGATTGAAATAGTGGGCATCTCAATTTTCCAACAGAATTATCTTCTTCATGAATGCAGCACAGCACTTGTCAAACACTGCTGCTGCTTGTCCTATGAACATCGTATAAAATATCATGGCTAAAGCAACTACTTCCCCCCTTCATCTTTTTGGTCTCTCTTTGTTTTACCTTAACCACTACATAGGCTAATGGCATGTTTGTTTATGTGGTCGTGTGATAAAAAAGATGAACACAGAAACAATAACAAATAAACGTGTGTGGTTGTAGAGACAAAATTAAAAATGTCTTGCAGGTAATTTTTAGCGAATTTTGTATCGTTCTAAAAACGAGAGTTATAAAAGACAGGTACAGACGTGACCAAATTAATTTTTCCTGCAAACATATACCAGATTCTGCTACAAATCAACCTGAAACAACACTGTAAAATGTTCTTGGTGGTCAATTTGCTTAGTTTGATGATTGATTGCCATTTACTTTACATGAACAAAAGAAGGGGAGAAATGAAATTTGTTTGGTGGGTTTTTTCTTTCCATCATGAAACTAATGCTCCAATGTCTGTATGGTTCCCAAATTTGACATGACACGAAAAAGGTAACAGGCATTTTGCTGGCGAAGCTGAAAAGGATGGAGAATAAATATTTTTTTCAAGATTTTGGGGTGACCGAGCTAAATTTCTCAGAAGCCAGCAAGATATTTTGCCTCGATGTAGAATCACCATCCTGATTGTTTACATTTCTACCAAGCTCTATCGAATTGTGATGTAAAGGAGTAAGGATGGACACCATAATCAGCTTGAAAAGTTTGTGCCAGTGCTGATTCTGCTGCAACTTGCTGGGAATATCCAATCTAAAATGCTTGAAAAATTGTCCCAGCAGCCTGGTCACGTTCAGATGAAGTTTCAACTCTCACCACCAGGCAGGGCCTGTCAGGTTCTGTTATCCTGTATCGGAATCCTGAACCTGAGAAATGGTCATGTGGGCACTAAAATTGTTGCTTCAGGCATATCAGCATATCCAAACTCAGCAAAGCAAAGGGACTGATTGTCAAATCCAACGATTTCTAATCTTAAAACTTATCGTTCCACACAGATTTCAGAAATAATTTTACATTACATCTTGAAAATGATTTAGTTTTATTTTCTAACACAAAAAATCTAAATCGTTATTGTAAGAGAATCAATTATGTTACAGAATCCTACTCTAGTGATGAATTGCAGTAACTATTCATGCTAAACCATAGTCAGAATCAAATTGATTTGGTCCATACATGATAAGATCAAATCCATGGAAATTTACGACCTTGACAGCTCTGCATATATTCTTACCAACCCCATTTGAGAATCAATGCTACACAAAAATGAAAAATCATTACATATATTCTTTCTATAAGTAAAGTTATTTTACATTTTCAAACGATATGTTACCTGGAAAGAGACCCTTTTTTTTCTAAAATTAAGCTTTAAGAAGTCCCTCTAGTTTCATAATACTCAGGGAGATGTTCAGGATAGTAGTGGGATTGTTTTTCCAATTGTTTTTCTCTTAAAAATTCAACAAAATAATATTATTTTTTTATTTAAAAAAAACTATTTTGAATCATCATATTAAAATAATTTTAAATAAAAAAAATCAATTTTGTATGATGGGATTGATTCCTTGCAACTAAACTAATTGGCTAAAAAAACAAAACGATTGCATGATAGCACTTGACCAATGCGAAGAATATACTTTTATTATTTTCTAGATTATGAATTGCTGGCAGCATAGCTTGTTTTATATAGAATCATTTAAGGAGGAAGATTAGTTTTGATTAACACCCAAGTAAGAATATTTCTTACCTTTTTTAAAAACATATATACTTTACAAGGATGTTCCTGATTTCTTGTTTCTTTTCTTTTATTCTAGTTATTTTGTGAGGTATATTCTTTTTAAAGTCAATTTCTCCCGTGACCGTCAACATATACCGACTCTATATTATTTTAAAGTCTTTGAATTATATATATATATATATATTTCAAGGCATTACTTTTTGAATGGACAAGTTGTGAAATGTTCTGTTTATATTTTACAATTTTGTTCAGTAATTTCGAGCTTATTTTAGGTTAGGTTTTGTTCACTTTGAACATGACATCACAAGTTGTGAGATGTTCTTGGACAGGATAAGGATTAAAATCCTTGTTTTGTCTAAAATACATTAAAAAAAATCATTTTTTCTTGATTTTTTATACCATTTATTTCATATTTATCACTTGCTTATTTTTTTTTTCTAATTTGATTAACTAAAGTTTGACTAGCTTTATTAAAATAAATATTTACATACAGGGGCTTGATTGCAAAAACTTTTTAATTTAAGGATCTAAATAAATTCGAACACTTGATGCCTAATTTATAATCTTGTCCAATTGCAATAACTAAGAACTGCAAAATAAGATCTTTTGACGGTGAGAGTTAGCCATGCCTCATTTTTTTATTTATCTTTTTGCAAAACTATAAAATTAATTAATAACATGGTAGCCAGGATCGATTTGTAGCTAGCCAACTAAATGAATTATTGTCTGTTTTTTGTATTTTTAAATCATTTAAAAAAATGTTTTCTTAAATTATTTATTTTAGTATTTTCAGATCATGTTATTTGATATACAAATTTTTTAAAACTTATTTTTTAAAAAATATATTATTATAAATGAAAATATTAAAAAAAATAAACAAATACCTGCCAGTAACAGCAAAGATATTAATTAAAGACAGGAGAGGAGGATACCCGACGACCAGTCACCCATAATGCAGTCGCAGAGCTATCCATTCTGTGCTGATTATGCCAATGCATACGTGCCAAAGCTATCTTGTCCATATATCGGGTTGGTGCGGCAGTAAATGATTTAGTTTTGTTTGCGAGTTGAACGGCTAGAATTTCACTCATATTTATTTGAATTTATAAAAATATAATTTTTTTCAAATTCAAAGAAAAATTCGAATCCAAAAAAAAGAACTCATACCTTGTTACTTATAATATGATGTTTTAAATTTATGGTGCTGTTTTTATTACTATATATATATATATATATATATATATATATATATATATATATATATATATATATATATATATATATTATGGTCAGAACTCATGCCTCATTGAAAACATGGTGCCTTGAAATTCGTGTGTAATAAATAGGTTTTTATGTAGGGTATGCTAAGAGCTATTCGTTGCAGAGCAGCTCATTTCATTTATGATTTCACCAACTTCGAAATTAAAATCTGCTCAAGTGGATGGTCCATCACAAAAATAAAATAAAATAAAATAAATAACGAAAAAAACATGATAATCTCTCTCTCTCTCTGCATTTAAAACTTTAGCATTGATGTGGGCACGGGCGAGAGATATTTTTTTATTTTGTGTAATTTCTATATTATACTAGTTTTTATGGTTGTGATTTTATATAACATTTGTTGGTGTAGCTTTTAAAAAAATAGATTTAAAAATATTTATTTATTTAAGATTGATACGAGATAGTTTTTTCTTGCAAATTAAATGAAAAGGTATGTAAAACAAATATATGTTATTTTAATTTTCATAGGACTTTGAGTGTTAAACACGATTATATTTAGAACCCATTCAAAAAAAAATGATTAATCAAATAGTTAAATATCCTCATCTACAACAAAACCACGTCGTTTTAGCAACACAGTTACCTCTTTCAGCCATGACAATATCCTCATCTTCTTCACAGCCAAACCAACCTTGAACCATTCTCTACTATGACCTATCCTTAGCTCACAACAGCACCGCACGGCGTCGCCTCATCCCACCGTGAGCCACCACGACAAGACACTATCAAGATTTCGATTCTCTCCGCCGCCCATGTTTTAAACCAATCGATCGAGAAGAAGAAATTATATCTAGGAAAAAATAGAGCACCAAGGCATTCTTATGTGTTTTTACAAGTTTTGCAGGTCATAATGACACTCACCACCGACACAAAGTAGGAATAGGAGGAGGGATCGCTCCATATCCACCAGGTTTTTTAGGGGTTCGCCGGTAACATTGCATTGGTTTGCACGCCGCCAGTGGCTGTGACTTTGTCGTCACTGTCCTAGCAGTCTTCCTGGGTTCTTAGCTTTTAAACCACATTTAGAACTATACAATTAGCCTGGCTCATATAACGTTTATCAGGCGTGCTCATACTTTGTATTTACACGACCAACCTCTTATTATTGAATCTCTAATAGGAACCAGTACGTACATTTGAGTTTTACTAGCGATCATAAACCAAATGACAATTTCATCCACCTTGTTTATTCAAATTTCATGATTCAAAGTACATTGACAAGAATATATATATATATATATATATATATATATATATATATATATGAGATTGCTAAGATTAACTGCTTAACTAATTATCAAACCAAAAAGGTCTGTTTCTAAACAACTTGGATTTTTTAGGATATTATTAATATTTATTTTCATATATAAAAATGTAATTATAATGGCTATCGTAAAAATAATTTTATTTTTATATGAATCCAGCTACATCGAACAAGTAATGAGTGGAAAATTGCCATAACAATTTAAGAGAAATAAATTAATCATGAAGTTGTGGAAACTTCACAAAGAAATGAGGGTTACATCATGGATCGTGGTCAATGAGGTTTTTTTACATCATGGATCGTGATCTATAAGTGTTTTTATAGGAAAAAAAAATCGTCGGTGCTTAATTTAGTAAATACATGAGGATGATATAACCTCGATGTATTTAAAAATCAATTTATTTATCTTAATAAAAAAATAAATTTAACCGAAAAAACAAAAACATCTTTGAAATCGAAGTTAATTTGAAGTGTTCCACGCCTTGAGAGAGACACAACCCGTCATGAGACGCTGTAGGACGAGTTTTCCGTGGTCGGTCATCCCTGTCCTTTGCTGGTCCATTACCTGCCGTGTGAAGACACGGAGCATGTGCGAACATGGAAGCCACGTCGTCAATCATGAAATTGGACTGCTTCCTAATACCCTGATGTTGTTACACGTTTCAAAATCTTTTTTTTAATAAATATTTTATATTTAAAATTATATATTTTTAATGTTTTTATATTATTTTAATGTGCTAATATTAAAGATAAATTTTTTAAATAAAAAAATCATTTTAATAACTTTTCGGAAAAAAAGGAATTTGACAATTATCTTGTATTGTTGTTCCTTACCTGATGATCTGTTAATTCTGTCTGGTACTGTGATTTTTTTTCAATTTTTAATTATTGTTTTAGTATTTTTAATTATTGTAATATACTGGTATCAAAATTAAAATTTAAAAAATAAAATATTATTTTAATATATTTAAAAACAAAAAACATTTCAAAAAACTTGTGTCTACACATTTCTAAACTGGGCATGAAAATAAAAAAAATGCAGTTATTAAAATGAATCAAGTTTAAATATTTTATCATCAAATCACGCCTCTCTCTTCAGCGACTTAAAAATTAATCCAGTTTAAATTGAAAAAAGAAATCAAGTTGATCCGGTCAAAAACATCAAGCCATCATCAACCCGGTTGCTCAATTCCAATACAGAGTGAAAACCAAGCAAAAGTTATGCTGAACAGACGTGAACTACTTGTTAACTCCAGACCACTGGCTGGTTGGTAGCAACACACCGGCCGTTGACAAACGTACTAGTCTATATTATTTCTTATTTAAAGATATATTATAACAATACTATTTTTTTATTTCAAAAAAATTACTCTTAACATTCATATTTCATAATAATTTAAAATAAATTAAAATATGTACAAAATGACCGTGCTTTAATAAAAAATAATATCTTATAGGTAGTTTTTTCAATAAAAAATCACAGCCACCAATGACACGTATGAATATGTGTGTTCCAAATGGTTTTTTAGATTTTTTTTTCATTGCATTTCAAAATATTTTTTTTTAAATAAAAATATTTTAAAAAACAAACTCCCAAATTGAAAAATCACAGCCACCAATACCACGTATATATATGTAATGATTTTTTTTTAATCTTAGTTTTATATATCGGCGTGATGCTTAAACATTATTATATATCTTAGTTTTATATATAGGCGTGATGCTTAAACATTATTATATATCTAAAATGAAATATCTTATATATACTAACTATAATTAGTAGTACAATTATACGTACGAAAGAAACTTTTAGAAAGAGACAAATTGCTGAGCAGCCCTGGGCACGTTGAAGAGACTGTTTGGGAAGGCAGTTGTGGTAGCTTTTGAAAATGTTTTTCATGCTAAAATGTATTAAAATAATATTTTTTTTATTTTTAAAAATTATTTTTAATATCAAAACATTAAAATAATCTAAAAATACTAAAATTTTTTATTTAAAATTAACAAAAATAATCAAAAAATGCGGCGTAGCGATGAAACCGCGCCAAACAGCTTCTTGACGCTGGGGCTGGCTCGTCCATCGTTGATGTGACTGCCCCCGTTCCACTTATATAAAATAAAATAATAATATCTAAAGCCAGCATCAATATCATGCATACTGTATAGGGAATGGATGGACGGAGTTCTGGATTATACAGGTTAAATCACGTTGATTATTAACTTTTGTCGTCCAGTCTTTTTTAAAATTATGTTTATCTTAAAGAAAATATTATATTAATATATTTTTCAAAATATAGTGTACCATGATTCCCAGCTAGAATAATGTTATTTTGATTTTTTTTGACAAAAAATAAAATAAGTATAGATAAAGTCCAAATAATTCAACTGGGTCAGTTTTGGGTTGATTTTTTTCCTGACCAGGCCGGGTTTGTATTACCGGAGATGGTATTTAATTAATTAATCACTTAGTTTATTATACAAAATTAAGGAACATAGATCTATTTAATTAATCGTCATTTAATGTATTCCTATTGAGATTTAACCAATCAAACAAGAGAAAAGATGTGATCAAGCCATCTCTAATTTTAATTCTATTTATGGAAAACAAAGTTAAAGAAGGCAAAGTCTGTAATCCAATGAGCGTGGCACAGCTCTCTCTTCTTTTTTTCTTTTTCTTCTTTTTTTCCTATTCAGTAACAAAATTAAAACTAAACTCATAGTAATTAAAGATAACAAAAATATATTATTCTCTAAAAACAGTAATGGCATGTTTTTACCTAAATTTTAAGAAAATATGATAAAAAAAAATCCAAAAATACAAGTAAGCTGTCAAAATATGACAGCAGAATGAGACTTATAAGCCATTTGGTATTGCGATTAAATTGAAGGTTGAAGCAAAAAGCAGTTTCATGATATATGATAATATACAAAAGCAGATTAAATTGTTATGGGACCCATCTAAAATTTGAATGAAATCGTGATTTGCAATAAACAGGAAAATGATGTTTTTTGATGTGATCATGATTCATTTTTTTGTATGTGTTTGAGGGTGTTTTTTTCACGAAAAGAAGCAAGGTGTTGGGAGAAACAACAATACCCAAGAATCCAATCTCCACCGTTCACAATGAATATTCACATGTCATGAACATCCCTGTAAAGTTTCAGCTCAATCGGACCACAAAAACTTGTCGATCGGACTACTTGATCAAAACTGTGCAGAAAAATCCGAGAACTCTCTTTTCTCTCTATTTTGGCAACTCACTTGTTTTCTTGTGTCCTTCTCTTTCACTTTCCAGCACCCACAAAAGGGACGGGGACATAAAAACCCTACTTTTCTAAGTGATTCCTTTTATGTGGGTTAGATCCACACAAGATTTTGGGTCGTCCTCTACATAGGAGGGAAACACAAACCCGATACAAGGGTGGGTGGGTTTCACGAAGAGAAGTGGGGGGTGAGGGAGATGGAGAAGTTGAGAGGTTCCACGAGAGAGGAGATTGAGGCAGAGGGTCACGAAGAGGGGAAGGTGGAGTAGAGGGTCACGGGTAGGGGGTGTTGAAGCATATGGGTTTCGTGAAGTAGTTGAGAGGAAGGGAGATGGAGAAGTTGAGAGGGTGGGGATTTTAATATTAAAATAATATAAAAATATAAAAACTTGATTAAAATATGAATAAATATGCTAAAAGACACCACAATATAATTTTTTTCTCTCAATCTTAATTTTGTTTCAGATAATATTTTACTAGATGTAGTTCACGGATCGTAGAGGCCTTCGTGCATGGATTTATAGTTTATGATGAAATTACATTTTATTTTTATAGGAGAATAAAAACAGGTGTCCAATTTACTTGAATTATTAATTATATTTTATTATTATAATTATTAAATATTTAAAAAATAACACACACACACACACACACACACACCGTTTGGTATTGCTTTTGCTTTTGTGGTTGAGATTTTAAAAAAATAGTTCAATGAAAAGCACTTTTGTTGCGATTCAAAATAATTTTTGAAGTGTTTAGTTAAAACTGTGGTTGAGTTTGAAGTTAATGAAAAATAATTTCAAGTGTTTGATTACCAAGCTTTTCATGTTGCTTTCAACTTGTGAAATTATTTTAAAGTACACACATATACATATCTATTTATAATCTAATTAAGTTTTTATATTATTTTAATATTATTCAACTCCACCCTTTCTCTAGAACGAACCCCCTACCCTGACCCTCCACTCTCTCGACTTCAACCCCCCACCCAGGCGCAGATGTTATACAAGCAAGAACGGCAATGAAAAGCAGTTATTCATGAAACGGAAGTTTGAGAAATAATATTAGTGAGCCTTATACAGTGTGTAGCTGGTTTAATAGATAACCAAACACTAAAATTATTGGTTTTTTTTCCAAGAGTGGTTAGAACCACAAAAACAAACAAGCAATTAATTTCCATCTTATCTTTTTAATTATATTAATGGAATAATTTATTCAAACTATCAGAAGTTTTTCTTGTTCTTACCTTTTCTCTTGCCTTGGTGGATAGTGTTAGCATCCATTTTTGCTTTAGTTACTGGACTTGGATATGCATGCTAACAATGATCGTATACTGAAATCCCCTAGCCAGATGAATTACATGTAATTCTGGAGAGCCAGGAAGCATGGTTGCTGGATCTTGCTTCGCCCGACCGGTTCACAGCATGAATTTACTACCCGAATCCTGTATCGGATTCGATTTTTAAATGAATCGAATACGATATCGACTTCAAAATTACAAAATATCTAATTAAAATTATAGCTCTTGATTTATCCGATCCAAACATGATTGGGATGGTATAAAGATTATTATTTTAATAATAATTAATTAATTGAGATTGATCCAGTGACCCATAAATTATTTTAATAAGCTGACAATTCAGTTTTTATTTTATTTTTCGAGCGAGTTCTTGATCCTTCAAGAAAACTTATGTGGTGTAAAGTATTTTTAAATTGATTTTTATTTGAAAATATATTGTATATTAAAATAATTATTTTTATAAAAAAAGAAGTTAGGTCGCCATTTTTATCTGGTTTTTCATGACTGCAGCCATGAAACCTGAGACAAGTGGGTAGCTGACTGTATTCAACACTAGAAACCAAAATTGTTAATTACACCTTTACTAACCCGCCATGACTGTGCGCGTGGTCCCCGCCCCCTTGACAATGCCAGCTTGTCTTATGGAACAAGAGTCCTCTCGCGACACAGTGGATGCTTGATCATGTCTGTGTATTTTGTGAAGTGCGTGTACTTTGCAAAATGCAAACCATGCAAGAGACTCAATAACGTAGCGTGATCTCTTTCTCAATTTGTATTATAATTGCTGTTTTTTTTATTAATATATTGACATTCAAACCATTTAAAAAATTACACTTCTCTTATTTTATAAAAACATAGTCTCATACTCTCAAAATATAATTTAACTTATTTTTTTAAGTGAAAACTTTATGTTTATTTTTTATAAAATAGAATAATTATGATGGAATTCAAAGTTACGAACACTCAACCATGTCAAAAAAGTTATATCCCGTAAAAGATTAAGTTATTAAGTGAGATTTTAATATATAATATATAATATTTTTTAGTATATCTATAATGACATTATCAAACAAATTTAATGTGTGTTTGGTATTGTAATACATAGTATTGTTTTTAAAATAATTGAAAATATATAATAATATTATCAAACAAATTTAATGCGTGTTTGGTATTGCAATACAAAGTATTTGAATATATATATTGTTTTTTATCAACACTTTAAAATCATAAAAACACTAAAAAATGATTATTAATTTTGAGAAAACATACACTTTAAAAAAAACACACAAAAATACATAAGCAAACAAATATTTATCGAGTGACATTTTATTATCGTGGAGACAAGAAAATAAAGATAGTAAAACAAAAGGAAATATGTCCTATTGTCTCCAATAAAAAAATATACAATATATGTATATGTATCTCCAAACAAATACGTTGACGTATGGTATACACCCATGAATAAATAAAGTCTGTCCACTGCAAAAGCATGATACTAGAGAAATTAAAAATCAATGAGCTTGAAAGCTTTACCATCATGGCATCACTCTCAGACTCTCGCTTGAAATCCAACATCATCTTCCACACTGTAAAAGCATAAACAAACAACCCTATCTCTAAAATATAATTTTATTTTCAGCCCATTCTTGATTGGATCCCCGTCAAGATCTTATCACATACTTTGATCCACATTCTGTCTCGCAAATATGCTGTAGCAAATAATATTCTTATTCTCACCGTTCCTCCAAAGCTCAAGCTCTCTCATACCTATGTCTCTGTCTGGCTGGCTGTTTTTTTTAATATACATGTATATATATATATGTGTGTGTGTGTGTGTGTGTGTGTGTGTGTGTGTGATAAGGGAACTGAAGCAAAGTGATAGCATAAGCTAAAAATCAAGGAAAAGGTAGAACCTTTTGCCTCCGCTCTAAAGGGCCACCTCTCATTTCTGTCACCACAAGTCAGTCACAGCACATTGCAATATCCAACACGGCAAGTGCCATAGTTACTAACAGCAACAGTCCAAGGTAGCTAGCAAACTTCAAATATAAATATATGTAAAAACCAAGAGAAAAAAAAGATTAGGCGGTGCATTTATTTCTTATTGTTATAAAAGATAAGAGAGAGATCAAAAGTCCCAGTCTTTCTCCTTATCTCTCTCCCCATTTCTGCTTTGGAAAGTTCAGTACTTTTTGCTTGCTACTCTCTATGTGTGTGTGTGTGTGTGTGGTATCAGAGGATTAGGAGAAGCAGAAGGAAAAGAGGGTTTTTTTCTGTTCTTGTTTTGGGTGTTTAAGGTGATACAAAGATTGCTATCAATCACAGGCTGGTTTTACCTCGACAATCGCCACCGGCTTACCCTGAACGATTTTCGAGGTCAGTTTTTTTTGGTGCTTTCCCATTCAGATTTCGAGATTTTCCCATCCACTCGTCTTTGTCTCCTTCTGCTTCTTTGGAGAGAGAGAGTCTGTGCGCATAAGAATCAAAGCAAGGACGAAAAGAAGAGGGTTCATTTTAATCTTTCTCTTTCTGTATTCGTGTCCATCGTTGATAAAAACCTGTTTGTTTCTTTGTGCAATGTGTCTGCAGATTCTAATATAGCAACTCCTTTCTGTTCAAAACCCAGATGGTGAAATGCCCCTCTTCTTTACACGATTTGATCCTTTTTCCTCTTCATCAAGTTGCTGCTGCCTTCTATTAACGACTACAACAAGGGCTCACTCTCTTCAATCACCACCTCTCGTTTCCAATAATGGCTATCGTTTTTTCGCTTAATAATATCAGCTCAGAACCAACCAACCCTGTTTTGAAGGCAATTCAAGGCTTGCCCACGTTGGAACTAGCCTCCATTTGTGTGAATTTGACGCTTTTTATTGTATTTCTCTTCGTTATCTCTGCAAGGCAGATATTTGTCTGTGTTGGCAGAGTTAGAAACCTCAAGGATGAGTCTGCAGTTCCAAATCTGACTCCAATTCGAAGGTCTAGTGTAGATGGAGAGATTCGTGATGTTATAATCGGTACGGGTTTTAAGCTGTGTCTGTTTTGTTGTTTCTATGTTTTGCTCTTGCAATTTCTGGTGCTGGGGTTTGATGGAGTTGCTTTGTTTAGAGGAGCTGTTAAGGAGAAAGAGGTGGATTGGTCTGAAATTTGTGTACCTGCAGCACAAGGTTTGGCTTGGTTTGTCTTGAGCTTTTCAGCTCTTCATTGTAAATTTAAGTTGTCTGAGAAATTTCCTGTCTTGTTGAGGGTGTGGTGGTTTTTCTCATTTTTGATTTGTTTGTGTACTTTGTATGTGGATGGGAGCAGTTTTTTTACCGATGGTTCAAATCATTTGAGTTCTCATGTTGTGGCGAATTTCGCTGCAACCCCAGCTCTTGCTTTTCTATGTTTTGTTGCATTTAGAGGTGTTACTGGTATACAAGTTTATAGGAACTCTGATCTTCAGGAGCCATTGCTTCTTGAAGAAGAGGCAGGGTGTCTTAAGGTCACTCCTTATTGCGAGGCTGGGCTATTTAGCTTAGTAACCCTTTCCTGGCTAAACCCTCTCCTTTCTATTGGCGCAAAGAGACCGCTTGAGCTTAAGGACATTCCCCTTCTTGCACCGAAAGATCGTGCCAAGACAAACTACAAGATTTTGAATTCAAATTGGGAGAGAAGAAAAGCTGAAAATCCTTCCAAGCAGCCGTCTTTAGCTTGGTCTATTCTGAAGTCTTTCTGGAAGGAAGCAGCTTGCAATGCCATCTTTGCCTTGTTGAACACTCTTGTTTCATATGTAGGTCCTTACATGGTTAGCTATTTTGTTGATTATCTGGGGGGTATGGAGACTTTTCCTCACGAGGGCTATATTCTTGCTGGGATATTCTTCTCAGCCAAGCTTGTGGAGACATTAACGACCCGGCAATGGTATCTTGGGGTTGACATCCTGGGTATGCAAGTGAGGTCAGCTTTAACAGCAATGGTGTACCGAAAGGGACTGAAGCTGTCGAGCTTGGCCAAGCAAAATCACACCAGTGGAGAGATTGTTAACTACATGGCAATTGATGTCCAAAGAGTAGGGGATTACTCTTGGTATCTACATGATATATGGATGCTTCCCCTGCAAATAATTCTTGCTCTTGCAATTTTGTATAAGAATGTTGGAATTGCTTCCTTTGCAACTTTGATTGCCACCATTATCTCCATTGTTATCACTATCCCTGTGGCTAGGATACAAGAAGATTATCAAGATAAATTAATGGCTGCCAAGGATGAAAGGATGAGGAAAACATCAGAGTGCCTCAGGAACATGAGGATTCTGAAGTTGCAGGCTTGGGAGGACAGGTATAGAGTAAAATTGGAGGGGATGCGAGATGTGGAGTTCCGGTGGCTTCGGAAAGCCCTCTATTCACAAGCTTTTATTACCTTCATTTTCTGGAGCTCGCCCATATTTGTTTCAGCTGTCACTTTTGGTACTTCTATATTGCTAGGTGATCAGCTCACAGCGGGAGGTGTTCTTTCTGCTTTGGCAACCTTCAGAATACTTCAAGAACCACTGAGGAATTTCCCTGACTTGGTGTCGATGATGGCCCAGACTAAAGTTTCTCTAGATAGAATTACCGGATTCCTGCAGGAGGAAGAGTTGCAGGAAGATGCAACCATTGTTCTCCCTCGAAGCATGACAAACTTGGCCATAGAAATTAAAGATGCTGCATTCTGCTGGGACGCTTCTTCTTCAAGGCCCACATTATCAGGGATAGAAATGAAAGTCCAGAGGGGGATGCGGGTAGCTGTTTGTGGCGTGGTTGGTTCTGGCAAATCAAGCTTTCTCTCTTGCATCCTTGGCGAGATTCCCAAAATCTCTGGAGAAGTAAGTTAGATTTATGGACCTCTTTTCTTAATTTCGTAGCTTAACTGATATTTCCGGTTAAATGTGGTTTCTTCTTTCTGGAATCTATTGTGTATTGAAGATTCATTCCTGTTCTCCCTTTTCCTTTTCCAGGTGAGAATTTGTGGCACTGCTGCTTATGTCTCACAGTCAGCATGGATACAATCTGGAAATATTGAAGAAAATATTGTATTTGGAAGTCCAATGGATAAAGCAAAGTATAAAAATGTAATCAATGCTTGTTCACTGAAAAAGGATTTGGAACTCTTCTCACATGGTGATCAGACAATTATCGGTGACAGAGGTATAAACCTGAGTGGTGGCCAGAAGCAGCGAGTTCAACTAGCTAGAGCATTATATCAAGACGCGGACATTTATTTGCTTGATGATCCCTTCAGTGCTGTTGATGCACATACTGGTTCAGAGTTGTTCAAGGTTGGACTTTCCCTGTGTAAAATCAAAGTTGCTTTCCAAATGAATGCATTTTGCATAAATGTGTGATGTGAACTGCAGGAATACATATTGACCGCATTAGCAAGTAAGACTGTGGTTTTCGTGACCCATCAGGTTGAATTTCTGCCTGCTGCCGATTTAATACTGGTATGGAATATCTCACTTCTATGTAATGCTAGTGTAATGAATGAACTGATTTGGTATCTATGGTTTACGTTTTGCATCTCACAGTTTCATGTTTACTGTTTAGCTCGATTTAAATATCAGGCTGTGTTTAATTTGGGACCAGGATAGTCACTCTTAACATTTGTGCATAGCTGTTTCACCTTTTTTTAACTCAACCAATTTTCTTGTTGTGTCGTGGATTTTTAGCATCTACAACTGGGCATCATCACTTTGTAGAATATAAGCGCGCATGTTTGCATAAAAATATTGTAACGCATTTCATTTAAAGTATTAGATCATGTTCGTGCTTACCTCATTTTGTAGGACCCCCGCTTTACATTTTTTGGGGGGATGGGGGGCTTTAAAGAAGGTAAATCAGAGACCATGTATTTGATGCTTTAATGCTTTTGTTTTTCCTTCTTTATTCCAAATATAAATTCTTCTCAGATTTCTATCTTCATAACACCAGGTTCTCAAGGAAGGGCGCATAATACAGGCAGGGAAATATGATGAACTTTTGCAAGCAGGAACTGACTTTAACACCTTAGTCTCAGCTCACCATGAAGCAATTGGGGCTATGGATATTCTAAATCACTCATCGGATGAATCAGATGACAATTTGCTGTTGGATGGATCTGCCATACAGCATACAAAATGCAATGCGTCAGAATGTAGTATTGAAAGCTTGGCAAAGGAAGTACAAGAGAGTGCATCAGCTTCAGACCAGAAGGTAATTAAAGAGAAAAAGAAAGCTAAACGTTCAAGGAAAAAACAGCTTGTTCAGGAAGAGGAAAGAGTAAGAGGAAGAGTCAGCATGAAGGTTTACTTGTCTTATATGGCCGCAGCATATAAAGGCTTATTGATTCCATTCATAATCCTTGCACAAGCTTCATTTCAATTCCTTCAAATAGCTAGTAATTGGTGGATGGCCTGGGCAAATCCCCAAATGGAAGGAGGCCAGCCAAGAGTGAGCCCTATGGTCCTTCTTGGTGTTTATATGGCCCTTGCTTTTGGGAGCTCTTGGTTTATATTTGTCAGGGCTGTTCTGGTTGCTACATTTGGTTTAGCAGCAGCTCAGAAATTGTTTCTGAAGATGCTTAGAAGTGTGTTTCGAGCACCAATGTCTTTTTTTGACTCTACTCCAGCTGGACGGATTTTGAATCGTGTAAGTTCATCTTTTCTTGCTGGAAATATATATCCTATACATGCTCTCCATCCATATATGGTAGATGACTGTTTTCTTTTTCTTTGCTTCCTTTGTCTCTCTTATGTCTTTCACTTTGCTTGGTGCTGATCATTTACAATCTCACAGGTGTCAATTGATCAAAGTGTAGTGGATCTTGATATTCCTTTTAGGCTTGGTGGATTTGCTTCAACTACCATACAGCTTTTTGGGATTGTTGGTGTAATGACCAAAGTCACCTGGCAAGTTTTGTTGCTCGTCGTTCCAATGGCTGTTGCTTGCTTCTGGATGCAGGTGATTAGTTATCCTTTTCACTGAGTTAATAATGACATTGTTGGTTGTTGGGCAAGATTAGGGAAATGAGCTGATATAGCTGTGTAATTATGCAGCCTGATTCTAGAGACAACTGATATGTGATGTGTGGTCATGATTGAAATTGAATGTGTTTTCACATTAAATATAAGCTGTAGAGGTCTAATGTTTTGTTCACACTAGGCATTCACGAGAGCCTCATTTTGAGAAAAGTATAAAATCCATAAGGTGGATGTTGGGATTTCCATTTCAGTAACAATCCTTTGTTCCTTCATGGTTCACTCAATGTAGTCTTTTACATCTTTAAACATTATATTACCCTTTTTGCAACTGAAATTATACACAGCAGCTGTAACCATCGTACAAATTGATACCTGTAAGGTTTCAGAAGCTGAATATTTTTCTGGTTTGATGATAGAAAAGCTTGAAACCTCATCATTTCTGTCCCTGTACCTTGAGCTGTTCCAACCATCACTGATGAAATTTAATTTCCACTAAATAATTAGAAAAGACTGAGGTCGTTGATGATGAACATAAATCCTATAGTATTTTGACTTTAACTACCCATTTAAGGATCCATATTCTGTTAAATCTGTTCTATAAATGGTATTGAAGGATATATTGCCTTAATATTAGTATTCATGATTGCAGAAATACTACATGGCTTCATCAAGGGAACTGGTCCGAATTGTTAGCATCCAGAAATCTCCAATCATCCATCTTTTTGGTGAGACAATTGCCGGAGCAGCCACAATAAGGGGCTTTGGGCAAGAGAAGAGATTCTTGAAGAGGAATCTGTATCTTCTTGATTGTTTTGCTCGTCCATTCTTTTGCAGTCTTGCTGCTATTGAGTGGCTCTGCCTGCGCATGGAATTGCTTTCAACCTTTGTATTTGCTTTCTGCATGGTTTTACTTGTTAGCTTTCCTCAGGGAAGTATTGATCCAAGTAAGGATGTTACTGTGCATTACTTGATCTATCTGATAATTTGTAACATTTGGAATTTGTGAATTTATGCTTCTTCTATTCGTATTTGCTTGTTTTTTACAGGCATGGCAGGGCTTGCTGTGACATATGGCCTTAATTTAAATGCACGCTTATCACGGTGGATACTTAGCTTTTGCAAGCTTGAAAATAAAATTATTTCCATTGAAAGGATCTATCAGTATAGCCAACTCCCTGGTGAATCCCCACCAGTTATAGAGGATTCTCGCCCTCCATCCTCATGGCCAGAGAATGGAACAATTGATCTGATCGATTTAAAGGTATAGTGTTAAGTTATTCCAGTATGCACGTGTTTGTCATGTTGAGGAACCTCTTTTAATTGTTCAATAATATTTCGAGTCTGATTTCTTTTTCTGTTAAATGTTCTGTTATTTGCAAAGCATTTCCTAAAGGAGAATCATAATCTTTTTTTTTCTGGAATTGATTTCCCTTATCCTTCGGCCATGATCATTTTATTTTGATTTGTTTCTTTTATTAACAATCAGCACTGTTTTTATTTCTGAAGGTTCGATATGGTGAGAATCTTCCTATGGTGCTTCATGGGATATCCTGTACTTTTCCTGGTGGGAACAAAATTGGAATTGTGGGACGAACTGGAAGTGGTAAATCTACACTGATACAAGCATTATTTCGGTTAATTGAACCAGCTTGTGGGAGGATCATTATAGACAACATCGATATCTCTTCAATTGGCCTCCATGATCTTCGTAGCCACCTGAGTATCATACCCCAGGATCCTACTTTATTTGAAGGGACCATTAGGGGTAACCTTGACCCTCTTGAAGAGCATTCGGATCAGGAAATTTGGCAGGTCTTTCTCTTCTTCCTGAGCAATGTCTTAAGAATTTAAAAAAACTCAGTGGTGCCTGAATTATTAAAATTATGTCTGATCTTGAAATGTTAAGAATTCTGATAAATTGCCGCATAATATTGTTATTATTATAAATTTATTTAGTTTTTCAAGAGCAATTTTTTTATTCCAAAATGCAATTATATTTATTAACACAATCCTCGATGTGCTGAATGGTCCAATTTAAATCACTGTAGATTTGATGACATGATTTCCAGCCTTTAACAATATATTGCCCTGCATGCCAAAACAAAAAGTGCATTGAATCTTAAAATTATTTGTGTGCGCATTTATGATGATGTGCCCCAACTAACATTTCAACTATTTGGCACAGGCTCTTGACAAGTCTCAACTAGGTCAGATAGTCCGACAGAAAGAGCAAAAGCTTGACTCACTAGGTATGCAAACACAAATTGTTAAAGTAGTGGTATCAGGTTCTCTGCCTCCTGACTGTAAAAGTTTCATTGTTTCATTCAAATATATGACTGGTTGTAATTGAATGCATAATCTGCAGTTGTGGAAAATGGAGATAACTGGAGTGTGGGACAGCGGCAACTTGTTGCCTTGGGTCGTGCTTTGCTTAAGCAGGCGAAAATTCTGGTGCTTGATGAAGCGACAGCATCTGTTGATACAGCTACCGATAATCTCATTCAAAAGATTATCCGTACAGAGTTTAAGAATTGCACGGTGTGCACAATTGCACATCGCATCCCAACTGTCATTGACAGTGACCTTGTTTTGGTTCTCAGTGATGGTGCGTATAATTTTCCTTTTTTTTTTGAACTCCAAGTAGCGTGAAACATTTTACATAAATAAATTTGATTAAGTGAATTTCATTTTGGAGGAGTTTTATGAAGTTAAAATCTAACCTTTCATCTGGATCTAGAACCATTTAAATGTTTCTTGGGTTCAGAGTCAAGAGGTTACTTGGTAAATGTGGCTCAGAATCTTGACATGGTTAACAATTTCATTCACAACTTCTACCTACGGAATCGTTGTTTTTCTTCTCATGAGAATCTAGCTACAAACATCATTAGATCAGCATGATCCTGTCTGTTTTACCTGTTCTGTTTCATCTGCAAAACTGTTTTTTCAGGGCTTCGGTTTCACAAACTCGACAGCTTAATCTTTGGGAGTAATTTGGTTTTTTTTATCCCTATTGCCCCTCTAAGTGAACTCTTTGCTACAACTTTTTGGGGTTACTGCGGTTGTCACATTATTAAGCAATTTTTTGAGATGGGTATATCCGACGCTTCTAATTGAGCCACTACAAAATGCTCATGAAACATGTTCTTTTGTGCAGGTCTAGTTGCAGAGTTTGATACTCCAACACGGCTGTTAGAGGATAAATCATCCATGTTTCTAAAGTTGGTAACAGAGTATTCTTCAAGATCAAGTGGCCCGGATTTTTGAACTAGATGGCATGCCCAAAACCTCCAGGTCAGAGTCAGCAAGAGCAGGCCAAGGGTTCCAAAATGAAGTGGCTAGTGCTGCTTTCCTTGCAGCTGTTGCACAGGTGTAGGTACTTGCACAAAGTCCCTTTAGGAATAAGTAATTCATCATGGCAAGGCAAGGCAATTCACTCCCCTTGAGCAATATTTTGCAACGGAAAATAAGTTTAGTTGGGAAGGGGCAATTGAATGTTGGCAATAATTACATGAGAAGAGAACAAATATACAAATAAAAGGAGGGAACAGTTTTATTTGTTCAGTGATGTCCATAAAGTAGGGTCTAGGTTGAGGCAAGCTTTTGTATTTCAAAATCATCAGAGCTGATGAACTAGTCAAATGCCAACCCCACACATTCCACCCTAATTCAGTGTTAGGGTTGACACTTTTTGATGCTAAGAAATTTTGTCGTCCAATTTCTTTTTGAATTCTCTTTGGTTCTTTATTATTGTTATTATTATGCATGTATTTAATCATTCCTGTTTTTTTTTTTTTTTTTTTATATATATATATATATATATTTTCTGTCTTTGTTTTTTTTAACCTTTATCTTATGTGAACACTTTTCTCTTGTTGTATGACACTAACCAAATGAAATCATTTCAAATAGTTCGATGGCCTGGACGAAGTGATACTGAGACTATTTATTTGAAACTTTTGTTGAGGCCTCTAACCATTTACCTCACTTCTACCTGGGGTTAGTTTCTTCTTCTTCAAGTAGACATCTGCTGTTTCTACAAGAGTCTTGATCAGTTCATTGAGATAACTTGTCAAGTGCCAAATCAAGTTTTGGCTTGGAATTGTCTTGGATGTTCAAATGGAATTTGAGAATTTAAAAGGAGAAGTGTCTGAATTCGCGTGGGGTTTCATGAGATTGAAGAGCTTTGTTTCTTCCATGCAGCTGAAGATGAAACGATCCCTCAATAACACTTTTTTTCTCTTTTACTTTCTATTACCGAGGAGTGGTGCAAGCAGTGGCTAGTGAGCCGTCAAAAAAAAAAAAAGTAATGAAAGCGAAAAAGATTTTGAGTCCTCAATGAATGTGATACGGCAATACTCGAGCCAAGGCTATAGTAATTATCTCGATATCATATGAGTATATGACAGATGAGTGTTTGCGAGTGACTATGGAAAAAAAAAATAGAAATTAAATTATTTTAGTGTTTTTAGATTATCTTAATGTGTTCATGTTAAAAATAATTTTTAAAATTAAAAAAAAATATTTGGATGTATTTTTTATATATAAAATCTTAACCTTATTCCCAAATAATAATTACAAATAATGAAGTATTTTTATTTTTTTTAAAAGAAAATTATTTTAACGTAAGGAAAAAAAATTATATTTGTTAAAAGTAAATTTTATACCATTACAAAAATTAATAAGCATTGGTATCTAATAATGAGTTTTATCTCTTTAATTTCTTGGATGAGTTTGAAATCTGAATGAATTTATCAGATTCTTAAGAGAAAATATTTAGTCTCAATATTTTTTCTTGTTGAATTGAGAAAAAAAAAATTATTTTATCATAAATGTGTATATAATTATTACGTTGTTAAAAGTCTAAATGGGCCTATTTTTAAATAAAGAAGTTTTAAAAGAGCCATTTTGAAAAACATGAGTGGACCAGCAAGGTCATGCATAAATGGGCCTATTTTTGTCAGCTCAGGCCGTTTACGCTGGGTCGGATCGCAACATGGGAAATCCAATTCTAAATGCAATTCTCACATCTGACATCTCTCATCAATCTCTCTCTTGCCAAACGCTTACTCCTCAAGTCTCTCTCTAACCAGGAAGGATGCAAGCCATATCGAGGCGATTAGGGCACCAATCGCTGGGGCCGGCTGCTTCACTATCTCCTCTCAAGTCATTTTACCCGCTCTCCGATTACCGTAATCCTCCGCATTCTAGGGTTTTAATTTGCATTTACGATGTCCTAGTTCTCGATTTCCTTATTTTTTTAGTCATTAATCTTCAGATTATGAAGCTGATCATCCACGACACGCTTCCTCTCTCGCTACCAAAGGTGTAGGCCACCTTGTTCGCAAGGGCACCGGTGGCAGATCCTCTGTCAGGTCTCCCTTTCCTTTTTTCAACGATTGAGATGTTAAAGAAAGATGTTTTCTTGCTAATTATGATTATGTAATTGCGTCTTAATGCTTAAGTTTTTGGTTTTTGCGTAGTGGAATTGTTGCTACGGTGTTTGGTGCAACGGGGTTCCTGGGTCGATATGTTGTGCAACAACTTGGTGAGTTGAATGGGAAGAAGAATGCCTTTGTTCTCTTATGGCTGTAACTTAACTGCTAATACGATCCTTTCTATCCAAAATGTGTTCTTTTTTGTTTTTCACCCTTGATCCGAGTCTTAAGTTCCAGCAGTATAGTTTGTTATCTCTCTTGAAACGTGTTTTTTGGTCAGTAATTCTTAATGATTGCTTGATTGTGCTCCAGCAAAAATGGGTTCCCAAGTGCTTGTTCCTTTTAGAGGTTCTGAGGATAGTCATCGCCACCTCAAATTGATGGGTGATTTGGGTCAGGTAGAGTGGTGAATTAATAAAGAGTTTTTCATGATGTAAACTGTCTGGTTGAAGCATGTTTTTTTATTGTCGCATATTTTGTCATGTTGATGATTTTCCTGCTAACGTTGGTATCTTGTCATTTGACTTGCTCAGATAGTACCAATGAAATACAACCCAAGAGATGAGAGTTCTATTAAGGCTGTAATGGCGAAGGCCAATGTTGTTATTAATCTTATTGGTAACTACACTTGTAATATCTTTGAGCTTTTTAGTACTTAGAGTTTGCAAATCTACTCACTCAGTTTTCCATTATTATTGGCAGGAAGGGATCATGAGACAAGGAACTACAGTTTTGAGGAATTGAACCATGGCATGGCCAAGCAACTTGCAATGGTATATTCGTATCTTCTTGTTAAATCATGATATTACTGTTGGATTATGATATTTTGGATGCTCTGATTTTCTTAGATGTGTACTTTGAGGTAGCAATGTATGTCTTATGCTGTCTTATTTTCTTAGGCGTCCATCATTTGTAACCCGGTTCTCTAAGAAATTCATTCAGAAGTTTCTTTTTGCTTTCCACTCATTTACTGCATTAAATTTCTCAACTTCTGCAGATTTCTAAAGAGCATGGAGGTATCATGAGATTTATCCAAGTTTCTTGCTTAGGAGCTTCTGCATCATCTCCATCAAGAATGCTACGAGCTAAGGCTGCTGGAGAGGAAGCTGTTTTGAGGGAAATGCCTGAGGTGAATAGTCTTGGTTTAAACATGGCCTATGCTAATGATGCATCATTTTGGCTTTTTTAAGTGATCATGTCATGGTAGCTAAGTTTCAACCCTACAGCGATCTTGATGCATGTGGCTTATGTGCACAGGAGTTGTATCACCTATACTCCTTTTATCTGCCCTGTGTTTCTTAATGTAAAATAGAGGCTGTGAATTCGGTTTAGAAGAAGATGGGGACTTTGGGGCTGTCATTTAGCTGTAAGCCATATGGTGGATCCGAACACTAAAAGCAAAATTTCATCATGCATTTAAATATCCTACACCATTCCTTTGGAGTGGAGCACTTTGCTTCTACTTTTGGTGGAAATTGTCTGTTACCTTGATCCAACAAAAGTATGTGTTCCCCTATATTCTACCCACATTCTGATGAATATATTTTTGCTATATTAATGGGAAGCTCCTTTCCCTTTCATCATTCTTGTCAAACAAAGAAAGATGTCTGTTCTCTTCCCTTTCCTTTCACCCCTTTATCTTCTCTTCCAATTTCCTCCGTTGTACATGCAGCTGTGTTTTAATGTGTATTTTTGTTGTTCAAAAGCACAAGTGACAAGGGTTTGTTGCATATGCTGTGTTTTGTCTGCTTGCTTTTGGCACCTGTTTGATTCATGTTTTGATTGTTTGATATGCTCTTATTTTTTCTTGAGCTAATTGCAATCACATACATTATTATTTGAAGATCAAGTTTTCTTTATTGCACACAATACTTGCGCACTTATGCTGTGTGGGATTAGAGAAGTATTTTGGGTGTTAGAATTGATAACCTCTTAATCTGGTTTGAATCGGTACAACCCCTTTATTTTGGATAACTTCAACTATGTACCCTGTGATGTAAGGTACTATAAGAATGCCATGTATTTTTCTGGAGATTTCACAAGTGTTTTTTACAGATATTTAAAAAGTTCCCATAACAGGGACAGCCCTAATGCAATTACAAAGATACCCCCCTTAGGTTAACTTGTCCATTGTGGCATCCAAAACATATTGGAGAGGGGAAGGAAAAAAAATTAGCTGGACAACCATGTTTGTAAGTTGCAAATCAAAGCTGATTTAAGACCATGCAAGAAACTGCTCCACTTTCTAGCATTCCCCCCTAGGGACAGCCCCAATTCAAATAGATGTCCTCTTAAGGTAAACTTGTCCATTGTGCTATCCAAAACATATTGGAGAGGGGAAGGGAATGAAACTAGTTTGGACAACCATGTTTATGAGGTGCAATTCAAAGCTGATTTAATACAATGCAAGAACCTGCTCTGTCTTCTAGCATTTCCCCCCTCCTTTTGGTTTTAAGCATGCTGCTTTTTTGAAAGTCAAGTTTTTCCATACATTGACATGTTACAGGCAACAGTCATGAAACCTGCTGTGATGATTGGTACAGAGGATCGGATCTTGAATCGGTGGGCCCATTTTGCAAAAAAATATTCTTTTCTTCCACTCATTGGAGATGGATCCACCAAGTATGTCAATAATGTTTGAACTATGCATGAAAAAAAAAATTCTGATCTTCTTGTGTATATATTCCTAATAAGGTCTTGTTTGCAGAATCCAACCTGTATATGTTGTTGATGTTGCTGCTGCAATTATTGCAGCCTTGAAAGATGATGGAAGCAGTATGGGGAAAGTATATGAGCTTGGTGGGCCAGAAATCTTTACCGTGCATGAACTGGTAACCTCTCCCCCATTTTGTTAATTTTTCATACTATGATGCTGGAAATGCTGAAGTCTTCTGTGTAATGCAGGCAGACCTTATGCATGACATGATACGCGAATGGCCTCACTATGTGAAAGTTCCTTTTCCCATTGCCAAGGTAAATATGTGAGCTTTAGTATGCTGGAAGTTAATTTTACTCCAAACAAGAAATTGCTTTTATAACTGTTCTGAACAACCCATTAGGCTCTAGGTAATTTGAAATTGCGTATCTTATTCACCTGCATTGAGGAGATGATAATGTTGAGTTTGAGCTGTTTGATCTGAAATTCACTTGTACTGAAGATACTATAATGCTGGTCTTGGAAAAGTTTTGTAATATCCAGTAGATATCACTATTACCATGAATGTGCATGCGCATGCTCACACTTCCTGATACCCAGCAGATATCTTTTATCATGCACAATGCCAAATAAACATACCGTTGGCATTCTTTCACCGAGATGTTTGTGGCAATGCATCCTCTTGCCTATATTTTCTAAACAGAAACTTTCAACTTGCTAGTTGACATCTTAATTGCAGTTAATTAATTGCACCTGTGCAATGAATTTTTGCAGGCAATTGCAACACCACAAGCATTCTTAATTAATAAGGTTCCATTTCCATTACCCACTCCAAACATATTCAACCTGGATGAGATCAATGCCCTTACTGTGGATTCAGTTGTGTCAGAAAATGGTTAGTTCAGTAAGTTAAAGCTGTCCTCTTTTGCTGTGTTTTTTCATTCTTTTCTCATGCGTGCCTCTGGGTCTGGTTTGCAGCGTTCACATTCAATGATCTTGGGATTGTACCACATAAGCTGAAGGGATACCCTATTGAGTTTCTCATCTCATATCGTAAGGGTGGCCCACAATTTGGTTCTACAATCAGTGAAAGGGTTTCCCCTGATTCTTTCCCATAAGATTCTTTGATCCTTCTTTTTGAAATGCTCATGTTCCATCACCTATTTGGAAACTTGGAACACAAATGACGCCATCGGTTTTCTTGAGGGAACTAAGACATGGATGAAATGACATTGTTTTCACAGTGAAAGAAACAATCATCTGAATAAATCATGTTTTACTTGGGATATTGCAGTTGTATCGTTTGTGAAAGCTTATGAAGCTCATAGCCTCGGCATCATAAGTTTCTGAAGAGTGTCCAGTTTCCTAATTGTTTATGTAGTTAGGAATAATCTGATTTGTAGATGCTCAGCGGTAGCATCAAGGCCGTATGATTTGTCTGACATTCCTGTCATTTTTGCAACCTTTATAAAAGAAAAAAAAGGTGATGGGTCTGGGAGAAATTTTTATTATGATTTGAAACAAAAATTGTATTTTAATGTATACTAAGGTCTATTTTGGTGCTTTGGATGCAAGCACCTAACAAGTTTGTGAATGGTAGATGGAATGCCGACTTTGACTAATAATGAATGGGTTGAATGGTTACACTGCCTAATTTAACATGTGTTTAGGGTAAAATTGATAGAATCTAAAGATTTGAGACTCAGATCGATAATAAGGTGATGTGCCAGAAGTTAAATTGAGGTTTCCCTATTAAATTGTGGATTTTATAAAATATAAGAATAAAAAAACTTGCGAATGAGATCCAATTTGTAAATAAAAACACACTATAAGGATTAAAATGATTTTGAAAAATTATATGAAGTAAAAAAAAAATCTACCTGGGTCTCCATTACATTAACAAACAAACATGTAATGAATATATATATATATATATATATATATATATATATATATATATATATATATATATATATATATATATTATTTCACGTGTTTACCCTTTTCAAGTATAATGTTTTTCTTCTATGCTATGGCAATAATAAATTTGAAACATATTGAGATTTAATATGAGACCATAGAAGAGACTATTGTAAAAGTTATAATATAAGAACAGCGTCATTTGAAGTTTACAGTAAAATTAAACCAGTGAAAGGATATCCTTTACTCTTTCCTTTAGGGCCCAGCTATTCTTGTTTACCAATTAGAAAAGAAAAGGCCTATTGCTGTTATTGGAATACGAAGGCCCAGCCCACGATCTCCATAGCATCTAGTCTTGTCTAGGACCCGCTTTCTCATTTTATCTCATTGAAATTTTCTACTTGATAGGCTTCTAGCGTTCAACATAAACCCTACAAAGCCCACAACACCTTAATCGTTCACTTTTCAGTGCAGCGGTAACTTTTTATTCTCTCTCTCTGTGGATGTGTGTTTCCGAATGTTCATCTGTTACTTCATTGCCCCTAGGTTGTGAATCGCTGTTTGTATTTTGCTTTGTTTTACATTATTTGGGCAAATTTTTGTTTTCTCTTTTCTGAATCGCTGTTTTCTTTAATCCTAATTGTTCTATAAGAGTGATTGAAACCTCAAAATGATTTTTCTTCTTGTTGATTTTGAGTCAAGATAGCAAAATTGATTTTTGTTTCTGGGGGTATTTTTTTTGTTAAAATTTCTATATGGAGAGGAGAGAGGGAAGAGGAGGAATCGGTGGAGATCAGGAGATGGATTACAGTCTAGCAGCGCTGAAGGTACCCTGTGTCCAATTGAAAGACGCCACCTTGACTCTCGGCATCATTCTGTTTCAACGCGCCTGGTTACAGGTTCCTCCTCTTCTCTTTGTACCGCTTTTCCATTACCCTCTTCCATGTAATTCCTTTCTGTTGTTGTTCTCTAGGGAATTTTGGTCTCCTCCTCGATGACGAAACTGGTGTCATCAAGCTTTGACTTTCTTGCAACTTCCGTCTCCGTCCCTGGGACTTAGGTACCCTTTATCTTTCTTATTTATTTTTATCTTGGCACATTTTAGCATATATAGACCGCTCTGTTTTTCTTGGGTGTGTTTTTGAAATTCACAGGGATTTATGTGATGGTAGTTGGAAGGTACTTTGTCTGTCCTTGTGAGAAAGCATTTGCCCAAGTTCAAGCGCCGCCTAGAGAGGAAGAAGCAAAGCTATGATTACGGTAAATTCATGAATTGATCCCCCAAGTTCTCTATTTAGCAGCTTTTCAAAGTGTTTTTTGCCAAAAAAAAAAAATCAAATTAATGTATTTTTAGGTTTTTTTTTACAGGTATAATGAGATGGTGTTGAAAATAAAAACATATATAAAAAAAATATTTTTGATGCGTTTTCAATTGGAATTCACTTTTGCAAAAATATATACCCTGCATTACCAAATACACATAAAATTGGAATTCATCTAGGTTTGTGCAAAAAAAATTCCTTTTGTGATCTATCAAAAGCACAAACCTTTGGTTTTAGAACTTAAGTCCTAAAATAGAAAGGGTAGCAAAGGAGAGGAAATCTTGGTGAATGTAAAGGCATTAGAAAAGCCTTTTAACTTTCAGGAGAATCAATGATTTATATTATTTTGTTGGATAATGCAACCTAAATTTGATGCTCCTTCTTATTTGATGATTTAAAACGATTGTTGAAAATTTTATGTAGATGATTGAAGGTTTATGTAGATGAGAGGGTGAAATAAATAAAGCTCATAAAAGTCAATATGTTTGAAAACATAGAATAAAACAAATCTCTCTTACTTTTATATTCATCATTCTATCTCTTACATATAAGATAAGAACCTTATATAGGAAAGTAGACCAATTAGGATCCTTACAATTATGCCCCTATATAGGAAAATAAACTAAATAGAATACCTACAATTAGGATCCTATATAGAAAAGTAGACCACTTAGAATTTCTATAATTAGGCTCTACATTACTTCCCAATTATGTATTATTTACAACTTGTACCCCTTATTTATCATGTCCAACTTGTTACAAAAATATTCAACCCGGGTCCTGTTTAGAGTTTTCATGAAGATGTCCTCCAATTGTTCTCTAGTCTTAACATATCCTGTGAAAAATCAAACCTTGTTATATTATATTGTTTCTTTACATATGCCTTATCTAATATATTTAATTTATGGTTTTAAAGAACTCAGTGAAAGTTTGAAATCTCTACTAATTGTTTATTATAATTGGTGATGTTGGTGAAATGCTGGAATATAATTGTTTTGGGTGATTAACTTACTCTAACTTGTTAATTCCTTTTTAATTTTGCATTGTGGGTTTTTTGTACTTGTCAAACTCTATTTTTTTTCTAATTTGCTAGTGTCTCTTTAGAGCATTAACCTTATGAGATCTTTTTGGCTTTTGTAGTTGTTGGATTCTCTAAATATTGTTGTTTATAGATTTTTTTTTAAAAAAAAAAAACTATGCTGGATTTTTTTCTTCAATTTCCTCTAATTAGGATTTGTTCGAATTAAATTTGCTAATATTTTGTTAATGTATCTAATTATTAAGAAATGTGAACACCACTATTAATTTGATGTGCCTATATTTCTCTAGTGCACACGTTTTGGTATTTTTAATTGGACCAAGAATTCATTTTTATGAACATCATATTAATAAGAAAGAAAATTTAATCATGCATGGTAGAGTGATTTGATTGGGTAGGGATAAAAAGGATTTCTGTCAATTTAATTTTCTATTTAGTAATAGAGGATTTGTTAAATAGCCTAATAAAAAATGTTTGATTAAAATGCTTAAAATAAACTCAACAAAAAATTGTTAAAGCTCAATTTAATATAAATCTATTTAAAAAACCTAAAACAAGCTTATTTAATGAGTATTAAGTGTAAGATTTATATTCTTGCCCAACCTAAGCCCCAAGTGCAACCTAAACCCAACCCTTTTCTTCTTCCCTCATTAAATACAATTCTTCCCTCAATAAACACTAAGGATTTCAATTTCTAAACTAAAGTTTTTGGTTCAAGAAAGATGGAAGTAACAAGGAAGTGATTAATTATGGTTTGCTTATGAAAGGATTAGAATAGAGTTCATGGCTTTGTTTTGAATTGATGATTGAATGATTCAAGGACTTTAATTGAAGATTAGGGTATTAGTTGGCTTAAAACAAAGTGATTAGATTACTACAGTGATGGTTTATTGACGAACAAATTGTATTTTAGAGAAATACATATTTTTGAAGATTCATTCAGTCAACCAGTTGGCTGAATTGGCTTATGATAGTGGCCGATCGGTTGACCTAACAATGGATTTTTATTGGGTATATTGGGTTTGATTGATTTGGGTTACGTTCGGATTGATCGGGTTAATGAGTTTGATTTGAAGAATATAAGATTTTGGGTTATTATTTAATTCTATTGATTTGAAGAATATAAGATTTTAGAAAATTATTTTGTATTATGAATGTTTTGAGGCTTAACGGAGGTAGGGTATTCCATGGCATCCACTCATGCATTGTTGGTCATGGACCTAAAGTTCGAGCCATGACACTAGGTTTCCTGATTTTGAATTTTAAAAAACTAATCTTAATCGATTTGAATTGAATTGGTTTTGTTTGAACTGTTTTTCTATTTGATTTGATTATATTCTCAAGAAATAACAACTCCTGGTTTAGTTGGATTTTTGGATCCAAACTAAACCAGACCATAAACACCCTTTAATTACTAGTGATGGTTGAAATGTTTTCATTACAAATGTCTAAATAAATAATGATACGTCATGAATACTTGAGTATAGATTGAAAATTTGATTGTTTATCATTAGGGGTGAGCAAAAAAATCAAAAAAAATATTCAAAAAAAAGAAAAACCAACAAAAATATTAATTAGACCGATTCGATTTTTTTTTAAAAAAGTCCAGTCTAGTTTTTGGTTTTTGAAGTAAAATCAGGTCAACCAAAATCAAACTGAAATGACTCAAATTAAACAAAAATATGTTATTTTTTTTCCTTTCAGTTTAATTCAAATTTTTTGATTTGTTTCCATTTTGGTTAAATGGGAAAAACAGAAAACATGGTTAAAGTTAAAAAAAAAAAAAAAAGCAGAAAAAAACCAATTTTTTTAGTTTTTTTGTTAAAAAACCGAACCGAAACGAAACCAGTTAATTAAACCTGGTCTGATTTTGGTTTTTTTTTTTAATTTTTTTCTTTTTTCGGTTTGGTTGTTTTTATTGATAAAAATCAAACCGAAAATATTCACCCTTACCTATCAAGGTCTATTTTGGTGCTTTGGATGCAAGCTTTTTAACTAGTATGTTTTAGGGTAAATTTGATAAAATCAAAAGACATAAAAATCAATTGATAATATTAATGTTAAATTAATGTTTCTCATCATAAGGATTAAATTGTAAATTTTGAAGAATATAAGAAAAAGAACTTGCTTATAAGAACCAATTTGTAATTAAGAAAAATATGGATTAAAATAGAAATCCAAAAATTATAAGAACTAATATAAAAATTTATCAAGTCTCCATTAGGTTATTAAAAGATTTGCAACTAAACAAAATATAGTGTAGGTGTATTACATATTTGAGATTATCTTCCTATATTTAGAAGAAAGGTATCCGTATTTTACAAGAAAATTATGAGAGGAAATAACCTAAATTTTGAAAACATTTTCTCTTCGTTTTCTTTTTAATTTTTAATTGACTGGGCAACCAAATTCGGAAAGTTTTCTTTTTGTCTAATGCTATATGCTTTTTCTTTGCAATCAATGAAAGAAATTGTGCTCCTATGTTGACTTTTTTAACAAGAAATTCGATTATTATTACAACGAGTTATTAAAAGTTTACAAAGAGTAGATTGATTTGGATTTTGAGTCATAAGCTTACTCAAGACTAAGTTAATCTAGAGCTTGGTTTGATTAGAATTTTTTATAAAAAAATAGAATTGAGTTAGTGTAATTCAGTCGGGCTTGTTAAAGAATAATAAAAATAATATTCTTGGACCTCATCTAACAGCTTAGCTTTTAGGCGAAATGGTTTCTTAATATGGTATTAGAACCTTGTTGACTCAGCGATTACGAGTTCAAATCTCATCACTTTCATTCTATTTGATAAAAATTAAGTATAAAGTAATGTGAATATGTGTACAAGTTTCAAATTCAAATTTTTTTCACTTGATGGGGATGTTAAAGAATAATATAAATTATATTTTGAGATCTTACCTAACAGCTTCAATTTATAGGTAAGATAGTTTTTTAACAGAGCTAATATATCAACTTAACATCTAGTTGCCCTAAAAAAAAAAGTTGTTCATTGATTAACAAGATGATGATTTTATTTGCTGTGTAACATGCCATATCAGCTCCATGCTAGAAGAATACGTGAAACCTTCCCAATTTCCAATGGCTTAAGCAACACAAGAAAATTGCGAATCAAGTCATTCCATGAGAACAATACTTTCCTTGCAGCATAAGAAAAGTGAAAATATACCACTCAAACCAATGCAAGTTATGAAGCTGGGAAGATCAGTCTACAATGAGCTATCCTCTCCTCATTCGAAAAGAGCTCCATTGCTGTGAGCAGCCAATCAAAATCTCATGGCCCCAGAAAGCAGCCATGGCTCGTTTGATCGAGTCAACTTGAAAGGAAGAAATGTTGGGGCTGCGATGACCATCCGTCATGGTGCCAAGGATGAGCCACGAGACAGTTATTGCATCAACATTTTCATAAACAACAATGTTCAGGGGGTTAACAATTCCATTCTGCTTGGAAGTGAGGTGAGCATGAGAGATCCTGGAGTTAGCATGTTTCTGGAAGATATGAAGCTGAAATCAAAGAAAAATAGGAGAAATAAAGAGGAAGCAGCAGGTTCTTCTAAGCTCATGACTCTTGGGATGATTGCGTTAACATTTATCTTGCTCTTGTTTTTATTTCAATAGATCTTGCTGTATTAATGTGTATCTAGAAATGCTGTTTGTGCAATCAAGGTGTGTGTTTGGGAACAAGGTTGAGGGGTTTGATTTTTAATATTTCGTTTATAAATATTTTTAAAACATTTAGATTTATTGATGTTAAAAATATATTTAAAAATATATATTATTTTGATATATTTTCTAGCAAAAAATACTTTGAAAAACACCTACGTAACATCAAGTATACTATATGAGAAATATAGATGCATGTATGTATCATTAAGATTTTACAAATACATTTGTTAATTTCTCGTAGATGTTGAGTCGAGCAAACCTAGTTTTTATATATTCAAATTAATTTATTAGGATAAGTGTCTATCACATTTCAATATTCATGTCACTCTTTATATAGTTAATTCTTTTGTTTTTATAATTAATATCTTTTCTCTTCACATTTATTATCTTTTCATTTACACACTTCCAAGTTTTGTGTCCATAGTTTTAGACTGTCAAGATTTTTATATATATACTTTAGCATTTGGATCAATAAGTGTCTCTCATAGATTTCAAATTTATTAGCAATTTCATTTAAATATAAGAAAAATAATATAAATAAAAACAATTATATCAATGAACGTAATACTTTTGCAAAATCAATTATATCAATTAGCATAATATAATTCGAAGATAATTACAATTTATAATGAAATTAGAAGATGAAAAATTTATATAATTTAAGATTTTACTATTAAAAAGTCCATTAAAAAATTGAAAATAAATAGAAAATGATAATCAACCATCCGTTTTTAATTGTTGACAAACATCCGTATTACCTTTTGATTCACTCTCTCAATTTTTGATGAGTTGACCGGCTTAATTGGTTGATATTTTTCATATTTGGCAACTCAGCTTGTTTGGCACTGTGGTTGTATCGCTGATTGTCAAAATTCTTTTTTTTATTATTATTATTATTTTAAATGATTTTTTTAGTATTTTTAGATCATTTTGATGTGCTGATGTTAAAAATAATTTTTAAAAAATAAAAAAAATATCATTTTGATGTATTTCTAGATGAAAAACACTTTTAAAATCAACCGCAACCGCATTCCCAAACACTCCTATAATCATAAGACTTAATTTATATTTTTTTTTATGTGAGTAAATCTTAATTTCTAGAAAGCTTATTTTGAAGATACGGGTGAGCGATTAAAACTCCGGCTACACCAAATTTTTATAAATATTGCACGCCCTAAACTGAGTTCAAGATTTACTGTGCAGATCGCAAGCTATTTATCATCTTCTCATAATATTTAAAAACTTAATTTATATCCTCCACGTCAACTATATTTCACAAAACCTCAACCCCACTAAACATATTGATTAATTATTACAACATTATTTAGTAACATTCGAACATCTTGACTTTCAAAAAGGTGGTCTGGTGGTGATGGATTTTTTTTTTAAATAAATTAAAACAAACATTATTTCTTAAGAAAATTCAAACTTACCGAATCAATGTCAAAATATACATTTCAAATTATTCAAGAATTCTTATAAGATAAATGGGTATCGCAACAGCTTAATTTGAATATATATATATTCAAATTATAATACACGGAAAAAATCCATGCTACTTTGCTACTTGTAAGTGAATGATGCTCCGTAAAATATGTTCGAGGGTTTTTTTGCTTCTTATATAAGTTGAAGAGTAACCATTATATATCTCCATTAAACTTACCACTATCGGAAGTTAAAATGGAGCAAAACCTCGTCGACAAACAAGCCAAGGTTCTGTCGTCAACATGGGAGTTGAGTTGCCATTGTCGTGTGGCGATGAACATGTGAGTGGTTGCCCACGATTGCCTTCTACATTAACTGCATGCCGCTCCACCTTCCGGCACAACATGTACATGGTTGTTACAACTCATGCAGCCCTAATTTACCGGAGGAAACACTGCCACATGTATGTATATAGATATACGTGTGTGTGTTAAAATGGACTACTCTTCGAGGCCTCCGATCCATGCATGGAACCTTCATGGGGATTATTAATTTAAGATAGTGGCAATAATTACTAATTACTTGCCGAATCCTACACCGAGGAAGGCTTATTACAATTACTAATTACCGGCATGCACCGCTCATTTAAATAGTTAAGCAATCCCTTTTTTCTTTTCTTTAATATTCGTTTAATTAGTTTTAAATTGATTCTCATAATTAATTTTATTTTTTTCCTATGAATTCATCATAATCTTAAAAAAAAACATCTCCATATTTCATTATTTGCACGCCATTTTATAAGCATTTATTTTTTATTATTATATGCTCAAGTATACAATAGTTATAAGACAATTATCAAACCCAGTAAAATTCATTCATTATTAAATCTTGAAGCATGAGTCAATTAAATATATCATTATCTTAATATTAAAAATGATGATATTTAAAAAAAATCAAACCATGTTTTAATTGGATCTACTGAATTAATTAGATCTTGTTAAATGAACTCTAACATGATTTAATTTGAAACACAAGTTAAATAAGAAATCGAGTATGAAAATTTTCAAAATAACTTGTTAGATCAAATTTAATAATAATACCAAAACATTATAACATAATGTTTTTTTCATATTAAAACTTATAACTAATCTAATTTTCAACCTTGCTTGGTACAGGAAACTAGTTGCATATTAAATAAACTAGACACTCTTGGCATGAAAATAAACATGTATATAATAATATTACATTAGCGATGAGTCGTGTCCATAGACAACTAAGTTTTACACGACGAGGCGGGCACGCTGTATTTAGCGTCACTAATCCCCTTGTATCCTGCCTGGAATTAAGGTTGACCCTTTCTTTTCAAAATAAGGTGTGGAGGGGGTGATTGCCTACCTGATTATCTGTGCTCCTAAATATGATTTTAAAAATAAATATTGGTTAAATAAAAATATAAAATAATATTAAAAAAAAAACTTCAAAATGAAACCTCTTCACATAATTATAATAATATGAAGATTCCTCCTTTGGGAAAATGGAGGGGCATGGGAGATCACTTTACACTTTATTTCATAAAAAGACGACCGTTCGATGATTGGTCCTGTCAAAAGATTGCGCCTTTACATGCTGGAAAATCAAAAGCACAAGCTAATCACACTGATGAGGCCGTCGAAGTTGAATAACAAATTTTATAAGACCGGCTCGGTGGTCGACTCACCCTGGAAACCGGCTCGCGGGTTTTGACCTGTCATTCTGAGTCGACGTTAATTTTCTTAATACAAATCAAAATTAATAAATAATGAGCTGTAACTGGATTTTTGACAGGATTTTAAGACTGTAATTTTATATAAATTAACTATATCGTAAGCATCCTGATTCCCTCACCCGTCGTAGTTTCAGGGTCATAAGTTAATTAATACAAACCACGTTCAGCGGTCACACTCCTCCAGACGCCGTCATCTCCGCCGTAATTACTCCTTGATTATAATTGGTTAACCACACTTTGGGCTGCCGTAATTACTCCTTGATTATAATTGGTTAACCACACTTTTGGCTGCATGGGATGGATGGTGAGCAGGTTGTCGACTCTATTTTGTTCCGGTTAGAATAGTCGAAATGATCCATTTCATTAAAAAACAGAGATAAAATAATATTATTTTCGTCTTGGTTTTAATTACGGTCCTTAAAATCTTCTTTATTTTGATTAACTTGTGATTTTTTTTCTTCTAATTTTGAGATTATATTTATTTGACTTTGTGTTTGTATTGTATAATTTAAAGTTAATTTATCTTGAATTTTAATTATGCCTTTTAAATTAATATTTTAAGTTTTTTTTATATATAATTAATTGTATATGAACAGTACAACTCCGAAACGGTACGCCAAAATACTCCAAAATCAAAACGTTCTATACCAATAGAAAAACCGAAACAGCGACCGGAATGGTATTCACAACTTTGATGTTGAAAATCCTTATTTTTGTATTTTAAAAATATTTTTAAAAAAGTTATTAATTTTTATTTTAAATTATTTTTTCATGTTTAGATTATTTTAATGTGTTGATATCAGAAATATTTTCAAAAATATATATAAAATATGTAATCTTAATATATTTATAAAAAATAAATACTTTAAAAAACAATGATTATTACCCTCTTCAAAACCCGCTACATTCATTGCTTGTTTCTCCTATGAAGTTTATGCTTCCTATGCCCCTCGTTACCTTTGTGTGTGCTTACGTATTTCAAACATAATTATAGAGTCCAATTAACTCTAATTTTAAAAATATATATAACATTGAGTATAGATTATGTGTAAACATGTTTTAAAATTTATTTAGATTTAAAAAATATCAAATTAATATTTTTTATATATTAAAATCATCAAGTCTTATAATTTTTAAATTAAAAAATAAAACATTTTTTTAAGACGAAAATACTTTTAAAAAACTTAAAAAATAGAAATAAAAGTTATGTGAAACAAGCCTTTAATATCAAAGCTAGTTTAAAAACTTGTTTCTTTTCACATTTCATAAATGCTTTTGAAAAAAATAATATTTTTTTAGTTTTAAAATATATTTTGATGTTTTTAATAATATGTTAATATTAATTTTTTTATTAAAAAGTATAAATTATTTTAACATATTTTTAAATAAAAAATATTTTAAAAAAATAATCATTATTCTAATCCCAACGTGTTCCTTTAGGCTCATAGCGGAGAGAGGGAAAGAAAACGTGTCCTGAGTTTAATAATCCAAGACAAACATTGCTGTTTGCCAGCTAAATGATTTCAAAATTTCCTCGTCCAAGACAGGGACGCTATGTAATTCATGGTTCATGATTAAATGACCGATTGTGATGGTTGTTGATTTTTTTTAAAAAAATATTTTTTTTATTTTAAAAATATATTTAAAAAAATATATATTTTTGATATAAGCTTGTGAAAATAATTTAAAAATATTAAAAAAATAAAAAAAATATTTTTAAAATATAATTTCAAACTAACTTTACGAAGATTACGTGTAGATAATAATCAACACTCTGTTAAACAATTCTCCCCTTAATTAACCATATAGAAAGGTGTTTCAATGGATTAACCTATCAATTCATCCACGTGTGCTGGAAAAAAATAAATTTATCTTTGCATTTACATTTTTTTATTATTATATTATTTGTTTTTTTAATCAAATTATCAAATAGACACATTCTTATTCTCTATCAAAGTCGAAATGATATATTCATATATATAATTAGAAAAAATAGTTGAAAAAGAAAAAAATTAAGGAACGCGAGTTGATGGGGTCAAGACAAGTTTATTTATTTATTTTGGAAATAAAAGGTGCTTAATTAAATGTACAGTGAAAAAAGACGGTGGAAAACGGTGCGTTTCCATCTCAGTACAAGACGACAAAGTAGGGGAAGCAGCGGTATTGGCCAAGATCCCACAAATTTTGCCGGAAAGAACCCAACACCCGTCGCTGAAATTTCGTCAGCATTATAAATTACCCTTGAATTTGGTGCCATCTTCTCCTTCTCGCACTTCTGCTCGACTGCATGATCTCCACGTGTACGATCACAAACTCACCAGATGGTTTGCAGCACCAAACACAACTTTCAGTATCAAACTTTTATAAATTCTACAACCCACAGTCAATAAATCAAGCAGTTAAAAGAGTTAGCGTATCATTACCGTACGTGTGTTTAATATTGCCATAATTTTTATATTTTTAAAAAATATAAATTATAATATCTTGTAAGACTATATAATAAATATTAATAACTAAACAGATTAAACTTATAATTGCGGTGAAATGTAATTTTAACAATAAAATTTGTTTTTTTTTTCAGTTTTTTTTTTTATTGAAGTGCATGTTACGTATGGACTATTAGTGTGAGAAGTGGAGTTATGTTACCAATTGAATTATTTATTATTGTATAAATATATATTAATAAATATATGTTAGATATGATGATGTTGTATATTTTTAATTTTAAATTATTTAAAGACACATCAGTTAATTTTTTTTTAAATAAAGATTAATTTAAAGGTTGTCACAAGAAATCACTCGAATTATTAAACTGACAAGGAAAATCACCTCAATTCAACACCATATTCCAGGAAGTGAAATCAGCTTTCATCAACCGACACATCAACTCTTTATTCCACGTGGCAAGATCCCGCCGGCTACCGACAAAAGACAGCCTCCTCGTCTAACAAAAAAATCTAACGTGCGCCTCCACCTCTCTGTCTTATTTTACGCGTTCAGTTTCCTTATTTTCCACTTCGTCTTTTCTACCCTCCCCCCACCTCTGTATCATCTTCAATTCTCTGCCAATCCAATCTCTGTAAGTCCCATTCTATCTTTCACCAAAGCCTCTTCTTCTTCTTCTGCCCTTTTGATTTGCCAAAGCAAAAGCCTTTTCCCTTCTTTTTTTCAATGTGAAAAATGGTGAAAGATTGTCTACTTCATCAGTTATAAAGAGTGATTCATGCTTATTCTATCTGTAAATCAATTTCTTAGGAAATAAACACAAAGTCTTTTGGGGGTTCCTGTAATCATAAGTCGGGCTCTAAAACTGTTGAGATCTCTCTTCAATTAACGTACTTTTATCAGTAGTAGATGCAGCATATGTACTGATAAAGTTTGGATTTTTTTCTCCAGTTTTGGCTGATTTCCGCTGTTGCGATTTTGAGAACTGGGTTTCTTGTGTTAGAGGATTGTGAGATTAAAAATGTTGAAGTTTGGTAGTGACTGATTTGGGGTTTGAGGTTTAGAGTGTTAGGATTTTTCAATGAGACGGCGGTCTCCGACAAGTGTTTCATCTGAGCTGATGGAGAAAGGGGGAGGAAAGAATCAACATAATCGCCTTTGTTTGTTGGCTTCGCTTTCTGCATTTTTTTGGATTTTTTTGTTGTATTTTCACTTTGTTGTGCTAGCAGGTAGTACTGTTAATGAATCTGTCAATTTGGATCCAACCCCGATAAACCCAGAATCAAAAACCCCTGGTTTTGTAACCTATGATCGGTTACCAGACAACCCTGTGAAAAGTAGCCCTAGTGGTAGTACTAGTGAGACCATCCCATCAAATGTTACTCCTAGTAGTATTGATACCACCCGATTGAAAACTACCTCTACTAGCAGTCAAAAGATTGAGAAGTTCCCTTTTACGAGAGCTTTGAGAACGGTGGAAAATAAGAGTGATCCGTGTGGAGGGAGGTATATTTATGTCCATGATTTGCCATCTAGGTTCAATGAGGATATGTTGAAGGAGTGTAGGAGTTTGAGTCTTTGGACCAATATGTGTAAGTTCACAACTGATGCTGGAATGGGACCCCCACTGGAGAATGTTGAAGGGGTGTTTTCAAATACAGGCTGGTATGCCACAAATCAATTCGCAGTAGATGTGATATTTAGTAATAGGATGAAGCAGTACGAGTGCTTGACAAATGATTCTTCTGTTGCTGCTGCGATTTTTGTGCCATTTTATGCCGGGTTTGATATTGCTAGGTATCTTTGGGGGCACAATGTTTCGAGGAGGGATGCTGCTTCACTTGATTTGGTTGACTGGCTCATGAAGAGGCCAGAGTGGGGGATCATGCAAGGCAGGGATCATTTTCTGGTTGCTGGGAGGATAACATGGGATTTCAGGAGACTAACGGATGAAGAATCGGATTGGGGTAATAAGCTTCTATTTTTGCCAGCTGCAAAAAATATGTCAATGCTTGTGGTCGAATCAAGTCCATGGAATGCTAATGATTTTGGCATTCCTTATCCGACCTATTTCCATCCTGCAAAGGATGCTGATGTGTTTATTTGGCAAGACCGAATGAGGAAATTAGAGAGGAAATGGCTCTTTTCTTTTGCCGGGGCACCCCGCCCTGATAACCCCAAATCAATCAGAGGACAGATCATAGATCAGTGCAAAAAGTCAAAGATGGGCAAGCTGTTGGAATGTGATTTTGGGGAGAGCAAGTGTCATTCACCAAGCAGCATAATGCAGATGTTTCAGAGTTCTCTTTTCTGTCTCCAGCCTCAAGGTGATTCTTACACGCGGAGATCAGCTTTCGACTCAATGCTGGCAGGTTGCATTCCTGTCTTCTTCCATCCCGGTTCTGCTTACACACAGTATACTTGGCATCTTCCAAAGAATTATACTACATATTCAGTGTTCATTCCAGAGGATGATATCCGTAAGAGTAATGTTAGCATTGAAGAACGGCTTAGTCAAATTTCTCCTGAGCAGGTCAAGATCATGAGGGAGAATGTTATAAACCTCATTCCATCCCTTATATATGCAGATCCTCGCTCTAAATTGGGAACTCTTAAAGATGCTTTTGATGTCGCCGTACAGGCAGTCATAGACAAGGTTACAAGATTGAGGAAGAATATAATTGAAGGCCGCACAGAATATGACAATTTTGTGGAGGAGAACAGTTGGAAATATGCATTGCTAGATGAAGGACAGCGTGAGGTGGGAGGTCATGAGTGGGATCCCTTCTTCTCAAAACCAAAGGATGGCAATGCTGATTCTGGTGGTTCGTCTGCTGAAGCTGCAAAAAACTCATGGAAGAATGAGCGAAGAGGTCAGTCATGATGTAGAGTTGATGATATAGCAATAGAAGTTTGAGTAATTTCCAATGGATGCTACAGAGCATAGAGCAAGCAGGCCCATCTTGGCTGGGGCAGATAAGGTATGGACCATTGTCAAGAGATGAAGACTCTGTAGAAACTATAATGAAGTTTTATCAAGCACAAATCCTTGTTTTAATCCAAAATATACAATCACTGCTTCTAATATACTTATATCATAGGTTTTCTTCTCCACCTGCATTATTTGTTTTGATAAGCAGCAATTTTTTTTATTGTATTGTAGTGAAATATCAATATTTTTTGTTTCTGATTGTTAATGCAAGAAATAATAAATGAGTGTTGAAAAACATCTTGAGCCTTAGTGTGGGAAGTGGGCAGCGGATGTAGTCCTGCCAGACATTCAAAAAAGAAAAGAGACGTAGTCCTATCATGATTTTGCTCCTGTTCTATGTCAGCAAACAAGCTGTTGGATTAATGAGACCTGCAAGGGGCATCCGTTCGCCTTTCTTCGCTCGAACAATGACAAATAAAAATAATGGTATTTCTTAGCCTAGAGCTGCTTGGTTTGACACCAAGTGTTGGCACTGCATTTTTATTTTATTTTCAAGCACAAATGAGCCACCATTTTATCTCTCCGGTCCAACTTGATTTAGTCAGTAGGTTTAGGGCAATTGCTACCAGGTCGATTGCAATACGTTTCGTCCCCTCGGACTATACCGTTCTAGGTTCGTTTCATGGATTCTCTGATCAAATCAGCATGTCTGGTCCTGTTCATACAGGCTACACTCTGAATTGCAATTTTATTCAAGAAGATGGTGTAAGAAATTTAATAAGAGCAAGCATATTTTGCATATGAAAATTAATTAGATGTTAGCTTAAACAGTCACCCCGCTTAATCAATGCCAACACAGACTTGGTATCCTACCATCGTTGGCTTAGACTTCTGGGTTGGAGGTGGTGTTTGTTTTTGTATGTGAATTCCCGTGCACGCAAGTCAGGACGTAGAATCCCAGCATCTCTCCGAACACAGAGCTCCCTAACACAACTATTAATGTGCAAAATAAAAGGAAATAATACCACTGGCACAACCCTGATTCTGTCTAATCTTTTCCATGGCAAGTGGCAATGAATGACATGGGGAGAAGAATACATGCAGACAAGCACAAGCTGCACGGGGAGAGGGAAGCCAGAGAAAGCAAGCGTAGAGCGTGTGCATAAATGCACTTAGAACTTGGCATTTAATGAGCTCTTTGTCTCGCCTTCCTATTACGTACTCGCAGCTTCTTACTCAATTTATTACAAATTCTATATGTTCACTCATAAATAGAACAAGCCAACTTCAAGGATTAACCTTGTGATTAAGAGGTATTTTTCCTTTGAATGCATCGAGTCGATGTGGGGTACTTTTCAAGATCATTTGATGAGAAAACCTAGTCTCAATTAACATGCGAGCTGGTTTACAAAATACCTGTTATCATTTTTTTTTTATTTTTTTTATTTTTTTTTTTTGATGACCGGGGTGTCCGGGCCAGCTTACGCGCACCTCGACTATTCCCCGGGCTCACTTGAACACCCTGCAAGCCCAAATGAGCATGTAAGACACCACGGGGATGACAGGAATACCATGCAAGGAATGACCCAGAAGGACATGAGGGGAGAAAGTTTCCAACCCCACTCCCACTAGGAATCGAACCGAAGTTCGAAAGATGGAAATTGCGCCCCTACACCGCTGGGCCACAACCTTGCTGGTAATACCTGTTATCATTGAACCAAAAGGACAGGGACAAAGCCAATATACTCATGATCAGACCAAGATTCATAGACTTGGAATCTAACGCCTATAACATGCATTAAAGCTAGCAAAAACATCTCGTGAAACCAGAGGATATGGACTACGAATATAGCTCCTCAAGAAACAAGAGAGCCTTGCTCTTATTTTCTATAAACAAAGGATCCTCGTGATGAAGAGCTCTTAAATTTCACGAGTTTCGTATTCTTACTCAGAGCCAAGAACTGCTGCCCAAGTCTCTCATCTTTGAATTCTCTCCAGCTCCTTCAAATACCCCGCCATACTTTCGTCAAATCATGCATCAGAATCCTTGCAGAACTGTGGTCTTAACATGTCTAAGGAATCTAAAATACATCCTTTCTTTTCCATTCTTTTTTTCAACTTCTTTGCCTTCCTCCATGCACACACAGTACTCCAAACCTACATTGTTCAGCTCCATCCACATGGCACAACAAAGCCTTTGTTCTCATCCAAGTTTCGATGGCATCTCTCGTTTCTTGAAAGAGCTGTTTCTCCTGAAGAGCACCATTCCTCTCGGCTTCTTTACTCTTACAGTTCTGCCATGGAGGGTTTTGCGGCTATGCTCTCTGAATCAGAGATGGAATCATTGCAAAAGTTGCCTGATGTTGTTGCTATCAGACCAGACATGAGGTTCCAACTCCAGACAACATATTCCTACAAGTTCTTGGGACTTAGCCCCACAAGAGAAGATGCTTGGTACAAGTCTGGATTTGGTCGTGGAGTGATAATTGGGGTGCTTGACACTGGAGTTTGGCCCGAGAGTCCAAGTTTCAGTGATCAAGGAATGCCTCCGGTTCCCAAGAAGTGGCGAGGGATTTGCCAGGAAGGGCAAGACTTTAATTCGTCAAATTGCAATAGAAAACTCATTGGTGCAAGGTTCTTCACTAAAGGTCACCGTATGGCTTCTACCTCAGCCTCACCAGAAACTGTCCAGGAATATGCATCACCAAGAGATTCGCATGGACATGGCACTCACACAACATCCACAGCTGGAGGAGTTTCAGTCCCGATGGCGAGTGTGCTTGGTCTAGGTTCTGGTGTGGCTCGAGGCATGGCCCCTGGAGCACACATTGCAGTGTACAAAGTATGCTGGTTCAGTGGTTGCTACAGCTCTGATATCCTAGCAGCAATGGACGTTGCCATTAGAGATGGAGTTGATGTTCTCTCCCTCTCTCTAGGTGGCTTTCCATTGCCACTTTTTGCAGATACCATTGCAATTGGCAGTTTTCGAGCAATGGAGCATGGAATTTCAGTTGTATGTGCAGCAGGAAACAATGGCCCTATCCAAAACTCAGTTGCTAATGAAGCTCCATGGATTGCTACTATTGGTGCAAGCACACTTGATAGGAAATTTCCAGCTATTGTCCAATTGGACAATGGACAATTCATTTATGGAGAATCCATGTATCCCGGGAACCGGTTTTCAAGCACCACAAAAGAACTTGAACTGGTTTATGTAGCTGGCGGGGACAATGGGAGCGAATTTTGTTTCAGAGGTTCTCTCCCAAGGGAAAAAGTTCACGGAAAAATGGTGGTTTGTGACAGAGGTGTTAATGGGAGGACAGAAAAAGGACTTGCTGTGAAGGAATCTGGTGGGGCTGCAATGATCTTAGCCAATACCGCGATCAATCTGGAGGAGGACTCGGTTGATGTCCACGTCTTGCCAGCAACATTAATTGGTTTTGATGAAGCAGTTCGCTTGAAAGGTTACATAAACTCTACTAGTACACCTAGAGCTCGAATTGTATATGGAGGAACTGTTATTGGGAAATCTAGAGCACCAGCAGTAGCGCAGTTTTCAGCTCGAGGACCAAGTTACTCTAACCCCTCAATCCTCAAACCAGATGTTATTGCACCGGGAGTCAACATAATTGCAGCTTGGCCTCAAAATTTGGGCCCCTCCAGTCTCCCAGAAGACCCAAGAAGGACAAATTTCACTGTCATGTCAGGGACTTCCATGGCTTGTCCGCATGTTAGTGGAATTGCTGCACTCATCCGCTCAGCTCACCCCGAATGGACTCCTGCAGCTGTTAAATCTGCAATAATGACTACTGCAGATGTAACTGATCATTCAGGACATCCAATAATGGATGGAGATAAACCGGCAGGAGTTTTCGCCATTGGAGCTGGACATGTAAACCCAAAAAGAGCCCTGGGTCCAGGACTAATATATGATATCAGGCCAGATGATTATGTCACTCATCTATGCACACTTAGATACACAAGATCAGACATTTTTACTATCACACACAGGAATGTTAGCTGCAATGATTTATTGCAGATGAATAGGGGCTTCAGCCTCAATTATCCTTCCATTTCCTTAATCTTCAAGCACGGAACAAGAAGTAAGATGATAAAGAGGCACGTAACGAATGTTGGAAGTCCTAATTCCATCTACTCAGTGGAAGTTACAGCGCCTGAAGGAGTCAAAGTGAGAGTAAGACCTCAAAGGCTAATTTTCAATCACATAAATCAAAGTTTGAGTTACAAAGTATGGTTCACATCGAGAAATAAAGCACGAAGAGGAGAGGTAGACTTCGCACAAGGGCATTTGACATGGGTGCACTCTCAACATGGACTTTACAGGGTCAGAAGCCCCATCTCAGTGACCTGGAAGTGACATGGGCGGTGCCGGTTTGTGAACTACAATATCTGCCTTTTCTTGCTATTAGTATTGCCTCATAGGATTATGATCATTCAGAGTTGGTGGAGTTTGCATTAATGAAGAAAGTTGATCTTTTAAGTTGCAGTGACCTGGAAGTGTTTTGTGAACTGCAGTAGTTTGCTTTTACTTGTTATTAGTATTGCCTCAGAGGATCATGATCACTGAGAATTGGTGGAGTTTTCATTGATAAAGAAAGTTAATGCTTTATAAGTTGAAGTTTAATGTACAATTGAACTTTTGAGTGCATTTTTCCCCAGTTAATAAAGTTTCACCACCCTTCATTCTTGAAGAAAACCACACGCATGAAGCAGATTATCCATGATAAACAGGCTTGAAGTGTACGAATTTGTGCCATCAAATTTCTATTTTGAAGGGGAATGATATGCAAAGAGGCGAGGAAGTAAACAATGTTAAAGAAGATAAATATCCATGGCTAATCAATTACTGAATTGCACCCCACAATTAAGAACTTTACCTTAATGACCATCCATCCATCTTATCTCAAATTGGAATTTCAAACAGTAGATTTTACACATGAGGCACAGGTTCCGAAAACCCTAGCCATCTCACTTACACATATGACATATGAAGTAATGCAAGGAAGTGGAAGCGTACACCACTACAGAACTGCAAAATTTGTTAAAGAGAGGCAGAATGTGATGCTGCAGACAACCTAACTGAGCATCAACAAATGTCTTCAAGTTTTGCTTTTGAGTTATTTAGAAAACAGTAAGAGGACAGATGAAAGAAAGAAGGGAATGGAAAGGGCACGCATTGCCTCATTTCTTGACGAATTGTAGGCCATTTGCATTGGCATATCTCTCCATGAATCTCATGAAGCGGTCCCACTCTCTGGGAGTCCGCATGATATATTTTGCTTCAATTTTTGCTGGCTTTCCATTGACGAATTTGGCATTAACATCAACTGATTGAAGAACGCCTTCCTCGTCAATCATGTAAAAACCAGTGATATCACCAACTTCAGCAGATGAGTCAAAAACTGAAGGTTCATCGAAGGTGAATATCGCCATACCATTCGTACCATCTCTCGACTTAGTAAGCCTCACATCTGGCACAGTCTGTTCATCCGCTCCTTGAACAAACTGAATTGTTGGTTTTACCATCATAGTAACAGGTCCAGAGGCCTGTAACTTTCGCCTGATCAAGGGAGACCGCAGGCGAGGCAAGTACAAAGATTGGCCATTGAATAGGGAGTAGGAACTCTTATTCACAGCCCAAGATCCCGAGCCTGCAAAACACAGGCTAGACTTAGAGATTAGAGGTTTCGCAAATACACTAGCAAACTGAAATACGATGACATGGTCTCAATGAACGCGCAAGCTGACTCGAGGATACCCTTACCTTACCGTTTTGGATTTGGAAAACCACGAAGTTAGCTCTACCATATTGCACAATTCTAACAAAGAAGATAGGTGAATTCAAGCAGTTTTGCTAGAGTAAGTACCCAAGTACCTGAGAAAGAACGGGCTTGGTGCTGCAGGTGCTGCGCCACAGGAGAGGCTGATGCAAGAGACTGCAGAGCTGCCATTGCAGTGTGAGTAATGAAGTTATAGATTCTACAGAGACAGAGAGATTATAATAAAGAGACCTCAGAACAGTGCTTGCTGTATGGGTATGGTGTTATGAGAGGAGAGATGGTGTGTATCGATGACAGCCATTCACATTCTTAGCACCAAAACCACAAGGACTGATCGCTAACACATGTTAAGATTTTCCTGCCGTAAGTCCTGGCTTTAGCCTGCCCATGCAGAGTTGGAAAAATCTCTGCTTCTAATCTGGGCCCAATACTTGATGGGTCTACTTGCTTTGGAGGTGGATCGTGCCATGTAAGCCAGTCTAAAATCATGGGCTTGCTTGAGCTGGAAAAATCACTCGATCTACTTCCTCGCATGCCCACCTCTTGCAACCACCCTGCCGTGTTCTATCTCCACATTTTAGCCCAAATATCCCATTCTTCAAAGCACTAAAACACAAGATAGGGTACTATGAATCACAGTGACCCGCCTCTTCATGATGAACTGTGGTGCTGGTTGCTATTTCAGGAGAAGCCAGAAACAGGGGAAATAGAGGATACATTTTTATGTGTGATTCTTATTTTGAAAACAAAAAATTTCATTTCAAAGTTATTTCATTTTGTTATGTGTTACACCGTACTTCCAAGCAAGAAAAATTTGCGCAGCCGTGCTCTAGCATGCGTTCATAGCAGGTCTCTTGAGCAGATAATTGGCAAATGCCAGTCATAGCATCATCCACCTCAAGCATGGGGCACATGTCCTTGTATTCCTCTCACTACGTGCATGATATATTGTATTCCTTTCAGGGTCATAAAAGGGCTGGCTGGCTTCCCTTTTGCCATGGCATAAATCCATGTGGAACACCTCATGCCCTTCACCCCCATCCCATGAACTCCCCGAATCATCACTGTGCTAGCATTTTTCAATCCATACACGTCTGAATTTGTTTTCATTTATTTACGTAAATAAATATGAGCAATGCTCTTACTCCTGCCCCTCTCTCTCTAATAATAGGAAGCAGGAAACAGGGTGATCTCCCTTGGAAGCTGCTGCTCCACATGGCTCCCATTTTCTTAATTCATTTTAACAAATACAAATTAAAAAAAATAAAAAGCATTACTGCTACAATGTCATCAGTCCTCTGTTCCCTCTTTAAAAAATTAAAAATTAAAATTACCTCCACATGTGTGCATGTGAAATTTGACATAATTCTCCACTCTCTCCTCCAATTGTCATTAAAAAAAAACAATCTTATAAAGAACTGGCTGTTGGTGGGATAGTGTGGATCACTTCTTTCCATTTCCTCATGTTCCCTTCCCTTGTTTTATCTATTTAATTATCTCCTCCTGACATTTTTCGCTTCCATATTCCAGAACACACACTCAATACAGGTTAATTATACACTAAATAACATAGATTACAGAATTTGATTTCAAGTTTTAAGTTAAACCCGAGCAGAAAAGATTAATATCTATATTTAACAAGCAATCTGATTGAGTCTGAAAATTTTCTATCCACTTGAATCAGCATCTACCTTGGTGGTAGTGGACTCGTTTGTGTAATGGGTTTACCACATAACATGGAAAGATTCTTTCCTACTCAATCATAACAAGTAACTAACCCACTAAGGGTGTAATTAGAGCCAATTAATTAATTAATCCATGAACTGTGATGTTGATCTGAAGTCTTCAGAATAATAATTGAGTCAGGCAATGTGATCATCAGAGTTGGTTTCGATTTCTTTGAATGAATTATTTGGAGAGAGAGCAACATAATTTAGTAGACACCATGTGGGTTTTTATTGGCAAAATATTGGTCACATGCACACCAATATCATGATTCCTACATTCTTGTCAATACTTAGAAGTTACCCTACTACACTACTAAATCCAAGTATCGATCACAGTTGATGTGAGCTAGGTCTTGGGTCAGCCGGGTCTCTCAACCCGATCCCGGGTTAAACTGTCGAGTCGTTACGGGTTTAATAACAATGGTGAAAAAACTAGTAGGTGTGGAGCTAGAAGATTTCAACCCCTGAAAAAAATTATGACCTGCCACTTCAAGCTGTTGGCTATTACTACAACAGAAGTAGAAGAATGTGCTTATATACAACAAGAGTAAGAATCAAAAAACACATTCTCTAGCCATGTTTAATGTCGGAGAAGCTTCCAATGAGTCCAAAAGCTTCCCTGTCATTACTTGCTGATTAACAGCTGTTGCGGAACCCAAGACCTCACGAGCTCCCTCTATGATTATTATACTAATCACCATTTCTTTGTTACTTATATACCTACTCTTATGCAAATTAATCTCCTCTCCATTTCTTCCCACAAAAGCTCTCTGCCTCTCTCTGAGGCACTCCAACTTTCACCAACTTCTGTCACTGAAATGGTGGAGAACTGAAAGACTTTCTACAAAGCCAATGGAAAAGAGCAATTTGCAGTTGGGAATCCTGGTTCTGCTGTTCTACTGTTGCTTCGGGATCGGTTCTGCTGTGGTGGTTGAGAAAAATGTGCTGGGTGATCAAGTGTCAGCTTTGCTATCTCTAAAAGCTGGTCTTCTAGATCCATTGAATAGTCTTCGAGATTGGAAATTGTCCAATAGTTCAGCTCATTGTAACTGGGCTGGGGTTTGGTGCAACTTGAATGGAGCTGTTGAAAAGCTTGATCTCTCCCACATGAATCTCAGTGGGCATGTATCCGATGATATCCAAAGACTAGAGAGTTTGACTTCTCTAAACTTGTGCTGCAATGGGTTCTCTTCATCGTTGACGAAAGCTATATCCAATCTCACTTCACTGAAAGACATTGATGTAAGCCAGAACTTCTTTATTGGTAGCTTTCCTGTTGGTCTCGGAAGAGCAGCTGGTCTAACTTTGCTAAATGCCTCGAGCAATAATTTCTCTGGAATTATTCCTGAGGATCTTGGCAATGCGACTTCACTAGAGACTCTTGATCTCAGAGGGAGTTTCTTTGAAGGTTCCATTCCAAAATCTTTCAGGAACTTGCACAAGCTGAGGTTTCTTGGCCTTTCTGGGAATAGTCTCACTGGCCAATTACCAGCAGAGCTGGGGATGCTTTCATCACTGGAGAAAATAATTATAGGTTACAATGAGTTTGAAGGTGGAATTCCAGCAGAGTTTGGAAATCTCACTAATCTGAAGTATCTTGATTTGGCAGTTGGCAATCTTAGTGGTGAGATTCCAGCTGAATTGGGGAGACTCAAGGCACTTGAGACTGTATTCCTGTATCAGAATAATCTTGAAGGCGAGCTTCCAGCTGCGATTGGGAACATCACTTCACTGCAACTGTTAGACCTGTCTGACAATAATCTATCAGGAGAAATTCCTGCTGAGATTGTGAATTTGAAAAATCTGCAGCTCTTAAATCTGATGTCCAACCAGCTGTCAGGTTCAGTTCCTGCTGGAGTTGGAGGGCTGACTCAGTTGGTAGTGCTTGAGCTGTGGAGCAATTCATTGTCTGGTCCACTTCCAAGAGATCTAGGCAAGAATTCACCATTGCAATGGTTGGACGTATCATCCAATTCGTTATCTGGAGAGATTCCAGCAAGCTTGTGTAATGGTGGTAATCTCACCAAGCTCATTCTCTTCAACAATTCCTTCTCAGGTCCGATTCCTGAATCTTTATCAGCATGTTTCTCTCTTGTTCGTGTACGCATGCAAAACAATTTTCTTTCTGGGGCAATTCCAGTTGGACTTGGCAAATTAGGGAAGCTTCAGAGGTTAGAGTTAGCAAATAATAGCCTCACTGGTAAAATCCCAATTGATCTAGCCTTTTCTTCATCACTTTCCTTCATTGATATCTCAAGAAACCGACTACAATCGTCTCTTCCTTCCACAGTTCTTACTATTCAAAATCTACAAACCTTCATGGCCTCAAACAATAACTTCGAAGGTGAAATCCCTGACCAATTCCAGGACCGTCCTTCACTTTCTGCGCTTGATCTCTCATCAAACCATTTCTCTGGTTCCATTCCAACTAGCATTGCTTCATGCGAGAAACTTGTAAATTTGAATCTTAAGAACAACCGATTGACTGGAGAAATCCCAAAAGCAGTTGCAATGATGCCTGCACTGGCCATTCTTGATCTATCAAACAACTCTTTAACTGGTGGATTACCTGAGAATTTTGGCTCCTCCCCTGCCTTAGAAATGCTGAATGTCTCGTATAACAAGCTAGAAGGTCCTGTTCCAGCAAATGGCGTGCTAAGAACCATCAACCCAGCTGATCTCGTCGGGAATGTGGGTCTCTGTGGCGGTGTCCTTCCTCCATGTAGCCACAGTTTGCAAAATGCATCGGAGCAAAGAAATGTGCATACAAAGCGCATACTTGCCGGATGGCTCATTGGGGTTTCATCAGTTTTAGCAGTTGGGATTGCGGTAGTCGGTGTTCGACTTCTCTATAAAAGGTTGTATTCAAATGGAAGCTGCTTCGAAAAAAGTTACGAAATGGGCAATGGGGAGTGGCCATGGAGATTGATGGCTTACCAAAGGCTTGGATTCACTAGTTCTGACATTCTAGCTTGCATAAAGGAGTCAAACGTGATTGGAATGGGAGCAACTGGGACTGTTTACAAAGCTGAGATGACTAATTCAAACACGGTTGTTGCAGTAAAGAAGCTATGGAGATCAGGAACAGACATCGAAACAGGAAGCAGCAGTGATTTTGTCGGAGAGGTGAACCTCTTGGGGAAGCTAAGGCATCGAAATATTGTTCGGTTACTAGGCTTTCTTCATAATGATTCCGACATGATGATTATATATGAATATATGAACAATGGCAGCCTCGGAGAAGTCCTGCATGGCAAACAAGCAGGGAGGTTGCTTGTAGACTGGGTATCGCGATATAATATCGCACTTGGAGTTGCACAAGGACTTGCTTATCTTCACCATGATTGTCGCCCACCAGTTATTCATCGGGACATCAAGTCCAATAACATACTTCTTGATACAGATCTTGAAGCAAGGATCGCTGATTTCGGGTTGGCAAGAATGATGATTAGGAAGAACGAGACAGTTTCCATGGTAGCAGGATCATACGGATACATTGCCCCTGGTAAGTTACAAGTTGTTCTGTTACGAGTGCAGAGAAATGTTCTCTTATACTCTCCCTCTTATATTTAAACAATGCATTTTTGCCTCAAGATGTTCTCTGTAAATAACAACGTTCTTACACCATCCCTTTGCAGAATATGGATACACCTTGAAAGTTGATGAAAAGATTGACATTTACAGCTATGGAGTAGTTTTATTAGAACTGCTTACAGGAAAGCGGCCCTTGGATTCTGAGTTTGGGGAATCTGTCGACATCGTTGAATGGATACGGAGAAAGATTAGAGACAACAGATCTTTAGAAGAAGCATTAGACCAGAATGTAGGAAATTGCAAGTATGTCCAAGAAGAGATGCTATTGGTTCTTAGAATAGCACTTCTTTGTACTGCCAAGCTCCCCAGGGACAGACCATCAATGAGAGATGTGATAACAATGCTTGGAGAGGCTAAACCGAGGAGAAAAAGCAGTAGCAACAGCAGCGGACATGACAGTAACAAAGATAAGCCAGTCTTTAACACATCACCGGTAAATGGCCTTGTATAGGTACAAAAAATTGAGTTCCCTTGCTGTTTATTTTGTTTGATTATTCTTCTCTTGTATCTAGTGTTAATGTCTGAACCCAAGGGTTCAAATTATTAGCCCAGGAGTTTAACGGGTATATGAAGCTTGACTCTCACCAGTAGAGCACAATCATTTTTGTGATGCATGACGAAGTTTCAATTAATACATCAATTTCTCGGAGTGCAAAATGCTCCGAACCCATCATCTACTACACCGATGAACCATTCCCTTGTAAATGACAACAGTGGAGCAAATCAAGAAAGCTCAAAATTCCGACGGATAATTTTCTCTCGTCAATCTCAAAAAACAATAGCTTGTTTTTTGGCATTACCTTCAGATCCAGCCTGCAAACAATGCACACCCAGATGCAAAAAAGAGACGATTCTCATCATTCTGTAATCCATTAATCTTTTTGAGCTAGTTGTCCACAAGCATTTCACATTAGAGCAACTTCAGAAATAAGCTACTGATTCTAAGAACTAATTCGGGAGTGAAATCCCAAGGATCAGATCATAACTAAGATTAGATATTTACAGCAAAGCTAAACAACTCCAGTTATTCTGAGTTAATTCCACATGATCATGGACACAAACTTATAAATCTAAGTAACTGGCAAAGCATCCCAAATTCTATGAGCTGGACACGTATAAGATTCAAAATGTTGAAGAGCTGAAGGTTCTTCACCTCCATAATGATGAGAAAATGATTATGCATTCAGAAATTTACAGGTCAATCAGAGCCATTCATTGACTATGCATGTATACATTACAGCAAAAGGTGTTTGTTGCTTCCAAAACAGTATGGTGGGTATTTTCAGAGGTATAACAAGAATGAACAAATAGTATAATAAGACCATACAGCAACCAAAATCCAACACAAAGCCGTTTAGGACCATTAATTACTTTTTTCAAAATGTTTTCACTATAAAATCTGTTTTTTTCCTTGTATATCACTCTTCAATCCAAAGTTTTCCTTCATTGCTTATACTTAGGGATAGGTGTCCAGATAGGCTTGTTTCTCTGTCTTCCATTCCTTTCTTGCCAGCTTGGGGCTGTATAAGAATTGACCAAACAAAATTAGTACTTGTGAAGATTATTGTATAGTGTCTAATAAAAAAAAGTGTACAGAAAAATGCAAACATCAAGAGGCAAATCATAATGTTGATTTTACATTCATTTGCCAAGTCCAGTTGCCTCGGATGTCCTCATGATTCTGAGCCTCTTCACAGAACTAGTAAACATCCTGAATGAATGCAAAACGCAAGTTAAAAGCAAGAAGATTATTCATATCACCAACAAGCCATATAAAATGACCCGTTAGAAGCTACAAAAGTGTGTGGCAATGAATTGTTAATGAGGAATGCGGGGGGGGGGGGGGCGCAGGACAGCAGCAGAAGAATTTTTCAAAATAAAATAGTTGAAAGCCTTCTCATCATATCTGCAAATAAGATGTCAGGGCCATTTGGTCACTCTTAGCATATTGGTAGGCCTCTGTTGCTTAGGCTTCCAGTTTCAGTAAATGGATACATAAAGCTATTATATGTCATGTAAGTATCAATCAAAGTTTGATCCTATAACAGAATAATTTGTTCTCCTCGTAATTCCTTAATTGCAGCAATCAAGTACAAAAAAATCATGTTGAGTGAATGATACATACCCCCAAGGAACATCTCCAACAAGCATCCAATCCCCATCCTTGTCCTCATAAGTGAGCACAAACTCAGATGACCCACCCAGCAATTGTGAGTGTCTTTTTGCATCTATCATTATTTTATGTTCAGGTGTGCTCAATCCTAAGAACACATAATCACCAGCAGTTAGATTATTATGTAGTAAATGTCTCTAACCAACAAAGCCAGGTTTGCAATTAGCAAAGCATTCATATAAAACTAACGCTGGGTAATATTTCAAATCAAGATGAGCATCATAATCCCAAATTTCATGAATGACCAATAGCACCAGTTAGTTCAAGCGAACACAGGTTAAAGATCCAGAATTTGGTCCCGTTAAAAGGGTTAAGTCATCATTTACAAGATTCAGGTGAAAGGATGAGAAAAACTCACGTGCCATGTTCACAGTTTTGGTAGTTCTTAGGAACATATTTTCCAAGGCTTGAGCTAGTGTTTCATAGCATCCATGAGCATTCAGATCAACCTTTCTACCGATCAGGGTTCCATCCATATTCACCTTGACAAATAGGGAAGTCCTAGCCTTGGTATTGTCAGTATTAATGTTTTTGTTGCCCACCTTCTCTTCCACAGCATTCTTGCGTTTATTCATTGAGCTAAACTCTTCAGTAACCTGTGACTTTGCCTGGTTAACCATGATGTGCATTCTATGAGATCTTATTGGAGGCCATCCAACAACTTGACTGCTTCAAGATTCAAATTGAAATGATACAGAAACAAAGCCATCAGTAACTGAAAGTAAATTTAGAATATCTATATCTACATCTATATATCTACAAATTCTAAGGATTGAGGCATGAGAGCAAGCAATCTAGAATTAATGTAGTTATTGCCTCTGTTTGACATTTCACATGATATTTAATTTACATGTGGTTTGGAAGATTATATATATAACAGAAATCAAGAGAATATATCTACAAATTCTAAGGATTGAGGCATGAGAGCAAGCAATCTAGAATTAATGTAGTTATTGCCTCTGTTTGACATTTCACATGATATTTAATTTACATGTGGTTTGGAAGATTATATATATAACAGAAATCAAGAGAATATATCTACAAATTCTAAGGATTGAGGCATGAGAGCAAGCAATCTAGAATTAATGTAGTTATTGCCTCTGTTTGACATTTCACATGATATTTAATTTACATGTGGTTTGGTAGATTATATATGCAACAAAAATCAAGAGAATATTCACATATGTTTTAAGGATTATACATCATAGAGATAAGAGATCTGGAGGTGTGAAAACAGCCTTCATTTCTTTAAACCATGAATTAGTACCTTAATCTAATAATCAACTTGATGTCACAATCTACAATTCTTTTTTTCAGGGAAATTTTTCGACAATTGAGATTATGTAGTAATCTATTTGATTCATAATTCCACAAATTACATAACCAAAAAAACTGAAACGTAAATTCCAATCTCTCTCATTCATGCCAAAGTGGGAGTTAAGAAAAAACAACTGAAAGAAAACATAGAAACAGAAACTAATCAAGGCAAAGCACAAACACTAACAGTAATATTCTAGGTCCAAGAATCATGGCATCAACAGAACATGCATGAAAACCTCAAACTTTCATGGCAAATAAAGCAGGAGGAGAAAGGAAACGAACATAACAAAGCAAAATTCAACATCAAAATCAGTCAAATCAACAATAACAAGACCAAAGAAGAAAAAAGGTAAATACTTGGCAGCAATATATACATATATAGACATAGATATAGATATAGATATAAACATATAAGGGTGTTGATTGCTACCTGGCAGCACCATTAGACGCCGAAACAGAATCAGCAGTCCTCTTGGTCCCAGCAGTGGCAATAGCTCTGCTCAAGGTAGAAGAAGAAGGTGAAGTCGTTGAAGAAGACGAAGAAGAAGAGACCTTGGAAGGCAAATCCTTAGCAGTCAAAATCCTTGCATATTGTTGACAACCGCGTGGACCAGAACCCTTAAAACCAGTAGCACCACCAAGACTCAAACCAAGACCCAGTTCAAGTTCACCCTCATCTGGGCTTGACGAGTCCTCAGATGACATAACCACGTTATCCTCCATTGACACCGTCGACATACACACCGACCCACCACTTCCTCCACCAGAAAAAACACCTTGCATCAAAGAGAGGAAAGGGAAAGAAAGACAGGTTTACGAAAGGGTTAATTTAGAAGCAAAGAAATTGCAAATATATGAGAAGAGAAACAACAAAATTGATTGCTTGATATTGATATTTGGTTTGGCTTGGCTTGGAAAGAGTAGCAAAGGGGAAAGGTAACATTTTTTTGGTTTAGTTTGGTGGGGTGGGACGAGGAAGGAGAGCTTGATGATGATTGTGGGTCCTCCCTGTCTGCTTCTAGGCCTCCCTATACCTTTATATTACAAAAAAAAAAAAAGTGTTATTAACTCATTTAAATCATACTTAAATTTAATTGGATTAATTGAATCATATTAATATAAATCTATCAAATCATCTAAACTTAACAAAACTAATATCCACCTTGATTTATTTTATTTTTTCAAAAGAAAACTATTCTAGATCATTGAATAAGTGAGTCGATGTGCTCGGCCATACATAAATACAAACAACCATGATGATCTATTTGAAAATTCAGGTGGAAAAGGGACCGTCTAGAAAAACAAAACTGGTCATTTCCGCGGCCTGTCCCGGTAAAAACAAAACACGGCGGTACCAAAAAAAAAGAGTTTTTTCAAAGCCTTGGAGGCGAGGCAGGGCACCCCCATTGTTGTTGATGATGGCTTGTTCGACATCGGTGACACCCCCATCTCATCTAATATGGTTTCTTATTGTATTTTAAAAATGATTTTTATTATTTATTTATTTATTTAAAACATTTTAATATAATGATATTAAACATTATTTTTTAAAAATAAAAAATATTATTTTAATATATTTTTAAATAAAAAATAAGTTTTAAAAGAAATTTCCAGCACCTCCTACACTCGAACACTAATCTTTTCCTCGTCCTATACAGCACCTGGTTTTCATGTTGCCATCCCTTTTCCCCTTCTTCTTTTTTAGTTACTGTAGTCTTGTAAAAATATTTAAAAAAAATATAAACATGTACACCACATAACATACTGTCGTACAAAAGCTTTAATATCATAGGTTGAGAAGCGGGACCCAGTAGTGATGCCTCTCCAAACAACAAGCCGACAAGGGTGGGACCAAACATCCCACCGGTCAACAACAAGTAAGAGGTAGGACCACGCGGGACCCGCCCTCATTCATGATCAAATCACACGATCAATCTGTGACCACATCTACATGGCGACCCATCGACAAAGATTTAACCACATAAGACCTTCGCTTGGCGTCCCGTCTCGGGCCGGGTTCGACGGTAGATTCTAGATTGGGATAATTTTTTAAAATATTTATTTATTTAAAAATATATTAATATAATATATTTTTATTTTTTAAACTAATCTTTTATATCAAAAAATAAAAATATCTAAAAACATAAATTGTTTTTAATTTAAAATAAAAAATAAAAATAACTTTTTTTAATTTTTTTAAAAACACTCTTAAAACACGTTGCCATATAATGTTTTAATAAGAGAGATAATTACTCTTAAAATAATATTTTTTATATAAAAATATACTAAAATAATTTTTTGTTTTTTATATTTTTTAACATAAATTCAATATTTTTCAAGTAAGATACATTTTTAAAATGTACAAAAACCCATATATTACTCTTAATAAATCATGTATCATTAGATTAACCCAGGTATTTAATTTTTATTTAAACTATATTACTTCGTTTTTTTTTCTAAGCCATTAGTTTAACTTCACTTGCTAAGAAATATGATGCGTCAACTTATTATATCATCTAGATTTGATCCAATTAATATTAAAAATAATAATTTGGGATAAAATTCAATTTAGATTTTAAAATTTTTAAGACAATGATGAAAGGCCTATATTTTATTTTGAAAAAAATAAATAAATGAAATTTTAAAACTAATATATAAAATAAAAAAAAACGCTTAATTCTCACGTGAAATAAACAAAGATCAATGCTTCTATGAAGAAAAAAAGAAAGAAAATAGTAAATAGACATAAACAAGCTCTGGGGTCCGTGGTTAATAAAAGGGTTTGGAGTCCGAAAAGAGAAATGTCTTTTGGTAAGGAGCACTAACACCATTCCCGTGTGCCACGTGGACCCTTTCACTACAATTTTCTCCTCTCAAGGACATCGACCCCATAAAGTCTGCCGTCCACCTGGCAGACAAAAGTCTAATATCTCCTTTTCCCTGATGCAGTTCATTTATATACAAAACATTTTTTAAAACTCCACCAGACAGGTCAATTTAATAATCATCAATCTCGATTTAATATGGGTTAGGTTTTGAAATAAAATGAATATAAAAATATTTTAAATGAATAAAAAAACATTTTACGAGACCATGTCACGTCAGCACTTCGATTCATCAGCCCATATTTATTTAATAATTTACTTTTTTTCAAATGTAAAACGACTCCATTTTAATAATTAATCTTTTCTATGACCTTAATTACAAGTGTGGGAGTGATTGGATCGTTATCGGTGCTATTAAGTTACATGTATTTTTGAAAATTATTAATATTAAATCATGTTTACATGTAGGATATTTAAATTTTAAACTTAACATTAATAAATATATTAATGCTAATTGATATGTCAATATTTATTTTATTTTTTTGTTTCATCGATGGAAACTACTTTTAAAAGACTGGCCATAAAATAGTTATGACTCATTATCTCTAATATCATTAAGTGTCGGGATATGGATATTTGTGAATCTAGTGAGTTGTCAAACTCATTGTTTCTATATTTGATTAAACACTCGACCTATCAGCCTAAAGATGGATCAAAACATTTTATCATGAAAAAACTATATATCATAGATATTTTATTATAATGAGGCCATAGATTAGAACTGTTTTATCCACATTGATCAAAGATATTATATTATTATGAGACACACATACACACACACACACACACACACACACACACATATATATATATATATATATATTCGGTGAATAGTAGCTAGAGTAGTTCTTCATGTTGTAAGGAAGACCCAGGTGTTGTTGGTGGCGACAAAAACAACCGAGACATGGCAAAAAGAGTGACAAAAGTGATAGTTTCTTCCTAACATTACTTTGATTTTTATTTTTTTTATGATTAGGGCATGAAATTCATCTCTACTTATAGGTGGTGAAAAGAGTAATTTTTATATTGAAAAAATTGTAGTTTTCGATTCAATCCAGAATTATCTCAATAGTTGGATCAAAGCAACAATAATGAATTGTCAAATTTTAATTGTTCAAAATTGCTTGAGTTGTTAACATTAGTACAGCATCGTCGTATTTATAGTGTCAATCAGCCTAAACAAACCATATCACAGTATAGTCGAATAGCAATAAATAATTTTTGTGCATAATTTGTCAAATTAGATAAAGGATAAAGACATTATATGCACTTGCGAAGTAGCCCACTGAGTTGTGTTTTTGAGTTGATGAATAAGATAATGAATAGTAACTAGACAACATGTTATCTCATCCTTTTTTCAGTTTTTCAATGTTGAAAATAGCATCATTTAGGACTTTTTTTAAGGCCCTAAAAAAAGTTCAATTTGGTCAATGGTCTTTTAATTTATTTCGATTACATCTTTAATTGACTATAAACTTTCTATTTTATGTAATTTTATTATTGTCGAAATTCAATATGGGCCTCTAATTTTAGCGTCTTTTTTATTTTAGTTATTGATCTAAGATTTATGCAATTTAACCCTTAATTAACCATTGAAACCCATAATTGATGAATTCAATTAATTAAGTCCTCGGGTTTCAACACCTTTTAAAAAATGGTCATTGGCTGTAATTTTTTTCATTTTGGCCCATAATTGACCATAAACTTCTAGTTTCTTTTTCCAATTTAGCCTTGATTTTCAATCAATTAACTTGGTAAAAATTAAGTTTGATCTCCTAAAATTTTAATCTTCTCAATTAAGCTTAAAATAGGTTTTCAACCTTATTTTTTCACCAATTAAGTTTCTAATAAAATAAAATTGACTCATTAAAAGTATAATTAAGTCCTTGCACTCAATTAAATCTTTTAATTAGACCCAAATTAATTCTTAAATATAACTAAACTCTTAATTTGAATGATTAAATCAAATTGACTTACTAAAAATTCAACTATGTCATTAGACTTATTTTTTATACAAATATGCCAATAATTCATTAGACTTATTTTTTTATACAAATATGCCAATAATGATATTATCTTGACCTTGTATTTGCATTGTTTCTTAAGTCTTAGGCATAACTAGAGGATGACTGAGCTTTTAACTTTGTCCAAAATTTCTAGTGTAATTTCACCACTACACTAGTCCTTTTGATTTTTATTTTTTAGTGAATTTAGAGAATGACTCAGACAAGAGTTGTGATAAGTACTAAAAATTATCACTAAAAATTATATGGTTTATTAAAGTTTAGGTAAAGGGAATAGTTGTGAATGAAAAAGATTCATCACTCTCATTGCATTTTGCCTATGAAATTACATTGTTGATTTTTCTTCTTCTTAAAACATATTTCTATTTGTTAATTTGTCTAAGATTAAAAAAAAATCCTCGTACCGTTATCCTATCAGACCAAATTCTTACAATTTGATTTTTGAAAAAGGTGCAAATCATCACCGTTTATATCAACTAGATCAAAGGATTCTTTCTTTTACCAACAAAAATAAAAATTTTGGTAGTACCCAACAAAATACATTACATTCATTTATAAAGCTATTGCCACAATTATCCATTTTCGTTTTAAATATATTTTTATTAAAAAATATATTTTTAATATACATCAAAACCAAAAAAAAAACATAAATTTGATTTTTTTCATGCGAAAAGAACAAGTCTTTTCAAGGATAGTTGCGAGTACACGTGAGATGTGGATACCCACCATCTCATAAAAAAAAAAAACATAAATTCGAATGAATTAAATTCAAAAACTACACTACAGTTTACTAACCAAGTCTTTTACCACGTTTTGCCCCAAAAAATTACAAAATTTTAGGACAGTCAGTGTAAATTCTTATGAGCACATGAGATCTAGCTTTATTTATTTGATGCGATTTAAGAAAGAACAGGGACTTGTATGAAACCGAAATTGGAAAATCACTACATTCAGCGTACCCCACATATAGGATGCACTTCTCATTTCTTCTCTGGATTTTGGGATTCCTGCTGCGGGCATTCGGTGCATGTCTTACAAGCTGGAGATGAGAAGCTCTCTGCCAGGCTAATCCGCATGGTTTGCTGCCTTTCTTCATTAGAAGGGATATGAAGGAGAGCTTCCATTATCAGGATCTCCCAGTCCCGGGGAAGGAAAAATGAAAACCAATTGTCATCTGACAGAGAAAAATGTTATTTGCCTGTTGGCTTAGAGATAGAAGGTATAATCTACAAATACAAAATACATAGGCAGCCCCGGATGTGTATGTGGAGAGTCCAACAAGAAAGGGGTCTGTAACTTCTTTCTTATTGCAATGAGATATAACAGCTGACAGCCAGCAGTCTTGGCAGCTGATCCCAGTATGAGCATGGGAGGACGTGATGGGCAGTCCATCCTAAGGTATGCACTCACACACAGTAGAAGCAGAAGAACCCCTCGACAGGATTTACATTTGGGACCAGTGCAGAGAGTTCTACACGATTAACAGTGAGAAACTAGCAATGATTTACATATCTTAGAAGGGTTCTTATGCAGGTCAAGACTGAGCATGGGAGGATAAGCTTGACAGGTCAATTTACAAGTCAAACATGAAGACTGTAACGGGAAAAAAATAGTAGATCACTAATGCACAAACCTCCATTACGAACTGCCTTCAATTGGAATACTCCATTGCCACGTGGTCCAGACACAGGAAATGTGCAAGATACAGACTGCCTCTTGTGAGCTACAGCAAGAGATGCATTGTACCATGGACCTTTGACAATCGGCTCCCCAATAGCATCTTTGATTGCTTGACTATTACTGGCTTTCTCCATGGCCTTACTGAAAATTTATAAGTGAGAAAAAAATATGTTACCAAAATGAGAAATCATGCAAGGCAACGACTGACCAAGCAGCAACCACATATTGTGGGAAAAACTTGAATTTTGGAAGTTGGTTAGACAATTCTCTGACCTCCCCAAACCATCCTACTTCCAACCCAACCCTCACCACCCACATAAAAAACCTCCTCTAACTGCCCTTTTCCTTCAATCACTCTAAATATGATTCATGCAATTCTCTATCAGTTAGATTGCTGACTGTTTGTTGAGTTTAAATAATCAACACGGTCCAGTACCAGTGCATCATTAACAGTATTTTTGTGCTAGTTGAGGGGGCAGTAAAACCAGCCATGGCGTGTTTGTGGTGACGTTGGTGATCTCAGCATGGCTGTGGTGTTGACTTAATACATTAAAGCAACTTTGGGTTTCAGTCATGATATAAAGGTTTCTTTCTTAAGCTCTAGGAATACATAAAACCAGAAATAAATGTTGCAGGCTATCCTCTTGACAACTGAAGCAAAAGAAACGCTTGATGCACCAGTCCTCAAAATCACAACCTTACACACGCAGGCAAGCACGCACACTCCATCCATGAAACTAAGAAGAGACAAATCAATATGTCTTCTTTCACAGGCAATCTCTAAATGGATATCATGCCTAAACAAGGTGCATTTTTTACGTATGTCTTCAATCTTTAACAATTGAAGCAAAATAGCTTGAAAATCACATGAATGGCCTAAAGTTGCAACCTTTACATATCTATTCATTCTGCCCAGGAAACTGAGGAGAAAAACCAATTTGCTTGCATTCGTGGGCGATTCTTAAATGGATATAATGCCTAAGTAAACATTAAATCAACAAAATCCGCTTTGATAATCATATTCAAGTAAAAAACTGCCAATAGAGTGGCTCCAAACATCTTACTTCTCCATTTGAACCAATTTTATGGACCATTGCAATTTCTTAGTTCAAGCAAATATTCATTATCTTCATCTAACAAAGAAACCTCATCAAGGCATCAATTCCCCAAATCCCACAACAAAAAAAGATAACAGAAATCGACCTTTTCTGATCAACGCAGTAAAAAATGTTAATTACCTGCTACAGCCATGATAAATAGCAAGATCATCAAGAGCACTCAAGGCCACACCACCTGTAACCGTGACCAACACAAAAGTAGCTGCCTTTCGACCAAACGACTTGCTCTTTCCTTCGTCCAAGCACTTCCCTCCACTAATTATACAAAATTAAATTGAATTGAATTAAAATTTAAAAGATGGACTGGTTTGGTTGAAGAGAAACGACGGTTACCTTGAAGTTTGGGAACCTGGGGAGTTCTTGAACAAAGAAATAAATCTTCTTGCCAACATCTCTCTGTCTGTCACTGTTAGGGTTTGCACAAGTGTTGTTTGGGGTTAGAGCTAGTGGATTAGATGCACCGATTTGTCAAAGCCTCCATTCACACCTTTTTACTGAGAGATTGCCAGCGAACTGGGAGCTATGGATTTTAATGCACTGGATTGGAACGCAATCGCATATTGAAAGAGGGAAGGGCAGGAATTAAATAGACCCTCAAGCTTGCAGGGTAGTGTCAAGTTTGCACCTAAACTTGGTTTTTTTTATCAATTTGACTATCAGTTTTTTTTTTTTAATTTAATTTCTCTTAGAGACATAAACGGTTAAATTCTCTATACCATAGCATCATCATAAAGATGTCATTTTTCATAAAAGAAAAGTAGAATCCGAACAAAATATGAAAAGAATTTTTTATGAACCAAAAAATAAATTAAAAATGATGATATTGGTATCAATAAATTAAATTATTTAATACCATTATTAAATTTAATTTAACAGGTGATCCGTCTTGTTATCTAATATAAATTTAAAATTAAATTGTATAGAAGATGCTTCAACTTAATCTAATCGCCTTAATTAATATAAAGTCAACTCAGTTGACTTCTAAAAAATAAAATATAAAAAAAAACTGATAAATTCGAATGAACTTTTTAACTAGTTGGTATTTAAGATTAAATTATATAAAAATTGTAATAATATAATCCAATCATTTTGACAGAATAAAAAATAACCTAAATATCATAAGAAAAAAACCTGTAGAATTGAAACGGAAAAAAGGAGGATGATTGATACATCTATTACACTCGCAAATCACAAGCCTTGATGATCCTATAACTGGCCAATTAACAGACAAAACAGCAACATATATACATGTGGAAGAGCCCTGCTGCAGCTGCCTGGATATATGTCGAGCAGATTTCTGTGTCCACCAATCTGATGCATGCTCTGTAGCACCAAATAATTGCAACTCAACAGCATAATTGCCAACCCATTGTCCCGTTCTTCTTTCTCCACACTCCCACCTGTCACTTGCCTCCATGAAAGCTTTTGCTTGATGAGGATCCACGCTCGAACTCGATTGTATATCTATACAACAATAAGGTATAACCATACTAAGGGATACATACCACTTGAAATTCTGTAGCAGTGTGGCATGGACAGAAAGTAATGAGAGCCAATGAGGTAGAGTCTGTAATAAGGAGGAGGACAACTAGCCTCTTTCGTCTCCCGCCCAATTGTTCTTCTCCTTCGGCCCAGCAGGAATATGTTCTTAATTGGTAATGTATCGAATGTGTTCTCTGAATATCTATCCTCTCAGGCAAATGATTGATTATCTCAGTTCTTGAAGATACTCTGCTGCAATATTTTCATGATGGATGCTTGAATCCACATATAAATGACCACGTGCTGCATCATTCCTTGTTTAGGGGAGCCCTTAGCATGTCCACTTTTTCTATGAGTAAACCCACATCGCAAGATCAGAGGAAGTCCCAACTAGAGCAAGGCTTCACATGAACGTAAGGTTTCGCACTTTCCAAGTTGCCCTGTTTGACACTATTATGTCTTCTGCCACTGGAAGGCAAGTCTCTCCAAATAAGCCCCATCATTTGTCCCTCCGCCTCACCAGACAAATCCCCTGCTTTGCACAAGAGCGCTCCATTTTTTTAAAACCTTGACACAAAAGATGGCAAACAGACCTCATCCGGATGAAAGAAAACTGGAGTCCCGTAGAGCTTGATATGTGCATCGATTTGCTCAAGGTTTGGCATGGCATGTAGTTGATGATCTAAATTCTTCGAGCAAGCAATATTCAACTCCTCTCGAGAGGCCCGGTGGCCGCAGAAAAATGTGCCAACTGAAACACCTTTCCCAGGCACTCGACGTTGGCTAGGTCTAGTACTCCCCACTCGAACTTGTATTATCTAAAATTTCAGAATATATATGATTCAAGTAGTGGACGATAAGGTTCACATTCATCTGTCAGGTCAGCACGAACACACCACACTTCATCCAAATCTGGTTTGTCTGTGGCGACTAGAAACCCCATGAGCTATAAACCTCAGGAGGCTGAGGAAGCCAGAAGAAACCAAATCCTCCACTCTTCTCCTCCCTTCCATCATCTGAACTCCAAACTAAGCCACAAGAACAAAACCCATGAGGAGCCACTCTCAAAATTCTTTCTTTTTGTGTTAAATCCAATCCAACTGAGAAATGAAACATCAGCAATCAAGCTCAGGCTTGATCAAAGAGATGCCTATAAGCAAAGTCATTAGAGACTAAAAGATGCTATGAGTATGTTTTAAGAGAAATTTTAAAGTAAATTTCTATAGTTTCGAGTTATTTTTATTTTATAACAGTAGTCAAATATTATCAAAAATATGAAATATTGTCTGTCTTCATTAAAAGTGTAGTTTTGGAATCTATTTTTATTTTATTAAAATAAAGAAATAACGTATTTAATTATTATTGCGAGAGAAAATAGAGACATGATATTTCTCCTTGTTATTATTATTTTGAAAATAAAAAAAAATATTTAAAACTTTAAATATTTTTTTTCAATCAAATATTTTTTTTATTTTTAAAACATTAGGCAAATACAGTCACTATACCCGTCAATAAATTTGAGAATAGAAAATGTGGACACGGCAATGTACCAACAGAAAATCAGTAACCAGACATGTCTTTGGAAGGGCGGTTGCGGTAGTTTTTGAAAGTGTTTTTCATGTTGAAATGTATCAAAATAATACTTTTTTTTATTTTTTAAAAATTATTTTTGACATCAACACATCAAAATAATCTGAAAACACTAACAGCTGATTTTTTTTTTAAAAAAAAAAAAACACCAAAACAGCCAAAAACGTTTTTGGCCGCTGTCCCAAACGGGGCCTGATGAGCTTGCTGGTTCCTACACCCGTACAAAATGACATGTACTGTCTATGCGCCACGTGTACGGTTTGAAGCAAAAGAACAGGCCAAATTGGACAGCAATGACCATTACAAAAACAAGTGTCGAATTAAACTCCAAGGGACTGCGGGGATATTTATTCAAGTCGTGTTGTAGACTTTTATTTTTAAAATGTGATTTTTATAAATAATTAAAAAAAAAAAAAAACCAAATAGGCTTGGCGCTGTTACATTGGGGCTGGGATTATGACTGTATCGTTTGCATTCATGTCATGTTTTTATCATTTTATTCAATATAAATTACCAATTTCTTTATGATTTTCATAAAATAAATTTGGAATTAATACTTAATTATTGAATAACTTATTATAATAAATCAACACACTGATTTCGATGATAGAAAGCAATTATCAATAATCAATTTAATAATTTAAGGACAAATAATTTAATACAAGAGTGATATATGAGCATGAGAAAAACAAAAATAACACATGTGGTGGAAGCATCCGCAGAGGCATATGCCTCCTAATTTTCAAGTTGAAGGATGAGAACTTTCCATGTGTCCTGCCCACCTCCTCCTCCTCTATAATTAATGATCGTGGCTTTACAGCTTGTACACAGAAAACAAGTCGATACCTTTCCATGCCCAACCCCATCTCAGTACATCGAAGATTTCTCCACCACAAATAATTTATCATTTCGATCACCTTCTCCCTCTTTCCTTACTGTGCTTTGAATGCAGGTTGTTGTCTAAGCTCTAAACGGTGCCGTTCATCTGGGCTATCTAACTTCTTTCTCTCTGGCTGATCTCATTGGAGGTGCTGTTCTGGTTCAAGGGACTGTTACGTGATCGCATCTCAAAAGGGTACACTGCTTTCCGATTTTGCTTCGCTTAAGGATGTAGTTTGGCTTGATATAACAGTTTTTAATAAGTTTTGTCTTCTGGGGGCTGGACATTTTAGCATGGCTAGCTTACTAGCTTAATTAGGCCTCTGGCTTTGGTCGTGAGCCTTTGAAATCTTATCTTCCAAATGAGTTTTGTTTTTTTCCTTGATTTATTCTGAGAGTTTTACGCCCTTGTTTTTCACAGCTAATTAACCATGATGCTGAGGAGCTCTTCGACTCCACTTCTTGGATCATTGCTCTCATCTTTCTCTGACAGCCCTAACAACAGCACTAGCAATCACCACCATGATATTAGCACCACATTCAGGCACAGCCCAGTGAACCACCAAAGCATAAACAAACTTCCATATCACCAAACTGGCTGCTTCAATCTCAGCACCATCTCTTGCAACTCCTCTCCCATCTCTCCTTCCATTTCTGAATTCTCTGGCCGTTCCCAACAAGGCTTTCGTCGTGCTCAGTCTGATGGGAACCTTCAAGGGCTACTAGACTATTCTTCTAACAGCAACGATGAACAATGCTACAACTCGAACCAAACCAGGAAAGTTTCCGGGAGATCAAAGTGCTTGATGTTAGAAACCATACCGTCATTTTCTTTTAATAATTTGCGAGGTTGCTGCGAAGATGACGATGAGGAAGATGAAGATCAGAGTGACGTCCAGGACGAGGAAGAGAGAGCGGGATTAGAAGAGGAGGTAGCAACGGAAAAGGGCCACTTTGGTTTTAGTAATAAGATGGAGAACATGGTTTTGACTGAGGAGGTGAGAGTCATGGATAGGATTTGGAACGTGAATTTTGAAGAGAAAAGAGAGCGGATTAGCGAAGAGATGCACCTTGCAAGAGGGCCTGGCATTGATTGCGGTGGTAATGGAACAAATGGTGGTTGGGGAGGTTTTGGTGGCAGAAGTGGAGGTGGTAGTGGCGGTGAGTTCGATTCAGGAGGTGGAGACATGCATGGCACGGAGGAGTATTATAAGAGGATGGTGCATGAAAATCCTGGCAACCCTTTGTTTATGAGAAACTATGCTCAATTTTTGTATCAGGTTAGTCCTGTTCCTTTGCTTCAAGTCTAATTGTTTCTTTTTTATTTGGTTCAATGGCAAGGAATATAGTTTAAATCAGCTTGAACGTCAATCAATTAGTCTCTCTCTTTCTTGAATGTTCCTAAGAACACATCCCTCGATCGCATGAAAATTCTTAATTGTGACTTGCTCAAAACTGATGCTAGCTAAAACCATGCATGCACAAATATTTCGCAGACAAAGAGAGACCTTCAGGGAGCCGAGGAGTATTACTCCAGAGCTATCTTAGCAGATCCTAAGGATGGTGAAATACTGTCACAATATGGGAGGTTAGTATGGGAATCGCATCAAGACCATGACAGAGCTTCGAGCTACTTTGAGCGTGGAGTTCAGGCTTCTCCAGAAGATTGGTAAGAAAAGCTAGACATTAATTATGTCCTAGAATCAGAGTATTTAGATCTTCAAGGCGCGTCAAGTTAACAAATTCTCAATCTTTGTTTACAGCCATGTTCATGCAGCATATGCTAATTTCCTGTGGGAAACAGAGGGTGGTAGTGATGTCGACGGTAAAGTGCCGCCGAAAGAATACGATGCTAAGCCACCACATTTCCCTGAAGGATCAGTGGCTTTTGCCAGAGGTTAAGCTTTTAACTGAAGGCAAGAATAGAAAATAACTTTAATTAGGATATTTAATCTTGCAATATTGATTATTTACTTGTTTGTCTTTGGCACTATGTTTCTGAAAATATTATTTGTATCTAGTTTAGCATATTTTTCATATCTTAATTATACCAAAATAAATCTTTTTCTAAAGAAAAACCATGATATATTAAGGAATCATCTCATCTAAAAGTTTAAGCTGTTAGATAAGACTCAAGAATATAATTTATATTATTCTTTAACACACTTTCTTAAGTGAAAACCTTTGACTTTAAACATGCATAAGTCCATATTACCTTGTGCTTGATTTTTATCAAATAGAATGGAGTGGTCGGATTCAAACTCGTGATTATTGAGTCAATAAGACTCCGATATCATATGAAGGAACCATTTCACATAAAATATTTTAAATTATTAGATAATTATTTATATTATTCTCTAACATGAAAGACATGTGGGATCGAGATAACATATAATAATAAAAAGTAAAATTATATTGTTTTTCTTTCTAAATTAAGGAGCTGAAAAAACATTAAATTAAAAAATAAATATTAGCTTGAATACTTTTTAATCAACCCAAAAGATATGTGAGTTAATATATGTTTTACAATAAAAAATATTATAATAAAAAAGGGGAATACTTTAATTATCCATAATTTTACATATGAAATTAAATTCATTATAGGATTTACTAATTAAGTTGTTAGCACTACATTATAGGCCAAGGTAAATAATTTTTATAATTATTAGGATGAAACAATTCATAGGTTGTGCTAGTTCAAAAATAAAATATAACATTTATACATTTGATATAATAAAATACATCAACACACACTATTATAAAAATAGTAATATCGAGGCCTTAACATTTAAAAATATCATTACCATTACTGATAAAACAATAAAAATTATTAAATTACTCTAATGGAAAAAAACTCAATAACATTAACAAAAGAGAAATAAGGAAAAAAAAACCAATATTATTATTGTTATTGTTGTTGCGTTAATAATGGAAAAATAAATTAAATCAAAGAATAAAAAATACCTAAGAGCTTTAACAAAAGAGCTAAAAAAATTTAATAGCTAAAAAACACTTGATGTGAAATTAAAAAAAAAACTAATAAAAAATCAAAAGAAAAAAATAAGAAATATTAATTATCAAATGATTATAAACATTAAATAAATTTTAAGAACAGTTTTTTTTTTAAAAAAAATACTACCTCAAAAAAAAAAGAAAATAATGAAAATTAAAAATCAAAGTTAAAAGCACGCATATATAAACATGGACAAAAATGGATTATTTCATAAATATAAAAAAAAAATACAGGAATCAAAATAAAAAATTAAAAGTATAAGGGTCAAAATAAAAATCAAATATACTATCATTTCAATCAAAAAATAAAATTTTCTGTACTAAAAATATTTAGGGATTTAAAACCAAACTCAAAATCAAAAGAATAAAAATTGAAATAGAAACGAAATATATAATCAATTTTAATCGAAAGACACAATTGAAACAAATCAAAACTTACATAACAAAAATAAAGACCATAAAGCACAATCAAACGATTAGGGACTGAAATGAAATAACTATAAAACTGGGGGGTTGTCGTGTAATTTAGCATGCAAGAGAGAGAAAATAGGGGAAAAAAGATCAACCAATCACTTTCACGTCTATGAGCACCATGTACCACCACGCGCTACACCATAAGTAAGAGGACACAATAGTGAATCAACTAAGACTTCGGTTGAACATTGTTTACCACTGGACGACTTCGCACGCGCCGTCCGAAGTGTGAGTGAGGCCATATACTCTTAACGTGCGAGTCAGACGCGCACACAATATATGGCATAAAAGAATGATAATAAAATAATAAATTACTAGAACACCCCTACAACCAACTCTTCTTTTTTATCTTATTAGGGACAGATAAGTATTTAGATATTTTCAATCAATATGAAATATCTGAAACACCCCTGCAAGCAACCCTTGATTTTTATCTTATTACAAAATAAAAGAATTATTTTAATGTGCAATGGAATATGAAATTACCGTGATAGCCTCTTTGACAACTCTGTGTTTTTATCTTGTTTGAGAGTATAATGGTTATTGTACTTTGTAAAAAATATAAAAAGAAATAAAAATAGTTTGTGAATGGACACCCGTCTAACAATTCTTGATTTTTATCTTATTTTAAGATATAATAGTTACTTTATTATACAAAAGTTATATAAAAATCAAAAAATTAGTGACCCATACACTTGGAATCAAACCGACTCAAAAATCGAATTGACCCAAAAATATTACGGTAATCCATACTGAAAACATTGACAGTGAACAGTAACACCCTGATCACTTTTTAGTATATGTTATAATTTTAATAATAATTCTATCCTTTTAATAATTAGATGATTTAATCATGTCATGCCGCCTCCTCGGACTCGAACCAAGATGCTCTACAGCTGCTTTCTAAGAGCAGAGTGTCTCTACCAATTTCACCATGCCGGCCTGCTCAAAATTACTATAGCCCTTTTTTATTCAATCGGCGAGCTTAATTCAATGTAATATTTTTTTTGAGACATTCAAATTAATGAAAATAAAAATGAAAATTTATTGTATTAATCAATACGACTAGGTTAGGTTAAATGATTAGTTTTATCATTCTTTTAAAAAAATATTTAAAAAAATAAAAAAGAGAGCCGAAATATCAAATTAGCCTTTCAGTGCAATTTTTTTTAAAGGAAAAAAAAAAACAACAAGAACTATTCTGCTTTTTACTATACAGTAGTTTCTCGCTTACTTTCTTTTCTGAATGCAATTTTCATACCGTGTTCTTCTTAAACCATAAACAGACCTTGCAGTTGGACATGAGTTTAATTTTATCAAACCGATAAGCATGTTTACGAACACTAGTGTGCTTGAAAGAAGGGAAAATGAGCTAGGCTGCTGGGAGGGGGGGGGTGCTCATTAGGGCTCTGCAAGAGAAGATAAAGCAAGGACAAACAATCCCACAGAAAAACGTCTTTTAAAAAAGAAAATTGCTCTTCTAAACCTAAAAATCAGCATATCACATCCATCCACCATGAATCAAAATTTTCCCACTCGAACTGTGTGATAAAAATCATTCAAGGGGATTCAAAGCGTGTCTATATAAACAAGAACAAATAACACATTTGAAACTCCTTTCACGTGAAATGACACTTTAGAAGTACATACTTTTCCTGAAACCAGTCAAAGGAGAATATTCAGCAAGGAATCAACCACTGAAAAAACCTGTATAACCTCCAGATCAAAAAACCCAGGTCCAGGCAGAGTAATTCATCCTTTTCAAGCTTCATTCCTTGATAACCTTCATCCTAATGGAAAGCTCGCTGATAGAAACCATTGCCTCTTGCTCTGTTGTAATCACCACCATCTTGATTGCCTCCCCTGCTCATACCACGGGCAGCAAAACGCCCCCTTGGAGCATCTGTTTGGTAACCTCTCCCTCTTCCTCCTGCACAGAGCACAAATCAAGCATTTTTTTTACAGGGCTACAATAACGCAAAGGACAAAAGCATTGACTGCCCTAAGCATTATACAAAACACAAGGATATGGCATTGGTCGCAGTAATATTACTTTCGAGAAGTAACATGGAATAATCTAAGTCCTATAACAGCCACAAGAACAAACAAAGCTGCTACCACCTTGGTCATTGAGGCTACAGCGCACTTATTACAGAAAACTTGAAAATAACCACAAATAAACATTTATTTGTGGTATCAACTCTATCAAACTGTCACTGCTTAAAAAAAAACAATCATCAATCAGATATCATTGTATGGATTTCATCTCAATACAGAAAAGATTTCTTCAATTAACTATTACAGCTAAAAAAAAACGAGAGAAAAAATGGTAAGAGTGCATAAATAAAGAAAGATCACTATAAAATGCAGACATGAAGAACAATATCCCCAGAGTACAGTAAGTCATGTTATAAGGATGAACTTTCAAGGTAGAATCACATGTTTGACCTTTGTCTACTCCAAAGCTTTCCTCTGTAGCCTCAACTCCAGTTTCTGTTGCATATGATGCAGATTCTGGCTGCCGGGCAGTGGGTGTTGGCATATGATTCCAATCAGAAGCTGTAGGGGCACTTTTGTTAACAGGCAACTGCGTGGAAAATGATGAAGAAGACAGCCCCTTCGAAACCCGTAACTATCACATGTCAATCATCCGAAAAATGCAGATTAAAAGTTGCTTTCAATGTTCCAGCGAAAATTAGTTCACAGCAAGAGATACCACAGGGAAAAATATGAAAATAAAACAACTCTGTTCCTGTAATATTTTATGCAAATACTTTCCCTCACCCCCTTCTCTTTTGTATGTACATTATGTTTTTTTTTTGGTTTAAATTGACTATATATATGCAAAGTTTATCACCTTGATCTTTCACAACTTTTATGCCTAGCTTTGTATATTAAGGCATCAACAAGGTGGCCTTCATCAGAATTGATTGTACTGAAATGTTAAAATAACCACTTCTTAATCATTTAAGATATGCCTTGTCTAATAAAAAGCTCAAAGATGCAGAGTTGCATGCAAAACAAAACAAAACAAGAAACGAACACGAGCAAAGAATAGATGCCTACTATTGAAGCGTAAGTTTTCTTTTGAGGCTCTTCAATGGGTTCCTCTGGAGCAGCAGTTGGAAAATCTTGTCCAACATTTACAGCACTTTGAAACGAAGCAGCTGTTTCCACTACAGGAGTTTCATTTACTACAATTTCAGTCTCAAAGTCTTGTTGCTCTGGGGCTCTGTGCTCATCAACTGGATCATCATCTATGCGAACTGAGTTCACATATTCTCTAGCTTCTTCCTCCAAAACATGGTCAGAAACTAGCAGAACTCACAGATTAGACCCAATAGTATGAGGCAGTATGTTGAAATATCAAACCTCAGAAATTAGAAAACAAGAGGTTAAAAGCTCATTGATTTTTAATTTAACAAACAAGTGTGCACACATACAATCCTGTTTTTTTTCCAGTTAAACTGTTAGATCCAAACTTATAAACTCACTCCATCCCCACCCTTTCAGAGCTCAAACCAAAGCCCAAGGACAAGAAGACAAAGAAAAAAGGATGCTATTACTTCATCATACCATTATATAACCACACTACTTGATTCGCAATTATATTTAATACTTCACTGTACACATCATCATCCTATTACCTGGAGGCTCCGGGGGAGAGTGGGAAGAATCTAATTGTGCATCAAAAGTCTCATCAGATGATACAGCCGCTGGATGCTGCATGTACATGTTTTCAGATGGCCCGGGTGCTAGATTTTGTTGGTGAACAACTCCATCATCAACAAAGTGAAAGATATCATTGAGAACAAAGTAACCTTTCTCCTGTGGAGCCAGGAAAAAGGTCTGAACAAATTTCCTTCCAATAACAAAATCCTTGGTCTTAACAGAACCAGACACCATTACCAGAACACCCCCATTCCACGACTTGACCGAATTGATAGTCTTGATTTCAATAGCAGAAAAATTTAAGGACATGACAAGAGCATGAATTTGCTGGAGAGAAGCAGAAAAAACAATACAATGAATAATTACACGAAGACAACACAATAATTGGTAAGAAAATTTTCCAGGCATAATAAATAATTACCCGTATTCATTTTCAACACTGGTCATCCTACAAAAAAATCTCCCTCAACAACAAATTCACAATAATACATATGTTTACTTCCATTTAATGTAACATTAAACAGTTAAAAAAACAATTTGCCCGACAACCTAAATAAAAACATAAAAAAATAGACAAAAAGCCAACGAATGCATCCATTGAAAGCAAAAAAAGATGAAAAATCTAAGAAAGAAAAAAGTAGCCATCGGGTAGAGTAATGCAAGTGAGGTACTGAAAACCCACCAAGGCAGCAACTATTAAATATAAACAGTAAATAAAACACCCCATGGAAAGCTACATGCAGGTCTACCCAAATCAAACCAGGTTCTACAAACAAGAAAAACAAAAAAAGAGTGAGCTTTTTAGTTACAGTTCATGTCCTTCGAAAAAAATAACAGACCATGAGAATTCAAATCATCAAAAAAGAAAAGCTGTACCAGCATTGTGTTAGCAGAATCAGTACAATGGGCATCGATAAAATTGATGGTGCTTCCATCCGTATAGAAATGATGCACGAGTTCTGGATGCTGTTGAAGAACCTGATAATACTGCCCAACAAAGTACGAACCAACCTAAAGAACCACACACAAGAAACTATCCATCAAAATGAAGAGAAAATAGGGTTTTAAAGCTTAGATTCTTACAAGAAGACTTATGGAGCCGTACGTACCTGAACTGCTTTTACGGTTACCGGCGGTGGATATGGACTCGACATCTATATACTGAGTGAGATTTAGCGGATAAGGGTTTATGATTGATGGTGGTGGGAAGAAGAAGTGAGAGAGAGAATTTTAATTAGGGTGTTGAGATAAAAATGTTTCTGATTTTGATTCACGAAGAATAGATTGGAAAGAAAGATCAGTGGAGAGGGAGAGAAATAGGGATGACCGCAGGAAATCATAGATGAACACTTCGAGCCGTCCCGAGTCCCGACCGTTAATCCTGTGTTCGTAGATTAAAATTACGTGTCTTTTGCGCCAATGTTTTAATGGGAGTATTAAAAAATATATTATTTTTTAAGAGAATTTTAATATATTTACATTTAAATAAAATTAAAAATTATATTTTAAAAAAAAATAAGATTTATCGTTGCTCAAAACAACTCATAGTGGTTTTTATTGGATTTTTTTGCTAAAATAATTTTAAAAATGTTTTTTTAATTTTCAATCAGTATTTTTAAATGATTTTTTTATAATTTTAATAATATATAAAAATACAAAAAACATGTTGAAAATACAATTTCAATTGAAAAACACTCATTCCGTGTGTATTGATTGTTGTTGTTTGTGCTTGTATTTTATTCGTTTTTTTTCTATGATTTTGGGAAATACAAAATGAATTTAACACTTTATTCATTAACATACGACTGTTATATTTTCAAGTAAACTTGTTTGTTATAACAGGTTGATTTAAATCGTGTTAGAATATAACTGTAAATTGCAGGTGATTTTGTGCTTAAAATTTTTATTTGGTTTTTTCTACACCATAAATTTGAAATCAAAACCTAATTACCACCTGATCGCCATGTGCTGAAATAGATTAACTAATAATTTAAATTGCACTGCAACTTTAACAAAAATATTTTGAAAAAAAAATAAAAAAAATATTTATTTTATTTTAAATTAATATTTTTATTTCAAATATACTAATATCAAAATTAATTTTTTAAAGATAAAAAAAATATTTTAATATATTTATGAATGGCAGACATTTTAAAAAACAATCTCACAAGTTTATTCAAAATTTCCGTTGTAATTTCGGGTGCTTTATAGCTTTGCAGGATAGGTTTCGAAATTTTAAAAAGCAGGATCATCTGGGCCGGCCGGGCCGACTAAAATCCGCTGCTAGCGCAGCCACTATCAACTGAACTTGTGGAGTGGAGATCGTAACAAGCAGAATCTACTAAAGAATGGCAAAAGATTTAATCATTCACAGAAGTACAACTGCTACCCTTGCACCTACAAGTTTACTTTCTCACCTTCCTCTCCCTTGCGTGTTGTTCCCAAAAAACCACAAGTTCCGATGGACAAAAAGGAAAAGATAAACTACACGCAGGAAATTCCTGCCAGATCAGTAGTAAGTCCCATAGTAAGGTTGTGGGGCAGAAGCGGGCTGCTGAGGTTGAGTCAACGGTGCCGCGGCTGTTGGTTGTGCGTAACTTTGCTGAGGGAAGGCCTGCTGAAATCATAGAAACACTGTCAGCAATAGAAACCAGCGCGATGTCAAGAAACGGAATACCAGCTTTTCCATTCCGGCAGTATCACTCAGAACAATAGACAAGTGGACCTTGTACAACACGAGGGCTACTAAAAAAAGGCATACCCAGGTGGCGTTGAGAACGTAAACAAAGTTCAATGACACTGGATACAACACTTGCAAAGAAACTTGAAGGTAGACAGATGTTTATTTGTCTTGGACTACTAAAGCTGAATGTGAATCCATGCCAATAAGGCAGCAACATAATGCAAATGACCGTCCAGATCGATGTTACTATAGTAAAGCTGCGTAAACCATAAAATTGAACTCTTGATTAAACCTATAGTCATGCAGCCGAATAACACAAGGCGAGGTCAATACCAATGCTAATGAAGTGCGTCTCCTAATAGGATTCTGTGACGACCCACTGTTTAGGCAGCTTAAATGGATTTAGATGGGGCAAGGGAAGGACAGGACTTTAACCCTTTCAATGCCCAAATAATAAAACAATTTCAGACTAGCACTAGTAGTCACTGACTGAAACAACATATGAATTATGAAGAAAAAACAGTGAGAAAAATGTAAAGAAAAAGAACATGCAACAATATCGCATATGCCTTTGAAACATAGTTAAATGGACACCTGGGCAGGATAGGTAGGAGGATAACCACCATAAGCTGCACCTTGTGCAACTGATGTAGGAGCTTGAGGATTGGCGTAGCTGCCTCCATATCCACTATACGCACCATAGGCAGCCTATTACATGAAAATTATTTGACAGATCACTTTCTTGATGTAAACTATAATACTGCTTGCTACATACTTTTTTAAATGGTTGGAGACGAGAGTTCACTATCAAATGACTAGTGTCCTTGAGTTAAAACTTCATTAAAATCATCGAGAAGTGGCAACTTACTTGTTGGTTATAGCCTTGAGCCCACTGTTGAGTCTGTACCTGGGTAGCAGGTGGCCAAGCTTGAGGCTGTGAACCATAACCAGCTGTCCATTGGTTCTGTGCACTTGCATATGCACCCATCAGAGACTGTGCAGGTGAAGTTGCATCAGGATAAGGTTTGGCCATTTTTGCCTTGTCCGAAGTTAGGTAATCCTCCGCATGGCGCTTTTTCAACTCTGACTTGCTCCTGTGTGGTAAGAAGAACTTGGCATGCCGATCAGCAGCCTTCTTTATAGATTGAGCATCTCCAAATATACCTAAAAACTGAAGGGGCAAGAAACCAACAAAAACATAAAGAAATGTGATGAGAAATCTAATTAGGTTCTCTGCCCATTTCAAAACCAGAACACTCATCATCTTACAAGGACATCATTCGCCAAAACATGTGCAAATTTGAAATCAAGACAGCATAAACTCATTGTAAAGCAACTGAACTAGAGTAATAATAAATATTAAACAGTATTCTAGATTGTATAGCAGAAGGAAGCCTGTAGTTTGACAAAATGTAAACCAGATTAGATTACAGAGTCTATTTATATCTCAACATACACCACAATACTACAAAGAACCACTTGACATCCTCTTCAACAGAATAGTGGAGCACTAACTTCAAACACGGTAGGACTCGTATCAATGGAGTGAGACTCTAAATGGCAGCATAAAGTCATATACTGTTAACAATAAGGCTAACTGCAAGCCAAGCATCTGATTAAATCCTTATATAAAAAGAGAGATAAAAAAAAAAAATATATATATATATATATAGACTACCTCCAAGAAAATGCAAGATAGTTCTTCCCTCTCAGACACACTAGCAGCATTGATGCTGTCTGAGCTGGGCAAAATGAACTTATCTACCAATGAATCAAGATAATCAATTCGCTTTGGAAGAGGCAGAAATGTCTCAAAATGTATTAGAGCCTGCATATAAATGGAACAGCAGACAGCATGTTAGTGCCAGGAGATCAATGAAGATGTTCTAGCTGAAAAAAGGTTGTGTTTTAAAGCTTATATATATATATATGAAGAGAGAAAGAGAGAGTGCAAACCTCAAGAAGTGGCTTTGAAAATTGGGCATTCTCAAGTCCTTCAAATAGAATCTCCCTGGTTTTCTCTACATTGTTTGATGCCTGCATTAGAAAGAAAGCATCGTAGAAAATTAATTTCTCAAAATACTGGCCTGAGACATCATGCATTTAGAATAACAGGTAAAAAGAAGAGAACAACTGGCATAAGGCAACCATTTATGTCGTTAACACAATCATTAGATACAAAAGAAAAAGGCCTCGCAATGCTGGCAAATATTTGTGCAGCAAAAATGAACCTACCAAATATACAAATCGAGCATATTGTGCATACAATGCTGGCAACACTTGAGAATGCTCTTTTCCCTTTTCAATGGCTATGGCTTGTTCATACAAGGAGAAGGCATCTTCAAGATTCCCCTGGGTAATAGAAGAAACAGCCATGTCAGAACATGTGGCATCTCAATCAAAATTGACAAGATCTAAGACTTGTTAAAACTATCTCACCAATCGATGCTCCATGTTTGCATGCTTAATAATTGCTTCAAGAAGACCAGGTGCAATTTCAGCATGTAAAACTTGGTAGGCAGCTCGAGCACCAGATAAATCCCCATTTTGCTCTTTGAAACGGGCAGCAAAAATGTGAATCTCTGGTTGTTTCTGTTAGATATTCAGTTGATAAAGTTAAAGGCATAACTGTGAAAGTAGGCAAAACTATGCAAGGGACAAGGCTGCAAACAGCACTGCTAACATGCAGCTATGCAGGCTCGTTTTGACAAGTGTACTGGACAAATAGCATGGTTCAACATTCAGGTTTGTACAAGAAACATAAAAGCAGCCCCCCCCCAAAAAAAAAAAAAAAAATTACCATGACATTCAAATTGAACTAAAAACGATAGAAGAAGTCTCAAAAACTTCATACCTTGACAAATACTTGAGTTGCACGAGCGAGAGCATTATTTGCAAGATCCATATTCCCAGTGGCTTCCATGCACAAGACATAGCGTATCCAATACTCAGTATAATTGGCACATGCAATTACACATCTTTCATATAGCTTGACCACCTGACTCAAGAAAACATGTCATCACGGCCTAGAAGGTACTGCTGAATTCTTTGACATAGTAAAAAAAAAGAAAATGCACAAAGCACAAAGGAGATATGCATAAGAAATACTCCATTGGGGAACAGAAAGGCCCCTCAAATACGAGAGGAGGGACCCTCCTTGCCTGACAGAAGATGGTTAGGAAGGCAAGAAGACACCTGCATGCATAACATATGAATTTTAAGAATAATAAAATTTTAACACATACAGGAACCTAGTCCACTGACAAACGAGGGTTTGAAGTACTTAGCCTCATAGAAACCAAATCGAAGGCCCATGCTTTAGTCTCAGTTCAATTTCCCGTTAAAAATGTTGCTTCATCCAATGGTTTAGCCAATGAAGCATATGATGCAGCAGATATTATTTAACTGTAAGCCAACGTATAACAAGGTACAGCTAAAAACTAAAAACCAAAAAGATCAATGAACAACAGTAAACAAACCCAAATACCTTATTGAGGTCATCCTCTCTTTCTATATCATCCAGATAGTTATGCCAATTTTCGAGCTCAGCAACATTAAGGGGCCGCACATGAAAGTAGGGCCTCTTAATAGCATTTTCAAATTCAAAGATCTTAGCATCGAACTCTTTAGCTTTCTTGTAAATTTCCTCTCTAATGGCGATATACTTCTCCAACTCTTCTGCTTCTGTTAAGCCAGCACTTACAGGTTTAGAAGGCTGTTCGGCTGCATCAGGTTGTACCTGCCCCTCGTCTGCTTGGCTTCCATCCTCTGATAGTGTAGGCACAGCAGCAGCAGCTCCCTCAGTAGTCTTTAATTCTGACAAAGGCCGGCTTGCAGCAAAAGCCTTAAATCTGAAAACCAACAAAAAATACTTACAGAAAACAGCAAAAATATCATGCTGCAAAAACAAAGATGCAATGTTTGAGTTTTGTATCTACATTCAACATCCTTATTCAAGCACCGCTTCTCATTTGCTTTAATTTTACAAACCAAAAAACCTTGTCAACGAGCACCAAGGTGAAATCCATGTAAGAAACAAAGCAGATTGTTTGCAGTGAAGAATTACAATCCATGATAGAAGATTACCAACAAATATAAAACAAGGGATTTGAAATTCAACAGCATCTAGCAACACATAACAGCCACAGCAAAGGACAAGAACATTGTAGAGCAAATGGAGATATTAACAAGGAGCCCTTCTATATCAAAGCTAATCAATCAGCAGACTTTTTGGTAAGCCACAGACAAAAAAAATCCATTAATATCAGGATTTGGCAAAAATCTGATGTTTAATGCCAGGGAAATTGCAGCTTGCCACTCCAAGGGAACTTACAGTGCGAACCCCTAAAAAAGTGCAAAGATGATGTAATAAATGTGCTGTAAATGCTACATGCTACACATGAAACCTGGACTTTACTAGAAGCATACAGGCAAACATTTTTCTAGAACCAGCACCAAAGGAAGTACAAATTTGGACACAGAGCAATAAGGCAAGTTACTCAAACTCAAATATAGGAGAGTAACATTCAAACCAGATACAACTATATCTTTTTTTGTTGAGTTTCTAATATTTGAAGGATCAAACTAAACATCCAAGTCAACCTGAGGCATCCATGTATTTCTGACATGAGACATCCAGGTAAGTATAAGTCATGGAAACTCCAAAGAGTTGACATCCACCTGCTTTCCCAGTAAAATAAAGCATATAGCGATAATTTTAAGAAAAAACCTGCATGAATTTGCTTTCTCAAGAAAGGCCTTATTGTTTGAAACGCAAAAAAAAAAAAGCTCATGCACACAAGAAACTGCTAGCAATATAGGTGTAGAGATGTCACTCAATTCAAGAAGTTGTTCACACTTTCTTGGTGTGCAGCTGAAAAGAACAAAACTAAGCACCCTAACAAGTTGAACCTGCTTAGAAGACTATTCCTTGTCTTGCATGATCATTAACTCAAGACAGAGTAGAAAGAACACTTGGACTAAAAATTATGCATAATAACAGAGTTGTCTGATCAAACAAATACAAAACGACTAAGTCAGCTACAGACATACTTCACCATGAAAAAACTGTTACTAGCAAATGTCGTTAAATATAATGATCCCATAATTATGTAATGCAAATCAACAACGCAATAAATGAGGTCAGCAATTAATATGCAGATGCTGGAACAGAATATTACCGATTGAAATAATCATCCAGCTTTCTGTTAGGAATCTCCAATATCCGTGTGTATAACGTGGCAACACGGCCCCACTCTGCATGCACCTCTTCGTATTCAATGTACTTATCCCAGAGGGGATAACACATATAATCTGTTCCACAATAAGCTAATCCTCGCTCAAAAAGCCTGAAGCCCAAGAAAAGTGAACATGTGGTTAAGATATAAATATGGACAGAAATACAGCCAACACAGACATATTCATAAATCAGAGACCCGGGAACATGCTGAAGGAGAAGGAACAATTCACTCTTAACAGCATGACACTTCCAAATGCTGCATTTACCTTCCTGACAAAACCACACAATGTCTGAAAACGGAGCACTGAATGAGGCCATCTTAGCCCTTACTGGATGAGATCTTCCCAGCAGCATTTTGCATATTGATGCACCACGGAGTCTCAATTTAAGACAGCCATAATTCATAACTAACTACATTACTATGATGGAGCCCTTGAAAGGAGGAAGGAGAGACGGGGTATGATGAGACTCAAAAAAATAGAGTTGACATTCTTAAAAATCAATCAGCAACCCATAGAGCAGCTTAAAATCAGAAGGTTTGCACATAAATAATTGTATTTTTAAATCATCCCCATCAAACCTTTCGCCATTATGTGAGAAACCACTGTTGCAGGCATACTGAAATAGCGTTAGAGAGCGAAGAAAAGCCCCAAATCCTTGTGACACGAGAAACCACATGCCCATTATTCTAATGTGGGGAGATAAAAGAACATGTGACAAGCTATTACCTTCTAACAGTCTCTGGATCTCCATATGTGGATATGGCAAACATGCAATAATGCAACCAAATGTCCACCGAATATGTTACCCCCAGAACAGCCCGTTCATATACCTCAACAACTTTGTCCATAAAACCAAGGCGTGCTTCATGATCAGCATACTTCTTCCAATAACCATAACACAGAGGAAATTCCACCAAAAAAGCATCATACACTTTTCGAATTTTCAATATCCTGTCCTGCATAATTTATAGGTGAACGTGTTAGCTCCACTAGAACAAGAAATCAAATCACAGATATATATACGTCATAGAATAAGTAAGTTCAGAAAGAACACAAATTAGCTTCCATTGATAAACAATAATATAGCATATCAATTCATTTTCCTCCATCATTTAAATGTCCAATACTAAAATCCTACAATGTTATTGATAGCTCAGTCATTTGAGGACAGCCGGGATCTAACTAAAAAGATGCCTTAAAGGTCAACAGCTTTACATCCAACTTAAGGAAGATCAAGCAAGCACTATTTTTCCAGAAAGTTCAAAATATATTTATTTCTCATGAGAAATCATAATTGCGGTAAAAACATGTGCAAAGTTCATCACATGTCTGAAAGTTCATACCCCAGCCACCTTCTCCGTCTCATCTATTAAGGCAGTCCATGCATCAAAATCCAGAGAATTAGCCTTCACAATGCTCCACAGCTGGTCTTCTTCAGCCGACATTTCTGGCACTTAAGAGAGTACATAAATTGATTAGATAACACCTAAGAACTGCTAAACAGAACAGTCAGCAGTATGAATTCAAGAAAGTCATTTGGCAGTTATTATTGGAGTAAGGATTCCTAAATTTGTCATAAACCAGTCATTTGTGAGCTTGTTCAAGAAATGAAAAACAAAGGAGATTCTGCCTAATTAATTTTCTTCAGAATCATGTAAATTTCCATCAATACAGTTTGAGAGTCAATAAACCCCTCCTATTTTCATGCAGCAAGTCAGCAAGATCTTACATACCACGCATACCATGTTGTGCAACCTAAATTCTTTACAAGCCTGTATTACAACCTCAACCATCACATATACATGGAACACATGTGCCTGAGAAACCATACCAGAACCATCCACAAGCTGCTGCTCAACTGCAGCTCCGCCCAATATCTCTCCAGCATTTCCATTCTCGACTGATACAGCAACTCCAACTTCAGTTCCAACATTTCCATTCACAGCCGAATCATAACCACCACCAGCTGCATTTTCAGCGCTAATGTTCATTCCAGCACGAGCCTCTGGTGCAACAGAACTAGAGTCCGCACCATATGTATTTCCTGTATGTCCTCCCTGTGCTGCAACAGTAGAGGCAGCAAAACTTCCAGTTCCGTCCACATTAAAATCACCAGGTCCAGGGACAACATCTGAACCAGAATTAGCATAGCCAGTAGACGCATACCCAGCTGCCGTATAATCCATGACTGCCGACGGTTCAGTTACTACTGTCTCACTATCTCCCATACTCTGCAACGTAAACAGTCTGCAACGATACAGACAAAACAAACTCTATTATCAATTTGTCTCAGCCTTAAAATCACAAGGATTTAATCACAGTAGGTAAGTCCATAGTCATAATTACGATAGCATAAGCTACAGATAAATAATTGCTAAACAAACAGTTAATTCGAAGAAAAGACTGCGAATACTACACGCAAATACAACAACACCGTTCGATTCAGCTACAGACCTAAAATTAGATCGCTAATAGCTTCGCAGTTAATAAGCAAAAAGAACAGTGGATAAACCCTAATCTGACTAACTTGTAAGGCGAAACCTTGAGAGGACGCGGAAAGGGGGAGGAAGAGGCGAGAGAGCGAGTGGAGGAGCCTGGTGTTGCAGAAACGACGTCGCGTCCCGGCTTCTGTTGAGAGAGCTTTGGGTTTTGTGTTGTGTTTTTTATTTTCGTGTTTTAGTGGGTACCTAAACTCCAGGGACGCCGAGGGAGCATGGAGAGCTGTTTGTGTGGAGGTCAGTCTTTTATACAGTTGAGAAAGTAGGGTGACGTGTGTTGCTACCGATTCTAATTTCCGTGATGCTGTAAATTTGATCCGTTTAGATTGTTGAGTGAGGATCGGTGTAATCATGACCGTGTGATTTCATGGTCATTTTTGAGAGGCTCTTGCCACGTTATCGTAAGTTAGGGTTCCTCGTTCCCTGTTTACCGTGGCTATGAAAGGAAGTCCCGAGTTACTAAGTGGGCTTGGTTTATAGGCCGATAAAAATATTAATCAGCTTCGATGAAGTAACTATTTGTTTTTCGCTTTTAAAATATGTTTTTTTTTATTTCGATATATTAATGCAAAGAGTAAAAATAATATTATTTTAATCAGTTTTTAATTAAAAAATATATTTAAAAAGTATCATCCACCGATAACAAGGGCAAGTCCAACAGGAGAGGGATTCCGAGAGCCAAAACCAAATATTTAAAAATATAGCTATTTTTGTTCAATTTTTGCTTCCCAGCGGGAGAGCTATCCCGAGAGGTATTTTGCCTCTTCTTCGGACGAGAAGGCATTCGTACAGATGCAAGGATGGAAAGCCAAATAAAAAAAAAAATTGTTGGGAATTATTCAGCAGCAACAATCAACGATGAAAACCACAAAACCACGACTCATTCACAGATTATTCATCTAAAATATACTCACTTGACTTCCAAACTCATCAATCAAAACCACTACATAATTCATTAAAGAAATCCACTTAAGAAAAATGCAAGATATCCAAAAACATAACCTGTACCCATTTGAAAACAGCATCTGAAGCGCAAAACCCATCAATAGAAACAACCCATCTTGACCAAAAACAGGAAGATTTAACTTTGGCGAGCGTAAAGGGACGGGCTTTTTGACAGCTTGAGACTTGTCGAGAAGCAAAAGAGAACCCAGAACAATGCTTTTGTTGTGTTGGAGTTGAGGTTGGAGAGGGAGAGAGAGGCTGGCAAGGGAGGTTGAAAAGGGATAGGGGCGGAAAGGAAAGAGGCGACGCATAAAAATGTGAAGGGAGGTAGGGATGTGTGGGGCGGGGGGGTTTTATATGGATAATTATTATTAATTATAATTAAATTTGTTTTTTTAATTTAAATATAAATATAACTAATGATTTTATAGTTTAAGGATTTTTCAAAAGCAATTATTTAATTATATAACTTGCTTCTGTTAATTGTATAATTAAACTATATACAAAATAATTTAACTTTATTTAAAATAAGATAAAAAAAATGACTCTTTACCATTGGACAACACATCAACTCAAAAGTCATTTACACACTATTCAAATAGCCATTTTTATGATTTAGCTCTTCAAAATGGCTATTGCCATTGAAATTGCCCTAAACACACGATTAAGGCTCTGATATATATATATATATATATATATATATATATATATATAATGGGTAAAAATAATATAAAAAAATAACTTTATTTATGATTTAATATATAGAATAATCATTCAAATTAATGTAGCTTCAGTATAATATGAAATAATTATTTTATTATAGACAATAAATTAATGGTTTTTTTTTAAAAAAAAGGCCATGATAGATGATTCTTATTGCATGAATATTGTAACGTTCGGTACAAATTGAATCAATTGTTGCTTGTTTAACATAAAGTTTCGAGTACATCCGCAACAATATTCAATTAGTGATATCGATCTCGTTTGAAATTTGAATTTATAGATTAATCCGGTATCACTGACTATTGACTAGCAACTTAACTTTAATTATATTCTAAATTAATTAAAGTATGATTTGATATGGTCAATATGATAGATCAATCCTTGTATAGTCAAAACTTAAGTTAATATTCTTTTTATCTTTTAAGATAATATTTTTTTAAAATCTTAAAATGTAAAATATTTTAAATTAGATTGCCAAGCCTAGACTCCACCATAAATAATTGAGTTTGGTAACTTTGCTTTTAATTGCCATGACCACACCATCATTAACCATTGACGTAGATATCTAAACCAATTTGCGTGCCTCTCGATTTATTTTATAGACTCTAAAATTGATAATTATATAAATTTTTAGTAGTCATATATAACAATTTTGACTATTTTGATTTTTAAGTAACAATACTATAATTTTATTTAAGCTTTTCTTAACCTTGAGCTTACAATAAAAGTTTCGAAAATTATGAGAATAACAAACAAACTAAACAATCAGAGAAATAAAATTGAAATAACCAAATCTAATTGATAAACCCTAACTAAGTTTTTGGGCAGTTTCGAGGTAACCTAGGCCTCATGAGTGAATGAGATTTGCTTTGAAATAATTTTTTGCCTCTCTCAGCCCTTCCTCCCATATTTATTGTTGTTCTTCAAGTAATTGAAATCTAATCTAACAGATAGATTTAATAGTTATGCTAACTATTTAACTTATACTAAGACTCTATTTCTTTTATTAAACAATGCTGTTTACTTTTGAATTTGATCTCTTTGTCAATTGTCACATGCAAAAGGTTCCCCATCTTAGTCATTTACATAAGTTCTCTTTATCCAATCTCAACCCTGCAAGCACTAACCTTATCTTCTTATTTCATTCCCTCTTGGCTTATCGTCCTCGGCAACTTCTCTCTTCCTTTTTTAGCCACGACGAGACTTTGACCCGTAGATTGTTACGCCATTATACTGGCAACCATAAGACTCAAACCTGAAACCACGAAAGAGCAAATCTATCGGTCCACCATCTTTTTAACTTTTTAATTCAAAGGATCAATGTTGTAAAGTTTAAACATATGGAAGCAAAATGAACACATATCTAAGTTTAAAGGGCTAAAATGATAGCCCATCCATTTTGCCCCCAAAAAATAACAAATGAATTAAAAAGTTGATAAAAGTACAAGGAGTCTTTTATCTCAAACAGTAAAAAGGGCAATTATTTTTTTAGTTATTTCTCTCTCTTGGACTTTGTCCTTTGTTGAATGGTTTCATTAGATTATCATAACAAATTTCACCATATTTTTTTTATTTTTATTTTAGTTTTTTTTTTAATTTCACCCTTATATTTATTTTTATTTTTTATTGTCTTTTATTTTGTTTTGAATCTTTTTTCTTTATTTTTATCCCTCGACACTTTAATGATTTATGATTTTGTTTAGTTAATTTTTCAAGTTTTGCCTTTTACGAGGGGTAATTTCAAGCTTCTAACTAAGGTCATCAATATTGAAAAATAACATAAGCCAACTTCCATTATCCACCATTTAATCTACCAAGCATTGGTCTTCGTGTCTTTTTAATTTTATATATGATCATCTAACTCTTGTGCATGTAATTACAGGATCAACAAATTAATCAAGGTTGATATATGTTTTTTTCATTGTATTTTAATTATTATTTTTTGGTTTTTCTTTTCAACACTAAATTATTCTATGAATATGCTTTATAGTTTAGCTTGGCATGTTGGGGTTATTTTTTATGGATACTTTATATATTCTTATCAATTTATTTAGTATTGCTGTATTTTTTTAACATGTATTGTTTAAATTACCCAACTTTATTAGATTTAGTCTAGGGGTCAATGAACTAAATATCAAATTTATAATTTATAGTCTATTTAGAAGTGAAACGAACATAAATGACCAGATACTAGGACATTGACACGTTGACATTGAGGACTTGATAGGGATAAATTCAAATACTAGAAACATATTGATCCAGGTTATTTTTTTTGAAAAGATACAGTTTTTTTTGTAATGCAATGTTGTTGGTGTATTTTTAGCAATGCAATGCCAGTAATGTTTTTATATATAAAAATATGTTTGATGAAGAATGATATAAATTATATCTCGAGTTTAAACTAACCGCTCAAACTTTTAGGTCGAGATGATTATTCAACATAATATCATGGTTATTTTATTTGATAAAAAATAAACACGAACAAATGTAAATATGTATAAATTTCAAAATCAAAGTGTTTTTTTACTTATAGGGATTTGTTATAAAATAACATAAATCATATATAAAGTCTTGCATGATAACTTGATTTTGCAGGTGAGGTAATTATTTGAAAGCATTTGAATTAAGAAAATAAATTAAATTTGATGTTTTTTACAGGAGTATTATTTCGAGAGAAAAATCATCCGATACTCTTTAATATTTATGATATGCCAAGTATTAAAAATAAAGAAATATAAATAAATTATTTTAAAAAACTTTCAATCTCACACTACCAAATATTTTTCAATATTATTAATTATTCTTGATTTTCTTTTCACTTGATCACCTTTCACAATATTATAGTAAACATTTTTTTTTAAAAATAAGCATTAAACCCTGTTTAATCCAGCAAATTGATTAAAAAAAATCATAATTTGATATATATTGTGATACGAGTTTCAAATTAAATATAAAAACATATTAATTCAGTAAAAATCAATTAATATATCAATTTCTTCTTATGGCTTGATTATCTGCACCGAGTTTATATATGTTTTTATAACTATATCAGCGTCGATTGAAATAATTTATTAGTTAATCTCATGAAAACAAAATATAACTAAAAAACATTATATAAATATATCTAAAAATATAATTAAGAGGATGCAACTAAATCTCAGTGAAAAACACAAAATTTTCCACTATCATATATTGTTTTTGTTATTTTAATAAAAGTAATTGACTTGGAAATACATGTATTAATCCAATGACGTAATAATTCAGGTATCTGTTAGGCTAGATCGAAAAGAAAGGGGCCTCGAGCGCCTCGATAAAACCCTTAAAAGGAAGCCAAAACCCCTGCACCACCAGTCATTCACAATGGCATCGCAGTCACGAAGAGGCGGAATCTCACTCCCCGAGAGGCGAGGACGAGGCTCGTCAAAGCAGGAACCAAATATCCTCGCCAAAATCAACAACTCTCAAATCGTATCCAAAGGAAAGCAAGCAGCCTGCGACGCCGTTTTCGTCGCCAAAAAGCTCCTTAAAAGCACAGGCAAGGCTGCTTGGATTGCTGGCACCAGTTTCTTAATCCTCGCTGTACCTTTGATCATCGAGATGGACCGTGAGCAGCAACTCAACGAACTCGAGCTCCAACAGCAAAGCCTTCTTGGGGCCCCACCCGTCGGCCCTCCTCCACCCAAGTAGAGATTGCTACATTGTCTCGTGCATGAGTTTTTGTGCGATCTGGAGTTTGAGCTGTTATAATAATTGATGTAAGGCGATTTTCTCTCTCTCCTCCGAAAAGAAATTGAATGTCTTGAATTTGCAATTACAGTGATAATTAGAGTGGACTTTGGTGATAGTGATGGGATTTTGTGATTTGTTAGGGTTGATCCCAGTGGAACTTAAATGTCTACTTGATACTTTTGATATTTATTTTCATCTGTCGATGATTAAAGTGGATCTTGGTGATTATCGATAGGATATTGTGATTGTGAGGGTTCATCTTTGTGATTTCTGATTGTCTGTTTGATACTTATGATGGTTATTATCATTTGTTGATGATATGAAACTAATTTGAATGCATAATAAACTGGCAATTAATTAAGGTAGAAACTTATTTATTTACGAGTGAAAGCAAAACCAAACTGAAATTCAATAGGCTAAATAATGCAAAACTGTCTTCAACTTTGGGTATAAACTCTAGCATTTTATTTATTTATCTGAGTGCCTTGAATTATTGTGTGGCAAACATACACACCTCCATCCAGGTTTTTGTCTCTATGCTAAATTTGTTTTTTCAAATAGATTGTTTTCACTACACCTGTTGTTTTTCTTGACTGTTATTTACTGTCGAAATTAACATAAAGGTCTTTTTTTAACCTAATATTTGTTGTATTTCTAGACTATCAACTTCAAGCAAAATTAACAGAAGGGTCAATTTTTTTCAGCAAAATTAGTTTGAGGTACTCAAATAAATTTTAGGGGCTGGGTTCAATTTGATCCAAAATTGAAGTTGGTATGGAAATGGGATTTTCAATGGCTGGAGGAAAGAGATTCATATAAGAAAACATAAGTAAACAAGCGTTCAAAGTAGTTTTGGGTCATTTGGCCAACTGAAGATGTCAACCATAAGCATAATGTGTCAGTAAAGTTCCTTTTCTAGTGTTTGTTTTTTCACACAATTCCTTGAAGTGGCTTTAGTTCCTACTTTTAAGAGATTATACGTAAGGGATAGAAAGATGTTTGGTTGCAAGGATGGTGACGGAGACAAAAAATAAATCTGTCCCAAGGATAGTTTTGGAGTGAATTATGTCCTACCAAAATAGACACGGAGTTATGTCTCTTTTGTCTCAATTGTTTCTATCTTTTCAGCTCCAAGATTGTAATCAAACGTTACCTATAAGTTATTTATGTGTCTCCTGAGTTTTTTTTTTACTTTATATATATAAGTATTTGAGATTTGAAAATTTTGGAGGCGGCGAAGTGTGAGTCCAGGCATACCTGGTGAGGTTATAGTTTATTGGAATATAGAATTAGGGAAGGTTGGGGCTGTAAGGGATATTTGCTTGTGCCTGGTGACTGGTGATGCTTTCAAATTGTACAGGTAGAGATGACTAGCTGTTGGTCGTTCTCTTTTGGTTTAATTGCTGAGTTTAGCTTCTGTTGTGCAGTTCTGGAACGTTCAACCTGAAACTGTTTTGAAGCAGGCACAGCATTGTTCATATGTAGAATTGCTTGTATGACTTTACTTTGATTCTCCCAAATGAACGGAGTACACGTAGTGATTTCTTTTTCTAATACTGCCATGTTAAAATGATGCACTGATTTGAATCACCCATACCTTACAGATTTAATTGTGAAGATACAAAAGCCATTGTAGTTGGTCTATCTTCTGTTCGAATCTGCTTCCCTGTTTATTTTGTAATTCTGCTTCACTGCTTGTAGTAGTTGATAGAGCCGTCGGCGGACTGTGCTTGAGTATCTGGCAGTTTATCCATAGGTCATCTATGCTGTTATTTTCCCGTCATATGCTAATGTATATCGAAAATGATCGTTGTGAGAGACATTTACCCCTTCCAAACTAATCACATTTTTTGCTCTTATATTCAAGGTTAATTAAGTTAGATGCATAATATTTTTCAAGTTATGGTTATGGCTTTTATTTCACACAGACCATAAACACTAAAATTGAATTTATGAGCATCTGACTAATACAAGCCCCCCCCTTGTTCACCAGTATGTGCTAGTATTTGCACATATTTCCATCGTTTCTCTCTATGTTTGCACCTGTTTTCATATTTTACAGAGTGTTTATCATTGTATTTTAAAAGTGTTTTAAAATAAAATTGAATTATTTTTATTTTTTATTTTAAATTAAAAAAATTAGTGGTTTTAGATTTTTTCATGTTAATATTAAAAATAATTTTTTTAAAATATAAATTTTTTTTAATATATTTTTAAATGAAAATTATTTTCAAAATCAAACATACTTAAAAGGAGGTAACATCAAAATGTTGTTTTTATCAAATAGTTTTCGTACAGACTTAATGAATCAATCTAACTCAGATTTTTTAAGGGTTCTTTGAATCCTTGTGATTTATTTTAGGGTATTGTGAATTCATTCTTCTTTATTTGTTTTATTTGTGAAGCCTGCGGGCTGGCTTATAAAAATAAAATAGCATGCGATTTCTTTCTACTTCTCTTGGCCCCGCCATCTCTCTCTTACTAAAAAACCCATTTGATTTCTTTTAAACACCCAATGAAAGGTCTCATGACCATGCCGCATGTTGTCGAGATTGCTCATGGGAATAGATAGTGATTTAAACAATTAATAGTCTGCTGCGCTTTGCAAATCAACCGGTTCTTGTTTGTGGTTCAATCCAATTTGTAGCCGGTTCAGTCGGTTTTTTCTAGATTAACTGCACAGACGAACCAAGTCCCCAGACCGAACTGGGCGATTTTCAAGATTAGTTTCGCCTGTTCTTTAGGTGGACTGGTGTGCCTGCTTTGACAACAATTCAAATGGGCACCATCATCCATATCTTTTCACATTATATTCGAAGTTATCTAACTAAATGATTATTTATTTATTGAAGAGTGAATTCGGAGAAAAGTACAGGATGTAAAATGTGCATTTCTTTTATATTTTTATCGCAAGAGATTAGAAACAGTATCTATTGCAAGGAGTGAAAGCAAACGGGGAGGTCCAAGGCTTTGATAGTTTGGGACTTAGTAGTGGGTTTCGGAGCTCCAAAGCCCCTAAGACCATGCATTGGAAGCTTTTGATTTTGATTTTGATAGTCACGTCCCTGTCTTCAGAGAAATCTCTTGAAACTTCTCTCATAAAAAGACAAATTCCAGATATATTTCGCTTGCTTGTCCTCTTGCTGGTCACAGTGTTTTGCTGAGTTGGACAAATAAAATAGAACCTTCTTGCTGCTATTTCTGTTGACTGTTGCTAGAGAAACTTGTTTTTAATTACTGTTAGCTGATAATTATGCGTGTCCATTTTTTTTTTTTTTTGTTTTTTTTAAATATGATTATAGCTTAATTCAGCATGTGGTGAAACTTGCATCTCCACTCTTTTTTTAGAAAAAGGAGATATCTTCTCACTTTGAGGGACCCCTGTGAAAGCCTCCATAATATGTGCCTTTGCTCGTGTTTCATGGAGAGCAAAATCAAAGTACATGGCCCATCTTTCTTAACCAGTAAGAATGATGATCATGTGGTGATTTTGCTCAGAAGAGTAATGCTGCGATGACGATAGAGTGGTTAGTTAGCGCACTAGCAGTAATGGTAAAGATTGACAAATTTATGCATGATTTGAGAGTAGGTTAGGCGTATTGATTAATTTGAAATTAGACTGTATTGAGCATGAAGACAGGGGTTCTCTCTATCTTGTGGTATAATAATCTTTCCTTTTCCTGAACACTGTTTGTCTCGCTGTTCTTTATGTCTTGTGCGTGATAAAAGCTAGTCGACAGAAAGAAAAGGTGACCACACCCTACTATGGGAATGGGGTGAACCCAAATCTGCATGAAAACATATTAGGACTCGAGTCTCTGATGGAAAATCGTAGCTTGAAATTGTTTTCCAAAGTATTCCCAGGTTTAAATGATTTTGAAGGTGTTTAAATGATTAAGAGCTAACTTAACCTAATGAAGATCAAATATTTCTTTTTTAAAATAATAAAAAAACTGCTACGGCTATTTAATCCACGATTAAGTCTTATAGATCAAGTAACTATGAAATTTATTGAAAACACACTTGCCGAAAGCAACATCAGTGGCAAGTGGTTTGCAATGTGTGGCAAAAGGAAACGCACCAGGTGATGCTTTTCACCGCATTCACTCTAAACCATATTTATTTATATATACACAAAAAAAAGTAGTGTTTTAATTGGAATACTGATGCTAACACCTTTCTGAAATATAATAAAGAAATGAAATAAACAAAAAGATTAAACAATAACCCGGCAGGCTTGGACAACAATATGATACTTGCAAGTCCTCTGAGATTTCGTCAAATGCAATGCAGGCCCCCCTCTTCAATGAAACTACATAAGGTGAGCAGGGAAGCAATCTAACAAGGAAGTGTACGATTGATTAGTAGCATGGAGACTAGCTGCTCTCTGTGGGTCCACATGAGAAAGAACTCCTTAAGTTAGAATTGTAATAATATATGTATATGTATATGCATATATATATATATATATATGTATGTATGTATATGTATCTTTTGTCCCTCACGATCCCAGGACAAATTCTTGCTTAACTTTTACTTTTTTCTCTCTTCTATGAGGCTTTCCACAGCCAAGAAACATCTCCGAAACAAAAACAAATAGAGCCTCAGTTCAAACCCAGCTCATCATCCTCTTAATAATCTGCACTTGAAATCAATACATACAATTACAAGCAAACACGAGTAGGGCTTAAGTGTTGTGTGGTGAACAAGATGGTGATGGAAAGGGTGGGGGGGGATGATGAACAGGTCAATTCCAACCTTCATGCTTACCAAGTCTTTTCTTGAAGATAGACCTAACAAACATCAAACAAACAACTCCAAACCCCAAAGCTGCCACTCCTCCAACTGCAATGGCCACTGTCCTCTGTGTGTGTTGCCTTGTCCCTACATCTATAAAACAGCACACACATCACTAGCATTAGAAAACTTGATTGGTATTTTGAGGCAACAAATAAAACCCTAGGTTTCTTCTTCTTTGACCAACGGTGGTTTCCATCTCAAAATCTAATAAAACAGAAAAAAAATCCCCAGCCCCTGGATCAAGATGACCACGCAACTTTGACCAAGTAATCAGTCAAAAAAATCACCTGTCTCAATCACACAAAAAGCATCTCCATCTACATGCCCCTTTTCTTGTATATATCTGTTTATTTTTATCCATCATCATAATCATCGATCAAAATTATTATATTAAGGGTCTAGGATCAAACTTTTCCTTCTCTTCTCTCTCTCTCTCTGCAAAAAACACATCTTTCAAGCTTCCAAGTGGGAGCAAATAAAAAATAAATATAAGGAGGCTCCTCGTAGAAGATAGCATTACTTATTATAGATATATACATATTGTAACACAAAATGAAAGGAGGATTCAAAGAGATTGGTGTTTTGTCTTTTAACCTTACCTGAAGTTGAAGAAATGCTAGGCACTCCATTGGGATAATAGCTGTAGCTAAGATAGCACTTGTTGAGGTATAGTTGCCCAGAAATTGAGTCACCACACTCACTCTTCACACTCTGTACAGCAGTATTCACACATTCCCCACAGTCCCCACTTGACAGATCACCTTCGCACTGGCCCAGGACAAACACTGACTGGTACTCTCCAGTGTAAAACAGCCCGTTGCTACCATTTTTTACACCATCCACCATGGTTTCGAAAGCTGCATCTCTCCTCTCCTCAAACCCAGTTCCACTCGCCTTAGTTGACCCACAAACCTTGTACAGCAACTCAGTTTCTGATACCTGCTCAAAACCAGCAACCTCGTACTTAAGGAAACACCCACTGAGTTGGACCCTGGCTGCTACCACTTTGCCACAAAGTTTGTCAATCAAGTCTGGGACTTTAGTCACACAAGCATGGCAAAGATCGTTAGAGAGATCCCCTCTGCATTGGTATAGACCCATAATGGCATTTTGACCATCACCAGATGTTGCTGTGAAATAAATTTTCTGTGAAGATTGTGAAACCAGAGAATTCAAGAGGTTTTTGAGGTTTTGAGCATAGATCCCTGATGGGTCTTGAAATTTTTGGGCTGCACATCCCTTGAAAACCAGAGTTGTATAGTCGGCAGCACTTATGACTGTCACTAAGAATCCAGAAACTGTAATAAAAAACATGGTATTAGACAAGAGAAAAGAGGGTTTTCTGAATAAACCCATCTGAGATTGTAGGCTGATTTCTTTACTTTTCTTGGTCCAAGCCTTCAAGACACGAAAGGTTGATCCTTTTGGATTGTAAAACTTGAGAGGTTTTCAGGGTTTAGGCTGAAATCAACAGGGGAGAAGCTTGGTATACAGGGGACTGACTATGCCAGCCTGAAGCATCCTTTAGACTTGGGGTGGAAGCACCTTTATGGGGTTGGTTTTGGTTTTCTTTTCTTTTTGTACTCACTACCTTTCCTTCTCTGCTTTAATTGCTTTGCACAGACACCTATACAACGATGATAGACATGGACAAGTATTTCAAACTGTCATGTTAAGCGATAAAACCAGGGGTTGAGTGTATGTACATTAATAACTGTAATAATGTGATACCGGTATTTTATATATATATATATATTATTTTAAAAACGATTATACCAAAACGCTACTTTTTTGTCAAAAACATTTGACAGACTATATAACTGGAGTTAATAGATACTGGCAAACACAATTCCACGTTAGCCCAGTAAGAGAGCTTGAGCCACTTTTTGTGCATGTTTTGGAGATGGTCTCGGTCTATATGATCGACCCACATTAATAACTTGTAACAATTTTATACTTTTATTAATTTGATTTAACAAAACAGTTTAGTAATTATATAAAATTGTGAATCTTGAAGAATTTATTGATTTTTATATATATATTAAAATTCATACGAGCTTCGGGTAGTTTTCAATTAAAATCACGGGTATATCCACTACAAATTTGGAGTTACAAGTTAAAGCCGTGCCTAGTTGGATCAGGTTAACGAGTTTTTATTTTTATTTTTACTTGTTTAAAATTATTTTTTACATGTTTTTAAATCATTCTAATCTGTTGATATTAAAATAATAAATATTTTTTAAAATATTATTTTAATATATTTACAAGTTAAAAATACACTGAAAAACAACTTTTTTTCAATCCTTCTCTAAATATAGACGCTTAAGGATTAACAATTTAATTTCATAAAAAAATAAAATTATTTTTTAAAAAAGTCAACAAGATTTTATTGATTTTTTTTGGCTTTCGTCAAATATGCTTTTGAATACATCATACTGGATTGATATTCTCTTTATTTTTATTGAAAAACGGCCGGAATTAGTCGTTGGATCATTAGGATTACGGGTAAACCGCTTGATCGGGTCAGGGTTTAAAACAATGCTTAACTGGAATAACAAACAGGCCCAGAACTTAATCGAGACTAATATTAAGGATTGAGGACTCTTATGACGTTTGCCCAATAAATCACGAATATCCATCTTCTATTTTTGCTTTCCATTTTCAAAAACGCAAAGCAGGAGCACTCTCCACTCTCGACTCTCCCAATGAGCTAGGGTTTTTGGTTTTCCGTTTCCATAATCAGGTACATTGCTATCACCTTGCCTCATCAATAAATCATGCTTGCGTTCTTCATGATCATCATCATTCGAGACACTTGATGATCGTTTTTGGGGTTTTTTTCTGGGTTTTCACACTAACTAAATCGGGTATTCCTTAGTATCTGCATGTGAGTCTGGGTTTTAGATCAAATTAAGAAGAGAAGACCTAATTAGAAATGTAACTGCTGAGTTTCCCTGGCGATATTTGTGGTTTTTAGGTATCTGATGGCTCCTAATCCGAGAGTGGTGAACGCGTTCAGGGCGATGAGAGCGATTGGAATAAGAGAGAACCAGGTTAAGCCTGTATTGAAGAAGATGCTGAAGCTGTATGACAAAAACTGGGAGCTTATTGAGGAGGAAAATTACAGAGCTCTTGCTGATGCTATTTTCGAAGAGGAGGAGGCTAAGGTCTATTTCTTTTATTTATTTACTCTCTATTTTTCGTTTAATATTATGATCATTATCATTTTGTTTTAAATACCGTGACTGTGCTTTTTGATATTTGTTTTGAATGCAGGTTCCGGAAGAGAAGGATGAGGCTGGTGTGAGTGATTTATTTGTTTTGCATGTTTTTTTTTTTTTAATCTTCTGAGGTGGATAAAGGCGTTTTTGATTTGCAGGAGGGGACTTTGGAGGAAGAAACTCTGGTCTCTAATGAACCTGAGTTGCCATTAAAGCGGTTGCGAAGAGGGCAAGATGGGCAAGTATCTGGATCTCCCAGTGGCAGTGAGGTTGGATTGGGTGAAAGTCCTTTTAAGAAGAGTAAAGTTGAGGGAAAGGGACTGGCTGGTGAAAAGTCAGAGCAGCAGTCTCCGGAGATGAGAAATGCACAACCGAAGCCAATTGTAATTTGGAGTCCTAATGGAAACACAAGTTCACAAACTGTTTCTCCTCATCGTCTGGCAGTGCTGGAAAATTCTAAGCAGCGTTCCAATGAGGGAAAAGAGCCTTTATTACCCGAGGCTGCTGCACAGCAGAAAATGCATAATTTAAAAGGACACTTTAGAGACCTCATTGTTCAGCAAGGCATTGTTCTTTCACCCAAACAAAAATTGCCTCTTATCAAGCCTAAAGATGAGCCATTCACTGATGATGTGCCTTTTTATGACGCCCCACAACCTATCGCAGTAATCCGACCAGGTAAATTGATTCAATCATTAGGACAAAGGAATCGGGGGGGGTGCTGTTTGTAACCATAAATTATTGGTCATTTTTGTTTATTGTTATGTAAAAAATTTGAATGTCGTCATGGCAATTTGTGCTTTTCTTGTGGGCTGATTTTGGTTTCTTCATCCTCCACAGATTGTGCAAGTAAAAAACAAACTTTTGACAAGAGAGTTTCTTCACACAAACAGCATCGACAAGTACCTCCAGCGCCCCAAGTTTTAGCTGGTGAAGGTAGGGTAGAGAACCTTCAAGTCCCATCAAATCTGACAAGAGACAGCTGTCAACTTGCAACTATTCCAGAAGAAGCTTCGGCTAATTTAGAGATTGCCACCTCAGCATTGGGAGAGGTGAAGATTTCTCTGAGCTGCCACTCTATGCTTGGAAGACCAAATTTTCATATGCCTAGTCAAGATGAACTTCTGAAATCAATGCAGGAGAAATGTCTCCGATCTTACAAAATCATCGATCCAAACTTTTCTGTCTTGCAAATGCTGAAAGATATGTGTGAATGCTTCTTGGACTTGGCAACTGATTCCTCTCATGAATCGCAGGAAAGGATATTGAATGTAACTCCAGCTCTTGATCTATTGAAGAAATCTGCTGGTGTTGGTGGCATTAAAGAAAATGACTGTATACAAGCCTATGCTGCAAATCCATCTGTTGATGCCCGTTGCTTTGATGGGATGGCCGCTCTTCAAATTCCTAGACCACTACCACCTTTGAATGGCTTGGAGGTCATGCAGTTGAGTGAAGTGGTTATTGCGAATGGCTGTTCTGGAAGTGGCAAAGAAAAGGAATTTGAAGATGCTGAGTATGGTAGTTTGATTGTGGTTCCACACCATCAGTTGACTCCTGATGAGTTTAGGTCCCTTAATTACCATTCTGACATTACTAAGGGAGAAGAAATGGTTGAGATTCCATGGTCAAATGAAGTAAACAGCCAGTTCCCCCCAGTTTTTAACTACATACCCCGGAATTTGATTTTTCAAAATGCTAATGTCAACTTCTCTCTCTCCCAAATTAGGGCTGAAAATTGTTGCTCGGCTTGTATTGGTAATTGTTTGTCGTCATCGACACCTTGTGTTTGCTCCAGTGATAGTGAGAATGGTTTTGCATATACTTTAGAAGGCCTTGTCAAAGAGGATTTCTTAGAAGATTGTATCTCTCTAACTCGAAATCCTCAAAGACAATTTCTTTTTTACTGTAGAGACTGCCCACTGGAAAGATCAAAAAATGAAGAGATGTTGGAACCATGCAAGGGTCACTTGAAGAGGAAGTATATTAAAGAATGTTGGAGCAAATGTGGCTGCCACAAACAATGTGGAAATAGAGTCGTGCAGCGAGGTCTAATGTGCAAGTTGCAGGTATGAGTAGAATATGCAACTGCATTTTTGGCCAACTAGTTACTATGGCATGGGATTTGCACGTGGGAAATTTATATTATTATGAAAAAAAGTCAAGGTTTTGTTTTAAGAATTATTAATCAAATTATTCTAATTATGACTGGGAAAAAAAAAATTTGAATCATTCTTCTAGTTATAGCTAAACCTACATGTTAAACTTTTTTTATTGAACAATAAAATAGTTCATTATTTGTATAAATTAATTAAATAACAAAATTCATATCCTTGAAAAAAAGGGGGCTTAAAACGGCTCGATTCTTTTTAGTAGCATTTTTTTTTGTTTATTTTTTCTTTTGCTCTTTACAGGGTTTGTCTAGCTATTAAAAGTTTTTATTCACAATATAACTTGCATCATCCCCATGAATTTTTGCACTTATTATTTGTGTAATTGTTTTAAATAAGTATGTATCTCATGTTTTGAAGATTAGCATTGGTAAATATGTTTTGTGAAAAAACTGCTGTGAATCATTAGTGATAGTTAGATCAAATAAATGCCCATATGCTTATATGTTTTAAACTTCTGTGGTAATTATAAATTTCTAATATCAGTTAAGATCCTGACAAAACATTGAAAGATATAAGTAAAAAAAGGATAAAAAAAACTAGTTTAAAAATAAAAGAAAATAACCAAGCAAACTTGACAAACTTCTTAAACCTGGTTTAATTTTTAAAAATCGAATTTTGTGAAACCTTTCTAGATTCAACAAATTCTTTTTAGTAAAAGCTCTACGAAAGCAACAACAAAAAAAGAGAGTATAAAATTTGATAGTAATGAATTTAAAAATGATCCCAAATAAAATAAATAATAATTAAAAGAACAAAGATTAAAAAAATGTAGGGGTTAAATTGAAAGGTATTTGTAAAAACCAAGTGAAACCCAAACAAATATCCTAAACTAGGTCAATTTTAAAAACTTGTTACTGGTAAACCCCTTGATTTAACTCTAGTTAAAAAGTTTATTACGAGTCAATTTTAAAAAATTGTCAAATAAAAAAAAATCGATAATCAAAATAAAAAGGTTTAAATTTGATAGGTAAAAACTAAGCAAAAGAGGGTGAAATTGCAAAACAAAATCAATTTAAAATATTACTCAAAACAAAAAATTAACAATAAAAAAAAAAGAGAATTAAATTTTAAAGATAAAAAGATATAAGAGGGGTCAAATTGAAAAGACACACCAATTTTATAGAATACACACAGCAAGCTTTTTTATATATATATTTAAGAAATTTCAATTTGCAACAATGCCCTTTGACACCCTTGAAATTTACAATAAAAACAAAGCAAAATGACAAAACAAAATATAGAAGAAACAAGGAATAGTCTTGTTGAGTGGGTATTTTGTTAGTCTTATAGTATAGCTAATAAATGAATGCCATCACTAAAATATAGAAGTGTAATAGAGGTCATAAAACTGTAAATAAATGAAGGGTATTTAGTTCTTCATTTAAGAAAAAAAGTTTAATGGTATTTTAGTCAAATCATATGTTTCAACAGAGTTGATACTTGTATATACAATCACTGATTTATGGTTTCTAAAATAAGAAATGTGATCATGTAAATTGTTCTCTGCCCTCTTGTTTGTTCACAATTTTTTCTCATGGATAATTTGTTGTGTGCATCAGGTTTTCTTTACGCCTGAAGGAAAGGGGTGGGGTCTCAGAACTCTAGAATTGCTACCGAAAGGTACATTTGTATGTGAGTATGCAGGGGAGATCCTAACCACCAAAGAGTTCTATGAAAGGAAGATGCAAAGGGCAACTAGCAACAAAACTGAAAAGCATGGCTATCCAGTTGTACTTGATGCAGATTGGTCCTTGAAAGGACGTGTAAATGATGAAGAAGCTCTGTGTTTGGATGCAACATTTTATGGAAATGTTGCTAGGTTTATCAACCACAGGCAAGACTGTATATCTGATACATGTTGCTTTTCTCATTTGATATCCCATAGAGTTGTTTTCTCAGTTGATCTCCCATAGTGTGTTTTTCTGTCTTTTCTTTTATGAACTTTTTAGTTGGTTATCCTTATTTCACATGCACCGGAAAAATACTTAATTTCAATCCAAAAAAGAAAAGAGATAAAGGATGATATGAAGTTTCAGCCCTTCAAAAGTAATCTTCCCTGTGCTGGTGATCAGAGTGTTGATGCATTCTGATAAATGCTCTTGTTCTTGTTAGATGTCTTGATGCTAACATGATTGAGATCCCGGTGAAGATTGAGACCCCCGACCACCATTATTACCATGTATGGACGCTTCATTTGGATTCTTACTACCATGTATATATTGAACATACAATTATATTCTCAATGACACTACTTGTTACATGCAGCTTGCTTTCTTCACAACAAGAGAAGTAAATGCTTCAGAGGAGTTAACCTGGGTGAGCAATGTCACTTGAGTTGTTCATGAATTTTTTCCATTTTTCTGCTTAGTTATATAAGCATCGTTGCTCTGATGCTTTCCAATGAGGAGGCATGGTCGGCATTACACTGTTTTTGTATTTAGTCGGACGGAAGGAGATCTATCATGCATGGTAAGTTATATTGTGTTGCAACATTGTAGCCATTGTTTGTGAGAAATAATATCAGATCCTTTACTGCTGCTGAAATTACAAAGATAGTATATCTAAATGATTGTCTCTGTAAGTGATCGAGAGCTTTATTTATTGTAGCTATGACATATGCAATTGGAAACTCTATAACTTGTTTTTGTTATACTTTAGCAGTTCACGTCTTGCCGTGTTCCATGTTCTTCAATTTAATTTAATTTTTTCACGTGCAATCTTTCTATGATTTTAACAGGTGGTATTTGACATGTCTGCAGGATTATGGTATTGATTTTGATGATACTGATCAGCCTGTGGAGTTATTCCAGTGTCGATGTGGCAGCAAATTCTGTAGGAACATGAAACGTTCAAATAGTAAGCTTATTCTAAATCTTTATGATGCAAGAGTTGAGCAATGTGAAGAATTTTGACCTCTTTACTTTTTAGTGATACTGAGATGCAAATCGCCAAGTGTGATTTGAGAAAAAAATTTATCCTGTCCACTAACCAGAATATTTTTGAAGTGGCTTCTGCTCCTCTTGCATTCCCATATATGCTGTTGTCAATTAATGAACATGTGGATTGAATTTATCAAAAGAAAACTATTATTGTTGTGAACTTTCTCTACATTATATTTCAGAGAGGTGTAAGTCGTTGGTACATCTTCTGCTTTGGGCACGATAATATACACCCTAGATTTTCTAGTTTCAAATATTCGTTTTTTTGCCCCATTTTCTGTAATATTCTCCTATCAAGACTCGGGCCTGGGGAGCACAAAGTGCTGATCTTTGAATGACTTTGTTCTTGTGATCCCGCTGCTTCCAACCTCCTGTTCTTTTTCCTTCAAATGATCACGTTTTGCACTGTTGCAGGATCTAATTCTGCAGCAAGATGATTGGGAGCGTGGATCATGAGACTGCTGATATTTTGTTACAATCCCGTCCATGACAAGGGAAGAAGATTTTCAAGGCACATGCTTAATTTTTCTTGGTCTTACTGTAATGTTGTCATGGGATTATTCTGTAAAGCGAAGTGGTCTATTGGTAGCGGGTCAAGTATGGCCCATAAAATCTGGTTTTGGATGTACAGATTGCATGATCTACCGTCTCCGCCTTAGATCATGCATCTAAATCCTGAACATTTTGCTGTCGTTTAGAGGAAGGCCCCCCCGTGTCAGGTGTTTCATGTGGTTCTATTTTTAGTTTTGCTGAAGTGTTTATGTGGCACAAGGGCAGCAAAAACTGGGACATGTGTGCTGGCTTTTATTCCTCTTGTACAGGTTTATGGCTGTCTATGTAATCTGTTTTATCTGCTTCCCGTCGGTGTTGGGCAGCACGGTTTGGCCACCGTCTGCTATTTGGGTGTAGAAGATGCCGTTCAGATAAGCATGGCTTGTTTTTACACAAGCTGCTGCTATTTATTACACACTGCCATTTGGGAGTGAAGGATATGATAGCTGCTCAGTTAATCCTTATATCTCTAGGGCGTCCTCGGCGCAACAGGTTGTATCTTTTTTCTCAACCAAAAAAAAAGTTCAGAAATTAAACTTTGGACGATCAGATCATATAACAAAATATATGCGGCATTAAATTATATGTATATTATCCGGTTAACATTTGAAATGAAATTCCTTACTGGACATATAAAATTAGGATGACTTGATGGAATCAGAAATACTCAATTGTAAAAGTGGATATTAAAAAGAAAAAGAAAAATCTAAGCCAGAAGGTTTTAATAGAGAGTTTCAATAGAGGGATGAAATCAAAAAGGAAAGTTTAATAAAAATGATCAAAAAAATAAGTATTAAATATGATATAAAATAAAATGGACTAAAACATTAGAGGGATAAAATTGAAAAAAAATATGTGAATAATAGTTTTATTAAGAGAGTGATTAAAAAAAATAACAGCAAAGATAATGATCAAATTTGAAATATGAGAAAAGAAAGTCAAAGGAGGGTTGAAAAAAAAATAAGTATTAAATATGATATAAAATAAAATGGACTAAAACATTAGAGGTATAAAATTGAAAAAAATTATGTGAATAATAGTTTTATTAAGAGAGCGATTAAAAAAAATAACAGCAAAGATAATGATCAAATTTGAAATATGAGAAAAGAAAGTCAAAGGAGGGTTAAATTGAAAGAAAAATCCAATTCCATAGATAATCTAACATGAAAAAATAGTAGTAAAAAGATTATGAGTCAAATTTTACATTAAGTTTGAAAATATTTATATTATTGCTATCCATGTTATTGAATTAAAAATGATATAAATTCCTTACAATTTTACATTAAGTTTGACAATATTTAAATATTATTAATTATTCATCAAATAAGAACTTTGAACACCTATTAATAGCCTAAAACATTAAAAGTTAACCATTAAAAAAATTCACTCAAATAAGCTATGAGAAATATTTACTGGATTTAGTTTAAATTTAATAGAATATCGTTTTAGTGAATTATATATACAAGCTGTTTTAATCGGTTTTGCTATTGCTAGAGGCTTTAGTTTTTTATTTTAGTTTAATTTGTAATGTAATTATCATCGTTAAGGAATTATTTTTTAGTTCGGATACTCTCAAGATTAGTTTATTTGTTTTAATAAACTACAACTACTAAATTCTTAATTGTAAGTAAGTCCTGGTAATGGTTGAATCAAAACGGCGTCGGTTGCAAATATTGCAAAACCCTAGGAGGCTTAGAAACGCAGTGATATATAAGTGATAGAGCGTTACAATTTGCTGCTGAAGGGAAGGGCGGGGTGGCGCAAACGGAAGCGAAGACGGCGATCAAAAATGTCGAAGCGAGGTAAAGCCTCTGATCCGAGCAATTAAACGACACATCAATCACACAAAATGCTTTAGCCTATTTTTCTGCTGTTTTCAGGAAGAGGAGGATCGGCCGGTAACAAGTTCCGCATGTCGCTGGGTCTTCCTGTGGCGGCGACGGTGAACTGCGCTGACAACACCGGAGCGAAGAATCTCTACATCATATCAGTGAAAGGAATCAAAGGTCGCCTCAACCGTTTGCCGTCGGCTTGCGTCGGAGACATGGTGATGGCTACAGTGAAGAAAGGAAAACCTGATCTCAGGAAGAAGGTGATGCCTGCTGTCATTGTTAGGCAGAGAAAGCCTTGGCGCCGAAAGGACGGTGTTTTCATGTATTTTGAAGGTTTGTTTAGTAATTTTTCTTTCAATTTTTATTTTCAGATTTTAAAACCACACACACACACAATATTTTTTGTCGTGTTTGCAGATAATGCCGGTGTTATTGTCAATCCCAAGGGAGAAATGAAAGGTGAAATTATTTCTCAAACTTCATCTGTGTTAAGTTTTCTGCGTTTTAGGTTTGTAACTGTTTTTCAAATATTCATTTATTGTAGCTGACGAGTGATCTAGCTGTGAATTTTTTGTGAAGCTTCTTGTTGTGGTTTGCTTGAGATGATTTTAAATAACTTGTGGTTTTGAGATCTTTGATGACTGCGATGAGTTGCATTTCCTCTGAATTAGCTTGATGAGTTTGAAAAACCCACCACCTGGTGATATCGACTTCCCATTTGTTATGATTCCCCTCAGATGGCTCGGAAGCATGTGTGCATGTAAGTTCGGGTTTATAGATGTCTAACCCATATTTTTTAGGCTCCAATTTTTAAACCAGTTGGATGATCACGGTCCTTTTACCCATTTACTGAACAGTATCTGGAGACAAGGACTTTTTGTGCATTCTTTTGATCATTAATGGTTACCTTAGACTTGAATTGTTTCTTGCTCTCCACTATTAAGGGAGGGTGGTATATTATTGTTGATCACCAAAAGGCATTTTAGATGTGGTTTTGCAGTTTTTTGTAGGCTTGTCTGTTTAGCTTCTAAGAATTAATAGGTTGTCAAATGGCGTGTCATGATGGCTGAATGCTCGAAGAGGGAGTTATTACCAAGTGATATGCCTATTTCTTTTTCTGGAACTTGTTGTCTGCTTGAACCTGGTTGCTGTTTATGATACCCTCATGAGAATCAGGACTGGGGATTGGTGTTCATCTAGTTTTTGCTGTAATATTTCTGCAATGGTTCATGTTGCTGATTGTTCTTGTTTTGGTGCTTGTAGGATCTGCCATCACTGGACCCATCGGAAAGGAATGTGCTGATTTGTGGCCAAGAATTGCCAGTGCTGCCAATGCCATTGTCTGAGTGGAGATTGGTTTTTGATAGCTCGTGACTTCAGAATTTGATGTTGTCTTGAGAATTATTATTCGGTCGTGTTCATTACCTGTACGTTCAGACTTGGATTAAATGGAATAGAGGACCTTTTATGTTGATGAGCCGGGTCTATGTTTTTGATGAATTGCAGGTGTTTTAACTTTTGATCGATGATTGCTTTGCTGTCACTCACAACTATTTCTCCTATTCAGTCTCCTTTGTCCAATCAAAATCGTTAAGAGGTAAACAATTGGATGACAAGAAAGTGAGAATTGTTCTTTTGCCATGGGTGATGCTTGGCATCATTGTAGCATTATGACTGATATTGGTCTCCCGCTTTTTTATCACAAAGCATTTAATAACTTGCCGGCCGTCATTTGATCTTGATTTTGTAAGAACCTTTTCAGCATGATATACATGTGTGTGTCGAGTGTGATACCATCTGCATTTGGCCATGTTTTCAAAATGGATGTAAGCGAAAAATACAAAGCACATGCACAGAACACCGCACACCAATATGCAAGCTGAAGAGGATTGGCATATCAATATGCTCGTGCTGCAATGTCAAATGATTGATGATGCCTTTATTTGTCTGCTACAAGAGAGGGGAGAGTAGAATTCCAGTGGGGTTTTTTCTTCTCTAAATGGTTTTACAGAATATTTGAGATGCTTTGTTTTCTTCTCTTAATTGTTGATAGCTGCTAAGTGCATGTTCAAATTTGGAATTTGAGTGCTACATTTGCCTTGTAAAGAGACAAATCGGAGTGGCATTTTATTAATCACCATTATCTCTCGGATGTTAACTTTAAAAACAGATATAGAGATTGTGGTTGTGGATGTTTTAGAATGTTTTTTTTTTCTAGAAATATATTAAAATGATATTGTTTTTTTATTTTAAAAAAATTATTTTTGATATTAATACATAAAAATAATTAAAAAAAAATTAATTTAAATTAAAATATATTTGAAAATGGTTTTTGGAATGCTGATAAAAAGAGTAGATAAATTCTATGTTCCGGTAACTTCTATACAAGTTTTGTTTTGTTGTAAAAAACAACAACGAGATACATATGAACAAAAGAGCAAAGGATGAGCTCATCCTCTACACGTGGTTACAATACCAGAAAGAACACAGTTGATGAAAGGATTAAATAAGATTCGTATTTTAAAAAAAGGATTAGATAAAAATTTAAGAAATCTTGAGGACCAGTTAATTAATTGCGTTAAATTTTTTGTGACAGCTTTCGGAGGATACAAAAGCATAATAATAGTTTCACTACAGCTAATTATTTAATTAACTCTTTTTAGCATGAAACTGTGTAAATTTAAATTTAATATCAGTAAATAAAAAAGATCAGAAAATAAAAATAATTTAAAGTAAAAATGTTTTTTTATATTTTTCTTAAGAATCTCTTGCACTGTAAGACAAACAGTGTCTAGGAAAAACTGTGTCCACACATCAAGCTTACATTTAATTAAATGAATTGGACGGTGAGATTTATCAGTGCTGGATTTACAAGAAGAAGCAATTATTTCACCTGTTGATTTATCAAAATCGTGCAGTTCAAAATAACGTTCTTCCTGCTCCAGCAAACACTGCTAGAACTGATATAAGTGCTTGAGGTTATATTTGATTTATGTTGTTTTTTATTTATTTTTTTGTTCAAAAATATATTAAAATGATATATTTTAATTTTTTTAAAATCATTTTTAATATCAATAAATTAAAATGATCTAAAAACATAAAAATAATAATTTAAAATAATAATAATTTTCAATATTGATTTCATATCCATCCACCTTGAGTGGACCAAATACAACGAAGGGCTCATGATCCATGCGCTGCTGAACTCACTTCACTGGGAGAATATGGGCCGTCTATACCTTTCACATTTTTTGATCTCACAGGTCAGGGCAGCCTTGATGGTCATTGCTTTCTTACACGTGCCTTGACTCTTGCCCGCTGACCGTTCTGCTTTCTTGGTTTTTCCGTGTGTTGGAAACATGACCGAATCTGGTTATTTCCTTACAGGGATTTTCGAGGAAGAAATTGAAGTTCTGAAAGACCTCATTTTCTCTCTTCCCTTTATAATCAGACATAGTTTCTGCGGAGTATTTTGTTTGCTCGTATGTAAAGAAGTCTTCTGTCTGTTCCAAGCTCCAAGTTAGGTATACAATGGATGGAGGCCATTCCTGTTTAACCAGATAAATTAGAGCAGTTGAAACTCAAATTCACTTTACTTCAATGTTTTAGTTATTACTATATTATATGCCGGGTAAGATTATTATTTTTTAATATTAAAATGTTTCTAACATAGTTTATAATAAATTATGAAAATTAACCCGACCATCCTATATAGTTTAAATATTCTTACACTTACTCCTTGTATTTTTGAAAATTATAGTTTATCTCCTAAACTTTGTTGTGCATGCAGCATTACATCTCAAATCATAATATAGTTTAATCTCTCTCACACCCACTAAAAATATAAAAGAGAAATGTAAGAGATAAAATAAATTTCAGCTGCACAGTGTGTCAAATCATGAATGGGCAATAGCCCGTGAGCTCTCAAAATGGACGAAGGTGATTGTATTGTGTCCCCCTCACTCTTTTGGTATGGGCGGTGTGGACTTTTATGCTAGACAGAAAACCATATCTCTCTTTTTTTTTCACTGATACTTCCCAGAAAAGTTCACCAACTAGGAGTATAATCCAAGGAAACCCGGTAAGAATATTAGCTAGCTTGTTCTTTTGCAAGACAGCCAGCGTCAAAAAGTGTTTCATCTTCTCTGTTAACATCACATCACTACCTGCAAGTCTCAATCCCTGCTCCAAGTTGGGAATAATCTGACCAAAGACGAATGGGAGGGTGACACTTTGTATATCACTGATAGTGATGCTTGTTAGTGGGAATCGATACTTATAGCTCAGCTCCTGCATGCTTTGCTTTTAACTCATCTGGCTCAAGTTTTTCAGTTCCTCTCTGGTGCAGGTACGTACAGTGGAGGTGGAGGGAAGCATGAAGAGAATCCAGTTCTTAAGGTGGGGGAGTAGAATTTCAAGCACTGGGTCTGCCGTCAAACTTGTTAGTCTGAAAAGACAAGTGCCGTCTGGTCGTCGTTGTGAATCATCTTTCTTAATGCAGCTAGTTTCGAAGTTCAGGACTCAGTGGAAGCAAGCTTTCGGGTGGCAAAGGAGCAAAGCACAGTGCAGCTATGATCCTTACAGCTACTCTCTGAACTTTGATGATGGTTTCTCCCATGAGTCTTGACCAACTCTATCGGGATGTTTCTGAACAAAACTCTCTTCCAACAATGCCTCACCCTGATGCTTCACTGCCGATCAAGAAACCTTTTTTTGCATTCCAAAATAAGTTACTGGGGGGTATTTCTTCGTCGTTCCATCCTCCAGTTGCTGTATAGCTTTTGCTCCACTCATGCTACTTGCTTGTTGAAACCTGTCTCACGACAGACTGTATAATCTTTTTGAGCTGAGCTTTGTCTTTTCATCCCTCCCGGCATTTTCATTTTCTGCAAAACTTTGTTTTCAAATGCTAGTACAAATCATGCTGCTCGCGTTCTCCACCTGGTAGTTTTAGACCCTGGGAGAAAAACCTAACATCATCTGGGCAGGCAGTCTTACAAGCACCTGGATTTGAATTGTATAATTGTATCTTGAATTTGTTTCCCGTTAGTCTAGTCTAATCGATCAACCGCGTTTCAAACTGAAAGTGGGCAAGAACTGTTTTTCAAGTTTCTTGATTTAGTTTTCAATTTGTAAATTAATTTTTGTTTTAAAAAAACATGTTTATAGCAGTTTTGTTGAGCTAATTAATTTTTTTTATATATAAAAAACGTTGTACACAACGTTAACAAAGACATATCAAAGAAAAAACTATTTTAAAATTAAATGAGTATTTTCTTATAAAAAAACAGGTTGCCCCATCGCTTTTCCTTTCAATCTCATCTAGCACTGTGTGATATTCTTGTGAGAAAAGGGGGCAGAAAGATGCAGTTAATTAATGGTAGGGCCATAATTATGGCACTCCTTATTGCCTGTTCTTTCTGTCCAACCAGAAACAGAACATGGATCATGCAATCCACCACCACTTTCTCTTTTACAAATTAGGTGATATCTCAGGAGCCAAGCCACCGATGATTCCTGCCATCTTTGACGTTGACAGTCCCATTCCGCCATTAATATCACTTCTTTCTTCAGATTATCCCCTAAAGCACACAGATTAACCCCACCTAAGGCTGTAATGACACTGACTTCCTGCCCTTGAAACCGAGTGAAATAATTTTAGGCACCGGAGAAAACAGACAAAAAAAAGAGAAAAAAAGGGGCACCCAGTTTCCAACAACTACCAAAACGAGAGTAATAAGACAGGAACAATGATGATAGCAATCCATGGGGAGAAAGTAAACACATCAACGTTGTAAACGGTAGGAAAGGGGGCAAAACAAAGAGCGAGAGAAAGAAGAAGAAAAATCCGTGTTTGGTGGCTTTAATGGCGGGTTATGATTATGTTATCGAATGCATATGAAATAATTGTTTTTTTTTCCTCTCGACAGATCAATTTACTAGCGGTTCCTTGAAGTTGTTTTTTTGAAATGTTTTTTTATTTATAAATATATTAGAATAATATATATTATTTATTTTTTTAAAATTATTTTTAATATATCACATCGAAATATTTGAAAATATAATTAAAAAAAAAAAAGATGTTGGTAATGTATATTTTATATGAAATTAATGTGTGCACTCAGAAGAATAAATTCTTTACAGTGATAAGATTTATGTTTGAATCCAAAAAAGAAAAGAAAAATTGAAGGCAGAAAGAAAACCTCTCCACTACCGAATTAATTTAAATATTTAATTAGTGATTAGGGTTAATTATCGTGGCCTCCCAGACTTCCTCATGCATGCTCAAGCTTTTTTGCAACACAGACATCATAATGAGATCTTATTTTCCATTTCTTCAGTTTTTTCTCCATTATATTTCCATTTGCAGTGATAAATAATCCCAGATTTTGAATGACTCTCCTAATTAAAAGCAGTCCCTATCTATGCATGTTAATTTATGTTCAAATATTAATTGATTTTTATATATTTGTTTTCTCGAAAATAAATAAAATAATATTTTTCTTCCTCTCTGCAAATCACACACACACAGAATTCAGACAAGGTCACATGGGATTTGAGATTATGAGCTGTGAAACATAAATTTGTCCACTTTAACATAATTATTTTTAAAGCTGGAACTGGGGCCACCAAAGAACCACAGGTGACCCTCCCAATCAGCTCTAAAAATTCGATCACCCCCCATCTTCTCTGGGCAAGAAAGAAATGGCAAGAAATTCGGTGTTCATACTAGCTCTGATGAGCCTCTGCATTGGCTTAGCAGCTGCAGATTGGAATATTTTGAGCAAAAAATCGAAAAATAGGGATGCCTCTAGCCTTAAGAATTACTGTGAGAGTTGGAGGATCAATGTTGAGCTAAACAACATCAAGGATTTTGAGGTGGTGCCACAAGAATGTGTAGATCACATCAGACATTACATGACATCGTCTCAGTACACAGCAGACTCCGAGAGAGCGATCGAGGAAGTCAGGCTCTACCTCAGCAGTTGCTGTTCTCTGGAAGGTGATGGTAAAGATGCTTGGATTTTTGATGTCGATGACACTCTCTTGTCCACCATACCTTACTACAAGAAACATGGTTTTGGGTAAGCTTGTTTATTTACTAGCTAGATCTTGTATTCTCTTACCATGCATCGCATTTCATCCTGATCCGTTGGAAATTCAGAGAAAACAGTGTTTTACTCTCTAAAATAACTCGACTAATTGAAACTGGAACCGCAAGAACTGGTTCAATCAAAGAATATGATTGAACACACAACTGCTAGACTATGCCTGCTTGCGTAGATCAAATGATTCACTTAGCGTCAGTCACTAATGCTATCTGGGTTGTGAAATGGAAATAAAACCAGGGGAGAGAAGCTCAATGCGACCATATTCGAAGCATGGATGAAGCAAAGCAAAGCTCCTGCTCTAGACCATGCACTCAAGTTCTTCCATGAGATCAAAGACAAAGGGGTCAAAATCTTTCTTATTTCCTCCAGAAGCGAAACCCTCAGATCAGCCACTGTCGAGAATCTCATCAATGCTGGATATCATGGATGGTCTGGTCTCACACTGAGGTACGTGGCATTCCCTACTTGACATATCTGTGCCAATTTCCTTGCCACCACCATCGCAGCTAGAGTGAACAGGCAATTCACCATTTCTTTTCCCTGGTTTGAAATACAGGGGTCTGGAAGACGACTTCATGAAAGTGCAGCAATACAAGTCCGAGGCGAGGAGAGCATTGACAAAAGAAGGATACCGCATATGGGGAATCATCGGAGATCAGTGGAGCAGCGTGGAGGGACTCCCCAGTGCCAGACGAACATTCAAGTTGCCAAACTCCATGTACTACCTTTCCTAAAGCTTCCACTGCCGAGACATTATTATGCCATCCTATGTATCTTAATTTCACTTTTGATATCTGTGTTCAATCAAGCATCTTCATTGTTGATTTTATAAAAAAATTAAATTCAGCTTTGAGATATATATCTCTCAAATATCCCAGAAAAGGAAAATATGCTTCAGAATAAGGAAGCAGGTTTTGATGCTTCGAGCACTCCGAGGGTAGGTCTAGTTACTGTCATCTTTCACCTCCACTGATAGATAAAGCCCCGCTTGATCGACATTTGGCAAGGATACACACAACTTGGGCCAGCAAGAATATAATATTGTCTATCTACTTAAAGTCTTATGGTCGAATTTTTTTATTATAAAATCAGAAGAATTTTATTTACTAAAAACAATCATGGATTTCAAAGGATGGGATTGCTGTTTGAAAACAACCAAACACAAGAATTATTTTGTCCGAAAAAAGTCGATTTTTTTGGTTGAAAATCATGAATTTTAAATAAAAGAATATGAATAAACTATTTTTAGAAACCTACATGTCGTTGAGGCTTTTACCATGTATACTTCGAGATTTTAATTCTAACATATCTGGCCAACACTTAAGCAAGATACATGAATGGTCAATTTAAATCCTTAAATTCTTTTCACTTTGATCCCTAACTATCCTAATATTATTATCTAATCCCTGGATTCAATTTGACGAGAGGAGTGGCAGTGGGATTTCTTAAGACTTTCATCAAGTAAGAATAAATAAATCGGGAATCATAGTTTTTTTATTCAATTTAATTATAGTTTTTTTTTCCTTACATATTAAAATTGTGTTTTGAGGTTATAAATGAATATATTGTGTTTTTTAATGTGAAAAAGTATTTAAAGATGAGTTTTTTAATTGAAAAATTCAAATCCTGTGGTGTGACCAGTATTATTATGGTTTTTATAAGTAAATGATGTGTTGATTACCACAGTAAAAAAAAAAAAACATTAAAAAGAAAGCTAAATATTATAGTAGTAAATTTATATTAATGAGATTAATGTGAATTATAATAATATAATTGTTGTTTTGCTCTTTAGTGCATCAAAACTAAAACCAACTCTTGATCTCAGGAATATTTTTAACTTTTTCTAGAGACCAATTGATATTATTTAATGTCGGAGAGTGTTTTCATATTTTCTATATTTTATTTTGCACAGTAAAAACACTAATTTACCCTAGAAAAAGATAACAAAACAAAAAAAGATCAAAGATATTTTTGGTTTTATATATTAATTGTGAATAGTAGATTCATTTCTTTACTCATAAATGAGACAAAAACACTGCGTTGATGGTGATAATATATTTGGTTTTTTTATATTTGGATGAGCATTAGAACTATAAAAATACCCTTGAAAAAGACAAAAAAAAATAGAGCATTTGGACTAGGGCAGAATGGTATTTTGATATCAAGTTTTGTCGTTATCATCTCTAATTCGAGAGGTGTTTAAATAATTTTATGTTTTGTTTATTATTATTTTTTTATTTTCCTGCATTTTGTGTTTACTGGAAGTGTTGTTGCTGGCTTTATTACATGCCTTTCAGATGACATCTTTTGTGCATGGAGGTTGAGGAAAATGCCCAATCATCATGTCTTCAGGGCGTTCCCATGTCCTTATTTACATGGTGATATGTGTGTTGAAAGAAGGTGGGTGAACGATTGTCAATGGTCGGTTTTGCTATTTTTATGCCTTTTCTCTCTCCAGCAAAATATATGTAAGTCCCTTATATTTTTTTTTTCATTTTTTGCCCCTGTTATTTCTATAGAAGTTTGGGATTTTTTAATTTTATCCTTTAATTAAAATTAATCATATATATTATTTTTTTATTTCAGCCCTTATTCTTTTGATTTTTTATTTTTTCTCTTATTTTTTATGGTCTGTATGCTTTGATTTGTTTCAATTTTATCATCCAATTGAAATTGAATATATATGTTATTTTTTATTTTGACTCTTATTCTTTTAATTTTTTTAAATTCCATTTATTTAAGTAGAAAAAAATTACTAATTGTCTTACACAATTTATTTTATTTTCAATATTTATTAATAAAAAAACACAGAATAAAAGATCAATATTTTGTGTAATAAAATATATTTTAATTATAACAAAAATTACACTGTTGATTTTCATATAAATATTTATTTTAATTATAAATTTAAAATTTTAAAATCAGCCAACTATATAAGATATGTAAGGTATGATTAAAAATGTGATAAAAAAATAATTGAAAGTGTGATGGATTTTTTTTAAAATGTTTTTTTCTTGAAAATATATTAAAATAATATATTTTTTATTTTTTAAAATTTATTTTAATATCTTCGCATCAAAATAATCTAAAAATATATAAAAAATTAATTTAAAATTAAAAAAAATATTTTTTTTTTAAAATGTTACTACCAAAACACTAATATAATCTAAAAATATATATAAAAAATTAATTTAAAATTAAAAAAATAATTTTTGAAAAAAAATGTTACTACCAAAACACTAATATACAAAATAGAATACCCCCATCAGATAGTAGTATATTACACTACAACCCGGTCCCACACATCCACACATGATACGCACTGTTACCCCACCATCTCCTGGCGTTTACCGACACGCGCTATATTTAACGCATGGAGGAATTCACTGTTCCTTATTAACAGAGCCAAAAAAGGAGAGGGGCTAAAGAGAGCAAAGTGCTCTCTATGTCACCGTTCACTTCTTCGGGGTGACTCGCCGGTGACCGAATTTTTCATAACAGTGTTCATGCCCCTTAAGAGAATTGTCTCTGTGCCGAAAGACTTGATTTCTGACCACAGAAGGCCTTCCATATTGTGAAGTTTTATGAAGTCGTAGGTGAGAAATTTACATTTTCCCACGTTTTGGTAATTTTGTTTTGTTTTGATGGAATTTGAAGCTATTTTTTCTTCCTCGATTGTAATAATTACTTGACTGATTGAAGTTTTGATGCTTTTCTTGAATTGCGTTGCCGGTGATCAGACTTGGTTTAGGTGGTCTTGAATGATAATTTGGTATGCATCGTTGAGTTCATGTTTTTTTTTTTTTTTTGAGCTTAATATTGAATTCATGAGTTCTCTGTGATACGGGGGGAAGAAATTAGTTTAGTAGGAGGTCCCAGGTACAAGTGAATTGAAGCCACGGTATGACTTTGAGAGGTTGGAACTTGGATGGTGAATAAATAATTTATCAATGGAATGAAGTTAGCTAGACTTAACTGACCAAGGACAAGCATACGGTTTTTAGAGGTCAGGATGACTAGGACGATAGGATCCAGGTGCAATGCATAGCTCAGGATAGTTAATGATTGGGAGTAATGATAGCATCTAGTTTTTTTTTTTTTTTTTTGATTCAGTTGGTATGCCTTAAGATTCCGGGGAGAACTTATTTGGACACTGAAAATATGAATTTGGAACCATTTGGTATTGAAGAAAAAACACATTCTGCAAACGGGTTCACAATATTGTAATCATGGTTTGCTAAACAACTCTTCATCTTTGTTAATGTTCCTATTTCCATACCAAATGGAAGGAGTACCCACTGGAGGGGGCTGGGGCTGGGGCTGGAGCGCTGATAGTCAGAGTCTTAGACTTCAAGAATTCTTGGTCTTGATATGAATATTTGTAATGGCCAACAAGGGGAGAATTTGCTTCCGATGGTTTGTTATAATCGTACTCTCTCCACCCCTCAACAGTTTCGCATGAACTAGATGCTCTTGCACCTTGAACAATTGAGCCTGTCAATAATCTCAACATGACAACCTATAGACTCTTTGCAATTACAAGAATTTAGTATTATGCTAGACAATTGCTGCCCTGCATCTATTATCTTATTCAAAGTTTTTATGAGAATTGGGAATGAGAGTTTGAATCATTTTAATTAGTCCTCTTATTGTAAGGCTTGTCTTTTCTTTTAGTTTGTTTCAATTTTTAGGTAGCTGTTAGGGACTGGAATTTGCCGAAAACCAACCGCACATGTTCATGCTGCCTGCTTTTAACATTTAGGTCATCATGGTTCACTGTAGCTTTCATGCTTTTGACTATTTTTCCTATGATGAGCATTTCAACTCTGCTCTGATAGAAACATCTCATGCCTGTAACTGAATGTACTGTTGGAGATGGACTCATGCCTTGAGGAACTGGTCATTACTATGAGTATCTCTATATTCCCTATTGATGACATCGTGTTTTTACGTATTCATTCCTGTTGACAGATGTTTTAATTGATGACCTTTCTAGGGTCCCACTATTGTGAACCAATAAGGGCTTTTTCAGAAGGTATTCAGTTGGTTGTCATAATGGGAAACTGCTGTCAATTGACTGAATAACTGACTCCCTTTTCTTGTGCTGATTGCAGTATAGCAATGGAGGCACGCCCAGTTTTTAGCATTCAGAGATCAGGTGCAAAGCAGCTTGGTAACCTTGGGGTGTCTGGAGCACTGTCTTCATCTTTACCATTGGTCCCAACACCTCTAGAAGAGACATACCCCAAGTTACCAGGCTCTCAACAGGTTTCCATGGAAAGGGAGCTTATGACCAGGCCCCTTGTGCATGCAAGTCATTTGCCCTATAACAATGAAGTAGTCGGACACTTGTTTTCTTCTTCTGCGGGCTTCTCAACAGACCTTCAGTACTCTTCTGTCACACCCCGGGAGAAACATTCAAGAAATACTCCATTTATTTCCCAGTCATCAGCAAACACAGAAGCTTTGCTGATGTCACAATCTTCTTCACCAGCATTACTTCAACCAACAACATCTAGTCATTATATAAATGAAAACAGTGCTTCTTGGTGTCCAGAACCACTGCCGGGTTTTCTTGACTTTCCCACTAACACTACCATTCAAAATAATCAGATAGAAAGCAATAGATGTGCTGGTGTCATGGCATCAGAAGAATTTGGTAAACGAAATGATTGGCAGGAATGGGCAGACCAGCTAATTACTGATGATGATGCTTTGACAACTAATTGGAATGAGCTTCTGGCTGACACCAGTGTTGCGGACATGGAACCGAAGGTTGGTATCTTCTCTCAACATACAACAAATAAGATACCCTTGGAACAATTGGTGAAATATTCTTTTATGCTTTCTCCTGTTCTCATCTCATTGCTTCAGATGGCATACCAGGTCTCCAAACCATCTTCAAACATTTCAGTTCAACACTCCCAAGTTCACCCACAACTTCCATCCCCATCTGCAGAAATTCGCCCAGTTCTCACCCCCACTTCCTCGGCAAACAGTGCACCAACAAAGCCACGCATGCGTTGGACACCAGAGCTTCATGAAGCTTTTGTGGAGGCTGTCAACAACCTTGGTGGTGGTGAAAGTGTGAAACTATCCTCCCCTTAACTTATTGCTATCCTAAAATTCCTTGGCTTCTGCTTCAATTGATTTCCCTTTTCTTACTTGCAGGAGCTACTCCAAAAGGTGTGCTGAAGCTGATGAAAGTTGAAGGCTTGACTATTTATCATGTAAAAAGCCACCTGCAGGTATGCACCTGTATTTCTTTAAAAGCGAGGTTGGTTTTATGCATCAACATCATTTCTTGTGTGATATGGTTTCAGATTCTTATTTTTGTTTTTAACTGGAGAATATTCTTTGTTGAATTTCAGAAATACCGAACAGCCAGATACAGACCAGAGTCATCAGAGGGTATGTAATAACTAATATCCCTGAATTTTGTGTTCTTCTGCTTTAGTTTTTTAATCTGAATGAGAGGATGGAGGTTGCATTTTAACTCAATGAACTGCTTATCTTCACTCTTGAACTCGAGTTCTAAGCTGCACTGTGCAAACTTGTGAGTGTATTAATTTATGACACATCCCTTGTTCAATATCTCCTTTTCATTTGAATAAACCTCGATCTAGTCTTTCCACAAAAGCATGATCATGATCTGCATGCTATGTTGTTTATCCAATCCTTTCTGTGATTTAAGTCAATTGCATTGGTACCTATCTATGAAAAGAACATTTTTCTGCTATTTTTTGATGCTCAAGTATACTTTTTCTCAAGGCTTTGGTTGAGTTGTCTTAATATAAGCTCTCTAAATCAACTTCACCATGTTATAGTTATGCATGGAGCTGCTGCTACAACTTTCTATCTGCCCATTTTATTACCATTTTCCTATCACTCCAAACTGTCATACTTTGACCTAAATTTCCTATGACCATCTTTTTTCTGCCTCGGATTTTTTGTAGCTGCTCTTGATTTCTTCGCTTGTTTTACTGTATGGATCAAAGCATGTATAAGTGATTGCCTTTATATATTTTTTTAATGAGCTGTTTTATTTTGCTTGCAGGATCCTCTGAGAAAAGATTGACATCTATTGATGAAATATCATCTCTTGACTTGAAAACGTAAGCCTGCACCTTTTATTAATTCTGATTCTCTTGTTATTATTTTGTCAGCTGTTATTTATTCTTTGGCTTTGAGCAACTGTGAACTTGACAAAGGGCAAGAAAGAGAAGAAATTCTGTGGTTTCAAAATTAGGCCAATTGTAAAAATTTACACACATAAATGCGAAATAAGAGACTACCGGCTTTCAAGGCGGCAAGGTGCAGTGGCAATGTGCTATTCTTGCTTTACTTTGGTACTTTTGGAGTGAGCAGAGTTTAGGATCTTTCAGGATAAGCATCTACTATTCCTGTTGCTTTTGGATAAAGTAGTTTTTTTTGCTTTGCTTTGGTGTTCTACAACTGATACATGTAGAGACATCGGTTTAGAAGACAAGCAAAGAGATAGGAGGGGGTCTTATCCTCCATTTTGTCCTCTTTTATAAAAAGGGGGGGTGGGGGAGAGAGAGAGAGAGAGAGAGAGAGCGCATCTCACCAGTAAGTTTATAGAATTAAATCTAGAGTGAAGACAACATCATGCTTTCAAATGTTTGAATTCAAACATAAAAAAATCTTCATCGTTCTCTGAAAGTAATAATGCCTTCTCATTGAAAGATTACAGGGCTGTACATAGAGTTCTTGGTATCATTACTTAAATGAGGATTTAGACTTATAAATAAGAAAACAGAACTATTCATGTAATTACAAAAGAGTTTCAGCATCATTGAATTATTTAAAGAACCTAAAATTTAAAATAGAAACCTTGACCTACTGATTTCCAGAATTTCCAACAAGTCTGGAACAACAACTCTTGACTTGTTGACTTGAGTAGAAACAGATGAATGTCATATTTTTGTTAGGCTTCACTCTGCAAGATGCCATCTTTGATTTGCATTTGGCAGGAATGCCGAAGTTGTGAATTTTATATTACTAGCCTGCTTCCCAGTTTCTTCTTGAAGATTTATGCATGTGGAAAGTAAGGAGCATGATAACAAAAATTGCTAATGGATTATGCTACAACTATAATTCTCTTGTTTTTCCCTTTGTTGCTTTACCTCCCTTTAAAGTAGATTGACCGAGGAGCATGGTTTCCCTACCATACAAGGATTGGATTTTAAACTATATCTGTTGAATTTTTGTTTACAGTCTCATTTTCTGTAATCACTCTACTGATAATGACCATGGGTTGTCATTTATTGATGAAAAGACCTAGCAACAAAATTAACTTGGAGGTTATTCAGTAGGTTATTTGACTATCTGGGAGATTCAAGTAGTTCTGGCAGAAACTTGGTTAGGTTAAAGACTTGTTTAATGCTCTTTCAATCTGCATATGGTGTCTCAGATAGAAAATTGGATGGCACCATGGTATGGTTATAACCTAGAAATGCCTCTTAAAGGATTTATATTTTGGGAAAAGAGCTGCATATTTAAATTATTCAATTTTAGTGTTCTATTTCATATTGAATTATCCTGCTAAACTTTTTCTATTTTATGTTGGACAACAGAGGCATTGAAATCACTGAAGCTCTACAATTACAGATGGAAGTTCAGAAACGATTGCATGAACAGCTTGAGGTATACATTTTCCATGAAAATGGATCTATATTTTGACTTGATTAGTGGCTTTGACTTTGGAACTTCAAAAAATTAGATTCCGTGACCTGATTTGGCAGCTTATAACAAGGTTCTTTTGCTTTGTGTTGGAAATCGGTTGTCTCGATTTTCTTCTTTAAACGGTTTGAAAAACCAAATCATCATCATGAAGGCACTACTGGTAAAATAAGGAGCAAGGATCTGAAAATGGAGGGATTAGTTCCATGTTGATTGAGTGAGAGAGAGATTCAACTAGAAGTTTCTGGTCAAGTAAAGGATCTTTGTTGCATGTTAACTTTGCTGCAAAGAAGTTGCATTATGCATTTACTTCATATAAGTAATAAATGTCTGCAACTTTTCAATTTGCTAGACCATGAAATTGTTTACAATTATCCATATATTCTCCTTGGTATCAAGACTTCAATGATGGAAAGAAGCTCCATGAAGTACTCTTTTGCTGTTACCTGCATTTAAGTTTGTATACATGCATTGTTTCCCTAAAGAATTAATTTTGTTTATAAAGCACTCACTTTTTCTACAATGCAGCAAAGTATGTAATACTGTTAGCCCAAAAAAAATGATTTTTTCCTTGGTTAAAAATGTTTTAGGATTTGGCTTTACAAATTATCACTCACTTATCCAACCTACAGATGTCATGCTGTGAACTTGTTTAATATAGAATGTACCTGTTATGGTTCAGGACCATGGACTGCACAACGTGTGGCATGGTAACTGGTTTGGTTTATTGTCGTGCTATATGCAGTCTGCACATCGGGTAGATATGATAGTTACTGTATAAATCATGTCATGCGCACATGAAGACATAATTCAGGTTGTGTGTATGATAAACGGTGCATCATTTACAATTCTATCATCTTTCTGGCAGATCCAACGAAATTTACAGTTACGAATAGAAGAGCAGGGGAGGCACCTCCAAATGATGTTTGAGAAACAATGCAAATCAGGTATTGACGTTGACAAGGCAGCTTCATCTGCTTTGGAAAATCCCTCTACTCTGTCTTCAGATGCAATCCAAGACACCCCTGCCAAAATTGAACTGGAAACTGCCCAGGTAGACTCTGGCAAGACACCAATTGACACAATTTATGCCAGCCCTGCACTAGAAGAAGGATCACAGGATTGGAATAGAAAGCAAAAGGTATCGCAAAATGAAACCCCTGAAAATTCTGAGCCATACAATACTGATTCAAGTTTGCAGCCTGCAAAACGTTCAAGAGCAGACGCCTAGGCCAACAGCATTGAAATGACAGGTTGATACTGATTCATGGAGGAGTTTAATTCTAAGGAGGACAGACTTAGTTGACTTATAAATAGATCTTGAGAACTTTGAGGTTTCCCTGCTTCTGTTTATATGCCTCATGCACTCTATTTAGTCCGTAAACAAGTTAGATGGGAGATTTTTTTTTTATCATAATCTTCGTCCTCCTGACTTGTACTCCTTTTAGTGACGAGGCTATAGGGTGTATAATTATTGTGCAAACCATTTTATTAATGACAGAGAATGGACTCCCCTTTCTGTGTTGAATTGGTGTCCTATTGTTTAGCTATAAACGATCTTCTAGCTCAAGCTTGGACATGAGCAGTGTCGGTTTTGGCCAACTTTGAGCACATACAACCCCTGCCACTGTTTAGATAGATTTGTGGGATGTGGACAGTGTGCTATGGAAAGGAAAGGAAAAGAAAGGGAGGCTGTTCTGGTCTTGATGAGTAACCATGTGGATTAAGCACAGGAGATGACCTTCCACGCAATAGAGTTGTGCCATTTAGGTCAACCATTCGATATGCTGAAACACCCATGGTCATGCAAATTCGAATAGGTAACTAAAATTTGACAGAAGAATGCAGTGTTGCTTTAAAAATATTGGATTATGAGGCAAAGCTTGAACCTTGTTGCTCGACATGGCCATATAGGAATTGATCAGACAAACCATTTTTAACATACAATATGATATCTTCACCATTTGGGTTTGAAGCATTCTGCTGTAGGCGTATGGGAAGAGTAGTGTCTGAAGAATGGGGAGTCAGATAGCTGAAGTTGCTTGAAAAGTGCTCCCTTTTTCGGCAAGTAACACTCCATTTTTATGCAGAAATGAAAAATGCACAAGCTTCTTGTGCATGCACATATCTGAGGAAAGCAGAACCTTATCAGAGACTTCTTATCTGAGCTGATCGAAGCACTTCTTGAAGGTGATATCAGCTGAAAGAATGACACAATGGCCTTGAATTTCTGAAACACAGAATTCCCTGCTGTACTCAAGGAGGGCTGTGTCCAAGTGGGCTTTAAAGGATCGATGGATTGTGAAAGTGGAACGGAGGTTGTATTTTCATGACGTGAATATTCCTAAATTTATCTTGCTGTCTACAATTTCATTGTCGTGACTTTTCTTCGAAAGATGGCATCCATGGGTGGGTGTAGACTGTAGAGTGTGACAGCAGTAAGGTGCATGATGTCAAGGCCTTCAAAATCAGGGTTCAAGCGATGAACTTGGTTGTAAAATCTGTGGCTTAACAGGTCATCTGGTGATCCACCGATTCAAGGAGGAGCATGGCCTAGTTCATGTTTGCTTTTGAACTAATTATAGAAAGTTAACCTTAACAAATCTCGGTATCATTTTTATTTTTATTTTTATCGAAAAAAACCCAATCGACCAAGGCCAACATGCTGGCCTGTAGATTGATCCTTTCACCCATGACTCGGGCGGGGTGAGGTGGGTAAAACAAGCACCTCACTTGACCAAATAAATGTAATTATTGTATGAGAAAAATGGTTCGCTCGAGTCGGGTCAACTAAAATGATTTTTTTTTTGAAAAAGAAATTAATACGAAGTTGTTGAGTAATTTTAAAAAATAAAAATCAAAACAATGTTTTAACTCTAATATAATTGAATTTAAAATCTATTCCTGATGAATTCCTTGCTTATCTGCTGGCCCATATCAGGTTCGCTACTAACACTATGCATGTGCATGTTTTTTTTATTAGTTAGGTATCTGAAACGGCGCCTTTGAGTGTAAGCGAGCCGAGGACAGAACAAGCAAACTCTCTCTATCCGTCTCCTACCTGACGTCTCTTAGACTCAAACCCACGACTTCCCAACTCACAGTTTGGTGCACATCATCTCTCGCAGCTTCACAAAGGCACGTACACTTGATATCAGTTTCCAACCACCTCCTCTTTATTACCCTCTCACCTCTCCTTCCTCTCCTCTCACCATCTTTCTCTCACTATCTCTTCTTCAGTTTTTTTCTTGCTCTTGTCCATGGCTGGCCTTGTCACGGGCAGTTCGCATGCCAAAGATGAGGTACGTATGACCTTCTTTTACCTGCTAGTTCTTTGTCATTATCTTGCAATGAGTATTGTTTTTACAGTACTTGTAATTATTAACGTGCATGGCAGCTGAGGCCTCCATCTCGCCAGTCTGCAACGTCGAAAAAATGCAGGGTTTGTGGGGATGAGATTGGAGTCAAGGAAGATGGAGAGGTGTTTGTTGCTTGTCATGTGTGTGGCTTTCCTGTTTGTAGGCCTTGTTATGAGTATGAGAGGAGTGAAGGCAACCAGTGCTGTCCTCAGTGCAACACTCGATATAAGCGCCACAAAGGTTTGTCAAAGGTGCATTTTCGTTTGTTTGTAAACATGTCATGTCAATCTAGTTCTTAACTAAGGTTACTGTTGTGCAGGCTGTCCTAGAGTTCCTGGAGATAATGATGATGATGATGATGCCAATTTTGATGATTTTGACGACGAATTTCAGATCAAGCACCACGATCATGATGAATCCAGTCAGAAAAATGTTTTTAGCCACACGGTAAATCAATTCAACAGAAACCAATCTCTTTAATTTGTTGGCATAAATTAGAATATCTAGCTGATTGATGTCTGTTCAGTGAATGGAGTGATAAGTAAACTTGTCCAAAAGAACTGTTGTCCCCATCTAATGTTCAAAACTGAATTGTTGAATGATTTCTTCCCTAACATAAATTAATTAAACTAATGTAGACTCTAATTATAGTTTAATCAATCGTTGATCTCTTACTGAATTCAACGAATAACCATCTGTTAATATGATAGGAAAATCTTTAAGATTATGGGGGTGAGTTTTGCAGGAAATTGAGCACTACAGTGAACAGGAAATGATCCCCATTCGTCCAGCCTTTTCGTCAGCTGGAAGTGGTAAGCAAATTTTATGATATGATTTCACATTAGGATCTCTTTGGAAGAATCTTTTTATTTGTTCATTCATATTCATATGGATTGGTCAGTTGCTGGTAAGGATCTTGAAGGCGAGAAAGAGGGTTATAGCAATGCAGAATGGCAAGAGAGGGTGGAGAAATGGAAAGTTAGGCAAGAAAAAAAAGGTTTGGTGAGCAAAGATGATGGAGGAAATGATCAAGGAGAAGAGGATGAGTACCTGTGAGTGTTTGTGTATTCATCATCTTCTTTGCATTAAGATGGTTCTGCTATCAAAACTAACAACTTCCTTTTTCAGTATGGCTGAAGCTAGGCAACCATTATGGAGAAAAATTCCAATTCCCTCAAGCAGAATCAACCCGTATCGAATTGTCATTGTCCTTCGACTTATCATTCTATGCTTCTTTTTCCGTTTTCGGATCTTAACTCCAGCATCTGATGCTTATGCATTATGGCTTATCTCTGTAATTTGTGAGATATGGTTTGGCTTCTCCTGGATCCTTGACCAGTTCCCAAAATGGAACCCCATTGAACGTGAAACTTACCTTGATCGCCTATCCATGAGGTTTGAGCGTGAGGGCGAGCCTAATCGTCTAGGCCCAGTTGATGTGTTTGTGAGTACTGTGGATCCTCTCAAGGAACCACCAATCATAACTGCAAATACAGTCCTTTCAATCCTATCCCTTGATTATCCTGTCGACAAGGTCAGTTGTTATGTGTCAGATGATGGTGCATCCATGCTCCTTTTCGACTCCCTAGCAGAAACCGCTGAGTTTGCTAGAAGATGGGTTCCATTCTGCAAGAAGCATAACATTGAGCCAAGGGCTCCTGAGTTCTACTTCACTCAGAAGATTGACTACTTGAAAGACAAAGTGCATCCCAACTTTGTGAAGGAGCGCAGAGCTATGAAGGTAAGCAGAACCAACTTCCAAATTGTCTCCTGTGCATATTTCTATAACCAGTGTTGCTTTTCACTCATCCAACAGATTATCCTTTCTTTGACTATACTGCATGAAACATTTAGTGGAAGCTCTTTGTTCATTAGACGTTGTTTTAAGGGATTGATTGTGTGTTATTGTAGAGAGAATATGAAGAATTCAAAGTAAGGATCAACGCATTGGTGTCGAAGGCCCAAAAGAAACCAGAAGAAGGATGGGTGATGCAGGATGGTACCCCATGGCCCGGAAACATCACACGTGATCATCCTGGAATGATTCAGGTTTAACAACATCATCCATATGTGTTTCATTATTTTTAGCCTCAGAATTGATATCATATTACCGTGCAACTGAAAGCTGCTTTGCTTTGCAGGTATACCTAGGAAGCGAGGGTGCGCTCGACGTGGAAGGCAAGGAGCTTCCGAGGCTAGTGTATGTTTCCCGTGAGAAACGACCTGGATATAATCACCATAAGAAAGCAGGTGCCATGAATTCTCTGGTGAGTAAAACTAGACTAAATCTCAAGTTTTCTGGTCCTAGAGAGACTCAAATAACTAATGGAATTAATCATTGTATGCCATTTCTAGATTCGAGTATCAGCAGTGCTCACCAATGCACCTTTTATGTTGAATTTGGATTGTGACCATTACATCAATAACAGCAAGGCTGTAAGAGAAGCCATGTGCTTTTTAATGGATCCCCAACTTGGGAAGAAGCTCTGCTATGTCCAGTTTCCGCAGAGGTTTGATGGTATTGATCGCCATGATAGATATGCTAATCGCAATGTTGTGTTCTTTGATGTAAGTTAAGCTAGATTAAAAAATTCTCATATTCTCTGATGTTAAGAGAATAACATAGCAGCAATTTCTGAATTTTCATTCTAACGAATTTGCGAGTGATGCATTCATTTAATTTTCTGTGACAGATAAACATGAAAGGTCTAGATGGGATTCAAGGGCCAGTATATGTTGGTACTGGATGTGTCTTCAACAGACAGTCCTTGTATGGCTATGATCCACCAGTGTCCGAGAAGCGACCCAAGATGACATGCGATTGCTGGCCTTCATGGTGTTGCTGTTGCTGTGGTGGTTCAAGGAAAAAGTCTAAGAAGAAAGGTCAAAGAAGTCTTCTTGGAGGACTATACCCCATGAAAAAGAAAATGATGGGGAAGAAGTACACAAGGAAAGCATCTGGACCAGTCTTTGATCTTGAAGAGATCGAAGAAGGGCTTGAAGGTTACGAAGAGTTGGAGAAATCATCACTCATGTCACAAAAAAGTTTCGAGAAACGGTTTGGGCAATCACCAGTATTTATTGCCTCCACTCTCATGGAAAATGGTGGCCTGCCTGAAGGAACTAATTCCCAATCACTCATTAAGGAAGCCATTCATGTTATAAGTTGCGGGTACGAGGAAAAAACCGAATGGGGTAAAGAGGTGAGTTCTGAGTAGCATTTCAAAAGGCCCTTTGTTTTCAATGAATCTTTCAAGACTTGCAACATTGGCTTCAATTTCCATTTATCGAAAATCATTTACTTGTGGTGTCTGAAGAACATCAGCTTTTTGACAATTCCCTGTTGTTTTTGTTTATAAATGGGACCAACTTACGTTCCCTTTACTTGTCTGCGCAAAAGTTGAAACATTAATGTACAAAGAAAGTCGATTTTCGTATCATCGTCAAAACTGGATGAGTTGAAAGATTACTGAATGAAGAGTTCTCTTAATCGCAGGTTGGATGGATTTATGGTTCTGTTACAGAAGATATCCTGACAGGCTTCAAGATGCACTGTAGAGGATGGAGGTCTGTCTACTGCTCTCCCAAGAGACCAGCTTTTAAGGGATCTGCTCCCATTAATCTATCAGATAGGTTGCACCAAGTTCTGCGATGGGCACTAGGTTCTATTGAAATTTTCCTTAGTCATCACTGTCCTCTATGGTATGGCTATGGAGGAAAGTTGAAGTTGCTGGAGAGGCTTGCTTACATCAACACCATCGTTTACCCCTTCACCTCCATTCCCTTACTTGCCTATTGTACTATTCCAGCAGTCTGCCTTCTGACAGGAAAATTTATCATCCCAACTGTAAGTGATACTGAATTGTATTGCAGAGATTGACACGTTTTAAACAATGTCATTCCTCCATCCACAGCTATTCATTTTTTAGCTTCTTCCAATAGAATTAATTTTAACCAAATTTATTTTTTTCTCTGCAGCTGAACAACCTTGCTAGCATATGGTTCCTAGCCCTTTTCATCTCAATCATAGCAACATCTATATTAGAACTTCGATGGAGTGGAGTCAGCATCCAGGACTTGTGGCGTAACGAGCAGTTTTGGGTTATCGGCGGTGTCTCAGCACATCTTTTTGCTGTCTTCCAAGGCCTCCTCAAGGTCCTTGGAGGAGTTGACACTAACTTCACCGTTACATCAAAATCAGCAGACGATGCCGAGTTTGGAGAGCTGTACCTCTTCAAATGGACCACCCTCCTCATCCCACCAACCACTCTAATCATCTTGAATATGGTTGGAGTTGTAGCAGGAGTGTCCGATGCAATAAACAATGGATATGGATCGTGGGGTCCTTTATTTGGGAAGCTATTTTTCGCTTTCTGGGTCATTCTCCATCTCTATCCTTTCCTCAAAGGTCTGATGGGAAGGCAAAACAGGACTCCTACGATTGTTGTCCTCTGGTCCATACTTCTTGCATCAATTTTCTCATTGATTTGGGTTAGAATCGATCCCTTCTTGCCCAAGCAAACTGGCCCAATTCTCAAACAATGTGGGGTGGAGTGCTAGCTAGTCAGCCTTTTTTGAGTTTTGAGGTCAGCACCTGTGCTGTTCTGTTCTGTGTTTCGAGTCTTCCACAGGTTATCCCACTTTTGCTCAGTTGTTTTTCTTTTTTAATGGGGGAGTGGAGTGGTCATTTTATGGATTACTAGTGAGAGATTTTTCTGTTAGCAAGCACGCAAGCGTATGGATGCAAACTTTAAGAATTTTATTGATCAAGAATTATTCAATAACTATGCCTTTCCAAACATTCCCACTTGAGGGAGGAATCCTTGCAATTACAAATTTACAATGCACAGTCCAAACAGGATATCAAGAAGTCTATGTATATAAATATATATTTTCCAGGTCAAGGCAAGGAATCTCTGCCTCTGGAGCCAAGTCAATCATAGAATAGATAATAGAAAATGTAAGCATGGCAGATTGTTTCAAAATTGGGTGTCCATCATCTTTGACAAAAACATTGGATGTAATTGATTTCACTAACCAAAAGCAATACATGATATGGAACTACTTACACCAAAGGGTTATCGAAGAAAATATAGAACTCAGTACTATAATCTTTATAATATAATAAGACAGCCACAAGGAAGTAAAGCCTACCTCCTTCAATTGTAATTTGTGAAAGCCATGGAATTCTGTCAAACCAAAATCAAAAGTAGCCTATCCTACGAGGTCCATCGTGCTCTATTTTTGAAAATTTCGTAACTTGCTGATAGTTATCGAGTCCAGTGGCTCAGCCAGGCAAGCTTGAGTTCTTGCTGATAATTCTTGTGCCACAAAATGCATGGTGGGCCGTGCCTCTGGCTTGGTTTGTGTGCATGCTAAGGCCACTCTAACTACGAAAACAACTTCCTCTGCTGCTTGGCCTGTGGGAGCTTCGAGCCGCGGGTCTAGCACATCCTTCAGAAAAAACTCTGGATCGTTTGACAATGATGGTTTTATTGATGATAATGAAGATAAGAGGTCTCCCGGGTGCCTTCCCATCATGACCTCCAAAGCCACCACCCCAAAGCTATACACATCACACTTGTCTGTGACCCGCATTGTTTGTGCCAGCTCTGAAAACATCAGCCAATCAAAATCAGCATTTGAAACATCTAGCACGAAAATTCTCAGCATCATGCCATGTTCCCCATTTCCTTGTTGTAACATGTTATAGGTCTTATAATTTTAGAACAGATTCTTGAATGACAAGAACAAATATCAAGACTTTAGGATTATTAGCTTACCTGGAGCCATGTAGCCATAAGACCCCGCAACTGCCGTCCAGTTGGAGGAATTTGTATTCAAGAGTCTAGCTGTGCCAAAATCCGCTACACGTGGCTCAAAATCCGTCTCTAGCAAAATGTTGTTCAGTGATATGTCACGGTGCACAATGGGTGGAGAACAGTCATGGTGCAAGTAGGCAATTGCATGTGCTACTCCTCGCACTGTATTCACTCTCCTGCCCCAACCAAGCTCGACCTCCCCTTCTGTCCCATACAACACTTTTCCCAGACTTCCTCTTTCAACGTACTCGTAAACCAGGTACAAGGAGCCCCTGCTGGTGCAAAATCCATAAAGCTTTATGATGTTCCGGTGCCTAACTTCTGTCAGCATTTTAATCTCATTCTCGAAACTCTGGCGATTGGTTGCCGGGATGTCACTGGAGTCTGACATGTTGAGTTTCTTGACTGCGACTACTTGACCTGTAGACAATACTGCTTTGTAAACACTGCCAAATCCTCCTCTTCCAATGCAGTACTTCTCGTTGAAGTCATCAGTGGCCTTGACAATATCCCCAAATGTGAATTTGCCCTCTCTTTCCCATATTACTGACTCGGAACTCTCGCCATTGCTGACTATTTTGGACTCTTCACCAAGATGTTTGTTTTTTCGGAAACATAGCAGAACAGAAAAGATGGTTGCTATTACTAATAAGACACAAACCGGAACGACAACACCAATAAGAACCTTTTTGTTAACCTTGGAGGACTTGCTATTGTCTGTTGTCGGGCATTGTGATAGTCCTTCTGCTTTACCGCACAATCCTGGATTTCCATCAAAAGATCTTGCAGATGCATTTTGGAAAACGCCTTCAGTTGGTAAAGGACCTGTCAACTCATTGTATGAGAAATCATAAGAAGACAGGCTATCCATGGAAGACAACGAAGCTGGGATTCTTCCTGATAGATGGTTATGTGAGACATTGAGAATCTCCAACCGTGATAGTTTTCCCAAGTTTTGAGGTATGGCTCCTGAGAGTGAGTTGCTGCTAAGATCCAACAAGTACTGCAACGAGTTTAAGTTTCCCAGTTCAAAAGGTATGTCACCAGAAAGGTTGTTGTGGCTCAAGTCCAAGCTTGATAGCTTCTCATAACTCCCAAGCTCTTTTGGTATGTTTCCTGTCAGCTTGTTATTAGATAAGTCGAGATACTGAAGGCCTTTCAAGCTGGTTAAATTCCGAGGTACCTCCCCTATCAAATGATTGTTGCTCAAATTTAGCTCGAATAACATGTTCAGATTTCCCAGAACAGCAGGAATCCTTCCAGTCAGGTCATTGGATCCAAGGCTTAGAAGTCGCAGCTCGGGCAACTTCCCAAGCTCAGGAGGGATTTCACCAGATATTCTGTTTCCGTCCATCATTAAATTGGTGAGGTTCTTACATTCTCCCCAATCTGGTGAGATTTCACCAATAAATTGATTGTCACTGAGGGCAACATAAACAAGATTTGGAAGGACACCAAATGCATCGGTGATGTTTCCAGTGAATCGGTTCTCATCGAGCCGAACTCTTGTTAGCCCCGAACAATTCTTCAAGCAGGTTGGTAATGACCCTGTAAAATTGTTGCTGTTGACAGTAAATTGTTGAAGGCTCAGCCCACTACACAATTCAGGAGGCAATTCTCCAGAGAAACTATTGTTTGAAAAGCTAGCAAACTTCAGAAAAGGCATGTACTTCCCAAGATCACTTGGAATGCTTCCAGAGAAGTTATTGTCAAACAGACTGATGGCAGTTAACGAAGTAATATTTGAAATGGTCTGTGGCAACTCCCCATGGAGCTGGTTGCTGTTGAGATCAAGAGTTTCCAGCACCTTCAAATTTCCAACTTCTGGTGGGATTTTATCATTGATGTTATTGAAGAAAAGATTCAGGATTCGAAGATTTGTGAGATCCCACAGTGCTGGAGGGAGGGGGCCTGAAATCCGGTTTCCTGAAAGGTCTAGATTTGTTAACTCCTTCAAGTTTCCTATCTCTGGGGGAATGGAACCAGAGAATATGTTATTATACAGAAAAAGGTATTGAAGCCTTGTCAAGTTCCCAATTTCTGGAGGAATATTTCCAGAAAACAAATTGTTCTGAACCTGAAGCGAGGTCAATTCAGTCCAGTTGGATATAAGGGTAGGTGAGATCTCACCAGAGAGATTATTTTCAGATAAACCCATATCTGTTAATTTAGATAGATAGGACAAAGACAAAGGCAATTCCCCACTTAGCTTATTTTCAGCCAAGGCCAAGTAGGTGAGGTTAGTACAAAGACCAAGCTCAGGAGGGATCGTTGAGTTCAAGGCATTCGTTCGAAGATCAAGTTTTTCAAGATGCTTAAGTTGGCCTATAGAAGATGGAATATTTCCTTGGAAAGAATTGTTGAACAATTCAACAATTTGAAGACCAGATATCGAGCCAATGCTTTCAGGAATTCGACCACTCAACAGGTTAATTTGTAGACCAAGGTTTTTGAGATTGGAAAGCTTCGAAATGTTGGATGACAGTGGCCCTTGGAATGAATTGGTAGAGAGACTCAAGGTCTCAAGCTTTCCCAGATTGGTATAGAGCAATTCTGGTATTTGGCCTGTGAAGTTATTGAGTGACAAATCCAGGAACGTCAAGTTCCGGCAATTGGTTATAAAACCAGGGAATTCTGAAGTAAGTACATTGAGAGAAAAGCTAAGATATTCCAATGAAGACATGGAAAATTTTGACCAGTCAGGGTTTTCCAAGTAGTTAGCTCCAAGGTCCAAGTGTCTTACCTTGGGAAGAGTGGCAAGTTGAAAGGGGATGGCACCGGCGAGATTGTTGTTGTAAAGACTAAGATAATGAAGCTCTGTCAACCGAGATATCTCCACGGGTATGCTGCCCTCGAAAAGGTTGACACTGAGGTCCAAGTAAGTGAGCTTGGAGAGGCTGCCGATGGCTGATGGTATCGTTCCACTGACATTGTTATTCTGGATGTCAAAGCTGGTGAGATCAGTGAATGGGGTGAAGTTGAATCGGGCGAGTGTTCCAGTTATGTTTAGGCTGGAGAGGTTTATTTGAGAGACTGTTCGAGAGGTGGGGTTGCAGGAAACAGCAGTCCAGTTGCAAAGGCTGGTGAGGTTAGAACGAGACCATGAAGTAAGAAGAGGAGGTGAGAAAGACAAGGTTTTTTTCCACTGGATGAGAGCTTCAGCTTGTGTTGTTGCTGATGATTTGGCCTTCAAAGGAAACAAGGAGAGAAGGAGGACATGAAAGAGAGCAGCGTAAAGCTTTTGAGAAGCCGCCATGGTTGTTGGGTTATGCAAGCTGGACAAGATCTGGGCAGTGATCTTATAGCTTTTAGCGTGAGGAATTGCTTTCAAGCTGCAACTATTTGTTTGAATATGTTCACATGGTGCAGATTAATTTCATTTTATTTTGAAACATGTCAGAATTATTTCTTTAATATCTTATATTAACATAATAAAATCTTAAAAATACACTAGAAAAATTGTAATTTGATATTTTTCATATTAATTTAGAAAAAAAAAACAAAAACAAAGCTACTTATTGGATTAACTCAGGTTTTAGTTTTTTTTTAAAAAAAAAACAAAATAAAATAATATACACTGACACTTTCACAAGACATAAGAGTTGACTTTGAAAAGTCAGTATTGTATGGCTCCATGTGCCGTGGTGGGATTGTGTGGATGCGTATTGAAGTCCAATTGATTTTTATATCCGTTCATTAATTCCATCACTCGATGACCAAGACCTGTCTTTGACGATGATGGTTTCCTTATATTAATTTATTAATTATTACAATTATAAAATATAGGTAAAAAAACACTTCTATTCATGTAAATCATTTATAGAAAATTATTGTTATTATTTTCAAAAGCATGGTCGTTTCAAGTTATGCAGAACAAAAAACCTTATTTGGCGCTCGTTTAATTAAACCCTCATAGAAATATAATACATAAATAATAAACGATTATATGTGTTTTTATTTAGCCCCTAGTTTTTGACATAGTGTTTGGTTATTGCTACGGGGGGAATAAACTAAGATAGTATACACAAAGATAACATATTTCCTTATTCTTTATGTTTTATAAATATATAATTATGTTATGCCTTTATTTTTATTCAAATTAAATATATTTTTTATATATATTAAAACAGCAATCAAATACAAATCCGATAGCGTCGAATCACAAGCAAATAGATTTTCAAAAATCTTCAAGGGAAGTGGGGGTATAAAAATATATAATACCTCAACTAGTAATTTAGGAGTAAATTAAACGTGCACCCTTCTATATATATATATATATATATATATATATAGATAGATAGATAGATAGATGGTGAAGCAAAGAGAGCCCTTCTTAGTGGTAGAAATAAATGAGAGTTAATGGCAATCCCAATAACCTATAATATTGCTACACAAATCCTTCCTCCATTAATCACCAACACCTATACACGGATGGATGGATGGATTGAGTAAAGTCACACGTGGACATGTTAATTAATTTTTTTAAACCAAAGTAATTATGATCCTAATTAATTCCATCGATCCACCATCCGTGTGTGTGATGATGTATTTATTAAACAATTCTAGTGGAATTCTAATTATGATCTGAAGTTTTAGTTTCTTTTTTTAGCTGTTTATATAATGATTAGTGATGCTGAAAAGTTTGAAACTTTACCATAATAATTTTTCATATTAAGAACACCCAAATATTTTTAAGTTTAAATACTCAAGCAATATTATTTATCCATCTAGAAGCTTTACCATCACATCCCTAGTTGAATCATTGGCATGTATCCGAGATTTTCTTGGTAACTTTTTAGGAGTGTTTGATAATTTTTTGAAGTGTTTTTTATTTTATTTATAAATATATCAAAATACTTTTTTTTTTATTTCAGTACATTAAAACACTTAAAAAGATTAGAAAAAATTAATTAAAAGAATAAAAACAAATAAAATCACGGCAGCCCATATGTTCGTCCCCGTGATTTTGCGGTGTTATGAATAAAATTATATATTTAATTTTGAGCCACGTATTAAACAGAGAAAGGTCGCTGGATTCCAATGGGTGTCCTAATTGTATACAATGGGCTTCTCGCACTAACGGGTATATATATATATATATATATATATATATATATATATATATATATATATATATATATATATATCTATAATCTATTGTCCATCAACTAATAAACTTAATTATTAACAAATTACTTACATAAATTTATTTATTAAAAATATCAATATATTTGAAGTGTGTGTGTCTATATATTAATTAATAAAATAACAAGTATAATTTACATATGTGTATTTTATATCAATATTATAGTATATATTGCATTAAAAAAAACCTTGGAGATGCATGAACTTAGCTTTGTATATTCCACGTATAATTTCTATTTCCGTCTGGATCGAGGGCTGACTTTGACCGAATGTGTCTTTGAAAGTCCGATCGTTTTTTATTATTGTTATTTTATTTTCAAGTGCTTTTTTTAAATGAATCTCAATAAAAATAACAGATCAATAATTTTAATATTCTACTGTGAAAAATAAAAAAATATATGTTTTTAAGTAAAAATATACACTTAACCCCCTCTCTTTTTTATATTAATACAATGAATTTAATAAAAAAATATGAATCTTCTTATTTTTTTAATGATTATGATCATGATAATGATAATTTTATGTTGGTTATTTTATTAAAACCTACAGAACATATAAATTTATATCGATTTAAAATTCATATATTTTATAAAAAAAACTTGCACTTCACAGGAATTCTGCACATATTTATTATTTTGACTAAATTTATATTATAGCAAAAAAATACAATTAATATTTTTTATATTAAAAAAATATAGTGTCGCCCGCGATGAGGCGCAAGGATATTTTTTATCAGGGTAGTATTTTTATCAGGTTTCGTTTTGAAATTTTAATTTATGTTGGTGATAATTTTAAAATTAATATTCCTTTTTTTCCCCTTGCTCTTTTTTTTTTTGTGTTTTCTGTTATTTTATCTGTTTTTCGGATCAGATAATTTTATGATTTTATTGTTTGCATAATAATAATGATAATTTTAGTGATTATTTTTTTAAAGTTTTTTCTTAAAATGTTTTGATTTTTTGAGGTAATGTAATGATTTTAATTATTTGAACAATAATGTTGATAATAATTTTAATTGTTATAGTAATAAAAATGACGATAACGTAGGGATGAATTTTTAATTTATGTTTTCATCTTTTTATGGATAAAAAACTAACTACTTATTTTTTATTTAATTATTGCAAGTCTTCTCACAATTTATATTTATTTTTAAATATGATTTAAATTAAATTATAAAATGAACTAATCTTAATACAATAAATTTAATAATTCAAATATCTGAATTTTCTTGCTTTTTTAATGATGATGATAATTTTATGCTGGTTATTTCGTTAAAACCTGCTGAATAGATAAATTTATATTGATTTAAAATTGATATATTTTATAGAAAATTTGCACTTCACAGTAATTATACACAGAGTTATTATTTTGATGAAATTTATATTATAGCAAAAAAAAAATACAATTAATAATTTTTATATTAAAAAAAATATAATATCACCCACGATTGAGGTACGAGGGCATTGGCTAGTATATATATAAAGATGGTGAAGCAAAGAGAGCCCTTGTTAGTGGTAGAAATAAATAAATAAATAAGAGTTAATGGGGGCAATCCCATTAATCACCAACACCTATACACGGATGGATGGATGGAGTAAAGTCACGTATGAACATCTTAATTACTTTACTTAAACCAAAGTAATTATGATCTTAATTAATTCCATCGATCCACTATCTTAATAATTTTTCATATTAAGAGCACCGAAATATTTTTAATTTTAAATAATCAAGCAATATTATTTATGATAACCCGTGGCTATGAAAGAAAGAAAAAACATGGATTCAAAGTAAAGTAAAATAGTAGTTTCGAAGAAAATAGTAATTCATCTATCTAGAAGCTCCACTATCACAGTCCTAGTTGGATCATTGGCATCATATACAGAATTTTCTTCTTAACTTGTAAGAGGGGTTTTGATATTAACATATTAAAATAATTTAAAAAAATTAAAAAAAATTAATTTAAAATAAAAAATAAAAATTTTAAACTTTTTTATAAATATTTTCCGATAGCACTTCCACACAGTGTAATAGCTAATAACGTATAAATTAAAAAAAATAAAATCATGGCAGCCCATATGTTCGTGCACGTGATTTTGCGGTGTTATAAATAAAATAATATATTTAATTTTGAGGAAAAGGGGTTTTGAAATGATCGCTTCATATTGGAATTCCAATGGGTATCCCCATTGTACACAATGGGTTTTTCGCACTACCGGGTATATATATACACTAACACTATAAATATTATAAATATTTAAATTGTTTTTATAAATTGAATTATGCTTCTTGATAATATATATATATATATGTGTTTCTCGCACTAACAGCTATACACACACACACACACACGAGAAATATTATAAATATTTAAATTGCTTATATAAATTGAATTATACTTCTTGATATATATATATATATATATATATATATATATATATATATATATATATATATATGTTGATTATTATTTTTATTATGATAAAATATAATTAATTGTTGAATCTATATTCATATGATTTATAGTTTCTCATTTGACTGATGTCATGAGTTGAGCCTTCAAATATGAATATGTTTATTTAATTATGATATGAATCTATGGTATGCCATCAAAATGTCCATGCTAACAGGGTAGTGTTAGTCTTTGTTCATATCGTATCTGAAACCCTAGTTGATCGAGAAAGTCACCAATTTGTTTAGACTAATCATCTCACAATATGCAACCTCATGCTCATTACATTTTGATTTTCCGGCGAGTTTTAACTTATAATATTTTTATTATGATCTATTTGAGAAACTTTCTTGTAAGAATTTCAAGTGTTATTTTGATTGTAATCAACACTTTTTTCTTATGTCTAGTTAATACTCCATAATTATAATAGTATGTATTTAATTCTTGTATTAAGACAATCAAATTATATTATAAAGTTAATTTTGTTATTAACATTGCGTTGAACTCTAAATTAAATGATAAGTTTGTATGTAAGTTTGAGTTCATATAGGTCTTGAATCTTGTAGGGGAACCATGTCTTTGTGCCGGTCATGGATCAGGAAATTAGGTCATGACTATAATTTACATGGGTGTATTTTATAGCATATACTTTATTAAAAAACACTTAGATATGCATGAACTTAGCCGTGTATATTCCAAGAATAAATTGTATTTCCGTCTAGATTGACTTGCTAAGTTCTTAGGGCTAACTTTGACCTAGTTTGTCTTTGGAAGTCTAATAGTTTTTTATTATTATTTTCAAGTGCTTTTCTTAAATGTATTTCATGTAAAAAATATGAGGTTATTATAATTTTTATTGAATTTTAATATTCTAATGTGAAAAAATAAAAAATAAATGTTTTAAAGTAAAAAGTGAAGGACTATCATGGTGGGTAGGTGGTGTAAAATATAAATAAAGTCCAAGACCAACTTGATCTCACTTGTCTTTGTTTAGGGGATGTGATATCTTTGGAATCTTCATAGGTTATAAAGTAATTTATTATGTGCAGTGCATGCTCTCGCCTGTTGTTATCTGTCTCCACCTCCTACAAACAAATCATCATTCCACCCCAAAAATTCATCCTCTCAATTACAGTGTTTTATTTCTTCAAAACATATTATTTGATATATTTATGCAAAAAGTAATTTGTTATAAAAATATTTTGATACTTTCAAATATTTCTTTTTACATTTTTCTGCGTTTTAAATTGTAATTTAAACATAATAATGTTTTTTTTTAAAAAAATATATTTGAAATTGCAATGGAGATTGTTTTTTACTTGAAAATACATTAAAATCACATTTTTTTTTATATTATTAACACATCTAAATAATTATATAAAAAATAATTATGATTTAAAGTACATATAGAACGGACGAACAAGTCATGTTGCTTTAAGTACCTGATTGAGAGTGTAATTGATATTATTTTTAAAAGTATTTTTCGTTCAGAAATATCTCAAAATGATTTTTTTTATTCTTTTAGAAATTATTTTTGACATCGTCGTATAAAAATAATCTTAAAATATAAAAAAATTAATCTAAAATAAAAATAAAAATAAAAATTTTATTTTTTTCAAAAATACTTTTAAAATGGTGCAAAACACACTTTAAAACGCAATATTCAGCCCAATGACAAGCAAGCAAGTTCACATCTGAAATGTTTTCTTCTATCTTTCTCAGCCTATTGAAAGCTTGCCTTTGGTCCATGGGAGCTTGGGTTTTACCTGGAAAATGAAGCCATTCAAAGTGGAAGAAGAAAAAAAGAGATTGAGGAACTTTCAAACGAAAAGAAGCAAAAAAAAACAATCAAAATTCTTCAATTCATAAAGAAACCTAGAAAAACTTAGCGAGTGAATTGACAGAGACTAGTAAGCTTTTGGAAGCATGTAAAGACTCGCGGGTTCTGCCAAAACTATGATTTAATAGCAAAATAAAAATAAAACTGTGTAATATAATAAATTTAAAATGTTAATAACTCTTAAATATTTTTGAAAAACAACACAGTAAACTATTTAATAAATAAAATTAAATAATAAACCACGACTCCTCCCCCACAACGCCTGGTAAATCCGTGCATATGTCCTATGAGCTGCTTCATTTAACTCAAAACATCTACCATTCATTCATGGGGCATGCTCAAATTGCTGTAAGAAAGTGGCAACTTCCTTCAATCAATGTTGAAAGCCGTTTTGTTAGTCAAAAAGAAATAAATAAGTGAGACCTACCTCCTTGCATTGTGATTCGTGGAAGCTAGGGAATGTTATCAAACCATAATCTCATAAATTGAACATCTCATAAATTCATAATTATCCTTAAATTTTGCATGTAATTCATCCTCAATTTTGTTCATAATCTCAAATTTTATTCTAGGGTGTAATTTGTCTAAAGTTCATGGATTAAACTGTAACTTTTACAAAATAAGGATCAAATTGTAATTTCATCATCTTCAACTTTTAGCCTACTGTCCAAAATTCCATCTAAGGTTTTTCACAATTTCTTAATATCATTTTACACTAAACACCAACTAACTTCAAAATCATCCACAATCCCATCAATATTAAGTCATTACCCAACATATTCAATCCTTGACATCTCAATCAATTCCTCGATCAACCCAAAACAAAATCTTCAAACCCTAATCATCATTACACGCAAAATCTTATCTGATAACAATATTTTTACATGTTAAAACATAAACATTATCTTAACAACTTATTTCTCCTCTTTCTTTTCTCCTTCTTCCTTCCTTCCCTCCTTTCCCTTCTTTCTTTCTCTCTTCCTGGTTCTCTCTCTAATTTTTAGATCCATCTTCTCTTCTTTTTTCTACTTCGAGCCTATTTGGCATGGCTGTTGCTGTTGTGGTTAAGGTTAAAAAAAAAAAGAGTTTATGAAAAGCGCTTTTAGCTACGATTCGTAACTGAAATTGAAGTATGTGGTTAAAACTGTGGTTGAGTTTGAGGTTCATGAAAAGCAGTTTCGTGTGTTTGGTTACCATGCTTTTCATATTGCTGTCAACTTGTGAAATTATTTTAAATGACACACATATTTTTTTAAAATATTATAAATTTAATTATCATAATAATAAAATATAATTAATAATTCAAGAAAATTATATAATTTTTAATTTTTAAAAATATGATTTTGATATTTTTAAAAAAAATTGAACTGGGTCTGACCCAAATAAATGGGTCAGGTCAGCCAAGTTGGGCTAAGGCCCAACCTTGTCGGACTTAAACTAGGTCGAGAGCAGCCCAACCCAAGCATTAAGACTCTTTTATTATAACGCAAAACGGTGCGTTTGGTGTAAAAAAACACAAAACGGTGCACTACATTCTTCGTCAATTGATTCATGAAGTTACTGTTCACGTAACACGTGAACAGTAACATGACTGATGGTGACAAGAGGGTCATCGGATGACACTGACATGTAGAGGAGGCCGAGGTGGTTCTTCATGTGGTGGTGACGTCGGAAATGGTGCCCTATGGTGGCCGATAGGAGCGATGAAAAATTGCAGCTGCTGCTGCTGCTTATGTCAGGGCTTTCTACTTCTTCTGGTGGTCACGAAGGAGATTATGATGTGGAGGATAATCTTTCGGTGATTAGAGAGATGATGGTGGTGCTCTCTTGGACTGTTGCCGGTAGTGGTGGAGAGAGAGAGAGAGAGAGAGAACGCGGGCAGTGGGTGGAGAGAGAGAGAGAGAACACGGACTATGTGTTAAGGAAGAAAGAGAGAGAAGGAAGCCGAAGGTGTATTCCTTCAAATAATTCAATGCGTTCGTTGTCGTAGGTGTGTAAACATTAATGAATTTTTTCTTTTGTGCATTCTTCCCATATTTGCTACGTTTGTTGCGGCTGAGGTTTTCGAAAAGCATCTCATAGATGTTTTTCGTTACCTGTGACTCGACCATATTTTTTGGTGGAACCCACAGTAAAAAACTAGGGTCCCATTTGGTAAATATAGCTTATGGTGTTGCGGTTCAACGCGCATTGAACCGCAATGTCAAACACTCACTTATATTTACAAAGCTTATATAGTTACTACAAAGTTCATTTATTTATACCTAATTGTAAGCCACCAAGAGTATTACTGCCTTTACTTTTTTAATTTTCAATAAACTACAGAAAGTGGCCAACATCTTTGACAAAAACAATGGGTGACATTGATCGGTCCACAAGTACTTGCAGAAAATTAAACAACAATATTACAGCTTAATATCTTTGGTCAGTGTTGAGACACAAAAGAGACATGTCTTCTGTATTATTTATTTTGAAAATATATAATTCACTGTAAAACTGTCTAAGAGACAAATTTATTTGATGTTTTCGTCTCCGTGTCTTCAACCAAACATGTTTATGTCTCTTTTGTTTTGTCCCGGTACACTAACCACAAGCAACATGATATGGAACTAATTACACCAAAAGGGTTATCAAAGAAAATATAAAACTCGGCACTATAATCTTTATAACAAGACAGCCACAAGGAAGTAAAGCCTACCACCTTAAATTATAATTTGTGAAGGCCATGGAATTCTGTCAAACCAAAATCAAAAGTAGCCTATCCTACGAGGTCCATCGTGCTCTATTTTTGAAAATTTCTTAACCTGCTGATAGTTATCGAGTCCAGTGGCTCAGCCAGACAAGCTTGAGTTCTTGCTGATAATTCTCGTGCCACAAAATGCATGGTGGGCCGTGCCTCTGGCTTGGTTTGTGTGCATGCCAAGGCCACTCTAACTACGAAAACAACTTGCTCTGCTGCTTGGCCTGTGGGAGCTTCGAGCCGCGGGTCTAGCACATCCTTCAGAAAAAATTCTGGATCGTTTGACAATGATGGTTTTATTGATGATAATGAAGATAAGAGGTCTCCCGGGTGCCTTCCCATCATGACTTCCAAAGCCACCACCCCAAAGCTATACACATCACACTTGTCTGTGACCCGCATTGTTTGTGCCAGCTCTGAAAACATCAGCCAATCAAAATCAACATTTGAAACATTTAGCACGAAAATTCTCAGCAGCATGCCCTGTTTCCCATTTCCTTGTTGTAACATGTTATAGCTTTTATAATTTTAGAACAGATTCTTGAATGAAAAGAGCAAAAATCAAGAATTTAGGATTGTTGGCTTACCTGGAGCCATGTAGCCATAAGACCCCGCAACTGCCGTCCAGTTGGAGGAATTTGTATTCAAGAGTCTTGCTGTGCCAAAATCCGCAAGACGTGGCTCAAAATCTGTCTCTAGCAAAATGTTGTTCGATGATATGTCACGGTGCACAATGGGTGGAGAACAGTCATGGTGCAAGTAGGCAATTGCATGAGCTACTCCTCGCACAGTATTCACTCTCCTGCCCCAACCAAGCTCCACCTCCCCTTCTGTCCCATACAACACTTTTCCCAGACTTCCTCTTTCAACATACTCGTAAACCAGGTACAAGCAGCCCCTGCTGGAGCAAAACCCATACAGCTTTATGATGTTCCGGTGCCTAACTTCTGTCAGCATTTTTATCTCATTCTCGAAACTCTGGTGATTGGTTGCCGGGATGTCACTGGAGTCTGACATGTTGAGTTTCTTGACTGCGACTACTTGACCTGTAGACAATACTGCTCTGTAAACACTGCCAAATCCTCCTCTTCCAATGCAGTACTTCTCGTTGAAGTCATCAGTGGCCTTGACAATATCCCCAAATGTGAATTTGCCCTCTCTTTCCCATATTACTGACTCGGAACTCTCGCCATTGCTGACTATTTTGGACTCTTCACCAAGATGTTTGGTTTTTCGGAAACATAGCAGAACAGAAAAGATGGTTGCTATTACTAATAAGACACAAACCGGAACGACAACACCAATAATAACCTTTTTGTTAACCTTGGAGGACTTGCTACTGTCTTTTGTCGGGCATTGTGATAGTCCTGCTGCTTTACCGCACAATCCTGGATTTCCAACAAAAGATCTTGCCGATGCATTTTGGAAAACGCCTCCAGTTGGTAAAGGACCTGTCAACTCATTGTATGAGAAATCATAAAAAGACAGGCTACCCATGGAAGACAGCGAAGCTGGGATTCTTCCTGAGAGATCGTTATGTGAGACATTGAGAATCTCCAACCGTGATAGCTTTCCCAAGTTTTGAGGTATGGTTCCTGAGAGTGAGTTGCTGCTAAGATCCAACAAGTACTGCAACGAGTTTAAGTTGCCCAGTTCAAAAGGTATGTCACCAGAAAGGTTGTTGTGGCTCAAGTCCAAGCTTGATAGCTTCTCATAACTCCCTAGCTCTTTTGGTATGTTTCCAATCAGCTTGTTATTAGATAAGTCGAGATCCTGAAGGCCTTCCAAACTGGTTAGATTCCGAGGTACCTCCCCTATCAAATGATTGTTGCTCAAATTTAGCTTGAATAGCATGCTCAGATTTCCCAGAACAGCAGGAATCCTTCCAGTCAGGTCATTGGAGCCCAGATTTAGAAGTCGCAGCTCGGGCAACTTCCCAAGCTCAGGAGGGATTTCACCAGAAATTCTGTTTCCGTCCATCATTAAATTGGTGAGGTTTTTACATTCTCCCCAATCTGGTGAGATTTCACCAATAAATTGATTGTCACTGAGGGCAGCATAAACAAGATTTGGAAGGACACCAAATGCATCGGTGATGTTTCCAGTGAATCGGTTCTCTTCAAGCCGAACTCTAGTTAGCCCCGAACAATTCTTCAAGCAGGTTGGTAATGACCCTGTAAAATTGTTTCTATCGACAGTAAAATTCTGAAGACTCAACCCCCTACACAATTCAGGAGGCAATTCTCCAGAGAAACTATTGTTTGAAAAGCTAGCAAACTCCAGAGAGGGCATGTACTTCCCAAGATCACTTGGAATGCTTCCGGAGAAGTTATTGTCAAACAGACTGATGAAAGTTAAAGAAGTAATATTTGAAATGGTCTGTGGCAACTCCCCATGGAGCTTGTTGGTGTTGAGATCAAGAGTTTCCAGCACCTTCAAATTTACAACTTCTGGTGGGATTTTACCATTGATGTTATTGAAGAAAAGATTCAGGATTCGAAGATTTGTGAGATCCCACAGTGTTGGAGGAAGGGGGCCTGAAAGCTGGTTTTCTGAAAGGTCTAGTTGTGATAACTCCTTCAAGTTTCCTATCTCTGGGGGAATGGAACCAGAGAATATGTTATTATACAGATAAAGGTATTGAAGCCTTGTCAATTTCCCAATTTCTGGAGGAATATTTCCAGAAAACAAATTGTTTTGAACCTGAAGCGAGGTCAATTCAGTCCAGTTGGATATAAGGGTAGGTGAGATCCTACCAGAGAGAAAATTTTTAGATAAACCCATCTCTCTTATTTTTGATAGATTGGACAAAGACAATGGCAACTCCCCACTTAGCTGATTATCAGCCAAGGCCAAGTAGGTGAGGTTAGTACAAAGACCAAGCTCAGAAGGGATCGTTGAGTTCAAGGCATTCGTTCGAAGATCAAGTTTTTCAAGATGCTTAAGTTGGCCAATGCTTTCAGGAATTTGACCACTCAACAGGTTATTTTGTAGACTAAGGTTTTTGAGATTGGAAAGCTTCGAAATGTTGGATGACAGTGGCCCTTGGAATGAGTTGTCAGAGAGAATCAAGGTCTCAAGCTTTCCCAGATTGGTATAGAGCAATTCTGGTATTTGCCCTGTGAAGTTATTGAGTGACAAATCCAGGAACGTCAATGAAGGCATGGAAAATTTTGACCAGTCAGGGTTTTCCAAGTAGTTAGCTCCAAGGTCCAAGTGTCTTACCTTGGGAAGAGTGGCAAGTTGAAAGGGGATGGCACCGGCGAGATTGTTGTTGTAAAGACTAAGATACTGAAGCTCTGCCAACCGAGATATCTCCACGGGTATGCTGCCCTCGAAAAGGTTGACACTGAGGTCCAAGTAACTGAGCTTGGAGAGGCTGCCGATGGCTGATGGTATCGTTCCACTGACATTGTTATTCTGGATGTCAAAGCTGGTGAGATCAGTGAATGGGGTGAAGTTGAATCGGGCGAGTGTTCCAGTTATGTTTAGGCTGGAGAGGTTTATTTGAGAGACTGTTCGAGAGGTGGGGTTGCAGGAAACAGCAGTCCAGTTGCAAAGGCTGGTGAGGTTAGAACGAGACCATGAAGTAAGAGGAGGAGGTGAGAAAGACAAGGTTTTTTTCCACTGGATGAGAGCTTCAGCTTGTGCTGTTGCTGATGATTTGGCCTTCAAAGGAAACAAGGAGAGAAGGAGGACATGAAAGAGAGCAGCGTAAAGCTTTTGAGAAGCCGCCATGGTTGTTGGGTTATGCAAGCTGGACAAGATCTGGGCAGTGATCTTATAGATTTTAGCATGAGGAATTGCTTTCAAGATGCAACTATATGGTTGAATATGTTCACATTGTGCAGATTAATTTCATTTCATTTTGAAACATATCAGAATTATTTCTTTAATTTCTTATATTAACATAATAAAATCTTAAAAATACACTGGAAAAATTGTAATTTGATATTTTTCATATTAATTTAGAAAAAAAAACATAAAAAAACAAAGCTACATATTGGAATAACTCAGGTTTTAGTTTTTTTTTTTTAAAAAAAACAAAATAAAATAATATACACTGACACTTTCACAAGACATAAGAGTTGACTTTGAAAAGTCAGAATTGTATGGCTCCATGTGCCGTGGTGGGATGGTGTGGATGCGTATTGAAGTCCAATTGATTTTTATATCCGTTCATTAATTCCATCACTCGATGACCAAGACCTGTCTTTGACGATGATGGTTTCCGTATATTAATTTATTAATTATTACAATTATAAAATATAGGTTAAAAAACACTTCTATTCATGTAAATCATTTATAGAAAATTATTATTATTATTTTCAAAAGTATGGTCGTTTCAAGTGATGCAGAACAAAAATGAAAAAACCTTATTTGGCACTTCGTTTAATTAAACATTTAATTAAATCCTCATAGAAATATAATAAACATTTAATTATATGTGTTTTTATTTGCCTTAAATCACTTTTAAAAAGCATTTGGAATTGAGCACCTAGGTTTTTTATATAGTGTTTGGTTATTGCTACGGGGAAAAAAACTAAGATAGTATACACAAAGATAACATATTTCCTTATTCTTTATGTTTTATAAATATAAAATTATTTAATGTATTTATTTTTATTTCCATCTCTTCAAATTAAATATATTTTTTATATATTAAAACAACAATCAAATACAAATCCGATAATGTCGAATCAAAAGCAAATAGATTTTCAAAAATCTTCAAAGGAAGTGGGGCTATAAAAATATACAAGCGAATTTGCCCTCGTGATATTTTGGGTTTTTTTTATCTATATTTAAAACTGATTAATTTTATACATGTTATATTTTGTTATTGTAATATTTAATTAGTAAAATTATAATTGATAAAAATTGCTAAAAATGAGTTTTTTTTTCAAATAAAAAGTAATAATATATATTAAAGATCTAATATTAAATAATTATCAAAATATATAATTATTCTGATATATTTAAAAGAAAATAAAAAATAAAAATAATGATTATTATTATTTTGAATGTTTTATCTATAATAATTAAAAATTCAATGCCTAACAATATTAACAAAAAATAAATATTATTATATTTAAAGAAATTATTTAACTTGAAAAATAAAAATAAAAAAGAGAAATAATAACAAACATTATTTTTTAAATGATGACCAACACAAATTAAAATCTAAATATTAAAAAAATCTTAATAATAGTGGAATTAAAAAAAATAGAAACAAAAACTAAGAGCATTTACATATAAATATGGACAGAAATAAGAATTATGTAAACAATATATAAATTTTTTTTTTCAAAGAGTAATGAAAAGTGAAAATCACAGTTGAAATAACTGTTAATTACTGTTTGAAAATGTGATCTCTTTTAGCCGTTCTATAAAATAATAGTCATGGTGCCCGTAAGTTTACCCGTACACCCCAATTATAAAAGAAAAAATTATAAGTGGAAAAAAAACAAAATTTTTTTTATAAAAAAGTGGTTCCGGGGATTATTCATGGTGTGCGTAAGTTGTTCTGGATATCCTGGTTATAAAAAAATATATACATGGAAAAAAAATTACAGTGCACGTAAGCTGGCTCGAACACCATAGTTATAAAAAACCAAAAAAATGTATAAATGAGAGAAAAAACAGGAAAATAAATGTAAAAAAAACATGGATCTAGATATAAAAAAATATACGTGGGAAAAAAATTGTGGTGCTCATAAGTGTAGTGTTTTGAAAGAAAGGAAAATACATGAATGCCCTTGGTGGCTTAGAAATAGGTGTAAATGAATTAAGGGCATTGTAGTAATTGTATAAGCTTATAAATATAAAAAGAAAAGAAAAAAAACAAAAAAAGAAAGGAAATAGATATGAAATTTGAGAGAGAAACGGGAAGAGAGAAAGAAAGAAGAAGAAGAAGAAGAGAAAAGAGGGAAAGAAAAGAGGAGGAGAAAAGAAGAAGGAGAATGTAGTGTTTTGATATATATATATATATATAAAGGAAAATACATGAATGCCCTTAGTGGCTTAGAATTAGGTTAAGGGTGTTGTAGTAATTGTACAAGCTAGTAAATATAAATAGAAAAGAAAAAAAAGAAAAAAAAGAAGTAATTTGAAAATTTGAGAGAGAGAATCTGGAAGAGAGAGGGAAAGAGAAGAGGAGTAGAAAAGAAGAAGGAGAAATAGTTGTTAAGGTAATGTGTATGTTTTAATATGTATAAATGTAGTTATTAATTATGATTTTTGCTTGGATTGATTGTTAGGGTTTGAGGATTTTATTTGGGTTTGATTGATGAATTAAGAGAGATGTTAAGGGTTGAATATATTGGGTAATGGTTTAATTAGTTTGATTATAGATGATTTTGAAGTTATTGATATGTTTGGTGTAAGAAAATGTTGATAAATGGTGAAATAATGTTGAGAAATTTCGAAAATCCCTTGCTGGAAATTCAGGGCTGGAGGTTGAAGATGATGAAAAATTTGTTTTGGTCCTTTTGGTGAAAATTTCAGTTTAGTCCCCGAATTTTGAAAAATTACAATTAGTCCCTGAACTTTGGAAAATTTCAGTTTGGTCCCTGGAGTGAAATTTGAAATTCTAGACAGAATTGAGGATGAATTATGGACAAGATTTTAGTATAATTATGAATTTATGAAGTGTTCAATTTAGTCCTTCAATTTGATAAAATTACAATTTAATCCTAAAAATATAAGAAAATTACAAAATGGTCCTTAGATGAAATATAAGTATTTCATATTGATTTGATGGATAATTGAGGCTTATTAGATGAATTATTATCAATTTTATGAATTGTGTAATTTGAATTAGATTTCGGAAGAAACCTTTGTTTTTAGGTTTTTGCGAAAAAATGATAGTTTGATTCAAAAAACACATAGGAGTATGAGATGAACTCTTAGATATGTTATAAAAGCTATTTTACATCTTTGAGTTATTTTTGAGTATATCTTCTTTTATATGTCCAGATAATCCCGATATTCTACTTGCGGGACAACAGTAAGGTTCAGTCAACATTCTGCTTTTGAACCTTGTTTGCTTTTGGATCAGGTGAGTGGATAATATTTAATATGCATAAGAAATATTATAAATATTTGATTTGCTAGTATTTGGATTATGCTTCTTGATAATATATACATTGATTACGATTCTTGATACGATAAAGCATAATCAATTGTTGAATATACATTCTTGATATGAGCCAATATATGATTGTGAATTGATAGCTCCTCATTTGATTGATGCCATGAGTTGAGCCTTTGAGATATGAATGTCTGTTTGCTTATGATATATATACCTACGGTATGCCAGTCAGAATACCCATGCTAACAGGGTAGTGTTAGCCTTTGTGCACATCGTATCTGAAACCCTAGTTGGTCGGGAGAGTCACCAACCTGTGTGGACTGATCATCCCACAGTACGGAGCCTCATGCTCATTGTATTTTGATTTTCTGACGAGCTTTACCTATTAAATTCTTGTTACAACCTATTTAAGAAACCCTCTTGTAAAATCTTAAAGCCGATTCGATAATGTATTACTCTTTGCTATATTATCTCGTATGTGTATATTGGATATTATCTACTTACTGAGTTGTTGAACTCACCCCCTCATTATTTATTATTTTCAGGCTCGTAGCTTGCTAGCAGGTCATTTTTGTCCTACTCTTAGAACCTGCTATTTTGGTTGTAATTGATACTTTTGTTCATATGTCTAGTTAGTGCTCCATAATTATAATAGTATGTAATCAACTCTTGTATAAAGACAATTGAATTATATTATAAAGTTTACTTTGATATTCCGTTGCGCTTAACTTTGAATAAGAATATTAAGTTTGTGTGTAAGTTTGGGTTCGCATAGGTGTGGAACCTTGGAGGGGAACCATATCTATGTGCCGGTCACGGATACGAGAATCGGGTCGTGACAGAGAAATAAGTTGTTAAGATAATGTGTATGTTTTATTATGTATAAATGCGATTATTAGTTGTGATTTTTGCTTGTATTGATTGTTAGGGTTTGAGGATTTTATTTGGGTTTGAAAGATGAATTAAAGGAGATGTCAAGGGTTGAATGTGTTGGGTAATGGTTAATAGGTTTGATTATAGATGATTTTGATGTTTTGAGGTGTTTGGTTTAAGAAAATATTAAGAAAAATGGTGAAAAACCCTTGCTGGAATTCCGGGTTGGAGGTTGAAGATGACAAAAATTCATTTTGGTGAAAATTACAGTTCAGTCCCTGAACTTTGAAAATTTTCAATTTTGGTCCCTGGATTGAAATTTGAGACTCTGAACAGAATTGAGGATGAATTATGGACAAGATTTTAGTATAACTTTGAATTTATGAAGTGTTCAATTTAGTCATTCAATTTGATAAAATTACAATTTGACCCTAAAAATATAAGAAAATTACAGAATGGTCCTTAGATGAAATATAAGTATTTCAGATTGGTTTGATGGATAATTGAAGCTTATTTGATGAATTATTATCAATTTTATGAATTGTGTAATTTGAATTAGATTTCGGAAGAAACCTTTGTTTTTAGGTTTTTGCGAAAAAAGGATAGTTTGATTCAAAAACACATAGGATTATGAGTTGAACTCTTAGATATGTTATTAAAGCTATTTTACTTATTTGAGTCATTTTTGAGTATATCTTCTTTTATATGTGTAGATAATCCCGATATTCTATATGCAAGACATCAATAAGGTTCCGTCAACATTCTACTTTTAAACCTTGTTTGCTTTTGAGTCAGGTGAGTGGACAATATTTAATATGCATGAAAAATATTATAAATATTTTATTTGCTAGTATTTAGATTATGCTTCTTGATAATATATACATTGATTACTATTCTTGATACGATAAAGCATAATCAATTGTTGAATATACATTCTTGATATAAATTAATATCTGCTTGTGAATTGATAGCTCCTCATTTGATTGATGCCATGAGTTGAGCCTTGATATATGGATATGTTTGTTTGATTATGATATATATATATATATATATATATATATATATATATATATATATATATATATATATATATATAGACCTATGGTATGCCAATCAGAATACCCATGCTAACAGGGAAATGTTAGTCTTTGTGCACATCATATCTGAAACCCTAGTTGGTCGGGGGAGTCACCAACCTGTGTGGACTGATTATCCCACAGTACGGAGCCTCATGCTCATTGCATTATGATTTTGCGATGAGCTTTACCTTATATATATTCTGGTTATGACCTATTTAAGAAACCTTCTTGTAAGATCTTAAAGCCGATTCGATAATATATTTCTCATTGCTATATTATCTCGTATGTGTATATTGGATATTATTTACTCACTGAGTTGTTGAACTCATCTCCTTGTTATTTATTATTTTCAGGCTCGTAGCTTATTAGGAGGTCATTTTGTTGCGCTCTCAGAACTTGCTATTTTGGTTGTAGTCGATATTTTTTGTTGTTATGTCTAGTTAGTGCTCCACAATTACAATTGTATATAATCAACTCTTGTATGAAGACATTCGATTTATAATATAAGATTAACTTTGTTATTTTCGCTGCGTTGGACTCTAAATATGAATGATAAGACTGTAAGTTTGAGTTCGCATAGGTGTGGAACCTTGAAGGGGGACCATATCTATATGTCGGTCACGGATCCGGGAATCGGGTCGTGACAGTAAGCTGGCCTGAACACTTCGATTATAAAAAAATAGCAAAAAAATATATAAATAGAAAGAAAAAAAAAGAAAAAAATGTATGAAAAAAGTGAGTCCAAAAATTAATCCTGGTGCGTGTAAGCTAACCCAGACACTCCATTATAAAAAAAAAAACAAAAGCCCAGTTTAAAAAAAAAATCACTTTCAAATAGTAATGAGAAAAAAATTGTGGTGCGTGTAAATTGATAGGGACACCCCGGTTATGGGAAAAAAACAAAAAAAAAATATATATAAGTGGAAAAAAAATAAAAAAAAATTAGTCGTGATGCACGTAAGCTGCCACGGATACCTTGGTTAAAAAAACACAACACAAGAAGCCCGATTAAAAAAAAAATTACCTGGACACCCTGGTTATAAAAAAATAGACTTTTTTAAAAAGAGATCCCTGTTTATTTAAAAAACAAACAAAAATGTCCGGTTATAAAAAAAGTACAAGGGGAAAGCATCTTTTTAAATAGTACTGAGAAAAAAAATCATGGTGCGCGTAAACTAACCAGGACACCCGGTCATGAAAAAAGGAGTATAAGTTGTAATAAAAAAATAAAAAAAAAATGAATCCAGAGATTAGTCGGTGCACATGAGTTATAATGAATACTCCGGTTTAAAAAAAACAAATAAAAAACCCGGTTAAAATAAAAAAAATGAAAACACATTTTCAAACAATATTGAACAGTGAAAATTACTATTACAAAAAAAGAAACACAGTTAAAAAAAAATACAAGGGGAAATCACCTTTTTAAACAGCAATGAAAAAAAAATCATGGTACGCATAAATTAACCCGGATATAACTATAATATAGCTACGCAAATCCTTCCTGCATTAACCTATACACGGATGGATGGATGGATGGAGTAAAGTCACGTATGAACATCTTAATTACTTTACTTAAACCAAAGTAATTATGATCTTAATTAATTCCATCGATCCACCATCTTAATAATTTTTCATATTAAGAGCACCGAAATATTTTTAATTTTAAATAATCAAGCAATATTATTTATGATAACCCGTGGCTAATAAAGAAAGAAAAAACAAGGATTCAAAGTTAAAGTAAAATAGTAGTTTTGAAGAAAATAGTAATTCATCTATCTAGAAGCTCCACCATCACAGTCCTAGTTGGATCATTGGCATCATATGCAGAATTTTCTTCTTAACTTTTAACAGGGGTTTTGATATTAACACATTAAAATAATTTAAAAATATTAAAAAAATTAATTTAAAATAAAAAATAAAAATTTTAAATTTTTTTATAAATATTTTCCGATCTCACTTCCACACAGTTTAATAGCTAATAACGTATAAATTAAAAAAATAAAATCAAGGCAGCCCATATGTTCATGCACGTGATTTTGCGGTGTTATAAATAAAATAATATATTTAATTTTGAACCACACCGTAAACAAGAAAAGGGGTTTTGAAATGGTCGCTTCATATTGGAATTCCAATGGGTATCCCCATTGCACACAATGGGTTTTTCGCACTACCGGGTATGTATATACACTAACACTATAAATATTATAAATATTTAAATTGTTTCTATAAATTGAATTATGCTTCTTGATAATATATATATATGTGTTTCTCGCACTAACAGCTATACACACACACACACACACACACACACACACACACACACACACGAGAAATATTATAAATATTTAAATTGCTTATATAAATTGAATTATACTTCTTGATAATATATATATATATATATATATATATGTTGATTATTATTTTTATTATGATAAAATATAATTAATTGTTGAATCTATATTCATATGATTTATAGTTTCTCATTTGACTGATGTCATGAGTTGAGCCTTCAAATATGAATATGTTTATTTAATTATGATATGAATCTATGGTATGCCATCAAAATGCCCATGTTAACAGGGCAGTGTTAGTCTTTGTTCATATCGTATCTGAAACCCTAGTTGATCGAGAAAGTCACCAATCTGTTTAGACTAATCATCTCACAATATGCAACCTCATGCTCATTACATTTTGATTTTCCGGCGAGTTTTAACTTATAATATTTTTATTATGATCTATTTGAGAAACTTTCTTGTAAGAATTTCAAGTGTTATTTTGATTGTAATCAACACTTTTTTCTTATGTCTAGTTAATACTCCATAATTATAATAGTATGTATTTAATTCTTGTATTAAGACAATCAAATTATATTATAAAGTTAATTTTGTTATTAACATTGCGTTGAACTCTAAATTAAATGATAAGTTTGTATGTAAGTTTGAGTTCATATAGGTCTTGAATCTTGTAAGGGAACCATGTCTTTGTGCCGGTCATGGATCAGGAAATTAGGTCATGACTATAATTTACATGGGTGTATTTTATAGCATATACTTTATTAAAAAACACTTAGATATGCATGAACTTAGCCGTGTATATTCCAAGAATAAATTGTATTTCCGTCTAGATTGACTTGCTAAGTTCTTAGGTCTAACTTTGACCTAGTTTGTCTTTGAAAGTCTAATAGTTTTTTATTATTATTTTCAAGTGCTTTTCTTAAATGTATTTCATTAAAAAAATATGAGGTTATTATAATTTTTATTGAATTTTAATATTCTAATGTGAAAAAATAAAAAATAAATGTTTTAAAGTAAAAGGTGAAGGACTATCATGGTGGGTAGGTGGTGTAAAATATAAATAAAGTCCAAGACCAACTTGATCTCACTTGTCTTTGTTTAGGGGATGTGATATCTTTGGAATCTTCATAGGTTATAAAGTAATTTATTATGTGCAGTGCATGCTCTCGCCTGTTGTTATCTGTCTCCACCTCCTACAAACAAATCATCATTCCACCCCAAAAATTCATCATCTCAATTACAGTGTTTTATTTCTTCAAAACATATTATTTGATATATTTATGTAAAAAGTAATTTGTTATAAAAATATTTTGATACTTTCAAATATTTCTTTTTACATTTTTCTGCGTTTTAAATTGTAATTTAAACATAATAATGTTTTATTTTAAAAAAATATATTTGAAATTGCAATGGAGATTTTTTTTTACTTGAAAATACATTAAAATCACATATATTTTTTTTATATTATTAACACATCTAAATAATTATATAAATTATATAAAAAAATAATTATTTTTTAAAGTACATATAGAATGAACGAACAAGTCATGCTGCTTTAAGTGCTTATTTGAGAGTGTGATTGAAAATATTTTTAAAAGTATTTTTCATTCAGAAACACCTCAAAATGATAATTTTTTTTTAGAAATTATTTTTGACATCGTCATATGAAAATAATCTAAAAATTTAAAGAACATTAATTTAAAATAAAAATATATTTTTTTTTAATTTTTTCAAAATTACTTTTAAAGCAAAGTGTGAAACGCAATATATTCAGCCCAAAGACAAGCAAGCAAGTTCACATCTGAAATGCTTTCTTCTATCTTTCTCAGCCTATTGAAAGCTTGCTTTTGGTCCATGGGGGTATATCTGGAAAATTAAGCCATTCAAACTGGGGAAAAAAAAAAAAAACACAATCAAAATTCTTCAGTTCATAAAGGAACCTGGAAAAACTAAGCGAATCAATTGGCAGAGACTAGTAAGCTTTAGTAAGCATGTAAAGACATTAGGTTTCCGCCAAAACTAAAATTTATTTAACTTTTTAGCTAGCAAAATAAAAATAAAATAAAAAACTCCAAGATTATGGCTAAACTAAAGAGAAAACTGTGTCATATAATAAATTTCACATAACAGCATTCTTAAAATGGTATTTAATATAAGAAAGTGGAAACTTCCTTCAAACAATATTCTCTTCTTCGCAACAACATGGTGTCTCCGCTAATTTATTGTCATGAACAGGAATAAATCATCTGTCTATATCATAGTTATTAAATTCGACTCAACCTTTTAGATCATATAATTTTGATATTTAATGCTTTTCAAATTCAATAAAATGTCAATTTGGTCGTTTTTAGTCCTGGTTGAGAAAAAAAATCATTGAATTGTTGTTTATGTCAGTTTAGACCACTAAAATAAATGATATTTATATCAAATAATTCTATTGAATAAGAGCTTGAATTTTAATGTTAACCTAATCACTTGGAGGTTCACCATGACCCGACTGATAAATGAGTGAGGTTTATCTCCTTGCATTGTGATTTGTGGAAGCTAGGGGTTTCTGTCAAACCAAAAGCAAAAGAAGTTTAATATAAGGTTGTCAATTTTGTTTCAGTTGATGTTTTGTTTTTTCAAGTGGAACATAATATTTTAGTTTAAGAGTGTTTTGGCGTAATATTTCCGGATTCTACTATTTATGTATACACACACATAAATATATTAATTAAAAAAACTAGTTCAAATCCAAAAATGAAATTATTTAGATTTATGCAATTTAATCTAAAAAAAACAATAAAATGATTTTTCTGAACAAAATTATGAACATGTATAATATTATGATAATATCACCATCAATTTCACAGGGTCATTACATTCTCTAATTACTCTGCAATTTTAATATAATATATATAAATATATAATCGTCAAATTTTATTTCAATCTAACGGTCGGATTAAGAGATATAGTTGATATTGTAAAATTATTTATTATTTAAAAAAAACACTATTTGACCGAAACGGAACGGACAGAACGAAACCGGAACATTTCGATTGAAATTTGGGTGAAATTTCCAAAATGGATAGAAATTTTAAATAAGATAAAAACTATATTATTTTATTTTATTTTTTTAATTGGTATAAAATATTTTGACTGTTTCGGTCAAAATAAAACGAAATTAACAATACTGACTCTAACCTACAAGGTCCATCTTGTTGAATGCTTGCTAACTTGCTGATAGTTATTAAGTCCATTGGCCCAGCCAGGTAATCTTGAGTTCTTGATGATAATTTCTGAGCCACAAAAGGCATGGTGGGCCGAGCCTCTGGCTTGGTTTGTGTGCGTGCTAAGGCCACTGCAATGCGACTGCAACTTCCTTTCCTTCTTGGCCTGTGGGAGCTTCGAGCCTCTAGTCTAGTTTAGAAAAAACCCAGGATCATTTGTTTGACAATGATGGTTTTCTTGATAATAACGAAGACAAGAGGTCTCCGGGGTGCCTTCCCAAGATCATGTGGAACGCTACCAGAGAAGTCATTCCCAAACCAACTGATGGAAGTTAAAGAAGTAATGTTTGAAATGGTCTGTGGCAACTCCCCATGGAGCTGGTTGGTGTTGAGATAAAGGGTTTGCAGCATCATCAAATTCCCAACTTCTGGTGGAATTTTACCGTCGATATTATTGAAGAAAAGATCCAGGATTTGAAGGTTTGTGAGATTCCACAATGTGGGAGGAAGGCCCCCTGGAATCTGGTTTCCTAAAAGGTCTTGATTTGATAACTCCTTCAAGTTTCCTGTCTCTGGGGGAATGAAACCACATAATGTGTTATTATTGTTTGAATCCTTGAACTTTATTATTTTTCCAATTGACTCCCACACCATATGCATGTATACCCTTCCCCTTTTATACTAGTTACAGTTTGGTACCCCAACTGACACAAATTGAATGTAACTAATTACCAACTAATTACAACTGAAAGTAACAAACAATTAACAACTAATTAACCAATTAACCAACTATCTCAACATTCCCTCCCTTAAACTGAACAGTTTACAATCTTTGACATGTCACATACTCCCAGTTGCTCTCTCAACTTTGTAAAGGCATCAAGCTTCAAAGGCTTGGTCATGATGTCCGCAACTTGTTCCTGTGAGCTACAGTACTTCAGTTCTATCTCCCCATCCTTCGATAAATCTCGAAGAAAATGATACCTGACAGCTATGTGTTTACTCCTTCCATGCATCACTGGATTCTTTGACAATTTTATGGTAGAACAATTATCACAATAGATGACGCAATTCTTTTGATCCCAATTCAGCTACTTGAGAACCCTCTTCATCCATATGGCTTGACATGCACACATTGCCGCATAAATAAATTCGGCTTCCGTAGTTGAGAGAGTAACTATTGCTTGCTTCTTCGAGCTCCAAGCAACAGCACCTGAACTCATCATGAAAACATACCCAGATGTACTTCTTCTATCATCCAGATCACCAGTATAGTCACTATCTGAGTAACCAATTAGACCCTCAGTCCATCCTTTCTTCTGATAGCAAACTCCCAACTCAGTAGTACCCCTCAAGTATCTTAAAATTCTCTTCACAGCCATCATGTGCCATTCGGTGGGCTTCTCCATATACCTGCTTACCAGACTCATCACATACATTAAGTCAGGTCTAGATACCGTCAAGTACATTAAGCTTCCAATCATCTGCTTATACTATTTTCCATCCCAAATTTCACCAGTATTTCTTGTGCATACTTCCTTTGGCTCATGTAGATGCCATAGCTGTTTTGGACTATTTCAACTCCAAAAAAAAACTTCATCTTCCCCAAATCTGTCATATCAAACTCATTCATCATTGACCCTTTGAATTCATTAAGCAGCACATCATCATTACCGGTGAATATTAGATCATCCACGTAGATACTCATAACTAACACCTTCCCCCCTTTGATCTTAGTAAACAAAGTGTGCTCACTTGGACATTTCTCAAACCCTTCTTTGAGAAAGTATGTCTCGATTCTACTATACCATGCCCTTGGGGCTTGTTTCAACCCATACAACGTCTTTTTGAGCTTCAACACTTTTCCTTCCTCTCCTCTCTTTATGAACCCCTTTGGTTGTTCCACATACACATTCTCCTCCAACTCCCCATGTAAGAAGGCACTCTTGACATCTAATTGATAGATGTTCCACTGATTACATGTTGCCACTGCCATAATCATCCGTATGGTATCCCATCTTGCAATCGGAGCGAATACCTTCGTGTAATCAATACCATGTCTCTGAGCATACCCTAACACAACCAACCGAGCTTTATGTTTATCCACCTCACCCTTTTCATTCAATTTGGTCTAGTAGATCCACTTCACCCCTATAGCTCTGGTCTGCTTTGGTAACTCAGTCAGAACCCAAGTGTTGTTCCTCTCTATGGCTTCTATCTCATCTGTCATAGCTTTCTTCCATATGGGATTTGTGGTTGCTTCCTCATATGTTCTAGGATCTCCAGCTTCAGTATACATAACCATGTCCTGGTCCTCCTCATTTTCTGATAAACCCTCTCTTGACACATGGTCCTTCATCCATGCTGGTTCTCTACTCACTCTCCCTTGCATTCTGCCATAAGTGCCAGCATCTCCACTCTGCAAGTTAGTGGCATTCTGTTCCACTTCCACCTCATCTAAAAATGAGCCATTCTCAGCATTTTCTTCTTCAATCTCTGCTGTATAATCACCATCACTGGCTGCACCAGTTACTGCCCCTGCTGCAGCACCATTTTCAGCCCCATCTCCATCATTAGTTTCCTCTTTCTCATCCTCTCCCCACTCTAGTGTACTGCTTCTTGGTTCAGTTTCAGATCTTCCCCATTTCCAGCTCTCATTTTCATCAAATACAACATCACGGCTTATGACAATCTTCTTGGTCACTGGATTGTACATCCTGTAGGCCTTGGACTCCTTGCTCAGCCCCAAATGCACACATTTTGTGCTTTTATCATCCAGTTTCCTCCTTTGCTAATCCGCATTGTGCACATACCCAATGCATCCAAACACCTTGAAAAACTCCACTGATGGTGTGATGTTTTTCCATGCCTCTTCAGGTGTTTTGTCTTTTAAAGCCAATGTAGGACTTCGGTTTAGCAAAAACACTGTCCAATTCACTGCCTCGGGCCAGAATTCTCTCGGAACCTCCCTTTCAACTAGCATGCTCCGGGCCATATTCATGATTGCCCTGTTTTTTCTTTCCGCGACCCCATTCTGCTGGGGTGTGTATGCAGCCGTGAGTTGCCTGCTGATCCCATGGTTCTCACAAAATTGTTTAAACTCCTGAGAGTTAAACTCTCCTCCCCGATCTGTCCTCAAACAGCAAATGCTCTCCCCTATTTCCTTCTCAGTCAACACCTTAAATCTCTTAAAAGCCATCAAAGCCTCTGACTTTTCAGCAATGAACTGCACCCAAATCTTCCTGGTATGGTCATCTATGAAGGTGATTAGATACCTCTTATTGCTGAGAGATACTGGAGTTATTGGCCCACAAATATCCGAGTGAACCAGCTGCAACTTCTTTGCAGCTCTCCACTCACTTTGTTTCGGAAATGGGTCTCTATGTTGCTTCCCAATCATGCACCCCTCACACAGTTTTGTAGGGACCGTCAGTAGTGGCAGCCCCTTCACCATTTTTTTTATCATGCAAGGTCTTCAACCCTTTGTAACTCAAATGCCCATAACGGCAATGCCACAACTGCGCTTCTTCATCCGCAGCAGTTTTGAAACACACATGCTCACTAGAGATTATAGATGCTAATACTACAAACATTCTATTCATAGACATCTCACTCTTCATTATCAATCCCCTAGATGGGTGAAACAATTTGCACACATTATCTCGAATAAGAATTGCTAACTCCCTCTCTTGCAATTGGCCTATGCTTAGCAAGTTATTTCTTAGTTCGGGAATATAATAGACTTGAGTAATGATTTGAGTTACCCCTTCAACCCTCATTCTAATGCTCCATATTCCCATTACACCCATTCTAGCATTATTTCCCAACTTAACGGATTGTCTAAAGCCTTCATCAATATCGACAAACCACAATTTATTCCCCGTCATATGATTACTACAACCGGAGTCTAGAAACCATACCTCATCTCTTCTAGCATTGTGCAAATCAACATGAGTCATAAGCAATAGCTCCTCCTCTTCATCTAACTCAGCATAATGTGCTCCTCTCTCCCATTCTGGACATTCAAACTGGAAGTGTCCCAGTTTATGGCATTTATAGAATTCTATCAATTCTCTATTGACAGAATATCTTCCCCTGCCTCTACCCCTGCCTCGGGTTCCCCTGGCAGCACTAAAACCAACCCCTCTGTATGAATTAAAAAAACCCCTGCCCTTGCCACGGGTTGGTTTTTCCTCATACACAACCTTGAGGGCTTGTTCCTCCTCTCGGTACTCAAACATTCTTTGTTCATGCACTAACAAACTACCATGCAATTCATCTATACTCATAGTATCAAAATCATTCGATTCTTCAATTGAACATATTATGTAATTGAATTTTGCAGTCATAGTTCGTAAAATCTTACCAACTATTACACTTTGCTCCATCTTTTCTCCATTGATGCGCATCTTATTCACTACTGCCAAGGTGCGAGAGATGTATCTGTCCACTCTCTCCCCTTCCTTCATACTCAGCAGCTCAAACTCTCTTCTTAGGGCTTGCAGCTGAGCTCTGCGCACCTTAGTTGACCCTTGGTACTTCTGCTTCATAGACTCCCAAATTGCCTTTGATGAGCTTTTGTCAAGGATAGTCTCCATAATCTCTCGGTCTATTGTCTGGAATAGGCAATTTTTGATCTTCAAGTCCTTGAGCTTAGCATCTTCCATGACCTTCCGCTGAGCCTCACTTGCAACCGTTCCCCTTGACACAGTTGGGACTCCTTCTTCTACCAAAGTCTAGAGCTCCTTGCTTCTGAGAAAATTCTCCATCATCATCGACCAGTGGTCAAAGAAACCATCGAATCTCGGAATCGCAGCTTGCACAAACTTGTCTGCATTGTTGAGCATTTTCTCCCAATTTTTCTCTTCTTCTTCGAAACACTGTGTTTCTTCTCAAAAACACTCACAGAAACCTTCTTCTTCGAAACAATGTGTTTCTTCTCAGAAACACTCACCTCTCTCTCTCTCTTCTCTCGGTGTTTCTCTCACTCTCGGTGTTTCTCTCACCTCTCACTCTTGGTGTTTCTCTCACTCTCAGCCTGAAGTTCCACAGTCTGCGGTGGTCGTCGATCGTGGAGCTTCAATTTCAGTTCAACCAAGGATTTCTTCACACTTCGTCTCGAAAAATCACCAAATCACCAAATCTTGAATTTCTTCTTTCAAATCAAGATTTCTTTCTTCACAGCTTCTTCTTTCCTTCTGTGAGCTTGTTGATGATCAAATCAAGGAGCGAATGAACGGATTCGATGAGCAGATTCACTTCAATTTCTGCCACAAAAAAAATCGAATTCTTCTTTCTCACTCTACCTTTCCCTTTTCAGAGCTTCTCTCTCCCCGTCCCTTTTATATGGGCTCTGATACCATTTGTTTGAATCCTTGAACTTTATTATTTTTCCAATTGACTCCCACACCATATGCATGTATACCCTTCCCCTTTTATACTAGTTACAGTTTGGTACCCCAACTGACACAAATTGAATGTAACTAATTACCAACTAATTACAACTGAAAGTAACAAACAATTAACAACTAATTAACCAACTATCTCAACAATTATACAGGAAAAAAATTGTTTTGAACCTAAAGCGAGATCAATGTAGTCCGCTGGATATAAGGGTGGTGAGGTTAGTGCAAAGTGTAAGTTTTTTAATTGAGTTTCTATTTCTTGTAGAAAACTTCAATTGATTGTTTGGTTTAATTTGCAGGTGCTCTTCTTTTGTTTTGAAGAAAAGAAAAGGATTTTGACAGAGAGATTTTGGAGTAGAAAAAGGATAAGTTCTTTCAATTTCTCATATCATTTTGTTTGATGAATTGTCTGCTTATATACTGCAGAAAATCCATGCATTACACCTGTTTACATCTATCTGTAACAAACTTGTAACTAACTAGAGAAGTCAAATTGATCTTCTCTTCTTACACTTGAGTTAGTTAAAACTGAAAAAACTAATTACAACATAATCTGTGCTTGTCAACTCTGCTCCTGGTTTCTTATTCTGTGCTTGGGCTTGATATCCATGCAGGCAGCTTAATCATCAACACTCCCTCCTAAGCTGCTTACTGGTTTGACACTAAGCATAGACCTTAATTGATTGAATCTATCATTAGGTAAACTCTTGGTGAATATATCTGCCACTTGTTTTTCACTTCGACATAACTTTATGTCAATTACACCTCCTTGAACTGCCTCCTTTATAAAATGGATTTTCCTGTTAATATGTCTTGTTTTTTGATGAAATACTGGATTCTTTATCATTGCAATTGCTGACATGTTATCACAGTATAGTATGTTGCCTTTGTTTGCACCTCACCTAAATCATCAAGCACAACCCTTAGTCATATTGCTTGTGTGGTTGCCTCAAAAGCTGAAACATACTCAACTTCTGTCGTTGACAATGCTACCGTGTTTTGCTTCACCGAAGCCCACGAAAATACTCCACTTCCAAAACCAAATGCATAACCAGAGGTGCTTCTACTATTATCTTCACTTCCTCCCCAATCTGCATCACAAAACCCCACAAGAGTTGCTGACTTATGTTTGGCATACTCTATCCTATAGTCAATAGTTCCTTGAACATATAGAAGGACTCTTCTTGCAACTCCCATATGCTTCTTTGTGGGTTTATTCGTGAACTGAGACAATAAACTGGCAGCATACATGAGGTCAAGCCTTGTTGCTGTCAAGTACAACAGGCTTCCCACTATCCTTATATAGATGTTTTCATCTGCTAGCTCACTTCCATCCTCCTTCCTCAGTTTTTCTCCCACAACCAGTGGAGTTGAAACTGGTTTGCAATCAGCAAGCCCAAACTTCTCCAGTAAGGTCCTTGCATATTTTCTTTGGTGAATGAAGATGTATTGATCAGATTGCAGCACTTTCATTCCCAGAAAATAATGGAGAAGACCAAGGTCAGTCATCTCATACTTCTGCATCATTTCCTTTTTGAATTCGTTCATCATACTCTCACTGTTGCCTGTAAACACTATATCATCCACATAAATGGATATAATGATCTAATTTCCTTCACTATCAGTTTTTTAATTGAGTTTCTATTTCTTGTAAAAAACTTCAATTGATTGTCTGGTTTAATTTGCAGGTGCTCTGCTTTTGTTTTGAAGAAAAGAAAAGGATTTTGATAGAGAGCTTTTGGAGCATAAAAAGGATTTACAAAAAAAGGATAAGTTCTTTCAATTTCTCATATCATTTTGTTTGATGAATTGTCTACTTATATACTGCAGAAAATCCATGCATTACACATGCTTACATTCATCTGTAACAAACTTGTAACTAACTAGAGAAGTCAAATTGATCTTCTCTTCTTACACTTGAGTTAGTTAAAACTAAAAAAAACTAATTACAACAGAATCTGTGCTTGTCAACTCTGCTCCTGCTTTCTTATTTTGTGCTTGGGTTTGATATCCACGTAGGCAACTTAATCATCAAAGGCTAGAGTTTAGCGCAAAGGCCAGGCTCAGGAGGGATCGTTGAGTTGGCCAATAAAAGATGGAGTATATCCTTGGAAAGAATTGCTAAACAATTTAGCAATTTGAATGCCAGTTATCGAACCAATGCTTTTAGGAACTCGACCACTCATCTGGTTATTTTATAGACTAATGTTTTTGACTCTGGAAAGCTTCGAAATGTTAGATGACAATTACCCTTGGAATGAATTGTTACAGAGATTTAAGGTCTCAAGCTTTCCCAGATTGGTATAAACCAATTATGGTATTTGGCTTGTGAAGTTATTGAATGATAACGTCAGGTTCCAGCAATTGGTTATAAAATTAGGGAATTCTAAAGTCGTTCATTGAGAAAAAAACTTAGATATTCCAATGAAGGCATGGGAAATTTGGACCAGTCAAGGGTTGCCAAGTAGTTTTCTCCAAGGTCGAATTACCTTACCATTGGAAGATTAAAAATAGTAAGGCATTGATAATTACCAACAAAACTTACGATCCTTTTACCTATTTGCTCAAAAGTTGAAACATTAATGTACAAGCAAAGTCAATTTTCATATCATCATCATAACTGTGTTCCGAGAGTACAACAAAAATAACTTGCGAATAAACTATAAGCTTGAAAATGATAAATAATGAGGGGATGAGTTCCAAAACTAAGTGAATAGATAACGTTCAATATACATATACGAGATCATACAATAATGAGAAAAATATTTACGAATACAACTTAAATTCTTACAAAAAGGTTCCTCAAATAGGTCATAACAAGAATGTATAAGGTAAAACTCGTCAGAAAATCAGAATGCAATGAGTATGAGGCTTCGTACTGTAGGATGATCAGTCTATACAGGTTGATGACTCCCCCGACCAACTAGGATTTCGGATACGATGTGCACAAAGACCAACATTACATTAACCACAAGCAATACATGATATGGAACTAATTACACGAAAGGGTTATCAAAGAAAATATGGAACTCAGTACTATAATTCTACGAGGTCCATCGTAACCTATTTTTGAAAATTTCTTAACCTGTTGATAGTGATCGAGTCTAGTGGCTCAGCCAGGCAACCTTGAGTTCTTGTTGATAATTCTTGTGCCACAGGATGCATGGTGGGCCGTGCCTCGGGCTTGGTTTGTGTGCATGCTAAGGCCACTCTAACTACGAGAACAACTTCCGCTGCTGCTTGGCCTGTGGGAGCTTCGAGCCGCGGGTCTAGCACATCCTTTAGAAAAAACTCTGGATCGTTTGACAATGATGGTTTTATTGATGATAATGACGATAAGAGGTCTCCCGGGTGCCTTCCCATCATGACCTCCAAAGCCACCACCCCAAAGCTATACACATCACACTTGTCTGTGACCCGCATTGTTTGTGCCAACTCTGAAAACATCAGCCAATCAAAATCAGCATTTGAAACATCTAGCACGAAAATTGTCAACATCATGCCATGTTTCCCATTTTCTTGTTGTAACATGTTATAGCTTTTATAATTTTAGACCAAATTCTTGAATGACAAGAATAAATATCAAGACTTTAGGATTGTTAGCTTACCTGGAGCCATGTAGCCATAAGACCCCGCAACTGCCGTCCAGTTGGAGGAATCTGTATTCAAGAGTCTTGCTATGCCAAAATCCGCAAGACGTGGCTCAAAATCTGTATCTAGCAAAATGTTGTTCAATGATATGTCACGGTGCACAATGGGTGGAGAACAGTCATGGTGCAAGTAGGCAATTGCATGTGCTACTCCTCGCACTGTATTCACTCTCCTGCCCCAACCAAGCTCCACCTCCCCTTCTGTCCCATACAACACTTTTCCTAGACTTCCTCTTTCAATGTTCTCGTAAACCAGGTACAAGGAGTCCCTGCTGGAGCAAAACCCATAAAGCTTTATGATGTTCCGGTGCCTAACTTCTGTCAGCATTTTAATCTCATTCTCGAAACTCTGGCGATTGGTTGCCGGGACACTGGAGTCTGACATGTTGAGTTTCTTGATTGCGACTACTTTACCTGTAGACAATATGGCTTTGTAAACAATGCCAAATCCTCCTCTTCCAATGCAGTACTTCTCGTTGAAGTCATCAGTGGCCTTGACAATATCCTCCAATGTGAATTTGCACTCTCTTTCCCATATTACTAACTTGGAACTCTCGCCATTGCTGACTGTTTTGGTTTTTCGGAAACATAGCAGAACAGCAAAGATGGTTGCTATTACTAATAAGCCACAAACCGGAACGACAACACTAATAATAACCTTTTTGTTAACCTTGGAGGACTTGCTACTGTCTGTTGTCGGGCATTGTGATAGTCCTGTTTTACCGCACAATCCTGAATTCCCAACAAAAGATCTTGCCGATGCATTTTGGAAAACGCCTCCAGTTGGTAAAGGACCTGTCAACTCATTGTATGAGAAATCATAAGAAGACAGGCTAACCATGGAAGACAGCGAAGCTGGGATTCTTCCTGAGAGATGGTTATGTGAGACATTGAGAATCTCCAACTGTGATAGCTTTCCCAAGTTTTGAGGTATGGCTCCTGACAGTGAGTTGCTGCTAAGATCCAACAAGTACTGCAACGAGTTTAAGTTGCCCAGTTCAAAAGGTATGTCACCAGAAAGGTTGTTATGGCTCAAGTCCAAGCTTGATAGCTTCTCATAACTCCCAAGCTCTTTTGATATGTTTCCAGTCAGCATGTTATTAGATAAGTCGAGATACTGAAGGCCTTTCAAGCTGGATAGACTCCGAGGTACCTCCCCTATCAAATGATTGTTGCTCAAATTTAGCGTGAATAACATGGTCAGATTTCCCAGAACAGTAGGAATCCTTCCAGTCAGGTCATTGGAGCCCAGACTTAGAAGTCGCAGCTCGGGCAACTTCCCAAGCTCAGGAGGGATTTCACCAGATATTCTGTTTCCGTCCATCATTAAATTGGTGAGGTTCTTACATTCTCCCCAATCTGGTGAGATTTCACCTATAAATTGATTGTTATTGAGGGCAACATAAACAAGATTTGGAAGGACACCAAATGCATCGGTGATGTTTCCAGTGAATCGGTTCTCTTCAAGCCGAACTCTAGTTAGCCCCAAACAATTCCTGAAGCAGGTTGGTAATGACCCTGTAAAATTGTTTCTGTGGGCAGAAAACAGTTGAAGACTCAGCCCACTACACAATTCAAGAGGCAGTTCTCCAGAGAAACTATTGTTTGAAAAGCTAACAAACTTCAGAGAAGGCATGTACTTCCCAAGATCGCTTGGAATGCTTCCAGAGAAGTTATTGGCATACAGATTGATGGCAATTAAAGAAGTAATATTTGAAATGGTATGTGGCAAATCCCCATGGAGCTGGTTGGTGTTGAGATCGAGAGTTTGCAGCATCTTCAAATTCCCAATTTGTGGTGGGATTTTACCATTGATGTTATTGAAGAAAAGATTAAGGATTTGAAGATTTTTTAGATCCCACAGTGTTGGGGGAAGGGGGCCTGAAAGCTGGTTTCTTGAAAGGTCTAGATTTGATAACTCCTTCAAGTTTCCTATCTCTGGGGAAATGGAACCAGAGAATGTGTTATTATACATAAAAAGGTATTAAAGCCTTGTCAATTTCCCAATTTCTGGAGGAATATTTCCAGAAAACAAATTGTTCTGAACCTGAAGCGAGGTCAATTCAGTCCAGTTGGATATAAGGGTAGGTGAGATCTTACCAGAGAGGGAATTTTCAGATAAATCCATATCTGTTAATTTAGATAGATTGGACAAAGACAAAGGCAATTCCCCACTTAGCTTATTAACTGCCAAGGCCAAGTAGGTGAGGTTAGTACAAAGACCAAGCTCAGGAGGGATCGTTGAGTTCAAGGCATTCGTTCGAAGATCAAGTTTTTGAAGATGCTTAAGTTGGCCTATAGAAGATGGAATATTTCCTTGGAAAGAATTGTTGAACAAGTCAGCAATTTGAAGACCAGATATCGAGCCAATGCTTTCAGGAATTTGGCCACTCAACAGGTTATTTTGTAGACTAAGGTTTATGAGATTGGAAAGCTTCGAAATGTTGGATGACAGTGGCCCTTGGAATGAATTGTTAGAGAGACTCAAGGTCTCAAGCTTTCCCAGATTGGTATAGAGCAATTCTGGTATTTGGCCTGTGAATTCATTGATTGACAAATCCAGGAACGTCAAGTTCCGGCAATTGGTTATAAAACCAGGGAATTCTGAAGTAAGTTCATTGAGAGAAAAGCTAAGATATTCCAATGAAGGCATGGAAAATTTGGACCAGTCAGGGTTTTCCAAGCAATTAGCTCCAAGGTCCAAGTGTCTTACCTTCGGAAGACTGGCAAGTTGAAAGGGGATGGCACCGGCGAGATTGTTGTTGTAAAGACTAAGATACTGAAGCTCTGCCAACCGAGATATCTCCACGGGTATGCTGCCCTCGAAAAGGTTGGCACTGAGGTCCAAGTAATTGAGCTTGGAGAGGCTGCCGATGGCTAATGGTATCGTTCCGCTGACATTGTTATTCTGGATGTCAAACCCGGTGAGATCAGTGAACGGGGTGAAGTTGAATCGGGCGAGTGTTCCAGTTATGTTTAGGCTGGAGAGGTTTATTCGAGAGACTGTTCGAGAGGTGGGGTTGCAGGAAACAGCAGTCCACCTGCAAAGGTTGTGGAGGTTAGAACGAGACCATGAAGTAAGAGGAGGAGTTGAAAAGGACAAGGTGTCTCTCCATTGGATGAGAGCTTCAGCTTGTGTTCTTGCTGATGATTTGACCTTCAAAGGAAACAAGGAGAGAAGGAGGACATGGAAGAGAGCCGCATAAAGCTTTTGAGAAGTTGCCATGGTTGTTGTGTTATGCAAGCTTTACATGATCTGAGCGGCGATCTCATAAAGCTTTTGAGAAGCCGCCATGGTTGTTGTGTTATGCAAGCTTGACATGATCTGGGCGGCGATCTTATAGGTTTTAGAGTGAGGAATTGCTTTCAAGCTGGAACTCTTTGTTTGAATACGTTCACATGTGCAGAGTAATTTTATTTATCTATTCATTTTATTTTGAAACATATCAAAATTATTTATGCACGCTTGAAGGTCAAAATTGCATGAAATAAACACCTAGAGATCAAAAAAATAACATTAATGCAAAACAAATCAAACATCAAAAAAATAATTATAGGAATGAAAAATAGGAGCTGAAATAAAAAATAAAATATATAATCAATTTCAATATTAAAACAAATTAAAATCTCAATACCAGAATAATTATGGAAATGAAAAAAAAGGAAAAAAAATAAGGGTCTAAATGCAATATAACATTTTTGTTCAACTTCAATTGAAGGACATAATTGAAAGAAACAAAAAATTCTATAACAAAAATCAGGGCAAAATACAATGATAAAAAGACCAAAGACTGAAAAGATTAGAGCATAAACCAGGAGGATAACCTTTGTTTTTATCTGCGGGAGATAGAAAACGGGGGAATGATTAACTAGCCACTGACAAGTTAAAATTGCAACGGAGATTTTTTTTTTTACTTGAAAATACATTAAAATAACATATTTTTAATATTATTAACACATCTAAATAATTATATAAAATATATAAAAAAATAATTATTTTTTTAAAATACAGATAGAACGTATCACTCTTCGGCTGCATTGTGTTTTAAACATGTTTTTGAAAAAGAATGAAAATTTTTTATTTTTATTTTTTACATTACATTATTTTTATATTAATTTTAAGTTTTTTTTATTAAAAAAAATATTATTTTGATATATTTTTAAATAAAAATAAATTTACTTAAACTTCCGAACAGGCATGAGATTCAAAGTGGAAGAAAAAAACAAGAGATTTGAGAAACTTTTGAACTTTCAAAAGAAAAAAAGAAAAAAAAACAAGCAAAATTCTTCAGTTCATAAAGCAACCTGGAAAAACTTATCGAGTGAATTGACCGAGACCAGTAAGCTTTTGGAAGCATGTAAAGACTGGAGGGCTCTGCCACAACTATAATTTATTAGCAAAATAAAAATAAAACTGTGTAATTTAATAAATTTAAAATGTTAATAACTCTTAAATATTTTTGAAAAATAACACAATAAACTATTTAATCAATAAAATTAAATAATAAACCACGACTCCTCCCCCCACAACGCCTGGTAAATCCGTGCATATGTCATGAGCTGCTTCATTTAACTCAAATCATCTACCCTTCATTCATGGGGCATGCTCATATTGCTGTAAGAAAGGGGCAACTTCCTTCAATCAATATTTTCTTCTTGGCAACACCATGTGTGCCCACTAATTTATTATCATGGACAAAAATAAAAAGAATAAATTATCTATCTATATCATATTTATTTAAGTCGACTTAACTAATTTTAGTATCGTAATACTTTTTAAATTTAATTTTAAAATAAAAATTTAGATCACTAAAACAAATGATATTTATATCCAATAATTCTATTGGATAAGAGCTTGAATTTTAATACCAACCTCGTCAAACTTGGAGGTTGACATGACCCTGCTGATTAAGTCATTTTATTAGGGGGTGTTTGGGAATGTGGTTGTAGTTGTTTTTTAAAGTATTTTTTGTTTAGAAATATATTAAAATGATAATTTTTTATTTTTTAAAAATTATTTTTGACATCAACACATCAAAATAATTTAAAAACACTAAATTTTTTTATTTAAAATATATAAAAAATCAAAATTTAGCCAACATTTCAGCCACTTAGCCAAACGCACTTGGTAAAAAAGAAATAAGTGAGTCCTACCTCCTTTGTGATTCGTGGAAGCTAGGGATATCTGTCAAACCAAAATCAAAAGAAGCCTAACCTACAAGCTCCATCTTGCTGATAATTACCAAGTCCATTGGCCCAACCAGGTAAGCTTGAGTTCTTGATGATAGTTTCTGAGCCACAAAGGCGTGGTGGGCCAAGCCTCTGGCTTGGTTTGTGTGCATTCTAAGGCCACTGTAACAACTTCCTTTGCTTCTCGGCCTGTGGGAGCTTCGAGCCTCGAGTCTAGCACATCCTTCAGAAAAAACCCTGGATCGTTTGTTTGACAATGATGGTTTTCTTGATAATAACGAAGACAAGAGGTCTCCCGGGTGCCTTCCCAAGGTCATTTGGAATGCTACCATAGAAGTCATTGCCAAACAGACTGATGGAAGTTGAAGAAGTAATGTTTGAAATGGTCTGTGGCAACTCCCCATGGAGCTGGTTGGTGTTGAGATCAAGGGTTTGCAGTTGCAGCATCGTCAAATTTCCAACTTCTGGTGGCATTTTACCGTCGATGTTATTGAAGAAAAGATCCAGGATTCGAAGGTTTGTGAGATTCCACAAAGTGGGAGGAAGGGGCCCCGAAATCTGGTTTCCTGAAAGGTCTAGATTTGATAACTCCTTCAAGTTTCCTATCTCTGGGGGAATGGAACCAGATAATGTGTATTATACAGAAAACAGGTTGTTTTGAACCTGAAGCAAGATCAATGCAGTCCAGCTGGATAAAGGGTTGGTGAGATCTCACCAGAGAGAGAATTTTCAGATAAACCCATATGTATTTTAGCTAGACTGGACAAAGACAAAGGCAAACCCCCATTTAACTGCTTACCAACCAAGTCCAAGGACGTGAGGTTAGTGCAAAGGCCAGGCTCAAGAGGGATCGTTGAGTTGGCCAATAGAAGATGGAGTATATCCTTGGAAAGAATTGCTGAACAATTCAACAATTTGAATGCCAGATATCGAACCAATGCTTTCAGGAACTCGACCACTCATCTGGTTATTTTGTAGACTAATGTTTTTTACTATGGAAAGCTTCGAAATGTTACCCTAGGATGAATTGTTACAGAGATTCAAGGTCTCAAGCTTTCCCAGATTGGTATAGACCAATTATGGTATTTGGCCTGTGAAGTTATTGAATGATAACGTCAGATTCCAGCAAATGGTTATAAAATCAGGGAATAGCAGTCCAGTTGCAAAGATTGGAACGCGAAGGTGGTGAAAAATACATTTGCATTGGATGAGAGCTTCTTGCTGGTGATTTGACCTTCAAACTTCAAAGGAATGATCTCTCCAACGCATAAATTGGGATTAATTCATGAGCATGTTCTTCAAGCGGGCTCTGCTTCAGTTTTTCATTCAGCTTAAATTATCTCAACAGCTTTGGTTATAGTAAAGAAAGCAAAGAAAATGTGTTTATGATGCAAATTGTTGTTCTGAGAAAGGCGATGTGGATAACACAAAGGTACAACCGTCTTGTATTATATTACTCATTAATCAAACCAATGAAAGAATTACAACAACTGCGCGCATCAAGAACACCACTATACCATAATTCACAAAGGGAAAGAGGAAAATAGATATGGAATCACACAAAACAACACTCCAATCATGTTTAACGAACAATAGAATTGTGAGCTGAGTAGGTTCTAGCAGCATCACCGCCATTCAAAGCTCTCTCCAGTCTAGTCTCAAATGGAGTGGAGTGCCAATTCACTCTCTTGTCCTGCAGTCCCAAAAAACTCGTTCAAAATCCTTCATCACTAACAACTTAACAGGAAAGAAGTTCTACAAATTCTTCACTAGATATGTACCTCTCTGTACTTGCTGGTCGTGTTGGGTATTCCTTTGTACGAAGAGGCCGAGCCAGAATCCTTACCGGAGCCATTGTGATTCCAGTAAGTCCCAACAGTTCCTATTATTGGCATCTCATCAGGGCTACGACTCGGTGACCTCCTTGAAGAAGTAGCTGATAGCTGTTTAAGCTCTTCCACCGTTAGTGCCCCAAGAATAGGCCTGTCATCGAAGCTTCTTGGTGAATTAGATCCCTGTGACATGCTTTTCTCAGGTGCAATAGCATCTAAGCCAATTGAGCCAGGCTTGTTGACTGGTGTGCATTCAGATGAACCCAACCAGTTGGACAAGCTAGCATCCACCGCTATTTCTTGGTCTGGCTTCTTATTACATTGACCAGCTTTTGCCTTGAAACTGAATGCCAATTCCTTAAAACCAGGCTCGGAACTAAAGGAAATCCGGGGTTCTTGATCCAATGTCAGATTCTCTTTCTGTTGCCTCGATGGTGGTTTCCCTTTTGCTTTTACAATCTTCCATTGACTTAGATTTTCAACTGGGTTCAGCACAGCAGCTCTCCTACCTCTAAAATTCCGATTCCCGGACAAACCACTGATCATCACGTCTCTATCATTCTCCTCGTTAGCCAATTTAGTCATTCTAGATCTTGACTCTGCAATTTCATCATCCTCGTATACATCATCATAATCTAGCCCCCCGTTCTCCTCCTCCTCATCACTCTCATCAAGATCACTTTCCTCACAGCCCAACTCATCATCGCTGTCTCTACAATTCTGATACCGATGATTAGGAGGAGGGTAAGAACACAAACTTGATGCAATTGAACTATCTTCAGAAGAAGACTGAGATTGAATTGGTTTTGCACTATTCTCCTCCTTTCCCTCCCTTTTATCGCCACCATCTTCTTTACCCAACGTAAAATCTGTGGATTCTTCAACTGAAACATGGTCGTAGGTTGTCACATTCGAATTGAATGTCACTTTCTTTCTCGTACTCAAGCTCAATTTCTCCTCAGACCCATCATCCCTGTACAACCATGGAAAACCCAAAATACAACAATTCAAAAACAGTTAACAAAGCCCTATTTTCCCCTTCAGAAAGCTGCATAAAACAGATACTAACAGGGAAAGAAAAGAAAAGCAGTAAACCTCTCAGTCCCTTACTTACTAACCTGATATCTGAAACTGGGCTCACAATAGGCTTCTCTGGGCAGCAGTCCTTAACCACTGAAACGGTAGATTCCACTGGACTGCCATAACCTTCCTTTCTCTGCAACAAAAAATCACAACTCAAAATCAAACTTAAACACTACCAATTTGTTGACACAACAAGCAAAGGACATCGCAGAACAAAAATCAAGAAATCCAAAGCATCTCAAACAAAAAGAACAAAACATGTTGGTCCTGCTCCTCTTCTCTGTTTTCTTGAAACCGAGCAGAGAGATAGAAAATTATAAAAAAAAAGAAAAAAAAAGGGAAGTTTTAGGAAACAAGGCTCCTTAAGGTTCTTACATGGACTCGTGGTTGAACCTTACTGTGCCTACGACGTTTGCGTTCCTTGGATGAACCAAAACACGCAAGAAAGCAAGCCATATCCGAGATAGGAATATGAATATCCCCTCTCTTTCTTCCTCTGCAATAAAGAGCAGCGGTTCCTGGCTTCTTGATTTAGGAGAAATTTGTTAGCAGGTCTTCATTGTTTTAGAGAGAGAGGGTAGGAGCGTTCGTGTAAAGGTGGTAGGGATAAAACGGTAAAGAGATAGGAGTGAGGAGGTAGGGTTTTGGTTTTTTTAAGACGAAAAGGGAAGTGACCGTTAGGATTCTTTATCGAGGAGGGATTGGGGTCACAGCCTGTAAATTTGGGATTTTGGAAAATTTCAAACAAGGTGTAGTCTCAAATAAATCCTTAACCTATTTTTATTCTTGATTAAGTCCCTAACTTGTCAATTAATTCTCGATCAAAACCTTGTGTTAGTTAAAGTCAATATAATAAATAAGTATTCATGTAAAAATCATTTTTTTTATCTTATTGTAAACTCATGAATTCACTAAAGTCTTCTATGTCATATGATATAATAAATAAAACCTTTGATATTTTTTATTTATAAAGAGAGAAAAAAGGGAAAACTAATAATAATCCTTATGAATAAGAGATTGTTATTATTATTATTATTATTTGGGACTAAATGTGATTTTATCTTCTCCTTATGGTTATCTTTTTATTTGTTGTAAATATCCAATAATTATATCTTTGAACAACATAAACTTTTATTACAGAAGAAAGAATATGATTTTGTTTTTGTTTTTTTTATATAATTTTATATATTTCATGGAATTTATGTTATTCTAAATAAAATATCAAAGAAATTACTGTTTTTTTCATGTAAAAAATAGTTTCATAGACTAAAATGAATAAAATATCTGATGAGAATTTAATCTAGATAAAAAAAAAGTTTAGGGACCTAATTGAAATTGCTCTAAAAAGGGAGGTTTCATTCATTTAAGTTTTTTTTTTATATTTCTATTTTAGAAGTATTTTTTTAAGAAATACTTTTTTTATTGGTTCAAATTAAACTTTTTATGATTTAGATGATTTTAAAATAATGCTGTCAAAAACAAATTTAAAAATAATAATTTTATATATAAAAAAAAAATCATTTTAAAAACCTTCGGTGTGCGCTCTTCCTTCTCGTTTTCTATTGCGAAGACTAGTCTACTGTGCCCGGACCGTTAATCCACTGAAGGTTAGAGGGTCCCGTGTTGGTTACGCCATTGCTTGCAAATTTAGGAGAGGCGCCCACTGTCGTTTGAAATAATAATAATAATAATTCTGTAAATAAAATAAGTGTGTTTTGAGACGATGATGATTTTTATGATTTTAAGTATGATTTTTTAAAATAAATTAATATATATATTTAAAACTACTGTAACAATAATTTTTGTTGGTAAAATAAATAAAACATATATTTTGATGAATGAAAAGTAAGTTATTTTTAGTTTTGTAAAATTAAAATTTAAAACTCAATTATATGTGAGGTTTAATGTAAAATATAAAAATTATCTAATTATTCAAATTATTTTTTATTTGTAATTGGATAAAAATCAGATGCCATCACACTATCAAACGGTTTTCAAATGGAAATTTCAACTAAATAAAATGTTATGGATAATTTTTTGAGATATGTTTTTTTTCTAAGGAATGGATTTAATTTTCTCTAACTATTTTATTTATTTATTTAGTTTTTTTTTATTTGTACATGCAGAGAATATATATATATATATATATATATATATATATATATAACTGATCAATTTTTTTTAATTTTTTATTGAACTAGGTACTATAGTGATTATGTGAGTCTTGCAAATGTTTGGCTAGACTAGACTTCGAAATAAGAAGTTTTTTTATATGCATTGCATAGTTTGTTATATATACTTTTTATTTAAACTAAAAATAAAAAACCAGCTAGTGAAAAAAAAACATATATAAATAAATAATAATTTTTTTTATGCTTCAAGTAAACCTATTTGACATTACATTTAAAAAGTGTTTTTGAAAAAAAATAAAAATATATATCATTATTTTTTGTCTTTAAATTAAAAACTTTTAATATATTTAAATCATTTTTATGTGCTAATATCAAAATTAATTTTTTAAATAGAAAATATTTTAAAAAATAATCTTAAATATAATTGCAAACATTCACTATTTTTTATGTGTACTTTTTACATGGAATGCAAGGCATCTAATGATTGATCCAAGGGTCGGTCAATGAAGTAAAAAATTAATTTAAATTAATCTAAATAAATATTATTAATAATTCAACTCGTATAGTGGAATGTAGCTAGTTTTGGTAAATTTGACAGTTCAATTAACTCTAATTAAATTGTTTTTCCCCTACGTTTTGTAGTATTGTTTTGTTATTTAAAGATACATGAAGATTTTTTTTTTTATTTGGTTTAACTTAAAATATATACAAGATATTAGTTAAATTATATTTAATCATGATAATGAAATAGTTGCACCATGATTGTAGTATAGTTGCTGGAATGGTGACAATGATAATATAATAACATATTATATGATGCTAATAATAAAATAATGGCTATGATAATATTGAATTAACAATTACATTATATTTTCGCTCCATTTATGTTGTAAGAATCGAAATAAGAAGCTTCAGAAGGGAAAAAGTAACAATTGTGGGGTGAGAGAGGCTCGAACTCTCGACCTCAGGATAACTCGAAGCTATGAGACCTACGCGCTAGCCAACTGCGCCACCACCCCAACTGTTGTGCATGGTACATTACGTATAGATAATTAATGGTATGATTGGCTCAGCTTCTCTGATTGGCTGGCCAAAAGCAAAAGCAACCAAAAAGCCCGCAAGGCATCGGAAAAATAAACAAACCCTAGCCCAAAATTCCCACCCTCCTCCTCCTCTGTTCTCTGTGTCAGTGTCAGAGAGAATTGCATCAACCTGAAAAAACTTTCAATTGACTGCTTCCACACACACAAACAGAGAAGAGAAGAGAATGGATTCGGATGAAGGAAAGCTGTTCGTAGGAGGAATAGCATGGGACACAACCGAAGACACGCTAAGAGACCACTTCAACCAGTATGGTGAGGTTTCTCAGGTTGTCATAATGCGTGACAAAACCACTGGTCGTCCTCGTGGATTTGGTTTTGTTGTTTTCTCAGATCCTTCCGTTCTAGATCCTGTTCTTCACGATAAACACACCATCGATGGCCGTACTGTAATTATTCCTCCTCTTTCTCTCTTATTTGGGGTTTAAGCTGCATTGGGTTTCCGTTAATTCGGTTCCTGTTTGATTTGATTTGAAATGCTTATGCATTTATTTTTTTACCGTTTTCGTTGGATTTTTGGGTTTCTCATATGTTATTTATTTGTTGTCTAAAATGAAGCTTGCTGCAAAATGTAAAAAAATGGAGTAATGCTAGCTAAATGTCAAGAAAAGAAAAACTCCAAGAACACACGAGTCGTTGGGTCATGATTTTAGAGTGAGACCCACTTGTCGGCCCTCCTACTTATCCAACGGTTCATGTATACTGTTGAATTTTTTTCTTGTTATATTTTCTAAATCTTTAGCATTACTAAAATAAGAGGAAAAAAAGTATGGGGTAGCTCACCATGGGTTGATTTGGGATTTATAGTATTGTCTTGTGCGCGTGGGAATATTGGGATTTGATGTGTTTCTGTAAAGTAAATGGTTTTGAATTGCCAAATTGTTTTTTAGGAGTTTTAATTTTGTTTGTTGGGATATAGGTGGAGGCGAAAAGGGCGTTATCGAGAGAAGAACAGCATACATCATCTAGAACTGGGAGTTTTAACGGTGGTAGAGGCTCTGGTGGTGTAGGGAATTTTAGGACAAAAAAGATTTTTGTAGGTGGCTTGCCTTCCACCGTGACAGACGATGGATTCCGTCAGTATTTTCAAAGTTATGGTCATGTAAGTGATGTTGTAGTAATGTATGACCAGCAGACTCAGAGGCCTCGTGGATTTGGATTTATCACCTTTGATTCTGAAGATGCAGTTGATAGTGTTCTCCAGAAGACTTTTCATGAGTTGAATGGTAAACTTGTAGAGGTAAAACGAGCACTCCCAAAAGATGCAAATCCAGGTAGTGAGGGGCGTGGTAGTGGCTATCGTGGTTATGGTTCTGCTGGAGCCAATGTAAATGCAGCTGATGGTCGAATGGATGGAAACAGATATATGCAGCCCCAAACATCTGTAGGTGGTTACCCCCCTTATTCTGGATATGCTGCACATGGTTATGGTTATGGAGCAGCAAACAGTGGAGTTGGTTATTATGGCAGTTACGGTGTTGGTGGTTATGGTGGTGGAAATGCCGGATATGGTACGGGAGTGTATGATATGTCTGCTGCTGTAAAAAATAGCTGGAATAGCCAAGCTCCTTTGGGTTATGGTGCTTCTGGATATGGTGCAAATGCAGGCTATGGGGCTGCAGTCCCCTGGAGTGCTTCTGGTAGCGGTGGTTCTGCTCCTGCTCCTATGGGTCAATATCCAGCCATAGCGTCTGGATATGGGAATCAAGGCTATGGTTATGGTAATTATGGTGGAAGTGATGGTCCGTATTCTGGTGGCTATGGAGCTACTGGAGGGCGTGCTGGGAATGCTCCAAAAGGCAGTGCCAGCAATGGTGCTGGTGGGGGAGAGCAACAAGGGAGTGGGAGCTACTATGGTGACAGTAATGGGAATTCAGGATATGCAAATGAAGCCTGGAGGTCTGATCCTTCGCAAGCCTCTGGTGGTTATGGTGGTGCTCATTCAAGATAGGCACTGCATCAGTAATTGATGATGCCTTCAGGTTCTTGTGAGAATTCATAATTAGGCATCTATAGTCTTCTTTCAGTAGTGGAAGGATGGAAGTATGCACTCAGCAAATCATGGGGAATGGCTGGATTGCTTTAACCCAGTTGTATTTTGCACTAGGTTTCTGCTAGTATATAATGGCTAGTAGTTCCAAGTAGTAGCTACACCATTTCCCTAATAGCTTTTGCTTTTCAAGTCACAATTGTTAGTCAAGTCGTATTTTTGCTTAATTGTTTACCTCTTTATCTGTTTAAGCTTGGAGTGTTGTTCTGAGCCTTTTCTGTTATTATATTGATGTTGCTTATGTAGGCATCTGATTGAAGGCTCTTTATTAGTTATCATCTGATGATCTGTGTGTATTCGATGCTATATTGAGTATATGTTATTAGAAGTCTGATTTTCATAGCAGTACTGCTTAGCTCTTACATATGGTATGGCATGATTGAGATTGAGTATAGATATTAAAATGTAGTGAAGTTGAGGATACTGTGCTGGAGCTCTTCGCATAGATTCCTACCTTTTGAGTAGATGTCATAACCATACTGGTAGTAAAATCTTATGTGAAGAGATAATAATTTCCTCCTGTATTTGCAATTTTTTGTACAGGAGAGAGTATTCAACTTCAGTTTGGGACTCATGGAACTCAAAAGTTGGTGATTGGGTTTGTGGTCGTGACTGGAATTTAAATTGAGCTTCCTAATGATGCTTTGTTCACCAGATATGTCAAGCAAATTTTAGAATGGTGCTGAAGTCTTCCCATTCTGAACATGTGGTATGTGAAAGTTGGAGGATGCTATAGTTTTCCCAGTTCATTATATATATATATATATATATTTGGTTCTCTCCTTTCTTGCCTATATAGAATTAGTTAGTCTTTCGGTAGAGGGAAAAGTGTATGAAATATGTTTGTCAGTGAAGGCCTGTGAAGTTTTGGTGAAAAAACACCTTGGTTTCATTTATCTCTTTAGCTGGTCCATGTCGTTGGTTCTTGGTTCAACTAGTTAGTCCTTGTGTAATAACTAATTATCATTTGCATTTCAACATTAATTTTGTACTTCAGTGTTGGGTGTAAGCTAGCAGATCAATCTCTAGAATCAGTGGTGCCCGACAAATGCATTGCCTGGCAGAAACGGTGTACCTCATCATCTTTCATTGCTCTTCTTACCCAGTCCCTGCTCAGCACACTATTATTTCCTCTGTATTATTTTTTATCTTCCTTTGGTTTTTATCATCTGCAAATCCTTTTTTCCACCAATATTTTTCATGTCCATCCCATTTGAGTCCACTTTTAGTGTAGGTAATTGTGATTAAGCATGTTGAAGTCTTTGTCATGAAACTGGACTGGTGTATTTTTGTGAGATTAGATACAAATGAACTTTGCAGTTATCTCCGCCAAAATATATAAAAAAAACTGCAAGATTATTAACTGGGCACTAGCCATAAGTTTTTGGATTTGAAAGGTGTGCAGTGTTGGGATCTGTCATGAGTTTTTATTTTTTTTTGGCTGGGGTACCTGTGGAAGGACATACAAAGAAAGGGTGCAAGGAAGCTGTTGTTTTCAGATCCTATGGGAAGTGCGTGGGCTAGCTAGCATTCATAAGTGATCTATAGAATGTATCCAACCAGTTGTTGAACACATTCATCACCAAAAACTTTTTTTTGGTCAAAACTACATTGGAAACGTTGTTGCATAGCATAAGCAGAACATGGATCGATACTTTTGCTTGATTTTCATATGCAAAGATTAGTATTCATATCAGGAAATTTTACTCCAAAGTGCTAGCATATATATTGTTATTGTTTAGATACCTTTTCTTGATGCTTTTAGAGCTCTGTTTCGTGTGCAAATTATGGTTGCCAAACCTTGTTCAAGGAATGAAACAAGAAGAGGTTTTGGTTATTGCATCACTTGGTCATTTTTTATTTAATTTCTTTGTTTTTGACTAGTTAGGTTTGACCGAATAAATCAATTTATTAAAAATCTGACCAAGTCAATATATTTTTAGTGTACCTTGAAACATGATCAGAGTAGTCATTGATTTCTTGATCAATTTGCTGGATGAGTCGGGTTTAACGATGATGATGATGATGAACACAAGCAACTAGTGTTTTATGCATCTCGTTATTTATTATATTACGTGTGAACTTGGCATGTGATTCTCAACTTCTTTTTCTCTACTTGAACAAGCAAAGAATTAATATTTAAGAAATTATCAGTAATGAGGATTATATTTATTCAGCTTTCTATACTCTTAACTCGATAATGTCTTCATCTAATTTTTTCAAATTTAATTCTTAATAAATATTTATTTTCTTATAGACATAAGCAAAATATAATTTTATTTTCAATGAAGACCATGACTTTCAAGCATGGTATAAAATTATTGTCACTATTCTCATCACTTAGATGCTATAATGTTTTTGTGCTAACTGCTAAAATCTACTATGTCTGAATACCTCACTATTTTAAGATGTATTGAGCCGTTAATCATATTTTTTTATATAGAAAAACATATAAAAAAATTATAAATTTTGAAGGTGGTTTTTATTTTTGGGTTTTGGTTTGGAAACGGAAGAACCAAGGTTTTCTTTTTGAATTCTTTCTTATCTAATGGCACTGTGAGTCTCACGCTCTCATGGCAACAATGTTGGTTGCCTCCTCTAAATAAAGTTTTTCCATGCATATGAATTTCATAAAATAATTGGTTTATTAAAAACCTAACCAGATTAAATAATAATGAAAACTATTTATGTATATAATAACCTTGAAATTTTCAAACCATGTATCAATCATAGACTTTCATTCATGATTTTTAAAAACATGACTCCATTAAAACGAAGACACTTACGAATGATTTCATCACCAACATTATTATACATTAGCCTACATATTTGCAAACCTAAAATTTCATTTGTTTATTGAAATTAATTATTAAAAAACTATCCATTGCTGTTTATCTTAATTAAAGAGTGCACAATTAAGCCCTCTAAAATTGTTATCCTGATGATATACAAAGTCTTGGTCTATACAAATCTCTTAATTTAATGAATTAATTAATATTTAGTATGTGACATAACACTAATGCATTGTGGTTTAACCCCATTAATGGACCTCATAGACCCTATTTTCATATAAAAACAAAAATAAGCTACAAAATGGTAATCTTTTACTGTAATTTTGTAGCCCTATCTATCACCACACTTGCAACTTTGAGCTCATACACTGACCTCGTCTACCGTAATATTCACCGACAGAGCCTTGTTGCCCTATTGCCCTACCTCCTCCTCACTGTCGAATATATAATTAGCATTGACCAGTGCTTACAGCTAGTTGATATATACATGTGTTCATATAGACTTGGGATTTTCTTGCCGAACAGCAGATGCTGCATGCACCATCGCTAGCATTGGATTTATAGCTCCATTTTTCGTGCATTTTATATTCGAGTGATAGCTCTTGAACGTTTTCTCCTTTCCAGGACATGCAAGAAAGCGGCCCGGCTGCCAGAATTTCACTAAGAAATGCGAACAAAATCTTTTGGTTTGGGAATAATTTGTGGCCTTATTCCTTTCCCTCTCCCACATTTTTTCTCTTTGTTTCAAGTGGGTGTTTTCTTTGATGAAGACATCTCTAGATGCTAGCTACTTCCTTGCTTCTAGGTTTGTCAGCAGCAGTGAGTTAGAGTCGGCAAGTGAACTAGCTATCGCACAAAACAAAAGGAGCCAAAGCTAGCTTTCGTGTAGTATGCTATATATATATATATATATATATACCTGGGGGTGGAAATAGAGGCGGAAACGAAAGCGAGAGCCTGGAAGGTTGAGATGGAGTTATAAGAGATAATATGAAATATTATACGAGCAATTAAAATTTTGAATTTCACAAGAAAGTGATGGACAGATGTAAATTTTAAGTTAAAAAACTCATTTAAAAATTAAATTCTGAAACAACTTGAGTTGAATCGGCTTATGTTACACGTCAATCTAATGCTTTATAAAGGCTACTTGTTCACGTGATATTGGTACCAAGATCACCTCGAGTTCCTACCAAATATCTCCATCATGATGAGTAAAATAGAAGAAAAAGGAGCTGTAGATGGAAGCAAAGATTACACAGAAGATGGGACTGTAGACATCAAGGGCAATCCTGCGTTAAGATCAAAGTCAGGAAGATGGAAAGCTTGTTCCTTTATGTTAGGTAAACTACTATACTAAGTTGATCCCCTTGCTAGCTACTGCATGTTTGCTATCCATGAAATAGCCCTATCAAGTTTGGCTCGAAATGAAAAAGCTTTTGCTTCCATTAGGGTATGAAGTGTTTGAGAGGATGGCATACTACGGGATAGTATCGAATCTAGTGTTGTATTTGACGAGGAAGCTCCATGAAGGCACTGTAACATCTTCAAACAATGTCACCAACTGGGCTGGTACTGTATGGATATTGCCCGTTTTCGGTGCTTACATTGCAGATGCTCATCTGGGCCGATGCAGGACTTTTGTCATTGCATCAGGAATTTATCTTGTGGTAACGATTAAGTAGTCTTGATTTCTATAGTATCATCTTACTCTTAATGTTTCAATTTTAACGGGACATCTTCATTACTTGAATTGAACAACCATGTGTTGTTCATAAAGAATCAGAAACCACGTGCATTATACTGATTTTTCTGCTTGTGGGGAGGAGCAGTTTGACAATTTCTAGGCATGATTGTCGTTATGATGGAGACATGCACTTTGCTGTCGTACGTGACTTGATGTTTAAAATCTTAATTAATTACATCGACTTTTGCACCTTCTTTCAGTTTCATCGTGTAGCGCTCTGGGTTCCTTGATGAGTTTTTTTGACGTCTTTATATCAAAACTATATAAAATCACTTAAAAACCCATCAATTTCGGTCCAAACGCACTTTCAATGCAAAACTAAACCAAGGTTTAGCCCTAAATCCATGTCCTCTATGTTCGGATTGTGCATCAGGTGCCATCGTAGAATCATGGAGTGTATTAAATTCCACGATGTTCTCATGACTTCGAAGTAACTGATCATTTGATCCTCCAACATGTATAACCAAACAGGGAATGTCCCTGTTAACCCTGGCTGTTTCGGTGCCTGACCTGAGGCCACCATCCTGCGGTCACGGAATCAAAGAAGAGGGATGTGACAAACCAGCCTCAGCCTTACAAAAGGGCATATTCTACGGTGCACTTTACATAATAGCAGTTGGCACTGGTGGAACCAAGCCCAACATCTCTACCATGGGGGCAGATCAATTCGACGACTTTGAGCCCAAGGAAAAGCAGCAGAAGCTCTCGTTCTTCAACTGGTGGATGTTCAGTATTTTCTTTGGCACCCTTTTCTCAAACACATTCTTGGTCTACATACAAGACAACGTAGGTTGGACCCTTGGTTATGGCATTCCTACCTTGGGGCTCGCACTTTCGATCATCATATTCTTGACAGGCAGTCCATTCTATAGGCACAAATTGCCTGCAGGGAGTCCATTCACCAGGATGGCACAAGTACTTGTGGCTGCTGTTAGGAAGTGGAAAGTTAGCCTCCCAAATGATCCAAGAGAGCTTCACGAACTTGGGATAGGAGAGTCTGCTAAATCTGCAAGAAATAGGATTGACCATACCCATTCATTAAGGTTATTCTTCTAATTTTCACTAATTATTAGCTAAACTCTTTAATTTGCACCTATTATAATTCTCCACAATTGTTATAACTCATTGCTAGCTACCTTAATCTCCATATCTGTGCACTGGCAGATTGCTTGACAAAGCTGCTGTAAAGAGTGGACCGACCTCACCTTGGGTACTATGTCCAGTGACTCAAGTTGAAGAAACCAAGCAAATGATAAAAATGCTTCCTGTTTTAATGGTATCATTCATACCTAGTGCCATGGTAGCTCAACTAAGCACGTTTTTCGTCAAACAAGGGACAACCTTAGACAGAAGCATGGGACCCCATTTCGAAATCCCTCCGGCATGCCTCGGAGCATTTGTGACGATCTTCATGCTGGTAAGCCTCGTGTTGTATGATCGTCACTTTGTCCCCATAGCTAGACACTATACGAAAAACCCAAGAGGAATTACTATGCTGCAAAGAATGGGGGCTGGCCTGATCTTGCATATTATAGTCATGATCATAGCTTTCGTAGTTGAAAGGAAAAGACTAAGTGTTGCAAGAGAAAATAATATTGTAGGCAAATTAGAAGTAGTGCCTCTCAGCATTTTTGTACTCCTACCTCAGTTTGCTTTAGTAGGGATTTCTGATACGTTCTTGGAAGTAGCCAAGCTAGAGTTTTTCTATGACCAGGCCCCGGAAGGAATGAAAAGCTTGGGGACTTCATATTTCTGTAGCAGTATTGGAGTTGGGAATTACCTCAGCAGTTTTATCCTGTCGACGGTTTCTGAGATCACTAAGAAACATGGCCATAAAGGGTGGATTTTGGACAATCTAAATCTCTCTCGCATAGACTATTATTATGCATTCTTGGCCATCTTGGGCGTTCTCAACTTCTTCCTCTTCTTGCTTGTGGCAAACAACTTTGTTTATAATGTAGACATGGACTCCAAAACGGATCTGCAGAGAGCAATGGAAACGTCCTCAAGCAAAAGCTCATTTCAGAATTCATAATGTAGACTCGTAGGCTGGGTGTTCGATGTCCTGTGCAGCTTATTGTATCATCTCTTGTTATAAGAAATCTCTTTTAATTTAGAAACATAAATTTCAGATCGTGCATGATTTGTCTCTAGCAACGAGCTATAACAACACTGTATTTCAGACTGTTATTAAACTTGGCCCAGGTCGATTTTAACTGTGTTTTTTTCTTTTTTTTCTTTTATATATATATTCATCTCAGAAAACTTAAGCGTATAAGTAAAGTTTAAGAATATAATTTATATTATTCTTTAATTCATCTCCTCAAGTGAAAATATTTTTAATTTAAAATTTGCGCAGACTCATATTATTTTATACTTAATTTTTATCAAATTAAATAAAAATAATAAAATTTAAACTCATCACCACTAAATTATTAAAAATATAATATCATATTAAAAAAATATCTCACCTGTATAGTTAATGAGCCCGGAACATAATTTATATATTCTGCAACAATTTATAGCATCTCTCTCTTCTTCCCTTCTTCCCTGCTGTCAAAATCGACCCCCGAGCTATTCCCCTGTGTTTGCTTCTCTTTGTTCACACAAAATTCTCTCAAGCTCTTCATTTGCAAGGGATTTTTTTGCTTTATGTACAAAAATGCCGTTTTTAGTACATTTTGTTATTTTCTGTATTTTTGTCGTGCCACTGGTGCTCTTATAAGACTTTATAAAACTGTAATTGCCTTGAAATGTTAGCTCTTGATACAAAAATATATCAATAAACTATAATTGACTTGAAGTCTTATAAACTTCGTATAAGGTTAAGAGCAATACTTAGATATTATAATATTATTGTCGTTTTCTAACTATTTTCACCCCATTTATAAAAAAAGCCCCTTTAAATAGTTATTTAACCTGACTGAGAAATTTACACGATTTAGTAGTGAATTGGCATTTCATGTACCGATTAATTATTTTATATCATCCTAAATTTAAGTAAATTCAAGGCAAGTACCCGCTGAAACGATCCTTGACAAAATATATTCTGCCGGGCTTGCAATCCATGATCCATGATGAATACCCACTAAAACATGCCCGCACACACCAAGAACATCTAGACTCAAAATCCAAAACAGACCCTAATAGGCTGGGACATGGGGAAGCTTGAATCAATATCATCAATTATTTATTTTCATGATTCCCTTAAATCATCCTCCATGTTTTCACATGTATTATTAATTTAAAGGAAGATGGATTGGAATTTGTACTCAACGCAATGCCAATTCTTCTCTTCCTACACTTCTTTCTTATAGCAACATCCATGTCATCATTCAAATATATCGAATTATTTATTTAAAAGATTTGCTGAATATGACAAAATTCTAAGAGAATCTTCCCTGTATAGGCTCGTATTTAGTATTCATCCTAACACATCAAATGCAAGACATGTTTCTATAAGCTCCACACAAATTCCCCACGGATGCCACCAATTCATTGATTAATCTATTAGAGTTTCCCATAATCATCCATTGCCAATTATATTGATATTTGTATTCCCTTTCATCGATATAATACTATACGATAAACACAATGAATGAATGGTGAAATTTAACATAAAAAAGTGTTTAATTTATAATATTGCAGTATGTTACATGATTAAACATATCTCAAAAAAACTTTATTACAATGACATAGTACTTAGGTTACATAAACTATATACCTTGCAAAATAAAAGCTAATGACTAATATTGGTGCGACCCTATTGAATCAGAAGGACTTGCAGAGACTATGGAATTTCAAAACATAAAATCAGATCTCAATTTATTATTTCAGAATTGTGTGTTCCCAAAACTAACAGAATCAATTTAATATATATGTAGTGATTCCATATTTCTGCTACCACATTTAAATTTTATTAGTCCATGTAGATCATTAAATCACTGCCAAGTTATCCAACTTATATCTCCTTATCTATCGTCTACATAGTTGACTAAGTATCAGAACATCTCATTAGCTATACACAGGGCCAATCATTTCTTGCATTTATGGATATTATTGTTCTCACACGTTTATGGCTACCCGGCAGCCCATGTTCGTACACTATTGGGCCGTCAAGACAACCCCTATACCCGCAAGCTCATGGCTATCACAACAGCCTATGTCCCTGCACTTCTATCGAACTGCACCTTCACGCTCAAATTCATGGCTGTCACAGCAGCCTCTGTTTGTCCATTGAAACAGCCCATACACACACAAATTCATGGTTGTCACAGCTACTTCTGCTCGTCCAGTTTTAAGCAGTCAGAACAGCCTCTACCCGCACAAATTCATAACTGTCACAGCAATCTTTATTCGTCCAATTTCAGGCCATTGAAAACAGCTCAATATTTTTCTTTCGATAACCTTCTGAATTTTACTCCTTTTTTTTCTTTTTTTCTTTTTTTAAGATGTCTCGAACCGTAAAAGAAATTCATGCTTAGGCCTAGACAAGGGAATGTATTCCGTCAAGGCAGACATGAAAGTTTAACCTCTAAAGGCTAAAACTTGTCATAATCCGGTAACTTATCCTTCCTTAAATAGCAAAAGATTGTCTCAGAATCAAGAAGCCCACACAAAAATTCGTAAGATAGGATGTCTTCTAGCTGTTATTCCATACAAACCATAGTTAACCACTTAAAGCACTGCACCAAGCTGAAACAGCTACAATCCATGTATGCTGTCATGGTCAAAACCAATTCAAACCAAGATTGTTTCTTAATGAATCAATATATATCAGCTCTTTCTACTTTTAACCGTATAGATTATGCAGTTTTAGCCCATACCCAGATGGAAAATCCTAATGTTTTTGTCTATAATGCAATGATTAAAGGGTCTGTTCAAAGTAATCAACCTGTTCATGCTCTTGAATTGTACGTTCAAATGCTAAGAGCTAATGTTTCTCCTTCAAGTTATACATTTCCTTCGTTGATAAAAGCTTGTGGGTTGGTATCTCAGTTGAGGTTTGCAGAAGCTGTTCATGGTCATGTTTGGAGAAATGGGTTTGATTCACATTTGTTTGTTCAAACTTCTTTAGTTGATTTTTACTCGAGTATGGGTAGAATTGAAGAATCTATAAGGGTGTTTGATGAAATGCCTGAAAGAGATGTCTTTGCTTGGACTACAATGGTTTCTAGTCTTGTGCGGGTCGGTGATATGAGTGCTGCTGGGAGATTGTTTGATATGATGCCTAATAGGAATTTAGCTGCTTGGAATACTTTGATTGATGGGTATGCAAGACTGAGAGAAGTTGATGTGGCGGAGTTGTTGTTTAACCAAATGCCTGCAAGAGATATTATTTCATGGACTACAATGATCAATTGTTATTCTCAGAATAAGAGATTTAGAGAAGCATTGGGGATTTTTTATGAGATGGCAAAACATGGGATCGACCCAGATGAAGTGACCATGGCGACTGTGATTTCAGCTTGTGCTCATCTTGGAACCCTTGACTTAGGGAAGGAAATACATTACTACGTGATGCAGCATGGATTTAACCTTGATGTCTACATAGGTTCAGCATTAATTGATATGTATTCTAAGTGTGGGAGTCTAGATAGGTCCCTTTTGATGTTCTTCAAGCTGCGAGAGAAGAACTTGTTCTGTTGGAATTCAGTGATTGAAGGGCTTGCTGTTCATGGATATGCAGAAGAAGCACTGGCAATGTTTGACAAGATGGAGAGGGAGAAAATTAAGCCAAATGGGGTTACATTTGTAAGTGTTTTAAGTGCCTGCAGTCATGCGGGACTTATTGAAGAAGGTCGTAAGAGGTTTGCGAGTATGACACGAGATCATTCCATCCCTCCTGGAGTTGAACATTATGGATGCATGGTTGATCTCTTGAGCAAATCTGGCTTGCTTGAAGAAGCACTGCAATTGATAAGAGCTATGAAGTTGGAACCTAATGCTGTTATTTGGGGTGCGTTGCTTAGTGGATGTAAGCTTCATAGGAACTTGGAGATCGCTCAGGTTGCTGTTAATAAATTGATGGTTTTGGAGCCTGGCAACAGTGGATATTACACTCTTTTGGTTAACATGAATGCTGAAGTTAATAGATGGGGCGAGGCTGCAAAGATCAGGTTAACCATGAAGGAGCAGGGGGTAGAAAAAAGATGCCCTGGGTCCAGTTGGATCGAGTTGGAAAGCCAAGTTCATCAATTTTCAGCATCTGATAAATCTCATGCAGCTTCTGATGAGATTTCCTCGTTGCTGGCTGAATTAGATGGGCAGGTGAAGCTAGCGGGCTATGTACCTGAACTATGGGTTATTTTGTAGCAATGTGGCATTTAAAGTTCACTGGATGTTACTGCAAGTTTGTTTGGGATTAAGTTCAAGCTGCCACACTGGTCAGAGACAGTGGAGCAGAGGCTTAGGTCAATCTCACAAGAAAATAGTAATCTAGATATATATGGTAAAAATGAAAATTCTTCCATTGCCATCTATTTTTGCCGCTTGACTATTTCGTGTCTGGTCTTAATATGTTCTTGCCTCGAAAGTCACCTTTCTATTTGCTTTCTACTCTATCTTGCATAGTGGTATTCACAAGTTTGATCCATCCTGCATTTCCAATTAATTATCTAGCACAGCTTAATTATATTTGCACCTGACCTGAATACTTTTTATACGATGTGCAGATTTTTGAAAAATCTGTGCAGAAATGTAGAGGTATGTTGAGCTCCGTGCTTGTCATTCTTATTCAGCTGTAGTGACAGGCACTGATATGACTCTTAAAACTATAAAGCTTATGTTGGATATAATCGTCACTGATGATTCTGGGTCACGGATTGTGCTTATGGTACTAAAGGATGAGGCCACGAAGACAAGGGTGATTGTTATGCGAAAAGGGGTGGAAAAAAAGTCTTTGGTGGGTTTTATTGTTAACCTGTTCAGATATGCTTCATTTTTCTTTTTGCGGTAACGATGCAAGTGACAATATCTTAGGATGCTATCGTGATGTATTAAAACTAATCACTTCATTTTTTCGCTAACTTGTCTGATTGAACAAGAAATGTCCCTGTTAACCCTGGCCGTTTCGGTGATAACACTGAAGCCTCCAACTTGTGGACATGGTATCAAAGAAGCGAGATGTGACAAAAGGCATCTGCTTTACAGAAGGACATATTCTATGGTGCGTTGTACATAATACCATTAGTAGCTGCTTCTGGTGGAACCCAGCCTAATATATCCACCACGGGACTGATAAATTTGATGATTTTTAACCTAAGGAAGACCAAAAGCTATCATTCTTTAATTGGTGGATGTTTAACATTTTTTTGGTGCCATTTTCTCAAGCACCTTCTTGGGATACATACAAGATGATGTGAGTTGAGCCCTTTGCTATGCCTTTCCAACACTGGGTGTGGCAGCCTCGATTATTGTGTTTATGGTAGGCACTCCATTCTACAGACACAAATTGCCTGCAGAGAGTCCATTCACCAGGATGACTCAAGTGATTGTATCTGCTGTGAGGAAGCAGAAAGCACCCGTCCCAGGTGACCCCAAACAGCTGCATGAGCTTAGCCTGGACGAGCACATAGGATCAGGGAAATTCAGGATGGCCCGTACCCGTTCACTTGGGTTTGATTCTCCACATTTTAAGATCTCCGGTATTCAATTTAATTATGTTCTGGAATATTTTGTCCTTGTCATTCTGGAATATTTTGTCCTTGTCTATGCTCAATTCCAACAACATTGACTTTCATCATTCATCATTCAACATTCACAGCATCAAAATGCTTGCATCATTATATATCTACCATATTCTACCCCGACAGCCATTTTCCTCAATCTTAATAGCTCTGGTTCACCTGCAGATTGCTTGACAAAGCTTCCATGGAGAATGGCTCAAGGTCACTGTGGATGCTATGCTCTGTGAACCAAGTTGAAGAAACAAGCAAATGCTTAAAATGCTTCCAGTCCAGGCTGCTACTTCCATACCTAGCACCATTTTGGCTCCAGTGCACACCCTACTCATCAAACAGGGAACTGTCTAAGACAGGAGCATCGGACCCCACTTTGAAATTCCTCCAGCATGCCTCACAGCTTTTGTAACCATCTCCATGTTGATAAGCCTAGCCATTTATGACTATTACTTTGAACCGATGGCAAGGCAATACACAAAAAGACCAAGAGGAATTACATTGCTGCAGAGACTGGGAATTGGGTGTGTTTCATGTTATTGTGATGATCACAGCTTGCTTAGCAAAAAGGAAGAGGCTTAGTGTCGCAAGAGAACACAACATTTTCGGTAAAAATGAGGTAGTTCCTCTCCATATATTTATTCTACTCAGTTTGTTTTGATGGGAGTTGCTGATAACTTTGAGGAAGTAGCGTTTTTCTATGACCAATCACCAGAAGGAATGAAGAGCCTAGGGACTTCATACTTCACAAGCAGCTTGGGAATTGGGAATTTCCTTAGTTTTATCCTGTCAACAGTTTCCAAAATCACTAAGAAGCATGGCCACAAAGAGTGGACTTTGGACAATCTAAATCTATCTCATTTAAACTACTATTATACTATCCTGGCCATATTGAGCTCCCTCAACTTCCTTATCTATTTAGTTGCGGCAAACTTTTTTGTTTATAACGTGGACGTTGATTCTAAAAGGGATTTAGAGGAACAAAAGGAAGCTTCACTGGTGGAAGCTCATCAAGACAATGAAAACTTGAAGGTTGTATAAACATCCACATACTTCGTATCCTATGTGAGTGAAAGCGGTTCCAGTCCCTTGTAATTTGAAATTTGCAGGTTCATGTGCGCGCGAGCATGTACAAAGGTTTGATGAAGATGATGAAACCTCTGTTTTTAGAGGAACAAAAGGAATCTTCACTGGTGGAAGCTCATCAAGACAATGATAACTTGAAGGTTGTATAAACATCCATGTACTTCATATCCTATGTGAGCGAAAGTGGTTCCAGTCCTTTGTAATTTGAAATTTGCAGGTTCATGTGCGCGCGAGCATGTACAAAGGTTTGATGAAGATGATGAAACCTCTGTACTCTACACATCGATATTCAGGTATTTTACTGAATGTGATTGCCTTCAGCAAGAAAGTAATAGACCCGCAATAAATAAATTTTCAGGTATTTTGCTGTCTGCTTGGCCTTTTTCATTTTTCCCACTTAAAGAATCATCAACCTCCATGAGGGACAGGAAATCCTCAATTAGGCCAGGTCAATTGGTAGAAAATTAATTGATAATATAATTACTCGTTCTGTTAACATAAAAACAGTTTTTTTTTACCTGAGCAAGGAGATGTTAATATCTCTAGATTTCCTACCCGAATTCTATATAGATGGATAAAATTTTAATTGATCTAAGTACATTGAATGGTTTTGGCAAAGTTGCTGCAAATGCAACGATCCAAAGAAAAACAAGTCGCATATTATTTGATGCAATTTGCTAGTTATATTCACGTTACATTATCCTAGGCAAAAATACAGAGCCTTGTGTTTGGCAACAAATTAACATTGGGCAGGCAAGTTGGAACCTCCTTACATTTGAACTATCTTAGCTATTAGAGTTGCTGATGCTGTGTCAATCTACAAAAGGCTGCAACTTGTACGAGGAGATAGACTCCAACAGCCATGTGTGACCAATGACTTGGGATCCCACTTTAGCTGCTAAATCCTGTGCTTCATCGGTTCTCTGCCAAATAATTGAAACTTCCTCTCCTAATTTGCACCCTTGTGGGGGATCAAGGTTATACACAATTAGTGTTACTGAAGGAGATACCAGGTCATGCCTTTGTTCCACCAACTCTTCCTCGCTCTTCAAAAGTGTACCTCCTGCGGTAATAACCAGACTCTGGAGACCTTCCTTGTAGCCAGCCACAAAATCTCCAACAAAATAGAAACTTAAGCCACTGAAAAGCTTTGGTGCCTGAAAAAGAAACAATCAAACCAGGGCTTTTAGGTGACGCAATTAAAATAAAAAGAAGCAGAGAACAAAGGTATACTGCAAGTTTATAATCATGCTTTAGAAAGAGGGTACTCAAGAAGAAATTTACATTATTAAGTGCACCGAGCCTGCCATTTTTTGGGCCATCACGGCTTCCATGGCTGTCAAGAATAATTTCATAATTTTCTTCATCCACAGGATGCATAGATTCCATGCAAGCCTTTATCCCTGCCAAAGTTAGACTTGGAACATGTTAATAGCAATAAATTGATGAAGCAATAACTCAAAAATAAGGAAGTACAAACGAAGTGCCATGAACTCTGAAGCGATAAATTAAAATTTAAAAGGATAACATAGGGCAGATTTGCTCCTTTTTTTTATATATGAATGTACAACATCGGTGCTTTCATCTATGGCAGTAAACATTTTTCTCACCATCATATTGATCAATTTATCCCCCTATCAACTCAACCCCTTTTGATGATCCTCAATTTCATTTGAGTAGTAGTGGTGGTGGTGGTGGTATAAGCACATTGCTTGGCCAGGGCTATCGGTTCAGTCTTAGGCTGCTAAACTTATAACAGGGAGGGAAGAACGAGGATGATCTAAGAAATTTCTTCAGCATATTACTCACAAATGAGCACTTGAGTTTAGACAAGAAATCGAGTAAAAGACAAGGGCAGACTCACAATCTATTGAGAGAACCCATTTCCCATTCAAAATGGCCATAAGATATTTCAGTGTCCTGGTGCATGCCCCGTCTGAATCTGTGGCTGCAATCACATGTGTGACATTTGATGCCCATAATTTGTTCACTGGCACACCAATCATGCTTCCAAACTTCACCAAAAGACACTGCACCAGAGAAAACAAGTTGCAATTTAGCGATTTCGATAGAGAAAGGCATTTCCTCGTCTTAAATCCCAAACATGACAAATGTGATCAGCTAATCCTCGAACACACCAGGCCACTGTACACTTCGCAACAGTCATGAACATAACAAGTTTAATTTATTGAAATATGCAATAATCTAAATGTGTAGGGCTCAAATCATAAAACGGAACTGAACCCCTTTTCTAAGTCAAAAAACACTGTTTTACCAATATGTTGCCAGATAAAGGGAATCCATTGTGTAGCAATCATTATATTAGACATCATGGTTTACCATGATCATCCCAAGAGTGACAACTATCATAAACCACCACATGGGAACGACTCTGAATTGAGAAATTGTTATGAGCTGGAATAAGTGGGTCACGTGTGTTCAGATTTAATTTGTTAGATGTTATTGCAGTCCGTTCCCTTGAAGTTATTGCATTACGTTATTTTAGATCGTGGGTTTTGTAACTGCACTTAGATCATGGGAAAACCCACCATGAGGTTATTAAGTCACGTATTAAGTTTTCATTGGTCAGTTATTGTTGTCAGTTCCAAGAAGGTCTATTTAAATTGCAGAGATAAGAATGAAGACTGACTTTTGAACCCAAAAAGATTACCGAGAGTATTCTGGAGGTCTTTGGCTCCTCAAATTGCCTTTATCCCTTTTTGTTTCTAGTGTGTTAGTAACAGAAATGAGAATGACTGACATTAACCATGACCTGAACTGACCTTTTCCTCAGAAGACAGAGCAGACCCACAGAAAACCCATTTCTTTGCTCCATCACATGATCCCACCCAAAAGTTAGACTGTTGTGAGGCGCTGCATGATAATGGTAAAAATCATGTCAAACAGATTTTGCATTAATGACAAGCAACAGCCTATTTACTAATAGGTGGAGAACATTCCAATTAATTTATTTTCTTAGCAGACAAACATTCTTTGAACTCCCTTTGAGTAAACAGTAATTTGCTCAAAATACCCAACATCAATGATACTTCAACGTTAATCTGACAGGGGAAAAAATCGATAGAAAGCAAGAGAATTGGATAGAGAGGGGGGTCAGGGAGTTGATAAGAGTGATTCAACTTCAACTTTTTTCAGTTTGTTAACTTTGTACCTACAGGGAATAAGAGAATACGACTTACACAGAAGTCAGCGCAGATGAGATTTTCTGCTTGTGTTTCTCAGCCTTGGACTTCTCACTTGGAAATTTTACTGAAGAATGACCAGGGCAAAGCACTAGGAAGTTTTCCTGTAAGAAAATAACAAAGAAAGTTGTTAGCCCTCCAAGCTCAGCTCCCTGAAGTGATACAAAAGGAATCCTTCAACATAAGCACGTGAATTTGCAAAGGAGGTAGAGTGCAAGACACTTGCATGATCCCATCGACATTTACTAATTTCCATTGCACATGGAGCATGATAACTTCTCTTGCATGATTTCAGATAGCAGCCTAAAGCTGCTCCCTTCAGCCCACATCTGCTGCATTTAAGCTTTGCACCCCTAGCCAGTTCTTCCTTCAGATTCTTAACAGTTTCACCAGCATAATAGACTTGTGGTGCCCTGTATTTCAAATTCAGTTACATATTGCTTTCAGTATTAAATTTATGACAAGAAAGATAGCGAAAAGGAAACTCCTTAACAGTTTCACTAGACACCAAATCATCATTATCACCTAAACATCGATGATAAAAAAAAAAGGGTATAATGGCATACCATTCAATACATACAGCATGCACATGTATAGTACTGGATAGAGTTGCTTCAACGCCCTCTACTGGCTTCCCGTTCACAAGATGCAACATTCGACCAGTATACTGAAATGGACAGAGGAAGGAGAAGCCACAATGTGTAAGCACCAAAATATATTTTTCCATGCTATATTGGATAATTCACTAGCAGCAACAAAATGGCGTTCAAAACTATAGGTTGCACAAAGACAAAGACAAAAAAAAAAAAAAAAAGCCAATGATGAATAGATGTTTACCTCTGTGATTCTGGAGGAGTGGCAAAATCCACAAGCATTAAACGAGTTATTCGATATTGCAGGAATCTCTAATTGAGAACTGCTCATCAAATTTTCAGTTGGAGGTGCGTTTGGTTTGATATGAACAATATTATTTGCACACGGATCCGATGGGTTGTAGTTCAACTTCTTATGTCTCTTTAAATCCCTCAAATGACCTTCCTCAGTTTCAGACGCAGAAGTGATATGCCTCTCTTGTCTTCTTTTGTTGTCAGAATTTAGTTGAAGCAAGTTTTCGGCTTTATAATTCTGTGGACTCTGAAAAACAGACGCATTGTGAACCTCGTAAAAGTGAACGCTTTGAAAGACAAACTTTTATGCACTTCAAAATGTACTGTCACTGCCAAATGGGAGCTAACTAACTGGCAGATAAACATTCTTAACATGCAACGCAATTATTACAAACAATAATCAAATACACAAAGAACAATAGAAAGTGTCAGTGCATTTATATTGAAGTGGGGGGGCGGGGAGTTTAAGCGTGCAATTTTATACTGTCAGAAATGGTCGATGTGCTTAAACTTTTGTTGCGTTTCATAAAGCCATGATGTAAATTATGGAATAGATTGTACAATTAAACTGTCATTGTGTGAAAATAAAAGCGGAGTAAGAAATTGGAATCAATGCAAGCAGGAGTTTCCAGACCACTGCAAAAGGATAATTGCACTTTACACATGCAATTAAAAAAGAGACTGCAAGATCATTGTTAGAAGCAATAGTTAAGTTCTTACATCATCACTTCCCTGGTCATTACTGTCGTTTTCTGAATCCTTATTATCACCAAATGAAGGAGGACTTCTAGGCGACAACTGATCTGCCTGATTCAAGTCCATTTGAAAAGCCTTGGGTCCACGAAGCCCCTTAGCTCTTACCTGCGAACCTGTCGGTCGAGAATTGACATTATGCTTATCATTGGATGCACCCCCTGCACTACCAATCACCTCATGCTCTTTATCCTTGACATGCATTGGCACATTGCAATTACCCATCGCCACATTCTTTCGAACCCCATTTCCAACTGAACAATTCGATGGAGCACAAGTTACATCATTGTTCATTAATTTAGATTGTCCACAACTATAATGATTCCCCCAGTGAGCTTCCAGTGATTTCTTATCCTTGCTACCACTACTCTTCGAAGCCGGACACTGCTTCAAAACCCTGCCAGTCTCTGCAAAAATCACCATCCACAACCAACATTTACTTTTAAAAATAAAAACTCAAAGAAACCACTCCAATCAACGAATATCAAAGAGTATGAAGATGCCATACCAGAATGAGACTGCAAAATACTGGCACTGAAAGCTGAATCCAAGCTTCTATAGATTGTCACCATGTTTTCAATCATAGGCAAACACCTCAAATCTGCAACCCAAATAAAATTATTCACCTTCCATAACACTTACTTCATATTTTGCCAAATTAAAATCCAAAATCTCAGCAAAAAAAAGCTTCTTTTTTGCAAAAAGTCAGACACGGAAAACGGGAAAATAGTTATCAAAAGAGTCAGGAGACCCACCCGAGTCGCCATATTGAGCTTTACAGAGAGGACACTCGGATCCAAACTCTGTCGTTTTGGGCAAGCATGAACTGAAAGAAAGAAACTCGAAATAAAATAAGCAAAACCAAGCCTTCGACAGAAACAAAAATAATTAAATCACCAAATCAATTAGATTTACTAACTTGCAGAAAATGTGATCACAAGGTAGCAAAAAGGGTCGCTTCAAAAATTCCAAGCTGCATTTTTTCAACAAAAAAAAAAACGATTTTTAAAATTAAACATTACAAAGAAGAAATTATATCGGAAAAAAGAGGGCGAGAGAGGAGAACCAGAGAGGGCATTTGAGCTCGAGACCCAGTTTCTGGATATGAAGAGTCCACGGGTTCATAGAGCTAACGCCCTGTTTCAGTGAGCCCGCCATTTTTTTTCTGCTTTGAAGGGGAGAGAGGAGAGTGAAGGAGTAGGAGGAAGAGGTTTATAGGGGATGATGATTGGTGGTAGGGGAGAGGAGTGCACGTGGACGGCTGGGATTCGGTCTCGGTTTGTTTTGGCGGTAAGGGAAGATTTGTTTCGATTTTTGAGATGGTTATTGGCGGCAGAGGTGGTGCCATGAAAGCGCGCCTTTTTAATTGGTTTCCGCGCTGGCGGTTTTTCGTTTGCTTCCCTTCAGTTTGTAATTGTATTTCCCTTTATATATTTTGTAATTTTTTCAATATATTTGCTGCTGTGTATTAATTAATAATAATGCAGGGATAATCTGACTATTTAAAGAAAAAATAGAAAATTAAGTAGGTGAGTTGGCGATGCAGCTTGATATTATACAAACATTTTATGCAATGAGGTATTAATTTATATGGCATGGAGAAGGATAGGATATGAAAAAAATAAAGAGAGTTACTTTTTTCTTTAAAAATATTGCCAAAGTTGATGGGAAAGAAAAGGGGGGGGGGGGGCCAAGATTCTGACCCAAGCGAGATGGATTTTATTTCTTTTATATATATATATATATATATATATATATATATATATATATATATTAAATAGAAAGGGGGGAAACAATCATCACCCAGGACACTTGAATAATGCAAAATGTACACATAATTTGAATTGTTTAACTGCAATGAAAAATCCATCTCTTGACACGTTGATGCATTTTCCCTTCTTTTTTTCCGACCAATTTCCTGCAAGCGAGCAGGAACAGACAGCTTCCAATCAACAGAGAGCTGGAACTCTTCCGAGACTTTATAAAAACTGTTGTCGGATCTCGGATCAAAGCGCCTTGCAATCTCCATCAGAATCATGCCTAGATCCTTCCCCCTCCCACTCCTTTATCAACGTCCCTTCACTGTTTTTTCTTCTTCCTTAGCTTCACAAATTCCCTCCTTTTCAAGCTTCAAAAGTCACTCCTAACAACTAAACGTCTCTCTCAAAACCAACTCTCATTGCTCCTTCACTGTCCTCTCCGTTCACGCTGCCGCCGTAATCCCACGAGGTTATATTATGGTGATTTGAGTCATTCTGCCTCGGACTTGGATCGACACGGATATTAATTTGGGACTAAAACCCGGGGGGGGGGGGGGAGCCATTAGCGACGGGTTTTGATGTGTGAAATTGTTGCGTTGATTTCTTGTTGCTATGGCAACAAGAACTCATTATGTTCCTCCCACATCAATGGAAGTTAAACACGAGGGTAACTCGATGGTTACCTTTGAACAATATAAGAAGAAGAAAGGCAAACACGGGGGTAACTCAACTAACCAGTTTCTTCAATGGTTACAAGTTTGAATTCCGAAAATTACATGGTTATTAACTTAAATCTCATGAGATTCATTGAGATATGCACAAGTTAAAAATGATACTAAAAACATACCACACCATTCCTTTTAGGTCAGCCACTAGATAATGAAGATGATGAATTCATTATCCATTAGTGATTAATATTCATTTCAATTATGATTTTAGAATAGCCAAATTCAGCTAAAAATTACTAAATTACCTTGAATTGCTACTCTAAAAATGAACTCTCGGTTGCGGTTGCAACAACTCATTCTGTTCCTCCCACATCAATGGAAGCGAAAAGTTATGATTCAAAGAAGCTGAGACATTATTCATGAAGAAAACGAAAACTATATTTCCTTGCACCTGAACGCTATAGTAAATTCATCAGGTTCGAAAAACATCTGTGTACTTAAATAAGACCAACAAGAAAAGGAACAAAGAAACACATGAAAACATGTGGAAACTCCTTGCAGAAAAATTTGGTTAGCTTCTCTTCTTAATCTCAAAGGAATATTTGAGCTCCATATGGCATCTTCTGTCATCATCTTCAAACTGCACCAAACATCAACCAAGAACGTAAAAAGAGCTTAACAGTAGCACACAGAAGAAACTCTCGTGAAATGATGTTTACCTTAAGCTTTGCAGAATAAGTTCCCCTTGCCAACACACCAGATGGGGCTGTGTCCTCCTCCAAAGTATGGACATATGGTTCCCGCTGCGGAGCAAAAGTACCCAGCATTCCTTTGCTTTGATCAACTACACTCAAGAAATGAAAACAGTAACAGATGTTGGAAAGCTAGTGGTGATGATTAAACAATTCCCTGAGACATAAAGCACAATTGCAGGATGGTGGAAAGCTAGTGGTGATGATCAAACAATTCCCTGAGACATAAAGCACAGTTGCATGATAAGTGATCTCAACAAACTAAAAGATTGAAAGCAGTGTCAGGATGACACGATTGCTCTCTTTAGCACTTGTATCTATGCCTTTGTCAGCCAACCCCTGATAAAATTAGAAATGATAAACATGCACGGGCAATTTTAAAAAAAAGTGTCACTTATTGGTACTAATAACAAATGTAAGTTTAATTAGTCATATCTGCAAGACTTATCCATCCCTTCAGAAGCATAAAGTAAAAAATCTAATGCAGAGAGCTAGATGATTATGCACCTTGTACTCCCCCCTTCCACACTGTATTTGAGTACACAAGGCCAGAAACAATATTGTGCAGAACACTAAATGTTAGCTTAAGCTGGTATCGAGATCCTTCTCTGAGAACGAAAAGGGGACGACCACTCTGACTTTCATCAACCGGCAAGGGAGTGTTTTTTTCCCCAATGTCATCGGATATAATTCCAATCGAATGGAATTTGACTTCAGGTTCCAGTTGGCCTAACAAGACACAAATATAAATATGTGATTGTGTGAAACGGTAAAAAGTCAGATATCGAATAAAAGGATGCCTGAATCAAACCATTCAAATCACTTTCAACACAGCCAAGTAGCTTCTCTTTCCACCTCCTCAAGCTATCATCTTCCTGCAAAACACAACTGGCTTTTAAAATTATGTTCATATGCTTCCAGCAGCCATTGCCATGCCAGAGAGTTGGAATTTATTTTCATGTCACGGCATCACATGGTTAATATGATCCCATGTTGTCAAATGAAGAACAAAAGAAAATGTAAACAACAATAAATAGGCTATAAAACATTTGATTCGAGATTGTTGTGGCTGCCAACTTCACATTAATTTCACTAGATATTTCATTGCAACCTTATTGACAATCACCGATTAGCCAATTCGAAACACAAAGGAGGCATCAATAAAAAAAAAAAAGTGGGAAAAGGAAGTGAGATACATTAACTGTAATATACTCAAATCACTTCACATACAATAAAAAACTGTCAAAACCCTAAACACTAAACACTAACAGTAGAGAAAAGCTGGATCCTTAACATAATGGTCCCTTTGCTTGGTGTTGGGTTTAACAAGGGAGAAAAGAAACAGGCAAAACAACCTGCTCTAAGCAATGTTGGCTGACCAGTTCTCACACTGGAACACTCAAATAATGGACTAATCTGTAGCAAATCTCGTGAAGGTTCTCAGGTCTCAATAGCAAAAATCAGAAGTATGTTATCCAAAAGTCGAAATTTATCACAATGAATGTTCCACATATAAAAAAATCAAAGAAAGGATAAAGGAACTAAAAGAAAACATCAAGAGTTCTAGAATCCATCAAGAAATTATTAAGCTTGAACTAGACATAACAAGAATTGTGAATCCAAGCTAAATATAGAAGCTTGAAAGGGATGTAGAGAAAAAGGAAGTACCTTGTCTTTCTCAATCTGTTCTTTGAGAGACAGCAAAGGCCCAGGAACAAATCCAGCGACAGGAACTCCATTATCAACAACATCACCATCATCCTCCTCATCATCATCAATAAAAGCAGCTTCAACTGGTGGGTTTTCGGTGGTTTCCCTTTTCCTTTCTAGTTTCCCATCAAAACCACCTCTTGTTGTTGTTGATGGGCCTGCTTCTGCCTTCTTGCCACTTTCCATCTCTCTCTCTCGAGTTTCTACAGTTACTGATAAACCACTAGAAGAAAAAGCTTTCAAACAAGAAAACCCCAGTTTCTATGTTTTAGACGACAGAGACAGGACACTGTCCTCTTGGTAGGATTGAATATGAAGTGTTCAAAATATTTTTGAAATTGAAATGGATGCTTTTTAAAATATTTTTATAAACAGTCCTGCAAATGAATTCAATACTTGGAAAAATATTTCCAAATACATAACAAAAAAAATAGATTTCGAAACCAAGAAAATATTTGGAGTAAAAGAAAAGGATCATTATCGGCAAAACTATTGACTAACATAAGCGGTCTAACCCTTGGTCTTGTCTTTTGCCTTTGTCTTGTCTTAGTTTTGAGAGAGGTGTCGGCTGTGAAATGGACAGAGGAGCCGATACATTTAGAGAGAGAGAGACTTGTCTTCTTTTTTGACTTTTGGTCCCTGCTACCTTTTTTTTCATGCCAAATGTACAAAAAGTGGTGTGGAGCAAATAAAATTATTTGAAGTAACAATATATTGGCAAAACAATTACGCGTTTTTTCAGTTTTTGAAGCCCATTAAACCTCTAAATATTCATTCAATTATTAGCAAGAATATTTCTTATATTTTTCTAGCAAAACACAAGCTATATTGTAGTAAAAATATTGCAAGAAAAAGGAAAACACATCATGGAATTACTATTTTAATCAGGTTCAAATGATTCTTTAGATGGTTTTTTTTAAAATAATAATTAGCAAGTGAATCTGTCTTAAATATTTTAAGAAAAAAATTTAAAAACTTTAGATTCTAAGTGTTTTTTTTAAAATAGAAAAGGAAATTAGCACTGTAATAATATCTGCGCAAGGATAAGTATGTGGACTTGTCTCAACCCTTTTCTCCTCTAATTATTAAATTCAACAAATGATTTATATAGATTTGAAATCACTCAAGAGAAAGGAGTAATATAAGAATAGGGGGAAGTACGAGGACGTTTTAGAAAGAAAAACAATGTGGACCAGCTGACAGAGCAGCATCAGCCAATCTCGCCGAGATAGGTGGATATTCTTGCATGGGCCATTGGCGTTCAAAGCCCCACAAGGCATGAATTAGGTTGTATTTCTTTGTTTTATTAATTCATGCATCCAGATATGATTTGATTTTTAAGCCTACTTATTTTAAATCATAAAAAAAATTAGATCGGGAAAAAAAATTGAGTAAAAAAAATCTGTTTTTCCATTATGTATGTATGTATGTATGTATTGAAGAAAAAAATAAATAATAAAAGTATAAAATATGGATACGACCTAATCTATTGTATTCTTATTTTTATAGATCAATGATTCAGAATTTTTTTCTAATTAATTTTTCCAGGATTAGATTTAGAGACCTAACAACTGATATTTTTAATGCATCTTTTAGATTACTCATGAAAAACTTGATTTTGTTTGACATGAAAACACTGTTTTTTTTAATTAAAAACCATTAGGAGAATGATATATCCAAATAATAATATATTTTTATTTTTTATATCAATATATTAAAATATCTTTAAAAAAATGACGTAAAAGCGAACAAGCTTGGTATGCATGTAATCCACTTTTCCATTAAAGTAAAGATATTACTTTAATATTTTTTTAAAGAGTGAAGAATTATATAAAAAAAAGGGGCTCCATGGAATTCAAACAGCCTTTTTCTCCATTTGTCTGTCGTCAGTCATGACAATTTGCATTGATGATAGCAAAAGGTTTCCTCGTGAGTCGTGGTGACTGGTGACCCTCTTTAAACGTGACCACCATCACTGCTGGAGGCTCATCCTTGTTTCTTTTTCCTTTTCTTTTTTTTTAATTATTATTCTCAACAGTGTGGGTTTTTACTGTCACCATATGTTAATATAAATCAGTAAATAATAAGGCTATAGTCTGTTATATAATCGACTTCTTCAAGCATATATCTGTCTTCACTTGGACAACCTTTTTCTTCGTCGAGTCATTTAAATGAAGCTGGTCCTGAGCTTTATCGGAGACGACCAGGGAACACATACTTTGTTTCCAGATACGAGAACTTGTGTGTTTGTGTCTTGATCGAAACTAGATTTCAGCATCATCGGTACAGGAAGAATGATCCTCCATTGGAGTGCAGGCTATGAGAAAAGGGATGTTTTTTATTGCTGTGTATATACTGCTACCAACCAAAAACGTGCAAAACTCACAAATAATACATGCGGGGAGAGTAGAAAAAATCACTGCCGTTCACAGTACCAAAAGTTCTTGGTGGTGAGTGTCCATCATCTAAAAGGCTCGGCTGGTGCTGTCTCTTCTAGAAAAGTTGCAGCCTCAAAACATTCAGCAGCTTCTAGTGAGGAGGAGGGATCACCCTCAGCTTTGTAAAGTAAGCCGAGATTGTACCACGCCGATGAGTTCATTCTATCAAGTCGCAGAGCGCCCATTAGAAAGCTTCTGGTTGCACTCGACTGCATGCAGAGCCGTCTAAGAACCACAGCTGTAGATACCATGCTTGGGACGTGGGTGGGATCAATATCTAAAGCACTCGCAAAGGCTTTAAGAGCTTCTTGGTAGAGCCCCTTTCCTTCATAAAGTACACCTGCAAGATAATCAACAACTTAATGTTTACAACAAAGAATCCAGAGTCTAAAAAATGCCTACAGAAAGTAACTACACCTCTCCATCAACCTTTATTGCCTTCTATGCAATCTGACTGATATAGCCAGCACATTGAAAACCTTAGCCATCAAATCAAGCAAATACTTGAAAATATATGGGAAAAGGAGGAGTCGAGAAGGGCTGGAGCAGGGCACGAGGCTGGCTTGGCTTGGACAGAACTATCTTAAGCATCCCATATATTGCTTAGAAGAGAACATAAATTTGATAGCTTTTCAGGATCCTAAATTTCAGTCAGCCTAATTTATTTTGGCAAAAGTGGCATTATGTTCCATGCACGCCCCCATCGATTACCAAATTTCAGAGCTCAGAAATATTTCATGCATAGAAAATTTTAACATGGCAAAACTCGGAATAGAGCCATCTCCCTAAAATTTAAATCTAAAACAGACATGTTGAAAGAAGTTCAACAGATGAAGAATCAGAAGTAACGAGTCTGACAAAGCAAATTATAATTGAAGTGAGATCTCAATTCACCAGTTGTATGACATCTAGAAGCTGAGTACGAGCTGATGGCCTTGGATTTGGAAAGACATGTCTCAGCATCATGCCACCGGGACAACCTTATATAGACTGAAGCCAGATCATGCCAAACTTCCAATTCCAGAAGACTTGGAGGGTTTCCATTGTCCTGCAAAATCTAGTACAATAAAAGTTAAAAACAAGAAAGAAAAAATCAGAGTATATACTAGTTCTCTCATAGCTCATTTTCCAAGAAGATTAAAGAGGGAAAAAGGAACAAGTAACTACAACATTTAAACATGTTTTCCAGAAAAAGGAACCGCAAAATGGCCTGCATTCTAATCTTCCCATTTTCTTGCCTCCCACATCTCACTCAAGCTCAAGAATTTTTCCATTTTTCTTGATCGATAAAAATCCATGTAATCAAACACCCTAGTAACCTAAAGCTCGGCAAATAGAAAAAAAATTAAAAATTCCTATTAGCAGCCAAAAGCGATGGTAAAACATTTCTGATTTGTAAATTAATGAATGCTGCCATAATTATAATTCTATTAGCTGGGATCAGCTCACGAACCTTGTACAGCTTTGTCCCAAGTCCCAAGCTCTTACTCTGAATTCGAAGAACAGCGAGAAGCTGGATGTATGACTCAATGCCACTCTCTAACTGACCCTGAGCAATTTGAAGTTTGGCCCTGGTTCTCAACAATTCTCCCTGATCCCATTTCCCAGTCTGGTCCAGGGCAGCATTGATAATAGTTTCAGCATCCTTATACTGCCTCTGAGCTGATAAGATCCGAGCGAGCAATAACCATCCTCTAATATTAGAACCACTTTCTAGTTTTAACAAGTGCTTTGCATAATAAAGCGCCACGTCCAACTTCCTCTGCTCTGCATTTTCTAGGCTGAGATGGTAAACAATATTAGAGTCTCGCATCTTAGTCATTCTTCCGGCAGATTCCAGGGCCTCAAGAGCCTCGAATTGCTTTGTGACCCTCACAGAATCTGCAACGGCTACTTGAGAATGTGCTGAAAGTGAGACACCCAGCAAGCAATATGCAACACTTTCCAATTGATTACAGTTATTTTCAAAGCTTTGCAATGCTCTGCGAGCATAATTTATCCCCTCTTCCGCAAGTTTAGGGGTCTTCCCACATATCTTTGATGCCATTAATAAGGCAGGAACACTATTTGGATCCTCATTAATATGCAACAGTTTCCTTAGTAGATCCAAAGCAGTCAATTCTTCACCTGCTCCATAATAGCAGAGAGAGAGAATATGATACCTCTCATTGCGATCAATAATCCCAGGAAGCAACTCCTCAACCTGGCTGGCTAATGCCTTTAAACCCCCAGACACAGAGAGAGCAAATGAAAGGTGATCCAAGATTGATAGATCCCGCTCAATTCTTTTCAGAATAATTTTTCTTAACAGTATCATTAACAGAAGTATGGCCTCTTCTATGTTGTTTTTAGGTACAAATGAACTGTCCATTTGAGAGCGGAGGTTTGGGGGACTTGCTTCACCTCCGCTGTACAGAAGCAAAATGGCAAAATCTTTTTGAATCCTTGCAGTAGTTTCTACATCAAGGTTCCATTGATTGAGGAGAGCCCGCCGGTATGACATGATTGCTTCACGTGGGGAATCAGCAAGTTTCCATAGTTCGGGAAGCAACTCAACAGCCTTGTTTAGAGTCTCCTGCAATTTAAAGTCAGCGGTAAAGTTTTCAGGCAAGCCTTCTGAGAATGAAGATTCAACTATGTCCACAATAACTTTGCAAGATTGAGCAGCTTCTGCAAGGATGATTAAAAAAAACATAAATTAGCCACTACAACGATGGTTAGATAGTTTTTCCATGTCTCATCAAAACTTCGTTTTCTATCAAATTCATTTGGGAGACGCTTGGTAAGTTGTCACTTGGTTAATAAAAGGAAGTGACACAGTAGAGCCTTTCGGTCATAGGAATTCAGCGTTTTGAGTGGGGATAAAGCTAACTGATTGTTTGATGCGTGTGGAATTGGATTGAATTAGAATTGATGTTCGTTCAAGGTTTGGGGTTTAAATAGGGCGTTAACAGTAGCCAAGACACTGCAGCATCAAAATCAAAATGTAGAAAAGGAAGAGAATATACACAAAATAGAAAAACGAGAGAGAGGAAGAGAGAGAGAGAGAGAGAGAGAGAGAGAGCTATAAGCATCTTAGCCTATAAATAATTTAAAACTCCTAAATGAACATTAGAATTCTTAAGCCGACTAGCATCCCAGGAAACAAAGAAACGTGACCTAATGTACTAAGATTTATTTATTTATTTATTTTGCAGAACACTGTGATCATAAAGAAGAAGTACCTCTGAACCGCCCTAGATGCTGCAATGATTTTGCTTTAAGGAGGATTGCTTCCATTAGTAAACTGACAGCATGTATAGACATCGGTGGGGTAGCAAAACTTTGTGAGCGTCTCTTGTGGTGTTCTCGTCTTTTAGCCAGAGTAGCCTTCATCCTGGGAGTTACAGCAGCAATATTTATTCCCTCGAATACATGAAGAGCAGCTTCTATGTTCCCTTTTTGGTATTCCATTCTTCCTAACAATGCTCTGGCTTCCTGCAAATTAAAAGCGTAGCCATCATAAAAGTCATCCACTACCAGTAAACTTTTAAGCTTCAAAGTTCAAATCCAGAAACATGTGGATAAAAAACATAAGCTGAAAAATTAATGAACTTTAATACGCAAGTCTTTTGAATTGTTATAAGAAAATCCAAAGATAATTTCGACACAGCTTTTTAATGTAACTTAAACTCACTGTGATCAAGGATTAAAGAAAGCCGAACAGACTGATCAAGAATGAAGAAGAATATGGAGATTATAGGGTAGGGAGAAACAAACCTCGTAGTTCAAAGAACCACGCCCACGAAGAGATAATTCAGCTTCTTCTAAATTGCTGGTGTCTGGTTGCTGGTCCAGCGCACCATTTTTAGAAGAATATGCACCTGTGGAATTATCTTTGGTTGCAAGAGACTCGGATGAAAGTGCCATTCCAGACACTGCTATTGATTGGTCTCCAGAGCTGAGGCCCTCCATTAACCTCCCAGGTTTTTTCTCAGTTATCTGTCCTTTCCTCCTTTTAACCCTAAATTTACTCTTCATGCTTTTTCACGAGACCTAATAGCCTTTAAACACCACCAACATCAGCAATCAGAACTTCAATGTAAGATGATCATGTAAACCCTATAAAAGAGTTCATCAATTATGCTATGTCCTCTTAAACCTTGATGATTCATCAAACTCATGCTTCAACTAAAAAAAAACAAGTTCTTGAATGCAAGAACTGATCGAAACAAATAAAAAGAAAGCCAGCAGAATTCACTGTAGATGCAATTAACATCGATATGCAATGATAGATGACTGATGATAAATCATAATTAAAGCCCAAAACCCTAAAATCCAGCATTCAAAACCACACAAGTGCCGATCAAAACACAAAAATCATCAATAATTCATCATCCCCTCTTCAAAACATCCATCAACCATCACCAACTTCAACCCTGCACCCCCAAAACAATAAAAAGGATCGGAACTTTACAGGCCTGTTCATATCAAAAAACGATCTACGAACACAAACCACTTCAAAGACGAAAACCCATTTCAGAATTCAACTCACATATGCAAAACAAGAATAGAAAGAAATAGAGGAAAAAACGCTGACCTCTTGTTTTTCCAAAAAGAGAAGGCACAAGCACAAGAGATAACCATCACCACCACCACCACCCATCTATTGAATTATATCAAAATCAAAAGCCTTCACTTTCAGTCTTTTGAATGAAAATAAAAGTAAAAAACAAACCAATCCAAAGCAAGAAACTTCCCTTTTCCTTTTCCTTATATTATCTTCTTCTTCTTATTCTCTTTCAAGATATTAATTTTACTTTTATTTTAACAAAAATAAAAACAAAAAGGGACAGAATTCGAATTGGAATTGGATGGTGATAGAGAAGAGAAGAGAAGGTTCAAAGTGAAATAAGTTGTAAAATAAATGAGTTCTCGAAATAAATTCTCCAGCAATGAATTCTGTTTTGTGGGACCCAGTTCAGTTTTGTTTTTCTTACCACGGTGGCGCAGACAGAAGGCTTGTTCTTGCGCCACGTAAGATGGTTTTCTTCAAAATCAGTGCCGGAACTTTAACGGTTATTTAACGAGATTGACAGCTAGTCGAATTGTCAGGAGCTATTTTTTACAGGTTTAACACGGCGCGGATGAAAATAAATAGAAAAAACAAAATCAGTCCCTGGATTTGATTTTTTCAGGCTCCACGATCATAAAATGTAACTCCATGTATTCTTCAAATTATGCAACTCGGTCCCTGGATTTGATGTGATTGGAATTAATCCCCCCATCGGAAGGACATCCGCGTGAGAAGAAGTCCCATCAGTGCGCAGCATGTTAATTGAAGAAAGACTCGATGTAACTGGAATTAATTCTCCCATCGAATCCAGCACAGCTAAATTAAATATGGAAATTAATTGGGTTGTTTATAATCACTATCCAGGGAGATAAAGACCATGGAAACAAAATGGAAATCTATTCTTTGGTTGGGTTGCTGAAATTTGAGTGCATGTTTTTGCTGTGCTTTTCAAATTGTTTTTTATTTAAAAAATCAGATTAATTTTGTTTTTATATAGTTTTTAATTTGTAAATATCAAAAATTAAAAAATATTTATTTTTAATTAAAAAACATTTTATGCGTGAGAATAGACAAAAGTGGTTTGGTATTGACACGTAGCAAGCAAGCAGCACGATGAAACCCATGGTTGGTAGAAATTAAAAAGAACGGTTGGTATCGGCGGTAGGCAGGCAATGTGGCCAGCATGCTCAAAAGATGATAGCGCAGGGAGTGGCATTAGGGTTATAGCATTTCCGTATTTTTACCAAATGCCTTCTTTACCTGGAAACTTAATTGTCTTGGTTGGCATCAATAGCAACGAAATAATATAAATTATAATTTAGAAATTCATAACTTAAATTTTTAGGTCACATGGTTTTTTAATATGATAATAAAACTCTATTAATTTAGTAGTTACGAGTTCAAATCTCACAATTCTCATTCTTTTTTATAAAAAAAAAAAAAAAAGCACGGGGTAATATGAGTCTATGCAAGTTCCAAACCCAAATATTTTTATTTAAGATGATGTATTAAAAAAATAATATAAATTATATTTTAAAATTTCATTTAGCCATTAAAATTTTTAGATGAAATAATTATTTAACTGGTGATCTATGTTATTAGTATTAGTATTAGTATTAACAATAAAAAATAAACGGATTTTGTTGCTGGGGCGCTAGTGGATTGCAACAGTTTCTCTTTGATTGTTTTGGTGGGAGTGGCTTGGGAATTTTTTTTTTTTTTTTTTTTGAGATTGCAAACATGAACAAAATAGTATGAAACATTATCTCAAAGGGGTGGACTGCGATGATAGAGAATTTGATATTCGTATAGTAGATTTTGAATTTAAGTCAGCGTGTGTATTTTTCATGAAAGTCTAAGATAACTGGGATTTTATTCACTCACCTGGATCTATAAAATATGTTTTTCAAGAGTAGAATTTTTTCGAATAAAAAAATATGAAACATCAATAGGGGAGGCAGAAAATCTTGAAAATTCTCATTTAAGAGTTTATTTTTAACATTAAATTGAGAGACGTGTTTCTTGTCATAATAAAAATAATTGATTTGATTTCTCATGCGATTGATGAATAGATTCTGAATTCTGTGTCATCTATAGAATTCTAAGCGTGTTGGATTTCATTAGTGTCATCTTTCAAAGCTATGGCCTTATTCTAAGCGTGTTGGATTTAATTGATGTGATAGTTTCTGTATTTTTTTTTTTTTAGAAGTGTGTTCTAATTGAAAATTCATTAAATAATAAACATTTGTTAAAAAAAATTTTTAATATATTTTTAAATAAAAAAACACTTTTACCATTTACTTTATATTATAACTAGATAATGCCCCCGCGCTTTGCCGCGGGGCACACAATATTTTTTTAAATGTAAAAATATTAATTATATGTATTTTTAAATTGTATTATAAATTTAGTTAAAATAATAAATTTGTCCAGAAATCTAGTGAAGTTCAATTTTTTTATCAAATATATGAATTTTAAATCGTCATAAATGTATCTGTTTAGTAGTTTTTAATGAAATAATCAATATTCATTTATTATTGTTATTAAAAAAATAAAAATATCTGGATATTTGAATTATTATATTCATTGCATTAAGATTAGTTAATTTTATAATTTAATTTAAATAGATGCATAGATACGAATAAAAAAATAAATATTCTCCAGTAATTAAAAAAAGAAACTAAATGAATTAATATCAAATAAAAACCTGGAAAAATAAATTAATAAATATAAATAATTAATGTTCTATCGATAAAAAAACTGAACATATAAATTGAAAATTCATCCTCACATTATTGTCATTATTAATGTTATAGGAGTTAAAATTATTATCAATATTACTGTCAAAATAATAATAAAAATTAAATTGACTTTAAAAATCATTAAAAAAAACAAAATATTTTTATAAGTAAATAATAAAAAATTAATAATTAAAATTATTATTATTATTGCGTAAATGATAAAATCATAAAAATTATCTAATCCAAAGAGTAAATTAAAATAATAAAAAAGAAAAAAGAAAAAAAGGCAAAAAGCGAGTAATATTTATTATTCATATTATTATCAAGACAGTAAAAATCAATAAATTATATTGAGAGAAAGAAATATAAAAAAATAGGAAGCACGAAAAAACATTAAAATATTGTTATTATTGTAATTCATAATAATAATAATAATAATATGAAAGAGTAAATAAACAATAAAAGATTAATAAAAAATAAAAATAAAAATCATCATTGCTATTACTATGAAAAAAATCGATATTATAAAATTATCTCGAGAAAAAAAAACTTAAAAACAATAACAAAAAAGTAAGCAAGAGAAACAATTAAATTATTATTATTATTAAATAATAATTAATTAAATTACTACTACTATATTATTACTATTATTATTATTCTAGAATTAAAAAAGTCACTGAATAATAATAGGGATCATTATAGAAATAATAAAAAATTAAGGGATGAAAATAAAAAATTAAAAGTATAAGGGCCAAATATTAATTATGTTAGATTTTTTTATTATAACATAATGTTAGACAAAATAATAAATTTATATAGAATTTTTTAATTATAAATTTGTATAAAATAATAAATAGTTTTATCCATAAAAAGATGAATATATAAATTGAAAATATATCCTTATGTTATTATCATTATCATTATTATAACAGTTAAAATTATTATCAATATTACTGTCAAAATAATCTCAATAATTAAATTATCCTGGAAAATCATTAAAAAAAAAGCAAAAGATTTATGTATAAATAAGAAAAAAAAAACATAAACACTAAAATTATCATGATCATTGCATAAATAGTCAAATAATAAAAATAATCCAAAAGTAATAAAAAACCAATCACTAAAATTATTATTACTATTGCGTAAATAGTAAAATCATAAAAATCATTTAATCCAAAAAACAAATAAAAATAACAGGAAAAAAAATAAATAAAGGAAAAAAAGAAGCAATATTAATTTTAAAATGACTATCAATTTAAATTCAAATTTCAGGATTGAACCGATTTAAATAAAATAAAATAAAAACTATAAAAAAACTAAAAGTATAGATGTATAAATATGAATAGAAAAATATACATTGTCTAAGAATTTATAAAAACAAACTAAATGAATTAATATAAAAAAAAACCATGCAATAATCAAATACAAAAAAATAGTTCTATCCACAAAAAGATGAATACATAAATTTAAAATCTATCCTCATGTTATTATCATAATCACTACTATAACAGTTAAAATTATTGTCTACATTACTGTCAAAATAATTTTAATAATTAAATTGTCTTGAAAAATCATTAAAAAAAGAAAAAGATTTTTGTATGAAAAGGGAAAAAAAAACAACCACTAAAATTATCATGATTACTGCATAAATAGGCAAATCATAAAAATCATCTAATACAAAGAAAAAAAAGAAGAAGCAAAGAAAAAAAATAAACAAAGAGAAAAAAAGAGTAATATTAATAGTAAAATAATTATTATAATAGTTAAAATTATTATTAATATTATTGTCATAACAATTCAAATAATTAAATTGATTTGGAAAATCATTAAAAAAATCAAAAAATTTGTATAAAAAACAATTAAAAAATAACAAATGAACTAATATCAAATATTAATAAAAAATAACAATAGAAAATAAATTAAAATGAAAAATAATATATATAAAATTAATTCTAATTAAATGATAAAATTAAAACAAAAAAGAATTGGAGGACCAGAAAATAAATAATGGTGATTGGTTTCATTTTATAAAAACCAGAAGAAAATGGATTGAAATCAAACTTTGTATATATTACCAATTTCAATTGGAGGACTAAATTAAAGAAATGAAAACATCCGTACCGGAAAAATTGAAGGAATAAAAAATCAATCAAAAATCAAAAGTATAAGGACTGAAATAAAACTTTCTTATATAATCAGTTTTAATTGAAGGGTACAATTGAAAATAAAAAAACTTTAATGCCCCCATTCACTGTGCGCTATTTTGTCATTTACGGGGGCTTTTTTCGTTTGTGCACTGCGCATATAAAGTGGAAAAACCACTGATGCCCCTGGTTTCTGTGCACTATTTTGTCTTTTTCGAGGGGCTTTTTCGTTAATACTTTGTTCAAACCGGGAAAATAAAAAAAAAAAGCGGATGAACTCGCGCGATGCACGGACGATAAATGTCCAGTGAACAGTGAAATGTGAGTATGTGCACAGTAATTCAATGTACAGTAAAAGTGGGACGGCTTTTATTTTATAGTTAATATCAAATACACACGAATCATCTTGTTGTCTGGATACCTATCTCCTTGGCTCTCAATCGTCCTCTATTTCTTGCTTAAATCTGCTTGTGGCTTCCACTTATGTCTTTACTTTGTCTTTTTTTATTATTATTATTATTGTTAAATTGTGATAAGAGGGGTATGGAAGAAAAATCTACATCATTTTAATTTATTGAGAGAAGCCTAACATGGGCCTAACAAATTAATAGCCTAATCTTTAGGGGTGTCATTCAACCGGTCAGGTTCTGAGTTTACTTTTTAAATATCAGCAGTTCGAGCTCTATATTCGTTAAGAATCAATAGAGATTTTAATGGGTCATTAATCTAAAACTACTGTTTTGTTTAATACACTATATTTTGACCTAGTTTTTATTTTAAAAAATAGATTAAATTAATATTATTTTTTTATAATTATATATTGGTGTAAAAAAAAAAAACTCTTCCAGAAACACTATAACGCCTTAAGAAGAAGCTACTTAACATATAACACCTCGAATCAACGTTATCAGGTGCCTCTGTTTTCATAGTAAGAGAATCAAGTCATCTCCTTAATTAGTTCATTGACTTCCATTTCATTATATATATACCAGCTAGCGGTATCTTTTTTTTTTCTATATAAAAAATATTAAATATATGAAATTTTTTTATTATAATATAAATTTAGGTAAAATAATAAATTTATACATGATTCTTGTTAAAGTAAAAAAAACAAAATATTATTATAAAAAAATAATAACTAAAATTATCATTATTATAGCGCAAACAATAAAATCATAAAATTATTTATCCGAAAAACAGATAAAAATAACAGAAAACACACAAAAAAAAGAAAGGAAAGGAGCAATATTAATTTGAAAATGATCACCAACATAAATTAAAATTTTAGGATTCAACGAAATAAAAATAAATCCCTAATAAAAAATAAATGACAAAAATCAAAGACAAAAACTAAAAGTATAGATGCATAAATACGGATAAAAAATAAACGCTATCTAAGAATGATAGAAAAAACCAAAGAAATTAATAAAAAAAAATCAAACAATAAGAACCGAAATGAAAAATAAAATATATAATTAATTCCAATCAAAAAACAAAATTGAAACAAATAAAAATACTGGGACCGAAAAAAATAAATATATTTTAAAAAAATTACAGTGTAAATTTGTCAAGAAAATTAAAAGAATAAGGATTGCAATATGACTAATTTCAATTAGATGACACAATCAAAACAAATTAAAATAGACTATATAATTAATTTCAATTGAGGGGTAAAATTAAAATATATAAAACCTTGGGACTAATATAAATAAAGATATTTTAAAAATATTATAATGTTTTTACAAAATTAAAAGAACAAGAGTCGAAATGAAAGATAGAATATATGATAAATTTCAATTGGAGAACCCAAACCAAAAATCAAAATAATAAGGACTTAATTGAAACCCAGCATATATAATCAATTTCAATTGAAGTACACAATTGCAAGAAATCAAAAACTATATTAAAAAAAAGCAATAATAAAAGAGAAATCGAAAGAACAAGAACAAAATAAATATTTCGCAAACTTCAAAGACCGACGTGTATTTTCACGTGGCTAGAGAGAGAAAAGGGAGCACAAACATAAAATCATCCACCGAAGCTTTACTGACCACCGTAACAGGACACGCGCCGCACCGGAAGAAAAAGAACATGTCGGCATGCCATGCGACACAATAAAAACAGGTTTTGTACCACTGAAAAGAGGTGCAGGTGCCATTCGAAGGGCTTGTGCAACAAAAACATTGCAGGTGCGTCTGCACAACACGCCTGAGGTATTTTTGAAAAGAAATATTAAAATAGTAGACAATTACCAACACACCCCTGAACCTGTTCGATAACCATGAAAAAATCACTGTGGAAAATGCATAAATACCCCCGAGTCCGGTGCTTTTTTTTGTGCTTTAGGAGGGCTAAAATCATCTTTTTACTGTGCAACAAATTCTAAAATATCATTTATGTCCTCTGAAAATTTCTAAAGTGCCCTCCGGTCTGGTTTGCCTTATTTTGTCCTTTAAGGGGGCTATTTTCATCATTTAACCGTGTAACAAATCTGAAAATATCATTTATATCTAAGAAAAATTCAAAAATACCCCCAATATCAAGGGTTAAAAAAATTCAGTTTTAAGAATAAAATAATAATTTTATTTTACCAATAAACAGTGAACTGAAATATCTTTTAGTTTTTAGGTAGCGCGCGACATCATGACTTTGAAAGGATGTCAGTGTTTTTATTCTTTATTTTTAAGTATTTTTATTGACTTTTGTTTTAATCCTTGTAAAAGTTTATCTATAAATATGCCATACAACATTAGTAAACTTTTCGCTATTATTAAATTGACTAATAATTACATAATTTTTTTTTCTTTCCTGTGAATAGTCATTGTGATCTGTCACGTACTGAGAAATCTAAATAGACAACTCGCCACGCTTAAAGAATTGTCTGGCTGGCACCGTCAAAGCAGACGAAGTTGGCATATGAATTGCAGACCAGTAAAGGTTTCGACTGTTTAAAATTCACCTTTTTTTAAGTATTCTTTTCAGATATATATTAAAATTATTTTTTTATTTTTAATATTATTCCATAGAAACAATTAAAATACATTAAAAATATTTTTAAAATACGGGACATTGTACTGGGTTCCACAAATTTACTACCTTCGTTCTCATCGATACTCGTGCTAAATTAGCTATTTTCTTTTCATAAAATTTACATATATATATATTTAAAGAATGTGGCTTGAGTTTCTTCTCATAATAAAAATAATTGATTTGATTTCTCATGCGATTGATGAATAGATTCTGAATTCTGTGTCATCTATAGAATTCTAAGCGTGTTGGATTTCATTAGTGTCATCTTTCAAAGCTATGGCCTTATTCTAAGCGTGTTGGATTTAATTGATGTGATCTATCAAAGCTATGACCTTTTTTTTCCATGCAAGACATTTATTTACTAAAAATATATCTCGTAGATATAAATAAATAAATAAAACCATGATTATGATTTGAATTCAAGACTAGCTATACAGATTTTAAACTATTTATCATCACAGCATATTTATAAATGTGTTATTGAGTGTTTTTATTACAAATGTATTTTTTCTAATTGAATTGCCTTCATTCCATATATCATAATTTAAAAACTAAGTTCACGATAATAGTAGGTTATGTATAGACTATTAACTCTTTTTTTTAAAATAATTTTATTTTGATAAAAAAATATCAATAATTTGATAATTGATTTTTTACTAGATTAAATGTTCATTTAACATTGTATTTCAAAAATAATTTTTTTTATATTTTTAAATTATTTTAATATAGTGATATTAAAAAATAAAATTCAATTCAAACCTTGGACCGGCAGGGTCATGATCAATCATCAATGTTATTTGGGTTTTAAAACAATGTTTAAAGAGTCTCACGTTGTAAGAGTTTTTACCTTTCTTCGTTATATATAAAACAATTACTTCTGGTATGACAAAAAGAATTTATATATATATATATATATGTATGTATGGTTTTTCCAGTGTCAATTGATTTTTTGTAGTGTGAGGAAAATCCCGTCGACAATATCGTCGTCGGTGATTGATATCTAGATCTTTTAGTCGGAAAAGTAATGATTGAAAGATTTCAGGATATCAAAACGATTGATCATAGACTATCCAAATTGAAATACATCGAATCCAACACTGTATTTTAACTTTCTTCGTGACTGTTCTCCTATTTTTAGATTCTCGTGAAGAATGGAGGTTGTTTTTTGTTCTCAAGAAGCACCGCCCATGGAGGACCCGATCCTCCAGATTTCGGTGGCGGAGAGAGGAGTGCATGCACCTTGCAGTGAACGGGGTCAGCAAAGCATCTTCGAGCGATAAAAGCGAAGTTCTCCTGCTACGAATGCTAGAGCTAACCTACTGGAAAAGAAGGGGAGACCTCAGAGAACCCTCGCTACTACGATTTAGCAACGGAATAAAACCATCATTAATTCAGCAACGAATATTATGTTTAATAATGAAAAATTCGCTGCAGATCAGGTCTTATTAAATCTACACCGGATAATTGGCAACGGGGTAGAGCAGGGAACATAACAGAGATGATCTTGAGATTTGGATTCATCCTTCTCCTCCAGGGTTGGTTAACACATATTCTTCCTGAAAATAACAATGACAATGAACAAGCATCGTTGCAAGCTTTTCTGTCGACCAGTAGCATTCCAGAATATTGCTCGGAAAAAATGCGTTTGACTTCAACTGTTTACCAGAGTTTTCCACGCCAAAAAGTCCGCGTCATTGCTCACAGGAGGAATGGAGTGCATCGAGTGAAATGATGTGGTGCTGGCCGACTGGGAAGCCATTTTCCAGCTAGCTCGGACTTCGATGCGGTATACAATTGCGTTCTCAGTTGAAAATAAAAAAATATATATATTATTTTAATCTAATTATAATTAAAAATACACTTTAGAAAACAAGTATTATAACACTATCAATCACCTCCTTTCAAGTCTATGTTTTTTTCTTCGTTAAAGTGTTTGTATTTTTTGTGCAGAAATGCATGTATTGTTTTTTTTTAAATCAAGCGTTAAACATTTATTTTGTAGATTTACAATCAACTTGGATGAAATGATCAAATTATATATATATATACACCGGATGATTGTTATTTTTTAATATAAAAAAATATTGAGATATTATTAGTGTTTTTTATAATAATAATATTTTTTTAAAATCATATGCAAACTAATATAACATGACTTGCTCAATTTGATGAGTAAAAAGACAATGTAGATATATGGTAAAAACATAGTCAACTCAGATAAATATTTAATATGAGATTTTATTTTTATAAATATTGAGACGATAATATATTGAATCGATTTGAAATAACCAGGATTAACTTGTCAATTTGCATGTTGATCCATCAAATCTTGATAACCTCATTAAAAACAAGTCAAAACAAATTATGTAGATTAACTTCCAGTATATCCAATGATGCAAGATGCAATTAAAGAAAAAAACAGTTAAAAACGCAACTTAAATCAACTCAAATTAACATGTTATCATGAGATTGAGATAACTTAGTAAACAAATAAATTATCAAACTCAATTCTCTTTGAACCTAGTGTTGAAAAATAAAAATTAAAAAAATCGATTAAAAATGACAAGGAAAAGACTCAAGTCAACCCGGGTTAACCAATCACACTAATTACTCAAGTCATGAGACAAAGATAATCTTGTAATTAGCGAGTCAATAAATAACAAAGTCCAATTCTTTACCGATCCAATTTCAAACAACGAGATTAAAAAGAAATCAACTATAAAAAGAAAAAAAACTCATGTCAGCTCATCAAAACCATGGTTCATATAAGAGACTAGGACAACAACATAGCAAGTGAATTGAAAAATACCATGAAATTCGATCCTTGTCAATCTTTTATGTTAAATGGTGAAATTTAAAGTTAAAAATCACGTAGAAACAACTTAATTCAATAATTTATTAAATTAACGACTCGAGTCATGAAACAATTATAATTTTATAGAAATAAATTCATGAAACACTATTTCTAATCACCCATCCCATCATCAAATAATGATCCTGGAATAAAAAAAAAAACAATAAGGGAAAAAGAAAAAAAAGACTTGAACCAACCTCACTAGTTAAATGGTCACACTCTAGTCCAAAACATGAAAAATATGATAATTTTATAAAAAATAAATTATAAAATTCAACTTTTAATAAATTTAATATTAAAAGATAAAATTATTTTTAAATAAAAAAAACTATTGTAATGCATGGCGTTTTGGAAGGGACACAATAAAAATGCCCTCATTTTATTTTTACTGTTAATAAGAGAGATTAAATAAAAAAAAGCAATAAAATAAATTAATTGAATAGTAAATGATCAACCGAATTTTATCTCAAGTTATAGGCTGAGAAAGTTAATCCAAGCATTGCTTTTTTTTAGACATAAAGAATGATCAATACAACATTTTTTTTTTAAATAAAAATAAAAATCAACAAAAAATAAATAAATTACTAACGCGGTAAGAGATGTTAATGATCAAAACCTCATGGGGGCAAGAGCGAGGGATGGAAAATAAATAAACATACTCGGTGAAATTCGAACATCATTTTGAAAGACATTACAAAAATAAAAGCGAGAATCTAACATAAAAATATTCAAATAACACATTTGAAAATAGAAAATTACAAACGAATTGAATCCATAGAAAATTCAATTAAAAAAATTCAAACCAAGATATCAGAATAAAAAATAAACTATTTACGATCGTATTTGGAGTGCCTGATTTAACAACTAATCACTCTCACTCTCCTATGAATTGGGTTTGGCGAATGAGAAATCTTCCTGTCCCTGTTGGTAAACCTCCTCAAGCTGGCTATCTTAAAATGGAAATATAACAAGATCAAGGGATATATAAAAAAAGAGAGGATAATAATGTAATTTAGGAGGTAACGATGGCATTCACGTAATATTGGTATAAAATAGGGTTAATCGCTTAGCGCATCCTCTATAAATATAGACCCCACCATCCTCTCATCCTCTATTCTCTCCTCTTTAAGTCCAAACTCTCTCTCTCTCTCTCTTCCCCTCCCCTCTCTGTTTTCTCTCCATAAACTAAGCCATAATTTTCTGGCCTCGTTGAGAAGCCAGAGATTCTGGCAGCTGCCCTCTCTACCCCCTTTTCAGTTTTTTTACCCCCCTTTCAGTTTTTTTACCCTGGTGGGTCCCAGCATTATTTTTGCTGTGCGGTTTTCGTTTCTAATTTTTACAGCAAGCAAGGGGAGTTACTTTCTGGGGAGCTGCTTACGTGGCATGCATCGAAACGACAGGCATGAATACCAAAACGATGCGTCTTCCACCACGTCGCGTTTTGACGCCAGCCAAGCGCAAAGAGAGAGAGGGTCCTGATACTCTCAAACCGTCAACCCCCGCGAAATTAACCAAGCCACTTCCACCCCAAGCCAGCTCCGACAGAGGCTTGGACTCGACCTCCTCTAATCAGCTCCTAGCCGGCTATTTGGCTCACGAGTACCTCACCAAGGGTACCCTCTTCGGTCAGCCCTGGGAACCGGCTCGAGCAGAGGTTGTGCCAGTCTCGGACGTGGACTCGGCCGGGGTCGTCAAGCCGGCCCGTAAAGCCGAACCCGAGCCGAATAAAGATAATTATGAGAGGTACGTGGAGGTATCACGTTTGTTGAAGATAGGTGGGCCCAGCTTACCAGATATCATCAACCCTACCCAGCTCGCACGGTTCCTACAGATGTAAGCGTGTGAGGAAAGGAAGTTCACCACGTGGACCAAAACGACCGGGTTCCCGATTCGCTAAACACGGGAAAAAGGATCGTTTTAAATCCGGGAGAAAAAAACGAGATTCCCGAGCGGTGGCGCCTGGGCGGCAACAGTGGAGGCGAATAGAGAGAGAAGGGATTTGATGTAATCGCTGTTGATTAGATAGAAGTGGGCAGCATCTTGCACTGTTGTTGACATATGTCTGCAAGCATTCGTGTTAGCCTTAGAAATTGTAGATCTCGACCATGATGCTAGTGTATAAAAAAAACCATGAATGAAGGAGGACTTGGTTTCTTTTATTCTTAACCTTCCGGTTTCGTCCCCAATTGGAAGTTGTTTTCGCAGTAACACCCGTGATAAAGCTGAATATAAACAAAATAAAATAAAAAAAGCGGATATTTGATGATCAAAATCATTCGACATCCAACATCACATCAAGGTGACCTCCATCGTTTAATTGTTTACAAATTACTCCTTGCATACATGTAGTTGATAACTTAGTCATACCTTATCTGTGAAACGTGAAAAGACACCACCACTTCATACTTTTTGTTAATTTCCATTTTGAATTTTATCTGCCCCTGCAAATATGATTAAGAATCTGGTTGGGTGCTAGAAATAAATTAGCTGTGGTTATTATGGGCTGGTTAGGTTAGTCACATTTTTCTCAACAATTAAAAAAAACACGCTGGTCTCACCAGTTATCAGTTTTGATGAGCATCATTTTCTAAATACATTACGGCCCGTTTGTTTGCTGGAACATGGTTTTTTTTTTTAAAAGTAAATTCTAGGGAAAATAAATTTCTGAAAAGTGAATTCCGATGTTTGGCAGTATTATGGAAAATGAACTGGAAAATGCTTTCCAGTGTTTGTTTATGTTATGGAAAATGATCTGGAAAATAATTTATTAATAAATTATTTTTTTTTTCAAGTTTATTAAAATAATGATGAACAAATTTTACAAATTAAAAAGTTGAATGAGAATGAAATTGAAAAAAAATATAATTTCATAAATTATCTCAAATAAAATAAATAATAATCAAAATAATAGAGATCAAATCTAAAAAAAAAATTAAAAAAAATAAAAGGTGAATAAATTAAAATAATAATAATTAACATTTCATAAATTATTTAAAATAAAATAAGTAACAATAAAAAAAATGAGGACCAAATTTGATAGATGACAAATTTCAATAAAAAAATGATAAGAAAAAAACAAATAGCAATTACAAAAATAAGAACCGAAATTAATATAAAAATTAAATTTTAAGAGATGGAATTGAAAAATAAATATTCAAAACAAATTATATATAGTAATCAAAAGTTTGAGGATCAAATTTGATATAATCAGCAAATAATGACATTTCTAAATTTTTCACAATTTCCGGAAAGTGTTTTCCGCCCAAATTTTCCGGAAAACACTTTCCTGAAAACCATGCCAAATTCTTCTTTGACCGGAAAGTATTTTCCGTTGACTGGAAAGTATTTTCCATTGACCAACTTTCCAGAAGACAAACAAACACATGAAAGTTTAGAAAGTGATTTCCCAAAAAGTAAATTCCCGGAAACAAACGGGGCCTACATTAAATCCCGTGCGAGACAGATTCTAAATTACCAGGATTGACTCGTCGTCGGGGTAAGATTTTATATAGCGCGAGGGGAAAAGAAAACCCCGAGCATGCGGTGACAGTAGTGTTCTGGAGCTACCTCAAGAGAACAATGCGCCATGTGAAATTCGTGGTCTAATTGATATCAATTATCTACTTAGCACTGGCCATTTGACTGTCCATATTTTTTTTAATATTTTAAAAAGTAATTTTTTTTTATTATAATATATATTTAATCAAAATAATAAATTTATATAAAACTTACGTGGAGTTCAAGTTTATAATAAAATATATAAATTTTAAATTGATGTGGGTTTATTTATTTAACAAATCTCAAAGAAATCATTAATATAAAATTATTATCATCATTATAAAAATAAAAAAATTTGAATCTCTGGATCATTTAAATCATTGTAATAAAATTAGTTGTTTTATAATTTAATTTAAATTAAATACAATAAAAAAAGTGATAGGAGCACTTTATTATCTTGTTGATATTTAAATGAATATTAAATGGCATTTGACAATTTGGAAAAAAGGAGGAGGAGAAAAATGAGAGGAATATTTTCTTTTGCTAGGATTTAAATACCAGTAGATGCGATATTTAGTGTACAGGAATGGTATTTCAATTCATGAGAATCATATTGATACAAGGAAAGTATGTATACAAGGAAGGTATTTATACAAGGAAGGTATTTCAATTATAATTATAAAATCGAATGCTTAGTTTGTTTAAAAAATCAAGCACGGCTATTTCTCACAAACCAAATCCCTTGTCCAAAAGCATCCCTGCCCCTTTTGTTTTAAACAAAGTATTTTAAAGTATTCATGCTAGAGCATGAAATTCAACATAGTTTTGACCTAAAAAATAAGTATACTTGCAGTAATTTGACCTTAAAAATACTCTTATTATTCACGTTGAATAACCTATATTTATCTCTTATTATTCATGTTTTTAAAATATAGAACTTCAAAACAATCATAAAAACACATTTATTTGATGTTTTTATTTACCACTCCAATAAAAAAAATGTGTCCGTTCTACTATTTTTTCATCCCATAATTAATATTTATCTATTTTTAAATAAAAAAATATATTTTTAACATGATCTAGCCGCTAATTCTCCATATAAAAGTTGATAGTTGAAAGAATGTGTCATGTCTACTATTTTTTCATCCCATAGTTAATATTTATCTATTTTTTATTTTTAAATAAAAAAATATATTTTTAACATGATCTGGTCGTTAATTCTCCCTGTGAAAGTTGATAGTTGATTATCACAGGTGAAAAAGTGAACTTGCAAGAATGAGTGCAGTTCTCGCTATATCAGTGGATGCTAATATTATTAAAACTTATATAGTTGTTAATTTTATAATACAATAAATGAGTTAAGATATACATAAATTAATCTGGATATCCATGTTAATTAAAAAAAAAAAATCCTCCAATAAAATTATTTATATATCAATAATAGTTGCACTAATAAAATTATTAAAATAAAATAAAATGTAAGAATCAATATTTTTAAAAATTACCCCTCATCATCATTGTAAATAATTACAAATAAAGAGTAGAATCTCAGTTTGATATTCTAACTGGTCTAAAAATATAACTAAAAAATAATAACACTATTGATCGCTTCTAAAATTATTACTATACTCCTATATTAATCATAATATTTTTCTTGGATAAAAAGTTTGTAGACATGCATAAAATATATTAAAAATCATTCAATTGATATTTGATCACAGTTTTTAGATGAATGGATATACATAAAATATAGATATTATTTCCTTTTTAATGTTTTTATTGGTCTCTTTTATCTTAAAATATTGTCAGGAATAAATAAATAAATTAAAAGAACACGTGAGCATAAATAAAAAGGGCCACAAGGAAAATCAAAGGCAGAGAAAAATAATTTAGGGCTGGCGGGCAGTCTGCCCTTTTGCACTGACCCGATCACTATTTAAGATTCCGGCAACACCACCCCCCCTCTCTCCCCTCAAGCTTCCACTTTCTAGGGTTTTTCTAGTTCCTCTCTCGACTGAAGCACAATGAGAGGATTCTTAAACAAGCTTGTTTCTCGCTCTCTCTCTGTTGCCGGCAAATGGCAACACCAACAACTCCGCCGCCTCAATATCCACGAATATCAGGTCTCCCTCTCCCTCTCCTCCCATCCTTACTAAATCTTGATTGTTATTTCCCGGACGAGTCTTACGAGAATTCCCTTTCGTTTTTTTTAGTTTGATTTGCATTTTTTTTTTATTGCATTGCATTAGTTTGAGATATTCAGCAATTCTGAACCCTGAACTTGCTTGATCTGATGCGATGATTGACGGCTGTTTTTCCTCTTGTGTTACTGTTTTTTTTTACTAGGGAGCTCAATTGATGGGCAAATATGGGATCAATGTGCCAAAAGGTGTAGCTGCTGCTTCCCTTCATCATGTTAAAAAGGCTGTTCAATATGTATTTCCTAACGAAAGCGAGGTAGTATGAACTAGTCCTGTACCGAATTTTTGCAAAGACATGCTTTTTCTTTCCCAAGAAATGTTGGGGAAGAGAACAAAAAAATTAGTTATGTAAAATTATGGAATGGAATTATAGATATGGATTGTATGTTTTCAAGGTTCTGAATGATGTGCTAGTAGTTAAAAGATTAGCTTTGTTATATCTTGTTGGTTTAATTTACCAAGGGAGGCTAACTTTGATCCTGGTGCAGTTGGTGGTTAAGAGCCAGGTTTTAGCTGGTGGTCGAGGACTGGGAAAGTTTAAGAACGGTTTTCAGGGTGGAGTTCACATTGTTATGGCTGACAAGGTTGAAGAAACTGCTGGTAATGAAGATTGGCTTCTATCTTTCCTTGACAACTTAACTATGGTTTTTTCTTTTTGATATATCTGCAGTTTTTCTTTGCCACGCATTGTCTCTCTTTTTGTTGAATGAAGGGCATAGCTCACGGGTTCCTTTTATGGATCCACTGACTATTTTGTTCTTTAATGTGGCACTGGCCCTTCATGTTTTTACTGCAGTGGTCTCGGTAATCCCTTTTCTCATGTTTTTATTGGATGCAGGAAAGATGCTTGGCCAGATACTTGTTACTAAACAAACTGGTTCTCAAGGAAAAATTGTTAGCAAGGTTTGGCATTGACGGGCTCTTTTTACATGTAACTTTTTGTTGCATACAGTCTTTGATCAATTGGTGCATAGGTGGCTGTTTTCATGGCATTTCTGTTGCCTGTTAGTGGTTTATAAATATTGTTTTTTGTGTATCTTATGATCTTACAAAGAAGAATCAATGCTTGTGAATGAAGAATCCCATTAGTTTTCTTACAGAAAAAACAGGGGATGTGGAGTTAATTTGTTTTTCAATGGTCTTATTTAATGATCAAGCTGCATAAAAGATTTGGATGCCTGTTTCATAAGATTTAAAGAAAATATAATCATAAGATGAATTTCACTTAACAGAGGAATGATGTTCATGATATTACTTTTACAATTGTCTTTCAGCTCCATTTCTTGAGCATCTCACATTTTGTGTTCATTATTCATCTTGCCCGCATGCATTTTTCAAAAATTTAGTTTGATAGATATGTCATGTTTTAGATGTATTATACCAGTGTACATATTTCTATCTTCTGTTGATGTTAATTTAACTGTTACAAGTCATGTTTCACTATCTTATGAGATTTGACTCGTATAGGATCTCCCCATCTGTTTTTAGTCATGGATGATGTGACTGTGACCCATGAGCTATGATTCTTAGAGTCACATTGTGTATTATAACAGTGAAAATAATGAATCTGGGTACGAGGTTCTAGTTGGTTAGACTTCCATTTCTTGTTGGTTGAGAGCAAATTCTTACTGATTAACTCATCGATGTATGCTTAACATGGAAAACTTGTGGGTTCATGAGAAGAATGTATATCGGGCTATTTTGATAAAATGTCCCACATCATGGTTTATGTTTCCTCTGTGGTTTTAGATATTTGATGTCTGCAATAATAATATTGAATTTTCATTTCGCAAAAAATATTATCCTGCAATATTTCCTTTTATTTTCCTTGCATAAGGATGATGATTGTCTTGGGGATGGATTTCAGGTTCAATTAATTTCGTTTCCTTTTGCAGGTTTACTTGTGTGAGAAGTTATCACTGGTCAACGAGATGTACTTTGCTATCATGCTGGATCGGACAACTGCTGGTCCAGTATGTTTTACTCGCTGATATTGTTATTTTTGCTGCTTCTTTGGTTTATCAATTTTACTTTGTAGTCAGTGTCAGTAAATTTGTCTTTCATATAATTACTCGCAAAAAACTGTTCTGAATCAAAGGAAGATGCACACATATTGTTTTTCAGCTTATCATAGCTTGTAAAAAAGGGGGAACCAGCATTGAAGACCTTGCTGAGAAATTTCCTGACTTGATTATCAAGGTTTGTCACCCTTCTTTTTCTTCTAATGTTTTAGCGTGGGACAATTTGTGCAGTCTTGTTGTCTACTGCTTATTGCCTAATTGTTATTTAATTGATCCTCTGCTGTTTCTGCTTCCTGATAGGTACCCATTGATGTATTTAAAGGAATTACTGATGAAGATGCTGTAAGAGTTGTAGATGGCCTGGCTCCAAAGGTTGCTGATAGAAATGATTCGATTGAGCAAGTGAAGAAATTATATAAACTTTTTTGCGAGAGTGATTGCACGATGTTGGAAGTGAGCATAAATTCCCGTGTTCAATTACTGTTAATGATGAGTTTATTTCTTTTCCATTGCTCAGGCATATGCTAGTTTTAGTGTTTCCTTTGTCCATATGCATATCTGATCGTGAACCCCTTTCTTCTCTGCTCAGATCAATCCCATTGCAGAGACTACTGATAAGCAATTGGTAGCTGCTGATGCTAAATTGAATTTTGATGATAATGCTGCTTTTCGTCAAAAGGAGATATTTGCTCTCAGAGATCCGACACAGGAAGATCCTAGAGAGGTATGTTTATGTTTATTTTCTCCCCTACACGGGCAACTTAAGCACTGGTTAAGGAGAGGATCATGAAAGGCTTTGGGCCTATGTTACATGCTAAGTATGCTCAGTTTGAGCTGACATGTTTTGAGACACATGGTCACACATGCTGAGATGCACACAAATGCTTTTGCATTAACTTTTTTAACTAAGGATGATGAAACACATTATTAATTTCTTTGGTACCTTTTGATCATTTGACAGGTGGCTGCTGCCAAGGCAGATTTAAATTATATTGGACTGGATGGGGAAATTGGTTGCATGGTGAATGGTGCAGGATTAGCAATGGCTACAATGGATATTATTAAATTGCATGGGGGAACTCCTGCAAATTTTCTTGATGTGGGTGGGAATGCTTCTGAAGAACAGGTAATATGATTTATTTGAATTGTCTTGCTTTAACTTCCTTAATCATCCACTGGCCTTTCTGCCCTGTTTGGCTGAGGGGGTCTGCACTGTTGTCATAACACATGCATGTTCTCATTCTTTTTTTTTTGGCTGATGGAAATGAATCATCCACAAGTCCAATAAGAAAGAAATTTTATGAGGCAGGTGGTTGAGGCATTTAAGATACTGACTTCTGATGAAAAAGTTAAGGCAATTTTGGTGAATATATTTGGAGGAATAATGAAATGTGATGTGATAGCAAGTGGAATTGTCAATGCTGCCAAACAGGTGAGATCTTAATCAAATTATATTTAGGTTTTAATCTAAATAATCGCCACTGTATTCATTCTAGCTTCTTTGCCCTGCATCAGCACAATTACTACCGTGTGGAGTTTTATGACAATAAATGTAGGATTGGTGATTTCACAAACAAAAAAGAGAAGGAATGTAGTTAAAAAAAACTAGATTTTTTAGCAGTTCTGAATAATATTGCTAGATATTTCATTTGATTTGGGAAGGCATTGATTTTTTTAATCCTAACAGGTTGCTCTAAAAGTTCCAGTCGTTGTACGTCTCGAAGGCACTAATGTTGACCAAGGAAAGAGAATTCTGAAGGTAAATGCAAAATTTGACTGATATTCAATCATGTACATTCACTTGTCTTCAGTCATGGATTTTCAATTTGAACTGTGTTGGTAATTTATTTTGTCCATTAATATATGTAGGAGAGTGGAATGGCACTAATCACAGCAGAAGATTTGGATGATGCTGCAGAGAAAGCAGTAAAAGCATCAGCTAGTTGAGGAATCAAGATATGGAGAAGCAGTGTGTTCCTTGCGATTTTTATAACTTGTGAATCTAACATGTTGAAAAATTGAAAACAATATAGCAATTGCAAAGCCCCCCCCTAATTTTTTTTGACTCACCTCTGCTATTGAGCTCTTGTTAAGAAATTGTGGTCTTCATCTTTTGATTGTTTAAGGCCATGAAATGGACTGGCTCCAAGCCTTCTTTTTTTGTAGGGAATGTTCTCTGAAAATCCACCATTGGAAGATATCATTCGATGACACTTCTAAATGGATGTTCTACGTGTGTTTCCTTTTCTATATGATGTTCTACGCAGTGTTAATGAAATGTTTGAAATATGTAACTGTGCTGCTGGCATACATGTATCCCTTTCATCGGAAAGCTGAGGTTGGAGCCCGGTGCCTGTTTTGCAGCTAACAAAATTACAGGAAGAAGAAATTACAAGGCTTGTTGGTTGTGTTTTCTTCACTACACAATGTCTTGCAATGTGCAGTGTTGCTTTTTTGAAATGCAGTATGCTGTGGATTGGATTGTTATCATGGGATTGACCCCAACTGCACCTGGGAGAGCACTTCCATCACATAAAAATAAGTTTTCTGCCTCCCAGCTTTCCTCATTTTGATCAGTTCCACCTCCCGCCGGGGCACCCATCCTACGGCAACCCTTTGATGTGCAGAAAGTTATATGGTCCAATTCTCTTCCCTCGACCTCAGCCCTCCAGGTTTTGTGATCGTGTCCAAGAACTCTTCCAAATCCTTCCTGCTGACACAGTCACAGACTACTTTTCGGCCATCGCTACGGTAAGTGCCCACTTCCACAGCTCCAGCTGCAATCAAAATTCGCAAAGCCTTCCTGAAGCCCATTTTAAGATTTTCCTTGTCTATCTCGTTTAGATGATGGCTTAAGTGACCCTCCCCCCTCCACTTCTCCTGGGCCTCCATCTCTAAGAATTGCAAAGATGAGGGCGGCTCTTGAATCCTTAAAGTCCATGGACATACTGCTGCAAACGAGGCTGGTCCAACAAATGGGAGTTTTTAAAATGAAAGTGTTTGGACAGTGCTGAGACTGCCTTGCGCATGAAGTGATCATTCCTCCCTCGTATACTTTTCCTTTGAGACAAGATATATGCTCCGGAAAGTATCCCCACACCATTAAGTCTGGGTGGAGGTGAAGGTTCCTACCAGTAATTGGATTCTTCAATCCACGAGAGATCATTAGAGGGGGTGTGAAGAGAGCTCCACACGCAGAAATGGTTACTTCAGCCACTATTTTGCAGCTTCCCGGTGACATTTGCATTCAAAGCTCTGGCTATAACTCCCAAGCATTTCCTTTTCCTCCCGGTCTTCATATTTTCCAACATGAATTTCTCAGCTCCGCATCCTGTTAGGATCACAGCACCGCAGGCAACCATCCATATAGATTCGGTCCCTTTTTTCTCTCCTGTTCCACACCCATAGCAGCAAGAACCACAATAATGATCCTCCGTGCAATTCCGTGGCACAAATTCAACTTTCAAACCAGGTTTCTCACATCCTCTCCGAAGAACTTGATTTTGAACTTCTTCGGCGCAATGCTCTGCAACACCAGTCCTCGTGCATAGAGCATCCAAGGCATATAGTGGAATCATGTGATCAACAGGCCATTCACATTTGACCTTGCAGGTGTTGTGTTCCGGATCTTTCATGACTCGGAGGCCTTTTCGGATGAGAGATTGGACAAGGGTTGAGTCATTCTGATGTGCTGCAGTTTCTATGATTCCCCTTTGGAGAGGTCTTTCTCCAGGTTTTTCCCAACTTCTCTCTGGTATTCGATATATATATATATTGAATTTAGGGTCAAATTTGTTGAAGTATGAATAGAATGGTGTGAAACCGACACAATGATGTGCAACTTATCTCCCAACCATTATTGAAAATGATAAAGCTAGATTTTCTTGGTGGCCAACTACTTACTTATAAAGAAGATTATCTCCCTACACTTGCTATAAATAGAGGGGTTTCTTAGAGCTTAAAGATTGTAGGAAAAACACAAGTGAATATGTTGTGTTGAGAGAGTTTGAGAGAGCTAGAGAGAGTTGAGTAGAGTTGAGTTTTTTACTACTCCTTGTATTTGTATTATTGTTGGCATAATACAAACCAGTAGCTCCGTGGAGTAGACAAGTTGCCGAACCACGTAAATATTATGTGTTACACTGCTAGCATCCCTAACAAAATTGTCATCCTTAATATAGGGTTTCTATTATTCTAAGGCTACATGAGCTTTAACTCAGAGGTAAAAGCATGGAAAATGCATCGAGTGCATAATACAAAAGAATACATATTGAAAAAAAAAGAGTGGTTTACATGAGAGAGTAATTATTAACTATATTAGATGTTATGCTTTTTTGCTTTGTGTTTTTTAATCATGGAGAACATTGCTGATATCTTTCACAGCCTCTGTCTGACTCCAAAAGAGGAGGAGATCATCCATTAAATGCTTAAAAGGATTAGATTTGTTACAGAAAATGTTCTTGCAATGTTCTAGGCAAGTGCATGCTTGCGACAAACTCATTCTTAACTTTCTTCCCCACTCTTCCCATTCACAGATTCTTTCTTACAGCTACGCCACTCGTTGCAATGATCTCAAAAAAACGATCTCATTCTAATAGTTTAAGATATTAAATAAAAATCCAAGCTTGCTGTTTCATTGAACCCAAATGAAACCTCTTCACTGTCCACCTAAACCTCGCAGAAAAAACCCTTTGGGATTTGTATAAAGGAAGCTGCTGGTATGATAATATATAGATACCCCTCTTTTTATATATTCAATCTTTAGATTTTTCTTCTTCTTTTCCTTCAAGTCTTTGATTCTAGATTATAGAAAAAGATAGAAGAGACATCGATACCTATTAATGTATAATTTATCGGGTCTATTCTTTAATTAAAATAAAATAGAATAAAATTTCAGAGGTTTACTAGTATAATTTTCTTTTGTAAAAGGGTGTTTAATATATAAAAAAACTACATCAATATTATCCAAAACCCTCCCATAATCATCGAATTAATATTTCATAGATTTTAAAACACGCTTTCAGATAATTAAAACAACACAAAAACCAAGCAAGGCATAGTCTTTTTTTTTATATAAAACTCAAAATCAACTTTTAAATTTATATTATTAAAGATTTTTTTTTTTTGTGCTTTTACAGTCTAATTCATCAGTAAAATATTTTCTACTTTAAAGAATATTAAATTATTTTTTAATACTCAAATACACGCATTACAGAACAAAAACTAAATCTCATCCGATTGGATAATCGATTGGACTAGCAGAGGGGAGGCTCTTCTAAATTTTCTCCAGCTCAGACACCAACAGCTTACCTCACCTAACCGTCTCCCTCTCTCCCCCTCTGCACCCTGTCGTTTTCTCTCCAATCAACTAGCAAGGCAATTATCTTCTCTGTGCTTCTCTCTAGACACAAAGTGCAAACGCTTGAGAAAGCCAAAGTAAGAAAACAGAGCTGCGTCGTAGCCCTGTACGATAAGAGAGATATCTGAAGATAAAGTAAGGGGAGAAAGAAAAATGAGTTTCAGGGATGACAGTGAAGATGGAAGGGGAGATATAAGGAAACCATTTTTACACACAGGGAGTTGGTACCGAATGAGCTCAAGACAATCTAGCATGATGGGCTCTTCTCAGGCCATTCGTGATAGCTCTGTCTCTGTCGTTGCTTGCGTTTTGATTGTCGCTTTGGGCCCCATCCAATTCGGTTTCACCGTTAGTAACTTATCCTCAACGTCTAAACACTTCTTCTTTCTTGATTGCTTTTTTATGCTGTTTCTTTCTTGTTTGTAGTCTGGTTACTCTTCACCAACTCAAGCTTCAATAATGACTGATCTTGGCCTTACAGTATCCGAGGTCTGCTCTGGTTTGATATATGTTGCTGCTGTCTAGTCTGGTTTAGTTTTTTTTCTGAGCTGGGTTTCTAAAACTATTGCTGTTTGTGTGGTTAGTTCTCTTTATTTGGTTCACTGTCAAATGTGGGTGCTATGGTTGGCGCAATAGCAAGCGGTCAAATTGCGGAGTATATTGGACGAAAAGGGGTATGATTGAGATTGGTTTATGTTTTCTCTTTTTTGATTATATTGCTTATCTGGGATTTGGATCACTGGATTATTGATTTCATGCTTTCTTTCTTCTTTTGGTTATTGATTGCAGTCTTTAATGATTGCTGCTATTCCTAATATTATTGGATGGCTAGCTATATCTTTTGCTAAAGTGAGTTGTAAATTCTTAGCCATTTCTTGTGTTGACTCTATGCCTATTTAAAATGTTGGCATGATGATCTTTAAGTCATTACAGTAATAAAGGATTGACCTTCTTTTTTTTTGGATCGAGTAGGATTCTTCATTTCTATATATGGGAAGGTTATTGGAAGGCTTTGGTGTGGGAATTATCTCATACACGGTAATTTTTCAATGATTATTTGTTTTTTCAGTATGGATTTGTGTTATAATAATGCAAGGAATATTAGTGAGATTTCTGCTTGTAGGTGCCTGTGTATATAGCAGAGATAGCACCTCAAAACTTGAGGGGGGCGTTGGGTTCGGTGAATCAGGTCTGCTGCATTTTTTTATCTTTATTCGTTTCTGGAACCTGTATTATGTTGGAATAGTAGTATCAGGATTTGATTGCTTTCAAAAACTGATCAAATCTTGGTATTTTGTTTCTAGCTCTCTGTGACAATTGGAATATTGCTTGCTTATCTGCTTGGACTGTTTGTTGAATGGAGGATACTTGCAGTTTTGGGTAATGTACCAAAAGTTTATCTCTGATTTCCACTCCATCAGAGAGATGAAATTCTCAGCTTAAATATTGCTCTTCTTGTTCTACCAATCATTATGGTATTTTATTTTTTAAAAAAAGAAGCAGCGGTGGAGTGAGTATAATCAATCAAATGATGGTAAATGACCTAACATTTTCAGATGATAATAACTTTCTTTTCAGGGATATTGCCGTGTACAATTTTGATACCAGGCCTGTTCTTCATTCCCGAATCTCCTCGTTGGCTGGTAAACTTTATGAAGTGTGTTGTTCTCTTAACTTATCTGAGATATTGTTATTTTTATTGATGCAAGTTTCTTGCCACCTCCTCTCCAAATCAGGCTAAAATGGGCATGACAGAAGATTTTGAATCTTCGTTGCAAGTTCTTCGGGGTTTTGATACTGATATTTCCATTGAAGTGAATGAAATCAAGGTATTTAGTGCTGCTGAAATAATTTTAACTACAGCAAGTTGCTGTGCTTTCTCGTGCGCAACTTCATCAATGGATGCAACCTGCAAGTTGTTAACCAAGGTAGTTTTTTAACTTTGCTAAACTGGCTCTGTTTAGAGAGCTGTAGCATCAACAAGCAGAAGGACTACTATCCGGTTTGCAGAGCTCAAGCGTAAAAGATATTGGTTTCCTTTAATGGTAATAATGATGATGAGAATAACTTTTTTTGCCCCCTCAGTAAACCTTTGCAAAGCAAGAATCTAAGTTGTTTTGGTTAATTTCTGCACTGCAGGTTGGAATTGGATTACTTATCCTGCAGCAGCTTAGTGGAATTAATGGCGTTCTATTCTATTCAAGTAACATTTTTGCGACTGCTGGTAAGCACAACCTAGTCTCCCGTCTACTCTGAATTCTGGAGCATTTTACCAGGTTCTTTCACCATTGCATGAGAACCCATAAGACTCTCATGATCAGAGTTCTGATAATGAACTGCTCATACTCCAAATAATATCTCCATCTATCTATTGCCATTAATATGACCATGAATTCCTAATAATTTGATGATGAACTCTTTCTCATAAATTGATAACCCCATGTGCTGAGGACCTAAAGCTCTGCTAACAAATGTTAAAGGTCATCCATTTTGGTTAAGCATTGCTCAACCCAAGAGCATACATCTCAGTTTCAGGAAAGAAAAAATTATGAAAATGTTTGGTGCCTCACATAATGCTCTTTTAAGCTGAGCAAATGCCTTCCGAGCTTCTGGATTCCATTTGAAACTGCCCTTTAATAACTCTGTGAGAGGTTTACTCAAAACTCTAAACACCCTAATAAACTTTCTGTAATAGCCTGCCATTCCCAGAAACCCCCTCAGTTTTTTTATATTGAGTGGAACAGGCCAGTGTTTAGTATCCTCAGTCTTTTTTGGATCAATTTCTATCCTCTTTTCAAATAAAGTATGCCTTAAATGCTTAAACCTTTTCATTATAGAAGGTGCATTTAGACAATTTGGCAAATAGTTAATTATTCTTCAATGTTTCCAGTACCAACCTGAGATGTAATTCTATAAAGGAACTGTATATTAAGATGTCATCACAGAAAAATAACACAAATCTCCTCGGATAAAGTTCCAATATACTATTCATCAAAACTCGAAAAGTTGCAGGGGCATTAGTTAGGCCAAATGGCATCACCTTAAAATTACAGTGCTCATGATGTGTTTGAAAGGTAGTCTTGTTCTTGATAATCAGTTGGTTCAATTGTCTGTAATCAACACAAAATCTGTCCTTAACCAAGAGTGCTGGTGAAGCAAAAAGACTACTACTATGTTGTATGATTCCATTTGATAACATCTCCTTTACTAACCTCTCATTCTCTTCTTTGTGAATAAGTAGGCTTCTGTATGGCCTGATATTTACTGGTTTAGCCCCTGGAATTAGTGGAATCTAATGATCTAAATGTCTGTCTAGTGGAAGTTGTTTTGGTTCTTCAAAGACAGTTTGAAATTCTTTCAATAATGCCTTGACCTCCTCATTCTTAATGTGAACATCTGGTACTTCAAAAGTAGTTATAGCAAATAGTTGCCCTATAAAGCCAAAGTTGACTTCTTTTAAGCTCCTATGAACCTTAGTGACTATTATCATCTGCATTTCTGCTTGCTCTATAATGCCCTTGAGCTCTATAGTCCTACCTTTTTTTTTTTGAAGGAAATATTCATTTTGATAAATCAAAGAGGACTGGAGAGTACTTTCTATACCAATCTACATAAAGAACCATATCATATCTGTCAATTTAAAAATTCTCAATCCAGCATAAAACTCATATCATTGCATGAACAAAATGAGTTTAGGACAGAAGGCTTTGCGCTTAGTAATGCTTCCATTGGCTATTATCACTGCCATAATGGAATCTTTTGAACAGCAACATGAATTTCTTAGACAATGGCTTCATCACTGAAGGTTTGGGTACTACCACTATTAATCCCTTCCCTTACAATTCCCTTGGATCCTTACGGTATTGTGTGCATATCTCTCTGCTATATCATTAAGAGAGAGGCTATATTCTTCTATTGTTTCAAGTTTTGCTTCTATCCCATTGATATCTCCTTCTTCATCCTCCTTGAACTCTTCACTATCTTCATCTGCTCCTTCAATGAAATGTAACTCTTTATTGTTGCATTGATGCCCTGGTTTATATTGCTCTTTACACTTATAACATTGTCCAAAACGCCTTCTCTTTTCATATAATGATTCTGCTGGTTGTCTAATCTCCTTTAAAGTATCATTCTTCATTTGATAGTTAATTTTGGGAGGAAGGTTGCTTCCCCATTTACTGACCCTAAAAATAAAAGTTGGCTTAACAGCCATTCTGCTTAACATGACTGCATTATATTCTTCTTGTCATTTTTTCTGCTCAAAAGCTTGAGGATCTTTAGCATGGGTTTCACATCTTCTTTCAATATGCTAATGAAATTGGAGATGCAGTAAAACTAGCATAACAGGATTCATGGTAATCAGTAAAGATATGAGCACCTCAAATCTGTCTATATAGTCTTCCGCTTCTTTTTCTCGAGAAAGTCTCCTTTACCACATCTTCCTAAACTCTAAACCATAGGTAGATTCTCTTAGAAATTCTTCCCAATTAACCATCTCTCCATTACTCATTATGAACACATATATGCTATTTCTACCCACTGATTTACTGAAGTAAGATGCAACTTGAAGTACTTTCTACACTTTGTAATCCAGTTCCTTGGGTTTCTCCATGAAAAGTAGCAGATTCCATTCTTGGCAGAGGTATAGTGTGATTTCCTCTATGTCCATCCCAATAACTTGATCCTTCCAACCTAATGTTGTTCTGGGGAGTGGTAAGATTCCATCTGCAACTGGACCAACTCTTTTGTTAGAATTCCAGCGCCCCCCCCCGCTCAGCTTCTTGGTTGGTAAATATAGTTTGCAGTGTAATCAGTATGGAATCCAGCTGAGATCTGATGTTTTCATTTCTCTTGAATTTCTCCTCCCAATGTTTCTGATTCTGCAAGTAATCCCTGTGAATTTTATGCACATGTTCTTCCAATTGTTTCTCATGTTCTTCCAATGCGTTACCCTTGTTGCTCTCTACCATTGCTGCTATTGAATTAATGGTGGATCTTTTAGGGCTCTAGCAAAAATGTTAAGGCCTCAGCCTTAACTTCATAGTTAAAAAAGAGATAAGGGGAGAAAGAATGCAGAGAGAACAAAAAAAATTGTACAGAAAGAATACTTTTTTTTATCGATTTCTTGATTGTCAAGCTACAGATTTTTCTCCTTATATACAAGTGTTATTCCTCCAACTAACTACTAACTTCTAACAGTTTCACGTGGAAATCAGTTAGGTAGTTCGCTTTTGAATTGTATTTATTACATATGCTGAAATTGCTTATTCATCAATTTGCTATTTCTGGAATTCTTCCTCTGCTGCTTCTGGAACTTCTTCCTTTGCCACTGAAGTTGCTTATGTAATTGGCAATTTCTGTGGTTGTGCTGGAAAATGGGTTAATCAAAGGATTTATTAGCACACGTTACCTTTAAACTGCTGACAATGTCTGCGATGAAATAATCTCGCATTAATAGCCAACTTCTCCTAAGGGGAGCCTCTTTATGTTTGATATATCATTCATCATGTTAGATATGCACATTGCTTTACACAAGTTCTGTTTTAATTTTCCTAATCACACAAGATGAGCTCCATGTTAAAAGGTTCTAATAAATTGCCTTAATTTTGAACAGGGATTAAAAGTAGCAATGTGGCCACTGTTGGGGTTGGTGTCATTCAGGTATAGCTTTTAGAGGACTTGCAAAACGATTTTTTCTTTTCCTGCAGTGCATTGTGAATTATCTTGTGCCTCAAGAAGACTTTCTTAGATCATAGCTGTAACTGGAGGTTTGTGGTGTACAGGTGATTGCAACTGGAATTACAACATGGTTGGTAGATAAAACAGGTCGCCGGCTCCTGCTTATAGTGAGTAAAAGCAAAACCATAGTTATTATGATTAAAAACTCTTGCTTGGATGAATAGAAATTCAAAGCACTCTCCTTTTATTTTGTTGCAGGTCTCCACTTCTGGGATGACTATCAGTCTCCTAATTGTTGCTGTATCGTTTTTTGTGAAGGTAAGTACATGGTGCATTTGTTTGTACTTTTCATGATACTACAAGCAAGATTGGCTTGTTACCTGGTTATTCAACATCGCAAGGTTCTTTTGCCCACTATGTTACCATGTTACTCAGGGATTTGCACCGGAAGACTCTAGTTTGTATACCATATCGGGGATCTTGTCAGTAGTTGGAGTTGTGGTAAGTAACATTTATACTGCAGTAGCTTCCCAGTATTTTTTCCCTAACTTACCGGTTTTTAAATTCCTGGCAAATCACCTTTTTTCAGGCCATGGTAGTTACCTTCTCTTTGGGAATGGGACCCATCCCGTGGGTAATAATGTCAGAGGTACATATATTCGATCACTGTGTAATTGCATTACAGCTTTCAAATTTGCCTCTTCTCATCACACTCGACAGGATTTTACTTGCTTTGATGTGTCAAATAAAATTCAATATCCAGCCAATTGCTTTAGATCATCTTGTGTTTTTTCATTATTTGATAAACTTACTGAGGGAGTCCATTTATTGAATGCCTCATTGTGGGCAAGCTTTCCAGCTTTTTTCATGAATACCGGACTGATAAATTAGTTACCTCTGTATCTTGAAAGGGTAGCCATGATTCTTGGCCAATAACTGTAATAAATATGTGAAAGCAGATTCTTCCGGTCAACATCAAGGGCCTTGCTGGAAGTGTAGCAACACTATCCAACTGGCTGATCTCCTTTTTGGTCACGATGACTGCAAACTTGCTCTTGGATTGGAGTACCGGAGGTTTGCTTCTCAATCTCCCTGAGTAAAGAAGGATCACCTTCACTGTTATAATATTTTAAACATGTTTCTTATGATGAACATGAACTTTTATCATTTACATGGATTACCTTCACTGTTATAATAATTTAAACATGTTTCTCATGAACAGGAACTTTTGTCATTTACATGGTTGTGAGTGCTTTCGCTCTGGTATTTGTGAGCATGTGGGTTCCTGAGACGAAAGGAAGAACGTTAGAGGAAATTCAAAGCTCCTTCAGATGAGGTTTTCTTGGTTTTTGTTTGTCCGAATCATTCTTTTTTGTTTCCATTGAAAGAAGCCAACCTTGGCATTTCCCATCTGTACCAACCTTGCTGAGAATGTGCTGGCAAATATGATAAAAATCTTCGCAGCAGAAAATGAATTGAGTTATATGATTGGCCGTCATGGCTCAGTGCTGCCTTGAACACAGGTCACACTTCCTTTATGGACCCCAGGACATCTACCTTTTAGCGACATCCATGATTATATGTCGTAATCTTTTGTCTCCATAATTCATCGATGGGTTAAGCATATTATCCGGGCATGGTAGAAGAGAGAATTAAGATGAAATGTCCATTTTTAAACTGAATTTTGCTGCACAAAAATGCATATTACCACTGTTTTACAGAGAATCAAATATTACGTTACCTTTAGTTTAACATATTGAATTGACACGCATCTAGAGAATAGTGTAAAACAAAACAAAAATTGATAAGAAAATAAAAAGGTGTCATGGATTGGGAGTTTTCTGGATAGTACAAAACTATACCACCTATTAGTCAGCTCAGCCAGCAAATACCTGGAAGGTAAAGGTAGCTGTCGAGAATTGACTGGCAGGCATGGGCATGATTATTGGCGCAGTGAGAGCCAGTAATCTTCACATACACATTGTGAATAGTAGTCCTCTTTATTTTTTGACAATATATTTTAGATATAAAAACTTTATTTTAGATCATTTGATCCCATTTTAAGGGAAATAATTTTTGATTTCATAGCTAAGGGTGAAATTAGAAGACCAAAATAAAAAAAAATATCAAACATAGATGATGTGCTATAAGTTTCAGGAAATGCATATGTTGGTCCTCTAATGAAATATAACATAAATTATATGATTTCGATGACTTATTTATTTTTCAAATTCAATTTTAATATAGAGATTTATTTCATAGTTTCTAACTGAGAGAGTAGATACGGAGAGACCATTAAATAGAAAAATATATATTATTGATACCAATTTAGACGATTAAAATAGTCATTATTCATGTCAAATGGTTCCATGTAAAGAGAAAAATTCATATTAGGTTTTTTTTTACCTTTAAATTTTGTGAAAAACACATCTAAAATTTGTTTAGTTTTTGATATTCGAGTTGATTTCAGTTTATAAGATGATTTTTTTTTTTTAAGATTATCTATAAGTTTATCACAATTTTTTAAGGTTTTTGGATAAAAAATAAATTAAAAAACAAGTTTTTGAATGAAAAAACTCGAGCCTTGATTCTCCAGCAAGCAAAATGCTTGAAAAGATGTATTGTTTTTCTTAATAGAAGACGTGTCATCTATTTTGTTTTTGGAGTGAATAACATGTCATTCACCCCAGTGGCAACTAAAATTAAATGAGGGTTCAATTGCATAGACTCTAACAAAACAGGTCATGCAGATTGTCCTGGCTTGCAAAATCCGATAACATCTTACCTTTGATTTTTTTTTCTTTCTATATTTTTTAATTTAATGTTTTTTTTCTCAATTTTTTTTATATCTAGATTAATAATTTCTCTCATTTGTTTTAAAAAGCCTATTTTAGTTGACAATTTTTCTTTTTGTAATGCATTTTAAATTTAAAGGAGTTTTTCTAATTCATCTATATAATTTTTCTTTTTTATAGATGAACATTGTTTTTAAAAATAAAAATAGAATCAGATAATATTTCTAACATGCAAGGCCCTGCATAGTGTTTTTCCCCTTTTATTTTAATAAATCAAATTAATCTGTATTTTTATTTACCTGAATAAAAATTTAGCAAACACAATTGGGTATATCTTGGCTTACATGATGAAATATGTTGATTAACAGTTCAATGAACCCAGAAGTAGTGAGGCAATGATCGATCTCGACGTTTGAAAACAAGGTTGCGGGAGAAGCTATTAGCTACTGCAGAATCCTTGCGGGAGAAGAGCAGAGCTGCACTCCTCGCGGGAAGAGGATGGATTAAGTCGAGGTGAAGAAGGCTGAAATAGACACTGAAGAAACAGAATGAATTCGGAAGCGGGAATCCAAGCACACAGAGTTTATTTTATTTAATATGCTGATGTAAAAATTAAAAATAAAATATTTACATATTTTTTTCAAATAAAAACAAATACTACAAGCACAGGCTTCGAGCTTTGTTTGTAATTATCGAGCCGAAAGGACGAGAGAGTTTGGATAGGCTGGGCCGATAACAAAATAGGCCCAGCCCATTTAGATTTGGGAAAAAAGTAATATCTTTGTCCTATCCTCTAGTAAAAGCATTTGTGATTTTAAATTACTTCCCCACTTTTCCTTACAAAGAAAAACTCCAATCGCCTGAATTCAATATATTCTGAAAGAGACACGTAACCGGTGTCCTCACTCGGAAACTCCAATCCACGTGGATCCAATTGATTGGACAGCACAGCTCTTTTCAGCAAAGAATCTCCCAGGTCAATATAGTAAAATTGATAGTTGAGTTTGCTAGCCCCTTGTAATTGTTGCTATTATGATATATTTTTTTACAGTTAAGTTCGTTTTTATTTGAGGAGTAGCGTGTTAGAGAAACAATAAACTAACATGTATTTCAAAATATATATATATATTTTTATTCTCAGTAATCTCATTACGAGCAATCAATTTAATTATTTGATCTTTTAATTCTTTTCAATAATATCTAACCATTCAACCCATCAAATATTTTTAAAAATCAGATTTTATTACACTTAAAAAATGCTGTTGTAATAATGAATCATCCATAGTTTTTAACCCCTCGAGAATATTCACGTCAAATCACGTTGCATGTGCTTATCTCTAAAAATAAACAAGAATCATTGCCACCATCTTAAGTCAACTAACAATGATTAATCTAAAACACCGATTCATCCTATCTCATCCACTCATGTCTCACCGGACAACGCGAATCTCTTTTCAACAAAAGTTTGCTTAATTGTTTCCAGATTAGTGACCGTATAGCATAGGTAGGGGTATTAGCAGTTTGTCTTTTGCTTTCGGACGACAGATCGATTTCTGAGGTAAACACAGGGCATTGTTTCTCTCTCCTCCTCTTTGTTAAGGTTATCCCTTGTCCATCGGTTGTCGAAAGGCCAGGCCGGTGGAGATCGATCGAGTTTATCATGTTTTAGTGTAAGTAAGTGGACTGTCTCTTTTTTTCTTTTCTTCCAAACTACCATTCTCTTACTGATATTCTGGCCTGCTTACTGATCAAACTTTCTATTATTATCGAAATAATTAAATGGGTACGATCAAGCCCAGACCCCAGCCATATATAGTCAGAGCGACAAGTGAGTTGTTGCAGCTCCAACCCGAGACCCGATGCGTGAGGAGGAGATTGTTTAAGGTTGTCCCACATAGATTTTAGCTAGAGGGTGCCTGTGGAGATCGAGTTTATAAATGTTAGGGAAAGCTTCGCACCTTTATTATAAGCCAGCTTTGAGTGGGAGATCGATGAGCCCAAGAGTACTTACTCCTAGCTTGAAACTTTAATTTTAAAGCTAGCTAGCTCTATCAAAAATGGAGTGGAAACGGATACATAATGAGAATCCATTGTAGTAAAAGGGGCAAACATGGGAGGGATACAGTAAGCAGTCACCAATATATATATATGGGGACTCACCCAACTTGGTACGTGCATGTTTACATGCAGAAAAATAAGAGATATTAACCGAGAATTAACTTTTAAGAGGAAGTAATTAAACAGATAAAACAAAGAGACATCACAGTCCCATTTTTCTTGCTAGCTAATAACACTGCTGCTCCCTATTGTCATATGTAGCGCAATATGGATCTTTATTCTACAGCTAGCTTAGTTCATGTATCGATCCTGCTTCAGTTGAGATTAAGATTCTTCAGCCTGCATGGAAACAAAGAGATTGTTCATGGACAGAACAGAACATTCAAGTTCAAACATTGTAATTCTTGTGTATGAAGTGGCAATTTGATGAAAATAACTAGATTCTTTAGATAAACTTAATATTTTACTGTTCTGTGAGTGTGTACCTTTGTGCTTGATCATCAATGCAATGGTAGCTTTTGTTGCTAGCTCCAGCTCTTCTGGTGTAGTTGGGCAAAGGGATTTCACCGGCTTCAATCTGCTGGACGTCTTCAACAAGCATCTGATAATGCATCTTCACTTCCTCCACTGTTTTTCCAACAGCCCTGGCAAGATTGTGCCAGAGATCTGGAGACTGTTGATCATAGATGGCCAAGGCATTTTCGAACAGCTTGTTTTGCTTTGGCGTCCAATTACTAGAACCTGAAGCCATGAAGAGATGATCAAATTGATATATGAGACTGTTTTAGAGAAGCTGGATTATTGTGTGTGCTAGCTAGCTAGGTGCAGGTCTTTATATAGGAGACGGGCTGGTAGAAAAAGGTTAAAGAAAACGTTTGTCGGTGCTTTCGAGATTCTATTTGTTTTTTAAAGTTATTTTTATTTGAAAATATATATATTTTTTAAATTACTTTTTATATTAGTACATAAAAATATCTAAAAATATTAAAATTTTTAATTTAAAATAAAAATATATTTTTAAAATTTTTCCAAAAATATTTTTTGAAATATATTGCCAAAAACCTTTAATATGATTTTTAATATGATTGTAATTATTTTATTGTAATAAAAATTATTTTTTTTATTAACTGTGGAAAAAAATAGTTAGACTTTTTTTGTTTTGTTTAATGTATCTTGTATATAGCTATGTTTTAAGCTTTAGTTTTATAGAGAATAAAATAAAACTTGTTTTTTTTTTTTTTTATTTTGCATACAAAACTCATCCCACTGTAATTTTAATTATATATATATATAATTATATATATATATATATAAATAATTAAAAATATTATTTTAAATTAGGTTTTTTAAACTGCGATATCTAGTACAATAACAAACGCATTTAAATTGTGGGGGAGCTGCTTTTTCGTGCAAAACCAGTACTGGAGTACCTGTGTGGTTTTAATTTCCTGGTAATTGAATCCATTGTTTTCTCCTAATTAGCTAGCTCGGAAACTATGTAATTAAGATCAGTACCGCATGCTTTTCTTTACTGGGATATTATTTTTGGCTCCTACTAGTAATAATTCAGTACTGGGAAGGGCAAATAGCTCCTTCATGGCTTAATTATTATCAGTAATTATTACTAGCAGTCTGATGTTAATTAAGGGATATATAGTGAATTTGAGATCATGATTGTGGCTTTGGGTCTTTAATCCACCTCTTAATTGATATTGTCCCTAAACAAGGCACGTGAAACCAATTCTAATCATGCTTAGCATATATATTTTCACATTTTATATATGGATCGAGGCTGCATGCATGGTGTGACACACTTGCATCACAGCAGAGGCTTATTGTTCTGTGGGCAGCCTGCTCAGCATTACTATGAAAAAACTATTGTCTGGTGGCGTTTTGTATTATTCAAACCTGTAGATGATGATGATGGAAGGAGCAAATTATTCATTTATTCAAGCTGGACGAGTAATTGAATTATATATAGGAATCATCACGGGTGAGCCATATGCCCATCTTGATCCCCCTCAAAGAGTGCTGCTGCTATCGACCGAGCTGTATAAAAGAACAAAAAAAGAAAGGGCAAAGCAGAAAATTTGCTTTATAGCAGCAGCAGGGCAAGAAAAGCGTTCTGCGTGGTGCTGTCAACCCAAAATGATCAATCTCGAACAGGACTGTAGCTGGCTGGCTGCTCACCATCTCCACCAAGCCTGTACTTTAATTACTTTCATCTGAACAGTTAACGTTAGAATTAATATTTAAGGAGGAAGGGATCGAGGTATATATATAGTGGAGGACAACTCTTTTTCATAAGTACTGATCTTTCCTGTACCACCTTATCTCTTGTGCAGGAATGTGTCAACTTGCACTCGATCGTCTTTCTGAGCTTCTCTTAATTGATCCAAGCACTCTATCGATGCATGGTCAGGATGGTCTATCATCATCTTGCAACTCTTTTTTTTTTTTTTTTTGTGGGTATTTATTGATTATATCCATTACTAGATCTCATTGGGATTTCTTTTGTTTGTTTTTTTTACACATGCTCCAATACTTCTTTCCACCACCTTTTTGAGAATTAATAATGAAGGGAGATACCACTTTTCTAGGGTTGGATTTTGACTTGAGTTTCAATACCACTTTCTTAAAAGAAAACATATCTTATTCATATATATTAAACCACTCGTTTAATTAAAAAATAAAGTACCATAGATCTGAACTTAGATTACACTATACTGTATTTGTACAAATTTACCGATGATTCATATATATATATATAAAACCACCCTTTCAATTCATGTACATGGTTGCTAGCAACGCAGGCACCTCTAAGAATCATGATTCATGAACAACACCGCAGTTTACAAAGATGCTAACAATCCAAGATTTGATTTCTTCAACTTAAGCAAATATCCTTATATATTTGGTTCCAAATAATTGATGCAAGAAATTAAAGCCATTCATTTTCGCACGCAGGCAACTAGATGCTCGTGGCTAATTTCAGAAACAAAACAATGCATGTTACAGCTGTATGCAGGCATCTTCATTCCCATGGTAATTATTTTTTGCCCCATCAAGCAAAAGAGACTAAAAGGTTATAATTCTGAATCTGCTCTTCTCCTGAGTAAGAATCATTCAGTTGTTGAGCAGAGTTATTATCCATTTCGAGCTATATCTTTCCCTTCTGATCATACTGATCCAAAAACGTGCTGTCTTTCGATACCTTTCTTTTTTTCCCATTTACAAACAAGAATTTGGGACACCTCTCGACATTTTCACTTTCTTTTACAAGACACATCTCAGCATTTACTAGCTAAAGTGCATTGGTGTAAGAAGAAATTCATGCAATAACAAAAAGATTATGATGATAACTACATCTAATTACCTTTTGAAGACCAACATTACAGCTGTATGCATCTGCATTGCCCCTCCCCAACAAAACAAAGCTAGCTAGCTATTTGTACCTTTTGTTGCTCTTTAATTGAGAGATTAATGACTGAGCCGGTGGGTCTTTTGCTTCCAATGAAGAAGTGAACAGCAGAAGGACGACCGAAAGTGTCCATATGATCAACGATGTCTAACTGATCATCGAGGGGTGTCCAGACAAAAAGTTGTGCCCTTTTGCCCTCAAATGTAGATCCTCATGTGCTATGACACATAAAGAATCCTGTATAGTGGGCACTAGCTGTAGCTAGCTAATTAATCTTGCTTTCTTTAGTCTTTTAGTCTTTGATTTACATGTTATCACGTAGCATGCAATAAATTTATTAACTTTAATTTAGACCTGCGGTAGGGATGAGTATGGACAAGGCAAAGTTTGTGTGTGTGTGTGTGTGTGTGTGTGTGTGTGTGTGTAGACCACACTCCTCATTGTTTAGCTCAAAATCTAACCCCCGTATATTCATATATATTAGGAATTAAGACGATGGAGAAAGAATTTTGATTATAAAGTAACCCATTACATTGTTTAAAATACCCATTACTCTCAATAACCTTCTAATAGATACACTTAATTATCAGATTTAAGGTAGTGGAATGGTTATTATCTAGGATAAAATTGAGAAATAAAGATAATTTGCCTTTTCTTGCTTTGAAATAACATAAAATTATCTCAAATAAATATTTTTGTAATATATATGTCTGCTTTTCTAATTAAATATGTTTCTATCGGGTCTATGCAGGTTTATTTTATCCGGAACTCTAACCAAACAGAATCTTATCTTGAAAAACATCCATGCATGAGCCACCAACCAAACATGCAATTAATTATATGTAGTGGACCAAAAAACCACACCATCCCATATCTATTATGAATGATCGCAGCGAAACAAATACCACATTGCCTGAAGGAGATTTTTGCATGTAAATAAGGGAGAGTTCGTTGGTGTGTTTTTACCGGCCGGTGGGAGATTTGGTCGCCAAAACCAGCGTCTGGAGGGGAATATATTAGTGATTTCCGACAGAAATTTTATGTTTAGGCTGTAGTGGCACTGTTTGTGTTACAATGAGCGATCTACAAATAAATAGCTTAGATCTGCCAATATACATATCTTGATCATCACAAGCATTGTACATATTTTAGTGCATTAAATGTTTCTTGCTCGGGGTAGTGTTCTGACCAAACTGAATATAATTATAGGCAACTCAAAAGGTTTTGCTTGGTATTTATAATGTTTTTTGCCTTGTGTTTTACACATGAAGTGATATAGATGCAGTCATGATATATAAAGGTGCAACGAATTATTTGGTTGACCATTCTGAAAATTACCTAAGCAACTTCGATGGAAATTAATGTTGTTTTTCGAATTTTATAAAATTATAGGCAGGTCCTTTCAGGCTCTATTCATGATCTTGTTGATACGTGGAATCCTTATCATCCACGTCCTACGAAGTAGAAATTATCTCTCGAGATGCTAACTTTTGTTTCAGTGTCAAAAGCTTTAAGGCTCGTTTCCTTTTAGCCATGGTGGCCCGGAATGCAAGTTGAAGCCGGCCGGCCGTGATTATAGATCTTTGTGTGGATTCTTCCAGGATCAAAGACCAGGCAGTACTGTAGTGTTCAGTCAGATTAAATCTTATGGGAATGAGAATCAGTGACTTTATTTGAGAAAGAAAGATCCTGATCTAGACATCTCATGGAAACTACCTAACGAATTGAATTGCGAAACGTAGCACAGCCAAGTCAGCAATGTGAATGAGCTCCTCACATTTCTGATCCCATTTTGAATCTTTCATCTCGCTTATTGCTCAGGTTGGGATAGCGATATAGGTGATCTCGTTTCTGATCCCAAGCTTGCGGTCTATTTTCACCCGAAGAGAGCACCTTACCCTTTAATCCAGGAGCTTTGGCTGGCACCTAACGAAACTCATTACTTTTAATTCAATCCTTTGGATTAATTATACTCGGAGCTAATTAACATGTTCAGCTCTACGACGGGTTGTAACTGGCTAGCAGAGATTGAGAATGTCTTTAAATTAGGCTTCGAGGATGGGATGTTATTGGAGTCAGTTTCCTTATTTTACTTTTTATATCTGGATTTATAGTTTATTTATTTATTTAGGGTTCTGTTTATTCAACCTTGTAATTAATGGTTATTCTCACCTATTTAAAGAGTTGTAAAGCCTTTTAAAAGAGCACACTATATCAGAAGACAAAAAATTCAGTAATAAACAGAAATTAGATCCCTGTTTGTTGAGAACTTCACAAAAGGTTCCCTGCCATAATAAATAAATAACTTCATCAGGAAACCTGCATACATACTCATGCTGCATGCTGTCATCAACAATCTGAAACCGGAGACTGATGCAGTTTAACATGACAGAGAGCATCCGCTAGAGCTGCAGGCTATTTCCTCCTATAGCCAAAACCGCATTACTCTTCCAAGAATAATTTCCGGTTCTGAGATTTGGCACTTTGCCTTGTCAGAACAAAATGGATTGGTGGTTATCCTCACAGCTTCAATTCTGCCGATGCAGGGAAATGTTTTCAGGAATATTGGTGCTGGTTTCTTTTTTACGATTCAAGTTTTTAATCATAAATGCTCCTAATCCTAGCTGCTACTGCACAAGTCTTGGAAGTGTGGGGAATTTCTTGGCATGATCCTATCCAGCTGTAAACATGGCTGCATGCTGATATATAATTTTAATCTGCCCATCATTTTAGATCCCTAAACCAATAGAGTGAAAAAGGTTTTTTAAGAAAAAAATTGGTTTGATCATGATTGGGCATGCATGTGACGAGGGCGACTGGTGTGGTGTAACTTTTCTTGGAACCTATTGTGAAAGTTGATACATCAAGCTACAGATATTTGGAATCCTTATCATATACTATCTTATTTCCAATATAAAGCGATTCCTGTCAGTCTCCATGTTGTTTTCACTCCATCGAATAGCTTGGAAGCCGTCATTATTTTATTCTACCGGTCCCTCTCACAAGTTGGTGTCGGCCATGCATCTTCAGCTTTTAAGCGTGGCTCTCCATCTTTCCTGAAATTCTGGGGGTCAATTGCTTTGGCAACATCGAAGTTCTAAGGAGTTTAAGGCTCAGGGACCATGAATGAATCCACACCACCTTTTGTGAAGCAGATTTCCCAGTTCCAGGGGACCTTTTGTACTGCATAACTAGATTTTACCAAAACAATATTCAATTAACTTAGCAAGAAGAGAAACCCTTGTATTCTGTAATTCCTAATTACCTGGCTGATCGAGAGAAATCATACAGCTTTCCTGGTTTTAGGATTTGATACCCACATGCTTTCCACACCTTTGAGGCAGCCGAACCTAATAAAATGAAAATAAAAGTATCAGAAACTAAAACCCTAATACCCTATTTCGTATTCTATTATCACCCTTTCTTCTTTAATATGGTTGGTCTCTCCGATATATCTACACCTCTTCAAATATATCAACAGTGGGACTTACAAGGTAACTTAGAGATAACAAAATCTTAAATTAAATAAACAAAAACAAAAAAATTACACTATAAATCTAAAAATAAAACTAACTCCAACAACATCTTCCAAGTCTAATTAATTTGAAGGGTTTTGTTGAATCAACCTCTTATAAACCTTGGCTTTATAATCTCCCAGATACACTTAAATATAACCTAATAGCTAGTGGGATTATAAAGTATTCATCATGAAGCACAAACATGCCTGTTCTTAGTTTAGTTTTATATACCCCGGTGACCATAAATGAGTTCAGTAGACTTCTTACGTACGTACGTGATCTAATTATGATATATATAGCAGTAACTGACTGCTAAAAACTAATAGATTTTCAGACCAGTCTCTAGCTATGGCATGTGATTAATATAGAAGAAAGAAAACAAAATGCCGCAACTAAATCCTTGAGGAATTGAAAGTGATTAGTGTTCTTTCCATAAAAGCGATGAAAAACTTGGCATTGAGGGATGAAATATTGCGAGGCTTCGTCTCTATACATAGCCTGGACATCTCAAAATTTGTGAAAACAACAACAAATTTCCAGGAATAGTGATCATGTATCATAACCAATCCCTTGCAAGGTAGGAACTCTATAAAAAAAGATAGCTGCTGATAATTATATCTAACCAAGCTGTCTGATTTTCTAGAGATCACATTGAGAGGTCAAGGCCAGGCAATAGACTGCCTGTTACTGTATTATGTATAAAATAAAAACAAATAAGGAGAAGAGATGACTTAGAGTCGTGAAAACAATGTCTGTAAGTGTTTATTTGTCTCACTATTAAACAATATATTCAAAATACAACCCAGCCCTCTAAACCTATGAAAAGAATAAGAGTAAAAGACAATTTACACACGCGCGCACATACACATATATATTCTCAATATAGTGATAGATATATAAACTTGAAACATCATAATAAAACATTATGACTGTTCACATACTAATTATAAATGTTCATAATAAAACTATATAATTGTTCATATAACAGTCTTATGACAATTCATAATGAAATACTATGAATGTTAACATTATGATTATTAATAAAATATTATGACTGTTAATTTAATTTACTACATAATAAAAACTCATATTTATTAGAACTAAGAAGGGAATGTCCCTTAATACTATGAGATATACATATTTTCATATTTTCCTTTCATTCATTTACAAACTGCACTAACAATCCCTCACTAGTCTAATTTGTAATGAATATGTTTTTACATAATAGAATTGCAGGAATGTATTTTGCAAGTTAAACCTTCAATTAATGTTAAAACTTAAATCCTACAAAAGATATTAGTGTCCGTAGATTAAACCAAAATTTTTATTGCAGAATCAAAAATACTACACCCATAAAACTACTTAGACTCTTAAAAAGGTCTATAATTGTTTAACACTCTTATGCTCATGTGCTAAAATCTTTTTTTTTTCATGATTATTTACAAGAGAAAAATCATAGCCCTTGTCAAATGCGTCGCCACTTCTATATTTATATAGGTGGAATTATACATGTTTTCATTACATTAAACATGAACTTTAAATTCCATTAAAAGATTATGTTTATCCTCCTTTATGTAATAGAATACATTGAGATACTGCCAGAATTGGATCCAAAATTAATTATCAATGTTTAACATATACTAAAAAATAACTTTTTATTACCTATTAAATTTAGAGATAAGTTTTTTTTTCTAATCCGAAGTTGGGTTTCTATTATCAATATCTTTAATAATCAGTTTTAACCCCATTCTATTAGTTGTTTTCCTAACCATGTCTCTACATAGTCTTTTTATGAGTGAGTTCGCTAAATTATTTGTAGACTACACATAGATTATAAGGATTATCCTATTTGTGATCCATTATCAAATAAACTCGTGTCGAATACTTATGTTTCTTGACTCATCATTATAATTGTTGTTAGAGACTCGTGACTTAGTTACTTCATTATCATATTATAAAGAAATAGCTAAAATAGGTTGTGCCTAGAATTTAATATCTAACAATATATTTCTTAGTCATTCTACTTTTTTTTTAATCTACAATAGCCATAACAATAAATTTTAATTCCATGGTAGGATGAGAGATGCATGTTTATTTCTTAGATGCCTAAGATATCGCACCTTCTCCAAGTGAGAAAATCCATCTTAACTTAGACTTATTAGCACTTGAACTAGTTATCCAATTTGTATCACAATATCCTTCCACCATAACTAGAAAATTATAATAAAATAAGTCTAAATTGATCATTCTTCTTAGATAACCAAAGACTCTTGTAATAGTCTTCCATTGATTTGTATTTTGCCTTCTTGTATATCTTGATAACTTGCATATAACAAAAGGTATATTTGATTTTGTACAATTTATTACATATATAAAATTTCCAATGGCATTGATATATTCTTATTGTAATATCGTTTTATCATAATAATAATTCAACTTTGTATTAGAGTCAAATATGGTATTAACTTCCTTTATATTTAGATTTTTAAACTTATCAAATATTTTCTCAATATAATATGATTGATTAAGTGCATAACCACTATTATGTGTATTAACTTTAATACCTAAAATTGTATTCACTCCACCAATATCTTTTATTTTAACGATAAAAGTGAGATATTTTTTGTTTCAAGCATTCCAATCATATCAGTACTAAATATTAACATGTCATTTATACAGGGACAAATAATCACTCCAAAATCTTTTGTAAATTTGGAATACATATCTATTAGCACCATTGTGATGAAAACCATTATACAAATTTGCTTTGTCAAACTTCTCATGCCTATTTCGGAGCTTGATTTAGACCATATAAAAACTCTATCAATTTACAAACTTTTTCTTCATTTTGAGGAAGTATAAAACCTTTAGGCTGCTCCATATACACTTTCTTTTTTAAATCTCCAATTAAAATTTTGTCTTAACATTTATCTGATGAGCATGCATTTTATAAATTGATATTAATGAAAATAAAACTATAATAGATATAACTCTTGCCACTAGATAATGAGTGTCAAAATAATCAACAACTAGATAATACCAATTGGTCCCTATGAAAAGTCAAAAATACCCCCGGGGTCAAGAGTTAAATTGTAATGTACCGAAGGGCAAAATAATAATTGCACCATTACAATCCACAATAATTTGAGTCTGCCACTACAATATTTAAGCGATGCTGTTTAACTTAATTTAGAGTTAATATATGTAAATAAAAATTGAATATCGTAATAGATTTATAATTATCCATTGGAATTTGATCAAAATATAAAAAAATCTAACAGTTAATCTATTTTAGCTTTTGAGATATAAAATTACATTGTAAAGTATACCCATAGATGCTAAAAAAGTTTTTTAAATATGGTGTAAGAAAATTTCAAATTTTAGAATGCTCAGATTTTTTACTTCCAATGAGGTAGAGATTCTCTTATTAAGAGAGATGTACTTCAAGACTTAGAAAGACCAACAAATAAAAATCTAACTAAAATAATAATCAAATAACGATGCAACTTACTTAAATGAGAGTGCACAAAGGGTGATGTGTTTTCTCCGTACGCAACAAGTTCTTTTACTTAGAATCTTGCAGATCTATAAGTTTTCTAATGACCTTAATACTAGGTGGCGACTCCTAAGATTTATAGTCATAATTTTTACATTGTAAACACCCCTTTTACCGCTTGTAATCCCCTTTCCGGGGATGACAAAGCATGAAAGGTGAAAAAATTATTGTTGTGACAATCGTTAGTGCATTGTTTTGTCCCATTTGAGGGGTAATGAAGTGAATTTACTGTTCACAATTAGTGCACAAAATCATATATACCCTTTACCCTTCTCTGTTTTATTGTCTGTTTCTTGGGGTAAATTAGTAGTTATATTGTGTAAAAAATATAAAAAGAACAAAAACACCTTCCAACAATTAGATAATACCAGCTAGTCCCTATGAAAAGTCAAAAATACCCATTGGGCCAAGAGTTATATTGTAATGTGCTAAAGGTTAAAATGATAATTGTACCGTTACAATCCATAATAATTTGAGTTTATTGCTACAATGTTTAGGCGACATGGTTTAACTTTTTTTTTTTTAATAAAAAGAAAATCTCTTAAATCTTATTTTTATCTGATAGCTTAACCACAACATTGTATTTAAGTTTTTGCTCTTTATTCTCTACATGTGTTTTTGTTTGATATTGTATTTTAGAGTGTTTTTTCAATAAACAGTCGGTTAAATTAGTTTTTTTCAGGATTTATTTTTAATTGTTATTGTGAATAAATTTAAAAATATGAATTTAATTTTGAATAGCAGAAGCAGGGGAGAATGAATTGCGGGGCACAATCTGATTTAAAGAAAGCAGAAACCAAGATCCCTTGATTAGCTATATAATCAATACCAATCATTTAGGCACGAGACCAAGTCAAAGTGGAAGTTCGTTTTCAAGCAGTACAATTATGAATTAAGAACCAAGTAGACGTCTCAGCAGACATGATGGATGCCAAACTTGGAAACGCAGCCCTTCTCCTGTTTTTTCTTTATAAAACCCGGCCGGTTGGTTTGATCTGTCAACTCAAGCCTTTTAACGAGTCATAATATACCATTGATTTAGATCGAGTTTGGTATCAAATTCCATAACAGTTAACCGGTTCAAACTTGCTTTAACTTTTAAAATAAAATTGTTTTGGATTTATGGCATGCAGAATTTGTGACCCGGGTCATGAACCGACCGAGTTCTTTAACCATGTCAAGCACTGCTGCCTCATCTTCCATTGTTATCAGTTTCTTTCCTGCAATGCTATCCAAGCTCTTTAATTTCTTGGAAGGTAGCTTCACTCCAGCCATGTCATCTTCTTCAACGAAACGGATATACACTACCGTTTTATGCTGTGGGAAGGCCCTTGTTTCTTCTTCTTCTTCTTCTTCTTCTATTATTATTATTATTTACGTGTGGTATTTATGAGATTTTAGTGGTTATTATATTAATAACTATATAGTTTAAACTTCAAATTATATACAAGAATAAATATTTTAGTTCCAAATCTTTATTAGGGGGGGGTGATGATGGGAAGTTCGTTGTTGTTATTTGAATGGGAATTGATGGCTTACCCAATTTATTTTTCTCACACTCCTCTCCTTGTCGGGTGTATGACCTTGTTGATCAATGAATGAAGGGAAGCAGAAAAGGATTTCTTTCCGGTCGACACAGCTCATCAGGTCACTTTTATAGTGTGATTTCTACAACGTGATATGTTCATGTTATCCCATCAAATTGAAAAGGAAAGAAAGAAGAAAAATCAAAGCAAGAGAAGAAAAATCAAAGAGGATGGGATCGTTTCTCGTAATTAATCATATTTACCCCCTTCTTTTTTCTTGCATATAAATTAATCTATTTTTATAGCATGTTAAAAAAACATAGTTATAAAACTACAAATAACTTGTAAATTATTTTTACATTTACGTTATTAACCTTATAAAAGGTTCTGGAATGGAGGAGTGCTCCTCCTACAAGGACTCTACGCTCGAGCAGACGGGATGAGAGACGCGGCATAACAGGGCTGGGGGGCGGGAAATAAAAAATATTTTTTTTATATTTCTAAAATATGTTATTATTTTTTATATTTTCATATAAAATATATATTTTTAATATTAAAATAATCTAAAAATTAATCACAGTAAATATATATATTACAAGGAGATCACAATATAATTTTTATCTCGCAATCCTAATTTTATTTCAGATTATATTTTAATATATGTTTGTTCCGGGATCGCAGATGACTTCACGTCTGGATTCATAATTCGAGGTGAAATTACAAGTAGTTTGATGAGAGAATAAAAATAAATTTCTAATTTACTTGAATTATTAATTACATTTTATTATTATAATTATTAAATATTTAAAAATTAATACATACACTTTAAAATAATTTCACAAGTTAAAAACAATATGAAAAGTCTGGTAACCAAACATTTGAAACTGTTTTTCATTAATCTTAAATTCAACCACGTTTTAACCAAACACTTTAAAAATTATTTTAAACAGTAGCTAAAATACTTTTCATGAAACTATTTTTTTTAATTTTAATTTTAAAAGCAAAAATAATATCAAACACATTCTAAAAGGGACCACGACGAGGTCATGCATTGAAAATTGACCAGATGATTTTTTTAAATATTTTTTTATATATAAAATATATTTTAAATAAAAACTATTTTTAATTCCAGGTATCAAAACAATATCAATTTTTTTAAAATAAAATAAAATCACTAATATATTTAAAACATACAAAAAAGCAAGCGCCCAATCAATTATCATGGCATCTTCAACAGAGAAGCTAGATGGAAAACCATAAAAAAATTGTTTTTTATTTAAAACTTCAGCTTTTAAATATTTAATTTACATGAAAGAGAGTTTGAAATAAAATATTATTTTATAATTTTTTCATATAAAATATATTATTTTGATATATTTTATAAAAATTTCGAAATATTATTCATTGTTTTTTTTAAATAATCATAAAAATATTAAAATAATTATGTATAAAATATATTTAAATATAACTGACCTTTTAAATGGTTTCTCTCCCTTTAGAATGGATGTAAATAAAAAATATATTTTATTTATACTATTTTAAAAAATTATACTATCAATTTAATTATTCTAACTATATTTTTCATGTTTGTAGTGGGAGAGATGATATTGATATCATGAAAAGTTAGTCAAGTCATATTCTCTTTTTATTGCTATTGTTTTTTTGTTTTTGTTTTTTGAGAACCAAAACAATAAGAGGATATGAAGAAAACAAATAATAAAAAAATCAAAATTGGTATAAAAATTAAATTATAATTGAAAAAAACAATAATGTTAAGAAAATATATAACAATAAAATAACCGAAGACTGTATTTTATATAAGTAACTAGTAAAATCCGATTTACTGCAATATTTTAGTATATAATAATTAAAAGTCACAATCTCTCTCTTTAAACATGGTTAATTGGAGGAATATTTTTATGCACCGATATTGCAAGAAAAGGGACTGCGTGACGGCTATGTATTCTGACACATCAGCTTTCGGAGATCGTATAAAAAATAATAAAATAAATAATTCTCACTAACTTCATCGACACGTATTTCTAATAGAATATCACAATTTAAAATTCTGGAATATTTTATCAATAAAAAAATCAAGTCCGCGTTCAAAGCACAGTTAAAGTCAAAGCAAACATACTCCTGGTGGAATAATTACGGCAATATACATTGAAATTAATATTAAAATCATTATCTTTCACGACCAAATATTATTATCAAGAAAATACATTATATATATAAAGGGTTTTTGAACCCATGCCAGCCACCCACCACCCCTTCTGGGTCTACCGAAGGGACTTCTCCATGGGTCTACCGAGAACTAACTGTATCTAGAAAGCATAGATTAATTCATTTTTTTCTCTCTAGAAAAACATTACTTTAACAGCAAAAAAGAAAATTAATGGATTGGATACCGGTCTACTAAGACAGTATTAGGTCGATCAAGTTTTTTATATTTATTTTCAACCCCAAGCACTGTAGATTTTGAAACCAGATCACAAAACACTACAAGTTTCTCCGGTGACGTTGAAAGGCGATGGAGTAATGAAGCCGTCCGGTGACAGTTGGGGGCAGGCACACACCCTCCTCTTGTCATTAATGTCTGCCTCTCCTCTCTTAAAATCCCGTGCCTCAAGCACCTGCGAGGATTTATTGTCTTTAGTTTACACCACATTTAATTTCGCTACTGTTTCTCCTTAAAAAAACAATAATAGTCTTTTAATATTTTTAGATTATCTGATATAAAAAATCATTTTTAATAAAATATATATATTTTTTAAAAAATAATCATTATTACACTTTTAAACAGTTCTTTCTTTTTTTAAAAGAAAATAAGAGATGTGTTTTATAATTATTTTAAAATAAAATTTAGTTTTAATCAATACTAAAAAATGTGTGTTTAGTCTAATGATAAATTATTATTTTTATTTAAATTATAATTTTACCAGAACACTAAAAAACATTGATGTGTTTTTTTTATAAAAAAATCATAAAAGTTTTTTTCTTCATAAAATTAAAATAATAATGACGTAAATGTAAAAATATATTTTTCGTCCGACACCAGTATTAATTTAAGCGCTCTTTTTCTCTAACATAACTATTTAAATAATCACAGGTTCTGAAAGGGGTTTATTTTACAGATTTTATGACTACTCGCAGTCAACGATGTTATCTTCTTAGCACCTCAGCCTTCAGTTTCGGCAGCAGCCTCATCACATTCAATGTTTAATTTTATTCAAAACAGCAAAGAAAAAGAAAAGTCTGGCTGGCTGGCTGGCTCGCTAAACTCAACTAGAACACAGAAGAATAGCAGTAAAGGTAGAATCAAAGCTCGTGATTTGAGGTAAAGAAGACTGCTTTCTTTTCATTCTTGGTTTCTCTTTCATTTCACTCAAGATAACAAGCAGTGGCAGTCCGTTTTAATGCCAGGGAGAAGAGAGGAGAAGAAAAGAAGAAGGGAGTAGTCAACACCAACACCATTTCTTCAGCAAGAAGATGAGACACCATAGAGGATAGTAGACTGCAACTTTACATTATTGTCATAAGAAGAAGAAGAAGAAGAAGAAGAAGAAGAAGAAATGAACGAACTTCTTTTAGTTACCATCTTGCTCTTGTTTCACTGCAACTTGGCTCAGCAAGATTTCTTGAAGTCAAGAAATGAACTGTCAGCATTGTTTGATCTCCGGTCATCGTTGGGGATTAGGAGCACAGACTGGCCAATAAAATCCAACCCCTGCAAGCAATGGAGAGGAATTCAATGCAGAAACGGGCGGGTCACTGGGATCAATATATCCGGGTTTAAGCGGACTCGGGTCGGCCGTTTGAACCCCAGTTTCAGTGTTGAGTCTTTGGCTAATTGCACTTTCTTGGAGTCTTTTAATGCTTCAGGGTTTTCACTTCCTGGCTCGATACCGGACTGGTTTGGTTACCAGCTTGTTTTTTTGATCGTCTTGGATCTCCGGTCCAGTTCAGTCACCGGTCCGATTCCTGTTTCGCTTGGTAATTTAACTAGACTCAATTATTTATATCTAGGTAGTAATGATCTTGCTGGTAGTCTACCTGCTGCATTGGGGCAGTTAATGCAGCTATTAGTTCTTGATCTTTCAAGGAATTCATTTACGGGGCCGGTACCAAGTGAATTTGGATTGCTTAGTAATCTATCAAGACTTGACCTTTCTTCCAACTATTTTTCTGGGTCCATACCATCTTCTTTTGGTAGTATTTCCAGGCTAAAACTCTTGAATTTGTCTGATAATAGTCTTATGGGTTCGGTGCCTGTTGAATTGGGTAATCTTTCTAACTTGGTTGAGCTTAATCTTAGCATGAATGCGTTATCCGGGATGTTGCCTGTAGAGTTTATGCGGTTGAGGAATTTGGAAGTGTTGGTGTTGAGGGATAATCGATTGGAGGGTAGATTACCGGATGGTTTGTTTTCGAGTCTTGCAAAATTGAGAGTTTTGGAGTTACGAGAGAATAAATTTGCTGGTGCTCTTCCTGTTGCACTGTGGTCCTTGCAGAACTTGCAGATTCTTGATGTTTCTGCTAATAATTTCACAGCTGATTTGTCGAATTTTAGTCTCAAGGGTCATGCCAGTGGTACTGTGTTTAATCTCTCCAACAATCAGTTATATGGAACTCCGGCTTGTTTATCTGAGAACTGTAATTCCATTGATTTGTCGGGTAATTATTTCCAAGGAAAGGTTCCTTTTAGCAGTCCAAGAAATGGTAGCCTTGGCATGAACTGCCTTCAGACAGTGCCTGACCAAAGGAGCTTGGAAGATTGTAGAATGTTTTACGCTGAGAGAGGCTTAACTTTCGATTATTTCGGAAATCCAGAGTCAAGACAACAACCACTGCCAAGTCCTGTCCCAAGGAAACGCAAACGATGGATATACATTTTGGGGGGATTGCTTGGTGGAGTTGGTTTCATTACGATTTTGGTACTGGTGATCGTGGTGGTCCTTAGGAAGTTTAGTAATGCCATTACAAATGAAAGAGGAAGTGCAGATGTTGGGCGTGTTCCAGATGGAGATAGCCCACCACTTCCCAAGGATCCTCCTAGCGAATCTAGTCTGAGAGAGTCATTCACATATGAACAGTTACTCGGTCTGACTAGTGAATTTAGTGAAAGAAATCTCATCAAACATGGTCACTCTGGAGATCTCTACCAGGGTTTTTTGGAAGGAGGAATTCCTATCGTTGTCAAAAGAATCAATTTACTTAGCTTGAAACATTATTCCAACATGATAGAATTAGAATTTTTGAGCAATTACTCACATGCACGCTTTGTCCCTCTTTTGGGACATTGTTTGGAGAACGAAAATCAGAAGCTTTTGGTGTACAAATACATGCCAAATAGAGACTTGGCTGAATCTTTGTACAGGGTAACCAAATCTGAGGACGATGGTTTGCAATCACTGGATTGGATTACAAGACTGAAAATTGCCACTGGAGCTGCTGAAGGTCTCTCTTACCTGCACCACGAGTGCAACCCTCCCCTTGTTCACAGGTACTTACACTTGCTTTTGGATAGCCTCACTCTCCTCCATATTTGCTGGGATAGTTTTTTCTGATTCTAGTGATCATATTTATGTAGTTTATTTAAACATGAATTAGAATTATTATGCACTATGTGAATGGAGAAGCTCACGCTTTGCACATTCAGTATTCAGTATGGAATCTTTTGTGCTCGATATCTTGTCAGTACAAGGCCTGGTCCAGGATGATATTCTCAATTACCTATTTATTGCTAATTAGTATTGCTGTATCTGTTCTTTAAATTCATATGAGACTGGAATGAATGTAGCAATGCTCAAGTGTAATGAAGCTGAATTGCAACCTGTCGTTTGCCCTTGGCTACTAGCTCAAGAGATCAAGGCACAGGGTGCGACTGGAGCAGGATGTGGATTCAAATTTTGATGAGAACGTTTGACTTGGGATGATGTTTCTGCAGATTAGAACAGCACTTCCCATGTGCTTTGAGACTGTCTCCTTTATCATCTTCTTTATTTAAACTATGAATTAGTAATGTAGCATGCATGACATTTCTATCTGTGATGGATAATTTCCAGTCTTTTCTAATTTCTCAAATGCAATTACCTTTTGGTGTTTGAAGAGATGTTCAAGCGAGCAGCATCCTTCTTGATGATAAGTTTGAGGTTCGACTTGGAAGTTTGAGTGAGATTCGTGTCCAGGAAGGGGATATGCACCAAAGTGTTCTCACAAGGTTCTTGCGGAAGTCCCAGTAAGTGTTGTAGCTATTAATCTCTTCGGGCATTTTGAAGTAGTGCATTCACTAGGATCTGACAATAAATTCGCCTATTTGATTTGCTGAATGATTTGACCCAGCCATAATCTGTTTTCGTTAGCTATGTGATGTAATACTCCAGATTAACATGGCTAGAAACAACACATCATGGCTGGGGTGAATCATGGCAGGAAAGTTCAGTAGGTTTGCCACTAGGGTAGTTGGTCCACTCCCTGGGTGTTTGGGCATCATCATAGTCCTTGAGCATAAATGATCACTACAAGTGCTCTTGGTTCTTTAAGCATTTGGTTACACGAAACCAAGTGGAAAGTAATGCCTTATGTGTAGGATGAGAGAAGTTAATGTATTTGCCTTTCATTGATACTATAACCACTGCTCTTCATTTTTATTATCCTTTGTTGAAGATCTAATAGCAATTCCTCATGCCCATGTGCAGATCCTCTGTCTCTGATCCAGGGACTTCTGGTACGTTTAACTCTCTCACAATGAACTTCTTAATCTTTTAAAATTCCTAGCCCGCCAATTTGCATCATAGTACGTATAATTTTGAGATGGATCTGAGGTAAATCATTGCCAAGGACCCAGCTGCGTAGTCTTATGTAGAGATGACTTTGAAGATGTATCATTCTAGTCCTTGAGTAAATAATCTTGGTTTACACTTTATTCAGACATTGAGTAAACTAAACCTATGAATCAATGCCCTAGTATTTTAACAAGTAAAATAGCTTCGAAGTTGAAGTTTCTCAAAGAATTCGTTCATATCTAGTATATTGCCAGTTGTTGCTTTCCTTTTCTCCAATAATTTTGAGTATTACTACAAGTGTCAGTTTAGAAAACAAAATTAAGGAAATTCTGAAAGATCTCTTTGATAATGGGCAGGCTCATCTCCAGCAACTTGTGCTCATGACGTGTATTGTTTTGGTAAGGTCTTGCTTGAGCTTGTTACAGGGAAGCTTGGCATAAGCAAATCAGATGATGCCACCACAAGGGAGTGGTTAGAACACACGCTGGCGCAAATCAGTATATATGACAGGGAACTGGTGGCAAAGATTGTTGACCCATCTATGATCGTAGATGAAGATTTATTGGAAGAGGTATGGGCAATGGCCATTGTGGCTAGGTCATGCCTTAATTCCAAACCTTCTAAACGTCCTCCAATGAAATATGTTCTCAAAGCTTTGGAAAACCCTCTGAAAGTGGTAAGAGATGACAGCTATAGTTCAAGAAGGCTGAGAACAACTTCATCTAGGAGATCTTGGAGTGCTTCTTTTTTTGGTAGCTGGAGACACAGCTCAGATAATCCCTGTGGCTTAAAGCAGTCAAGGAGAGTGGGATCTCGGGCCAGCAGTGGGATTGAACATTCATCTTCTAATAAAAGGTTATCCAGGGAAATCTTTCCTGAGCCACTTGAAAAGCAAGATGAGCATTAGCTGACCTTCTGTGGAGTTTCATTTGCAATTGTTCATGTATAGTGTGCGTTCCACATCTGAGTGCTCAACAAACAGCATCCTCGGATCAGTTTTTCATGAAATTTCATCAAAAATCAATGCAAGCAAATGGTGATTGCAGTATCTGATGCGCTGTGAATGATAAAAGATTCCCGCTCAATGAGGCTAACACTGTCGAGGCAGAACCAAAATGGCTGATAGTAAAGGAGAGTGGAAGAAATTACTTTACAAAAAATAAACTTGAAGGGTTTGTAAAGCCTGTCAGTTTTGGACACAAGCTGCAAGTTGTCTCTGTAATTGATTGTTTCTCATGCATAGCTCCTGAGTGTGGATATAAAAGATGGTGTCTTTCATCAGGTTTTCTGTGATGGTCATGTTGCATGTAAAATTTATGAAGGGGGTAATATTAGCTTAGGTGAGTAAAAGGAATAATTAACCCATGGGGATCGGTGGAAAATTGAAAGAAATTAAAATAAAATGTTCGGGAATGGTTTTTAAAACATAAATTACCAAGTGTGTAATTAATTGAATTTATAATTATTCTCTGTTTTTTTTTTTTTTCATTGTGATATTAATCAAAATGTAAACGATCATGTCCATCCATGTTCAGAATATGAAAACTGTTGAATCGTTGAGGTGTCTATTATTTTAATTAAAAAATTCTAGCCCAAAAACAAAAAATAAGTAATTGCAAAGATCAAGGGATAAAATCTAAGGGTTTATATTACTGTCATTCCTCTAATTATATTTATAGAAAAAATCAAAATATTACAATAAGAATTCTAATCAAATACAAACTTTGACGCTAAATTTATCATAGATTTAGATTAGAAATAGAAAAGAACAATTAAAACACACTACTAAATACTGGAATTAAATCACTACCATTAATAAAAAATCTATCGATAATTTATAGCAGAAGTGGAACAAAAATCTTCAACAGAAACACGTTTGAGTTGGAATAGAAAGGAAAGAAATCCTCTGGTTACATGTAAAAGAATCTCATGTCCTTTATTTTGATACTGCATGGAAGCAGAGCGAGAAAACGAAAGAAGAAGAAACCGGTTTTGGCTATAAAGGACCTGAATGATGCTCCCCTCCTTTGAACTGCTGTCGGCGAGCCATTAGGAAGAAGAATATTGAACTCATCTTCACTGGGTCCATAGCAATTTTCAGGCTGAATTATGATCCCCAGACCTTGTGAAACTGTAAATTAACCATTGAAGTCAAAAAATCATATATAAACTTGTAGTTAGAAGCAAAATATCCGTATTCATGCTCTACCTGTTATCTATCGGGTGTAATAGATTTCGACTCATTCAAGCCAGATTTGAAGTGTTGGAGCTGGATGGATTGATTACCATTTGCTTTTTATTCAACATAACTTAGTTACTCATTGATCTTCTAAGTGTCTACAAACTTTAAATGTTAGCCAATTGTTTGCAAGGGAATCCAAGTATGCATTTGATGAGCAGTAAGTGAAATATTTGAGGGATGTCTTTTAGTGGAAAAAGATGCAGCATACAATAAAAATACTGAGGTTATTTTGTTTTATTAATTAATAAATAATAGTAAATATCAAGAAATCCGAAGCACGTGATCATTTCATTCTTAATCCTATGTCAACGCATCCCAAGATACAAAATTACTAGTAAGGGGAAGGATTGACAGCTATGCAGCCACCTCAAGATTTTCTCATTCTTTTTTATTAAAACAATGGATTTATGTTCGCTGTAAATCATCTAAGTGTACTCCTTGATTTTCCATCTTCTCCACTGTTTACTTTTCCTACAACTCTTCCGCTTTCCAAACAATGGCCTCCAACTCCAATTACCTGTTCCTGAAACAACTCTTCCGTTTCCCGAAAATTCATGGTCTTTCTCAGGACTCATGATTTCACTGATCTTGTGGATCGAAATGTACCTCCTCCATCAACTCTTTCATATGGGACAGCTTACACTGTGGTTAAAGAAAAACACCCGTATTTTTGCAATTAGCTCCTATTACAGGAAAGCTAGTATCTACTGTTTATGGAATGAAGAACTCGAGACATGAGTGGGATGCTCTTCACTCTCATTCTTCAACTACTTCAAGGTCTAGGATTGCTCTGTTAAAAAGACAACTTCAGACCATCACTCAAGGCACTCGGTCTTGTAGTTAAAAAGACAACTAGCAGCTGCAGGGAAGGCTTTAGATGATCAAGACCTGATTAGCTTTCTCTTGGGAGGACTTCCGCCAGTTTTTGCTCCCTTCATCACCTCATTCAATTTCGCATGTCGAGAAAAAGATTTGTCCCTCTATGACTTCCAGGCTGAACTCTTAAGTTTGAGACTCTAGTTGATGCACAAAACAACTCAGCCCCTGATCAACACTATACCTTTGCAGCCAGCCATAAAGGGAAATCACCATTTATATCAAGGAAGCCAAATCCACGAATGATGACTCCAAAGCCACAATTGCCGCAATCATCTTACAATCCAAATAAGGACACTAGTTTCCTCCTACTAGTGGAACCAATGACAGGCCAACCTGTCAAATTTGTGGTAAGACCAGCTGTTAAGGTCTGGCCTTAACAAGGTTGAAAGAGTAGGAAGAGGATTTAGAAACAGAAGATTGCTGTACTTCAGATCTTGCACTTCCCTTGATGGTCTTGCAAATGAAACCAACATTCAACTTGCTTCTGACAGGTATGCTTTCCATACCATGCTTACAAGTACCACACTGATTAGCGAATTTCATCATTGAATATTTTTGTTAGGGAAGGAGGTGAGTGGGGGTGGAACAAGTTATTTAAAATGAAAAAATCTCAATAGGACGAGAAAGGAACCTTTTTTAACCTCCATTAACCTCTTTTTATTACAAATGCACCCCCCTCAATTTGGGTTAATGAAGGGAAGGGGATAAAATTTATGATTGGTTTTATTCATGAAACTTCCGTTCACCAAGTTCCCAAGTTATAAATCCAAATTTGGAAAGACTGTAATTCCCCTTCCTTCCCCTCCCCTAAAGATAAATCCAAACACACTGTTTCATCTTGCTAGCTGGGTATACATCCCTTGTATGTTAACATTTTACTTTGCTGAAATCTTTTGTTGGCAAGTTTTATTCTTAACACCGGTCTGCATCTCTCAAATCTTGAATTGTGGCAGTCACATTTGCCTGTCAAGTGAAGCTGAATTGAATAAGTGAACCCATTTATCATTCCTCCTGACAAATTTCTAATATGGACTTTGCATTCTTACAGAAGCAACAAACTTCAAATGCATTTTTGTATTCCGAAGGCAACACTAGAAGCAACGGTGCTTACATATTCTCTAGTAATCAGATGTGGCGGACACCTATAATTCCTACATCTTGACCAAACTATATCTATTGGTTACTTTGACTGGGCAAACCAGAGGCCTCTACCAAATATAAGCGACAGCATGGCGTTCCATCATCCGGGTGGGTTTGCACTGACCTGGGCAAGCTGCGAAGCTTGTTGAACAGGTTCAGAGGGTCGTTCATGAGTCCAAAATGAGCATCAGGATCACCGAGCTGTGAAAGCTTTACGTGAGAAAATCCTAGAGATGGAAGTAGATGATCGGGCCAATCACTGTAGAAGTGGAAGATGGAATTTGACAGAGTGGTGGATGGTTTGTTCATAAAATCCGCCAAGAGCACTGTGCGGGCAAGTGCACATTTGTCAGCTATGATACTTAGTACTTGCATGGCGTGGGAATGGGAGAGGTAGTAGAGGATACCTTCCAGCACCCAGACTGTGTTCTTCTCTGGCACAAACCCTGATATCTGAAGCTTTTCAAGCCAGTCATTATTTCTGATGTCAGCTGCCACTCTGTTTAGGGATTTTGCTGTTATTATTGGATGCAGGGGTCCATCTATTGTTTCCGTCGCTGCCTTTAGAAGAGTGGTTTTCACCTCTAAAACTTCAGGAAAATCAACTTCAAAGACCTCGCTTTCCTTCAAGCAGCTTAGACGGTATGCCCTTGCATCCATTCCTAATACATAACATGCTCACTATCATGATGAAACTGCAGCATATAACAGTAATGATTGCAACCGAACTATGAATGACAAGTATACAGATATGCTTTTTCTAATATGCATTTATCACTTGTCAATCTACTTCAGTATTAGGGCCATCTTAAGACAGCGCACTCATTTGAACTTCAACTCCAAGCTCTGTGATTGTTTATACAAGTTTGGCCCTGGTCTAGAAGCTATATTTCTTATCTGTGCTGATCATGCATCGTATTTTCATATTCAATAATTGCTGAGCAGTTTTTTGTTCATGATTTTGCAGTCTTATTCAGCATATACTACTTGCGGGATGGGATGTTAGAGGATTATATGCCTCACAAAGTCCGATGCATCGTTTATGTAAAGTGTTCATAGCATGAGAAGAATTGGGTTGAAGTGTTCACCAACCTGCGCCAAGGAGAACAACCTGCCCTTCACCATTAAAGGAACTCAGAGCAGCTTCGATTTTCGAATCAAACCAGAGTGTCCGAACTGCAAGAATCACCCCTGAAGTTTCTCGAGCATTTTTGAGGCGGTCATTCTTTATCTTCTCATGAAAGCTTTTGAGATACGTCTCTCCTGCCAGCAAGTCTGCAAAAGGGTCGTGGATCACATGTTTCCACAGGGCTCTTCCAGCTGCTGTTTGGCATGCCGACCGTCGGAGAGAGTCCCACTCACTTTGAATTGTTGCATGGAGTCCCTGAACTGTATCAGTATACAGCAAATGTGGGAGCTTGAGCTCAAGCCATTGTGGGGCCTCCTGCAAACCGTTTTCTTGGTCTGACATTTCACTTTTAATGGAGAAACTTGAAGACTAATAGAAGAGGGGTAGTGATAGAACGGATGCACAATATAACAGAATGGGCTTAATTATTATCAGGGTATTGTGGATAGGGATAAGAAAAGAGAACCACACACTAACCAACGCTTGAAAATAGAGCTCGATCGTATCCAGGTTCTCTACCGCGATTTTTTTTAAAAAAGGAAGGCAAATATGTAGTCCACGAGTACCACCATTGCTTATGCATGGCCCTTCCCTTTCTGCTGTCCCTGTCGGAACGAAAAACAGAAGCAATGAATATGGTCTGCTCTCACTGGCAAAGATCTATTACCAGACGTGAGTGGCTCTCAACCTTCTACTTGGGTCCTACTCCATTGCCCGAACTAGCACTTGCTTGTTCACATGCTGCAAGCGTGGAAGGGCCAATCCAATTCCACGAGTGTCAAAAAAACAACTGGTGGAATGGAAGAAGGGTTCCTGTTGAGGATCACTTTTGCAATTGAATGGTTCTAAAGGAGACAAGGAGCCTTTTTGAAACTCTTAGGCTAGAAAGGGATCGGGTTGAAAGATCTTATTTTGATCGTTCTAATTCCCTCACGTTCTGCCCCTTGAGACCAAATTCATTTTTCGCGTTTTTCAAGACAACGGGCTTTGTTTCTTTTCTTAATCTCGATTTTTTTTTCGTTTTTACTTATTGTTAGACAACGATGTGATGTGATGCGATTTGTTCTGTTTCTTCTTCTTCTTTTTCAAATCCTACCCTGAATCGTTTAACAGCTATAATCAAAGCTAAACTTAAAAGCTTTTAACTATTGATCTGTTGATATTTAACGCATGCAATTATTCACCTTCCTTTTCATTAAAAAAAAGGTTTTTGAATCAATGATCAGTTCTTTAGAGCACAACATTCGTGCATAAGATTTGTGTTTTAACTATTTACTATAAGTTTTTTTTGTTTTTACTGTGATTCCAAGTCTGAATCATTTATGTGAATGTGATTATTAATACAATAATTATTAAAAATTTATTTAGTTATTAATTTTAAAAATAATAAAATAAAATAGATAGTTTAATCTTAAGTAAAGAGACATAATTGCCTCCAAAGTACATCCAATGATCGATGAAGTTAATAGATAGTCTGTCAAAAGAAATTAGCTTTAAACCATGGAGAATATGTTTCTATAAGGACATAAATACTAATACGTACGACCGAGTGGTCAAAGAAGGAAAGAGAGTGGGCCGTGTGAGACAAACCTACGTGCCTGACTTCCTGCGAAACTCACTTATCAGTCCCCACTCTCTCATAAAAGAGCAAGCAAGTAGACAAAGTAAGCATGAGAAAGAGAAAGATGGAATTGATAGACATATTTCATATAATCGAATGTTAAATATATATAGTAGTGAAAATTTAAGATTATAAATACCTCTAGTTATCATTGCTCAAGTATCGAAAAAAAATGAATTCCTAATGTAAGCAGCAGCAGCAACACAAGCTTTAGCAACACCACAACAATAATAAAACTTTAAATTTAAAGAAAATTTTACGAGAGGAGCCTTCTAATCTATGCCTACTATTAGCTGTAGATGGAGTACACAAGCTATTATTTATAGGTAGATTAGGGACCCCTCTTATTAATTTATTTTTCAATTTTCTCCTTCCATCAAGGAGATAATTAGCCATGATCCTTTAATTGATTCCCATGATCAAACTCCATGACCTATCTTTATGGTCATGGGTTTGCATTGATCAAGAACATGGGTGTGTCATGAGGGGCACATAATGTAATTTCCAACATTCTCCCACTTGGCCCTTATGACACATATACTCTTTATTATGTTATGTTCTTTTAACATGATCATGGAATCCTCCCACTCACATAAGGAATACTACACATGAATCATGGCGGTAAGACCATTATATAATAAGTCGTCCCTCCATGTATTACATATAAAATATTCCTTAAAGAAGTACTATATGGGCATTCAAAACTTTATGAATAAACTTCCTATAAGTTATTCGGGTACAAACTTTATTTTTATCCTCATGGATAAAGTAATAAATGTGCACAAACTTTATTACAATAACTTGATGTATATATACAAAATTAAGACTAAGTACAAAATGAATCAATCAATCCCATATGCTCCACATGACTTTTAAATAGCTTTACCGGTAAACCTTTAGTCATGGGATCCGCAATCATCAATTCAGTACTTATATGCTCAATAAACACTTCATGCCTTTTGATATTATCTCTCACACGAAGATATTTAATGTCGATATGTTTACTTCTGCTTCCACTTTTATTATTCTTTGAGAAGAATATGGCAGCACGATTATCGCAGAAGATCTTGATTGGTCTCTCTATAGAATCGATAATTTTGAGACCACCAACAAAAATTTTCAACCAAAGTGCCTGTGTAGTAGCTTCATAGCACGCAATAAATTCTGTCTCCATTGTAGATGTAGCAACTATAGTCTGCTTGCTGCTTCTCCAAGATATAGCCCCTCCAGCAAGAAGAAAGATATATCCTGAAGTAGACTTTCTGCTATCTACACATCCTGCGAAGTCAGAATCCGAATATCCAACCACCTCCAAATGGTCAGTGTGTTTGTATGTCAAACTATAATGTTTGGTTCCTTGCAAATATCGCATAACTTTCTTTGCAGTTTTCCAATGTTCCAATCCTGGGTTGCATTGATATCGACCCAATATTCCAACCGCCATTGCTATGTCAGGTCTAGTGCAGACCTGTGCATACAATAGGCTGCCTACTGCAGATGAATATGGGATATCCTTCATTTGTTCCTTTTCCAATGCATTTCGAGGACATTGATCATTACTGAATCTATCCCCTTTAATGATAGGTGCTACAGAACCGTTACAGTTCTTCAATCTGAATCTCTCTAAAACCTTTTCAATGTAGGCATTCTAAGACAGTTTCAATCAAGGTTGTCAATACCGTTCCGGTCGCCGTTCCGGTTTTTCTATTGGTACGGAACGTTCCGGTTTCAGAGTGTTTCGGCGTGCCGTTTTGGGATTGTACTGTTCATATATATATATAATTAAAATTTTAATATATCAAGTATAATTTTATTCAAGATAAACTAACTTTAAATTATACAATACAAATATAAAATCAAACAAACTTAATCTCAAAATTAGAAACACAACAATAGGTTAATCAAAATAATTTTAAACATAATCTCTAAAAAAAAAAAGGATTTTGAGGCCGGAACGGCACACCCGGAACGGTACCGGAACGTTCCGGCCGGAATTTTCGGAACGGGCCGGAATTTAAACCGAGACGAAAACGACGCCGTTTTGTCTCCGTTTTCTTAATGGTACGGAACATTCCTCCCGTTCTGGCCGAAACGAAACGGAATTAATAACCTTGGTTTCAATATTCTTTGTTTTCTGTCTCTGTGAATCTCTATGCCTATGACATAAGAGGCTTCATCCAAATCATTCATTTCAAAGTTTTGAGAGAGAAAACCTTTAGTCTCATGTAGCAAACCTAAATCATTACTTGCAAGCAAAATATCATCTACATATAGGACTAGAAAAATAACTTTACTCCCACTGACCTTAAGGTATATACATTGATCAACAAGGTTCTCAATAAAACCAAATGAGGTAATGACCTTATGAAATTTGATATACCATTGACGGGAGGCTTGTTTTAGTTCATAAATAGATTTTCTTAGTTTGCAAACTTTCTGACTGTTATCTTCAAAACCTTCTGGTTGTTTCATGTAAACCTCCTCTTCAAGATCCCCATTTAGAAAGGCTGTTTTCACATCCATTTGATGTAGCTCTAGATCAAAATGAGCTACTAATGCCATGATTATCTTAAATGAATCCTTCTTAGATACTGGAGAGAAGGTTTCATGATAATCAATGCCTTCCTTTTGAGTGAAACACTTGGCCACAAGTCTAAGTTTATATCGTTCAACATTACCGGAAGCATTTTTTTTGGTTTTGTAAACCCATTTGCAGCCTATGGCTACAGCTCCCTTTGGTAAGTCGACGAGATCCCAGACTTAATTTTTAGCCATAGATTCCATCTCTTCTTTCATGGCATTAAACCATAATGTGGAGTGTTCTCCACTTATAGCTCGTGAAAATGTTTTTGGATCATCTTTATGCCCAACATCAAAATCGGACTCTTGGAGATATACAACATAATCACTAGAAATTGCAGGTCTAATTATTCTAAAGGATCTTCTTAATTCTACTTGCTCTGTATTTGGCAGAGTTTGAGTAGGTTCAATCTGAACTTGTTCCTCGTGAGTTGATTGTTTTGTAATTGATTGTGGTTCAAGGTAATCATTTTGAATTTCCTTGAGCACAATCAAATATCCTTGAGGTAAAGGAGTTTTAGTCAACTCTTGTGTTTCCTTAAATTCAATCATTTGAGGACAAACACTTCCACTAGGTTTAGAATCCTCTAAAAATTTTGCATTTATAGACTCAACAATTCTAGTACTATTAGAAGGACAGTAAAACCTAAATCCTTTGGAGTTTACTGCATAGCTAATAAAATAACCGTTGGTTGTCCTTGGGTCTAATTTCTTCATGTTTGGATTATAAATCCTCACTTCAGCAGGACAACCCCATATGTATAAGTGATTTAAATTTGGTTTCTATCCATTCCACAATTCAAAAGGTGTCTTAGGAACAACCTTGGATGGGACCCGGTTTAATAAATACACTACAGTTTTTAAGGCTTCACTCCATAAACATAAAGGTAAATTAGAATTACTAATCATGCTCCTTACCATATCCATTAATATGCGATTCCTTCTTTCTGCCACACCCTTTTGTTGTGGTGTACCAGGCATTGTGTATTGAGCAACAATGCCTTCCTCTTCAAGGAATTTCACAAATGGACCTATTATTTATCCCTTTTCTGTGTACCTATCATAGTACTCTCCACCTCTATCAGATCTTACGATCTTGATTTTCTTGTCCTTATGTTATTCTACTTCTACCTTATAGGTCTTGAAAGTATTTAATGCCTTAGCCTTATCATTTAGAAGATAAAAAAACATGAACCATGTATGATCATCAATAAAAGATATAAAATATCTTTGACCATTTATGTAGGGAGTAGGAAAAGATCCACAGATATCAGTATGTATGATCTCAAGAATCTCAGAACTTATTTTGGCACCTTTAGTGGTCTTATTAGTTTGCTTTCCCTTTATGCAATCCACACAAGTACCATAATTAGTAAAATCAAGAGTTTTTAAAACTCCATCATTTACTAACCTTTTGATTCTCTCTATAAAGATATGTCCCAATCTCCTATGCCATAACCAAATAGAGTTCTCATTTATAAAGCTCTTCTTTATGCCAATATGAGTATGTAACGATAAATAATTGTTCTCAAAGTTGGGATCTAAATCAATTTTGAATAAACCATCAATTTTTATTCCACCACCAATAAGGTTTTCACCTTTAAAAATAATAAAGGTTGAATTGATAAACCAAAAACCATAACCAATAATATCCAATTTTGAAACAGAAATTAAGTTTCTTGAAAAATATGGAATAAAAAATACATTATCCAGATCCAAAACATATCCGGATTTCAAAATCAACCTAAATGTCCCAACTGCTTCAACTTGAGAAAACAATTTATTTCCAGAATATACTTGTTGTTCATGGCTTGTTGGTTTCCTTGTGTTGAGAAAACCCTGCATTGTATTAACAATATGGATTGTAGAACCAAAATCAATCCACCATGTATTACTAGGAGCCTCAACAAAAAAAGATTCATGACAAACTAGAGATATGATATTACCTTTCTTTTCGAGCCAATTTTTGTATTTCTGACAATCTTTCTTCATATGCCCACTCTTCTTGCAGAAGAAACAAGCATCCTTCTTGTCATTTTTCTTTATTGACAACTTGTTATTCTTCTTGAGTTTGTGAGCATGATTGCCTCTCTTGGCATTTCCCTTATCATGAGTAGCCATATGAACACTTAAAGGTTTCTCATGCTTTAACCTCTCCTTTTCTTGAACACACATGGTCAGAAGTTCATTTACTGACCATTTATCCTTATGTGTGTTGTAAGAAATTTTGAAAGGACTATATTCAGATGGGAGAGAGTTAAGTATGAAATGCATCAAGAATGACTCAGAAATATCAACCTCTAGGGACTTCAGTTGAGCAGACATATCCCTCGTTTCCATGATGTGCTCTCGCACACTTCTGGAATTGTCAAAGGTTTTGCTTGATAGCCTTTTCATTAGAGTGCTGGCTAAAGTTTTATCAGAACTGACAAATTGTTCCTCAACAACTTTGAGAAAATCCTTAGCCTTGGTGCATTCTGTGATTGAACACCGAATACCTTTAATGAAATGAGATCTCATAAACATGAGACTTAAGCGATTAGATCGCTCCCACCGTTCATGTTTAGCAATCTCTAGTGTCATACTGGAGTCCGTTAGGGCGGGTGGTTCGTCCTCACGGAGCGACAAGTCAAGTTCCATGCACCCCAATGTAAAAAGCAAATTTTCTTTCCATTCAGAAAAGTTATTATCATTTAGCATTGGAACTATTTCAATCAAAGCGGAAGGGATAACTGCAATTATCAAGGACACTAAAAATTACTTTATTGCTATGAAATAACTTTATTTAAATTAACCAATGTCAATTTAATAATAATAAATTTCAACCTACCTATGGGTAAAGGTTGCATCACGCATGAAATTTACTACTTATTAATAAGTCTAATAAATTTAAAATTTAATAAATAAAATTTCCATACATGTGGGCCTAAGATAAATTTTATTTCTTAAATATAAAATTTACTATCTTATTCTAATTAAGTCATAAAAATAAAAACATCCTTGTGGGGATTAGCAATTAAATTTATGAATTAATTACAACCCGACGTTAATTTTCCTTATGAAGTTCATGTATATTTTCTTGATGTAACTATCATTTATAAAATCAGACGCTATGGCATTTCTAAAATTATTATGATAATTACAACTTCATTAACGTCTAATAATTATATCGATGCCTAGATTAGGTACTTTAGAAATCAAACAAACCGATATGAATTAAACGGTATTTTTCCAAATTACAACCAGGTAAGTTCCTAGGAAAGTGAGGTGGGTCACAATGGACACGCTTAAATACCAAGACTTTCCTAGACAAAACTTTCCTAGACATTGAAAAATGGATAGTACCATAAAATTCACTAACATTTATGGTTTAATTAATTATTCTTGTTTCTAGGCATTAATTAATTTATATTTAAATAATATAAATTACAGAATATATTCCTAATTTAATGTAATGTATTAATTTAATACTTAAAAGGAATAAATATTGTAAGCATTAAGTAAATATACAGCAGAATAAACTATATAGTATAATTTAAAATGAATAAAAAAATACACGGTGTAACCATCAAGGAAGCACAGCATAATGGCTGAGGGTGCGCTTAATGGTCATGAAGATCATGAGTTCGAAGCCTTGCACCCGCAGTTCCTTTTCATTTTTAATTCATTTTTTTTTATTATTATTACTGTACGGGCGGGTCACCCATTTTTAATGTCCAGTTTCCTTATAGGTTTGAAGAAACCCGACCCGAATTTGTAACCCGGTAACCCAAAACTCCATCGTCTCCCTCGTAAGCAACTGGATTGCCGACCACAGATCCTCATGCAGTGGCCACAGAAGCCATCGACCAGTCCTTTCATGGCGACCCAGTGGGTCGCCGGAGTCTTAAAGTACCCAGCGACCTTCACTGGTCGCTGGTACTATCACTGGAATGAGGAGAGGCCACTGGCCTCTCCTTCTGTCACAACTGGAGAGAGGCCACTGGCCTCTCCCTGTGATGCAAACGGCCCTTCAAGGCCCGTCGGTGCACTCATCGGTCAGAGGACAGGGAGAGGCCACTTCCGTCAATTCCAATTTTTTAATTTCAATTCCAATTTTTAGTTACACAAGTTGTCATTAACAACAGGGCATAAATAATAATTTGGTTACACATATTGTCATTTACAATAATTTACGTAAAATAACAACACTACTCCAGAATTGAAAAAATCAAAATAAATGATTCAATATACGAGAATCACTAACGAATATACTGAACAAAATAGCATAAAGGCAGGCTCTGATACCACATGATAGACATACTTTATATAATCGAATGCTAAATACATATAGCAGTGGAAATTTAAGATTATAAATACCTCCAGCCATCATTGCTCAAGTATCGAAAGAAAATGAATTCCCAATGTAAGCAACAGCAACACAAGCTTTCGCAATGCCACAGCAACAATAAAACTTTAAATTTAAAGAAAATTTTACGAGAGGAGCCTTCTAATCTATGCCTACCATTAGCCGTAGATGAAGCACACAAGCTATTATTTATAGGTAGATTAGGGACCCCTCTTATTAATTTATTTTCCAATTTTCTCCTTCCATCAAGGAGATAATTAGCTATGATCCTTTAATTGATCCCCATGATCAAACTCCATGACCTATCTTTATGGTCATGGGTTTGCATGATCAAGAACATGGGTGTGTCATGAGGGGCACAAAATGTAATTTCCAACAGGAATCTGACATAGGATGCTGTAGTAGTAAGTTCATGTCCTATGTGGTAATAATAATGGGATTGGTGGCATTTGGTGGCCTCATCGCCGGCTTGACTCCTGCTCTCATGTCTCTAGGCCTTGTCGACCTTGAAGTCCTCATCAAGTTTGGCCTTCCTCAAGATTGCATCCACGCCGGTACTCTCTCTCTCTCTCTCGTATTAGTGTTTGGAGAGGTAGATTATGATTAAAGCATTCGACTTCTTATTTAGAAGTTGTTTGCTTGGCAATTTCAGAATGGATTCAATCTGGGTTCTTATGCTTATGGTTGTTGATACAGATACTGCCGCAAGCAGTTTTTACTCGTTATGCCTTGACTGTTGGAGCAGCAATGGCGTCTCTTTTCTGTTTTCTTCTTTTGCTGTTCTTTCTAATTGCTTGTCCAGCTAGTAAGGAAAGGTTGATTCGTGATTCTTAGTATACGATTTAGGTTAAGTTTTCTTGCGAGTGAGCTTTATTCTGTGTAGGTTGATTTGGCTACTGACAATTTGGCACGGATGTGAGGAACCAAATATTGTCGTTGTTGGCTGTATTCAAAGCAAGAACTTCTTCTGTCTAGACGTTTTAAAACTAATACAAAGTGCTGCTGAAACCATAAAATGGCCCCAGACAACATTTGAGCCGTAAATAAATAAATAGTAAAACCAAGCAAATGAATTGTTTGCAGGTTGAATTCATATGGGGGTATGTGTGTTTTAACACTTCAAAACTGTTATAATATTAAGATACACGCGTCAATCATAACCATTCAGTTCCCCTCCTGGAGATTATCACAACCTTCCTCATTGCATATCATGCACTCTCTTCCTTCTTTCCATTGCCTGGAACTTCTTATTATTTTCACACGGAATGTCTGTAAGTGAAGAACCTCTTAGCAGTTGATCCAGAAGATGCAGTTCCTCCGGTATGCCTGCTCCTTGTTTTCTATGTCTATCTTATCTAATGAGAAAAAAGTGATTGTGTCTGATTCAGCACGGGATACGATATGGAAGCTGGGACATCAAATGCAACTAAAGCCTGGTGTCATTTGATTTAATGAACTTATTTGTGTAGTTGTGTATTGTCTGCTCGTATCAAAGAGCCTACCTCACTATTTTCTTGCTCTTTGTTCATTTTAAAGGGTTTCAGAATGTCACGGGATGTGATTAGGTATTAATTAGGAGATTAATTAGAGCTGTAAATAGTAGTGTTTTAGTAGGACACTTATCCTTCCATGCTTAGCCTAAATTTGTAGCTAGAGCATGTAAATTTAATGGACAAGACATTCAATAAGGATGATCATTCAGTTTCTATTCATTACAATTTTGTCACAGAAGACATGCCTCTATATGATATCTTAAATGAATTTCATAGCCACATCGCTGCTGTATATAAGATTTGAATGAAAATAATGAGACACAGAAGAGTGAATTATAGGACAGCTGCAGGAAGAGGGGCAAAAACTGGAACATCTCAAAGGAAAGGTGAGAGAGCCAAGGAGCTGCAAGAGAAGAAGGCTGTCAATGATTTATAACTCTGTAACAGCAATTATTTCTCCTTCCTTGATGAAAACCTGTCATTTACCACTGATAATACCTCATGCACTGCTTCATTTGATTCTATCACGATTCATGCTACAAGATAAAATAATCAGTTCTCACTTCTGTAGGATGCCTCGTTTGTTTCGTGGAAATAATCTCATGATTGATAACTGCCAGATGATAGTGTGGTTGGCTCTACTTCTACTATCCCAAATAAGAAGGCTGCTTTGGACTCGCATTATAATCAGGCTTCTACTACTAAGAATGGAGGTCAGCAGATTAAGAAGAGTCCACCATCTACTCTTGCCTATAAGAAGCGACCTTTGACATAAAGGTTGCTCGTTTTGCATTTTGGAAATTGAGAAGGCTCCTATCCCAGAGTTACCATCAAATGAAGAAGTTGTTGGTGCAATTACAACGGAGGATGTTATCAAAGAACTTCTTCAGGTACAGATGCAATTACTATTTGATGTCATATTATGGCCAGACTTGTACTGTGATCAAACATCAGGGGATTTGGACCCGCCAATGTCTAGCCCTGTTTACGGATCCTTGTACAGATCTTCCATATATTGATGAGATGATAGTGATTCTCACATATATTGACGAGATGATAATGATTCTCACAGTGGAATTTCCTCTCCTACCACATGCTTTTATGGTCCCAGGTTTGTGATCTAGTTACAGGGCGATTTACTGTAAAGTCTATTAGTAGAGAATTGTGTTTCCCTTATCTCCTACCCTTGTGACCTATTTTGGAGTTGTGATAAAAATTGTAAGGCTTGTTATGAGAGAACCAAACGATCTCAATAAAGATAAAACATAAATTTCTTCTCTTTCCTTTTCTTCCTTTTGCTGGAATGATCTTGCTTACAATGTAAAGGAATTGTTCAGTAACCAACTCCTTGAAAGTTGGCTGCACTAATTGCATGATCTTACATAAATAGAAATAACAATTAAATTAAATGACAAACAATAGAATTGAAATTTGCATAAATAAAATGTGCATGAATCTGTCCACTGATTCTGCCACCTGGAGCATAATGCATTAATGCCCTCTTCAGTTTCCCGTATCTTCATCCACGACTCCTGCGTTTGAGCATCCAGCTCGCCCACACCTCTGATAAACTTTGATTCCCTTGTCCAGCTTCTTATCCACGTGGCCATGGTTCATAACATCACTTCCCCCATTAAATTGGCACTTGTCCGCAAGTGTAAATGAAGGAAACCGAGACTGGAAAGAGGACTCATCCTCCCAAGATGAATCAGCAGGGGACAACGCGTCCCAATGGACTAAAACTTGCCGTTTGTTTTGAATCACCCAAGAATCCAAAATAGCTTTAGGTAGTGGTTGAATTTCCCTTTGAGTAAGGACAGGTAGGGATGGTTTAATGGCAAAAGAGGTGCCGTGGAAGGGTTTGAGGCATGAGACATGAAAAACAGGGTGCAATTTAGAATGGGATGGAAGTGTTAATTTGTAAGCCACAGTACCTATTTTAGCTTGAATTGGAAAAGGGCCATAATAACATGGGGCAAGCTTGGAATATTTGGCAGAAGAAAGGCTAAGTTGACGGTAGGGTTGTAGTTTGAGCAAAACGGGATCACCAACTTGAAAATGCACAGGTCTGTGTTTAGCATCATACTGAGCCTTCATGGAATTTTGAGCTTGCAGTAAACGGTTCCTAAGATCCTGTAGAACCAAGTCACAATTGAACAATTCTTGGTCCACTGCTTCAAGTTTAGCTAAGCCTGGGCAATAAGATAACATTGTTGGAGGAGAACGCCCATAAACCATTTCGAAGAGAGTGGCTTTAAGAGAAGAATGGTAGTTGGTGTTGTAGCAATACTCCACCCAAGGCAGCCATTGAAACTAGCGGCGAGGGCGATCACTGGTAAAACAGAGGAGATACATCTCAATGGTGCGATTGACAACTTCCGTTTGTCCATCACTTTGTGGGTGATAAGCTGAATTAAAAGCCAACTTAGTGCCACTCAACCGAAATAATTCAGTCCAAAACATGCCAGTAAAGGTAACGTCCCTATCACTCACAATGGTCTCTGGTAACCCATGAAGCTTGAAGATATTGGCAAAGAATAAACGGGCTACACTCACAGCAGTGTAAGGGTGAGCAAAAGGAAGAAGATGTGCATACTTGGAGAAACGGTCCACCACCACTAACAAAACTGATTTCCCTTGTGAGGAGGGAAGGCCTTCAATGAAGTCCATAGAAATGTCGGACCAAATCTGAAGGGGTATTGGCAATGGATGGAGAAGGCCAGCTGGATGCAAGTGCTCGGTTTTGTGCTTCTGACAAACCACACACTGTCGCACAAAGGACCAAATGGCAGACTTCATTCCCTTCCAATAAAAATCCTTGGCCACACGGTGGAGAGTCTTTTGATAGCCCTAATGGCTTCCTTTGTGTAGGGCTACAATAATGGACTGAACCAAGGGGGAAGTGTCTTGCAAATAGACACGTCGTTTAAAGAAAATCAGACCATCTTTGTATTCCCAAGGACCCACTGCTTCCCCTTGTTGAATATTTCGCAGCAACACTTGCAATTGATCTGAAGTTTGAATCTCCATTCGGACAGAATTGAAGAGAGGTATTAACGGCATAGAAATGGCCGAAAGACAAGACTGGTCCTCCAAGCAACGCGACAAAGCATTAGCCACGATATTGTGTTTACCTGCACGGTATTCAACTGTAAAATCAAAGCCCATTAGTTTGCTTAACCAATGCTGCTGTGGGGGTGTGATGATGCGCTGGTCTAGCAAGAACTTAAGACTGTAATGATCCGTTCGGATGAGAAAATTACGGCCCCACAAATATGCACGCCAAAGGCGAACTGCCTTGGCCAATCCAATGAGTTCTTTTTCATACGCCGGAAGACTCTTATAACAACTCGCAAGGGGCCTGCTGAAATAAGCAATTGGTTGTCCATTTTGTTGTAGCACCGCTCCCATACCCGTATCTGAAGCATCACACTCCAAGATGAAAGTGTTGGTGAAGTCGGGAAGTTCCAAAACAGGAGAGCAGGTCATAGCCTCCTTCAATTGCTCAAATGCCCGTGTAGCCTCTTCAGTCCAAATGAAGGAGTCTTTGCGCAACATAGATGTAAGGGGACCTGCAATTGTGCCATAATTCTGGACAAATTTTCTGTAATAGCCCGTGAGCCCCAGAAATTCTCTGAAGTCGCGCACAGTGGTCGGTTTTGGCCATTCAGTCACTACTACAATTTTGTTGTTGTCTACAGCAACCCCATCCTCTGAAATTGTAAGGCTCGTTATGAGAGAACCAAACGATCTCAATAAAGATAAAACATAAATTTCTTCTCTTTCCTTTTCTTCCTTTTGCTGGAATGATCTTGCTTACAATTTAAAGGAATTGTTCAATAACCAACTCTTTGAAAGTTGGCTGCACTAATTGCACGATCTTACATAAATAGAAATAACAATTAAATTAAATGACAAATAATAGAATTGAAATTTGCATAAATAAAATATGTGTGAATCTGTCCATTGATTCTGCCACCTGGAGCATAATGCATTAACGCCCTCTTCAGTTTCCTGTATCTTCATCCACGACTCCTGTGTTTGAGCATCCAGCTCGCCCACGCCTCTGATAAACTTTGATTCCCTTGTCCAGCTTCTTATCCACGTGGCCATGGTTCATAACACTACTTCCAGAATCTACTGAACAGTGCAGAAATTCAAGACTGTTGCATGTAGTTGTACTTTTAAATATCCGAGACAATTAACTGAAACAGTTTATATGATATTATCATTCCTCAGGAAGCTGAGGCAGTTAAGTAGGTCTTCAACTTTATCATGCTAACCTCAATCTGCAAACGTTTTCTCATGTATGAAGGAGATCTTGGATGAAACTGATGGGTATGTAAAGATCCACAACAAGGGAAGTGATCAAGTTTCTCTCCTTCTATTTGCTTCTGTTGCATCCATATATGAAATCTGCGAGGCAATGGAATTGCTCTCTGTGACAAGACAAAGGCTCTTTATATCATTTTAGATCGGTTTATAAAAGATGAATTGGAACACCTTTGGCATCATCCATTGTGTTTTGAGCAAATTGAAGGAATGTCTAGATTTCTTGATTCACTGCACTATCCTTTAGCCACGATTGAATCATCAACCAAGTAGCAACATCTCACGTGAAATCCAAAAATGACCTCTTATGTTTTCGGGATGCAGGATCAAGATCGATATGCATGCGTCTCAGGGCAAGGCTCTCTGCCAAAGACGCCTCTGTCACAGGCACCGCATCCCCCATATCTCTGTTCCCACGGGTCCAGCACCAACCCTTTCCACCTCAAGCGGCGCTTCCTTAATCAACTCACCAACCACAGCCAACTAGATATATGTAGTTGTGTTCATTGATATATTAACATCAGAACATAGATCAAGATACAAGGACATATTTAGGGATCAATTACCTACCTTGGTAGACATCAGAGGTCGATCTGCTGTAAGTAACCACAAAGATGCATACATATGCATGGCTGCTCCTTGTTCCATGTGCTTTATTTATTGCATAACCGGGTTCTTGTGCTCGAGATCAGAAAGTTATGTAAGAAACATCTTCTAAATCATTTGTCTCTAGTTTTCAAAGAAACAGGGATTTTCCATATACCTCCAAATCCTGGAAAATACGAGTGAACTGAGATGGATTAACCTACAAACTTTGCAATGTAAAAGAACTAGGGTGGGTCACTTCGTGTGCCAGCATATGCTGTTAGCTAATTGATTGAGAGTAATATAAAGAGCATATGCTGAGGTGAGCATATAATTGACAATTGTGCCAGCATATTTTAGGGCTTCAGTTATAACCTTCAGTTTTGAGGTGAGATGGTTTCTTAACATGGTATCAGAATTTTGTTGACTCAGTGGTTACGAGTTCGAATTTCACCATTTTCATTTTATTTGATAAAAAAAAATCAAGTACAAGGTAATTTAATAAATTTCAAGTCCTAAAAATTTGAATTTGAGAGGATATATTAGAGAATAATATAATATATTTTAAAAACTCATCTATATATTTGAGATTTATGCGTATACAATCAGGCAGCAGCCAATAAGGAAAAAGTCAGAGTAGCAGGTGAGATTAGTGGCCGGTAGTTTCCTTCGACACAGTTGTCTGCTCTGCTCTTCTTCTTTTACAAACATATCTGATTCTGACTTGACCACATGCCAATTCCTTCTCCAAGAAGACTCTGCCCCTCTCTTTACGTTGGTGTAAAAGTTCCTCCTTGCGAGTAACGCCATTGTCTCCCTCCATATTCTGATTTTTGGTTTTAATTCAGCACTATAATTTTAAAACCTATAGAGGGATCGGTTTAAAATTTCTAAGAATTAATCTTATTTTTATTAAAACAATATTATTTTAACAGAAAAAATTTACTTATTTTCAACCTACCTGGGTTCTTTACTAGTCAACCAGGAATTTTTTTATTATTGTTTTTTCTCAGCTCAAACTTGTAGTTTCAAAACTTTAATTTCAATTCTTAACTGCGCAAAGCTTTATTAATCTAATGAATAAGGAGTTGTCTTTTTTTTTTTTTTTTACATTATTATTATTTATGGACGTTTAAATTTTAAATTAATATTTTTTTTAAATATCTTAAAATTAAATGCTTTAATCTTGATAGATATGAATTCGTGCAATAATGTTTTTTACTTTTACTTTTTGAGTTTTGAACTTGAACTGATTTTCAATTAATTGTTCTTGGATAAGCTGCATGCCTCTGTTTTATTAGGGTTTTTTTTTTTGGGTAACTACGGACTTAGATATAATAATAAAAAAAATCAGTTAAAGTTGTCTTCTTCTTTTTTTTCTTGAGTTGAAACTCATGTTATTAAATCCGAAAAAGTCAATTAAAGTTATATATCGAAAATCTAGTTTATAAAATTAAAAAAAAAAAATCCATGTGATTTAAATATGGAATCTGGGGATGAAAAAGGTAAATCCAAAGTATATTAGTCCATTTAAAGCTCATCATTAATCTATCTATCCACTTCAAACTTGCTTGGTTTAGAAGGTTAATCATTTTTCTTTTTTTCTTTGATTTTCAAATTGTAATGACTAATCATCTAAACTTAGAATATTGATCCTCTTTACAAATCCTATCCCCACAGATGCCTTCTACTGAGAGTAAATCCCTCATTTAAAATTTTCCTATTTCAAGCTTTGCTATTAGATCTTCTTGTGAACTTGAAGACATAGCAGCTGCTAGCTAGCTACAGGGGCAGTGCAGAGATGGCCATAGCTAGGCTTGCTCGTCAAGCAAAAAGGCCACATGGGTTTTGTGTAAAGATGACAGCGGTGGCAATAATGGGGTTTTGCTTTATATTCGTTTGGTCTATGTTTTCTTCCTCCTCAACTTCAGCAACCACTCAAAGGGAGAGCTTTGATGATATTGCTGAACCAGTTGCAGGAAACACCAGGGTAAGCAGACCTCACACCCAGTCTAGAGAGAGAGAGAAAGAAAAACATGAACCAGGCAGAGTAGATGAGAAGCAAAATGGTGAATCTGATTTGGAATTGAAGAAAGATGAGAAAAAGATTAATGGGTCTGTTTCTTTGGTTGTTACTGAGCATGAATCTAGGAGAAAGGATAAAAAGGAAGAAGCTTCACTTGAGAGAAAAGAGAAAGATGATGGTACTAAGAAGTTGCCTAATGAGAGGGAGAAAGATAATCAAGGGCAAGAGGAATCAGGGGATGAAGAACCCGGAAAGGAAGAGGAGGAAGGTGAAGTGGTGGATGGCAAGGAAGAGGCAAATGGTGGTGAAAATACTGAAGGGAATGGTTATGTTCAAGGAGATGGTGACTTGATTCAAAATGTTGATCAAGAATCAGTGGAGAAAGTGGAACATGAGAGTGCTGGATCGAAAAGCACGGGGAAGATGAGGAAAATAAAGGGTCCTGTGTTTGATCCAAACGCACATTACAGTTGGAGGTTATGTAGCACAAGAAGCAAGCATAATTATATGCCTTGCATTGACATTGAGAGTGGCACTGGAAGGTTGCAAAGTTATAGGCATACTGAGAGAAGTTGCCCGAAAACACCTCCCATGTGTCTTGTTCCACTCCCTCACGAGGGGTATGCAACCCCGGTCCATTGGCCCGAGAGCAAATTGAAGGTATATGCACGGATTCTGTTTCCTCTTTGAATTTTAGTATGCGGAAAGGTAAGGTCTGCTTGATGTTCTCATGTGCTTGTTTCTGTTATTTGTTTTCAGGTATTATATAGCAATGTGGCACATCCAAAACTTGCTGCCTTTATTAAGAAGCATAGTTGGCTGGCGCAGTCTGGAGAATATCTTACCTTTCCTCAAAACCAGACTGAATTCAAGGGTGGAGTTCGGCATTACCTCGACTCAATTGAAGAGGTGAGGTTTTTTCTTTCTTTCTGCAGCTCAATAGCACCATTACGCCTGTCTCTTAAATTGCAACCAGCTAGCTAATCTCTATTATGGATTTGGTTTTGATAGATGGTGCCTGACATTGAGTGGGGAAAGAATATTCGTGTAGTGTTGGATATTGGATGTAAAGATTCAAGCTTCGCAGCATCTCTCCTTGATAAGGAGGTATTAACATTATCACTTGGGCTGAAGGATGATCTAGTTGACCTTGCTCAGGTTGCCCTCGAGCGGGGTTTTCCTACAATAGTCAGCCCTTTTAGGAGTAGAAGGCTTTATTTCCCTAGTGGTGTTTTTGATGCCATTCACTGTATTGGGTGCAGCATTCCTTGGCATTCCAATGGTTTGCAATTTCTTATCCCTTTTTCTCTCTTCTTGCATTATTTTCCTTTCTTTGACCTTAATTTCTTTTTTCCTGTTTCTCCTCGCCTCGTTTAATTTTGCTGTTATTATCATGGTGCTTTTCCAATTTTCAGGGGGCAAACTTCTCCTTGAGATGAATAGGATTTTGAGACCTAGTGGATACTTCATTTTGTCCACCGAACATGACAATATTGAAGAGGAAGAAGGTTTGATCCCATATGCTTTCAAAACTTTTCTTTTTCTACCATGCTGCGGAGCAAATCTGTCCAAGAAGTTGGTACTTTTGTTTGTATCATCTCTCTAGTCAATGAGTTTATTGAGGTATATTTTACTTCTGGGACATCAAACGGGTGAACTAGTCTACTTAGTATCTTAAGCAATGTTTCCTCGTAGGCAGTTGATGTAGCATGTACAGAAATGTATCACAAAAAGGCTGAGACCATTGCAGATTCAGAAACTTTATTAACATATTTTTTCTACTTAAAACTTGCAAAACTGAGTTGGGTTTTTGGTTAGACTTCAGGATGCAGCCAGTTGCTTGCTTTCTGTTACCTGGAGAAGCAGTCTTTTGCCTGTATTCTCTTGCATTGTTTTGTTGTCATATGTGTGAAGCATTCATTCTGTTGCGTGCCTGGATTAGTCATCAAAGCTTATTTACTTCCACCATACAATTCTTTTGTTTCCAGCTATGACCTCATTGGCAGCATCTGTCTGTTGGAACGTTCTGGCTCATAAAACTGATGAAGTGGGTGAAGTGGGTGTCAAAATATATCAAAAGCCTGAGTCAAATGATATATACGAGTTGAGGAGGCATAAAAATCCACCTCTGTGCAAGGAAAATGAAAATCCAGATGCAGCCTGGTAAGCCTAGGGTATTTTGTTTTGATGATGGATCTTCATGTTGTAGTATGACTATAATATCAATACTTCTCCTTCATCAGTAGATAAAACTTCAGTTGAGCATTAGTTTTCAGTCCCATGTTATCAACTCCATTGCCCTTTAACTTGGTTACTGCAACTTCTTTTGTCAGGTATGTTCCTATGAAAACTTGCTTACACCCTGTTCCATCTGCAATCGAACAACACGGTACAGAGTGGCCTGAGGAATGGCCCAAGAGGCTTGAAACTTATCCTGACTGGATGAACAATAAAGAAAAACTGATTGCTGATACCAACCACTGGAAAGCTATTGTTGAGAAGTCTTATCTCACGGGAATGGGAATTGACTGGTCAAATATCCGGAACATTATGGACATGAAGGCCATCAATGGAGGGTATGTTAACTGAACAATTTCAATTTCTTTTTGAAAGTTGCAGTCTCTTGTTTAAACAATTCATGAGGTGATGTGGTTAAAAGAAAAAGTTTTACAGGCCTGTACATAAATTTAATCAGCACTTTTTACTTGTGTAAACATTTTAAAACTTTTTATGAAAAGCTACTGTAATCTTCATCTGGAAATTCAGATTTGCTGCTGCCCTTGCACATCACAAGGTTTGGGTGATGAATGTGGTTCCTGTCCATGCACCAGACACACTTCCTATCATATACGAACGTGGGCTAGTTGGTGTCTATCATGATTGGTGTGAGTCATTTGGCACATATCCAAGATCATATGATCTCTTACATGCTGATCATCTGTTTTCACGGCTCAAGAACAGGTCAAATTACCTCTCCAGTTCTGCCTTGTTCATGCCTATCACTTCATCATTATTATTTGCACATAGAACTCTGCTGTGATCTTATCACTCATAAAGCCCACCTCACCAGTTCACTCAACTAGCAGTTTGTTGCTTAGGTGGGTGTTCATTGCAACATGCCAGCATGATTTCTTTAGTGTTTCTAGCAAGCGAGTCTTTTTAGTTCAGGAATTTATCCCATTTGAACCTCGAAGTTTGTTTCTTTGCATGCATCCGAATGCTGTTTTTAGTTGGAGAATATAGGTCTGATCACTCATCCAATGTTAAATGTAACTTCAGGTGTAAACAGCCTGCATCGATTGTCGTCGAGATGGATCGTATATTAAGACCAGGTGGCTGGGCAGTTATACGAGATAAGGTTGAGATACTAGATCCACTAGAGGGAATACTGAGAAGTTTGCATTGGGAGATTCGCATGACATATGCTCAGGATAAAGAGGGCATATTGTGTGCACAAAAAAACATGTGGCGCCCTTAAAACTCATCTCATGTATATGTACAGCGAGTGGTTGCGAAATGAAAGTAGAATACATGGAAGGCAATTTTTTTGTTTTTTGTTAGCTTCTGCCTTCCATACCGAATGTTCAATAACACTGAAATATATGCTCAATCACTCATTTTTACCTCATCTACGAATTGATAATTCACCTTTTACACTGGTTTTCGTGACATGATGCTCAGTCTGCGCTTGAACACCCCTCCAATCCTAGATATTCAATAAAGATTAATCAGCTTTGATCACCTTCGTTAATGTTCTTTTGTGTTGGATTACACAAACACGCGTGCGCGCGCGCGCACATATAACCGCATTTCAAATCTGTAAAACTTGCTTCTCATTCGTAGATACTTGCCTTTTATTTTCTTACATGCATAAATCTAACAGCAGTTTTAGACCTATTTATCCTGGGGGGAAATAGCTAAAAATATTTTTCTTAAAATCGCATGATATTAAACGGTGATGCTTTGCTATCTCGAGATAGAAAGACAAATATAATGTAAAAAGGAAAAAAGGAAATTGTATTGATTTGTTTTGAAATTATATTGATTTGTTTCAAAATTGTTTTTAGAAGATTGATTTTCCGGAAAGTGAATTTCGGGAAACAAACGGACCTTATTGTTTCCTTGTTTTCATTCTTTCAAGTACTATACTGAGAATCAAACGAAAGAGCTAGAAGCCCACTGGTTGATCCAAAGATAATTTCATGACCAAAAACCCTAGGCCCATTCAAATTATCATGGGCTTAAAGGCTCGGGAAAGACTCGTACGCCCATCATCTCTGCTTGAAAAAACAGCCGTCTTCTTCCTCCTCCCCTGTCATCACCCCCCAAACTGCGACTTCAAATCAAACAATGAGAAGGAAAAACACTACCGCCACTCTCTCATCAACAATCCCTCGCTTCCCCTAATAACAAGTAACTGACCATCATGCCCCTAACCTCCACTCCCGCTCGCTTAACTCTCCTTGCTTTCCTCTCAGCCACCACAGTCTACTGCTTCTACAAATCTCGCCGCCTCAGAAAAATCTCCCTAAACCCTAACCTTAACAAACCCAAGCTCTTCTTCGTCTCCCAAACTGGCACTTCCAAAACCCTAGCCCATCGTCTCCACTATCACCTAGCTTCAAACAATCTCCATTTTGACCTCATCGACCCTCAGAATTACGAGCCCGAGGACCTCTTCAAAGAAAAACTGGTCATAATCATCGCTTCCACTTGGGAAGATGGTAAAGCGCCTCAAAATGCCAAATTCTTCGCGAATTGGCTTGCCGAAAGCGCTGGCGACTTCCGTGTCGGTTCGTTGATGCTCTCGGATTGTAAGTTCGCGGTTTTTGGTGTTGGAAGTAGAGCTTATGGCGAGACATTTAATGCCTTGGCTAAAGATTTTTCGCGGTGGTTGAGGGATTTGGGAGCGAAAGAGGTTGTGGGAGTTGGGGAGGGTGATGTGGATGCTGGTGAATTGGATATGGTTTTTGAGGAGTGGAGTGGGAGATTAGCCAGGGTTTTGAAAGGAGAGAGTGTGGAGAATGGAGAGGTATGTGGCAATGAAGTGGTTGTTATTGATGAGAGCGATGACGATGAGGACGATGGTGGGGTGGAATCGGACATTGTTGATCTTGAAGATATTGCGGGTAAAGGGCCGTCAAGGAGGTCGCTTGTCGAGGCTCGAAGTAATGGGAAATTAAATGGAGAGAATGGGAAATTGAATGGTCAAAAAGAAATGGTGACTCCGGTGATCAGAGCAAGCTTAGAAAAGCAGGTATAAAATCAAACAACTTTTCTAGTTATGAATTCTTCACGCAGCCGTGCTGTTGCTTAGTGTGAAATTTTTGGTTTCCTAATTTCAGTTTCGGTATTGAATTTGCAGGGATACAAAATCATTGGTTCACATAGTGGTGTTAAGATTTGTAGATGGACTAAATCACAACTTAGAGGGCGAGGAGGTTGCTACAAGCACTCTTTTTATGGAATCGAAAGTCATAGGTGATTGATTTATTTTTGTTTTATGTATGTTTTGTTCTCCGTTTTGTTATTTGTATTCTCCTGTTTGGGTTTTGAATTGATGAAATTCTTTCTTTAGAAGAGATTGGAAACATGCTAAATATCATTTCATTGAATAGTTGACCAATTATACTGGTAAAATTTGTTTGCTGTGGTCCAAGTGTCATATGCTCATATATAATTAGTGTGGTTTATATTTTTTGGTTATAATTTTTGCCTCCTCTAGGAGTTGTGATTTTTAAACTTGAATGATCAGGTGCATGGAGGCAACTCCTAGTTTGGCATGCGCCAACAAATGTGTTTTCTGTTGGAGACATCACACAAATCCTGTAGGGAAGAGTTGGCAATGGAAAATGGATGATCCTCTGGAGATTGTGAATTCTGCCATAGATCTGCATACAAAGATGATTAAGCAAATGAAAGGAGTTCCTGGTAATCTTTTTCTTCGTGTTGCTGTTATTTGGGAAGATCCTTTAGAATTATGATTGGTTTTAAGTGTACGTTCATGCAGTAAATATGCTTTCTGCTCCTAGTGTGAGATGATAAGTCTTAAAACTATCATGCTTTAATGACATAATGTTGCCCAATCTGAGTCATTCATGGCATTTAATGGGGGCAACCACCTGACCCTATTATACTCATACCCATTTTGGGATCCAGCCTGGAATGCAATAAGTTAGCCCAGGACAGAAGTTTGAGGGTGAGAACTTCTGTAGATTTATATGATTTCACTTGCCTATAGCAGAGGGGTTTCAGTGCTTGAGGGGTGTGGGGAAGCAATACTTTTGGATGGGTACATAACCTGATTCATTTACTTAAGTCTAGAAGTTCTTGGATGTGAGTATCTTTGCGTGATTTTTTAATTAATATTTTCTATTTTGAAACCTCAAGTATCAAATTGCTTGGAGAAACATAAGTTATCCTATTGACAAATTGACCTTTCTTATGGAAAGTGTTTTGAACTATGATATACTTTTTGTGGAATTATAATTTGTGGATGTAGTTTATTATTTTTTTAACCTTTTCCTTTTCTCTGTACTGGGTCATCTACTGCATTTATTAGCACATTGTATTCCTGCAGGTGTTACTCTTGAGCGATTGAACGAAGGTCTCTCTCCCAGGCATTGTGCTTTATCACTTGTTGGTGAACCTATTATGTATCCGGAAATTAATACACTAGTGGATGAGCTGCACCAAAGGCGGATATCCACATTTCTAGTAACAAATGCACAGTTCCCTGAGAAGATTCAAATGCTGAAGCCTGTAACCCAGGTATGAAGGCGCCTCCTGTTTAGCTCTCTGTCAAAGTAGTAGAATCTGGTGTCCAAAGATCCATGTGCTCTTGCTGATGGAACAGAACTATTTGATATCTTTGATGCATGCAGTTATATGTCAGTGTAGATGCTGCAACAAAGGAGAGCCTGAAGGCAATTGATAGGCCACTTTTTGGTGATTTTTGGGAGCGGTTTATTGTAAGTTCCTTTCTAGTCAAATGATCTGTTGCTTGGTAATCTAAGCCTTGTCCATGATGAATGGGTTAGAGATTTTTTTGTCTGCATTATAGCCTCTCTCTTTTCTTTTTCCCACACGGAGAGCTAAATGCTCTCTATTGTTTTTGAGGGCCTAAATTTCCTTGGCCTTTACCTAATAATGCTTCTGGCTTTTCATTGGCATAGAAGCATGTTTTGAAACCCGTCAGATCATCAGTCCCTCTCCTGTATCATATGGACGGGATGCATGATATCCATGCTGGCACTTTCAGTTTTTTATTAATTTCTCATACTTGTTGTAATGTATGGCAATTCCTTTTCAGGACTCTTTGAAATCCCTCACGGAGAAGCAACAACGGACTGTTTATCGCCTGACACTGGTTAAAGGGTGGAACACAGAGGATGTAGATGCTTATTTTAACCTCTTTAGCATCGGACAGCCTGATTTCATTGAAATCAAAGGCGTTACCTACTGTGGATCGTAAGCTGTTTAGCCTATCATGTTTTGCACTATGCAATGCTGTGATTAATATTCTTGTTTTCCCATACAGGTCTGCCACATCAAAGTTGACGATGGAGAATGTGCCTTGGCATTCTGATGTGAAATCTTTCTCAGAGGCCTTGGCTCTTAAAAGCAAAGGGGAATATGAGGTTGCTTGTGAGCATGTCCACTCATGTTGTGTCCTTTTGGCAAAACCAGAGAAGTTTAAAGTCGATGGTCAATGGTTCACATGGATAGATTATGACAAGTTCCATGATCTGGTTGTTAACAACACCAATATCATTTTTTCAGAAGTACTCTAATTAAGACTCACTAACCAATTATTTTCTCATGAAAATGCAGGTTGCTTCTGGTAAACCTTTCAATAGCAAGGACTACATGGCTGCCACACCATCCTGGGCTGTTTATGGAGCTGAAGAAGGTGGATTTGATCCGGATCAATCTCGGTATAGGAAAGAGCGACATCATAAAACCACCCACTGATCAACCAGGTTAGAGATTGGAATCAGCATTGAAATAAATAAAAAAATCACAGACACAAAATGGTTGCCTAAAACGTTGAATGAAAATTACTGTCATGCCATGATGTGTTTCATTACCCAAAATTGATCCTTTGTCATTAATTATGAGGTGATGGTGTTTTGTACTCTTGTAACACAGTTTTGCATTCCCTGACTATAGATAGGGAAAAGGTGGGTCTTTTACACGTGTATCTAAAGGTTTGTTTTTTAGAAAGAGAGAGCTGAGTTATGGCTTAGCAAAAGATACAGAGAGATTCTCTACTCCCTTAATTTTAAACATCTTCACCAATTCCATTGAAAAAGTTGCATCATATGTTTGTTTTTGACCCTCCTGTGCCCTTGGTTTTACTTTATGTTTATTGAAGTGGTACCAACACCAATCGAGAGTTGTTTCTTCTTACACTGCCTTGGTGCACTTACCTGTCACCGCACTCACCATCCACCTGACATCGCATCGCTTTCATGCATGGCGAATTTTTCACGTTAAGACGACTGTGCATGCATGTTGAAGAATTTCGTAACTTCTAAGTTGGGCAACTCATTTGTATTAAAGCATTTTTTTTTTATTTCAACTTTTTCCTTGCATTCTGCCACCAAAAATGCTCTGTGTTCACCTTGTTCATGGCCCGTTGAGTCGTATTTATAATTCCCATACAGTGAGTCATGGAGAAAGAAAGATTTTAGATATATCATTGCTTGCATTTGTAGGAAGTGGTTCTTAGACACGGGAAGTTCAACGGCATGATTTTATTGTCCAACCTCTCTTCCATTAGGATTTCCAAAGGGAGAAATCTAAGCAAAACCTCTACGTGCTAATGGAAATAGCGTTGACTAAATCTGTCATATTAAAGTTGCATTTCTTTTCGACGAATCATTGAATTTGACGATGAGGGGTTGCTAAAACGAAGAGCGATTTCAGAGAAAAGCATGCCTTATTCTTGTGAATTTTAAAACACTGATATCCATAAAAGGAGATGGAACTATGATTGCACAGGCACAGATTGGCCCTCAATGTGAGCATGCTTTACCATCAACTTGATTATTACTATTATTCAACAAAAAGTCTATATCAGATAATCTAAAAACTTGTAAAGGAATTAATCAAGCATTGAGTAAATGATTGCGTAACACCTATCTTTTCAAGTAAATCCAGGCTTGGATAGGTTGATTCATGTTGCATCAAACTATTAATGCTGGACGATCTCGCACGGTGGACCAATGATCCTTGCCTGCCCCCGTAAAGCAGACGCCTACCATGGGGAAAACTTGCACGGAGGAGCTGTGGATGCTGGACGCACTCGCATTTTCAACTGCGCACTGGAAGAGCCAACACAGTAGCTCGATGTCCATTTGTGCTGCCTTGAAGCACACAATTCTCTAATCTCCTGGTGGGTAGAATTTTCTGGAGATAATTTAAATGTAGGAGTATATTATAAGCGGCACTTGTTGATTTGATTTACCAAGATTCAATCCCATGTCACAATGGTTTTTTTAATCGATGCTGCAAGAGTTAGAGATATTTGTTGTCAAGATTCTACTAGCTCAAATCAACCTGCTAGCTTGTCAAAAGAAGAGCGCTTGTGGTTTTGAAAAACAAAATCAAATTGGATTTGTCCAAGTTTTGATCAAAACTCAAGGTCATAGGTTGTTTTGCTAATTTAAAGCGCATTTGTTTTTGTATTGTAAAAGTATTTTTTAAAATAGAATTAATAATTCTTACTGCTGCTATTGGATGCTGCTTAGAATTGTGTTTTGAATAGTGTTTCATGAAAATTTAAAGTTTTTTCTTAAAATCATATTTTTATATGTTTAGATGTGTTTATATTAAAAATAAAAATATATTTTCAAATAGTATGATAATTTTCAATTTAAAAATCCAGCGTGGGTCAGGTATTGAGCTGGGGCGGTGGATCTGCGGGACCGAGCCAGTTTCATAACACCATGAAAACAGGCGCTGTGATTAAGAAGCCCCCAATCAAACAGTAGCTTGTCTAGATTTTTCAGGTGGGATCCACAACTTGCAGGCCTTGGCCCTCTGGCTGATACGGCCTGGTCCCATCTTCGATAGAACGTGTTAAGTCACCATCCTATCCGACTTGTGAGAAGGCATCTCCTCGCTCTCTCTGTGTACTATATATACACCACACATGATTCTATTGCTAGTTCTTACAGCCCTCGAACTGGATTCCCAATAATGTAGGGATTTAGCGGGTGATTTTTAATAAATTAGTGGCTTGAGTGGGACAAAATAACGATTTAAGACAGAGAGCAGGTCGATTTTCTTTTATTAATCTCAACTGATTCGGTTGAAAATGCGTGGAGATGACAAGAAATTTGTGCTGAATCCTGTCCTTCATGTAACAGGAGGAGCAAGTCTTTCTGGCTGTCGTCCTCTTTCTTGTGTGTTTTTTTTTTTTTTTTTTTAATTTCTTTCGACTTTGTCGCATCAGGCCATGACTAGCAACCACTGCCACCCTCGGAACGCTCTCTCTGGCTTCTGCCTCCGCGTCCCTCCCCCCCTCACCAGAACGTTTTCTTCTTTGGGTGCAGCCGCATAGCAAATAAGGTTTTAGGCTTTTAGCTTAGGAACACATGTTATAGTTTCGACTTGAAATAAAACTAATTCTCGAGTATTAGTATCATTCAAGTTGGGTTATTATTGCCATATCAATACTCTTTATTCTTCTTTTAGCCGAACTCCCTTCAGAGATACGTTTTTTCCCGTCCCACGAAAATATGCACCGCTGCTACCCCGAGCTACCACCACCTAACGATAAAACCTGTCAGAGTTTCCTCCCTTGTGCGGTCTGCATTTTGCTACTATATATTTAGAAGCATTTGTTTTGACTGATCGTTGTATAAACTATGTGAGCTATACTTCTTGAAATCTAGTAAGAAAAATAAAATCAATTGCTTTACACCAACTTTTTGAAGAAAATAATTCTTCCATCATGAGCACAAGTGATTCTTTAGAAATGCAATAGCTTTCTATTTTTTAATGCATTTTAAAAATATCAAATTGATATTCTTTTACTAATTTTACTATATTGATATTAGAAAAAATACTTTTAAAAAAATAATGAGTTGATATTCCCACCAGCTAAGTAGACTAGGAGTATCTTATAATGAAAATAAATGTGAGGACGGTGGAAAATGAAAAGAAGAAGAAGCTAGGAATACTTAAACGAACCTGATTAAATATCCTAATAATTAATTAACAATCAAGCATCTCAGCACAAATGGATGGTGATCAATTGATACGAAAATCAAAGCAAACGATAAGCCCCTTCTACTTTTTGTTCCGTGAATTCTGAAGAAAGACTAGACAAATCGAGATAATCAAGAAGCTTCAGCAAGAACAAGAGCAACTTAATTAAGAATCCTGACAGCAAAAGTCCATTCATCTTCCTTCCTGTTCTTGTTCTTTCTTTATTTTTTTGGTTTTAAATTTTTAATCACAAGATGAAGCAATAAAGGGCTATTGATTATATACCATCGCTAGCTAGCAACCTACCTGTTCAGCTGCTCTTTCTTGGTTTGCTTTTTCTCCTTCTGCTTCTCCTCGGAGGCTCCTTCCCTTCAGATTTCCCCTCTTCTTTCTTTTTGCCTCTCATAGAAGACGATGGCCCCTCTGCTTCTACCTGTTGCTGCTGCTGTTGCAGTGCTGCTGCTTCTTCTTGGCTAGTTTTAATTTTCTTTGATTGACTCCCAATACCTTGTTCATGAGTTGCCTGAGCTCCTTCTGCTGTGGATTCTTCTTTTTTCACCACGCTTTCACCCTTTTCAATAATCTTGCGTGGTCTACCTCTCTTTCTAGGAGTTTGACTCTGCTGCCGAGTCTCTAAATCTCCCGTGGATGAAGCTTCTGCTATTGCCACTGAAACCTCCTTTGTTTTCCGAGGCTTCTTATTCTTACCCATCAAACTAGTAATCTTTCTCTGTCAATACTAATATTTTTCAATCTGAACAACAACACCCCTCCCTGCCCCAGAGTTTTCTCTTAGCACCAAAAGAAATCAAACCACCATCCACTTCTAATTAACCAAGCTTCAATATATGATATATCCCTGTCTTTGTGCTCCCTCTCCCTCTCCCTCTCTCTCTCTCTCTGAAAGATCAGCTGGACTTGTATCTTTGACCAATATCCAGATTCTGGAAACCACACTCTCTCCCCCTCTCTCTACTAAATAAGGAGAATAAACTAAAAGTCATCTTTCCTTCTTTTTTTGTTTTGTCAAATAGTAGTATCCCCACCCCCCACCCCACCCCCACCCCACCCCTCTCTCTCTCTCTCTCTCAAGCTACCCCGTTGTTGCAGAAGAAAAGACAAGGTGGAGGAGATGGGAGGGTGCTCTATAGAGATAGAAGCAAGCAAGGGGACCTGCCAATTAAGGAGATGACTAAGACTAACCACTACCACCAACCATGGTTTAGGGTTGCTCGTACAAATATTAGCTAGCGTCCTTTATAGTATCTGTAAACAAAAGTAAAGGAAAAGGCAAGCGCCGGGGGATTTTCTCTTTTATATATATATATATTTGGATGGGTTAGATTAATCATATTAGATTTTCTGTTTGTGGTACTGCTACTGCTAGTACAGCAGTGTATGACTCGGACAGAGAGACTCAGTGTCTCTGTCAGACGACCACTTGTTCTTCGCGTCTTTGATATGCTGCTTCTCTGCCGTTTCTATTCCCTTTCATTGACTAGCAATTTGAACGGGGCAACCGGCTCAACTCTTGGGCGGCTAGGGTATTTTTATTTGTTTTTTCTATACTTTTAATATTTTTAAAATGAAAATAATTTGAAAAATAACGTTGTAGTAGAGTTTTAAACATGCATCAAGTCAAAGGAGCCACACATTTTATTTTTTTGTAATACACATTAATTTAATCTATTGCATTACATTTTGAATTTGCGTCTACTTGCATGTAATATATGAGTCTGCTTGCTATTGCATGTGAAAAGAGAAAGGGAAGCTTGCTTGCTTGCCCATGCTTATAAACCACATCTTATTCATTCTTTTAATTCATACTTAATTCACAAAACTAAGGTTGCCTGCTTAATTTGTTTACATTAACATTAATCCCTTCATTTTAACAGGTTGTCGTGCTCGTTAGAGTCACGTTTATAATATCACGAACATTTATAACTATATTATTTATAATAGCATGAATTATAAGATTACTACCATATTTGACAATATTTGCTATTAAAACCAGAAATGATAATATTTTTGTAAGATATATTTGGGAACTCGAATTATCTTAACCATTTTTAAATAACATGTTATTATACTAATCTACAAAACATTTTTACTAAACATGCTATTTGAAGAAATAAACTCAACTTCGAGTCTCTGGTGATCATAAAACCTTACGTGCATGATATTGTAAAAATAAAAAATGAATCCAAATATTCGAGTGGGTACGGAGAGTTAAAAGGGAAGATTGGTTTGACTCTCGCAAAAGGTCAACATTTTTGTATAAGCCGGCGACGATTTATCTATAAATGGGTCCCACAATAACGTTAAGGATTGATTGACTGATTGATTGATTGACGTGGTTTCTGTGTGGGCCTGATTCCATCGTGACCATTCAATCCTGATTTCAATCCCTAAAACACCCTCTTCCTTCCCTGTGTGAATCCTGTGAGGTGGATTCATGAAGTCACGATGGAGCAGCGTATTTTGACTGCCACGTGTAGTGAAACAGCCGCTTGTCGCCATGTATTCTATACAGGCAGGGGTTGTACGAAAAAACTGCTCTACCTCAAACTGAAGTTCAGATACCCGAAATTGTGTACGGTCAAGTGGCAAGTCATTCCCCGCGAGGCAAACGGAGATGGGGTCTACATCCTGTGTTCGTCATCATGCATGATCTCATCAGCGTCAGATCATAAATGACGTCGTTTCGGAGGCGCTCTTCAACAATTGGGCCGCTGACCGTTAGACTTACTTGAAAATATTGGGCTTGTTTTGTTTCAACCCGAATGGAAAGTTCATGCCACACAAAGCAAGGGCCCTTTTTTTCTTTTTATACTAAACAAGTTGACAAAGCCCATGCTAAGATAATAAAATAATATGTAAAGATCGGGTGGAAGTAGTGCTGTAAACCCAACGGCTTGATTCAGTAAGTTGGCCCGTGATTTAACTTGGGCCGGGTTATAAAATAATAAAATGAAAGTTGATCCGATAATCTATGAAAAAAAATCAAATAAATGTTGTCTTAATTAAATATCAATTAATATACAGCTCTGATTATACACTAAATAGGTTTAATAATTTGTCTTGTTCAGGGTTAATATGAATGATCATGCAGGAAATTCAAATCGTCGATTTGGATTGCAATTTATTTTTCTATAGAAGAAAATGCAGGCCGTTGATTTCAAAATGAATGGTTTAAATTCATCGATGGTATATCCAATATTTTTCAATTATCATGCTCATTAATGATGCATGCTTGCTTTGTTGACCAGACCTGCCTCCGAATGGATGAGCCCATGGTGTGGTTGAATATTATTAAATTATTAGTTTTTCTAGTATTGATTTTAAGTTTATTATTTTTAATACTCTCGTAACTTCTTAATAGCGGCGAAGGACAGAGTGTTCTTGCTTTTCCTTTTTCCCCTTTATGGAATATTTCTGGTGAATTACTTGGACTTTAGAGATTGGTTTGTATATGATCCAATGGAGCTAAAAAGTGCCCAAGCTGATATCTTGAATATTTTATTATTATTTTTACTAGTCAAAAGGGACAATAAATCTTGTCCATAAGTTCACGGGCCAGGAGATTGTATCAGGTTGAAATCTTGTAGTCCAACGGGCCTGCGTCCATTCAGGCCCGTTACAAATACAGATCCTCTAATTAACACATAACCCACCAACCCTATCGCGGGAGAGCGTAATCCATCCATTTAACGAATACATTGATAATTACATTCAATTTAGATTAGAGATAAAATCATATTTAATATATAACTATTAATTAATCAATGTACAGTTATGTTTTGAATAAAAATACAATGTGATAATTAAATGAATTGGATTTTAAATATTTAGCACGTTGATTGGTCAGCAAAATATAATACTTTTATTATTCAAATTTTAAGAGTATAGCATTAGAAGTTCTTTTTAATATGCACATACAATGTGATGATTATTTTTAATAAATTAATTTCAATTGACATAGAGAATATCTGTTTAGGCTGGAAGAAAAGAAGTGATTTTTAATGTACAAGCCAACCCTAGACGTGTGTGTGTATAGGGGGCCGTGTGTAATTTTATTAAAATTAAGGGTAATAATCAATTAGGGTTTAGTCTAAAATCTATTCTGCATTTATTTCATTATATGTAAATAGTTTTTTATTTATGTATTAATGGGTAGTTAATTATGTAATGGTATTAATGGGTAAGTTGGTAATTAATTATGGGTGCAATACTATATTTATTGTCTATTTAAAATTGGGAAAAATTAATGAAAAGATCATTAATCATATTCAACAAATTAAGATTTCTCAACTAGAGGCCTTGGCTCCTTGAATTGCCAGGACCATTATCAAAATTTATTATATTTGTTACTAAGTTATTTGGAAGTAACATTTAACATCAGGATTGATACAGTGTGTGTAGACACACACACACTAACCAAATACCCCGGCGTCTCTTCATGGGTAGCCTCATATTTTTTTCAATGTAAAAAATATTAATTATATGTATTTTTTTCATTGTATTATAAATTTAGTCAAAATAATAATTTTGTGCAGAGATCCTGTGAAGTGCAAGTTTTCTACAAAATATATTAATTTTAAATCGCTATAAATTTATCTATTTAACAGTTTTCAACGAAATAACCATTATTAATTTATTATCATCACCAAAAAAGCAAGAAGATTCGGATATTTGAATTATTAAATTCACTGCATTAAGATTAGTTCATTTTATAATTCAATTTAAACCAGATAAAAACAATATATAAATTGTAAAAATACATGTAATAATCAAATAACAAAAATAAATAGTTCATTTTCTATCAACAAAAAATTAAAAACATAAATTGAAAATTCATCCCAACGTTATTTTCATTATCAATGCTATAACAATTAAAATTATTATTCATATTATTATCAAAATAATTAAAATAAATAAATTCCCTAGAAAAACATTAAAAAACAAACAAAAGATTTTGATTAAAAAAACAATAAAAAAATCATAAAAATTATCATTATTATTGCGCAAATAGTAAAACAAAAAAATCATCTCATCCAAATAATAAATAAAAATAAGAGAAAACAGCAAAAAAAAAAAGAATAAAGAGAAAAAATGAGCAATATTAATTTTAAAATAATTATAAACATAAATTAAAACTTTAGACCTGAACCGATTAAAAATAAAACCCTAATAAAAAAATAAAAACTAAAAACATAGATACATAGAGACTAAAAATTATTATTGTGTCAAAACAATAAAAATTATCAAGTTATTCTGAGAGGAAAAAAAACCCTCAAAAACATTAATAAAAGAGTTGGCAATAATAATAATAATAATAATAATAATAATAATAATAATATTATTATTATTATTATTATTATTATTATTATTTTATTTTTGTGCCTCGTCATGGGCGGCATCATATATTTTTCAATGTAAAAAATATTAATTATTTGTATTTTTTTTATTGTATTATAAATTTAGCCAAAATAATAAATCTATGAAGAAATTATGTAAAGTGCATGTTTTCTATAAAATATATAAATTTTAAATCGCTATAAATTTATCTGTTTAGTATTTTTAAAAGAAATAACTAGCATTGATTTACCATCATCACTAAAAAAGCAAGGAGATTCTAATATTTGAGTTATTAAATTCATTGCATTATGATTAGTTCATTTTACAATCCAATTTAAACCAAACAAAAATAAAATATAAATTGTGAAAATAATTGTAATAATCAAATAACAAAAACAAAAACAAATAGTTAATTTTCTATCCACAAAAAGTAAAAAACATAAATTAAAAATTCATCTCCACGTTATTTTCATTATCATTGCTATAACATTTAAAATTACTATTAATATTATTATCAAAATAATTAAAATAAATAAATTCCCTGATAAAACATTAAAAAAATAAACAAAAGATTTTTATAAAAAATAATTAAAAAAACAAAAAAATTATTATTATCATTGCGTACATAGTAAAATCATAAAAATAATATAATCCAAATAACAAATCGAAATACGAGAAAAGACACACACAAAAAAAAAAATGAATAAAGGGAAAAAGGGAGTAATGATTATCAACATAAATTAAAATTTTAGGATTGAACCGATTAAAAAATAAAACCTTAATAAAAAAACAAAAACTAAAAGTATAGATGCCTAGACACAAATAAAGAATAAACATTATCAAAGAATTAAAAAAAAACTAAATGAATTAATATCAAGTATAAATCTGCAATAATCAAATAACAAATATAAATAGTTAATTTTCTACCGATAAAAAAATAAAAATATAAATTGAAAATCCATATTCACGTTATGTTCACTATCATTTTTATAACAGTTAAAATTATTATCAACATTACCGTCAAAATAATTAAAATAATTAAATTGATCTGAACAATCATAAAAAAAAGCAAAATATTTTTATATGAAAACAATAAAAAATTAATCACTAAAATCATCGTTATTATTGCGTAAATAGTAAAATCATAAAAATCATCTGATCCAAAGAGCAAATAAAAATAACAGAAAACAAAAAAAAACTTAAAGGGAAAAAGGAAGCAATATTAATTTAAAATATTATAACAATAGCAACATAAGAGTCTTAACATCTAAAATTATTTTTACTATTATTATCAAAACAATAAAAATTATCAAATTATACCGAGAAAAAAAAAAAAAGCATAAACAAAATAGTAAGCAAGAAAAACAATTAAATTATCATTATCATTATCATTTTCTATTATGAAAGAATAAATAAATAAATGAAAGACTAAAAAAATTGTAAAAACTACAACAAAATATCAAACAAAAAAATAAAATAAAAACTAAAAATTATCATTATTATTACTGTCGAAACAATAAAAATCATCAAATTATTTTGAGAAAAAAAAACCTAATAAAAGAGTAAGAAAGAAAAATAATTAAATTATTGTTGTTGTTGTTGTTGTTATTTGATTTTTAAATTTTTTTTTGGGTGTTAATAATCGAAGAAAAAAATGAATGTCTAAAAAAATCTTAAAAACTTCAACAAAAGATTAAACAAAAGAATAAAACAAAATAAAAAATTATCATTGTTATCATTGTCAAAACAATAAAAATTATCAAATTATCCCTAGAAAAAAAAACATTAACATAAGAGTGAGAAAGAAAAACAGTTAAATTATTGTTGTTGTTGTTGCTGTGTTAATAATAATAAAATAAAATAAATGAAAGAGTAAAAAAAATCATAAATTTTTTAACAAAATTAAAATCATAAAAAGAAATCAAGGGATTAAAATACAAAATTAAAAGTATAAGGGCTGAAATGAAAATCAAATATACTATCAATTTTAATCAAGGGATAAAAGTGAAAAAAGTAAAATTGTTGTACTGAATAAATTGATATTTTTAAACCCAATCCGGAAATTAAAAGAAGAAGGACCGAAGTGAAACACTAACATTAAATTAATTTCAATCGAATGACCCAATCGAACTAAATTAAAACTTATGTAATAAAAATCAGGACCATACACAAAATTCAAAGTCGAGGGACCAAAGTAGAAAAGACAAAAAACAGGGGGATTCTCGTGCACTTTTACGTGCAGGAGAGAGAGAAAGGTGGCCAGCGGCTTTAATCGGCCACCTTCGCTTCCATGGCCGTCAGTTGCAGAAACGCGCTGTATCGGGAGGAAACCCACGTGGAGGTGCATCGGGAGAGACTCCGGTAGATCATTTCCGGGCACTGCATGAGCCTGCACGCGCCGCCTACACAAGGCGTGAGGCGGACAACGTCTAGCGTGCTTCTCACGCTGTGACAGTTACCAAAATAAATAATAAAAAAATATGGTCAATTACTAGTTTGTTCCTGTTCTGAATTCATTATTTTTGTCTTATTAGAGGCTATATTCGTATTTAGCTAAATTCAAAATATAATAAAAAAACCAGAACTGTGGCGAACCGGACTAGACCGAGTCAAACTGACGGGGGAAATGACTGCGGAGCTCTTCAGTCTAGGCAGCGTGTTTTGTCATTTTCAAGGGACAAAATTGTTAATACACTGTTTATTAAAAGGAAAAAAAAGACGGACATACATGTGCGGAGTACCGGATCAAATATCCAATCCAGTTAATTACCTTACAATCTATAGTTAATGTATAATGAAAAAGCCACGCCTATTATTTGTTAGTTATATATATATATATATATATATATATATATATATATATATATATTCTAGCATGCTTAGGTTTTTAAAATATTATTTCCTTGTAAATAAATTAAAATATGTTGTGTTACTCCTTCAGCGGAGAGAGACTTTATAAATAAATAAATAGCTATTTTCATATTCTGTTTCTCACAGTACACACACCACTCGCTGATTACGAACACCATAAGAGGCATAGATTTCCTATGAAAGGTATACGTGACATGTGGGTTTATTCTCCTGTTTTCTAAGCCACGAATGGTGTTGAGAGTAATCGAAAGCTTAAAGATTGAAGCTTGAATGGCGATTGAGAGGAGTGAAGCTGGGCCCGTCCGAGTGTCTTTTCTATAGTCCACTAGACTAATTTAGCGGCTACATTTTACCAGTGAGTTTTCTTGGTAAGTTGATTTTTTCGCCTTTTTTTTTTTGTGGCTCCGTGTTGCTGTAGAGTATCAAGAGAGAGAGACCCTTTTTGACTGGTAGTATGACTTGTATTTTATTATTTGCTATTAGTCCTGTTTTGTTAAGTATTCATAATTACTTTCTTTCTTTTTAGTTTGGCAATTTATTTTTTCTTCTTGGAAGATGATAGCTGCTGCCGCTTGACTTGGAATTGAAAAGATAAGTCCCTCTTTTTGTCTACTTGGGAGCGAATTCCTTTTATTCTGCTGGTGGGTATTTTTTCTTTGCTCAGAACAATTTTTTTATTGTTGATTGATCAAGTAAAGATGATTCCTTGGTCTTCGTTTGTGTCTTTAGTTTTTGGTATTGGAATATGCATTATATTGAGGGAAGATTATCAGGGAGTCAAAAAGAGAAAAGTTGTGTGTGTAACATATGCTTGTTTGTGCCCGTCATGATTTTTTCTACTCTGTTTTCCTTATTTCTAGGATTTCAGTTACCTGAATATGAGGCCTCTCTCATATATTCTATTCGCATGGATATGAGTCTTGACTATTTTGGGTTTCTGGGTTTTTCTTTTTGTGTACCAGGTTTTTCTTTCTTCAGATGATTTGGTGTGTTTTATTTTAAAAAAAAAAAATTCTTAATAAATAGTAAATCTCTGTTTGATTTTTGAACAGGTCTTCTCTGGATATTTGATTTAAACTTGTATGGCTCTTCTCTAGATGTTACCAGCCCAGTCCAATCCAATCCGAATTGGAAGGTTTTGGTGAGTGAGGATTAAGCTTCTGGATCATCAAACATGGAGGGTCCTTATGAAGCATCCAGCAACGGGGAAGCTGCAAAATCCAATCTTCAAATCATCAGATACTCACCATTCAAACCCTGCGGCAAATTCCTATCACCTTGGTTTGATCTGAGAGTCTTTTATGTCAGGATCAGTAATTTTCAGGTCGATGATTTGACCCCTCAGTTTCTCACTCTCAACCATATTCCGCTAAGTCCTGACACTCTTTTGGAAATTAATGGTTCTCGAACTAACATGTATTCTGATGGTGTCGCTGCGCTTCTTAGGAGAGATCGAGTGGATAAAAAATCAGAAGAAGCTACCTTTGTTAGCACAGACAGTATTCGAACTACTGGGAGTGTGGAATTTGAGGTATTTGATGGAAAGGACCTTGTTCTATCCGGGGTCTTGGAAATGTCCAATAATAATGGTTGCACTGGGGAATCAAAACAGTGGAGGATGAACTGTGACTCCCATATAACCATTGGCACTGGCTTCTTGAAAGGAAAATACAATGATGGTCCGAAGTTACCACTACCAACCGTTGAGGTTTATGTTACAGGCTCCTTCTCAGGGACACCTATCATATTAACCAAGACTTTGCAACTCACTTACCGCAAGAAGCATAATAGGAAGGGCATTTTGGCCTCAATTCCTGAGTATGAGACAGCTGAATCCACAAAAAATGCATCAACAGACCATGATTTGCAGGTAATGACTATTTTTACTCTTAAATTTTAATTTGCTGAATAACATGTGCTTTTATGATTTTTGTTATTGCTTTCAGCAGTGCATTAATATATTTTCATGTTTGAAGGGGCATATTCTTTGCAGTTTGGTTAGTTATTTTTTTTATTTAATCTGAATCATGTGATTCAAAACTTAAGAAATGGAGGAAATTTTATGTTGGATTCCCTTTTTGGTATGGCCCCAAATGTGCTTCCTATCTTGAAACATGTTTTTTGTTGCTGTAAAGGTCCCATTACTAAACATTGATGTTTTGGAATAGGAAGCTATCTTATCCTAGATGTGGCATAGGTACGGGCAGGACACACTTTCCGAGCAATGAGATAGTGTTCATTGTCCCTCTTTTTTTATTGCATTGTTTTCAATATCCTTCCCTCTGAAATCCTGATGTTCATGGACTCATGCTGAAGCCGCATGGATGTTGGTGCCCACATGTGGGGCTACCTACCCCCGGGCCATTTCTGGGATTTTTGTTGTTTGCCCTTTCTGTATCTGTAAATGAACTAAATTGTGGGTTGTTATTACTTCATAGGGCTCACTGCAATCTAGGTGGGTTCAAAAGCAACTTGCAGCATTCTAGTTGATTCTTTGCGGTGATGAGAACATTGTCTTTGGATTACAATTTAAATCCTAAACACTAAATTTCGACTTCAACACATGATAAGTATTGTGCATGATACTAGGCAACACAGATTTGTCTTTGCTAATCTTTTCAACGTGCAAGATCTCATGTCTGACAATCTTCTTGTTATTTGGGACCATTTTTTTTCCTTCAATCAACTTGAACTGTTACATTGCATGGTATAGCAATGCATTCTGGATAACTTGTTACTTTCCGTTTTCTTTAATATTTTTTCATGATGTGTTAATTATATGCATATGGAGCTACTAGGTAAAGGGGTACCTGGAAGAGTTCATGTACAGTTCATTTTCATATAAATTTGGGATCTCTCAGTGGGACCAGGGGGGTTGGGGTAATGAACTTTGGCCTCAATAAATGGCGAGATTATCTCTTGCCATATCTTGGCGCGATCATTTCCTCAAAGCACATAAAAAATTAACGAAAGGATATGTGCTCTATAACTATAAGAGCTTGCTCTGAAGGTCACATGAATGCTTCTTTGAACACATTATCATGCACTCGCCACAGGTATTTCAAAAAGTTTAAATGACAGGGAATCTGCTGCTATTGCAATGGCTTGGTGTCATTAGAGATTTTTTTTACTGGCAGAATGTGATCCCTCTTATTGTTCTGTGACTGTTTTACTATCAATAAATAAAGCCTTGTTTTATCATTCAGTAAGATTTATGCAAGGATTGTATTCATGTGTGCCTTTTTAGGGATTCTTTTGGGATGATGGTATTGAAGGTTGGTGAGAGCCCCACCTTATCGCCATGATCACAAACAATGATTATTATGTTTTCTTCCTTTGAAATAGACATTATTTTTTAAGTTTTAGTGAGCCTAGTCTGCCCAACATAGAATTCTTATAGAAAGATGTGAATTCTAATGGTGAAGGACTGATCATGTGAATTCTTAATTGCTGAATTTGATGGTTCACCGGGGAATACATTATATACTTATTTGTGTATTTGAGGTGAAGGTCTGACCATCTTATCGAACATGAACTTGTTTAGTTCATTACAGCTATTAACCTTTAAACGTACTAGCTTTCTGGATACTTTTAACCCAAGTCTGATGTGGTATTTACCTCACTCGTCACTTTTCCATTCTTCATTTGCAGGTAGTTGACTACAGAAGTTACAAATTAGAAAATGAAGAAGATTATAGTAACATGTACTGGAGGAGAAATGAAAACATGGACGGTGAAGATTGTCAACTTACATGGTTTAATGCTGGAGTCAGGGTTGGTGTGGGGCTCGGGCTTGGCATTTGTCTTGGGATCGGTGTAGGAATTGGTTTGCTGGTTCGCACTTACAAAGCAACAACGCATAACTTCAAAAGACGTCCTGTGTGACTGACTCATCTTCTCTGAGTTGCTACACCGCCTTCCCTCGACATCCAAATGCTGCTAACTTGACCGTGGTCACAAGATGGCTCTTTTGACCGCAAGATTTTGACTGTGACTTGTGTGCATCTAACAGTAGTTTTCCACTCTGATGTGTCTGGTACTGTTTAGAGAGTATAACAGATGATTACTTCCTGCAAAGGGGTAGGGATGACAGTTGCTTGCATTGATGTACGGTAATATACACGTGTAAGATTGCATGGCTTGTATCTCAATGTTAATAAGGAACGTAGCGGTTTTGCAGTTAAAATACAGATCGGCCTTCTTTTGTTCTTGCATTCACTCTATAAAGCTTCACTTCAACTAACGGCCCCGTATTGTGGCTGTATAAATAGTAGATAGAGATGTTCTTTATTACGTTTTGCTGAATTCATGAGAATCATAGTTGCAATGAGTATTGAGTACAGTACAATAGAAAATGAGCTAGAAACTTAACGTTCCCATAAATAGTAAAAAGCAAGCCGCACCCTTCAGGTGTACATGCTACATGCTACATGCTACATATGGTCTACACTTGTTACAATAATACAGAGAATGGCGGCCTAGCAGACCGGTGATGCCGAGTCAATTGGCTTTGGAACCCCATCGGCTCCATGATGCCCATTTACTGCTTGTTGAAGCTTCTTGTCAAATCCCCAAAATGAAGCTGCCTTCTCATCATCTTCAATCATTGATCTTGAGAACTCTTCATGGTCATACTTCAATGTGGCCCTTCCTCCAAGCTCGGTTGGAAGATTTTCATCGTCAAAATATGATCTCATGAGATCGACACTGTCATTATCCTTGGGGTACACAAATTTTACCTTTTGGAATGTTTTGGCATCCAAGAAATACTTGACAATCTGCATGTATTGGACCATGAGATGTTAGTGGCCGGCTCGAATCTATCTAATTATGTCCTAAATACCATTAGACCAAGACAAAACACGAGCAGCAAAGGAACCACTGCATTATATTATAGAACATATTAGAGCAGTAAAGAAGCATGCAAACTGCAAAGCAATCTAGCTTGTCGTTGCTGAATCTTTCTGTTTGATTCCTTGACTACTCCAACCTTGCGGAACAAAAGTAACAATTAAACGTTGCCAATCTTCATAGCAATCTATTCAATGCCCGCATGGCCTCGAAAGGTTGGTCCACAGGGGCAAATTATTTGCAATTTTAATAAGTTTACGTTCCAAAACTCATTCAATAAAGAAAACAGTTGAAAGGAGTTAGAAACCATACCTTCCAGAATGCTTCAAAAATTCGTGGAGGATTGTAAAGAAATGCCACGGCCAACCTCTCAGGGTAGTGGTTTTGCAGTATATTAACAGTATCACGAGCTGATTTTATGGGTGGAGTGTTGTTTATGGACAACCCAGTGAAATCTATCAACCACGCCATTTGTTCTTGACCATCTGGTAGATTGAGGACAGCATTCTCTATGAGATATGTCAGATGCCGCATCTGATTGTCTATTGACTTTGTATTCTGCAGCAGTTGTTATGGAATTAGTTTCCGATTTGGAAATACAAAGAATTTGCAGCATGAATCATCCAAATCCCTCATCCAAGGGAGAAAAAAAGAAAAAAGAAACGCCCATGAAACCTGCATTCCTGGCCTTAAAATAAGAACTGTCCTTCCTTGTCGGTCATGGAAATTCGCTCTGTATATTTTTCCAGTCTCACCTTCAACAGCAACTTCATGCTGACAATAAAACCAATGATCAGAAGAGCTCTAAACACACTGAGCCAGTAGGGGGAGGTGTTGCCATGCTTTCTATGAAGATTAACATGAATTACACCAACTTACCCAACAAATCTCTTCAGGTTTATATGCTGATCTCCATTTAATCGTCTCTTCCAGCATTTTCTTTGCTTTGTCTACATTCCAGTTCCTAGCATCCAGATATCTTCTAAAGCATGCGTCGGTGCAATATTGTAAACTGCGTCCGGATAGCGGTCCAATTGTAGCCTTGAGCTCATTGATCTAAAGTAGAATTACAAGACCGTACTCAGAACCAGAGTAACTAAGTAAAAGGTATACTATACTGGCTAGTATTAAAACAGGTTTAGTGTTTGCTGCAAGTCAAAGATCTCCAACTTGTTACCTTAGATTCATGCTGCAGTGAATCATTTTCCTGATCATGGTTGGTATTATTCCGCCAGCGAAACATGGTGACAAGTATAGATATAATCCGCAGCTGTATTCAACCTGTAATGAATAAATAGCCGAACAAACCTTAAATAATGGGATCAAATGCAATCAATACAATGGAAAGGGAAGATCTTAAGGATAGGAAAAAAAAAAAACCAAAGTAAACCAGAAACTGGGTCAACATTAATATTTTTTACTTGGTCAATCAGCCACAATCAGAAAAAGAAAAAAAGAAAAAAAAGAGACCGATAGTGTAAGCATATGCAACTGAAATTGCAAGATCCAAAGCCCCATTCTGAATTCAAGGCTAGGAAATACGTAATCAAAGGTAACAAGGTCTGTAAGGGATCGATCCATGGCTGGAACACTTGTCCACGTGGACATATTCACATCCATAAAAGTTTCATTAAAGAGCAATGGATGCATAAATAAAGGCCATCACGCAACCTGTATATCACACCAAAAGAACAAGGCATGATTCAACTCACCACCCACTCTAAGTTGACTCCTTTAATCAAGCAACCAAAAACAGGAATCAGCCTTGAATGACAAATTAAAATATCCCTTCTGGCCTTCTTCTAACAAAGAATATATATGAAGAGAAAACCAAATGCCAACTCCATTGCACAGTCAATTTTGACATGTCAGAATAAACTTAAGCTCCTTTCTGGTCCATTGCATTTCCTATTTTCGGTGCCAAATAGAAATTTAAAAAGCAAAATCAACAGGAAGATAGATAAATCAATCACGCCACAAGGCTTGACTTCATCATAAACCAAGAGTCACTAACAGCAAAACGAAAGCAGGAAGAAAAAGGAAACAACAAAGCAAGAGAGTTACTGACTTTAAAATTGAACTGATAACGTGTCAAGTGAAGGGGAGATAATCTTGACGATCAGTTCACCATGAGGGCCATACACCAGCGCTGCAGAAACAGAGGGAGAGAGAAGGTATTGTGTGTTCTTGTGAAAGCTGTCTCTATATCTTCTTCACAGAAAAGTCATCACTTTACTTGGTATAAGGACAAACAAAGCAAGACCAGAGTGACCTTCCTTTAAGATGGGACAGGTTCGGAGATATTTTATTTTATTAGATGCAAGCCGTACAGGTTTATGTTTTTAAAACACTTTAGAGCCAGTCAAATTAGCTAGGCGCCAAACTATAAATTTTTCTTGTAGAGGGCCGAAATTTAAATATAACCAGTTTTTAGGGTCAAAACTATAAATTGATTAAGGGAGGCAGGCCGAGGCTATTCCACCCCTGGTTACTGGTTACCGTGTGAAGCACTTCTCGCTGTCTTACAAACCCGAACAAATCCAGTAATGATGTGTTTTTTTTTAAAAAAAAATTATTACGAGATGTTATGTTAAAAAAAATTAAAATAGAAAAACATGATAGAGCAGTCGCATAAAACTCACGTGCGGTGGAACAAGTCATGTTGGTAAGCTATTATCCTATATTCTTGTCCAAATTAATAAAAAAAATCTTGATTTTAGAAAAATGAGGATATAAATCGAGTCATCTGGTCGGATTCTATAACTAATGATTATACTAAAAAAATGGAAATTATTAATAAATTACAGTACAAGCCAGGGCCGGTGTAAATGACATCATTCAGAATTTCAACAGCTTGCTTTAATCTGTCAGTGCACGAGTAATACGAGGGGGAAAAATATGGGAGACACTTTCCATCTTTATTTTATTTTTATACTCTTAGAGATTATAGTCATGGGGTGACTGTCATCGGTAAATATCACACTCTGTCTACCTGGATTCTGTTTCCATTCCACTGATACTCGAGATTCATGCATGGCAGCAGATAGTTTAAAAATCATATTAACTTAAAATTAAATATTATTTAACAATTATATTCCCTTTGCCAAATGAAGCGGCAATGTATGAAAGAATGCTTGATGCTCGTGGTGGTTAGGATTTTTTAGCTCCAAAATTCTATGGTCGGTCGGTCAACTCACCCCTTCTAGACAATGATTAGTTAGGTTGAAAAAGGTGACTCGTGCAATGCACGGAAAGCCGATTAAACTTGGCACGCGCCATCTCTTCAAAAGTCAATTCATGCATTCTCCGGCGACTCGAACGTTTTTATGCCTTGCCTACCATCTCAGGAGGCAGTGCAGAAATCCGGTCCCTCAACTATGGTTTTCGATCTAGGTTTTCCTTTTCTATTCTTCTGCTGGCTCGATACTGAATTTTTCATCAGAATGAACCTGTCCTTTACAGGGAATCCACAATTCTTCTTCTTCTTCTTCTTCCTGCTAATTTTTTTTTATGTATAAAAACAAAGAACTCGAAGTTAGCAGTGACACCTCGATTTCTCACAAGTAGACAAGGATAAAATAATAATTCCGGCCGAGGCAAGAACGGCAAAAAAATATTTGCTAAATGGGGCTGATAAAAGCAAGAATGTGATGCGATTCAATCGCGATAACGCACTGATCAAGTGGGACAAGGCCACTAATAAAGAGAGAAGAGAAGAAGAGCAGGTCAAAAGGCAAAGTAGAATATTCCGAGGAGAACTTGCCTTCAAAGGAAAATAGAGTTGTAGAAATTTAAACAGCCATTTTAACCGTACAGAAATATCATATGCTATATATTAATTATACTGGAACTAAATTAATGAATGTTATTTTATAAGATGGTACTTTTTAAGTGTTACAATAAATTATATATATATATATATTACCTGTATATATAAACGGCGTCCCACTTTCACTATTCACTTTTTGACTGTAGCACAAGACTCATGCGCACTGTAGACTGGATATTTTTCGTCCGTGCGTCGCGCGAGTTTGTACACCTTTTTTTTTATTTTACCGGTTTTGAACAATATATTAATGAAAAAGCCCCCCGAAAAAAACAAAATACTGCACAGGAATCGGGGCATCACTGGTTTTTCCACTTTATTTGCACAATGCACAGACGAAAACAGCCCCCGTAAACGACAAAATAGCTCACAGTGAATGGGGGCAGCTGCCTTTCCCATCCGGTATTTTCGTAAATATCAGTGGGGACAGGGGCTGCTTGGTAATTGTCTAATATTTTATTTTTTTTTCGGATTAACTATGACGCGCCAGCAGCCTTCAACGCTTACGCACCTCTTAGGAGGTGCGTGCCGATTCGTTATGCCGTCAAAAATTATCTTCTGCCGTACCAGAAGATGCGATGGAGGGTCCTCTATCTTTCGTCACGGCGTGTTCCGGCCATAGATGTCTGGTTAATCGGCGGAGGACGGTTTTTCATCGGCCGTCGCTTTTCTCTCTCCTGCCATCGCAAAGTCAAGTCCGATCCCTGAAGTTGGCGAGAAGTTCATTTTGGTCCCTGCTGTTTTGATTTCGTTTTTCTTACTGATTTATTGAAATTAAAGTTTTATTATTTTTAATTGTGCCCTTCAATTAAAACTGATTATATAAGAAGTTTTTATTTCAGTCCTTATACTTTTGATTTTTGATTTATTTTTTATTCCTTCAATTTTTCCGGTACAAATGTTTTGAATTCTTTAATTTAGTCCTCCAATTGAAATTGGTAATATATACAAAGTTTGATTTCAGTCCCTCTTCTTCTGATTTTTTATAAAATGACAGCAATTTTAATTATTTATTTTTGGTCCTCCAATTGTTTTTTGTTTCAATTTTATCCTTTGAATGGAATTGATTTTATATATGTTATTTTTCATTTTGATCCTTATTCTTTTAGTTTTTTATTTGGTATTAATTAATTTTTTTTAATGTTTATTTTTTATTGATATTTATGCATCTATGCTTTTAATTTTTGTCCTTTTTTTATTTATTTTTGATCGATTCAATCCTGAAATTTTAATTTGTGTTGATAATTATTTTTAAATTGATATTGCACATTTGTTCCCTTTATTTTTTTTCCTGTTATTTTAATTTGTTCTTTTGATTAAATGATTTTTATGATTTTGTTATTTACGCAACAATAATGACAATTTTAATGATTATTTTTTAATTCTTTTTTATACAAATCTTTTGCTTTTTTGTAATGATTTTCCAGGGCAATTTAATTATTTGAATTGTTCTGATAGTAATATTGATAATAATTTTAACTATTATAATAATTATTTATTTATTTTGGTCCCCAGAGTTTTTTTTTTCAATTTTATCCTTCAATTAGAATTAATTATATATTTTATTTTTCATTTCAGCCCTTATTCTTATGATTTTTTATTTTATATTAATTCATTTGGTTTTTTTAAATTGTTTGATAATGTTTATTTTTTATTCATATTTATGCATCTATGCTTTTATTTTTTTATTTTTGATTTTTTTTTTATCGATTCAATTTTGAAATTTGAATTTTTATTGGTAATCATTTTAAAATTAATATTGCTTTCTTTTTCCCTTTATTCAATTTTTTTTTTGTTTTCTGTTATTTTAATTTGTTTTTTGGATTGAATGATTTTTATGATTTTATTATTTTACGCAATGATAATGATAATTTTAGTGATTAGTTTTTTTATTGTTTTCCTATAAATCCTTTGCTTTTTTTAATAATTTTTCTCTTTTTGTTCTCTCTTTTAGTTTTTTATTCCTTTTTTTATTTTTCTTATCAAAATATTTTGAATTTTTTTTAATGATTCTTTGAATCAATTGAATTATTTCAATTGTTTTGACAATAATATTAATAATAATTTTGACTGTTGTAATAATATTTTGCTTCTTTTTTTTTTACATCATATAACTTTTTTACGTGAGAATTTTTTTTATATCTTTTGTTAAAGTTTTGATGATTTTTTTAGTTTTTCATTTGTTTTATTTTTTTTATTATTAACACAATAATAATAATAATAATAATAATAATAATAATAATGCTTTAATGGTTTTTCTTGCTTACTCTTTTGTTAATATTTTTTAGTTTTTTTTCTCAGGATAATTTGATAATTTTTATTATGTTTGACAGTAATAACAATGATTTTTTTTTTTATCTTTTGTTGAAGTTTTTAGAATTTTTTTAGTCTTTTTTTTTCTTTCATCATTAACACAATAATAATAATAATAATTTAATTATTTTTCTTACTTGCTCTTTTGTTAATGTTTTTTTAAGTTTCTTTCCTCTCAGGATAATTTATTAATTTTTGTTGTTTTGACAGTAATGAAAATAATAATTTTTATTTTTATTTTATTTTTTTTCTAATCTTTTGTTGTTTATTTATTCTTTCAAAATAATAATAATAATAATATTTTATTTTTTTTCTTGCTTGCTATTTTGTTTATGTTTTTTATGTACAAATTTATTATTTTGGCTAAATTTATAATACAATAAAAAAAAACCATAAAATTAATATTTTCTATATTGAAAAAAATATGATACCGCCCGCGACGAGGCGCGGGTCATTTGTCTAGTATATATATAAAACAAAACTAGATATTGATTTGGATTACACTCCATTCCTTAAAAAATCTTGACAAATTGAAATTCCAAGTTGCAGCAATTGAATCTTTCATTGATTTTGATGTTAGTTTAGAGGGTGATCAACTTCAGATTTTGTAAAATAGGCAATCATATAGGTATTTAATTTACAATGTATTCATTCGGTTTGTATCATTGGTGTGTTGAGGAATGTAAAAATGACTCGGCCACCCTTGAAAACCATCGGTTGAAATGTGAGAATGTCAGTTGTAGCATGAAAATCATTGAAATGTCACTCGGTACTTCTTCATAGTTCTCAACTCTGGTTCACTGCTAGCTGGACATTAGTCCACCAAATTAATTTCGAGAAGAGGTGAAATGAAACATTTGACTCTGATTTCTTAAAATAAACATCTTCCACAGCCCGTTGCCATAGACATTGATGCATGAAACACATCTTTAGGGTTGTCTTCTCTAAATCACATCGCATCTAATATATAGACAATCTTTTAAGGTAATGGAGGAAAGATACGGGAATGTGAAGAAATGACAGAATCTTGCACATACTTGTTGGAACGATTTGTGTCTGGAATCCAAGTAATCTCGCTCATATTTGGGGTCTCCACAAATACCATGGTGAATTCTCCCACCTTCTCAATAGCTCCTCTCCTGCCCGCTCTCAAAACAAGATTGGTGTTCCTGCTGTAAGAAAAGATGCCATTAGCCAAACGGATTATGTCACCTGGCTCGAATGCATCGCATTCATCACCCCAGAATTGGAAATGAACCGAGGCAGTCTCGTCAGCCACGAGAGCCAAGCAGGTCTTGTTCCGCCCTTCCAATATAGTTCTGCCTTTGTCCAAAACTATGAACTGTGTGTTGATGTTGTTTTCAGCTGCAGGTGCTATGTCCTTTAGACACGCCATCCTTCCCGATCCATCAACTTAGTAGAGCTCTCTTCGACCTGTAATTAATAGAGTTAAAGAGAAAGCTCGATGTAAGGTGAAAAAAAGGCAAAGAAAGAAACATAAGCTAGGATTTAAGATAGATGCATCTCTCTTTTCTTTTGGTCATTTACACAAACATCTAGAATTCATTATCCCAAATCTGATGTGATGAGGGGGGCCAAAACTAAATCTGGTGCATGCGCATCTGATGTTTTAAGATACAAGACTTTTGTAGGCCATGCGGTGAAGGGTGACTTCCCGATATCAAGTGCGCAAATAAAAGTGGCTGTCAAGGAGTAGTTCATAATGGTGAAAAAAGCTGAAAATATGCGCAGCCAAGAAATCAGAATAAACTTAAGCTCCTTTTCTGGTCCATTACATTTCCTATTTTTGGTGCCAAATAGAAATTTAGAGAGCAAAATTCAAGCCACAGACTTGACTTCATCATAAACCAAGAGTCACTAACAGCAAAACGAAAGCAGGAAGAAAAAGGAAACAACAAAGCAAGAGAGTGACTTACTTTAAAGCACGAAAACAACCTAAAAACACATACACAAGTAGAAAGCACGAAAACAACCTAAAAACCTTGCAGGACAAATGACTTACAAATGTTTTTGAAAAGAACAAGAAATTGGGATTCTTATTGAATTGCAATACTAATTGACAAGAACTCAATTACAAAAAAAGTTTTTACTTGGCCAATCAACTCCACCACGGGCCCTCAACCTGACCTTGACAGAGACTTGCGCACATGCGCTACAAGACCCACCCCCCTTAGGTTTTTGGTGCTTGTGTTGTATTTCCAGGCTAGCTTTTTTTTATTTTCATCGGACGTTTTATATATATATATATATATATATATATATATATATAAAATAGTATTGTCAAGAAGCGCTCGCCTTGACATTTCAAACAAGATGCTGTGAGCCATTGGATCGTGTCTTTTAATTGTCTTTCACTTTTGACAGCACGAAAAAATACAGATCCAGGTGGATTTGAACCACCAATCTCACTAGCACTAGGCTAGGATGCTCTTGCCGAGTTTGAGCTATTGGATCTCAGCATATAATTTAATTTTATGGTGCTCAAGGTGGTGGTAACTAATTAGTTAATTCTCGGAGAAACCTGTCACACCACGAAAAAATAAGTAAGATCAAATAAAACTCATGATCTGGTAAGAATTGAATATAGAGAAAGTAATTAAACGGGCGTTTCATAAATTTAAAAACATTGGCATCTAACGGGTGGAAAAAAAACCAGGTTTACCTTGATGACAAAGAACCATTGGTCTTTGCATTACCGAACCTGTTACGACATAAGACCTCTGAATTCCCCATTGTTAGGAACTGTCATACAAGACCAGAAATATCAGATGTATTTGCGCCAACAACTTGGATGAAATGAAATCATCAACATACCCTGGTCAGGGGGTGTTCATTTTGTCTTAGAAAATGCCCTACCTCACAAGAGATGGGCATGACGTCACTCAGAAGCATACATTATCAACTCATTGGAAATAAAGAACACTGTAAGAGCCACATGCACACCACGCTTTAAAGATACACAGCAATCGCTTTAAAGGACAAGTGAATTCTCATGGCCGAAGCATTCCATTATCAAAACAGCCTAGATGTTCAAGGGGGGAAAGATCACAGATTGATGCTCCTCGAGGTAGATGGAGAGCGCGCAACTTGTCAAATCAATCGCTTGGTAATGGGGTGCAAGATGAACAAGTGAATTCTCATGGACAAAAGGCATTCCATTATCAAAACAGCCTAGCCATTGAAGGGGGGAAAGATCACTGATCGGTGCTCCTCGCAGAAAGAAAGGCTTATCTGTGGAAATAATACAGAGAAGGCTGACGTAGAGCGCGCAAATTGTCAAACTCAAACCACTTGTTTTCACTCATTGAATCAGCCTTGACAACTGAATTTCACCTTCGAGGTATATATTCTCAAGAAGAGCACCGTGATGTCATTCAGGTACAATTGAAGCCTATGCCGCCAATCAACGCAATCCTCAAAACGCCAAGTATGATAGCGATCAAAACACAGGCATGCGAGAGAAACGGGATCCAATGCCTAGATCCCTGCAATTAAGCAGAGCATTATCCATCAGTATCAATAATATTCAAAAATCATAGAGCAGCGATCTTAAAACACAACCATTCAAACATACAGCTGAGGCTCAGATTGGTCAGGTCAGGTGCACGTGCCAGCACAATGCTTCGTCAGTCAACCTCTGATCTTGCATTACTTCTCCATTGACTCCGTCAAATAGTGAGCAGGCAGCACAAGTCAAGTGAACTCCAGAATCAGAACTTGCTCCGAAAGGCAGTGGCTGAGCATGCTAAATTCCAACATAAAGTCGAGCAGATCATGACGCAGCAATCCTTAATGCCCAGTCGCAGGAAAAAAATAGCTGAGTGCTTACAGGAGCAATGGGTCTTCAAAAATACATTCTGGATGGTCTAGATTATATCAAAATACTATACAAGCTGGATGGTCTAGATTATATCAAAATACTATACAAGCTGAACTGCCGTGGTTACAAACGATCTTAAGGGGACAAAAATCAATAACTCCAGCCTGACTAAATACAGCATGCTTTGGGAAGATTTTGGCTACAATTATGGAATAACAAAAGCATAATGGAAAGAAGTGTAGATAGATATTTATATACAAACAGATCAGTAAAAATAAAATGGAATAAAAAGGATGAGGTCAACATATCAGAATCAAAACTGAAGCACATGGCTCACAAAAACAGCATAGCTTGTCTTTGCATCGAGCTTATATCAGATCTCATCTAGGTTGTCTTTCCACAGGGCATAGATTAGGTTTTATCTCTTGCTATAATGGAGGAGTTGAGTGTCATAAATAGTAGCTTTTTCAAAATTAGTAGATAACCGGCAATGTAAACCAAAACCATAAAGAACATTATGCGGCTAGAGTAGTCAGATTGTAGATATTGAAAGCAACGCTGAGCATGCAATGTAGAAGGCAGCTGCAAATCAAACATTGCATTATTCCAGTGCACATGTGCGTTGGGATGCCAAGGCTCACGTATTTATCCAGAATAGGTGTAAACTAAAATGAACTGTCCTCAAAATTTATAGATAATGTTGTAAATGAATAACAAGAGCCGCTGTGCAGTTGAGGGTAGTGTGATCAGTTCGAGTTATTATATTGTGTATGAAATAGCTAGCTGCTCCACAAAAGCTGGAGATAACGTCATGCAGACGGCGACAATTAATGTATTTGGGAATTAACATGGCAATAGCAGAATATACCTCTGGGTGATGATTTAATGTTGTGAGCAGTGCTGATCCTTGCTGATGGCTTGTTTGATTTGCTATTTTATCGGTATCCTTCCAGCAGAAACAAAATAGAGGGTAGAAAGAGAGGGAAAGAAGGAACCTGTCAAACACAGAAGGGGGAGAGCCGGGGAAAATAGATAAATAATCCCGTGCCATCCCCCCCTTCAAAACCCAAAAATCTCTCTTTTTTATTAGGTTTTTTGACCTGCCAAGCAAGCGCACCTGACATGGCAAAGGTCGGACTGACAATTAACAACATCCATCAGATATCTACATATCTCTACACCTTTTTTATCCACCAAGCCGATCACCCACTAAACCCACCGATTACGCTACACAGTATACTTAACATGGTCGGAGAAAATCATTGCTGGATATACTAACAAGCACATGTAAATAATATGCCCATAGCTCATTAGCAGCCTATTAACTCACGATTACCGGCACAACCCCATCAACTCCTGCTCCGTCCCGCAAAACTGTCAATCACCATAGTACGTGTAGACTGTTACAGGACAGTCCAGAAATCAATACAATGTTTTAAGAAAATATATCATCAAGTAATAGACCCTAGATCTTAAAAAATCCAAACGACCAACTCATCTTTAAGTGTTCCTGCAAGAAGAGATCCCTCATCAGCACGAGATCCGGATTCTCGACACCATAAATTATTTTGAACAGATCGAAGCACAAAACTGAAAAGGATGCAGAATGTAATTTTTTTTAAAAATCAAGAAAAATATAAAGATCAAAGATCAACAAAATAGATCTAGCTAAAAAGCATACCTCAAAAGACTACGTAAATTGGAAGCAAGGTCCTTCAAGATTTTCCGATCTAACTTCAAGCCAAAAGAGGCATAACATGTCAATATCAGATCTATTTAGGCCGGGATGCCTACGCAAGAAATCGGATCCGTAACCATGAGATTGCATGATCAGAAGATGGATCAATTCACAATCTACTAGAATTAGAAGACTATCAAGAGAACCGGAAGGGATTTAATTAGATCTGAAAATTGATATTGTTGAGTGAAATATATAGGGGAAGAGGCAACTGTAAAGGGGTAGAGATGACAGCGTATTAGAAGGTACCTGATTATAATTATTATATAGATGCCGTAAGAGATCCAACGGCTGTTACGTTTTGACGAAGGAAGTAATCTACCGTCCGATTTGCGCATATTTGTTAAAAAGCGGTTTGTGCTTGCCTGTTTGGCAATTAGTGAAGAAGGTTCTCGATACTTTTTGACAGGATTGATTTTATGACACGTGTATGGTGAGTCCTGTTTCTTGAAACGTATAGCTGTTCGGAAAGAGGACATCGTATTCCCACGTTTGAGCTAGGAATTTCCTGCACCGGACTTTGTATAACCATAGTGTTTTTACTTTTTTCCCCTAAATTTATTTAATTTAACAAGATGCTAAAACAATAATGTTTTTACTTGCTTCACCTCGCAAAAATATTATTTAATTAATTAATGTTTTTTTCCTTCAAAATTTGGTTATCTAGATTAACTTTCATAATTTATTTTGTTTTATTTTTTATATGATTATCTTGATTTTAAGTTTAGCATATTAAATCAATTGAATTTGATTTTTTTTAAAAAAACGAAATCCAATTGCATCATTTAAAACTTCATTGACTATAAATTATATTTCATGATTTATTTTAAAATATTTTTTATGAAATTATTTTAAATCACTAGTTTGCACGAGGTAATATAAATTAACTATGGTCATTCTTTTAGTCTTTTTTTAAAAGAAAAATTAGACTTACTCTTAAGTTAATTAAGATTATTTTTTTAATTTTTTTTATATAAATTTATTTCATACTTTAACAAAAAAACTAAAATACATCGGTGATTTGCTGTGCATATACTATTCACACACACCTATATCCACTATGGACTGGGCTGCGTGATTGGCTGTTCAATGCTGTAATTGTGACACAGCTGCTCAACGTAGTGATTGTTAGATGATTTATAAACAAATGGTTGACACTGTTGCGTAGACAAATCAAGGGTGACGCTGTTGCGTGGATTGCAGGTCAAAGAGGAACGACACGCTGTGTCGTTTGAAAATCAGACCATAGCGTTGCTTCTTAAAATTTTAAAATCAGACCCGAGGCCACTACTGCTTTTCAGATTTCAAATCTCAATTAAACGTTGCTTTTGAGAGTTGACGCTGCGTAGATTAAACGCTGCGTGAATTGCACTTTCGAACAAAAAAACAATTTAACAAAAGAACGACACGCTGCGTCGTTTCAAAATCAGAGCATCGCGTTGCTTCTTAAAATGTTAAAATCAGATACGAGGCCACTGCTGCTCTTTAGATTTCAAATCTCAATTAAACGCTACTTTTGAGGGTGGGCACTGCGTGAATTACACTTTAAAAAAAAAAAACATTGCGTGGCTTGCAATTTAGGACAATGCGCTGCCCTATCAAAATTTGAAATTTTACACGGACGTGTACTGCTTTTTCTTCAAGTTCAAAACCTCAAAAACAGAGCTCACACTGCGTCAATTGCAGTTCTCTTTAAATTTTAAAATCAGACCCCAGGCCACTCAATAAACTGCTACAACTCCAATTTCAAAGTTGCCTTTCAGCCTTAACGCTGCGTGAATTAAACGTTGCGTCAATTACACTTTCATAACAACATTTAAGCTGTGTGCCGTCCAGTTCATATGTAAGTCATCTAAAATTTCAGAGCAGGGTGTGCCGCTGGTTCTGCGATTGAAGAGCTGCATACGACTGTTTTTCAATTTCAAATGCAGCAAAGTGCACAACTTTTTCTAAGATTTCAAACCGACGTTTACATTGTTGTTTTTACAATTACAGAGCTCCACGCGACAGCATACGCTGCTATTTTTACAATTACAGAGTTGCAATGCGCTAGAGTTCTTTAATGTATCTCATCATCAATTGTGTCCTAAACCAAAAAAAAGCAGCTCCTCCTTCAAATTAATTAATGGTTTTTGTCGTTGGGTGTATTTGACGGTGGGCAAAAGCCTTGTCACCTGGAAATCTGAGACAACAGTTGCAACTTTATCCCATCTTTTCCACAGCTGTGAGTTAAATGGATGTCAGCTTCGGGGAACCACGCTCCAAATCAGCTAAGCAGAGGTCATAACACTGTGAAGGACATGGGTGGCTATACAATTCATTTTTTGTTTTTTGCTGCGTATTACAATTCCCCACATTTTGGTGGTTCATTCTCCTCATTAATGAAGCTCAGTTTTTCACCAGTTTTTAGACATTGATTTCTCCATCGGTGAGTCATTTCTTTTGACTCTGTTGCTTCTTGAGCTTATATAGTTTGCTTGGCTTTCATGACTCAATTTCATTGCCCATTGTTTGCTTAAAAGATATTTAATTGGTTCTTGATTTTTCAACGTGCAGTTTTAGCCTGCTTTGTCTTGGCTTTTGCTATCTTCATCTATTGGCTGATTATTGCTGCTGCTGTAATTGGAAAGTTTTCATTGTTATTAGAATTCTTAAATTCTTTGTGAATGCGTTTGGTTTTTGTCAGCCATCAAGGAAATTGGTTGATGATAACTTGCTTGGAAATTGAATTTTACTTTCTTTTTTGTTGATTGCCATGCTGCCATCCAAATTTATATTGTTTTAACTCTCTCTACAAATGATTATATCTGTTTCTTTCTTCTTGCGTGTTTGATGACTCATTTGTTTAGTTGCTATATAATTTCAGTTCGTTGTTAATGCCTTTGAGTTGCTTTGATTGTCTTTATTTTTCCCCCCACTGAAATGATTTATTCGGTTGACGATTCATATTTATACCTTTTAATTTCAATTGCTGATTTGTTGGATTGGAGGGCAATTTTAGTGTGCTTATTTGAAAATATTTTTTTCCCATGATTGTTGCTTTCGTTTTATATTACTGCTTTCATTTCCTGCTTTCAGTGAACAATTCAATTGATTTTTTGTTGTTGATGCCTTCGAAGTTCATTTTCAGTTTTTTATTTCAATTGCTTATTTGATGTTTGATTTGTTTAATTGATGAGAAATTTCTGTGTGATTATTTTACTTTTTTTTGTGATGGTTGTTGCTTCAATTTTATGCTGCTACTTTTAATTTTTTATTCCAATCACTAGTTCAATTGTTGTTCTGTTGGTGTTGTCTTTGACATTGCATTGCTTCTCTTAGATTTGTTTTTGCAAAAAAGTTTAATTTTGGTTTATGTTACTGTTTTCAATTTCTGCTTTGAATTTGTATTCGGTGGGTGCTTTGTTGGGTTGAACAACGATTTATGTTTGATTCTTTTAATTTTTTCATGCAATAATTGTTGACTCATATTTATGTTGTTGCTTTTGGTTGAGATGTTGATATTTGTGGTTTCAAATGCTGATTAAGTGCCTTCTTTGTTGTTGATGCCTTTCCATTGGCTTTAATTATCTTTAATGTTTTCAGCGATGATTGTTAATTTGGTTATGTTGCTATTTTCATTTATTCTTTGTGGTTGCTGATTAGATGACTACTTTGTTTGAAGTTCATTTTCAATTTTTGATTTCAATTGCTTATTTGATGGTTGATTTGTTTGATTGATCAGGAAATTCTGTGTGATTATTTTAATTTTTTTTTATGATGGTGGTTGCTTCAATTTTATGTTATTGCTTTTAATTTTTTATTCAAATTACCCGTTCAATTGTTGTTTTGTTAGTGATGTCTTTGACATTGCATTGGTTGTCTTAATTTTTTTTTTAAATTTTTTATCGGTTTTAAGTTGTTGCTTTCAATTTCTAATTTCAATTGCCCATTCAATTGCTATTTTACTATTGATGCCTTTGATGTTTATTTTTTGTTTCTGATTTCAATTGCTTATCTAATGACTAATTTGTTGAATTGAAGAGCGATTTCAATGTGATTATTTTAAATGATTTCTTCGTTGATTGTTGCTTCGGTATTATATTATTGTTTTCAAGATTTTTATTTCGATCACCAATTACATTGCCGTTTTGTTGTTGGTGCCTTCAACGTTGCTTTGACTGTGTTAAATTTGTTTCTACAAAAGATATTTATTTGAGTTTATGTTGTTGTTTTCAATTTTTAATTTGATGGATATTTTGTTGAGTTGACCAGCAACTTTTGTTTCATTGCTTTAAATTTTTAATGCAGTAAGTATTGATTCATATTTATGTTAATCCTTTCAGTCGAAATGTTGATTTCTGTGGTTTCAATTATCGATTGCATGCCTGCTTTGTTGACATTAACAACAATTTGAATTCAATCGTCTTAGTTTTTTTTTTAAAAAAATTGTTCGGTCTTACATCTGCTGGTTATAATTTTTGGATTTCAATTACCAATTGGATGGCTGCTTTGTTGTTAATGGCTTTGCATTTGCTTTAGTTATCTTTAATATTTTTTGCGGTGCTTATTAATTTGGTTGTCTTCCTGCTTTATTTTTTTCCCCAATTACCAATTAGATGATTACTTTGTTTGGTTCAGTTTTATGTCACTGCTTCCTGTTTCAGTTTAAATAGCCAATTCGATTTCTATTTTGCTGTTTATAGCTTTAAAATTTATTTTAAGTTTCTGATCTCAATTGCTTATTTGATGCCTGCTTTCTTAGGTTGAAGTGCAAATGCGGTGGGATTGTGTTAAATATTTTCTACATGGTTATTGCTTCGTTTTTATGTTTTTGTTTTCATTTTCTAATTTTAGTCACTAATTAGATTGGTATTCCATTATTGGTGTCTTTATCGTTGCTTTAACTGTCCTAAATTTATTTATGCAAAAGATATTAATTTGGGTTTTTGTTACTGTTTGCAATTTTTGCTCTAATATTTTGTTGGATGAATACTTTGTTGATTTTAGGAGCAATTTCTTTTAATTGCTTAAATTTTTTATACAATAATTGTTTATTCATATTTATGTTGATGATTTCGGTAGAGATGTTGATGTTTATGCTTTCAATTATCTATTTGATACCTATTTTGTTGCTATAAGGAGCAATTTCAATTCAATTCTCTCGATTTTTTTTTAAAAAATATTTTTGTTCAGTTTTATGTTTGCTAATTTTAATTTTTAGCTTTTAATTACCAATTGGATATCTGCTTTGTTATTGATGCTTTTTTGTTTGCTTTCATTAACTGTAATCTTTTGGACAATAATTGTTGATTTGGTTCTGTTTTTGCTTTCAATTTGTTTTTCAATTGCCAATTGGATTGATGCTTTGTTTTGATGCCTTTCCAGTTGTTGCTTTAATTATCTTGATTTTTTTCCCCAAGAACCATTGATTCAGATTTACGTTGTTGCTTTTAAATTTTTGTTTCAATTTCCTATTGAAAAAATACTCCCTTTTTTTTGCGCCTTTTACGTTTTACGTTGTTGTTTTGCATTGTTGCTTTAATATTGTTGCTTGCAATTTTTTCTTTCAACGACCTATTCCATTATTTCTTTGTTGTTAATGCCTTTCCATTTATTTTGATTATCCTTTACTTTTTTTCAATAATATTTGATCGAATGCCTCTTTTGTTGTTGATGTCATTTAATTTGCTTCAGCTGTATTTAATTTTTTTTGGCAATAATTGTTAATCCAGTTTTATGTTACTGCTTTCAATTCTCAGTTTTGATTCGGTTTTGTTTCTGCTTTTAATTTGTTTTAATTATTGATCATTATTTAATCATCAATATTTTGTACATCACAATCATTACACTTTACTTCTTCAAATGTTTTGTTTTTTCTTCAATCTTAAACAACAAAAAAAAACTCATTGTTTCCTCATCAATATTTTGCAGATCATCAGCATTAATCTCTGCTTCCGAGACTGCTTCTTTTCTTCGCTTTATATATTGCCCTATTAGTAAAACTTATTAATTATTTAGTCAGGTTTTCATCAACCTTATATATACTTCTCACATTTTATGTTTGTTTATCCATTATGAGTCAAATTTCTTTTCTCATTTGTAATTGTTAATTCTTATATTCTATTGTTTATATCTTTGCTCTCAGGGTCATGACGCTATCAATCCAAAGCATAAAGAAGTACAACTTCTACCAATCCTTACGTGGAAGAGTTTGTCGTATTTGGATCCCAAGTTTCAATGGTCAAAATAGCAGTTTCAATTGCCTTTTCGTTGATGCCACAGTGAACTTATATTTGATAACCTTTCTTTATCATCTGTTTGTCCCTAACTCTTGTATTTTTTTGTGACATACCATTATCTATTCAAAATTTTCCATAAAAATTATAATTCGAAAGACAAATTTTTCTTCTAATCATTAAATGTTTATGATACAAAAAATTATATGCAAGCTTTTAAAGCCAAACTAATGCTTCCATCCAAATGTATATAATCCAAACTTATATTCAATGCTATAAATTCTATAATTTCTAAAAACACTAACCTTTTTATTGACGTTCCACTATTATGAAACAAAAAATAAACTTCCAAATTCAGTCTTGCATATTTTTTATTAACAACAGTCAACGGTTTTTTACATCATTACAATCCATTTACTGTAATTATATCTTCCATTTCATTCAACAAATGAAAAAAAAACCTTTCAAAAAGACATGTCCTTAAAATATGTCTATTTCCTTTTAAAAACCTTTCTAATGAACACAACAATGGTGATGATAGTTTCAAAAATAATTGGATGATCCATGTTTCTTACTTCAAGTCAAACAATTAAACATGGAAAAACACTCCTTTAACATTTTAAAACTACAAAAACAACTTCGCCAATCTTTTGTATGTTTATACTTTAATTCCTTATGCATATTGTTTTCAATTTCATTAATAATAGTTTTCACTTTGATGCTACAGGATAACGCAATTCAGGCCTCTGCTAAAAGCAGAAACATACAACTATTTGCTGCTTTAATTATTGAAGGTGATTATTATCAAGTCTGTGGATTCTACACCTTTGAAAATAGATATACAAATTTTGTTGTTGCCCACGAAGCAGTTATTGATCTTAAGTCTGACAGCAAAGTTACAAAAATTGATCTAATAACACCCCCTATACCACGCCATTACTTTAACTTCATCGACTTTACACATCTATTGACTACGGGAAAGCGATCAAGAGTGCTTACAGGTTTCATGACAAACTAACATTCTTCATGTGTTTTTATTGTTTTAATGCATTTATTTCCACCACTGACTTTTTTTCCATACATTAGATGTACTTGGTCGATTAAAATTCATTCAACCGCTTGAACGAATTATGGTTTGGGGTCAAGATATGATAGATAAAAGAGAATTTATCATTGAAAATATAATGTTGATTATCTTAATCTTATGGGTTTACCATATTAATGCCCTATTTTTAAAAGCTCAAAATTTTATACAGAGGTGAAGAACTCAAGATTACTCTTTGAGGTGATGTTGCAAAAAGCTTTGATGATTCTGATCTAAGCAATCAATCAAGTCCAATTATAATTATTTTTGTTGCCTTTTGAATCACTGAGTTCAAAGGTATTTCTTATCACCCATTTCCCTTTAATTTCTAATGATTTAATAATTCATTGATCTTGATACCTTTATATATTTCTTGCCTTATTAAACTTAATATCAAATCATCCCAGCATATACACTCTTCTTTTTACTCCCAGGGAAACCAAATCTCGCCAGCACTGTTGCTTCCTTATGGTATTTCAACCCAGAAATCCAACAAATTCTTCCCTATAAATATTAGTAAGCTTTTTATTTCTTTGTTTATCTTCATAAAATAATCTTTTTTAAAGCTATTTATTCCAAACATCTTTTATAATAAGCTATAAGGATATTCCCGTTGAGGTGCATCAACTCCCTTCTCAACGAACACTTAAACCATTGATGAACAACTAAAAGAAAATAGAAAGACAATCAAGGAAATCCTTTGTATGGATCCATACTAATACAAAGTATGTCCATAATAATCTACACTTTTCTTTTAACACATTTGCCTTCATTTATTTTCCTGTCAACTATTCAAGAATATATGTTTGTTTATTTATTGTTCCAAAAAATGCAGAACAAAAGATTTACATGTAAGGCCTCGATAACTGACTATGATCTCCATCGAGGATGGTGGTATCATAGCTACCAGATATGCACAAAATCAATTTCTGATAAAGGGACGGGTTTTAGATGCATTGAACACAATGAAGTGACACCAATTCCATGGTCAGCAAAAATTTTACATTATTTTTCATGTCCACAGCTACATTATACATATTTTTCACATCCTTTTCTTTGCATCTTATATTTAATTATCTCATTTCTAACATTTTCTTAGGTTTAAAGTTGATTGTATTGTAACTGACGTCACTGATGTGACAACATTTCTAATGGTCGAGAAAACTGCTGAAAACTTCTTTGGCTCCTCTACCCACAATTATGTCTATGATAAAGGATTCATTGATTCGATTCCAACTCCTATGATAGACAAATTACATAAGCCCAAGATTTTTCAGCTGTGATTTGGAACTTTTCGCTCAATTATGAATCGTTGTGATATCATTATTGCTAATATTTTTTATGACATTATAGATGTTAAATCTCCATAGCAGCATGTTGAACTAGAACTTCATGATACTGAAGTTCTTTTAACGAAACAAGTTACTGCATCTTCTTCTAAAAAACCACTTATGTTAGACCCAATCACTCCAACACCAATTCCACCATCTAGAGTTCACACCAATATTCCTTCACAATCACAAACTATGAAACATTTGTTGTTTGAAGATGACACACCTCTACAAAGGTAACATGTTTCTTTCTCTTTTCATACCTTTTGCCTTTACATTTCAATGGTGTTATTTATATATGTTTGCTTTATTAATGCTAAATGCACAATGCACTGGTCTTTTTTGAATTCACAGCTCTACAACAGATACTGCAGTCGAACCTCCAAATGTCATCCCATTACTCGATCCCGATGCATCAGCCATGTCTAAGGACAATGACCCACCAAAAAAACATCACTGCCCATCAAAATCACATGATGATTAGGTTATTTTAACTTGCTCTTCACTTATGACATTTCACAAACTATATTTTTTTTCAATGCCTTTTCATCTCACACACAAAAACATTATGCAATATATTGTTTCATTAAGTCATAATATTAACTTTTATGACAATAAAACCACTTAAAATTATAGATATCATTTTTTGATGATAAGCATAGCAATCAATGTATATGGTTTTTTCATTTGCAGGATCTCCCAAGGAATATCGTCTTTGGAAAATTTGCATGCCTCCTTGCATTGTTTCAAAGTCTCTATCATCTCTTGAAAAACAATGATACTTTTTGGCATTGTGATGGCATCCTTTTGTTATGATAACCTAATATGTTCATTTATACTGCTTTCAACTTTTAAACTGATAGGCTAATCTATTTACTATTTTGGATGTAAAATATCAACGATGTAATAGTTTAGCCTATTTAATGATATAACAGTTTTATCACATAACATCTAGACACTTCCAAAATTATTATTCCTGAAGAAAAAAAAATTCATGATTTCATTTTATACAATTCAATTAGACTGAAAAATCATTTCTAAAAATAGGGTTGACATGTTGTTTTCTTGCTAAAATCTTTTTGTTCTCCAACGTATTCATATCATTCCATTTCAATGCTCTATAAATTAAAAAAAACATGTATATATAGGATGTGCTTTGATTCCTTTGCACACCCATCTTCAGATTAGTTCATTTAAAACAATCCTCTACAAGTTACAGTATCTTCTGTCCAATTCAAGCTCATTGGATCACTGAACTTCATTCACTAAACAAACAATCTTCGAAGAGTCAAAGCATAATAATTGTCTGCACATTCAATTCACATATCAAATTCATAGATGTCACTGATTAGCCATGTAGGGACCGTCTAAATACCATCGATACAGTGCCATGTCACTAAAAGTATGTTAAGTAGCCAACCCACCTTCACGTCACATGATTTTTAAAAATAGCATATGACAGCCTGTGCTTGATCAGAGAAAAAAAAATCATGGTCAAGTTCCATAAATTTAATTAAATTTGAATCTTCTCTCTAATAGCTGGTGAAAACAGTTTCTGCCGAAGCCAGTTTCTCCATTTAGCAAATTTAGGACACAATCACTAACATTCACATGATAATGAGAGACCATTCCTCTAATAGCTCGCATGTTCATCCGTATGCCTTATTCACAATTACACACAGGTAGTATGATTTTTTTATTTTTTATACTTTTCCCTTTAACCCAGCACACTGCCCATGAAAGACCCCCGTATACCACACAAATAACAATTACACATAGGTCTCACTTATCAGTTTTTAAAGAAATATCTATCAAGCACAACTTTCTTTTCATGCTTTTCACAAAGGTAATACGCTAATTTCATTTTCTTCTCCAAAAGAACAAACATATTGGGTACTATCGTAAAGAAATTGCTCCCCATTTTTTAATCATTTTATCACCACATTCATTTGATCAACCCTACTGTCATCAACTGACAGCAAAAAAATTACACTATCTTTAAGCAACTTCACCCCTACAATCCACTCATATTTGATAGATTTTGTCCATTATAATTTTGAGAATTATCAATTAAATTATTATCTAAACACTTAAACTAACAACAACAATCAACTAATTCAATACAAACAAAAAATAAATTCTACAATGTAATTTAACGATTACAATTTTCTATCAACTAACTAAATAACTATTTGCAAGCCGAATAATTAATCAGTTTGCTACAACAAAAAAGCCCAGCGCAAAGTGCGGGCTAGCCAACTCGTATAATCTAAATCAAATATTTTGTTGGTTAATATGGATTCATTATGGCTATTCTTCTAGCTTTTTTATTGTTTTTCATTTTATTTTTATTGGATTAACAAAAAATTATGTTTATAATTTGTTTTGATTCATTTTCTATGAGAATATTCAACTTCATGATCCGAGTTATGGGTAGTGTAGATCAACTCAAGCTGACTTGGATGGTATTATGGTTTATTTTTCTAATTTCATGAACTATCACAATTTCATAAATTAACCAAAGTTATTTTTTTGTGATTTTTTATTGTTTTTTTTTAAATCATTATTCAATATTGAATTGATTGGAAATTAAATTTTGTGATTCGTTTTGATTTTGTTTTATGATGTGATCTTCGTCTCATGATTTGGGTTGTTGTAGTTTTGGAATGTTTAATATGAGTTGACTATTTTTTATTGATAGTTTATCAATTTCAAATCAAAAACAATTTTAAAAATTAGACTTTAAAAATGATTTCAATTCACTCTCTGTTTAGTTATCATATTTTTATGATCATGGTTGTAAATTTGACAAATTAACCTTAGTCGATCGATTTAATATGTTTTTATCTTAAAATATTTTAAAAAAATATATCATTTTGATTTTTTCAATCAATTTGATTTTTTTTATCAATTTTGCAGGTTATTTTTATACTCACCACGTCAATCTCTTTATAATTTATTTATTTATTCTATGAAAACACTAATAACACGTGAATATTTTTTATATTAAAGAAAAAAATGTTATTATCTTCTATGTTGAGAAATCAAATAATCCCTAAAACTTGTGAGAAAAATCCTATTAAAGACCGAATTTGGTAATATAATTAATTTGCTTTTAGAAATCAATTTTCAAACTACTTTTAGCTTAGAAAACAATAAAATTGATATTTTTGAAATATTATATTTTATAGTTTAGATATACTAATATGTTATTTAAAAAAAAATCACACATTATCATACAGAATATATTAATTTATTTATTTAAAAAAAACAATAAAATTTTTAATTTATCCAAATAATTTATCTAGCTCATGATAACATGATAGAGTTTAATATTATGATAATAATTGTTTTTCAAATTATTTTATACTTGAAAATATATATATAAAAACATTTATATAAAAACAGGTAGCATATAAAAGCGTTTCATTTGTGAACGCGAATGCCATAATCGCCTAAGCAACACTTGAGCTGGAGGACGACAGATTTACCAAATCAGGTTGTGGTGTAATCCCTGCGAATGTGTGGTTTGATCTCCATGATACTTCCCCTACACCAACTTCTTACAAGGGCAGATGCAGCTTTGCTAAAATCCATAACGTTTGTATTTCTCCATGGCCCCATTGTCCCTTCAGTGGGCAAGAACGAATCATCATGAACTATATATATGAATAGATCGAAATACAATTACTATATTTTTCCAAGCAGCAAGCACAATGAAAAATGGAAAAAACTGATGAAGAAGAAACACATATGATGCATAGAAGCTGCTAGATGATCTCCGGTCAAGGAAGGAACGAATGGTTGTCTCAGAGCTCATAACGTTTGAAATCAGCTACTCCAGGTTAGCATTCCATTAGATTTCATTTCCCCTTGTCGTGTTTGATGTGCAAATTGATTAGGGTTTAGAAACCATTCAAAATATTAGGTGTTTCTATTTTCAATACTAAAATAAATGACATGTGAATTACAAACGACCATCTAAAACTAGGCAGTAGCATCCAGTCTTGTAGTATACAAAATTCCTACTTATTTTCATGATCAAATGATAGAATATGCGTTGCAATAGAAGAGTCATTGTTGTTTGCTTTGTATCGTGCGCTTATGCAGATGTATATGCTTATTCCATGCAAACCTATAGAGGATCCAGAGAAATGAAGACGCATAAAACTGCGAGTATCATGGCTCAAGCCCATGACAGTTGTAGTTATTATGGATTTCCAATTTACTCAAATTGTTCCATGGCCAAAGAATGGCACCAGGAGAGGAAGTGTGTACAATAAAAGTAGTGGAAATAATAGAACATTCTCATATGGAGAAGCTTCAACAAAGATTGTTCCATTTAGGAGAGGTCAAAGCTCGGAACAGATATGAGATTTGTCTATGGCACTAGCTTTTGCCCTTAGGAACGGTGGAAAACTCAGAAAATGGATTTGTCTAGCAACAGTTGAATGCTAGGTTTCCTACATCAAATTGGCAAAAGATCAATGGAAGTGGGGAGGATGGAAAGAAGTGGTATGGATAGATATGACTCTTCAAGCAACCGTTTCCCTGCCCCTCTCCAATATCTACATCAAAGAAATATCAAAAGGTGCACGAGTTAAACCGGATCTTGAACTTGTTCAAATGGCCTTAACTGAATCATATTCAATAAAAATTGGCAAGGAACCACTCAAAGGGCCATATATTTGGAAGAGTCATTGAGGATGATTGTAAACCTGCAAGAAGCTTCAGAATATATGATCACCGCGCATAGCATAACTCGTATCACGTTGCTTGACGACGACGATGACAACTCCGTCAGAATAGCTCAGCATAAACAACTTGCTCTGCCATGGTTCTCATTTGACAAGCCCTCAAGAAATTCTCATTATATCTAGGAGGTTGCAAGGAATGATATTAGGCAGAGGCTAATGACTCTGACTTATTAATCAAAAGCTACAAATTTCGACCATGATAAACACATTTTACATACCTCAAATTCAGCTTCTCACAAGAAATCATCTTGCCATGGCTCCACGTCAAAACCTTTAGCAACGTTATTTGAACAGAAAAACCATTCGAATTCATCAAAATCCAAACCAGAAAAGGTGAGAATTCCAAATGTAAATGCAAAAAAAAATAGCCAGAAAGAGCTTCTAGAAAATGCAGATTCAAAACACGCAAGCAGAAAACTGAAATGAATGTCACAAATAAATCTACAAAAGGAAGCACTACACGAGAGCACAACACAAAAGATGTTAAGAATTCAGTGCTCACAATAAGAAGACAAAAACAAATGCAACCCAACCAGATAAAGATGTTTCAAGACCCCAAAAAATGCCATGCAGACAGAAAAGAACCTGCAAAATCACCATGCTAGCTTTGAAATGACTATGCATGATGGAAAGCCACCCAAGAAATAGGTGGAGGGGATGAAATCAAATATAGGCTCAAATAAAACTAATATGAAAATGTATAAGCACCAGAGCAATTTTATAAGTACCGAAATGAAACTTAAATATATAATCAATTTCAATTGAAGAACACAATTGAAACAAATCAAAAATTTTACAACAGAAATCAATATCATACTAAACAAATCAAAAGATTAAGGATTGACATGAACAAAATATAAATAACGGGGACTGTTGTGTAGTTGAGCATGTAAGAGAGAGAAAATAAGGGAATTCAACCGATCATCGTCACTTCTCTAGCCACTTTGAAATGTCACGTGCCACATTAAGCAGAAGAGGACATGGCAGTGCTTCTAGAAAGATGCTAGATGGATATTTTTAACCACCCTATGATGTCGCATGCTCTCATCAAAGTAGCGTAAGCGCGGAAACCAACGGCGTATGTGGTGACACGAACACAGTCCCCCAACAAAAAATGGTAAGTTACCACATCACTCCTACAATTAACTATTGTATTTTATCTTATATGATGGTATATCCATATTTATACATTTTCAAAAAATATGAAATGCCCGAAATACCCCTGCAGACAACTCTTGTGATTTGTCTTATTTGAGGGTAAAAGGTTATTTGACTATACAATAAAAATGTGAATTTCTAGTAACACCCCGGTGACAACTTTTGATTTTTGTCTTATTAGAGGGTAGTATGATATTTTTTTGTACAAAAAATATAAAAAAATCTAAAATACCCTTGAATCCAAATCTAAAATTACTATGCACAGAAAAATAAAATAATAATTTTACTATTAGAATTCATAATAACGACATCAATTAATCTACTGTAGCTATTAGTTAATTACTTAACAAGAGTAAAGCATGCCTGTGGAAGTTTCCTGAATGCTTTTAGTGGTAGCAAGTAATTTTTTGTTTTCTAAATAATTAATTTCACCATCTTTTTTCCTCCTCTTCTTGTTTGGTTACATAAAGGGGCTCAGGAGCCCTAGAAAACTATCCACTTGGTTAGCAAGAAATGAATTAAAAAAGTTATTTTAGATTAATTTTTTTTATATGTTTTGATTTGCCTTATTAAAGAATAATAATAAAAACCAGAAACTACCTCCACCACAGTCTAAAAGGGCATTACGACGAAGATGGATGGTTTTCAAAGTTTTGCTTTATTCTAAGCATTTGCCGAAGCAAACCCACCCCAGGGTTCTTTAACTTGAATATGCTTTACTTTTCTTCTCTATGAAAATATACTTTCCGTTATGGAAAAGGGCATGTGGTTTCACATTAGCTAAGATTTCCTCCAGTAGGGGAATATTGAGGAATGTTTCTTCTTCCCTGAGAGTAGGTGTCCGAAGCAGTGGCAGAGCACCCGTCGCCAGAAATATTGATTCTTGTCTTAACCCGAAACTTAGTAAATGAATCCGAAAGTTAGCTTTATGGCTCTACCCTCGACTTTAGCACATTCTTCTTTTATATTTATCGTCCACCTCTCCATTTTCTTCAAAATATACAAAACAGAGAGTAAGACCTCCTTCTCAATCATGGCGGTGCTTCCTTCTTCTGTTGCTTTCCTCCTCCTTGTTTCCTACTTACTAACTGTAAATATTGCAAGTGAGTTTAATTTACGTCTCTTTCTATTCTAAGTAAGCTTGAAATATTAAACAACTGTTTGACTCAATCACCTGCTTTAAAATATTTTGCTGCTAGACTCGCAATCATTTATCAGTGTAAACTATGGCCAAGTTGCTGACAACCTCCACCACCATCAGCCACCGCAAAGCTCCTCCAATCCACTTCAATCCAAAAGGTTTGATTATATGGATCGGACCCGGCCATAATCAAAGCCCTAGCCAACACTGGAATTGGAATTGTTATCGGCACTGCAAATGGTGACATTCCAGCACTAGCCTCTGATCCCAGTTTTGCCAAGAACTGGATCAACACGAATGAGCTCCCCTTCTAACCAGCTTCCAAAATCATCCTTATCAATGTTGGGAACGAGGTGATGACTTCCAGTGACCAGAATCTCATGAACAAGCTCTTACCAACCATGCAAAATGTACAGAATGCTCTTAATGATGTGTCACTCGGTGGAGAAATTAAGGTGTCTATTGTTCACTCAATGGGAGTGCTTAAGTAGTTGGAGCCGCCTTCTTCTGGAAGGTTTGATCCAAGTTATGAGGATTTGATGAAGGGCTTGCTGGGATTTAACAATGCGACTGCTTTGCCCTTTGCCATCAATCCCTACCCCTACTTTGCTTATAGAAGCGATACAAGGCCTGAGACGCTTGCTTTTTGCCTTTTCCAGTAGAATGCGGGAAGAGTGGAGTGGATGGAAACACTAAAATTAAGTACATGAACATGTTTGATGCTCAGGTGAGATGGAGTAAATCAAATTACAACTCAGCTACCGTCTTGTTTTGAAGGAAGGTTGCTTAGAAGCAGTGGTTGCTTTCGAATTGCAGGTCGATGTAGTTTATTCTGCACTAAGTTCTATTGGATTTAAGAATGTAGAGATCATGGTGGCTGAGACTGGATGGCCATACAAAGGAGATGACAACGAAGTAGGGCCTAGTATTGAGAATGCTAAGGCCTATAATGGCAATTTGATCGCACACCTTCGATCCATGGTGGGCACTCCTCTCATACCAGGAAAATCAGTAGACACATACCTTTTTGCCCTCTACAATGAGGACTTGAAACCTGGACCTGGTTCTGAGCAGTCATTTGGAATTTTTAAGCCTGATCTCACCATGGCTTATGATGTTGGGCTCTCTAAAAGCAGCCAGGTAATTGAGAGCCAATTATATTTTATTGCAGTGGTACTAATTCAAATCTACGCATTTATTGATTTTCCTTTTATTGTTTGTTAAAAAGAATGGATAGTTCATTTTCGAGGTAGAAAGAAAAATAGGGGCACAACTAGTTCATGCATATGGGTCCACTAATTAACAATTTTCATGATCCGCATGTTACTGCTTCTTTTTGTTCATCTTCGTGTTAGTTCTAGTGTATGAAATTTTATTAACTTGCGAGATGTGTTGTGATTTAAGAGTTTGACCGCACTAGAAACTCCAGCGACCCCGTCTCCAAAGTCGAAGAAAGCAACATGGTGCGTGCCTAAGCCTGGTGTATCAGATGCCCAATTGCAGGATAACCTGGATTATGCTTGTGGACGTGGGATTGACTGTGGTCCGATCAAACCAGGCGGGACTTGCTTTGAACCAAACACAATAGCTTCGCATGCTGCTTATGCCATGAATTGTTTCTATCAAGCTTCTGATAAAAATCCTTTGAGCTGTGATTTCTCACAGTCAGCCACTCTCTCGTCAAACAACCCTAGTAAGTTCCCTCAAAATACTTTTCCTTGTTGGTCTCACTAACCCCTCTGCAATATACTACATAAACTACAGTCTCACGTTCCATTGTTCCTCTATTCTAGGTTATAATGCTTGCACTTACCCCAGATGAAGCACCTGAATATTAATAGTGCTGTAAGGTGATGGGCGCTTTATGGTCTGTGCTATTCTTAATAGCCACTTGGAGAAGGCATCTTCTTTTCTTAGTAAATTATGGCGATTACAGCATGAAGTACATGGTTGCGAAGAAAAGCCCGCACATATTTTCATGCCAGGAACACCAATTCTCCATGTATTTGTTAAATTTCTCACAACCTAGTAATTTGAGGTTATGCTAGTAACATGATGATCTCCGTAGCATTGTTGCAATGTTGAAAAAATTATATGTCCTCATTACAAATCAAAGTTCTTCACCAAACCTAAAACATTAACAACTAAGTCGACAATCTGTTCACTAAACTTACCCGCTAAGAAACTCGAGTTTTTAAGAGAGATTTTACAAGGCACAGGAAGCTCACATGCCAGTGGATCCAAATCCACCAGCACCTCTCACGGTTGCGTCCAGATCCTCAACATCCATAACATTAGAAGTCACAATCTTCTCAATAATTAACTGCGCAATTCGATCACCAACCTTGACCTCAAAATCAACATAAACAAGATAACCCCGACTGGGCCTCGGTAGTCAGTGTCTATGACACCAGCACCCACGTCAATTGAGTGCTTCCATGTCAGTCCGGATCTGGGTGCTAAATCAACAAAATTCAGCTTTAGAAACAAAATCAAACCATATGCAAAGCGAGCATATATAACATTAAATGTAAAGGCTGGGATTTACCAATACGAGCATAAGTTCCTTCAGGTATTGCAATACTCAAATTTGTAGGGAGAAGGCTTTTTCCTCGAGTTGGTACCTTTGCCACTAAGGCGTTGCACAACATTAAAAAAAACCCATTAATTTGCTAATAATATTGCGCTGACATTGTGAAAAATGAAAGGACTGGATATAGGTTTTGCTATACACCTAGAGAGATCATAGCCAGCGGAAAGGAGGGAGCCTCTAGAGGGCAAAACAGCATTTTCAAAGAGCCTTTTCACCCTCAAGAGAGATGATGGGATGTTATTTTCTTGGAGTTTGGATATTTTAGGAGAAGGCTCTTTGATATCAGGGTTGTGGTTATGTAGTCCTGTCGGAGGCATCTTGAGGACTGGAGGGTTTCGACGGTGATAAAAAAGGAAGTTGAGTTGATGGAAAAAGGGAGCGATTTGAGGATTATGTAGAGAGAGGCCCGCCAGTGGCGGGAATTTCCAATTCATGGCGCTAAATGTCCCCGCCATGATTTTTCAGCACATTCTCGAAGCTCCTCTGCGATTTTGACTCAAGCTGCTAAATCTTCCTTATCTTTTTTGTGCCGTAAATGGGCCAATAGGTTAAGGTGGTGGTCTAGTTGAGAGTGGTGTCTGGGGTTGGGTCGTATTCTTCATGGATGGGTTTTATTGCCCATGAAAAATGAATGGACCAGTATTCTTGGTCCCTTGGGTTTTCAATAGTGGTGCTCTGGTCCATGGAGTCTTGCTAGTTTGGGCTTAATATTTTGCCATGTTGATATAGATTAAAAAATATCATTGTCATAAAAATAAATAAATTTTAAGAATGTAAAAGATGTTTGTAAATTGAAAGGTCTGTTAAGTGTTTGTTTTTGGCATTACAACATGTTTTTTAGAATGCATTTAAATTCTTTTTCATTTAAAAAGGTATTAAATTAATATGTTGATGTTAACAATAAAGAAATTGAATAAAATATTATTTATTTTATAGAGCTATGGTATTTATTTATACTCCAGAATATTAAAATCGCGTGGAAATTTACAAACAATATCCATATTTATGATAGCCCTGTGCCGGACCAAATTTTTCTAAACATAAAAATGGATATTAAGATCATTGAAACTCTCTAATAATATTATTAAACCTGTGCAAGTGATATATCTTAAAATCTCTCCCAGCTTAGTACGCAATCCCACTTAAACTTCATCGAAGTTATTTCTAGAAATAAAAATAATTTAAATATCTAGTAAAAATATAATTTGACCTGTAAAACACATCATTTTAAAAAAAAATTACTAGGATAAAAATATATTAGATTGCCCTGATTACCCCTCAACTCAGTTTACAGATTTAGTAACACTTCAAACTTTTTTTTCAGAAATATTTTTTACTGAATTATAAAACAAAAAATAGATGTTTCAAACATTAAAAATGGACATGTATTGAAGATTGTGGTAAAATTTAAAATTTACTCTATACAAAAGTCATTTATAAAATATATTTCCAAACCAATATTAAAAACAAAATACTTTTTAATTATTACCGGTGTTAATAAATAATAAAGAAATCACCCTAAGATTATGATTGAGCCTTATATGAAGTCAAGCTCCAATGTGACTGTTCTTGTTTTTTTTTTTTTTTATAAAAAATAATAACAAAACTTAAAACCCTAAAATCTTATCACATCAGATTCAAGACTCACGATGATCTTCTCTGTCTTGACTACTGAGTTCAATCATCCCGTTCTCGCCTTTCTTCTTCATTTTTTTAAAAACCACAGGACAGGAATAAAGCAAGCAATGGCCTAAAATTCAAGCTCAAACAAAAACACCCCCACAAACAGAATGTTCACGATCCCGATCAGAGCTCTAGTTAGACTGCCACTAGACTATCCAATCTCAAACCCTCTCTCCGCCAGTAGCTCGGCCTATTAGCTGGCTCCAGCAACCGATTCCTGCACCCATCTTTAACTTCGAATTAAACCCAGTTTCTCTTTTCGTTTCTTTTTTTTTTACAAGAGAACCGATCATCATTGATCTCTTCTGGCTAATTTTGCAACACAATGCACAATCAAATCTACAAACTGAAGGAACATCACCGGCTAGGAATATTGGAGACTGAAAACTAGCTTTTGTGCTGTCGTTAGCTATGGATGACGGCGGTGATAGACATACTAGCTTTTGTGCTGTCGTTAGCTATGGATGACGGCGGTGATAGACATAGTTGCAGACAAAAAGGCTGCGAAGCAAGAAGTACCCCATTTTTTGAGGTTTCCGACTTTTTTGTTTCTTCTGAGACAGGGAAACAGGAAAAAAAACGTTAACCAAGACACAAGTTAAACCTAGGCCAAGCCTGGCGGCACACCCTTTACGCCTGCCGGGCCGGTCCATCTATCTGACCTGAGACCAGGTTTAAGAAAACAAGGGAAATTAATATTTGGTTGATCTCGTGAGCTGACATGGTGATCTATAAAAATCCATTATAATCTATTTATTATTTTTCTTAATCAAAATAATATCATTTATATATATATATATATAAATTAGGTGGACCCGGTAAAAGTGGTGGCCCTGTAAAAGTTCATGATCCGGGTCTTTGATCGGGTCATTTACTGGGTCGGGCTTTAAAATCTGGTCTACTATCTGCTAGGGTTATATGCTTGTCTATCTTCGACACGCAATCTACAATGTGGTTTTGGCTGTCACCGTAACTTGCGCGTCTCGTGGGCTCATTATTTTTTTAAAAAATATTTTTTATCTAATAATATATTAAAATAATTTTTTTTTATTTTTAAAAATTATTTAATACATCAATATATAATTTTTTTTAAAAAACATATAAAAAAATATTTAAAATAAAAGGTAAAATATTTTTTTTTTAAATTCTTTTCAAAAACCTTTACCATGTCGTCATCCTATCTCACGTGCAAAACACGCAAGTAAATCTATCTCAAAAAAAAGTCTTTTATTGGATGAAGAAAGTCATTTATTGGATGATGTGTATGTTACTAACCCTTTTCATTTCGGCTTATGAATGATTTGCATTTCTGTTGAGATTCTGTTTGGTTATTTTTTTTAAAAAGTTTTTGTATGTAATTTTTAACGGTTTTGATTTGTTAGAATTAAAAATTATTATTTTTATATATTTTCAAATAGGAAATATTTTTAAAAAACATTTAAAATCTTAGATATATAATAAAATTTATCAAATCTCAAGGTTCCACAGAAAAATCAAATTTGGATTCTAATGAATAAATACTAATTTGAGAAAAAAATAGTTCATTAAAGTTTTTTAAAAACCCTATTTCAACCATTAATTTCTCTTTAAAAAACTTTTCTGGTATTATTTATAAAAAATATATTTGAGAGTGAAATAAAATAATAAAAAATAAAAATGATGAATCAACTTTAATTTTTTATTCAATAAATAAAATCACAATTATAAAATAACAAGGAGTTGACTCGTATTTTGCTTCTCGTTGTATAATTAAAATAGTTTCGACTTATGCATCACATAATTTAATTAAATTCTAGATATTTTCTTTATTGTTTAGTCCAGAGAGACGTAAATATTTTCCGTCTCTTTTTTATGCAAGAAGAAAAGAAATCTTTTATTTGAATTATGCGTAAACAAGGTGGTAGAGCGCGTGAGCATAATTAAAAATAAATCGGACAACCAAATAAGTAACTAGCCCTATGCTAACGTAAGCCGGGAGGCGAATCATTTTAACCTGCCCTTTATATATTCCCTCTTCCTCCCCCGTTGCCCCCTTTCCCTCACCTCGCCCAAACAAATCAAGAGCAACACCGAAATATCTCTCTCGACGCCCTGCTTTTGTTTTCATCACAGTTCATCCATGGCTAATGATTCCGTCTCCGGTTCCCGCCACGGCCTATCCCTCACGCCTCTTTTCCAGATCCCCAAAGGTGTTAACGATTTCTTTCTCTCTCGTTTCTCTTAAACCTCTCAGTTTCTTTTAGTTTAATTTGGCCTTATTTTTTGGGAGAAAAACAAAACCCTACCTTTTCTTTTTCGTCATTCGAGCTTGTATTTATTTGTGGATTTTGTGGCTTTCTTTGACTGATTGTTGGTGTTTGCTCGTTATTTTTTTAGGGTTTTGTGTTTATGTTTGCAAATGCGGTAATATTATTGGGTTTCTGTTTAATTTTTGATTAAGTTGGGAAGCAGTGAATTTGTTAAACTTTCTGTCTTTAGTTAAGTATTTTTTTTAATTATTTTTTTCCGTTCGGGTTTTCTATAGGATAAACTAGAGTGATTATCATTTTGGGTTTTTTTTTTAAATATTTTTGAATGATAATATAATTTTGTTTGCAGTATTTTCCAGTACCTTCTCTTTTGCTTTCACCCCCTTGTTATTGTTGTTTTGCTCTGCATTTTAGGGTTTGCATCAGAAGACTTGATTTTTTTTACTTTCATTGCGGATAAAAGTCAGTAAAATGTAATTTGAACAGGAGATGGTGCCACTCTGGAAGTATAGGCCTTTGTTAAGTTTGCATGATTTGGATTACATTTGTTCTGTTTGTACATTGGGACCTGTTGATTAATACATTTTATTAAATTTCTGTTTTTTTTTTTTTTTATATATAATTCGTGTAAATGTCAGAAGCTACTTGTGTTAGGCTATCCATTAGAGTTCATGGAGAATAGGTCAAGATGCAGGAACTTTTACTCTAGAGAGTGACTGTAGTGTTCACCTTTGGGCCAAAAAGGATTAAATCTGGCTACAGAAGCTCTAAGTGGAGCGGTGTGATGCTCTTGTATACAAATGAAGAAACAAGATCTTTCAATTTTTTATCTAGCTGGCTGTTGTTAAGCTCTCCTTTCGCTATGTCTATTCCAATTTTCTCCTATGGAATGCTCTGGTTTTTTAAGGTTGAAGGTGTCTTTGGATTAAGTTACAAGTTTCAGGGGATAAGATTTTTAATCATCCGCTGAATAGAAATTGAATGTTGTTTGATCCAAGAAGCAACGTGCAAGGTTTCCATTTTTCAGTAATTATGTTGCTTTGGTTAAATCATTGGAGTTTACATTAATTAACTCCAGTCATTCATGGAATAGCTGAGTGTGCTATTTTAATTATTCGTTTGGATACGCGTGGAAAGTATTATTTCTTAATTCCTTCTATTTATTACATGCAGATGCTCAAGGTTCTGACAATCCTATTCCGCTGTCACCGCAGTGGCTTCTGCCAAAACCAGGCGAGAGCAAACCTGGAGTGGGAACAGGGGTCTGTTATCACAACCTTTTGTCTGTATTAATGATGTTTTACCATCAGAACTTGCTTATTCATGGACAATTATTTGGTTTTACATTATATTCATTAAATGAATCTACTCTCTAGCTGTCACCATGCAATCCATGTCGACTGTTTGATGTGATTACCTTAGCCTGCAATCTAATCCTGTTCTTTTTGTTGTGTTGATGGGGTATGCAGGAAACCAGCCCATTTCCAGCTTATGGCAATCGCTCAGATAGCACGAAGTCATCAGGAAACACTGAGGAGATGCATGACCAGAAGAAAAAGGATGTTTTTCGGCCTTCCTTGCTTGATATGGAAACTGGTCGTCGTGATCGTTGGCGTGATGAAGAAAGAGACACCAACTCCTCCTTGCGTAAAGATCGCTGGAGAGATGGAGATAAAGAGCTTGGTGATAGCCGGCGGATGGACCGCTGGCCAGAGAATTCATCCACCAAACACTATGAAGCACGCCGTGGCCCTTCTGAGCGTTGGACTGATTCGAGTAACAGGGAAACTAATTATGATCAGCGGCGTGAGAGCAAATGGAACACACGCTGGGGGCCGGACAACAAAGATACAGAAGGTTTGCGTGAAAAGTGGACAGACTCTGGCAGAGATGGTGACACACCATTTGAAAAAGGGCTGTCTCATCATTCTGGCCATGGAAAAGATGAAAGGGAGGGTGATCATTATCGGCCATGGAGAGCCAACTCCTCCCAAGGTCGAGGGAGGGGAGAGCCACCCCATCACCAAACTCTAACACCGAACAAGCAGGTTCCAACATTTTCATATGGTCGAGGACGTGGGGAAAATACTCCATCATATTCTCTTGGTCGTGGAAGGCTTAGCTCTGGTGGAATCTCCTTGAACAACATTTCTACTAATTCTCAATATTCAGGAGGTATTTCAGACAAAGGTGAAAGTGGCCAATTAAGCTATAGTAGGACTAAATTGCTAGATATATACAGGATGACTGACATGAAATCATGCCAACTACTGAACGGGTTTGTGCAAGTGCCTTCGCTTACATTGGAAGAGCCCTTGGAGCCACTGGCACTCTGTGCTCCCATTCCTGAGGAAATGGTAAATTTGTATATATTTATTATCTGGGTGGATACTAGCATTGCTTTATATTTATTGGATTTCTTTATTGCTGGAGCAGGTGGTTTTGAAGGGAATTGACAAGGGAGACATAGTTAGCAGTGGTGCTCCTCAGATATCAAAGGAAGGATCTCTTGGTCGGAACTCAATTGATTCTACACAACCATTGAGAGCCAAGCTTGGTATTGTACCTTTCAAAACTGTTTTTATTCCAGTGTACTTGCACATATTCTAGAGTAAGGAAATAGTTATGTTCGGATTGACATGTCATTGCAGTTAGCAATGAAGATGTGCCACACTCTGTTGATAATGGTAAAGATGAAAGCCTCAACATTTCAATGGGTGGTCATGGAACATATTCTGATGACAAGTTGAAAGCTGAAGGTAACAGAAACAAAAGTGGTTTGTGCATGTGTTTATTAAGCTGAGCTGCCTGCCTTTGAAATCATTCAATGAGCTATGAAGGTGGCGCCCTTTTTATTCAAACTTAACAACCAGAAAAATAATTATCTCAAACTCAAATGAAAAATTTGTGGTTGTTGCTTGTTATAATTGGTTTTTGGGTTCAGATAAATTTTCACTTGTGCATTGATTGTCTGCCCCCTTTTACTCTTAGTTCAGTCTGTAAAAGTATGGTATATTATTGTATGACAGTGTGCCCCATTTAATAATAATTATTTTCCACATGCAGCTTTTAGAGAAACCAGTCCTTACAAAAAGGATGATGAGGTGCCTATAAGCAGGGAGTTGACTGTGGAGGGAAATACTCCTGCGCAATCCGGAACTCCATGGCGAGCCCCATCACTGGTAGAGCAGTTGAATACTGTCTCGCATGACTGGAGAGATGCTTCCAGTGATGTCAGGTTGAGGGCTGCTGATATGGCCTGGAATCAACCTCCAAAAGATCCTGAAAATCCACGGGAGAGCAATGCAGCCAATCCTTCATTCTCTAGAGATGAGGCAAAGTGGCAGACCAATGAGGATCCCATTATGAAAAGGCAGCCACCTGCTGCTCTGGACAGGGAGCAAGAGGCCAAGAAGTTTTCACAAACTTCTCCTGAGAACCTGGTTCTTTATTACAAGGATCCCCAGGGTGAAATTCAAGGTCCCTTTTCTGGCAGTGATATCATTGGGTGGTTTGAGACTGGATATTTTGGCATAGATTTGGAAGTTCGGCTGGCAAATGCATCACAGGACTCGCCCTTTTTATTTCTTGGTGATGTTATGCCTCATTTGCGAGCCAAGGCAAGGCCACCACCTGGGTTTGCTGGGACAAAACAGAATGAATTCACTGACTCATCAAGCAGGCCAAACACTGGCAGCTTTGGAAACATGAATCCTAGCTTAAAGGAGTTTGATATTATAAGAAATGATTCAAGGTCAAAACCTGGTTCGGCAACAGAAGCTGAAAACCGATTCTTAGAGTCACTGATGTCCGGAAACTTGGGTCTGTCTTCACAAGGTCCGGTTGTCCCCAGCTTATTTTCATGTTTAACAAATGAACTCTGTTTTATTGAACAGCTCTATGCTCTTGGAATTTCCCCTTGGTTTCTAATTGTAGTTGTCATCTTGTTGCATCTTTATGTGATCTTGATGCTTATGTTTTCTCTTTAGGTTCTCAAGGATTTACTGGAAATAGTTCTGGTGGTGTGCTATCATTGGGAGTTGATGGTGGGAATGATCTTCACCTGTTGGCACAGAAAATGGCACTTGAACGGCAGAGATCATTACCCAGTCCTTATCCATATTGGCAGGGAAGAGATGTTCCATCCATGGTTTCAAAGCCAGAAGTTCACGCAGACTCCCCGATGCATCATGCAAAACTCCTACCCTCATTGTCTGACAATCTGCATCAGCCTCCTCATTCTCAAAATGCTGATTTGATGTCCATCCTTCAAGGCCTATCTGACAGGCCTGCCTCTAGCATAAATAATGGTGTTAGTGGTTGGTCAAATTTCCCTGCCCAGGATAGCTTGGATCCAGTTCAGGATAAGATTGACTTGCTTCATGCTCAGAATTTTCCACCACAAGTTCTCTTTGGGCAACAACAGAGACTGCTGCGGCAGAACCCGCCTTTAACAAACCTGCTTGGTCAAGGTATAGATAACCCATCTGGTATTTTGACACCTGAAAAATTGTTGCCCTCAGCTTTACCCCAGGATCCACAATTACTCAACTTGCTGCAACAGCAGTACTTGCTGCAACAGCAATACTTGCTACAGTCTCATTCCCAGGCTCCTCTTCAAACACAGCAGCTTTCAGTGTTAGATAAGCATTTGTTACTCAAGCAGCAGCAGCAACAAAAACAGGAGGAGCAACAACAGTTGTTGCGGCAACAACAGTTACTTTCCCAGGTTATGTCAGAGCATCATTCTCATCAGCGTTTTAGTGAGCCATCTTATGGAAAATTACAGACTCCTGCAATAGCTTTAGGAAATGCACCTGTGGATCCTTCTCGGCTTCAGCTGTCCAAAGAATTGTTTGCATCTGGTCCACAGTTGCCGGTTTCAAATGTGCAAGATGAACACTCTGCCAGTTTATTGAATTTGCCACCTCAAGTTACCCATGATGTCACTTATAATGTCAGTTCTGAAGCATCTTCTCTCCATCTTCCACAGCAAATATTTGGGAATGTTAATCTTCAGAAAAGCTGGGGTACAAGTCCTGGAAAACTAGGTGATATTCATCTGAAAGAATCTTTACCAGCATCAGCATTTGTTGATAGCTCACCCTTGCCAGGGCGGATGAACAAATCTTCACATGAGGCTTCTGTTGCATCCGAACCTGTCCCCTCTTCTGACTTCTGTGTTCCTCATTCACTGGATCATACATCAGAAGTTCCTTGGAGAACTGAAGAAAGTGCAAGGGTTAAGGTATCTGAGGCCACTGCAGATTCTGTCCACCAGGATTCCCATGAAATCTCTGATCCAGTAGCATCAGCAGGACCTGGTGAGAAAGCAATTTCAAAGCCTGATCATGCCAGTGCTCTAAAATTTGAACTAGATAGGTCACTTGATGAGCAGCAGGTTGATAGAGATCAATCAAATACAGAGCCTGAAGTGGCAACAGAAGTGAAAAACATTGAAACTCGTGAGGCAAGAAAAGCATCAGAGAAGAAATCCAGAAAGCTAAAATCTGCTAAGTTAAACACCTCTTCTGACCAGGCAAAGGTAGCAACAAAGGCTTTCTCTTTGCAGTTATCTAAGCAATCTGAAAATGACGGGCCAAATGCTGGTATAACCAGATTTGAATCACATGATGGAACCAGGGAAAATCTTTCTGGGTCATCTCCACAAAAGGCAAGGGACAAGAAGTTGGGGACTTCTGCAGAAGTTGTCGATTCCCAGCAGGTTACTAGTTCATTGCCTGCCATCAATTCTGCAGATGATGTTGGATCCCCAGAAGTTGAGGGTGAATTGAAATTGACTGGGTCTGTCCCAGTTCTTAGTGCACAGATTCAATCAAGTCAACGTGCTTGGAAACCTGCTCCTGGTTTCAAACCAAAGTCATTGTTGGAAATTCAACAAGAAGAACAAAGGAAGGCTCAGGTTGGCATGGCAGTTTCTGAGACTAGCACTTCTGTCAACCACACAAGTTCATCAACTCCCTGGGCTGGGGTTGTGGCTAGTTCAGACCCAAAAACTTCCAGAGATATTCAAAGAGAAGTGATTAATACTGACATAAATGTGGGAAAAGCAGAAATCTCACTTTCTTCTAAGAGCAAGAAAAGTCAGTTACATGATCTATTGGCAGAAGAAGTTTTGGCGAAATCTAATGAAAGAGAGATGGGAGTTTCTGAATCTTTATCTAGCCTGACTACTCAACCAGTCACAACTAACAGTTTAGAATCTATTGATGATGGAAACTTTATTGAGGCTAAAGACACTAAAAAGAGTCGCAAAAGGTCAGCGAAAGCAAAGGGGGCTGGAGCTAAGGTGGTGGTGCCTACACCTTCTACTGAAATGGCTGTTAGTTCAAGTCCCATTGAGAAAGGGAAAGGTGCTCGCTCTGTACAGCAGGAGAAGGAAGTATTGCCTGCAATTCCATCTGGCCCTTCTTTGGGAGATTTCGTTTTTTGGAAGGGAGAACCGGCAAACCCTTCTCCTTCTCCAGCATGGTCTGCTGACTCCAAGAAGCTTCCAAAGCCCACATCTTTAAGGGACATCCAAAAGGAACAGGAGAAAAAGGTTTCTTCTGCCCAGCCTCAGTATCAATTACCAATTCCTCAGAAACCTCAGCCCACTCAATCCGCAAATGGAAGTGGCTCTTCATGGTCACATCCTGCATCTTCTCCTTCAAAGGCAGCAACTCCTATCCAGATAAATTCCCGCACTACTTCTCAGTCAAAATACAAAGTAGAAGATGAACTATTTTGGGGCCCGGTTGATCAATCAAAGCAGGAGCCTAAGCAGTATGATTCTTTCTCTGCTCATCTAACTAGCTTTTAATTTGTCAAACTTTGCTTCTTTAGTTGAACCATTCTTTCTATTTTAGAGCTGCCCTTGTGAGCACACTTGCTTTCTGCAGATGCCGTGTAAATTTGATCTGGTTTATTATAATTTGCGGCATGTCTTTACCTGTCTGATTAGTAGATTCTGCACTTCTTTTTGTCGCTGCTTGCATGTCTATAAAAAATGGTTATATTTTAAGGCTGCCTGTTAATTGGTCCCTATTCAATCAGCTCAAACTAGTAAACAGAACACCTTGTTGTTTTTGTCCGCTTACCATTTTGTCCTTCCCTTTTTTCGAGTCCCTTAATTATTCCAGTGATTCCCCAAAATGATAGCATTTAACCTGTTGTAGTTGCTTAATAGAAAATATTTTTAAGCATGTAACTGGAGCTACCTTCTGTTGCCAAATGAATTTCTTTCTTATGGGAACCATTCATGTGAAGACATGGAAGTTAAGCTCAATGGTGCAGGGTTTAGTCCAATCAGTGATTAAGGCTAAAAAAATAAATGAATTTGTTGTGAAATGTTCATGACTTAACGAAATAAGCTGGGTTGCCACTTATAATCCACATAAAAAGTTCAAATGTGAGAGCTCCTTTGTAATTTTCACATGAACAGGTGTACTAAGTTTAGTGATTGTTGGTACTTGCTTTTGAACTTGGCATGTTTTGCCAAAACTCAAGGGACTGGTAGATTTTGTCTTTGTTGTTGGGTAAGCCTCTGTCTAGTTGTTGGGTAAGCCTCTGTCTAGTTGTTGCTTTCTGTACATCAGTACTCCTGTGGTCTCTTAATCAATGCCCCTGGTGAGAGAAATCGAAAGTAAATTTTGCTATCTTTCTTCTAAACAGGTCAGAATTCCCTCATCTTTCAAGCCAGGGAAGTTGGGGAACCAAAAATACTCCTGTAAAAGGAGCACCAGTTGCATCATTTGGGAGACAGAAATCTGTGGGTGGCCGACCTGCTGAGCATTCTCTCTCATCTTCAACTGCCACCACTCAGTTGTCTCTTAAAGGGAAACGAGATACAATGAACAAGCATTCAGGTAAAGTGACAATAGGCTGTTCATCTTAACCTGTCAAGAATTGTTGTTTACCCTTTTATGTGTATTCTTTTTCAGAGGCTATGGAGTTCAGGGCTTGGTGTGAAAGTGAATGTGTTAGACTTGTTGGGACTAAAGGTACCATTCTATGTTCCTTTTTCTTTTGCTTGACATTTATTTACTAGAATTGTGATTTTCATCAAACTTGATCTTAAGCATCTGGGTAACAAGCATCTATTTCAGATTGATAAACCTACTTTTTACAGACTTTACTTTTCCCACTCGAAAGACTGATCTGTCAAGCATACATATAACAAGTACCATGATCTTTAGTAGCATGGCTTCTCTGCCAAATTTGTCAAATTCCATGTATCTCAGAGATTTAATTAGTTTTCCACTTTCCTCTGGCTGGGACCCATGGTTCATTACAAATTCTGTTCATGTATGTGACATGTTGACTTGAACACCTCTTGTCTTTAAGTTTCTCATACAATGGAATCCCTTGTGATAGATACAAGTTTCCTGGAATACTGCTTGAAGCAATCCAGATCAGAGGCGGAGATGCTTCTGATAGAAAATCTTGCATCATTTGATCCTGATCATGAGTTCATTGACAAATTCCTCAATTGCAAAGAGATGTTAGGAGCAGATGTTCTTGAAATAGCCTTTCAAAGGCGGAATGATTGGAAGACTGGTGGGATCAGTGCCAAAGATGTGACTTTTGACAATGCAGGTGTTGAAGATTATGACCGTGAAGATGGGCTGGGGAAGGGCGGAGGCAAGAAGAAAGGGAAAAAGGGGAAGAAGGTCAGCCCTTCTGTTTTAGGATTTAATGTTGTCAGTAACCGGATCATGATGGGCGAGATTCAGACCCTAGAAGACTAGGGGTTTTGAATGGTAGTTGTAAATACGCTTTGACTACACTGTTTGTAAATGTTTTACATTAGGATTATGTTTCTCTACATAGATCAGCAGCAGTACCAATTTGATCTGCTCAAGCAATTTTGTGGACTAAAATTCCTGCGGTAGAGTCACTGTCTTTTTTGTCAGAGAATATCAAAGATTTATCATAAATCATGAAGGCAAAACCTTGACTGGTGCGTTGTTTTCCCTGGTTCCCCATTTTTGGCCCGTTCATGTTGTACAGATCGGAAGAGGGCAGATGAATTTTCAGCCCTAAGTATTATTTAACACCCCTCGTCGGAGGCGCAGGTGGGAAATTTTAGACTGGAGTTGGTGGCATCATTTGTATGCGTCTGTCCAGGTGTGTTGTACAAAGCTGGAATTCGGTTGCCTTTTCTCCTAGCTCAATTGTGTATTTACTTGTTTTGTTGCCCCTATTTAAAAATGGAGCGGGTGATATAGTTGATTATGTGCAGGTCTCTTGCTTTCGCCAAGTTTTTGTAGCCAGTGATGCTGACGAGGATTGGTCCTGGTGGCTGATAGAAATCACCGAAGACAACCTGTTGTACGTGTGACTCTGTATTCATTGATAAGATCCCTGGGCTGATGTTATCGTTTTTTCGACGCCTAAGATCAGGAATGTTGAAGGCGAAGTGTCGAGTATCATTGTAACAAAACCCATGCCGGGTTTTGCTATGATTGCTCGACTAGGGGTCTAGTCTGGGAGAGGGCTATTGGAGGGTTTGGTCGGCAGAAAGAGATGTTAGTTGTGTTGGGGTAACAAGAACCCAATAGAAGTGTACCACTCCCGAAAATAGATAGTTCCGCCGGTAATGAAGAAGAGTCTTCATGATGAGAGAGCATATCAGACTCAATTTTGTAACGTCAAAGCCCTTGCAGGTTGCAGCCAAGGAACTTATTTGTAAAAGGGTGGTGGTTTTATACATGGAAGTAGAGAACTAGAGATCCTAATCAACCAAAACGCTCCCTTTCACTTGCCTCTTTCTTTAGACAAGGCATCCATCCATTTATCCTTGATCATTATACGCGCGCGCGCACCAATTATTGTCTCCTATTTTGAACGAGTTACTTGCCGGGCAGGTGGTTCCATTCAAGTTAGTTGTAGAATAAACTCATTAACAAGTTGATTAAACAATTTGATCTTGGTGTTTTCTACAAGAAGTCTACAACTTGGGGTGAGAGAATATAAACCATTTCTTCATTGATGGAATAAAAAGAAATTCTGAGATAAATATGTAGGGTCGTTTTCTTTTTTCAATGAATGGTTGAATATTTTTCAAAAAATTATCTCTTCCTATATAAACAGGGAATTTCCTTTTTTGTTCCCGTAGCTCAAATAATTTGGTCACAGCTCTCCACCTTGTTCTCTCTTAAGATCAGCAGGAGGTAAAAAGCAATCCATTGACAACCCGCATATGTTAAAATCAACTTCTTCAATCATCCATGTTTCCTCTATTTTCCTCTTATGATTATGTGATGCTCCATATCTGTAAAGTGTCGCAATGGTCTTCCCACTATGTGCTATATTAATGCCTTCAGTGTATCTATAATCTCCGATCACTGACTCTATACTCGTCTCCCAAAATACATTATCATTTCCTTTAATCGGTTTCATCTTCACTAATTTCGTGTCCTCGAATTTGACAAGCAGTCCTGTTCTTTGGCTGAAGTAGCCCCATATTGTATGGTGTACGATTTCTGTATTGGAAGAACTTTGAGCTTTAAGGGTGTTTGAATCGGTCTCGAGCTTGAGTACAAAGCAGTCTTCATTGTTCACTGCCTTGTCTGCAACGCATACTGCTTCTAAGAACAAGTTGGCAGTGCACCTTGGATCCAATCCCTATCGGCATCACAAAGAAAACCATCTTCAATCATTTTCACATTCCAAAAAGATACGGAATCGACAGTCTTAGATTACATACAGCGATTATTTTTTCACTAGAAAACACACATTCAGAGAAGGTCATACCTGGAAGAACCGCCGCAAGGGTCTTGGAGGACCTCTATTAGCATGAGAAGCCTGAGACGAGGATTGGTTCCAAGCAACCTTGCCATCACTGCCTGCACTGACCTTGTAACCCGAAACAACTAGTTCTAGGTACCATAAATCAGGGTTTTTTTGCCACAGCACAAACCCTCCAACCTCGGACTTGCCTCCTGGGTGCACAGTGTCATCACCTTGGTGCATTTCTGATGCAGCCATCTTAACCTGCCCTACTGCATACATGCTTTTCACTGAATTCAGTGCCAAAGATCCACCAATTGCTGCTATATATTGTTGTACAATATATTTCGCGGTAGAGGCTTCCTGTTCATGAAATTAGTCACGGTTAATAAACTATCTATGCACTGTTAATCAGAAGTAACATTTCCAGGTCCAGTTGAAGGCGTCGAGCTGCGTTCTCATCAGCCTAGCTAATCAAATGAAAAGTTACAGTTCTGGAAATGTTGAGGGTTAATGTTTCCCTTTTCATCGTTTCCTTTCTCACACATCAGAAATGAAATGTGAAGTAATTAAATGACTATTCATATGGCCATAGCAGGCGTATTGGTGAATTTACAACATTCTGAAATTGCCAATGATTTCAATTCTGAGAATTCTGAGGAGGACCTTAACCTTTGCAGGGAATGTTTTCAAAACCACAAAGCACGCTCACCATTATAGCACAGCAAGATTTTCAGACAGAAGTATATCTAGTCCAGCAATGAGTTTTGCACCTTAACCTTTCATTTCCATGTTCAGATTTAACCAAAAAAGAAAAGAAAGAGAAAAACTTGAACAGGAAAATGAAAGATTCATACATACAATGGTACAATCTTTAAGAGGACGAGTGAGAGGCTGGTCAGGGTGGGCCTGAAAAGGGATAAGGGGAGAGCCCACAAGCTTAAGCAATGCTATAAATTCATTATCTGATTTAGATTGGAGATGGGTTGATTTATCAGCAGCAGCTTGAGCTCTCATCAATGCGCGCATGTTTTGCCAACGAGAAGCTGAACTGTTGCCCATTTTTGTGAACATCTCTTCAGGTATAGGCACCTCCAAGACGGTGTCAAGTGCATGTTCCCTGTCATAATTAGGACACAACTTCCTCATGGAATTCCAAGAAAAAAACTTTTCACTTTGATTGAATCTAAAAGAGCAACCCAACAAGATAGAAAAAATAGGAAATGAAATTTAAATTCTGATTGAAAGGGCAATCAACGAGAGGGAGATGAAAGACTGCGTCCTTTTCCTTTTCTTATCTGAGATTTTCCTTGCGCGTAGCAATCGTGGGTTCACGATTTCAGGGGCTTGTTCAATATTTGCTAATTTGGGAAACAGAAGGCACCTTGCCTCCATCTCATTTGCATGCACATAAAAAGAAAAAAAGAAAAATGCCTTATATGTGGATTCGGGTCATGTTTGTAGCCACCCAAAATCCTACTGCTTGCTAGATTCTCGACCTGTGTATCTCTCTGGATAGACCGACTCGGTGTTTAATTCGGTCCCATGTCTCAAACTAAATTGGCCCGCATTCGATATTGGCCGGTGAAGGAAACCCATACACTCCATCTGTATCATCGAAGTGGAGTTGCAGATTGGAGGGTGACACAAGGATGGGATCATTTGCCTACCCTGCTGCACCTGCTCCTGAGGGAATTGATATGGCTGAAATGAAGATAGAGGTCCTGGACGATAGAGTGATGATCTATCTAGCTCTGTTTCTCATCATATTCGTTGTTTACGGACACCTGAATACTACTTTTCCGTACCTGTATCAAGACAAAACGAAATTATTCTAATCTCCATGACAACCAAGTAATAAGCATCTGGAGGGTTTTGGTGGTTAAACTTCTCCTTTGTCAACCTTCAAGAGGTGTTTTGTTGTCTACTACCATGTGTCAAACTACTCTACTTAAACTTGTAAAGGGTAATATTTTCTAGTTTGATAAATAAACATAGCTTATCATTACCAGTTCAACAAACATAATCGTTCGCACAGCTACGAATATCATCAAGCATATGATCCAGTTTCGGGGTGCTTGGTGAGAGTTGTTTTTCAAATAATTTTTTGTTTAAAAATAATCTTTTATTTTTTAAAATCTATTTTTAATATTAACACATCAAAAAATCTAAAAAACACATGGAAAAATTAACAATTAAACGACAACGCTAAACACCCTTTTAGTCTCTCTAATCCTTGACTAAAGAGAAAACAAATCTTTTGTTTGGCATCACAATCACGGACGGTTATTCTCGTATTGTTGTCAAATTGCAGCTTGTGCATTCTTTCCAGGTGTTTAATGGATGATGAACAATGGAGCATATACCCGCCTGCAATTCGCAAGGTCCTCGTGTTTTGTTTTGCCATCTCAACAAGGGCTCCAGTGAAAATGACACGCAAATCTGGAAAGTAGAGCGTAAAAGTAATTGAAAAATGTTCGGGGGACCTGACTGCTATTTGCTTGGGTCTGTGTGGAAGGAGTCAAGATAACTCCCTCGCAATATTATCTCAGCAATAGAAAACAAGAACAGGACTAGCAGAAATTACGTGGTTGTTTCAGTCTCGAGAGAAGTCTTAAGCCATGATCCAAATGTACACTGCTACCAAAAGGTTAAGATGCCAAGCATCTTGAAACTATTTTGTAAACAATTTTTTGGTCCGGGGCAACTCGATTGCTTCTTTCACATCTCTCAATGACATTTCCTGAAACTTCTATCCTGTCTTCGAGATCCATGGAAGATAACAGGAGGCATCCGTGGGATTTTTAATTTTTATATATAGTTAGTTTATGCCAGTGTCAAAAGACTTCGCATTTTTTATGTTTTCTTACGATGACAATGTCATATATATGAAACCAAATGGGCCGAAAAACAAATTTATTTTTATGTCTATGTTTTTGGTTTTACCTTTATCTTTACAGCTAAATATATTTCTATCTTTATTATTATTATCAATGTTTTTTCTTTTCCAAAACAATAATTAAACACTGTCTTAATTGAAACTAAATACCTATTTGGTAGTGCGATCCCACTTGCGTTTCAAACCATAAGCAAAAATAAATAGAAATATATTGTTTGGTAAAGAAAAAAAGTAGCTTAAATTACCCACCACAAAATATTGACGAAACTGTTTATTTTCAAAAGCAGAAATATTTTGATTTTACTGCGATGCAAACCTGCGATCACGACACCAAGCTCTCTATCCATTACGGCAACGCTCTCTCTCTCTCCACATCTCTCTCTCTCTCTTCATAAAGCTCTTTCTCTCTCCACATCTCTCTCTCTCTCTCTTCATAAAGCTCTTTCTCTCTCCACAACGTGCTCTCTCTCTCCATAAAAGCAGCTTCCGACGCTCCTACCAGCCACCACAGTCCACCATCTTCGACTCCACGACCACAAGAAGAATCACCTCGATCTTCTCTACCCATCGGCATCGGCCATGGAAGCTCTCGTCGTAGTCGACGTTAACGTGAACAGTAGCATTGCACTGTTCACATGAAGAAGACGGGAACAGTGCAACTGAGTTTGGCTGTTTGGCTCAACTTGATTGGGTTGACCCATTTAGTTGGGTAAGGCCCAATCTGCATTTAAAAAAAATAAATTATTTTTTAAAAAAATATATATATGTTTTTTCCATGAATTATTAATTATATTTTATTGTTATGATTATTAATCTAAATTTTTTTAAAAAACAATATATATATGTGTGTGTGTGTGTGTCTTTTAAAATAATTTCACAAGTTGACATCAATATAAAAAGCATGATAACCAAACACACAAAAACTGTTTTTTTTCAATCTCAAATTCAACCACAGTTTTAACTAAACACTTCACTACTTATTTTGAACCGCAGTTAAAAATACTTTTCATAAAACTATTTTTTTAAAACTTTAACTACAAAAGCAAAAATAATATTACACACATCCTAAGTCGGTCAAGTTGATTACAAGTTGCAGTAGAAATTATTAGTATATGGGAATTGATCTGGTTTTATCTATGAAAAATATACTATATTGGGGAGCGTGCTCTCTCTCATCTATGAACATTTTATAAGTGATAAACGGTATAACTTCTATATGTTGAAGAAACCATGATCAGAGGGAGATTGTTTTTTCACGAATCCCAATTCTAATTAACCAGTCCTGCACCAGACTTTTCCTCGCCAATATTATTTGAATGATAGAATGCCAGGCAGCTTTCAGGCAATAACCATACATCATCACTTGGATTTGGTCATTCCAATCAGGCGTGGAGGTCCTTTAAATTAATACTTTTGAAACCCAAAGGATACAAGCTGCATGTTGTCTTTCATTTCATCTTGAATGCCGGCCTCTTTCCATTATATATCCTTGTAGCTAAGCCTTAGCACATTGTCTCAAAACTACAGACGTTTTCACGGTCATGAACTTCCACAAGATGCCTGATCGTCTCAAGCATAAGCTCTCTCGTGTTATCACCTTATTCCAACTCTGTAGATCCAAAGACCCTTCTTGTCCCGAAGCTCCAAGGGCTCCAGCTATCCACAGGCTCTCTACTTTCAGCCCTAAAGCACTTGACATCAATTACCCTTGTAACGTCCCAGCACCGCCACCATCAACACCTTATTACAAATGCCAAGTGTCCAGGAAGACCATTTCCGTCGGCTGTAAATGCCAATCACTATCGTGCCCGCACTGCTACATGTCAGATTGGAGCGTTGAATCACTCGATTTTGCTCGCAAGAAAGAAGTCAGGTGGCAGGCCAATCCTCACCTAAACTTGCCCTTCTCATTTTCTGATGAGAGTGGGGATATGTCACCCTTTATGGTGACTGGAAAAAACAAAAACAGAGACAAAAATATCAAGAAAAAGAAAGTCAAAACAGGTGTCTTGGCTGTTGATACTAGTGGATGCTTTAGCAGTGCTGATGTTGCTGGTGAAGAAAATTAAACCCTACTTTGTTGTTCAAGAAGTTTCTCCTATGATTCTTCTTGTGAATCCAGCCATTCATTGGATACTATAGCCAGGCAACCAGGATATTACGAAACGTTTAAAAAGCCTATAGGAAACAGGAAAGTGAGTAACCTAAAGAAAATTAAAAATGTCGGACAACAAGTTTCTTTGAGCAAGTGGAAAAGATCAAAGACTGTGACGTCTCCGGAGATTCCTTCACCTGTGAGATCATCCGTTTTGAAGCGGATGTTATCATGCAAGGTTGACGGGAAAGTGAACGAGAGCGTGGCGGTGGTGAAGAAATCGCAGGACCCACACCGGGACTTTAAGAGGTCTATGTTGGAGATGATATTAGAAAGGCAAATATATGAGGCCGAGGATTTGGAGGAACTTTTCCAGTGTTTTTTGTCCTTGAATTCGAGACAGTATCATGGAGTTATCGTGCAGGCATTCTCGGAGATTTGGGGGTCGTTTTCTGTGATTCTCCTGCAAAGAAGAGAGCTTCTATCAGAAATTAAGATAGAAGAAAGGCCGGGGTGGGCAACATGATTCTCTTTTTCATTACATTTTGTTTTAAAATGAACACGCAGCTCGATGTTATGTTTGTTTGAAATTGATTTCTTTTTCCCTCTTGATAGCGAGTGTGAGAAATGAAACTACAATAATGAATGCACTTCGCAAATCAACTATATGCCCATTGTCGTATATGAAGCCATGCTCCCATCTCTCCTTCTTTTTCTAAAATCTTCCATTTAGGACGTACGCTCTTGATTTGCTTTGCTTCCTTTTCTGTAATCAATAAGGCTAGTGAAAATGAAGACAACATGTGAAAGGAAAGTGGTGAAACACACAAGTTCTCTGGAAACGCACTTGTTGGAAGAGCTGTCACCTTCACGCCCCCGACTTGAAAAGGTTCTTTTATTATGCAATCTACAACCCACGAAAATTATTTTATTGTGGTCGATTAAGGGAGATCCTTGATCGATGGAATTATTTACTTTAAGTATAAAATGTTGACTTGATGTACAGAAAGTTGATGTGATCAATTGCTAAGCAATAATGATTAATTGGGGGGGGGGGGGGGGGGGGGATTAATTCTAACCATGGTAGGAGGGATAAGAACCAGTTAAGCAGCATTTTTTTTAAGAATAAGAAGAGAACATGCAGGCCGTAAACTGGGATTCTCTTTCGTCTTGACATAACGCTAACATCATTGAAAACTCCAACCACAGATAAACATTTGTTCATTGACTTGGGACAAGAACACCTGGTTTTTGTTCTAACATGCTTCAATCTCAAGTAAAGTATAAACAGAGTCTGTCGTATTATCTAGCTCTCAGTGATCGGTAAACTAGCTTTGGAGTGACCGCCAGTCTGCTTTCTAGCTGAATGCATACATCTGCGTTATGGCAACTTCACTCCTGATCTCAGGCACTACTTACCCTAGATTTACAAGTGCCAAAACTATTCTATACATCCATTTTGCCGTTCTAGAAAGCATCAAATAGAAACTCATATCTGAAAATCACTCTCGAAAAGTGTGAAGAAAATGGAAAGAACTTAATGTACAAAGGATAAAAGCTTCAGCCCTTATTTAATCAAAAATTACCGATTTGTCACTACTAGACCCTGTAACAGAAGTCCTGTCATTCTCGAAAGTCTTGACATCTTGAAGCTTTCCGCCAGCCTCGTCAGCAAAAACTATCTTTCTCTTCTCCTTGTTGACAGCATTCCCACACGTTGCAGAAGCTTTGTCAGGCAATTTCTGAGATCAATCAAATGAAATATCAGCAAATGTCTCACGTCATAATAGTAAATGACCGGTGCATGTTTTTCAAACCTACGCACTGAATCCAAGTGTATGACAAGAAACAAACCATGATTTTACAAAATCGGTTACAATCCCTTGCCATGATGGAAAGCCATCTTCTTGCACTTTCTTCCACTCTAGTTGCATTTTGAACAGCAATTTTTGTTGTGTTAAAAATACAGGGAAAGACAAAGAACGAAAACAAAAATAAAACTTGAGATGTGCTGTGCATTGTCTTTAAGGATATTTTCCCAACAATGAGATACCTTCCAGGATTCAACAAGTTCTTCCTCAAACAAAGAGGGGAACACAATAAACAACTTAGAAATAAGAAGAGTCCAGCAAATAAGAGGAAGAAGAGAATTAGTTTTTGGGATGCATTTGTTTGAAAAAGTTGCATGGTATTTATAGATAACCATAATATAACGGTCACAACTAATTTAATTATAAAATTAAATTAGCAGTTACAATAATTTAAAATATGTCCGTTATAAAATTAAATTATGGTCCGTTACAAAATTAAATTATGGTTTAAAATATATCCGTTACAAAATTAAATTATGATAACACTTATATTTGTAACTCTTAAAAATTTATTTTCAATGATTACAAATTTATCAAGTATTATAATTTTTACAACAATTTTCACCTGCCAAATCAAGAGAATTTACGCTATTGCAGACTACACGTACCTACATCTATAAAGCCAAACGCAAAGAAGAGCAACCAAAAACATGTAAGAAAACATCGCTGTCAATAACATTCCGCAAAATTTCTTATTGAACACAAAAAATTTGAGCTTCCAATGATAGCGAAAAAAAAAGCAAAAAATCTAATTAAGAGAATAGAGAGAGCGAAGCGTGACTGTATAATTTATTGGTCTAAACATGGAAGCAATCCACTGAGTGAATGGAAAAGTGTCACAAATATAATGTGTTCAGAAGCCGAAATATGGGCATTGTGGCAGAGAACTTAATCAAGATGCAAGAACAAAAATTTCAACGCAAGGCTGGATGGAGATGGAGGAAAGTTGATACAAACTGCAAATCAACCTCGTAGTCAAGCTGATGTTATGTGATTAAGATAATTAACGTTAATTTTTCATTTGTTTAAAAAAATGAACAAGTTCATTCGGTTTCAGAAGGCGTCTTCATTGTGTTATGCTTTTTTACTAGATTGCTTGCATTCTACTGATAGCAACCAAAATTTAACATAAGAAACAGCAGTTTTAAATTTATATTTCAACTATTCCTCTGAGCAAGGAAAAAACAAGGATAGGCATAGGATAGATGTACAGCCACACTGCCTCAGTCTTGTATCTTAACATACCTCATCTGCCCTATATTTCAAGGGCATAGCTGGATAGACCTTGGACTGCCATGTTTCTTGAACGATGTCCTTCATGGAGTTCAGCTCTTTTGTAAGTATAGTTGTAATAGATTCAATATCACGCATTTGCTTCTGTGAAAATGAAATGGCACTCTCTGAACAGCTGTGGACAGAGGTGCTCCCAGAGCCAAAACACGGTATAATTGGAGAAGGATGAGGAACCTTGAGAATGTCTTTATAATGGAAACCATTTTTCTCACTCTTCAGTTTCCTGATGATTCGCTCAGGGCTAATAGTGAGATCCTTGTTGTAAAGAATGAAGATAAGGAACGTAAACACAAAACTTAGCCGTGATTGAGTACTGCTTTTAAAGATTTTCCTCAATAGCATGGTATCCTTCAGAATTCAATAAGTTTTTTCTGAACTAAAAACGGCAGCACAAAATAGAAGATAAAAGTATTTCGGGTTGTGTTGTTTGAAATAGAGTAACCGTGGTGTAACTATTATATTTAAATTTATTGTGAAATTAAAATGACTGTTATAACAATTTAAAATATAACTATTAAGAAATAAAGTAATTGTGACAGTTATAGCTGCTAGTAAAAATAAATGGAAAATGTTTTAAATTTGTGATTGTTAAAAATAATTTTTCAATTGTTATAAATATTATGATTTCAGTTTAAGGGTCATCAAAAAATATTTTAATAAAATAACAAAAAATTTAGAGAGAATAGGCGTTTTCTCGCGTATAGGGAGGATGAATTGGAGGTTTTCCTCTTCTCGACTCATCTTTATTGCTCGACTCATTTTTATGTGCACGAATTCACTTTCTTTGTTGGTTACTATCCCATCTCAATTTTTATTATATAAATACTTAATGAAAGTCTTTATTTTTTAACGTGGGATAATAATTGTTATATATACTCTTTGTACTTAAAAGGTTAGTTGTGTTTTCCAATGTCAGATAGACTTTTGAAATAGCTTTTAATATCTTTTAGTATAACTTTTACAATAATCCCCCATATATTTCAAAAGGTTTTATATATATATATATATATATATATATATATATATATATATATATATATATATATATATATATATATTTGGTGGATCTCTTTCACAAATGAGTGTGATGCGTCTAACCTGATATCTTTTGGACTATGAACCGGATTATAAAAAGTATGAGATTTAACTTACAAAATTATCGATAAAATATTTAATGTCTATGAACACAATAATTCTCATTGTAAGTTAGGTATCTCACCAATCATATTATACTCCCACAATTCCTTGCTATTTGACTCGGTTATGTATAAGAAGTTTGATCAAACTTCATTCCAGAAGTTAATCTAGAATGCCTAAAACTTCATATTCAAGAAAAGGCTATTATTTTTCTTGTAATTGCTTCAAAGTAAACTTCTTTATTTCCTGGGTTTGTTTTCTCTAAATGTTCTCTTCAATTTTTAGCTTGGGTTTGGTTTGTTGATTATAAACTTTTATAGGTGTCATATAGACCATCATGACTTATTTTGACTTTGCAAACCTTGTATCTTTCTTGAATTCTTTCTTTGTCTCCTTCTTATCATGAGAATCACTTGGAAAATAACTTCCATACCTTGCTATTTGAATCTCCAAGTCATGGGCTCTTGTAGCGAGTTGTTCAAAAATGAATGGCTTGTTTCCTTGTAGATTATATAACAACTCCTACTACATTCATTGGACACAAATGTCTTCAAAAGAGACATCACTTATCTTCTCCTTACAGCTAAGGACTAAGTTTCTCCATCTCTTAATGTAATCCAAGACTAGCTCTTATTTTTTTTATTTAGTGCAAGCATGTTCTGACAAACTTACAGTTTGTCAAGTGCTACGAAAGTGAGTCAAGAACTCTTGTTCCAATTGGTTCCAACTATTTACTTATTCGGTAGAAAATTCAGTGTACTAGTCAAATACAACTCCTCTTAGGGACCAAACAATCCACTTTCAATGATAGATCTATTGACTCGAGAGATAACAGGAAGAGAGTATACTACAAGGCATGCCAGAAATTATATACACAAAATTCTCACATGTTGAATAAATGCTCTAGAAAATATGGTGCTAAAATCATGGTAATAAATTTTATTACAAGAAAATTGGACTATCTTGAAGTGATCTTCATGTGCACAAAATCTTGTTCTTGTTTTGAATGAAGAGATATTCACACGGGCTCAAAAGCTTTAATAGTGTGAGATCTTGACTTGATTTAATTTGAAGAAGAACTTAAATTGACTTGGTAAAGATTATTCACACGAGCTAAAAAGTTTTATTCAAGTGATATCTTGATTTCATTTCATGAAGGAAAGGATTTTGCTCTTTTATTTCCTTGGTTTAATTTAATGAAGATTAGGACTTCAATCTCTTTCTTCCTTAATAGACTTGAATTTAGTATCTGTTTGGTCTTTTTTTTTTTTTTTATTCTGAACCTTATTTTAAAGATGGCTTTGTTGCCTATTTATAAACAACTCAAGTATCAATTTACCTATATGTCCTTTAACTAAAGGATATTGTAAGAAAATCAATATGGAAATTATTTAAAATTATCCTAAAAGATATTAAAGTAAGATCTATAAAATATATTTGGATTTGAGTTTTTAATTTAACTCAAACTCAAACCTAATAAATTTAATTAGATCCACATCTAATAAATAAAATTTTTGGATCATAGATCAAACTTGTTGAAATTTGATGTCTGCAATGGATATGAGAGTAATTACATTACGCACTTAAATGTGAAAACATTATATTACCCTTGGATGTGTGTTAAAGATCTTGGTTTTTTTAAGGACAGAAGTGTCATTTTTATTGTGGATTGCACTTATCACAATCCATAATAGAACATATATGAGTTTTAGTTTTATATATTAGTTATTTAACCCGTAATTCGTTGCAAGCTATATTTGTTTTTCAAAAATATCAAGTATGCAAAAATGCTTCAATGTGTATTTTTTACATAAAAGAACTCAAAATGTAAATTGAAAAGCTTGTACAATCATTTGACTATATAAATCAATAATTGTTCATGTGAATAAAAAAAAAATATTAACAATAACCAAGAAAGAAACTTTAAAAATTAAAAGATAAATGTGGATCAAGATAAACAATAATATAAAACTAGACATTCAGTGGACCGTGTTTACTGAACTTCTTTATCTAAATAAGTAAAACTCGTCCTAACAACCCCATGACTTAAAAAATAAATAAAAACAAACAAATAAACTCATGCCATATAAATATATAATGTATGGCTAAAAACATCAGCAAAAAACAATGAATGAATACTTATTGTTATGATAAAAAATATATAAAAAAAACTTAAGCGAATCTTAAAAATGCTAGTTTTAAGATGAAGCACTAAATAATATTTTTGGTTTTTTTTAATGCCTGATTTTCATCTTATCCATTTTTTTTATTTTTATATTTAAAGAAACAGGAAAAATAAGAAATTGATAAAAAGCATTAAGTTATAAATTATTTTAAAAATATGATAGGGATTATATATATATACTAGTCATTTATCCATGCTTCGTCGTGCCCGGAACCATAGTTTTTTCAATGTAAAAAAATATTAATTGCGTGAGATTTTTTTATTATAATATAAATTTTTGAAAAATAATAAATACATGCAGTGTTTAGTAGGTTTCAATGAAATCACCAACATAAAATTGTCATCATCATTAAAAAAAAAACAAGAAGATTAGAATACCTGAATTACCAAATTTACTGTATTAGAATTAATTCATTTTATAATCTAATTTAAATTAAACACAAAAAAAATATAAATTATAAAAAGACTTGCAATAATCAAATAACAAAAATAAGTAGTTCATTTTTATTTACAAAAATTAAAAAAAATAATATTGAAAATCTATCCCTACGTTACTATCATTATCATGACTAAACAGTTAAAATGATTATCAACATTACTGCATCAAACAATTAAAATCATTAAATTACCCAAAAAAAATTCACAAAAAAATAAAATAAAAAAAATCATTAAAATTATCATTGTTATTGCACAAACAATGAAACCATAAAATCATCTTATCTGAAGAACAGATAAAAATAACAGAAAACACACAAAAAAAAAAAAAAAAGAAGCAAAATTAATTTTAAAATGATCACCAATATAAATTAAAATTCCAGGACTAAACCAAATAAAAATAAAACCCCAATAAAAAAATAAAATGTCAAAAATTAAAAATATAGATGTATAAATACGGGTAAAAAAATATATTTTCAAAGAAGGACTGAAAAAACCAAAGGAATTAATATCAAATAAAAAATTCAAAGAATAAGGGTTGAATTGAAAAAAAATAAAATATACAATTAATTTGAATCTAAAGACAAAATTGAAACAAATAAAAACCTTGAGATAAAACAAATAAAGAGATTTTAAAAACAATTGTAGTGTAATTTTGTTAAAAAAATTAAAAGAATAAGGACTGGAATGAAAAGTAGTATATATAACCAATTTCAATTGGAGGATAAAATTAAAACAAACTAAAACTTGCAAATTGAAAAAATTAAAGAAACAAAAAAAAAATCAAAAATCAAAAGGATAAAGACTAAAATGAAAACAACCATATACGATCAATTTAAATTGAGGTACACAATTGAAAACAATCAAAATTTCCATTAAAAAAATCATAAATCAAAATGAAATCAAAAGACTTAAATAAAACAACAAAAAACTGAAGGACTGACATGCATTTGTCGGCTGTAAGAGAGAGAAAATAGAGAGAGAGAAAAAAAGCATCCATCAATGATTTACTTCCGACCGTATCACACCATAAGCCGCACCAGAAGAAAGAGGACATGATGATGTACTTAGAGACGGGACATTTTAAACCACCTATAGACACTGCACGAGCCGTTTAAAAGGCGTGGGCGCGTGAAACACTATCGACAAGTCTGTACAAGGCGTATGCTGTAATTTTAAAAAGAAATAATAATAAAATGTAGTCCATGGACCCAGCGATAATCATGAAAAAAAACGTACATGAAAGTACCATAATGCCCCCAAATTCAAGCCTTCGTTTTCGTTTTTGTTTTTGTTGGGGGTATTTACATAGTTTTATTGTGCACAAATATGTAAGAATATGATTATTTTTTACTGTAAAAATATTTTGTTTTTTTATCTTAATAGAAATTCTGCACAAATTTATTATTTTATTTAAATTTATATTATATAAAAAAAAAACTTACATTAGCTTGTGTGTAGTTTTATTGTGCACAAATATGTAAGAAAATGATTATTTTTTATTGTAAAAATATTTTGTTTTTTTATCTTAATAGAAATTCTGCACAAATTTATTATTTTATTTAAATTTATATTATAATAATAATAAAAAAAAAAACTTACATTAGCTTGTGTGTGTGTGTGTGTGTGTGTGTGTGAGAGAGAGAGAGAGAGAGAGTGTGTGTGTGTGTGAGAGAGAGAGAGAGAGAGAGAGTAATGTCTGGTTTGTAGAGGGACTAAGTTGTAACATAATAAAAAATAAATAATACTTTGCAGACTTACCAGCCACCGATTAATATTTGTTGGCATTGATAATCCTCTTGCCTTACCTTTCTCGTTTTTCACGCAATGAGAGCGTCTTTGAAGGGCAAGTACGAAAATGACAAAAGCACCGGCGCTGCTACAGTCGCCTTCATCGCCGGCGATGTTAAGCTACGGGCTTCTGTAACCGACGCCACTGTCGTCAACGGCCCTAGTTTAAACGGCTTGTCTCTAGCTGTCGAAAAACCTGGCTTCTTCATAGTAGACTACAACGTTCCCAGAAAGGTTTCCCCCCTACAAACTCCATTGCTTTGCTTTCTTAATCGCATAAGGCCTGTTTGGTGGCTGTCAATTTTGTAGGTAACTAGGGTTTTCGACTGGGCAGGTAGTTTGAACTTGCTTTGCTGACTTTGATTTCGAATCAATTGACTGCAAGTTTGGCCTCCTATTTGATTCACCAGCATCCAGAGAAGGCATTAGATTTTTTTAATTTCTAAGCTAAGGGATTCATTTTAAAAAATCTAGGGTTTCAGTTACTGACCGGTAACATGTTTTTATCCCTTGTAGCTGTGAAATTAAGGAAAGCTTGATTTTTTTAGTAAAGTTTGGTTGCTGACATTGAATTGATTTACAACTGGTGTTGTGGTGCAGGATTTTAGGTTTCAGTTTATGAATGCTGTTAAGGTTGTTGACAAGCCCTTGAATCTGACATACATTCATAGCAGAGGGGATAACCGTACTATTTTGGACGGGACTCTTGTGGTTGATTCAGCGAACAAAATATCTGCTAACTATATGATCGGGACGGAGAGTTGCAAGTTGAAGTATACTTATGTGCATCGAGGGCTGACAACATTTGAGCCGTGTTATGACTTAGCAAAGAACTCATGGGATTTTGCCGTATCTCGGAAGGTCTATGGTGATGATGTGTTCAAGGCTACGTATCAAACATCAAGCAAGAATCTAGGCTTGGAGTGGTTGACGAACTCAAAGCTGAATGGGAGTTTCAAGGTAATATCTTGAATTAATATGCTTAATGGCAAGTTGCTGGAATTTGGTTTCTAAATTAATGAGTAAAATCAAGAAATAGAAGTTGAAATTACTGTATGTTCTCATTCGAAGTGATAGTAACTTGTATGGACCTCGTATTGGAGTTGAGCATAAATTTAGCAATCTACTGCATGCCTTAAGAATCTGATCCTCCATTAAGCTGGACATGGTAATAGTTTTCAATTTTAAAGGGATCGGTTCATTGAAAGGAACTGTGTTTCTATACTACTCTTGGCTTGCATATTGTATTTCCATTTTATAATTTCTAGATGCATTTTATTGATTCAGCAACACAAGCATGTTTGTGTTTTCTAGGTTTTCAACTGAACTATAACTGAGCATGCTCTGGTTTGTGGAAAGCATGGTATTTATAATTTGCTTCCATTTTTCAATCACAAAAAGGCCCTGGCATGTTGATGTTTTTTAAGGAGAATTCTGAATCAATGACTTGAGAGTTTTCAATAAAATACCTATTTGGATGATATCACAGAATAGGTGGTTGCTTAACTTTCAGCTATTTGGATGCTAGATTGATGCTTGTGAGCTGCGTAATTTTTCATCTGGTGGTTGTAGTGTGCTTTGACCTGTTTGGATAAGCCTCTTTAAGCATTTCAAGGATTACAAAATCATCTTTATTTTATGTGATTTTAACTCAAAAATGATATTCTAATCTTGGCCCTTCATTATCCCAGTTTTCTGCATCTGTCAATTTGGCTGAGGAGTCAAAAATGCCAAAATTAAGTGCTGAGAGTACGTGGAACTTTGAGATGTGATATGTTTCATCAGTATTCTTTCTTGGTTGTAACATTTACCGGTTATTTTAACAAACAGCTCCACCTCTGGCTGCGCCCCCAGTTGCTTTAAGCTTTTTTTTGGTCCTTGAATATTGCCAATAGTTATAACTGAGCTGATTACCTGTACCACCATTTTTCAAACTGTTAAATCTCTCTTTTGAAATATGCATTTGCTCCTTTTGTTGCATTATCTTTTATCATATGCATGTTTTCCCTTTGCGAGCATGGAAGATTGTGGTTATAGCAAGGTTAGTGACATTTTTGCATGTGTATGGGATGTAAGATTGGGTCTTCTTTGAGAAAGCTGCGGAAATGCTGAGCGGTTTATGCTTACAAGTTCAGGCGGTTTTTGTTAAGACATGGCTCAACCTGGTAGTTCTCAATCTAGGTGTTCTAGACCTGGTAGTTCTCGCCCGGCCATCCTCAACCAAGGCTTTGTCAACCTGGTAGTTCCCGATCTGGGCATTCTTGATGGGTTTGAGAGCGCTTGGGTGAATGATGGATGTTGAAACCTCCACAAATTAATTCTGATTTTACTATCACCAAATCTATAATTTAGTGTAGTGGTAGAGATTAGGTCAAACCTAAGAGAAGTTGATTTATTTTCCTACAAATACTAAATTCAAAATGAAAGGGGTGGTTTGAATTTACAAGAATTAAATAACAAAAATGCTAAATATTAACGAAGGGTAATCAATATGCTTTTAACTTAGTTCAAGTATGTTGTCAATTTAGTTCAAAGGGGTGATTTTTCCATTCTTACAAATTGATTGATCATATAGTTTAAATTAATATCCTTTCAAATTAAGTAAATAAATTAAGCTTCTATTAAAGCTAAGGGAAATCTAGAGGTATATTAAACTAATCAAAATAAATTTCTAATTAATTCCTTACCATCATGTGAATCAAGTATTGACAAACAATCCTTCTTCACTCAACGGTAGTTTTAAGATCAAGATTTATGCAATTTATTCTTAACATTCAAGAACTTGAATTCATTCTAAATAAATTAATGTGATAGATAAGACAATCTAATTAATTTATTTGCCTTTTATTCTTGTTCTCCACAACAATTATGGATTGAAAAAAACATAGAAAGCATATAAACCATATTAAATCTATTCCATAAGTATGAATTCGAAATCAATAGCTTAAGTTCTGAACAAAGATAAATAAGTACTTAAAAAGTGTAAGAATTACAATGGAAACGTGACTTATCACAACTAAAAACTTAAAACGTGCTTTCATAATCTATTGTAATGCCTGAAAAAGTAGAGAATGAGTTTGCTCTCTTGTCTTTCTGGTATATCCTATTTATTATGGAAGAGTTGTATCTTTAATGTTAGTAATCAAGGCTAAAAAGTAGGAGATTGATGTTGTAGAGAAAATCTCTCCAATCCTTGATAGATTAGAAAACACAACCCGTCATCTAGCTTGCACCAGGATTTTGTATTGTAGATGATTTTTCCTAATTTTGGGCTTTTTGTAAAAGTTGTAGTTCTGAATGTGTAGATGAATTTGGACTTTTGAATAACTTGATTTCGACATCGGATGTTCCAAATATGTCCAATTTAGTGTTGGTGCACGAACAGATTCAAAATTGACGATGTTGTTCCATTTGGATGCCCAAGTCAGTATTGGAGTTCTACCTAAGATACTTCTCCAACAAGCTTAATAGATATAATTTCAATTTCAAAACTCCTTATTAGGAATTAAAACTTGAAAGAAGCAACAATATGGGTTCGAAACATATAGTGTAGAGTTTCCTATCTTATAACAATTAATTTACAAAGTCTTTTAAATATGTAAAACCCATAAAATAACTTTAAATAAGTTGAAATAAGCTTAAAAAAATATTAAAAAGTGTAATGTAAAAGGAATAAAAAAATGACGAGGTTGAGAGTGCTCGGGCCTAGAACTACTAGGCTGAGAATGCATGATTTGAGAACTACCCGGTCGAGAAAAATCAGGTTGGAAATGCTTGTATCGAAATTCAAAAACACCCAGTTGAAAACTATCAGGTCAAACATGTCAGGAACTGTCAAGAACTGTCAATGGTTCTCAACCTGGGGATTGTGTTTTCGAGTCAATTGATGGATCATGATCATGAATCATGATCCTTGTGGAAAGCATGGAAGAACCACCAATCTTGTCAGATCCTCTCATTTAGAGCCCGTTTGAAATTGTGTTATAAATTGTTGTTTAAAAAGTTTTTGATTTAAAAATATATTAAAATAATATTTTTAAAATTTTATTTTTTAACATTAACACTTAAATTTTTTCATGGTATCCCAGGAAAGCATTAATAATATTTATTGAGTTTTACTTTTTAAACGTTATATTTTAAAAACATAAAAAAGTTAAAATTTAGAAAATAAAAAAACTAGAGATTTTTATATATAAAAAAAAACTTCACTGATCAATATGTTGATATTTGTTTTTCAAAGGATTTTTTATATACTTTCTAAAATATTTTCTTAAATATTAAATTGCTCCTGTATCTCTAATTATTTACTTTTAAAATTAAATTTATATATCTAAATCTTGTTTTTTTACTGATTTTTTTTGTTAGATTCTTCAAATTGTATTGTATTTTTATAGTTCCTCTATTCTTTTTTCTTTCTCATTTGCATTTTAAGATGGCAGGCTATATAAATTCTTACCAAAGATTAAAAAATAGGGGGGGGGGCAAATGTAATGAAAATCTCATTCTCATTTTCAATTATATTTTAACATTTTCTACTCTAGAATTGTGTGTTAACTTTTGTTTTCTTCTTGTGTTTTTAACAGCGATGACTTTTATCATAACCTATTTATTTATCAAATTTACTCGAGAAAAAAATAAAAAAATAACCAATAAAAATAGCTAGTGGTTAAAAAATCAAGTCATAAATTTTGGACAAAGTTGATAGCTCAATTATACCCTGTTGTGCCTAAGAATAAAGAAACAACGCAAATTCTAGATCAAAATTAATAATTATTGGATAGAAATTAAGTTCAATGACATAATTAGATTTTTAATATATCATTTGATTTAGCAATGGGCCAAATAAAGATTAATTATGTTTGAAAATTAATTTGGGTCTAATTAAAGAATTCAATTAATTACAAGGACTCAATTATAATTTAAATTGATCAAATAAATTTTATTATATACTTAATTGGTGGAACATTAGGTATGAGATCATAATTTGAGCTTAATTAGAAAGATTTAAATTCTAGAATATCAAATTTTATTTTACATAGTCAATTGAAATCAATAGCAAAATCATAAAAAACAAAGCATCGAAGTATTAGGGTTAATTTTAAGAAATTCGTAGTCAATGACCAATTTGTAAAAGTCGTTGAACTATAGGAATCCGATTGGCTTGGATTAGGGGTGAAATTATAGAGAAATACAAGTTTAATAATTAATTGAGGGTTAAATTATATAAATCCAAAATCAAGAATCGAAAATGAAAATGATGTATAAATTCAAGGTTGTCGTTGAAGTTTTTCAGAGATAAAATTGAACAAAATCAAAAGTTTAAGCTCAATCAGAGGTGCAAAGAAGAAGCAAAGTTTAAGTTCAAATTTCTAATTCATGTTAATGAAAGTTCTTCTTAATATAAATTATGAAATAAACACAAAAGAAAGTAACAATTAAGAAAACTATTTATCAAACAATATCACTTTTCTTCTTAAATCTTTTATAATTAGTCATTTTTTATTATCTTTGAAAATGTTTTTCATTTGCATTAATGTATAAATAATTTGAAATTTTTATTTTTTATATATATAAAATGACCTCATTTCATATTCAAGCAAGTGATTTCTTACTAAGAGTATATTGCAATATCTTGCTTGAATTTGTTAGGATATAAAGACCATTAAATTTTAGCTTATCATAGTGTGCATTGTGAATATCATTGCCAATCGCATGAAAGCATAAAGGTGTTTTTTCTATTTTGACACATGATTTGGTTGTTTATTTAAAAATAGATGCATGTATTTTCAATCAACTAGGTTGGTGCCACAATGAAATTATTTGAATATAGGTTTTAGTCATGTCCACATCAATGGTTCATCATCTTGCATTTTTGTTATGCATTTTATAAGTAGAATTGTAATGTTATCCTTTGACTTTCAAAGTGTGTTTATTTGTGTGATAAAAAAATTATATTTTTTTATTTTGAGTTAATTTTTATTATCTTGATGTGTGGATGTAAATGTTTTTATTAAAATTAATATATATATATATATATATATATATATTATAAAAAATAATTGCTACCATAATTCCAAATGGTAACTTGATAGTCAATAAAAATAACCTCATTAAAGATAAATTGTTTTGTGATATCATTTTTTTTTAAAAAAAAAAAAATGAGATGTACCATTATACTTGCAATTTTGAACCTTGCATGTTGTTACTTATTTTTAAGGCCTTACATATACAAAAAATATACATAAAAAATGAATAGATAAATAAATATATATTAGTGAGAATAATACCAGAAGACTCAAGAAATTATTGAATATTGGTCAAGGAAGATCAAAATATACAAGATTGAGAGCTCTAATATTGTATATTCAACATATAATGCCTTATTTGCAAAAACTAATCTAAGAAAAAAAAAAGATGTTTAAGGCCATAATTAGAATTTTTCAATTTTATTTAATTTATCAAGGGCTTAATTGCAATAAAAATTGTTTTTCAAAGTCAATTTGAGTTTTAATTGAAACAAATTAAAGCATAAGGGTTGGATTGCAATTTTTAAGAGTTAATTTGGTTAAATGAAAAGATTAATTGCATAAAATATCAAAGTTTAACTGATAATTAGTGATTGAAGAAATTTACAATCAAAGATTAAAATAAAAAAGTCATATAAATGTAGGGGCTAAAAATGACTAAATCAGATATCAAATTAAAGTAATTAAAAGTTGATTGGTCGATTGAGGGTCAAAATATATAAATTCATAACCAAATACTAAAATGAAAAGGGTAAGCAACCTTAAGGCTATCAATTAAGGTCAACAAGGATAAAGATTGAAAGAAATTTAAAACTCTAGATGCAATTATATATGTAATTATAAGAAATTAAAATAGCAAGGACTCAATTGAAATTTATCAAATCCAAAATTTTAAAAACCTAATCTCACTTAGTCAATGCATCGTTTATACTAAAAAAAAGAGGTTGAATGACTTGTTTTTTGGTCTTTATTTTTGGCAAGTTCTTGTTGATAAAAATGACAATTTCAAATGCATAGATATGGATATAGAAACCTCCAAATTGAGCAAGACTGGTCCAAATGAAATGTGTGAATCTCCTCTATCAATTTTTGGTGGTTTTAGATGACAATGATGTCAAAATTATTTGAATAAAACCTCAAAAATATGCAGTTCAAAAAATTACTTGGTAAAAAACAACATGTTTTTTATTTGTTCACACTCAAAGAATTTTTATTGGATTCTTATCAAAGGTATACAACACGTTCATGAACATAAAAAGATTAAAAATTAAATCAAAACCTCTTAAAAACATGTAAACCATTCATTTAAGCATATAAAAAATAGGAGAGGATCAACTTAAAATAAATAAAAAAGAAAATAGAGTAATTGCTTTAGATTCTTTCCTAATCCAAAGTTAGGCCCATATGACCTCCTTTTATTGTCTTTTATTCATTTATTTTGTGCATTCATGTTTACAAGTATGAAAACGAGGTATGGAATGCTTAATAATTGATGTTGTATTCATCTTTTTGCTTCATGTTTTGCATTTAATGTTGTTATTTTGAATTTTTTTTTATTTTTTTATATATGCATAGTTACAATTTTATATTTGTTTTTGATATATCTAATGTTGCTTTACTTTGTGTTTTGACCTAACTTATGCATTTTAATGTAAAAATGTTCACCTTGGTTTTGTTATGTTATTTCATGCATAAAATAAGTTCAAAGGCCAATTTTGAATCTATGTTCCATGAACACACAAGCTATGTGAAATTGTTATTTTTCTTTATTTTGGTACATCAAGCTTGATTTTGATGTTTTGATGCTCTTTTGCTAGTGTTTTAGATTTAGATCTGAAATAAAATATATGATTTATTTTTGTTTATTCTCTATATAACTTTCATAGTCTAAAACAAATTTCTATTTTATGGTTGATTTTCAATTTTATATGCATTAATTTTTATTATATAATTAAATAAAATAATTATATTTTTTTATTAAATTCAATAGAGTCCATGACCGGGGCATGAGGAGACCAAAATTGATTCAATCTCTTGATGTCTTGATATTTTATAAAACAATTATCATCTTAAAGTATTTTAAAAGTCGAGTCATGTTTTTATTGATTATTTAAGTTTTCTTTAGATCCATAAAATAAAATGATTTAAGTTAAATTGATTCAACACCCCCACATGGTTTATGTGGAAACTTGAATTGGATAAAAAGGTGGGATGAAGGGTTTTAAAATCTACCCATTTTGGTTAGATTTAATGATAATATCAAAAAAACCTTTATCACTTTTAACATTTTTTTTATATTGTAAAAAATTGATATAATCACTACAGAGCGTGAACTAATATACTAGGTGAGTATAAATTTAAAAGGCATGAGTGTTTCACCATGTACGGCTCAACAATCCATCCTCTTATACGTTGTCATGGATGGGCTATATAAATTTTTTTATTTTTTCAACTTGGTCATCAAACTACCCCCCAGGTAAAATATACACTTTGGTCCTTAAACTTTAAAAATAACACATATTATATAATATTTTGGCACTTTAGTATTTTTCAAATTCAATTATGGTAAAAAAAATCATTTTAATCATTTTTCCATTTTTATTTTAGTGGGGAGAGTGAAAAGTCATCGGATTTTAGTTGTAGAGAGAGAAACATGTCGTTGATACAAATTTAGACAACTAAAATGAGTGTGTTTGTGTGAAATGATTCTATTTGTTGAAAAAAGTTTGTTTTTATAACTGTAAGTTTTTTTTTTTAAATATATTTAAATTTGAATTTATTTTTGATTTCATGTTGGTTCTATTTTTCAATATTGTTTTGAGGTTATTAATAAGTCTTTCATGTTTTTTTAGATAAAAAAAGGATTAAAAACAAATTTTTAGATTAAAAAACTCAAGTCTTGAGTTTTTAGCCATCACTTTTGTGAATCTTTGCAAATCAAACAACATATCATCTAAATATTTTTTATAGGGTGAACGTTCAATATTCTTTGTCTTTTTTTTTGGAGAACTTCTCTCAAATAAAAATTGTTTTTTGGTTATACGTGTAAATTTAAAGAGTTTTTCTAATTCATTTTCATATTTTTTTAATCTGTTATATGTATAGAATTTATTTTTGAAAACAAAAAATATTCTAAAAAAATATTTTTAATAATTGTAGCCCTGCATGATGTTTTTCTCTATTTTTATTTTATTGAATTTATTGAATTTATATCTCTATTTCTATTACATATCTAAAGATTAAATATCTTTATGTATAATTGGGTCTTGACTTTAACTTTTATATTGAGGTATATTAATGATTATTTATTATATTATATAGCTCTAAATTTACTTGATTATATATATTCTTATTTCTTAGTCTAAATTTAAAGTTTTTAAAGTATAAAAATATATTAAAAAAATCTAATATGCTAGGTGTAGTAGTGTCATAGAACTAATAATTTGTTTAATATTGTAGTAATGATTATTTTTTAAATTATTTTTTGCTTAAAAATACATTGAAATATTTTTTTATATTACCATATCAAAACAATAAAAAGCTTTAAAAAAATTTAAATAAATATATTTTAAATCTCATTTAAAATACATGAGCTAAATCCCTGTATAACTAGTAAATATAAAGGCAAGTCGAGTCAAATGAACAACCAAAACTAAAATTTAAAATTTTTGATTATTTTATTCATTTTAGGTCTCCAACAGGGAGAGCCAAATGAACAATCAATATAGCTTTTGTTACCAGCGGAGCCATTCCTATATATTTGCACCGGAGAGCCAAAATTAAAATATTGCAAGCATCAACAACAAAACACAGCAACAACAAAACAATCACCGAAGAAATTTATTTCACCATTGAAATCGGATTAAATGTGTTGTACACTGCTGTGCTTAGAAATTTTCCCCACAAAAGAGAAATCACCGAAGAAGAGGAGAGGAAGACGAGAGGAGGGGAAAATATAATAACCTAAAATCCCAATTTCTAAACCCGCATTTTTAAAAACACTTTTATTGCAAACAATCACAATTTCTTTCCTTATAATGGCTCACCAATATTCCCCAGCAACAGCAGCAGCATATCAATATCCGTAGCTGATGACGACTCCTCAGATGAACCGAGTCAAATGTGAGCTCGAAATCATAGAAAACACAAGAAACACCATCACCGAGTCAAGAACGAGTTTTCAAAGCGAATCTTTAGGTTTGTTTTAAAATACTGGACGCTCTTGATCTTCCTTCCCATTGCCGGATTGCTAATATTTGAAGCCTCGAAGATTGTTAGAAAGCCGAGCTTGGATGATGCAAAAGTATCTGAACAAGTTGTTGAAGTGAGAAGGCCGAGATTTCAAGCTGTTGAAGGGTAGGGTTTTTTTAACGGGGGGGTGGGTTTTTATACTAATTATTATTATATTATAATAGTTATTATATAATAATTATAATTATTATTATTGTTAATTATTATAATAATAGTTAAAATAAAAAAATATGGGTATTAATTTGTAATTAATTTGATTGAATTATTTATAATGAAATGTATTTTAATTAATTATGTTTGAATTTATTGGTTATTTATTAATGTGTTCATTTTGTTTTTTAAAGTTTTTCTAACACTAAAAAACAATAAGTAATATTAATTAATTTCAAATATAATAACTATAAAAAATATATAATTACTTGAAAAACATAAATAAGTAACTCAAATTTCAAATTTCAATTATTATGGGTTTTTTTAATTATGTTTAAATTCATTTTTTAATTTAAATATAATTAAAAAAATAATTTTATTATTTGAGAGTTTTTCAAAAGTAATTATTTAATTATGTAACTTATTCATATTAATTGTATAATTGAACTACATATAAAATAATTATACTATTTTTAAAATAATATAAAAAATAACTATTTGAAATGGCTTTTATTATTAGAGTACATATCAATAAAAAATTATATATATATTATTTAAAGAATTATTTTAAAAATTGTAATTGTAATTGCCCTAAACACAACGAAGGGTGCACTGCCTGATTCCCGCTCGCTATTTTTGGCGGTTCAAAATCAGAAAATCCTATTTTTTTTGAAACATTTGCCGCCTAATGAGATCCTGATCTTCTTAACAAAAAGAACCCCCCCCTCCATTTCAACAGGCAAAACTAAAACCCTAGCTCTCCTCCGTTGGCAAATTTTTGAACAGAGAATGGACAGCGAAGAAGAACTCCTCCCATTCTCAGACACCGAAAAGCCATCCTCTCCTCTCCCTCTAAGAAAATTCAAACGTCTCAAAAAAGCCACCAATATTGTCAAAATCTCTCTAAATCCCCTCCTCAATCTTCCAAACGACACTCCACCGTCACCGTCACCTTCACCTTCCATACAACCAACAGACTCTCCCAATTTTGAAATCCTAGACGCAGAAGAGCAGATCGGGGAATATTTTAGCGAACCGATTTTGAGATCTGAACCTGGTGATTTGGGAAATATCGAGGAGGCAAACGATTTGGATACTGACTTTAGTGGCTCGGGAAACGGGGATACTGTAGCTGGTGTTAAGAGAGCTTTGAAATTTGATTCCGTGGATGAGGAATTAAATGGACAAGGAATGGAGGAGGAAATTAGGGATTTTAGGACCGAGGAGGAATTGGATAAGAAACTACCTGATTTTGATGGTTTCGAGGAGATCAAAGAGAAGAGGAAGAAGGAATCAAAAAGTGGAGGCGATGGCTATGGAGATGAGCAGTTTTGGGTTCACACCAACAGAAGAAGGGAAGCGAAGGTATGTGTATTTTTCGTGTACTTTTACCAGTAATGATTTTCCCCTTAAATTTCTTCGACGGATTATGTATTTAGTTGATTTCAATTAAACAGGAAAGAAGAGAGAGACATAAGGAGCTCATTATCGAATCTCAGAAACTGTTGAGAGGTAGAAATTGGATTGTATTCAATTATGCTAGTCTTGTTGTTTCCTGAATATTAATTACTATCTGGATGCTTTATAAACTCTTTATTTATGTATTCATCGTGTTTAGAAACTAGAGAAGCATCATTTAAACCAGTCTCAATTGTTCAAAAGCCTGTATCTTCTCTTATAGAGAATATTCGGCTAAGGAAGCGTGAGGTTTCAAAGAAGTGAGTTGTGCTCTCTTGGCTTTGACTTTGTGTGGTTTTTTTAATCAATGTCTTATTTAATTAACTATTCTATTTGTCTTGCTACTTTCATGGGTGGCAGATTTGTTTCTGTAAACACAAGTTCTTTTAACGATACGGATGATGCTTTTTCAAGAGAAGTTGTACGGGGGTGTGAATTTGAAAATGATCTTATTGAGGAAATCGAAATTCAAAAGGTTGCGAGAGCAGACAGTGAAACGACTGCGGATCCTTTTGACGAGGAGAACAGTTTCGATTCCTTGAGTGTCGAAGGATCTAAGAGGACAGCAAATCAGAGTCCTAAAATTATGGCTTCCCAGATGGTGAGTTAAAGATGTCACATTTACTGAATGAATTTAATTGTGACTGGTTGGAAGGAGCATGTCTTCTCAAGTTTTAGCATTTTAAACTTGTTTGTACATAAAGTCTATTAAATCTGTTAAATTGCAGGATTTAAATGGAGAGCCAAAGCAAACATTTCGAGCTCCTGTTGATGATACTCAGGTTTCCATCACATTTTAGTCTTGTGTTGCCACTCTTTAAAAGGAATTCCTGTATTTAATAGTTTTTAATATGCATGTTTTAGGATATGTGTTTTGATTCCCAAAAAGGCACCCCAAAAGATGAGATTTCAGTTGATCCACCCAGCAGTCCCATGGAAGGAGTTCAAGCACCGTCCTTACTTGCAATGAACTTGAAGCTCGATTCTGCTCCTCCTGACGAGTTGTAAGTCCTAAAATTTTGCTTCCTTTGTCATTGCAAGCATCTTATCATCATACCTGATCATAAGCATACTTCTAGAGTTTTGATTGCTAAAATTGAGCGTGCAAATGATTTTATCTACCACTACATGTCCCCAGAAATCACTCCTTGTGTATAGCACTTCAAACAGTCTGTACATTCTATACCCATTTGTCCTGATGCAGGTGCATTCCTTTCTATTTTTGACTGGATAGTGACTGAAATCCAGAATAATTTAGCTCACTTTGTGAACATCTGATTATTTAATAGCTCAGTCTTCTAAAAGTGAAATTGTTGTGATTTCTGTTAACTAGTTCCGATGAAGAGGACAATGACAAGGAGAACATTGGTCCAATCCCACATGGGTTGGCTGATCTATCTTTATCTCCTAAAGGTGATCCTATGAAAGCTTTTATTGATGAACAAGCTGAAGTAGAAGATGACAGTGATCATGATCTAATGCGATTCAGAGATTCTGAGGAAGATGAGGATGACTTAGACTCTGAGGAACTTAATGATATGATAGAAACTGGTTACAAAGAAAAACCATTTGATAATGAAATTCGCAACGAGCTTCATCAAAAGTGGCTTGAGCAACAGGATGCTGATGGAACAGAAAATCTGTTGCGGAGACTGAAATGTGGTTCTAAACGAAGGGAAACTACATTGCTTGAAGGGAAGGAAGATGAAGGCAAAGAAGATGAAGAAGCTGAAGTAGATGAAGAAGAGTTTCTAGATGAGGCTGCAGAAGTTACAAGAAATGTTGTCCGGATGAACTTAAAGAAAGCAAAGGAAATGATTTCTCAAATGTTCACAGACAAAGATGTGTATATATCATCTGATGATGAGGAAACAGAAACGAGGCTTGTTAAGGAGCAACTTTCTTATAAAGCAGTGAGTTCTTAGCGATCTATGATCATGTTCTCTCAAGAGTTGTGGTTATATATATTCTTCCAATCAGCAAGTCCTATGCTGATAAAGATCTTCTGGCCCATAGGTTTTGTATGATTTTATGATTTTCTTGTGAAAGTTTTGGTTTTGACTGCAAGATGGTGACTGGTCATGATTTGAAACAGGAAGATCAGGCTACATTCCTGTCACCAGCAGAGGCTGAAGGCTCCAAAGAAATCTTTGGCCTTATAAAGAAGCTGAATGGCGTGCCTGATACTAGAAAGAAAGCTAAGATACTATGTATGATCTCATATATTTTTATGCATGATCATTTATTTATGGTTGTTGTTATGATCTGCACGTCATCTAAATTGTGACTCATTGCATCCACACTAATGAGTTCCAGTTTTACTTGTATGGTTCTGATCTTGCACTCACTATACTTATTTTGCAGCCTATTCTCATATGCGATCCATAACAGGAAATAGGAATATGTCATCAAAGGTATATGGTTTGCTTTGTTGTTACGTTTGATGTCTTGTTGTCAATGCTTTCAATTACCTATCTTTTTAACAGAAGAACCCTAGCGCCTTACTCCTTAATGAATATCACAAATTTGACCAAATCAATGTTAATTGAGCTATTGTTTTATCTCGCGAATGCCACTGGCAATAACTTTCCTTTGGAAAAACATTGCAGTCATCTTTTGTAGGGCGGGGGTCAAAAAGTTCTCTGCCATCGTCCCAGAAGCATGGATCAAGCATGGTTCGTTCTTTTGTCTTTGAAAGAGATGACAGCAATAGCAGGAGCGCAATCTCAATTCCAGAGGATTCTTCAAATTTGGTAAGCTCTAGAAGTTTGCAAAGCTTTATATAAGTGGAAAGTTTAATCATAATTTGCTTCATTTTTTTTAAAAGTTATTTGTTTGATTTTAATTTCTTGGGGCAATTCAGATTTTACCATTTGATCCTTATGTAATGTGAGAACAGAAAGGTGGTTCTTCTGTTTATCCGAAACGAGAGTAGAACTAGTTTTATCATTCAAAGCTACTACAATCCAACTTGGCGATACACGCTATTTCTTTATCGTGGTCTTCATTTAATTGATGTTTTAGTGCGAAGACAAGAAAACATGACGTTGTTTGTTTATCTTTGCAAACTCCAATAAGTTTTATCTGATTTGCAGATCCAGAGTGAGAATAGACCAAGGAAAACTGTTTCAGCCAAGTTCAGTGGCTCTCAAATTAGATCAAGCACTCAAAACACTCAAACTGCCACAGAAATGAAATCTGGTCCGTCACTACACGAGATATTAAGGTGCCCTTCTCTGCAATCTACCCACCACAATAGTAATATCATGGCTGACCAAGTTGAGGCCATATATGATGCATTCAAATTGGACCGGAACCAGAGAAAGAACGAACCTAGGGTATCTATAAGAACTGGGTATAGTGTCACCTGAGATATGCTATCACTGGATACTAAATGCTGTATGGATGTTGATTAGTCTAGACTTTATTGGTGAAATAATACACCTACATTAATGGTGCTGCTTTGATAAATTATGTGATGCATCTGTTTTTGGCAGACAAGTGCAGTGTTTTTTCTCAAATTCCAGAACATGCGATAAGAAATTTGCTCTCAACTGTGTTTGCAATGCAGGTAAAGCAAAAAAAAAAAAAAAAAAAAAATGTGAATCCACGTCCAAATTGCTTTTGGAGTGTCTGGGTCCCACATGAGGAACGCCAATAATCTTTTGCCCTTAACAGAAAGGATGTAGCCTGTATTCACCATTTATCAAACAAAATGATGAATACACGCATCCAAGAAGTTATATAAATTTCTTGTAATAAAGGAGGAAAATATTGCCCTTGATAAAGTTCCAAGTCCTGCTGCTGTACATGGTCGTCATTACATGCAAAGCTGGTTATACTAAAAGCTAGAACATATCATGGTTTTAAACAGTAATACACAATAAAAATTATTGTTTCTCTAAATTTGGAATTCCTGTAGATTGTAATAGTGAAAATATTATTTTACTTTTTAGTGTATAGTGACTTTAGCCTTAGATCTAGGGGTATTTTTGATTTTTTGCAATCATGTGAATAGTAAAATAACTATAATACCTACATATAAGATAAAAATACATAGTTATCACTGAGGGTATTAAGGTTATTGCATATTTTTTTTAAATGACTAAATACAAATATATCTCCATATAAGACAAAATTACACTGTATATGCCGAGGTTAGTAGGGTCATTGCATAATTTTTTAAAATAGCCAAATACAGATGTAACTCTATATAAGACAAAATACCAGAGTTGGCTGTATGTAACCCTATATAAGACAATACCAGAGTTGGCTGTAGAGGTGTGGCGGTAATTTACCATTTTTTTATTATATATTCTGACACGGTATTGTTCACGTGTCGCCGGATGCGTCGTCAATTTCTGTGCTCATGCTAATTTCATACGGCGCGTGTAGTATTTTCTGACATGTAAAAATGCTCAACTAGTGTCTAGAATAATTCTCCGCCATGTTAGCTTCTCCTGGTGCGGTGCGTGACTTTCCAAGGTGGTCAGAGACGTGACGGTGGTCGGTTGAACTTTTCCCCTCTTTTTTCTCTTCTACATGCGAAAGAACACGTCAGACTCCATTGTTTATTAGGAGTTCATTGTAGTCCCTGATCTTTTGATTGTTTTGTATGGTTTTTATTTCTACTGTAGAAGTTTTGATTTATTTCAATTTGTTTTTCAATTGAAATTGATTATATATTGTAGTTTCATTTCGGTCCTCAGTCTTTTAATTCCCGGACTGGTTTTAAATCCCTAATATTTTTGGTATCAAAGTTTTAATTTGTTTCACTTTTATCTTTCAATTCAAATTGATTATATATTTTAGTTTCATTTTGGTCTTCGGGCTTTTAATTTCTAATTTTTTTTAAATCCTTTAATTTTTTTGGTATCAAAGTTTAGATTTGTTTTAATTTTATCCTTTTAAAAAATTTATTATATATGTGCTTTTCATTTCAGTTTTTATACTTTTAATCTTTGATTTTATTTTAATTCTTTTATTTTTTTATATATATTTCTGAAATGGTTCTTATTTTTGTTCATGTTTCTATGTACATGCTCTTAGTTTTTGTTTTGAATTTTTATTATTTTCTATGTTATTAAGGTTGTTTTTTATTTAATATTTAAGTTTTAATTTGTGTTGGTGATCATTTGAAAATTAACATTTATTATTTTTCTCTTTGATTTTTTATTTTTATTTATTATTCATGTAAACACCTGAGAGAAAAACATTATATATATATATATATATATATATATATATATATATATATATATATATAATAAATGAAGACAAATTCGTTTTATAAAAAAAAAGGGGGGTAAAAAGAAGAAGAGCAAAGCCAGTTTTAGATAAGAACGAAACAAGGATTAGAACATATTTAACCCAAACCCCAAACAAACCCCCTCACTTCATGAATATAAATACAAGGAGGAGAGAGGGAGTGAGGATTTTTTCCCCCACCCAATTTTCCTCCTCCCAGCCGAACAAATTCCTTCTCTTTCCACCTCATTTCCTACTTTTCCCAACCGAACAAATCTTCTCTCTTTTCACTTCATTTTATTCTCTTCCCAGCCGAACCCATCTTTTTCCTTTTCATTTCTTTCCTTCTCCCAGCCGAACAAATTCCTTCTTTCCCACCCATTTTCTTCTCTTCCCAACTGAACCCTAAACTAATATTAAAGGAGAAGACTTTGTGAATGTTTATTGGAAAGTTGAGACCTAGAGAAAATAGTGGACGTAGCCGAGAAGAGGAAGAAGAGTATCAAAGCTTTCAAAAAAAAAAATTGTGAGATAAGATAAGTAAGTGTCATGAAACTCTCTTCTTTTCTTGTTCCTCTTAAAAGATGAAACAAAATGAATTGGGAGAACAAAGAAAATATAGAGAAAAAAAATGATGATGAAATTAACAAATTATGTGAAAGGGGGCTGATTTTTCTTGTTTAAGGGGGCTGCCGACATTCATGGGGGGTTTTGTTGGAATTTTGAATAAAATATGTACTGAAATTTGCTGAAATTGCATGTGTGAAGTGTGCTGGAAAATGTGGGTTTATGATGAAAAATTGATGAGTATGTTGCTGAAATTTTTATGTATAAATTGTGCTGGAAAATGTGGGTTTATGATGAAAAATTGATGAGTATGTTGCTGAAATTTTTATGTACAAATTGTGCTGGAAAATGTGGGTTTATGATGAAAAATTTATGGGTAATGTTGCTAAAATTTTCATGAGTAAATTGGGCTGGAAAATGTGGGCTTAAGATGAGAATTGATGGGTAATGTTACTGAAATTTCATGTGTGTATTGCGCTAGAAAATTTGTGGGTCCACGATTAAAAATTATTGGTAAATTTTACTGAAAAATTGTAAGCTTGTTCGGCTGAAATTTGTTGAAATAAGTATGTTGATGAATGTGAAATTGAAAATAGAAGTATACTAATTGTTAGACATTAATTTCGCAGGCGGAGCAGTCGGGATTGAACCATCGACCAGACAGGAACAACCCCGAAGTAAAACAAGTAAGTGATTTATATCCTTTCATTCTTACGTCATGTGAGAAGTAAATTGAATGATATACAAATACGATGAGGTTTATATTAGATTAATGAATGCGTAAATGTGGAAAATGATTGATTAGCTACGGCTAATGGCGTCCAACAGGGATGGCCGGGATGAATGATTGATTAGCTACGGCTAATGGCATCCGACAAGGATGGCCGGGATAAATGATTGATTAGCTACGGCTAATGGCGTCCGACAGGGATGGCCGGGATAAATGATTGATTAGCTAAGGCTAATGACGTCCGGAAGGATGACCGGGATAAATGATTGATTAGCTACGGCTAATGGCGTCCAAAAGGATGGCCGGGATAAATGAATGATTAGCTACGGCTAAAGGCATCCAAAAGGATGGCCGGAATAAAAGAATGGTTGACCTCAGATATGGGTGTCTTAAAATAATAATCGGAGAAATGATAATGTTGCTCGAAAAGAGGAATGGAGTTCCTATAAATTTTACAATTGAATTGCACTATGTATATACAGAACTTTCAATTAAATAGTGTCTTTTTTTTTTACTGATTGTTCATTGGGTTAGAATTATTTAGTGCCAATATTAAGTAATTGCATTTCATTAAATGTTTGTACTACTGCAGGGACATCACAGCCACGTGAGGTCTAAGGAACTTAATAAAAAAAAAGGGGGGGGTCCTACTTTTGGCAAAGAATCACGTAGATCGCATTCGAAACTAAGTTGTTTTTAGGAGGAAGCAATGTATGGAATGCATAATTTTGTAAAACTTTTTGTGTGTAAATCGGAAGGTTCCACCAGTAGATTAAGAACGTAAATCATATCTATGTATGTATATTTCTAATCAAAAGCTTTAGTTATGAAAACTGCAATATTGTATGTTTATGCGAACCTTATTTTCTTTAATGGAATGTTTATTGTATAGATAATGTTTACCGATGATGATGAATATGGATCATGATATATGGGTATTATGCATATATATATAGAAAAAAAAAATTCCTGGTCTTTACAATTCAAGTCAAATAATTTCTTAAAATCTAATTTTTTTTGTTTTGTCATTTATTTTGTTTTTTAATTGCTTTTTTGTTAATATTTTTATGTGTTAAAATTTCTAATTATTATAAATAAGGCATTCAAAATAATGATAATGATTATTTGTAAGTTTTTTATAAATATTTAAGACTAATTATATATTTTGATATTTATTTAATATTAACGTCTTAATATATATATGACCTAGGTTTTTTTTGAAAAATAATAATAATAATTTAATATCACTGTTTTGAAATATTTTTAAAATAATAATATGAGGAATAAATATTATAAAATAAAAAAATATTTTATTTTTTTTCCTAACAATAATTATGGTGTTATCGATGGTACAATCAATAATAATTAGAATAGTAATTATCGATCATAATATTTATAATGACAACTATAATAATTGTGATAATTTAACAATCATGATAATAACAATGATAATAATAATAATCAAAATAATTCATCAGTTGATGTTATTTTTTTTAAAAGTTGACTTTTATGGTTTTTTTATGTATGATATTTCATATTTAATATCATATTAACAAAAAATATACAAAGTCACACGTAAACTAAACGAATGGAAAAATTAGGATAAATTATCTATAATAAAAAAAAAATATAGAAGTCAATCGTATCCATAAACAAATTCTTTAACATGCAAAAAAAATATTAATGATCTTATATTTTTTTTATAATGCTATATATATAAGCGAAATAATCACCCTGCAAAACTTATTTGCAGCGATAGTATTGCCACTGATAATTAGAATATTACTTATTTGCAATAAAATTCATGATAGCAATGATAATAATTAGGACAATTTAGCAATTATAACAATAAAAATGAGAATAATAATCAAAATAATTCATTGGTCAATGTTATTTTTGTGAAAAAATAATTTATGCACATTTTTTTTATGTATGATATTTCAGATCTTATATCACGTAAAAAAAAAATATAAGAAGCCACTCGTTGATAAGACAAGTAGAAAAATTATGCCAAATCATATACAATAAAAAAAAATTACCCTGCGTTTCGCCACAACCAACACCAATTTTTTTCACATGTAACAAAATTATTAATAATCCTATATTTTTTTTATAATGCTATACAACTGAGCTAAATAATCAACTTAAAAAATTTAATATTACGTAGTTTTTATATGTATTTATTTTACTATAAATAAGATATTTTGAATAATGATAATAATTATTTTTAGGATTTGTTCCTTGAAAAATAGGCAAGACTAATTATATATTGTGATTTTTTTATATTAACATCTTTAAATATATTTTAAAAAATGAACTAACTTTTCTTTATAAATCTCATATTATTTTAATCTCAGTGTTCTAAAATACTTTTATATAATAATATGAAGAAAAAAAATCTAAAAAACTAATCTTTAATAAATTTTAGTAGTTTTATTTTTGCTATCTGTTAAATAAATTATTCGTCAAATAGTTAAAACATGTCCAACAAATAATTATTATGTTGCAGCCAACTAATAACTTATCTTTAGTTAATTTGATCAATTGCAATTTTACTATCTTTCAATTAAATTATTACCCAAGTAGTTAAAACAAAACCACCAATGAAATTGTTTGTCGTATAAAACAAATCACTCATCTGTACTAAAATTCATCGATTGTAATTCTACTATTTGCTAAAAAAATAATTCATCAAACAAATAAAACATACACAACAATTAATCAATGTGTTACACGAAGCACATGGCTCATTTTCAATGAATTTTATCCATTTTAATTGTACAATCTACTGATTAAATAATTATCAAAATAGTTTTAACAATATCAATAGTCAATCACTTTTAGGGTAAAAATCCCTATTTTTAAGAGATTTTATCGATTATAATTTTATTAATTAAATATTAAGGTAATCAATTACAATACACACAAAATCAATCAGTTTCCTATATAAAAAAAAACTCAGCGCAACGCATGAGCAAGTAACCTAGTCCTTAACTAGAAAGAAGCATTGTCTTAGTTCTGAAGGGTGCATGGACTGGGGCCATGGATCCCTAAGGCTAAAAGAAAGGAACAAAAGTATTATATATTTAGAAGTGTCTAAGCAGAATGCTCAACAAGAGCTCCACTTATATAACCGTGAAGCATTTCCTTTAGAAGGTCAACCTTTCCTAACCCCATTTGTTTATAATTATTTTAGTTTTGGAATTATTTTCTGTAAAATTAAATTAGCATTGCTCCAAGCATGTCATTTAGCTTCCATTAATCCCTAGAGGGAAAAAAGGTCCAAAACATACTTTGGTACTTTTAACAAGGATAATAAGTTGTATTTGTTATCAAGGTGCATGGATTACCGTCATCGGCCTCTAGAGCTAAAAGAAAGGAGATGTCTGGCTTTTTTAAGGGAATCATGAAAGAATGGTATTGATTCGAACATAAGATTATGTAACCTACAATCAAGATTGTAATCGAATCCCCAAAAGTTGAGAAAGATATGATAAGAGCATGTCACGGTGAAAATTTATCGCAATACACCAACACTATTGAAATGAAGATGAATAATAACACGAAACCAAATAATCTTTGATAAGTCAGATTCAATTCGTTTAAAAACCAAAGAATGAAAAAGTATCTCTTACATGTTACACTGAAAAGTTCAAAAGTATTTTTGATCAAATATGCTGAAATTTAGGCTTTACATGTGTTTAAATAGTTTTAAGAGTTAACCTTAATGGATCTACCATTGTGGGATGAATTAACATACTACAAAACTAACCTAAAACCCTTACTAGTAAGCCTAAATCCTAATCCAAACAAGCTTTAAATTCTGGATAAAAATAAAGTATTAATTAAACATAAATAAACCTTGAGTTATAGCTAACAAATTAAAAACAAACCCTATAATTCTAAGTCTTGTTCTGTCATGAGAAGAAAAGAAGAAAAAAAATAATGAAGGTCTGATACAAGACTTATTTATAGCTTATATTTCTGCCTAATAATCCAAAGAACTAAAGGAGAAGTTGTTGCCCCTTTGGTTTCCAAGTTCGAAAAAAATTCTAATCTTAACTTTGCATTTATTTGTATTTTGAAAGGAAAAGGTTACTGCATTTAATGCTCCTATTTGTCGTCACATATGTTTTCTAAATTAGTTTAGATTCATTTGTTTTTTTTGTTGTGTTTCTCCTCACCAAAATTGTTAGCCTTGTCGTCAAAACTTCATGGTCCAAATAAGAGTGGATTGAGTCCTTTTTGCACATGAATTAAATGTATTATGACCTTTTTTATGCTTTAAAGGATCCTCAAGTTCAACCTTGGTTGAAACTTGCACAACCAATCCATTTAATATTTCTTTTAAGGTTTTTGCTTTGGACCTTATGATGGAACTATTTGGAACGTGTAATGGATCTTTGGTGTTCGTGGGTTGATCTATATTAGGTATGCTATACATAGGATTTTTTTCTTCTAAGAAAGTATTTTGTGTTTATAAATGTTCAGGTGTAATGCTACTGTTGGTTTATAATTGTTCATTTTTTTCTTCCACGGATATAATAAAAGCTCATGTTATAAAATTGTGAAACATTTTCTTTAAAAGATCAACCCTTATTTATTTCACATTTTCTACTTGTAATGATATTTATTTTAAAATTGTCTTTTGTAAAATTAAATTAACATTCCTCCAAGTACATCATGGTGTTTCCACTAATCCTAAAAAGGGAAAAATATTAAAAAGTTTTCAGGACCCAAAACAACATACCTTAACTAGCAAAACGAGGCACTCTCGGTACTTTTCTAGTCATTAGAACAAGTCCAATTTGGTCATATTTTCAATGTGTCAATTAATGATTGAAAATTTATAACTTAAAGTCTTACAATCCTGATTGAACCATTTTCTTCTTACTTTAGCTTTGAGAACAAATACTTTCACCTAAATAACCAAGTTTATTGCCCTAATAGCATACAAACCTAAGAACATCCACATCCTTATTAATTAAACTAAATCCTTATCTATAATAACTAGTGAAAATGAAAAAAAAAACAATAATATTATTGCTCCTTAAAACACTATCTATTCGAACTTTGTGAGCATAACTTGCTATATATAATGAGTACTATAACACTTCCTAGTAGTGAGATGGGTTTTTTTTTTCCACGGGAAAGTGAAGGAAACATAATTCTTTATCCTCAATTTCCTCCTCATTCCATCTAAAACTTAGGTTCTTTTTTAGAAGATTAAAATGAAAATGAATTCTTGTTTAATTACCAAGAAAATGAAAGAAAGTTGAAATTTCTTTACTTCAATTACTTATTTTATTAATTAAAGAAATGTTTTTTACATTTAGTATATATAAGATTGCAGGTTGAAGTTAGCAGATCTCTTTTACTTATTTATAAGTACTCAAATAAACTACAAGGGCTAAATTAGGGGGAAATGGTTTAGTAAGATTCAATTTGGATCTAGTTTGTGTTTAGAATATATATATTTAGCTTGATATAAAAAAAAATTCTTTAAATTATAACTTGCATTTAATGCTTGATCTAATTTCTCTTTGTTTGTTTATATGGGTTTCTTTATATTATAAGTTATTTCTAAAAATATGTATACTTGTTTTCATAGGGTTTCATTCACTAGTCTTTTATCGTTGCCATAAATTTTACTAAATATTGGTTTTTTAAATTTGAGTGTCCTCTTTCCAAACTTGATGTTAGTTGTGGTATTAATTTTTATAGTAAGATAATAAAACTTTGGTTTTTAGTTTATGGTTTTGACCCAAGTTTACTTTGTTCAAAATCAGAATATATTTTCTTTTGCAAGGATATTGGAGGAAATAAGGCAACTTTAGTTTTTGAATCTTAGATTTTTTAGTTCTTGCAACTAAACGAATATATTGTGTTATGAGTGAATATGGATATTTGAAAGACTTTGACAATTTAGCCTCTTCTAATTAGAGCTTTATTGTGTATGACACATCTTTACTAGATTTAAATAAGAGGATGCTTTACATTTATTTTAGTTTTTATCTTTTATCTATGAATTTTGTCATAGGTTCATGCTCACAAGAATTATATTCCCAAATTTGTGTTGGACATGTAAAAAAAGAATGACATCTCTGATTTATTAATGATTTAATTGATGTCATTGGAGTAAAATGGTGTGAGGATTATCAAGGTTGACAAGACAAGTATTGATATCCATCCAAATTCATGCAAATACTTTTAATTAATCATTGAGAAGAAAATTGTCGATTGATTTATAGAAACAAGTTTGAATTTGATTTGAAGTTACCCTTAAGAAAATGGTTTACTATGGTTGGTTAGCAAAATTAATGTGAATAAGACTACGAGGACAATTGAGTAAAAATAATTTTGAAATATAGTGTCTGAATTTCAATCAATTCAAGAAAAATTTATAAAATATGTATGACTATCTAAAATAGAGAGTTTGAATATGATAACAATTTTTAAAAAGTTAGCTAAAATGATTTTTAATTATATTAACTTAAACTAGATTATTGACCCGTGCTATGTTGTTGGTCAAATTAATTTTTTCTTTTTTGTAAGAAAATATTCGGATGTTGATAACGTTTTTTTAGTGGAAAAATAAATAAATCATGTAAGGGTTGGTGTCATATGATATAACTGACTTTGCATATCCAAAAATAACTTAAAAGACTCGTGAAAACATATTTTGATTAAAAAATTCAATATTATATTTTTCTAATATCAAGGTAACAACATAGTGAATTGATTTGGATCAATCTGAGCTCACATGCCCAGTTTGTTATTTGGATTATGAGACTATGATAATCCTATGTAAAAAAATCAAAATAAATTATGAAGTCTTATTCTTAATCAATCCAATATTGAGAGATAAAATTAAAAAAATCAATAAAAATCAAGATCTAAAAAAGTGACTCGATTTAACCTATTAAATCCATGATCAAAGTTAAAAAACAAAGATAACCTCATAGAAAACAAACTAAAATAAATCATGAATTCTAATTCCCATTTATCGTAGTATTGAAGAATGGAATTAAACAAAGAAATCAATTAAAAACAATATAAAGAACACCTCGAGTAAATCTATTAAATTTATGATCTAGGTCATGAGACCAAGATAACCTCATAGAAAAAAAAAATAGTGTGATTTAACCCAGGTTAACCTACCAAATACATGAGTCATGATATTAAAATAACTTTTTAGAGAGTAAATCAAAATGGATTATGAAAACATAATTTCTAATCTACCTTTTCAGACCCAGTATTGAATGATGAAATTTACAAAATTTTTAATTAAAAGATGTTGCGATGTCGCGGTCGCACAAATTAATTACCCTAACTTAAAACAAATCAAACAAGATAGTATAGAGAAAGCAAGGGATCGATCCCATGAGGACGATTTACTTCAGATTTTCGTGCTATATGTTATGCAATTGGGGGGTTGGAAGTTGTCTAGGCTAAGCTAAAACAAACTTAGCGAAAATTATATAAAACTAAAATTTATCAATAAAGCAAACCTTGGTCACAAGTCAACATCCACCTACAGAAATCAGAACTGATAATGGAAACGACACATCAACTTATATTATGAATATTTATCTCTTCTTAAAATTGGTTCGTTAATGGATCCGCCGTATAACTTACCCTAACCATCAAACAACCACAGTGTTTGCACTAGTAATTTGATCCAATGACAGCATTAAAAACTAGATAAATTGATCAATTAGGAAACATAATTGTCTGCAATATATGTTTAGTTCGATTGAATATTCTCTCTAAGATTAATAACGTAGATCCACTACAATTAATAACTTAGTTGCTTCACAAGTTCATATATTACAACTCCGGTTTTGATATCAAACTTAGCAATAGATTGTCTACACAATAACTTCGAGTCCGCTCTTAGCAATTAAATAAACAATCATAGGAAAATAAGCATAGAAGAACAAACATATTCATCATATAAACTGAAAAATTGGGGTAAAAATAGATCTCACAGCTTTTGAAATCTGAAGGTTTCTGTGTCCTTGCAACCAAGCAAAAGAGTCTAGCCTTGCATGTTTATTGAACAACTAAATAAAAAGATGAAAGAAAACATGATTTAGGGTTTGGTGGAGGAAGATTTGTGTTTTCTTTGGTGCCGACCGAAATTCCCTTGCTCCTCTCTTCCTTTATATATGTTTTGAAACCCTAGTATCTATTTTACAAACTAGTCTTTCCTTAAGTTGGCAGAATTTAGTTGTCCCTTGTAAAATTCATATCTCATTCATATGACATCGTTTTCAGCTGATATTGGGAGTGTTTATATTCCTTTAAGTCATGAATCCATAAAAATTGGGTTTGCATCAATCAGACTTCTGTAGCTCTAGATATGAAGGTTTGAATGGACAAAGGTCGACATCGGCAGATTGCAAGATTTGACTTTGAAGGATGCGATTCCCTTGATCTTCCTTATTTTATTTATTTTTACTTAGCTTTACAGAAAGATATGGATGTTAGATTTTTAATGCCACTGGAATCACTTCATTTCGATCTCTAGAGCTTCCGCTCTGCACAAAACATTGACTGAAGGTCAAATCTGTCAATCAGCTCCAATTACCTCCTTTTTGCATCTTTCATCCAAAAATGCCTTCAAAATATAAAACAAAGAATATCAAGGCATTTAATACATAAAATATATGCAAAACATTAGATAAATATGGATGAAACTATCAAATAATATGGTCGCATCAAAAGATGAATAAAAATAAGCCAAGTTAACCCGTTAAACATTATTTCCAACTCACGAGGTCGAAATAACCTAATAAACAATAAACCAAAATAAATCATGAAACCTAATTCCTAATCAAACATAATATAAAATGACAAGATTGAGAAAAAAAATCAATTAAAAAGAATTGAGTCAATTGGATTAACTTGTCAAACCTGCAACTCGGGTCATGATATTAAGACATAAAAATCAAATCATTTTTTTTAGAACTTGTGACTCAAATCATGAGATTGAGATAATATGTTATAAAAATGCTTAAAAAATATCTTGATTTAACCAAAATTAAAATGTAAAAACCTGTATTCTTGATCATGAAACGAAGATATACTTACATAAAACACAATAACATAAATTATGTATCTTAATTCATAACTGATTTAATATTGAATGGTGAAATTAAAAAATTAATTAAAAAACATAAAAAACAACTAGAATTAACTGAGATTAACTCATTAAACATTATTCCTGGATATTAATGCCACAATAACTTAATAAAAAGTAAACAAAACAAATTATAAAATATTAAAAAATATTTTTTAAGAAAAAAATTAAAAAGAAATTAAGGCTAACCTGCTAAAACCACCATTCGCATATAATACTTTAATAAAAATAATTAATTTAATAGTAAATAATAAAATTAATTAAAAAACATTGACCGCATAAAATTGGAAAAAAGGAGAAAAATAGAGTATTATTCTAATACATAGTATTTTTATGAATACAGGTACATCTTCTTTCTCATTTTTTTAATGTGAAAAATTTGGCTAGAAATCAGCGAACAGGGCTGTGGATGCTATAAGTCAAGAATAACCTAAAAAAACATCTTCTGATCCGAAATATCTTATGTCTCGCACCTTAGATTTAGCGAAACTAGCATAGATTCCAGCCAACTTCCCTGCAATAATTAGATCCAGACACCAAAGATCTGCAATCCCACTGTACAAATATGTCAACAGCAACACACTGATACACGACTTTGTCAATCTTCTTCAATGGCAAATACTCACCAAGGCAAGTTGTTCTTTTTCCTTTATTTGCTTTTCATTTCTTGTTCCCCGTCTAGAATTTTGGCAGACTCTAGCTCCGTCTCAACCCAACAAGAGCTCGAGCATGATATCCATCATGCTCTTTATCATGAACACGAGACTGGCTCTAGAATTGAGCTTAATCAACAAGAAGTTTTATTGAATAAACTTGAACAACTAGTGAGGAACCTAAGTGAAATAGTTGCTATATTAGAGCATAAATTATCTGAGTTACCAAAAGTAGCATCTAATGATAGAGAACAGAATCAAGATCCAGAAAGGATTAATCAGGGAAAATTTGATGGTAAGAGACTGGTTCAAAAAGTTGAAGAAGAGGGATTAGAGACTAAGGTTAGAGATGGAGAGAGACTGGGCGCTGTTTCAGTTACAAAGTACAGCCCATTTTGGTCAGAGAGGTTTCAATTCGTGTCGGCTGTGAAATTAGATTCTGATGCAACATGTATTCATGTTTTGCCATTTAGAGATTACGAGGGGCTTAGCAAGTATGTAGCTGTTGGTGATGATAGAGGGAGGGTTTATGTGTTCTTAAGGAATGGGGATGTTGTGGTTGAGTTTTACACAATGTCCTCTTCACCAATTACAGCAATGGTTTCGTATTTATCGGCTTATAAGAATGAGAGTACTGTGGTAACAGGGCATCAGAATGGTGCAGTTTTGGTGCATAAACTTCATGATGTGTCGAATGGAGAAGAGTGGAGCACAATTTCTATGGAAAATGTTGGTAAGTTTGCGTTCCTTGAGAATGGGCAACAAGGTTCACCTATAAGTATCTTGGAAGTGCATCATGTCGGCAGATCAAGGTATATCTTGTCATCGGATGTTAGTGGGATGATCAGGGTTTTTAGGGAAAATGGGACTGTTCATGGTTCTGCTATGCCCACAAGTAGACCACTTGCATTCTTGAAGCAAAGGCTTTTGTTTTTGACAGAAAGTGGTGCGGGGTCAATAGATTTGAGGAGCATGAAAGTCAGAGAATCTGAATGTGAAGGTTTGAATCACACTCTTGCTCGGAATTATGTTTTTGATGCCACTGAACGGTCTAAAGCATATGGCTTTACATCAGAAGGGGATTTGATTAATGTACTGTTGTTAGGGGATATAATGAACTTCAAATGCAGGGTCAGATCCAAGAGAAAATTCGACATGGATGAACCTCTTGCTTTACAATCAATTAAGGGCTACTTGCTTGTTGTTAACGAAGAGAAGGTTTTTGTGTACAATGTTTCATCTCAGCATTATGTTAGGGTTGGGGGACCTCGCCTTCTCTTCTCTGCTCTTCTGGATGAGATCAAATCATCATTTCTGAATTATCAGTTCGCAGATGCAAGCATTGAGAGAAGAAGGGTCGTACCATTAATTGCCAGTGACCGTGAAAAACTTCTTGTTCTTGGCCTCGGGAGTGGGTATGTGGGAATGTATCGTTCTAACCTTCCAATATTTAAAGGAGAATTCAACACAATGCTATGGACAAGTCCTGTGTTATTCTTCATACTCTTTCTGTTTGGAGCATGGCAATTCTTTGCCAAGAAGAAGGAAGCACTTACATCGTGGGGGCCTGATGATCCTTTTAGCTCCACATCTGTTACAACTGGAGCTCCATTAGGGTCGTCAGCCTCTGCAGACAGGTCATTTGTAGATTCATCTTCAAGAAGTAGTGATATGATGGACTTAAGGGCTAGTGGATTGAGACCTCCATCAAGGAGGTATCCTTCTCCATCGCGATTCCCTGGTGGAGCAACCAGTTCATTCAGGCCGAATTCTGCTGATGCCAATGCTAGACCTACTTCTGTTGATCCCAATTATAGAGCATCTTCAGAGCTAAAATTTAGGGGTCCAGCCCTGGAATCAACAGGTTACCCTAAAAGAAGGGAGAATCTATATGTAAACAGTCAAGTTGTGGATGATAGCAATTGAGTTGCAAGATAAATTTGCTGTAACATTCCAACTTGTGGTGTTGTTATTCTTTTTAGATTCGTCCTTGGATTGTTCATCTGACATTTGAGCTTTCAGTGTTGTAACTTAATTAGACTGTAGTCGCACTCGCACAAGGTTAATAATAATGGATAAGATGTTATTCTGATGTCATCCGGAGTCTACCTGATCTGACTTGCCTGCCAGCCAAGATTTGTTTGAAAGCTAGCTTTAAATTGATATTTTTTTATATAATATAGTTTTAATCTGCAAATGTTTTTTTTTTTTTTTAAAATAATGTACATCTTATTACCAAACACACATTAATCCCTTCAAATTTAACACCGCTGTCAAGCATTCCGATTTGGATTTGAAAACACATCACAGCCGCAATCGAATGCAGGTTGTACTTTTAGCATACTGGTGTTTTTATTCGAATAATTATTTTAGAAAACATCAATCCTAATGTTATTTTAGATGAAAAAATGCATTTTTTTAAGTGATTTTTAATTGAAATAGTATTTTTTTTTCCAGGTTAACACTTAAAAACATCAACTCACAGATAATTAGAAAATATATGTGCCCGGTGTTAATTACCGCACAGATAAATAATCTCCTCCAACATGAATCCACGTGTCCTCCACTTGATTTTGAGAGCAACCAAGAGAAGACTTCATCCAATCCAAGTGGAAGAATACCAATGCCATTCTCAGCGGCCTGTAGATGACGATACTATACCCTAAAATTAAGTACATATTACGGGTAACTTTTTTTTTTTTTTTTTTACAAGCATCATCAAACCCAATACCATTTTATACCCTAAAATTAAATAATTAATGTCAAACATAATAAACTAAATTCCATTTCAACCTTTTAAAAAAGGAAATAATCAATTTTTTTTCCGCCCTAATACCAACGATTAAAGCGGACAACGGGTTTGAATGGGATCTAATCTTAATTAATAACCACCCCTCATACTTGAACTCTGTGTTCCTATATATATATATATATATATATATATATATATATAAAACTTGTGAATTTTCTCTCAAGTTTCTCTCTTCTATGGAGATGGAATTTCCTTAGATTTCCAGCAGGTAGAAGAGAGAAACTCCAACTTTTTACAGATCGCATTTCCACGGATCATCAACGACATGGTGGGGAGCTCTATATCTTTATTTCTGTTTGATTTAATAATTTCAATTAGTCCCCTATTATTATTTTTCTATGTTTTTTTTTTCCTGATCATAAAATCGAACTCCACGGTCACCTTTTCTTTTTTTAAAAGGCTGCTAAACAAAATAATAATATACTCATTTCGGACGCTCTCTCTCAAAGTTTGAATTGAACAAAGCAAACCAACGAGCCACCAGAACCGACTCTTCCTTTCTCTTGCGCGCGTGTATCAATTCAATCCTAACTAACTTTGGCTTGCTTTCCATTGGCTCTGTCCTTTTTTTTTAGTTGCCGTTACAAAAAGATCACCAGAGCAAAACGAGTGTGAACTGGTTAGTTACTTTTTTCCTCGAAGACATTTCCAAGATGACGGAATCGAGCCGAATCAGCGAAGAATCAACAGCAGAGGCTAATAATGGAATTCCAACCGGGCTGAATCGGATCAAGACTCGGCGAGTATCTTCGAAGGAACAACTGAGTTCAAAGCTTGACGAGTTGACTGAGTCTAAGACTTATGTCGTAGCTTCTTCAAGGCCACCTGTGAAGGGTAAACAGAAACCGATGGCTCAGAATCGAGGAAAGAGCGCTTCTCACAAAGCAGGTTCAATTTTATTGTTATTGTTGTTGATTTTGTTCCGTTGTTTTTGGTGTTAATTATATACAGTTACTATTGGGCAGATAAATGTTAACTAAAATTAGCAGCGAGTAAAGAAGGATAAGCAAATTTACTAGAAATAGAAACAAAACTCAGCTGTTGCTTTTGGTTTTTTGGGAGAAAGGAAATGCCAACTCGTTAGCTGTTATTTACTAAATTATATATATATACACGAAGCAGCTATACAATTAAGATAGGAATCCAGTTGACGGAACGGTGTAAAATCAATTCCTAGTTGATTGAGATTTTTCAAGCTGCAAAGCAATTTTCAGGGTTAATTAGTTGCATAGGTATTAATGATAGCAACTCATCTCGACAAGTTATAGGGAATGCTCAACTGATGGAATGTTTTGAGGGCATTGGAAGAGAATGCTACTGTAATTAGGTGATAACGAGGAAAACACGAGGGGACAGGTGTGGGATTCTGGTTTTGTGTTCTTTTATGGAGTTCCACTATAGAGGCACTTGCTTGTGTGAAATATCAAATTTTGAAGGCTTATGAGAAGTTAGGTCAAAATAGGAGTTGACAGCATGGCTCAAGGTTCTTTTCTTGATGGAACTTAAAGAAGGTATTGAGGATGATTTTTATGGATAAGAACTGACTGTGATTTTTTTTCCCGGTGATAAATGAATTATTTGATGGGGGAGACATTGCAGAGCTGAGTGCCACCCACTTTTTGTCTGGTTATTGGATTCTGTTTGTTGGATATCGAGCATAATCCATAAAGATGGATATGCCTGTGTAATGGCTAGTTAGAACGATGTAGTGATGTCATTGTTTACCAAGACTAAGTTTTTAGTTTTTGTCCTTGGCATTAGCAGGATCAAATATATTGTTCTTCCTCTTGTTGATGGCCCTCCTGGAGTGGTGGTAGGTAAACCATGTCTCCTTCCTTTCTTATTAGGGATGAATGAGATACAGTTTCCTTTTAAGGTTATGCCATATGGTGACATCTGTTCCAATAGATTAGAATCCTATACTTGTATGCGAAAAGCTAATATTTTAGCCCGGGGAAATTTGTATGAAGGCTTTCTCCAGATTCAGTTTTCTGATTATTTGTGTAAAATAAGATATCTGTTTTTAATGGACAATTCAATTTGATATCACACTCCTGTTTATTTCTTGAATTGAAATGACTTTCTAATTTCCTGTTCTTTGAAGATTCTCGTAAAGGAAAGAGCATAGGCCAATGGATTGCATCTTATTTCACCAAGGATGCCATTCAGGTTATTAAGGATGTTTCTCCAAATGTTGAGGTGAGCCTGGGAATGCTTCTGAGGTTTGTTTATAGTACTTTTATGCTTGATTGGACTCTGTACTTTAGCGGAAGCACTAATTAAGCATGCATCTTCTTGGGCAGGAGGGGAATTTGGAAGCTAAGATGCTTGATAGAAAGGATCGCGCAGGAACTGAATTTACCACTGGATGCAATTATTTAAATGAGGAAATTTCCTCTTCAGAGAATCTAAACCAGAGTAAAGTGTCAAAAGGCTTAAAAAGCTTTTCCCATGAATTAGGACCAAAGGGTGACATTCCTCCTGCCCAACCACGGGCTCATAGCTACAGTGATTTGAAGGTATGCTTGAGAATAAATGTTTAAGCGATGCATAATATTTTCTTAATGATAGCACCAACTTCATAGTCATATTTCAACTGCCTGTTACTTCATCAATTATTAACTTCCCCTTTCCCAATGGGCCATTGTTGATCTCATATGACCTGTATATTCTAAATTATCTTTGAGTGAAAAAAGTTATATCATATCAAAAGTAACTACTGGTATGCCATCACAAGGAGACTTCTCTTCTGATGTATGTGCTTCTTTGATGAAAATATTAATTCTCTCTATTTGACTCTATGCATTAAGAATAATTTTACTAGTCTCTATCTCATGAGTTGATAACAGGAGCTGTTGGGTTCATTGCATTCAAGATTTGATGCTGCTAAAGAAGTAGCAAACACAGAGCTGGCTAGTTTAGTTGGGGATGCTATGGATGTCCTTGAGAAAACTGACTTCTCCTTGCATGAAGAGCAGAAATTGGCTGTGGATCTTCTGACTCTGTCTCGATTCTGTATGGAGATGACGTGCTCTCAGTTTCGCATGAAATGTGAAGACATTGTTCAAGATCTGACAGAGAAAAGGCAACAGTGTCAAACAGGAATCCTCAAGTGGCTGTTTACTCGCATGCTTTTCATATTGACACGCTGCACAAGACTATTACAGTTCCAGAAAGACAGTGAACCAATTGATGAGAAATCTCTTCGTAAATTGAAAAAATGTCTAGAAAGCGTCCCTTCTGTTGAAATGAGCTGGGCAGCCAAGCGTGGGATTGCTGATTCTGATAATGGTTATGGCTTAAATCAGAAAGTTGATGTGAAGCAAAAGTTGCAGGGACAAAATACTTCGTCTCCTTCTCTCCCTGCAGAAATATATTGCTGCTCCATACAGCCAACTGATCAGAGTGACTTAAATTCCAACATGGATTCTCTGTTTTTGGAACAAAAGTTGCAATCTCAAAAATCCAAAAGTGATTCAGTTTCACAAGTACAGCATTTTTGTCAGGGAAGTAACAGAGCTGCTGGAAATATTAGTTGCAATCAGAACTGTGGTTCGCTTCATGAGCAAGGACAAAATTTAGATGATCCCATTGACAACCAGGGGCGAGTTCTAGACGGATCTGATTTAGTGATCTGTAGGATATGTGAAGAAATTGTTCCAATTTCTCATCTAGAATCCCATTCTTATATATGTGCATATGCAGATAAATGTGACTTAAATTGCCTAGACATAGATGAACGCCTTTCAAACCTTGAAGAGATACTGGAACAGATTATCGACTCGCGCAATATGAATTTTCATCCATCATATGGCAGTCCTGAAAACTTGAGATTTCAAAGTACAAACTCTGTAATTACTGAAGGTCAGTCCCCCAAAATAAGTGAATGGAGAAATAGAGGCGTTGAAGGGATGTTTGAGGACATACATGAGATGGACACTGCCTTTATAGATGATTCTCATTCACCCTCTGTTAATTTTAAAGGCCATTTGGGTGTAAAGTTACCCAACCATGGTGCACCCTCATCAGCTGGGAGCATGACATCAATGTCCTCTACAAATACCCCCAGGGCTGGTCATTTTGATTCCTTCTGGTTAGAGCACAACAACCCTTCTGAGCTAGAAGATGTTCAGCAGGTTAGTTGGTTCTAGCAGAACTTTTTTATTTAGAGAAACTTCTATCTCAGAAATGAAACTTACATGGAGAACAAAGTTCGATTCTAAGAATGCACAATCTAATTCATCAACAGCAATATCATTCATCGAGAATTGGTTTTACTTTCCATTTTGGAGGTTCTATTGTGCCACTCACCTGTAGCCATTGATTCAACTGCTTAATCAAGCTGTGAATTTGTCATGGTTACAATTGAAAAAACTAATTCTAGAGAAAAATGAAGACAAATTCTTAAGTTGGTGGCCAAAACCCTTCACTTGTTTGAAGTTTGACCTTGTTTGAGCATTTGAGGTTTATGATCACGTTATGGATGATTGTTACTTGAACAGGGTATAAATTTTTCTGTTTCTCCTAAATTGGATCGGTCATGGTAGCCAACTCTCCATTATAGCAGTTTTTGAAGGTCACAGCTTGTGCTATCCGTTTAGTGTTTTATGATGGAATCCGTATCAATTGTTTTCTTTTGAGATTATTTTTTGGCAGTGAAGCAAGTTAACTATTCTTTCTAATATTTTATTAGCATTTCCTTTAGTATATGTATTAGTATTTTTCAACCATTCAGTTCTGATTCCTTGTAGACTTAAAATTATTGTTACAAGATTAAATGACGACTGAATCTGCACTTTATCATTTTCATTTTTTTTTTCTGCAGATGATTGACCTAGCAGACATAGCACGCTGTGTAGCAGGCACTGATCTTTCAAAAGAAGGGTCATCTGAATTTTTGCTTGCTTGTATGCAAGATTTGCAGGATGTTTTACAGCATAGCAAACTCAAAGCTCTTGTTATTGACACTTTTGGAGGCCGGATAGAGAAACTTCTGCGGTAATTCTAGAGTATTTGAAAGAGATTTTCCTATATTACTACAACCCTCAAGTTGTTGAATTATTCATGTCAGATTTCCTATGACATATGCAGGGAAAAGTATATACTTGCTTGTGATTTAATGGATACAAAAAGTCCAATTACCGATGAGAGATTTAAGGAAAATTTGAGACTTCCGTTTGATAATGCATCTCAAAGCAGTGCAGCATCGACACCTGTGCATGTATCAAATAAAGAGCGGACAAGCATTGATGATTTTGAAATCATTAAACCAATTAGCAGAGGTGCCTTTGGAAAAGTCTTTCTTGCACGCAAACGAACAACAAGAGATCTATTTGCAATAAAGGTAAAAAATCAATGCCAAACCCAGTTGGTTTGCAAGCAGGGCATATGCAAGTTGTTCTTTGTATGGAAATTTTGCAGCAGGCTTCATGTTTCTAAGTGTTTTAAGCTCAACGTTCAAAAACTAGAGGCCTATGCATAAGTGCATTATCTACATGGTAACAGATTGATAAATTGAGACAGAAAAGATCTGATGCAGCTCTTGATTTTATAAATGAATATGTACTTTAGCTACATACTGGATACCTGGTTTAATAGAACCATGTAGGATGCTAGATTGTCTGCAATACAATCACCATTGCAGCAAAATGAAGCTTTTTTCTTGAACTTGAAGGCACTACAAAGTACTAGAAAAAGGCTAAAAAAGAATGGATCAAGCTGGGGAGGTTACAGAGAATTAGCTAAGCTAGGTGGTAATTAAGGTTTAGCTGTATGAGCTAGAAATGTTACTTTAATGTGTTCTCCACGCTATTGCTAATGTACAACAAGTATAACATATCAGCTCTACCTAAGAAAGCCTTAAATCTTAGCAGTTTAATTCTTCCCATATCACTTATCGAACAATGGGTCATTATGGCAGCTATGCAGCATGGTGTAATCTATAAACCTTTCTGTTCTTCATAGGTCTTTGTCAAAGTACTAAAAAGTATCTCTATTTATCCATTATTCTAATGGAATGTACTGGCAAGTAATTTCTCTACAAATTTTGCATTTCTGTTTCCATTATTGGTCAATTATTTTGGTATATTTTATCATAATATAATGCCTTTTGTAGGTGCTCAAGAAATTGGATATGTTACGCAAGAATGATGTTCAGCGCATATTAGCAGAGCGTAATATATTGATAACAGTTCGGAACCCATTTGTGGTAATGTTCAAGTCTTGATTGCTTTTGTATTTACATTGAACTTTAGCACTTTCACAACCCCTTTTGTTGGTCGTTTCTATTCCTTATTGAACCTGCTTTCTATCGTTAGCTAGCAAATAGAAAATGATGGTTAATGTTTTCTTTCTATTACTTCTGAACCTTAGTATTTGAATGGGCTATAAAAACATGGTCTTGTCATTTCAGGTTCGGTTTTTTTATTCATTCACCTGCAGAGATAACCTGTATCTCGTTATGGAGTATCTTAATGGAGGTGATATATACTCTTTGCTGAGAAAAGTTGGTTGCCTTGAGGAAGATATAGCTCGTATATATATTGCAGAACTGGTTTGTTTGAACAAAATCATGAATGCCTTTGTATGCTTGTTTTAGTTCTTCTGTATCTCAATTTAAATAGCTTATATCTGTTCCAGGTTCTTGCTTTAGAGTATCTCCATTCTCATGGAATTGTGCATCGTGACCTGAAACCAGACAATATATTGATTGCATATGATGGGCACATCAAGGTCTGGTCTTTAAAGTTCACAATTTTACTGTTTCTACAAACACAAGTTAAAATCATTAATAAGCAGTATTTACATGTGTTGCCTTGGAATATGTGCATCTGTGTGGGCGGTGGTATGTGAGCACTCATGGTGTGAATTTGTGATGATGTGCACTTGCATAAATAATTGTTGTTCTCTATCTTCTCGCATGAGGGATAATAGTATATGTTTATATTCTCTTGATTGCAGAATTGACCTAGAGCACATTCAAAGTTGCTTTTGCACATATATTATCTTGCTTCTTAGGAACTGGAGTATTGAATGAATCTATTTGCTAAAACACTTGGCAGCATCCTTTTAGCTTTCTTGCCAGATAGGTGACTCCCATCCAATATGCACCAAATAAAATGTTGATATTAATTCCTATATCATGTAGTTTTGAGTGTTCTGCTTCAACTTCAGTTCTTGCTAGTGGAGATGTACTAATGATTGCGTATGTGACCAGCTTACAGACTTTGGACTATCAAAAATTGGCCTTATAAACAGCACCATTGATTTATCAGGATCTGATACAGATAGAAATGCATCTTCTGATCCTCCTAATCCAAATGCTCAACAAACAGAGGACAGAAATCAACACTCAGCAGTTGGGACGCCTGACTATCTTGCCCCTGAAATTCTTCTTGGAACTGAGCATGGTTACTTCCAGCCTAAACTAATATTTATATTCATTTCAATTTTACCAGGCAAGTGAAGTTACCTTCTGGCATTCATGCAGGTTATGCTGCAGATTGGTGGTCTGTTGGAATAATCTTATTTGAATTTATAACTGGAATTCCACCTTTCACTGCTGAACATCCCGAGGTATGTTTGTATTTAGTGTCTCTTGATTTTCCTGGATGCTGTTAGTGGACATAATTTCTTTTTATTACTCGAGAAAAAGATACTCTGTGCTCAAAATTAATTGTGTCTAAGTTTTTTGTCTTGTCATGGCCACAGATAATCTTTGACAACATTCTTAATAGAAAAATCCCTTGGCCTTCTGTTCCTGATGACATGTCATATGAGGCCCAAGACTTGATCAACAGGTTGGCAATCAGCTTTTGAATCTGTAAGCTGTCAATAAATAACATTTATTTGCTCCATCCCTTGACACAATGCAAATTTATTTTAGTTTCTAATTCACTTCTTTTTTAAGAAAATGAAAAGTGTTCCTATATATTAAGTTCCTATTACTGACTATATTGGATGCTACCACCAGAAGATTATTGATAGCTCAAATAGATAGAAGTCTGGACAAGAAAAGCATTAATTATTCGGGTAAAGATCAATCATATACTTCAGGGTGATCCTCTCTACTCACTTGATGTTTAAAAACAGGGAGTCGCAGATTTGCAAGTTCAAATTTTGTTCATGCACTTGTTTAGGACACTGCTTGATTATTTTAGAAACTTGTATCCTGTAGCTTTAAGTTCAAGCAACTTTTATATACCCTTATATAATTCAGTGTCACCCAAGGCTCCAATAAAACACCAGAACTGACTTCTTTGCATAATCGTTATGATCTTTCTCATTTTTTCCCCAAAACTTATGATGTACAACCATTTATAATTTTTACTCATGGCAACTTGGCAACACCATACTGTAGCTTCAACATCATCCTCATCAGTTATTTTCATATTTATTTTTCATTACTTCATGGCTTTCCAGGCAATAACATGCAAGTTCTACCATTTTGATGTCATGTAGGATTTGTTTAACTTTCACATTTTACTTACTATGCCCGGAAGTTGCTATATTTTGCAGTGTAGTATAAGTTATCATCAAAGATTGCCCTCAACTTTACACTGCCATAGCACTCATTCAGCTTCAATTCTTTACTATACAGGTTGATTATTCATAATCCAAGTCATCGGTTAGGAGCAAATGGATCGACAGAGGTTGTTTTTACTGAATAACTTTGTTGATTAAGAATCAAATATTTTCTCCTGGCCACTAAAAGTCGAAAGATGACCTAATGAATTTTCAAATTGGCTTTTATTGTGCTTTGCATGTGAAATTTTATAGGTCAAAGCACATCTTTTTTTCAAAGGAGTTGATTGGGACAACCTTGCTCTGCAAAAGGTGTGGATTCATACCATCATACTCATAATGGGAGGTTTAGATTCATAGTTCTCAAGTTCAAAATGACCAAAATCATGCTGCCACTCTGTTCCCCCTACGCTGTCACTTGTATCCTTGCAAGCAGAAGAGTTATAATTACCTTATTCAAGTCATTTGATGCTGGAACAGGAATCGAAGTTACCTTAAAAAATTATTTATGTGAAGATTAGGTCAGCTGGAGAATATTATTAATGAAGAATGTGCTGTCTCAAATCTGATTTTATCAAAATCATCACATTATAATCTCTTCTGAGCCTTTCTTACATTGTAGATAACCCAATATATTCCAAGTGCAAACAGTTGACATCATTTGTGTTTAGTGAAAATGCTTTCTTTGGATGCCAAGTTCAACTAATATACAAGTACTAATCCCGTTTGCTTAGTGGAGCTGTGCCATCAATTAGCTCACTCCATCCTGTTTTCATGTTTCTACTTGTGCATAAAAAAATTATGCATGCCTGACTATAGAACGTTGAAAGACACCAGCAAGATTTTTTTTAAAATAATTTCACTGGAATCTGCTGTTAATTTCTAACTTTGCTACCTCAAATTTTGTCCTCAGGCTGCCTTTGTTCCCAACCCTAGCAGCGTAGATGACACGAGCTATTTTGTGTCAAGGTTTTCTCAAATGTCTATTGGAATGCCAAATGATAAAGCTAGTAGCCATTCTGATAGCGACATGCATAACTCATCTTCAAATTCTGGTGTTGAGGTAGGAAACCTAATTTATCTTCCTTGTGAACTGTTCATGGTTCTGCTAAGTTCTGGGATCTTGCTTGTACTATCTGAATCAATGGATTTGGTGTGCCCCCCCCACCCCTCCAGCACAAAACAGGGAGCAGGTGGCTGGTCTCTGTAAATATTTGTGAATGATGTCTTGTATTTATATCTGCAGTAATAGTTGGTTTGATAATTTCTATGGATACTACATCAAAGAATTATTTGAAGATTCTGCATTTATCCATAGCATGATATTATATTTTCAAGATTTTTGTGGCAAAGTCTTTTTGTGAGCACAGCTGTGATAAAAAATTCAAAATGAAACAATTTTTTTTTATCAACTACCAGTGTTGTTGCATTGACTTGAGTGATTGCATGAAGATTACTTTCTCTGTCATTGATAGACTCGCATTAATGGTGCTAATCTAGTCTCTACAACACTTCTTTTTTTTTCTTTTTTATTTGGTAGGGTGGGAGAACCTTGTGGGATAAGAGCTGATGTATTTACCCATCATCATATGAATTTTAGATTGCAATTATTTCGTTGTCTTATATTTCCTTTTGCCAGATGGATGAATGTGGTGACCTTGCAGATTTTGATTCTTCTCCACTTGATCTCTCATTGATAAATTTCTCATTCAAGGTAAGCTAACTTGCAAGTTGCTAAAGATGAAATGTTCTAATATTTTGAATTCCTGTACATTGGTGAAATCGTACGACCAACTTTGAGTGGATATCCAAAAGTTCTTGCCTTGTTCAGTCACTCAAACGTATTATCCACTAGATGATAATTTTGGGGAAAGGGAAGAATAATGACGGAACTTGTTGGATTATCATGTTCCTGGGTGCTGCGGGCTATAGGGTGTTATCTTTTATACTTTAATTTATAGCTTGTTTAAACATTTGGATCTGATAAAGAATTTTTATGTTTGCAAGAGGCGTGTGAAACATAATTTCAGACTCCCCATGGAAAGCTGTTTATTTTTTAAACGAGGTCATTAAAGATCTGATTTTGATGCAGAATCTGTCACAATTGGCGTCCATCAATCATGACGTGCTCCTAGGAAAGGATCCTGCAAAGTTCTCTCCATCTGGAGCTCCAAACACATAGTTTATGGTAGTGTTCCGTGATGGATAAATTCTCACAGGCAACGGTGTTCATAACGATTATTTGCTAGGGAAATCAAGTGAGAGGAGCAGCAATTATTACTCAGTCCTCTCTCCCACGTATGAATCGCAGCTCAAAGCTTTGATCTTGTAGAATGAAATGGGAAGATGTCTTTTCTTTTTGTAAATATATATTTAAATCAAAAGAAAAGCACTATTCCTTTTCATTGCTTTGATTTAGTTGAGGATTTACCAAGTGAATTTATTGGGCCTCGAGATGGGACGCAGTCAAGTAAATTTAGTTGAGACTTTTACCATCTGAATTTGTTGGAAGTAAATTAGTAAAGCAAGCACTCCCAAGAAATGTCAGAACTCTCTTTTTTGCGGTCCTGTTTGAGATCATTACTGAAATCCCCACCCCTCCACCATATGCAGGTATGCGTCTCTATCTGTATTTTTCTTTTCCTGCTCCTTCAGTTCCATCAATTCAACAAATATGGAAGGGGGAGGCGGAAAGGATCTTAGATGAATGGAACATCAGGGTTTCTATGCAAACCCCGTGGTAAAAAGGTTTATACGTCCATAAACAGAAAAATCTCCAATGGCAGTGGTAGTTGATTTGAAATGACATCGGAAAGTTGCATGAGGCCACATCGAGCACCAACAAAGATTTTAACTGTCTTGTGCCAAAAGCAAGAAGAGTGAATGAGAACTATCTTGATCATTCAGTCGATAAGACATGCTAATACCACATTGCAAAGCAAGTACGGCAAGCATAATCACGCATCCATGCATTTCAAGACAATCTTATACGGTAATAACGAAGGCTGCTAAAAAATGGCCAAATACTAACACATGTTAATCAATGAATTGAAACCGGTAGCCAACTAGCCAATGAACCTCTGGCAAGAAAAGCATGATGATAAAGAATAAATTAACAGTAAATACTGAAATTTCTTGTCAATATAAACAAGCAAATAAAACTTACAAAATGTTCCAACTTCTCTGCTTTTGTGCTTATATACGTGAAGTAATTCATCTCCATCTTCTAACTTGCTATCAAAAAAATAAATCAGATAGGAACGAACAAGCCCTTCTTTGCCATGCTATCGAGGACATCATTCAGCTCTTGGAGCAACCCAACAATCTGCAAAATAATGTAGAAGACAAGTGTTAAGAGCTGCTTATATGTGTTGAGTATTGTGAAAACTGGATCATCACCCAAAGAAAGATTAGTATGCCAGCAGATCACTAACTGACTTACATAAATTGCTAGAGTTTCACTACTTTATGGAAACTAGTAGGGTTTCTGCCCAACACACACACACACACACACACATATCCTGACTTGTAGAATATATTAGTGTGTGCAGCGTGGTGCAGAGCTGTGTGGCTAACAAGAAAACTCAACATTGTATTGTTTCTCTAAACAATAATAAAATCCTTTACAACACCCTTGGACGTAGGCAATTTGCCGAACCACGTAAACCTTTGTGTTGTGTGTGTGTGTTTGCTTTTTACATTACTGTCATTGTTTTGCATATCAATATGGAGTACATGAAGCAAATTGAAACGCAACCTAGAGCTGGTTAAATTCCATGAAATTTGCAGTTGATCCCATTGTTGCAGCTCTTCAGTGTCATCCTCAAAATGTATGGCAGCTTCAACCTAGCACAAGCAGGTATATTAGATGCAGCATTGCAAAAGGAAGACAAGGTTTCCTAAACTTGCTAGAAAATAGGTAATAACAAGAAACAAATGGAGAGCGAGCCCAAGGCTAAAAAAGCAAATAAGAATAACCCCAAGACAAATTAGATTTGATGTGATGGGCAACACGGTTCCAGTAAAACACTCTAGTTTTGTGGCAACACAGATGGTCGCTAGTAGGAAAAAAATGAAAAAATGAACGAAGCAAGCCACAATGAAAGCTTAACTAGTGTGATAAGAAGTAGGATGAAAATGATCCCAAGTCCACCATGGTCCTCAAAATGATATGTAGTCTGAATATCAAAAGTGTGATATTTAGAAAGCCAGAATCAGAATTTCGTAGTCCATACCTGATCAATCATTCCCCCTCATTTGTATCCTTGTAAATCATTCTTGATGCTATCTTCACTGCCTGCAAAGCAAAGCAAATATGTTCAAGTTCCAAAAATGACATGCACTGTTAAAGCATATTCCGAGGAGGGAAAAAAAGAGTAAAATGAAAAGACAGAGCTAACACTAGCAGACTTGATATTCAAAGCATGACCCAAACAAGCAAGCATCATAAAGCATTGCAGATAAAGAAATGAGTAAAACAAGATTAAATAGGCACAAAATTTCTAGTATGCATGGTTGGGAAAATACATTGGAAGGCCTGTGTGGAGGGATTGTGCTCAATCATAGCACGATCTAGTAGTGAAATTGTCTGGAAGACGTGCTTTCTGATAAGAAAGTAAAAGGGTACCAATCATAATGAAGTGAAGGTGGCATCAATAAACTGTGGAGAATGACAATTTAGAGTATTTTCTAAAGTGTCTCTCTTCATTGAGAATTCCCAATTATATAAACAAAATTACAAGTTAACAAGAAAAGAATACAGGCTGATTTTCAGCCCTTAAAAAAACTAACGTCCATATACATCTATCTAATTATAGCATACAACTAGTATATCCTAATTAAGGAAAGAATAAATCAGTATAGCCTATAAAATCTATATATAATAACTGCCATCAATGTCAAGGCATAGAATATGCTAACATTAAATGTGTAGTTATTTTCTTTGACATACCTTCTCAAATTAATGATGGTAAATCGAAAAGCATCAATTTGCCAATGAAAAAATGATAACATTGATGCGGTATGAATTGAGTAAAGATGTATGGAAGGGTGATAATTTGATGATCATAGGCTTCAATGTGCTTAGTGTGTTCATGATAGACAAGGTTGGTTGCAATTTAAAGGGCATTAGTGATTTCAGCATGAAATAGTGTAGGATGAACTGGACAGAAACCGAGTTTTATGAGGAGACCACGTAGCCAAATGATTTCGAAGCCTGTAACAGAAGACATGGCTCGATACTCTACCTCATTTGATGATTTGGAGACATTGTCATGCTTCTTGCATTTTCAAAAGATAAGGGTATCGTCAAGAAACATATATCATCCGATAGTATATTCTCCAGTGTTTAGGCTATTGGCCCAATCAGTGTCACTATAGACTTATAGTTGAAGTGAAGAACTTGCAGGGAAGAATAAGTCACGACTAGGCATGTCAAAAATGTAGTGAATTATACGGTGGACAAAAAAAAGATTAAGATGCCCCAGTGCTTGCATGAACTTTCTGATAGTGTGAACAATATAAAAGAAGTTTAGTAAGATAATGGTTAGATAGATAAAATTACCTACCATTTTTGATAGATAGTAGAATCCTTAAAAAGCTCTAAAGTAGTGTCACGACAATATTTCACATTAAGTTCTATAGGGGTGTCAACTGAAGTAGTGTTAGTGAGGCTGACTAATTGAACTATTAACTATACCTGTGTTGATACAAGAAGAGGTCGTGAGGCTGATGATGAACCTCTAAGCCCATGAAATAGGTGAATTGACCAAAGTCTTTCATATGGAATGTAGAATACAATAAATTTTAAATTGCAAAGATTGCATCTAAGTCAGAGTCAGTGATGATGATATCATCCATATAAACAAGAAGGACAACAATACCCATGAATGTCCTTTTTAGAAAAAAAAAATAAGGAGTCATATTGATTTTTGAGTCAAAGGAAAACCAACCAAAATGGATCAAAATTTTCAATTCATACTTTTGGTGCTTGCTTTAAACCATACAAAGAATGTTCTAGTTTGCAAACATCATTAGGTGAGGAAGTAGGCATACTAGAGGTAAGTTTCAAGTAAACTATTTCCTTGAGATCACTATTGAGAAAGGTGTTTTTTTCATCCATTTGATGTAAGGGTCAAGATTGGGATGCAACAAGGGTAGGTATAGTTCAGACATGGTCATTTTGGCAATTGTTGTGAAGGTTTCATCATAGTCGAGATCATATTATTGTTTGTTGCCAAGTGACACTAACCAAGCCTTGTAATGGTCCATAGACCCATTAGAATGGAGTTTGATAAAAAAGAACCATGAACTTACTACCAAGGGTTTCACAAAGAAGGGACATGGAACATCTCAGGTTTGGTTTTCTTCAAGTGCAAGAAGTTCAGTTTCAATAAATTTCCACCAACACTAATGTCCCATTGCCTATTTATAAGATAAAGGAAGAGAAATATAAGGCAAGGTGGTTATGAAGCATGGACCAAAACCAAACCTATTTGGGGGTACATGAACCCGAGTAATATGTCTGCGAGAGAGGTGCAATTGTTGAAATAGGAGTAACAGTTAGGGAAGGAGCTTGAGGGGCCTTGAGAGGTGTCGAAGGCTAATAAAAAGTGGCAGAGAAGTGTCATTGATACACTAGAAGAGGCTTAGAAGGGACTGGAGCTACATAAGAGTTTGTAAACATGAGCCAAACAAGAAATAAAGAGAAACGAGATCCTGATGACTAAAAAAGAAATACTAATTTTCTAGAAAGATCATATTTCTAGAAACTCGAATGCGACATGTATTTGGATCATATAAAATAAAACCTTTTTGGTGTACTAAATATCCTATGAAAGCACATTGAATCAACTGAGTCGTAAGTTTTGTGCGCTTGTGTGCATGAAAATAAACATAACAAATGCAACCATAGATATGAAGGTTAAAATAAGTTGAAGGATGACCAAATAACTTAGTGAATTGAGTTGTGGTTTAATGTGGGAGAATGCAATATGTTGATGAGGTGATAACAGTGGAGAGGGTTTCATACCAAAATCAAAAGGGTGTAGATAACTCTAACAAGAGAGTGTGAACAACATAAGAAAAGTGACAGTTCTTTGTTTCAGCGACCCAATTTTACTAAGATGTTGAAGGCAAGACCGTTTAAAGATGATGTCATTATTTTATAGGAAGTCATGAAACAAATGAGATATACTCACCTCCATTATCAAAACTAAGGATTTTGATTTGATTAAAAAATTTGGTCAAAATATATGTATGAAAAATCTTAAAAATAGAAAATACTTTGTCTTTAGAATGATGGAAATAAATCCATTTGAAATGACTATAATCATCAATAAAAGTGACAATATTTGTAATTAGCATGCAAAATTATTGGTGCCATACCCCGCATAGCACTATATGTTAGATTGAAAGGTTGAAGTACATGTAGTGAGTGAATAGGAAATGATAAAGTTTTACTTTTACCAAGCCTACAAGAATTGCAATCAAACTGAACCATATTAAAAGATGGTTTTATTCCCAAGAAAACCATATTTCAGTAAATCATGAGGTAAATTAGAGTTTGGATGTCCAAGACATTTATGTCATGCTTGGTAATCAACATGAGCAAAATTACAAGTAACAAAAGGCAAAGAAAAAGAGAAAGGAAATTGAAGAGGAAAAAGATGTCCCCCTTTAGGGTCCCTTGCGATCATCTACTCAGATCGTTGATCCTGTATAACACATCCAGATTTAGAGAATCATTTTACAATGGTTATCAACCAACTGATTAACAAACACAAGATTGGTGGTAAGACCAGAAGATACAAAGACATCAGTAAAAGAGGGAGAAACATCACCAATGGTTATGATAGGTAAATGATTTCCATTAGTAGTATGAATTTTGAGATTTCCAAAATATTTATTTACATTAGTAAGAGAATTAACATTGTTTGTCATATGATGGGAAGACTCAGAATCAAGGGACTAAGGAGATTATATAGATAAGGGTTTACTTGAGAATCCTAATGCTGAAAATGGAGAAATGATCATGGATTGGATAGGGGTAAGAACATTTTATGTTCGAGGTGTTGTATTCATAAAACTACCAGCACTGGAAGAGTCGACTGAGATAGTATATGTTGTATACGATTTCTTGGGAGGTCAAGTAGAACATTCCTTGATGATATGACTATCCTTTTTGCAGTGGTTATAGAATTTCTTGGGACAATTTACAGCATAATGGCCAAATCCCTTGCAAAAAAAAAAAGCACTACACAATGCTCATACCCCTACCTTTTGAACAAATGTTGATCATCGTTGTTCCATGGTGGTTTAAGTGAGAAAGCATTGTTCCTCGCATAGGAGATCATTGAGGCATGTATCCAAGGAGGGGACAAATTATCGATTCATAAAATTGGATATGGTGCCTTCAAATTCATGTTCTAGTTTCATCATAAATTGATGCTAGCAGGCTCAAGGTGATGTTGGGTTTGACAAATCCTAAAATTCATGCCATAATTTGAGCATCCTTGACTTTCCACTTGGCATGTAGTCTCTTTTTTGCTAGGAGTTGGGTTGCTTCCATCAACATGTCCTCATAGCTTCTTACCTTTGACGAAAATCCTAAAATAAAATGCTCAAGCAGAGTAGTTTTTGCCATTGAAACAAAACAATTAAACATCAGACTTGTCTGAAGACATGAGATGAAAAGAAATTGATCAAGAATAACCATGACTAAGAATCTAATAGCAAGAGACAAATGACAATTTAGAGTTTTGGCTCAATACCATGACAATTTTAAGTCTTTTCTTTAAAGTATCTCTCTTCATTCACAATTCCCTATTATATAGTCAAAATTACAAGTTAACTAGGAAAGAATACAGGCTGATCTTCAGCCCGTAAAACAACTAACATACCATATATACATTTATCTAAATATAGCCTATAGCTAGTATATCCTAATTAAGAAAAGAATAAATCAATATAACTCATAAAATTTGTACACAATAAGTGTCATCATTGTCAAGACATTGAATATGCTGGCATTAAATGTGTAGTTATTTCCTTTGATAGAAAAGACATTTTAAGTTGATGTGAAGCAGCTACTTAGAAAATCCATTTACTTTAGGCTTTCTCACAATTCTCTCTAAATACACCTGGTAAATTCATATAAGGTTTCCATTAATAAAACTTGGAGGCATTGAGGATGGAAAAAAGAAGTAAAAATGTAAATATATATTGGTGCAATATGATGAAAAAGTGTGTGAAAGAGAGAACCTTTTGTAATATAGGATAAATTTTTAACTTTGAGCATCATTCATCCTAGACCATGCCTTAATATATCAGTATATCTCCCCATAATATAATGTAAATCAATTTCTCATGCCCATATGCTAGGAAGGATTGTTTACCTTGTAAAGAATAGCTAGAACGCGTGATCGTTGAGGACTAGCAACAACCAAGTTTGTAAATGTCACAACAGCAGATATGTCTGTGCTTTACTCTTTTTGGCAACACTAACCTTGTTGCCATCCTAATTACTTTGTTTGGCCTTTCATAAACCAGTGCTTGGGGTAAAATGGTGTTTATTGAATTGATTGTTTCAGCATATTGATGCAATTCTATCATTTTGAGAGCCAAACTACTTTATTGAAGAAATCTACTTCTCTTTGTTTCTACAAATAAAATTGTGACATTATGAGTAAAATACAAAAAAAAACAGAATTCTTTCTCCGCAATTGAAAAGAGGAGGTCCATAGAATAAGAGGTACATGAGGTCCACATTGTTGAAATAATTAAGAGCAAAAACATAAAAGGATGCTACAATTGTGAGTTATTAGCTTAACATAATTACAAAGAAACTATATATAGGTTAAACATAAAATACTATTCTACCCTTAATAAATAAGACTAAAAAAAGTCAACATAATTATTATTTAACATCTCCCCTCAAACTCACGATGTGGCAGCTACAAGCATCGAGAGTTTACCAACTAGAAAACAAAAACGAGAGATGGGATGCACCTTGGTGAAGAAATTTGCAATATGCAAGGAAGAAGGAACAAAAGGCAAAACAATGGCGTCGTTGAGATGATGATGAGTAAGATGACAATCGATTTCAATGTGCTTAGTGCGCTCATGAAAAACCGAGTTGTGAGCAATCTGAATAGAACTCTGGTTGTAACAATACATAGGAGTAGGATGAGCAAAGGAAACTCCCATATCAGCAAGTAACCATCGTAACCAAACAATCTCTTTAGTAGTAGATGCCATGGCATGATATTATGCTTCGATGGATGATTGAGAAACAATAGATTATTTCTTGCTCTTCCAAGAAATAAGAAAATCACCTAAAAAGACACAGATCCCAGTGACAGACTTGTGATCTGTGAGATCACTACCATGATCAACATTAGAGTATGCACGCAACTACAAAGAAGAGGTGGATAAAAGTAAAAGACTCTGAAAAATTATACCCCAAAGATATCTTAAAATCTAAAGAACAACTACCTAGTGAATAGTAGTAGGAGAAACAACAAATTGGCTAACAATATGAACAACATATGCAATATCTGGACGAGTAATAGTGAGATATACCAAACTCCCAATAATAGTGCGATATAAAGTAGGATCTATCAAAGGTGTACCATCAGAAGAAGAGTACCCTGCGTTAACTTCAATGGGAGTATCTACAGTCTTGTTATCAATAAGACTAGCCCTCTCAAGAATATCTGTAACATATTTTGACTGAGAAAGAAGATTGAGTGTGCTACCTCAATACCCAGGAAATATCGTAGATTACCCAAATCTTTCATTTCAAATCATCTTGCCAACTCTATCTTCAAAACCAAAATACCAACAATATCATCACCAATAATAACCATGTCATCGACATATAAAGACAGAATGATACGACTTGCATCAGTGCACTTAATAAAAAGAGCAGAATCACGACTGCTAGAAACAAAACCAAGAGACGAGATCACAATAGAGAATTTCTCAAACCAATCACGGTGTTCTTGTTTGAGACCATATAGTGCTTTCTTAAGCTTACAAACATATCTAGAGTCATGTGAAATACCAGGAGGGGATGCCATATAAACATCTTTTTGAAGATCTCCATTCAAGAAGGCATTTTTAACATCAAGTTGAGAAATATGCCACTAGCGAATAGAAGCTACGGCAATAAGAGTATGAATAGTAGTGATTTTTGCAACCAGGGCAAATGTCTCCTCATAATCCATACCATATTGTTGAGAGTATCCTTTTGCAACCAGTCTAGCTTTGTATCACTCAATAGATCCATTAGAATTAGTCTTGATATTATACACCCAACGACAACCAACAACACTCTTACTAGGAGGAAGAGGAACCATATCCCAAGTATTTGTCTTATGCAAAGTAAAAAGTTCCTCATCCATAGTTTGCTGCCAAAGCGGATCAAGAATTGTCTCTTTATAGGAAGAGGGCTTAACGAGATAATGAATAGAAGCTAAAAAGAAAGTAAATGATGAAGAATAACAAGAATAAACAAAATCTAGTAGTTTTATGGACTTACGAATACGGATGGACTGGCGTGGAGGTGGATCCATAATCTCAGATAAAGCTTGAGGGGTTGTAGATGAGAATGGAGCTTCGGGTGTGTCAGAAAGTAAAGTACCAGTACCTGTAGAGTTATGAGTATAAATTGATCGAGTATGAGAAAATGTATCATTACCCAAATCCTTAGAAAATGGATCTATACGAATAAGATCAGTTTTAGTCAGGTTATAAGTAGTGGATAGAATAGAAAAGAAAGGTATATGCTCAAGGAAGACAACATGACGAGACACATTAAGTTTTTTAGTTGCTTGATCAAAACAACAATACCCCTTTTTACCTTCACCATAACCTAGAAAGACACAAATAACGGATCGAGAGGATAACTTACTGTGCTCTACATGAGGATGAAGAACAAAACAAGTACAACCAAAGACTCTAAATGATGAATAATCAAGGACATAGCCATATAATTTTTCAAAACGAGATAAACCCGAACTATGAGAAGATGGAATCGTATTAATAAAACTTACAGCAGTAAGAACAACTTCCCCCTAAAATTCACTAGGAACAAAGGTAGACAACAAGAGAGAACGAGCAATTTCGATAATGTGCCTATGTTTTCTTTCAGCAACACCATTTTGCTCAGGAGTATCTGTACATAAAGTTTGGTGGATGGTTCCATCTAAGGCAAGCAATTGGCAAAATTTATTAGAGGTGTATTCCCCACCCAAATCACACCTTAAGCATTTGATCACAGTAGAATGTTGAGTTTTGATAAGAGCTCGAAAAGATGTATATCAAAGAATGTAGAACGATGTTTCATTAAATAAACCCAATAATAACGAGTATAATTATCAATAAAAGAGACATAATATCGAGACCCTCCTTTTGTGAAAACAGGAGAATGTCCCCATATATCATAATGAATCAAATCAAATGGTGAGAATGAAATAGAGATACTTTAATTAAAAGGTAAAGCAAAAAATTTTGCCAGTTTACATCCACTACAATCAGAAATGTCACAAGTTTTCAAATTTCCTAAAGCTCCTGTGGATGCCAAAAATATCAAATGAGAAGACAAAACATGACCTATACGAGAATACCATAATAAAAACTAGAAGATGAAACACTCAAATGAAAGGAGGACAAGTCAACAAGATTGGTAGCAGTAGTCGCAGCAGCAACTGACACTTTTAACTCATCCAAAACATATATTCCATTCTCCTTATGGCCTGTCCCAATAAGCTTCTGAGACTACAGATCCTATACACAACAAAAAAAAACAGAAAACATGATTAAATAATCACTAGAATCACATATTTGACCAACAGACGCAAGATTCAATATAAGATTTGAAATGAGATAAACATTAGGGAGAGCCAAGTGAGATGTGACAATAGAACAAACACCTGCTAAGAGCATAGGAGTGCCATCAGCAGTCTTAACAGGAATGGAGGATAAAAGGGATATAGAGGTAAAAGATAAGGAATATGGAGATATATGATGGGAAGCATCAGAATCCAGGACCTATTCAGAGTGTGACATACCTGAGGAACTTTGAGGCAACTGACCTATGGAAGAAGAAGCAGACATAGCTTATGGCTACAAGGAGAGAAACTTCTGAAATTGCTCAGCCAAAGTATTAGGATCAGTAATAGAGCCTGAGAGAGCTATTGCTGCAGTGTTGTGATGTGGTGATTTATAACCCTGAGGAGGTCTATGAGCATTAGATTATGACTGACTGCCAGGCTTCCAAGCTTGATTCTGATGTCTCAACTTAGGACATTGAGCCTTCCAATGACTTTTCTGCTTACAGAAACTACACTCATCGAAGCCAACCCTTATGTAAGACTTGTTCTAATGATTAGAGAATGACTTAGAAGGTACTGCTAGTACAAAAGGATTCGAATAAAAAAGAATTCCCTTTTTAGAATAAGATTGAAGACGTATTTCTTCTACCAATAACTCATTAACAACAGAGTCAACAGAAAGCAGTGGAGAACGGTGCAGAATTGAACCTCCAAGTCCTTCAAAATCACTGCGAAGTGCTGTTAAAAACTGTACCAATCGTTGCTGCTCTCTACGCTCAATATAGGCACCACATGCCTTTAATTCTGCCGATTCTGTTAAAGCCAATTGATCCCAAAGATCTGTCATAGCATAATAAAATTCTTGAATATGCATATTCTTCTGATGAAGAGCTCGTATGTCATTCCCTAATTGATACTGTTTTGCAAAATTTGACTAAGTGAATAACCTTTGCAGATGATCCCAAACCTTTTTTGTTGTCTCATACTTCGCCAACTATGTACCTATGGAATGCTCAACAGAATTGTTAATCCAAGTAATGATCTTTGCATTATTTGCTTCCCGTGTATCTATCAAATCAGCATACTTCTCCTCACTATTCTTAGGTACCATATAAGTTCCACTAACATACCCCCACATCTTCTTAACCTTAAGAAAATTTCTCATCACATAACTCCATTATGAATAGTTCTTCCCATCCAACCTTGCACTTACAGACTGAAGCAAATCAATCTTTCAGTAGCCATAATCAACAATCACAGAGAACCAGAATGCAAAAGCAGCGAAAAACAAAATACCAAATTGCAGAAGCAGAAGATAAAATACCAATACCAAATAATTACAAAAACTGTATATAAATATCAAATTGCAGAAGCTAAAGGGAAGACAAAATACCAAATTTTGCAAAGGCGGAAGGCAAAATATCACCAAAAAAAAAACACGAAGTTGTGTTTGAGATTAAGCCTCGTTCCATAAAACTTGCTCTGATACCACGTTGAAATAATTAAGAGCAAAAACTTAAAAGAAGGCTACAATTGTGAGTTTTTAGCTTAACCTAATTACAAAGAAACTATATATAGGTTAAACATAAAATACTATTCTACCCTTAATAAATAAGACTAAAAAAGTCAACATAATTATTATTTAACACATATCATACGATATGAGATACTAAGCATATTAATTGGGTCCGGGCATGCTAAATCATTCCCATTTAGTTCAAAAAGCATGCACGCCCATGGTTCTCTTATCAGCTTTGTAACTGCAGACTATGCACACCCATAGTCTATGATGCTTTCGTTCTTGCTGGCATATAAAGGGAAGTAGACAGATCGTAGTATTTCAGTTTGTTAATAGAACCACTAGCTTCAAATCTCTGCTATTATTTAAAGAATTATTAAGTAGATATTATGATGGATTCTAAATCGGTGAAGGGTGTTATTCAAGACTGCTTTAAGTTTGTTTTTGCAAACCATTATTATTTAGAAACAAGCATGCTTTACAATAAGTATTAATCCCCAGGGTTCTAATTTTTATTTTGACTGTTGTTTCTCTAAAAGTAACATGTTTTACAACTTGGATGTACAGTACTTGTTGAAGCTAGGTGAGCTTATTCCCTCTACAGGAATGGTGAACACCTTGTCATGCGATCCAACCATCAAAGGATCCATTGGAGGTTCTAGTTGATCCAGTTACTAGACTTAGGGCTAAAAAGTTCAAAGAAGCTTTCAATGGACTTCTTCAAGATAAATGGGCTAAGGTGGACTTCAAGAGGATTTGTAATAATAAAGAGCAAGCCTTGATTAATCTCATTCATGTCCAAGAAGGGTTTGTTGGTGGAACCAAGACCATTACACAAGGATTGGGAGAAGAAGACTAGATTCGAACAGTTTGACCTTTGGTTACTCTTCTAGTCATAACTGGAGCTACAGATCGAATTTTGATATGATTATAATTTTTATGGAAACTAGACTTCTAGACCTTTCCAACGATATATGGCATGTCTTCTAATTCTTTAAGACGGGAGAGAACCATCTGTTTTAAATTGGGTCTTGCTGTTGCCCAACAAAATGTGGAAACAACGAACTTGTCTTATTTAATTAGTTGGGCTATCAAATTTTAATTATTTTGAGAGGAGACAATTTTTCTGGGTTTTTAGATTTGTCTATTTGTTTATTTTAATTATTTTGGGCTAGTTTTAGCTTGGGTTGATTATTATTTAATTTGGGCTATGTGATACCCATTAGGGAAACTAGGGTTTTGGCTTGAAGTATAAATACTCTTTAGGAATAATGTTAGGGCACTTTTTTTTAATAATATTTTCCAGCATTGTAACTGTCTTTGGTTGCTTCTTCTTGGTTCTTGATTGAACTTTCAACTCTTCAAAGAATTGATCATTCTTTGTTGTGTATTTATATTTCTTTTGCTCGTCTCCAGGTGTAGGTGTTGTGATTGAGTTGGTTTATAGTCTTGTTGCCTTGGAGCAAGTCTTTCATTGTGATAAGCTCATTCAAATCTCCATAAACTTGGGTTAGATTAATCTTGGGATCACGAATACTATTAAATTCCGCTAGGATTCGCATCGCCTTGCTGTGTTTGGGACCCTCTGATCCTCATCCCAAATGGCATATTACTGTCTTTGGGCGTGTATGGAAAGAAGGCGGAACATGTTTTTTGTACTCGCAGTTATGAGTAGGCTAATATTCATAGCTTCTCATTTATTCATATATTACAACAGTTTTAAATCCATGCGTCTTCTTTTTTCCCTCTCTGGTAATGAAATGCTTGCCTGTAAGCAGATCAAATTCAGGTACTATCCAGGCGAGGTGTTCTCATCTTCCCGTCAGCCAATTGCTTCTGATATGCAAGAGCGCATACTTAGTGGCTTGCAGGTTTTGTTTAGAGCAAGGGCAGTACGGGGTTTGATCGATGCTATTTGAGTCTCGAACAGGGTTTCCAGGATCAAAATAAAATCTTTTCAAATCATTTTTGTATTATTGATAACATTTCATGCTAGGATCGATATTTTTAAATGGGTACATGAATATTTAGTCCTTACATTCGGCTTGAATAAATCTTCATCAATTTGTCACGCAATATTGTCTGGCTTGAATCCTGTTTTGGCTCGTTATGGACCATTCAAATATTCTCCAACTGCATGAACTGCTTTCCTGATGGTGCTGAGTTAAAGTAATTCTGGACGAGAACATGATGGTACGTTCAAAGAACCATTGCATCTTCTTGCTCTAGGATTCTCCAAGTGGCCAGGAGTCATACCCCCCCCCCCCCCCCTGAAGAACTATGCCATATGTAGTAGCATAAATTCAAGTGTTGCATGAACGTCATTATATTTTGTTCATCATGTACCTGACTTTTTTTTTCATAATAAAAAGATGATGTTTACAAAAAGAGAAGGCTGTGCCTGCGACATGACGTCTGACCTTCAATGTGTAATCCGTTTGTTTTATTTATGGGTGAGAGAAGAACCGAATAACTTATTTAACCGAGAAAATCAATAGATAAAAAACAAATCATTTAAAAAAATGGATTAAACTCATTAGAATTTAAAATAAATTTTTGGTTTAATTCTGTCTTTGTTTCAGTACAAGAACTAAACCAAACCGATGCGAACAAGTTTAAAATACAAAGTCTGTAATACATTACCCAAATTATGAAGTTTACACTTTACATGCATATACTAAGCCATTTACTCGTGTTTTGTTATGGTTAAAACTATATTTTTTCAACGCAAATAAATATTAATTATATGTGATTTTTTTTATTATAATATAAATTTAAACAAAATAATAAATCTATACAAAATTCTTGTGACGTGCAAGTTTCCTATAAAATATATAAATGTTAAATTAATATAAAATTATTTATTTAATAGGTTTCAATGAAATCACTACCATAAAAGTATCATCATCATTAAAAAAACACGAAGATTCGGATACCTAAATTATTGAATTCACTATATCAGAATTAGTTCATTTTATAATTCAATTTAAATTAAACATAACAAACAAAATATAAATTGTGAAAACACCTGCAATAATCAAATAAAATAAATAAATAGTTAATTTTCTATCTACAAAAAGAAAAAAAATCAATGAAAATTCATCCATACACTATTGTCATTATCATGACTATAACAGTTAAAATTATTATCAATATTATTTCTCAAACAATTAAAATCTTTAAATTTCCTCAAAGAATAAAAAAAAAGTATAACATTTTTACAAAAAAAAAAAAAAATCACTAAAATTATCATTATTATTGCGCAAACAATGAAACCATAAGATCATCTAATCTGAAAAACGAATAAAAATAACAGAAAACACACAAAAAAAAAAAGAATAAAGAGAGAAAGAGAGAAATATTAATTTTAAAATGATCATAACATAAATTAAAATTTCAGGACTGAACCGAATAAAAATAAAACCCTAATAAAAAATAAAATAACAAAAACTAAAAGCATAGATGCATAAATATGAGTAAAAAATAAACATTGTCCAAGAAGGATCGAAAAAACCAAAGAAATTAATACCAAATAAAAAATTTAAAGAATAAGAGCTGAAATAAAAAATAAAATATATAACTAATTTAGATCGAAGGATAAAATTGAAACAATAAAAACCTTGTGACCAATATAAATAAAGGTATTTAAAAAAATAGTGTAATTTTGCTAAAAAAGTTAAGAGAATAAGGGCCGAAATGAAAAGTAACATGTATGACAAATTTTAATTGGAAGAAAAAATTAAAACAAATTAAATTTTGCATAGTGAAAAAATTAAAAAGACAAAAAACAAACTAAAAATCAAAAGAAAATACCGAAATGAAAATCAATATATACAATCAATTTCAATTGAAGTGTACAATTGAAAACAATCAAAATTATTATTAGAGAAATCAGAGGAAAACAATTGAAATCAAACGAACATGGATTAAAATAAAACAATCACAAACATTAATGATTGTCCTGTAACTTTAGTCGGCAGGAGAGACAAAATACTAAAACTCATCCATCGGCGATTCACTGATCACCGTCAAATAACATACCCCGTACTAGGAGGCAAAAAACATGGTGGTGCACCCGATGACAAAGCAATTGGACACCTTTCACGACAAAATGACGCCGCACGGGCCGCCTGAAAGGTGAAACACTACTGGTGTATCCATACGACGCATTTGTAGTAATTTCAAAAAGAAATAATAAAAAAATGCCAAGTTACCTATACACTTCTGGAACAAACGATAATCACGAAAAAACTTGGAATGAAAATATTGCAATGCCCCCAGCTCCAAGCCTTTGTTTTTTTCTTTTCTAGGGGTATTTGCGTAGTTTCATTGTGCATGAATTTGTGAAAATCCAAAAACACCTCATTGTTCCTCGTCTTTTTGTCCTCTCCCAGGGGTAAAATGATAATTCAACATGCAATTTAAAACAAAAAATACCAGAAAACCCCAAATAATCTGAAAATATGACATATGTCCATTGGAAATGTCTAAAATACCCTGGTTCCGAAGGTTAAATTTTTCAACCCGAGAAATAAAATAATAATTTTATTTGTTTTTTAATATATAGACACACACTGTTATACTTTATATATCAAATGCAATTCATCCTATATTCCTGACACTCGCAGCCGCCGCCCACCCCCAATCCCTGCATTGCAGCTGCCCGCCCCCTTTAACACTAAACACACAACAATACTTTGCAGTTTGCAGATACAGCTTCCTCATCCAGCTTGCTTGCAGATTAGAGCCCGTTTGATATTGTTGCCAAACTTGCTTTTTGCTGTTTTTTATTTTTATTTTAAAAATCAGCGGTTTATGTTTTTAGATCATTTTAATATGCTGATATAAAAAATAATTTTAAAAAATAAAAAAAAAATATCATTTTAATATATTTCAACACGAAAAACATTTTAAAAAGTAACAACAACAGCACTCCCAAACATCAAAGCCGAGAATTGAGGCACGTAAATCATCCTGGGCTGTTTAAAAAGAAGCTCTTACTGTTTACGATGAAGATTTTGGGTTTTCAAGCTTTCGAGGATCGGTCCACATGTGGCCGATACTTCTGCTTAAATTAGACGGTCAATACTGAGGACGAAGTTGTCAAACTTGCACAAAGCTTGAACCCTTTAATATCTTTACTGCCAAGGTAATTGTAATAAAAAGATGACTCAAAAGGTTGACAAATTTGAGCTCATTCTGCGCTTTAATTAATCATGTTACAGGTATGAAAACCAAGGCAATGAAGTGCACGCCAGTTATTTATTGAAAATGTAGTTGAGATTATTTTTAAAATGTTTTTTATTTATAAATATATTAAAATAATATTTTTTATTTTTAAAATTTTTTTTATAACAGTACATCAAAATGATCTAAAAGTATTAAAATATTTTAATTTAAAATAAAAAAATCAATTTTTTTAAAAAAATACTATTCAAAAACAATCCCAAATATCTTCTGTGGGGCTGGGGACAAAGAAGAAGTTGAACAAGCTGGTTGAGGGTACTGCATAGAGTTGTTGATGGGCAAGGACAGGTCGAGTTCAGGTTGGGCTTGCATCAAGCCTGGTTTATTTTTGCCTGCCTGTGTTAGTACAACGTCAATTCTTCTACCAGCTCTAGATCGAGAGTGCTTGGTTTTAGAATTTGGATTTGGCATGGATGCTGTGATGGCAATTGTTTTTATAAACAATAGTAACAATAGCCCATGAAAGGCCAGTAAAAAACACATAAAAACCCAATAATAGTATAGGTCTTTCTGGTTTTAAATATAACAAAACGACGCGAACTGAATCAAAATTGTTTAAATCGGAACTGGTTTAATTTCATTTTTTTTAATTATTAAAAATTTGGATTTGGTTGTTTTTAAAAACTATATCGAAAATAATCTCCCGTAGTTTTATCTTTGGGGGTTATTTGAGATGAAGTTTAAAGAATTTTCTGGTGCTGTGCTCGATTAACATTAAATACCCCATTCCTACTCGGTTGGAAACTATAAAAGCTACACAATCAACTCAATGTAATGGGATCGCAGTAGCAAGAGTGGGGCTAACTCATCTATAAAGTAGAAAAGGTATGGACCATGGAGGGAGGGATGAAACCATCGAGGCTAAAGGTGTTCCTGCTGGAATCGGAAAAGATAATCAAATTGTCTATCATTACTTCGTGGACCTGGTCACCCATTTCTTCTTTTTACATTACATTTTTGCTTTGTGCTTCGCTCGCCGACTTGTAGTGTTATTTTTTATTCCGTTTGGTCTATCAACTACATTAGTATATAGGTATTAGAAAATTGTACTCTATGTGCTCTCAGATTTCCCTCAGCACTGTCAAACTTGTTAAGGGTAGATTGCTTTGAAATTGAATTAGTAAAGGACGTTCCCTAATTTATTCCAGTGGTTTTCAACCATTTGCAGCCTCATAGGAAGAGAGGAAGGAGACTCCATTCCTCGGACACCTGTTCTTTTCTTTTCTTTTGCCACGCAAATTAATGATTTATATATATATTTTTATGATTGTTGTAGGTTAATATAAATAATAAAAAAATATTAATTTAGAAAATACCATGCATTCCCAAAGAACCTGTAGATTTGTAGCTCTGTAGATAAATCTCGCATCAGAATATCTAAAGATGATGTGATAGTGAAAACCATCCTCTTCTCCTACTCAATATTGTCAATTTCCTATGGTTATTTCATAATGGTCGGTATATTTTATTCTAAATAAAAAAAAATAGAATAAATCAAAGTAAATTTTATCTTGCTCGTAATCTTGGCATGTTCTGAAAATTCCATTCAAATTTCACTTGGAATGTTCTGGTTTTATTATGTCCATTTTGTTTTGGTCAAATAGTATTTTTTTAAATAATGAATAGTTTTACAATATAAACCATATATTTTAATTCGACTATTAGATTGAGACGCAATTTTACAAGGAGTATCTTGATATATTTATAGATATTATGTTAAAATTTCAAAACAATCAAATAATATAATAACTTTGCGAGATTAATGATGATATTCTCATAATACTATATAAGTTCATAATTTTTTTCAGAAAAATCATTTTATTGTGTCTTTCCTAGATTATTTTTTTCTCAATTTCATTATTCAACAACGAGTGTATTATGAATTGAACTTTATAATTTGATTTGATTTGCTTTGCTTTATTTAAGGTTATTATAATCATATAACGCAAGTCACACATTTGAAATGTTAAGCTAGGTTGACCCAAGTTGATTCAATATATCGTTGTTTCAATATTTTTTTAAGATGTCAACTTGATTTTTTAGTTAAACTATATTTTTATTAATTTTCCATGTTATCTTTAAACTTATCAAGTAGATCGAGTTATATCAGTTCAATTTTTTTTTCTCATATTTGAAATTTAAATTATATAATTTTAAATAATTTCATTTTTAAATTTAAACTAAATTTTTTTATTGAATTAATATATTTAATTATATTTATATATAAAAAAAATATAAACAATATGAACATCAAACAGAACATCAAAATATTTTGAAACTGAAAAATTTTATTTCAATCCACAAAAAAAAAACATCTGAAACGGAATTTTATTCTTTTTTGGTTCTGGCTAAAAAAAATAACATAAAGGAAAAGATAAAATATCCGTAGGAATTAATTTGTCCTGTCCAATATCCTCCCAGACACTCTGTGATGTATTGAGCGGGACACAGATAAAGCTTATTCTAATTTTAGCCTTTTCTTATCATTCCAAGTCATTTTCCCATAGACGTCCAATCGGCTTTCTTTCAACATAATCGAAGCCAATTTTGAGTTCACCAAGTTGAAAGATAAAAGATATTTTTTATTTAAAAATATATTAAAATAATATTTTTAATATTATTATATCAATACAAATCAAACACACAGAAATATAATTTTAAAATAATTTTCTTTTTTTAAAATAAATTATACTACAATACTCAGCACCATCTTTGATTGATGTTTATCTATAACTAGCAAATTAATGTCAATCTAAATCGGATTTCTGTGTTTTCTCCTCCTTTTTTTTTAACAAAACATAATGATACCACCTGAAAAGATAAGCTCAAGACCCTCATGATTAAGCTCTGATAAGGGTCAACACGAAAAGAAAAATATTAATATTAAAACAGAGATTCAACTTTTTGAGTGCGAGTACAATTCTTTCCGCATAACCCCGTCATGGATTCTTGCTTTTATAGTTGGGCATCTTGACATCAGACAAATGATTTCTTTTGAATTATTGTATAAAATATTAAAAAAAAACTATTTTTTTTTGTTTAAAAATATATTAAAATAATATATTTTATTTCTTAAGAAATATTTTTAATATTCATATTCTTTTGAAAATACTTTTTTCAAAAATACTTGTAAAATGTAAATATAAATCGGCACTATATCTTCTAAATTGGATTAGCTCATATATTTTAATTAAATTTTATATTTGAAATTTTTTAAGGAATAAAATATAAATTTTAAATGATATTTAATTCATTAAAATATTATTAAAGTAAATTAGGGATTAATTCCTTTAATTTACAATTTTAAAAAGAAAAATAATAATAATAAAACTATTTTTTAATTAATCAATTATTTTTTATAAAATAAAAAAGTAAATTAAATTAAATTAAATTTTATCTAATATAAATATGAAAATTTAATTTATTTATTAATTGAATCTAATTACAATGACTTGAAATATGTTAAAAAAAAATTGCTTATTGTCTGAATTTCTGCGCTGCTTTGCCTCGTGTTCACATTTGTTGACTGTGTACGTGTGAATTATTGTCATTTGTTTCCTTATAAATTGTTAATGACTTAAGATCTAATATTATACTAGTAATTATTTGCTGTGAAATGGTCTGTCTAACGGTGGCCCATCCAGTATCCGTCAAATCAGAGCTCAGACCGGCCATCTAGTAATTTTGGGCCACAATAGATACACCTGGACTAAGCAAGTGGATAGATTGAAGTTGGTGGAGGCCAGGGTGGCATTAAGTGGCACATGTAAATTAAAAAGTCGAATATACCCCTACATATGGCAGCAATCATTTTAAATTTGAAACTATGCCCCCTTTGAGCAGCTTATCCAAGTCTTAAAGGCTGTTCTTCGAATTTCAAAAATATTTTTTTTTTGATATTTTAAAATTATTTTTATATAATGATATTAAAAATAATATTTAAGAATAAATCAAAATATTATTTAAATTTAATTTTAAACAAAAAAATATTTTAAAAAATAACCACAATTATATTTCTAAACATTCATTTATAGTATATACTAGGCGCATATAGTCACCATTTGGTGCATGCTATAATTATCGTTTCATTAAATTTTATTTTTTATATTTTAAATCAGTTTATCTTTTTTTTTTTAAATATATTATATTATATAAAAAAACCAATTTCAATTATTATCCTCAACTCTGTCCTACTTTTACCATTTAAATAAATAAAAAAGGGTAAAATTACGTGGGAGAACCAAATCCAATCTCTTTTTACTGCCATACTGTTTTCACCTCTATTTTTTCAACTTTTATTGATTTGTTCTGAAATAAGACAACATATATATAATCTTAATTAAATTATATAAAGGTTCTATCGACTAAAAAAAAATATATTTATTTTATTATAATGTTTGTGAGTGTTTTTCTTTTAAAAAATCATTTTTACAATGTTCATTTAGTTTTTTTTTTCAAAATGTTTGATTTATTAAATAAAAATTTTAATTTTTTACTTTATTTTCATGTATTTTTTCTAATTTAACTGATTTCATTGACCACACAACATTATAGTTCATCAATAAAAATATTATATATTTAACTATACAGCACAGCACAGTAAGAACAACAAAACACAACATTACAAACATGAGTATGCATGGCTTGCATTGTAGTAATTTTAATATATATATATAGTGATGAAAGATTTAGAGTTAAAAAGGCGATCAAGATCGCCTATTAATAAGATTGTTAAATAAACGACTCCTAAGGATCCAAAAATTGAACCTTTCATTTAACTACTCATTAAGGTGTTTTTTTAATATATTTAAATAATATTTTTTAAAGTATTTTAAACATTAACATATAAAGAAAAATCCAAAAAATACATTTAATTTTTTTTCAAACATAAGAAAAACTACAATCTCAACCAGTCTCTAGGTTAATACGAATTGTAATTAAAGCTAAAAACTAACCAACATATTTTGGGCTGTTTGACATAATTCTTGTTTATGTTTTTATGTGTTTTTCAAAAAAAAAAAGATTTATATTTTGGTAATAATTTTGATACATTGATATTAAAAAAAATAAAAAAATAATTTATTTTAATACATTTTACAACAATTGTTATGAGTTTTTCTATATATACTACACATTAAATATAAATACCCCTGTATACAAAAATTTAATTTTTGATTTTTTGGATGCTACATTTGGACCAGGATCAATAGGTAACTAAAAGTTTGAGTTCGAGTTTGAATTCGAGTATGATAAAAGATGATTTATGATTTGTATTGTAAATCTCTAATTTAAGTTAGGGCATGTATTTTTTGTGTAAATTTGAGACATTCGAGATTTTATTAACTTATTTGAGCCTATAGAGTGCACTTTATGAGAGGTGGAGTTTCTTCGCATTTAAAAAAAAGATTGACTACCTGTTTGACATTGTGTTAAAAAAATATTTTAACAAATTTGAATATCTTTTATTTTTTATTTTAAATTATTTTTTTGATATTTTCATATCATTTTGATATGTTGATATTAAAAATAATTTTAAAAAATTAATAAAATATCATTCTAATATTTTTTTAAATAAAAAATATTTTTAACTTTAGGTAAACTTCCAAATCATGATTAAACAAGTGAATGCTGAAGTTTGCGTCAACTACAATACCAGAAGTTGGTGTTGTACGCATATGAATAAATAAATATACATTTACATCCTATGCTTGAGGAAAAAATTAATATTAGAGCAATTTCAATGCAAGAAATGAAGATAAAGAAAATAGATAAAAAAAAATTTTTAACTTTCATAGCTCCAAGAAGGGAGTTATATTGAAAAGTTAAATAGTATTTTTAAATTAAAGAGCTATTCCTATATATTTCATCAAAAGAATAAAAAATTATTTAATAAATTTCTATGCAAAAAAGTGGTTTTGATTGTACTTATATTAGTTATTTATTATAAATAAATCATTATATATATATATATATATATATATATATATTAAAATAGAATTGGATTCTCTAAATATTTTTTTTCATTTGAGTGCAAATATAAAAAATATCATATTTATACTATTCAAAAAGTCATCATATTATTAATTTGGCTTCTCTAAATATTTTTTTTGGAAATGTTTTAATGTAGTTTATACATGAATAAAAACATTTATATTCTAATGAACACTTTTTTCCAACTATTTATTAGTTAATATTTTTATTATGCAGTGAATTTAAGTAAAAAATGATTAATAACATTTTAAAATATTATTATATAAATATTTATAATATCAGGAGATAATATTTATCGAAACTTGGAACTTAGGTTATTGGTGATATGATTTTTTTTTTATTGAGATGATTTTTTTTTAAAATATAATTAATTTTGATATTTATGATTAATATAATAAAATTAAATATTAATTATTTAATCAAATTAACATATAGTTTTATTAAAATATTTAAAATTTTATATAAACATTTTATTATATGAAAAAACTTAATTGTATTTAAAAATATCATCTTTATTTAAAACAAATAAACACATTAAAAATAATATTTTTACTTATTTAAACCAGTCATTTTTATTTTTTATTTATTTTCATTTAAAAAATCTCACCCGCACCAGATGGCAAGCAAACAAAGTGAAAAGGCAGAAGCGATGGTCTGCTACAAAGAGCCGGGTACGAGTCTGTGCTCAGCGGAGGGCCATTTATCATTAGCCAAAAGTACTAATTATCACGTACAACATGCAGATTAAATTAAATAATGAACTATATTTTTTCCGGTTAAACCTTTATTTGAAATAATGTTTTAAGTATTTTTATGTATAAAATATTACATCAGTGCTCTCTCTTTGTATATTATAACTAGCGAAATGCCATGTGTGGGCGGCATAATATTTTTTTAATATAAAAAATATTAATTATGTGTATTTTTTATTGTATTATAAATTTAGCCAAAATAATAAATTTATGCAGAAATCTTGTGAAATTAAATTTTTTTTATAAAATATATGAATTTTAAATCGATATAAATTTATTTGCTTAGCAATTTTTAATAAAATAACCAGCATTAATTTATCATCATCTTTAGAAAAGCAAGAAGATTTGGATATTTGAATTATTAAATTCATTGCATTAAGATTAGTTTATTTTATAATTTAATTTAAATAGATGCATAGATACGAATAAAAAAACATTATCCAATAATTAAAAAAAAAAACTAAATGAATCAATATCAAATAAAAATCTGCAATAATCAAATAACAAATATAAATAATTAATTTTCTATAGATAAAAAAAATAAAAATATAAATTGAAAATCCATCATCACATTATTGTCATTATCATTGTTATAATAGTTAAAATTATTATTATTATTATTGTCAAAATAATTAAAATAATTAAATTGACCTGAAAAGTCATTAAAAAAAAGCAAAATATTTTGATAAGAAAACAATAAAAAATTAATAACTAAAATTATCGTTATTATTGCGTAAATAATAAAATTATAAAAATCATCTAATTCAAAGAGCAAATAAAAATAATAAAAAACAACAAAAAAAATAAAGGAAAAAAGCGAGCAATATTCATTCTTGCTATTACTATCAAAACAATAAAAATTATCAAATTATACCAAGAAAAAAAAAACATAAACAAAATAGCAAGAAAGAAAAAAAAAATTATTATTATTATTATTATGAAACAATAAATAAATAACAAAAGATCAAACAAAAAATTTAAAAAAAAATTATCATTGTTATTACTGTCAAAACAATAAAAATTATCAAATTATCCTGAGGGAAAAAAACCTAAAAAACATTAACAAAAAAGTAAGCAAGAGAAACAATTAAATTATTATTATTATTATTATTATTATTATTAATTATTTTTTATTTTTGTGTTAACAATGAAAGAAAAAAAATGAAAGACTAAAAAAATCATAAAAACTTCAACAAAAGATCAAATAAAAAAATAAAATAAAAATAAAAATTATCATTGTTATTACTGTCAAAACAGTTAAAATTATCAAATAATCCCGAGAAAAAAATTCTACAAAACATTAATAAAAGAGTAAGCAAAAAAAACAATTAAATTATTATTATTGTTGTTGTTGTGTTAATGAAAGGAATAAAATAAATGAAAGACTAAAAAAATCATTAAAACTTTAACAAAAGATCAAAGGAACAAAATAAAAATTATCAGGTGAAAAAAATCATATGATGTAAAAATAAAAATAAAAAACTAATAAAAAATTAAAAGAAAGAATAAAGGGATAAAAAAAACACAAATATCAATTTTTAAATGATCATAGATACAAAATAAAATTTAAGAGCTGGTTTTTTTTAATAAAATATCACCTCAACAAATAAAAAAATTCAAAATTAAAGCTAAGAGTACACTTATATATACATGAACAACAGTAGTGATTATTCTAGAAATAATAAGAAATAAAGGGATCAAAACAAAAAATTAACAGTATAAAGTCTAAATATTAATTATGTGTGATTTTTTTATTATAACATAAATTTAGATAAAATAATAAATTTGTATAGAATTTTTGTGAAGTGCAAGATTTCTATAAAATATATGAATTTTAAATTGATATAAATTTATCTGCTTAGTAGGTTTCAATAAAAAAACCAGTATAAAATAAGTAGTTAATTTTCTATCAACAAAAAGATGAAAACATAAATTGAAAATCTATTCTTATGTTATTGTTATTATCATTACAATAACAATTAAAATTATTATCAACATTATCATCAAAATAATTAAAATAATTAAACTGCCCTGAAAAATCATTAAAAAAAAAGCAAAATATTTATAAAAAAACAATTAAAAACCAATCACTAAAATTATCGTTATTATTGCGTAAATAATAAAACCATAAAAATCATTTAATCCAAAGAATAAATCAAAATAATAGGGAAAAAAATGAATAAAGGGAAAAAGGAAGCAATATTAATTTTAAAATAATTATTAATATAAATTCAAATTTCAGGATTAAACTGATTAAAAAAAATCCAAAAAAAACTAAAAGCATAGATGTATAAATACAAATAAAAAATAAACATTGTCTTAAAATTAAAAAAAATTAAATAAATTAATATAAAAAAAACTCCAATAATCAAATAACAAAAATAAGTAGTTAATTTTCTATTCACAAAAAAATAAAAATATAAATTGTAAATATATTCTTATGTTATTATCATTATTATTACTATAATAATTAAAATTATTATCAATATTATTGTCAAAATAATTAAAATAATTAAATTGTCCTGAAAAATCATTAAAAAAGAAGCAAAAGATTTTTATATAAAAAAAAATTAAAAAATAATCACTAAAATTATCATTATAAAATAGTAAAATCATAAAAATAATCTAATCCAGATAACAAAAAAAAAAAAAAAACAAAAAACACACACAAAAAAAAGAATAAAGGGGAAAAAATATGCAATATGAATTTTAAAATGATTATCAACGTAAATTAAAATTTCAGGATTGAACCGGTTAAAAATAAAACCTGAATAAAAAAAAGGACAAAAACTAAAAGCATAGATGCATGAATATGAATAAAAAATAAATATTAGCAAATAATTTTTTTTAAAAAATGAATTAATAAAAAATAAAAAATTAAGAGAATAAGGACCGAAATGAAAAATAAAATGTATTAATTAATTCTAATTGAAGGATCAAATTGAAAAAAAAATCTTGGGGCCAAAATAAATAAATAAACAAATAATAATAATTGTTGTGTAATAGATCAAAAAATTAGAAGAAGAGGGACTGAAATAAAAAGTTATAAAAATGACCAATTTTAATTGGAGGACCAAATTAAAAGAAATCAAAACATCTGTACCGAAAAAATTAAAGGAACCAAAAAGAAATAAAAAATCAAAAGAATAAGGACTGAAATGAAAACTTCCTTATATAATCAATTTTAATTGAAGGGCACAATTGAAAATAATTAAACTTTCAATTAAAGAAATTAGTAATAAAACCGAAATTTAAACATAAGTGACCAAAATAAACTTCCGCCAAGTACCAGTGACTGGATCCGAATTTGCAGCGGCAGGAGAGAGAAAACTGACGACTGACACAAAATCTTCCTCTGTCGCTTACTGGAAGTTCTATTACATGAACGCGTCACTCTGAAAGATAGAAGACATGGCGGCGTACTGTCTGACATGGCGAAAGGGAATTTTTGATCTCCGAAGGAGGGCTCACGCGCCGCCTCAAAGGCGAGTTCGCCTTGAATGACGTTGGCACGTCCGGACGACACGCCAGTAGTTCCTCCGAAATAAATAATAAAATATTGGCTAATTATCTATGCACCCCTGATGTTAGTGATATTCATAAAAAAACCGGAGGGAAAATATGTCCCTGCCCCCGTTTACTGTATACTATCTTGTTTTTTTCAGAGGTTGTTCCATCGATTCACTGTGCAAAAAATATGAAAAAATCGAAACAATCCCTTGTTCCAGCGTCACATTTTTGTTGTTTTCGGGGGGCAGAATCGTTAATGCAATGTTCATAAACAGGAAAAAAAAAGATGGACATGCGCGCGCGATGTGTCGGATCAAATATCCAGTCCACAGGAAATTCACTCATAGTGAACAGTAGGTAACAGTGAAAATGGGACGACAATTATATTATAGATAATAATTTTATCATGTTAATATAAAAAATATTATTTTAATATGTTTTCAATTAAATATCACCTTTAAAATCATCATACATTTATTATTATAATGCAATGCATTGAATATCACAACTTTTAAAATTATCTTGATTTTATTATTTAGAACTACTTTTAACCATAAATTACGATAAAAAACAGTTTAAAAATATATAAGTTATAAATTTTAATAAACCTGTTTTTTCTCTAAAAAGTGATCAAAATTAACGCAACATCAATCATATGTTTAACCTTTTGCTTCCACTCGGAGGAAGGCTGGATTGGAGTGGGATTTTTTTTTCCCCGCAACGCATAAAAAATCTGTTATCTACTATTATTATAAGAAAACACAGCGTAGCTGTGCGAGCTCACTCGAGAGCGCGGGGACCAATTGTTAACGTTAGTCTTTTTTTGTCTGGCTCGTCCTTATCGATTACATGTCACATAAAATATTGTTTTCAAGCAAAGCATTCGACGGCAACGTGAGGATAAATAACAAATAGTGTTCAGTTTTAGTTCAGATTTTGTTAAACCGTTACATATGTGCATGTTGTTAGCCCTGAAGTGGGCAACCCAAGTGATCAAATAGATTTAGTTCCTTGTACACCTTTTTGACTTGGAAATCTTTATGTCAGCATTATCATAATTTATTTAATCAAACCTAGTATATTTATATCTACATGGTAGATATATATTAAAATCACTGTAATAAATTATTTAGCCTCGATCATGACTCAAGCTATGATGAAAAATATTCTCGATTGTCTAAGAAAAATATTTATTTGTACATCTTAAATAAAACAAGTTTAATTTTCAATCAAGGTATCAATCTATTTTGCACAAATCTAATTGCATCTCATCTGTCTCTGAGATATATAATTATTCTCCAATCTATTTTTTGTGTTCATTTTCCTGTTTAAATTGAAAAAAAAAATAGTTATTTTAAAAAACACAAATCCCACTTAAACCAATAAAAAAGTCGAGTTTTAATATCTCAAGACAATTCCTTTTTTAAAATATTTTTTTTATATTAGAAACAGATTGAATTTAAATTTATTATATGAGAGGTGTTTCTGTGTTGATCTAGAAGAGAATGTTGAGGTGCAGATTAAGAAATAGCGATAAAATAAAAACAAATGAAGATCAATTGCATATGCAAGAGCATATATAAAAAAGTTGAGATAATTATTTTCAATTCAAATAAACTTTCTAATTTTGATGAACCAAAGCCCATTTAAAGGTATTTCTTTTACAACTAAATGCAAGCATATGATTTGGAATCGTATATAAAAGTGATTTATTATTCACCAATCAAATTTTAAATAATTATTTACCAAAAAAGAATCTCATAATTCATTGATAACATAATGTATACTTAGTTTAAGGGATCATTTAGGAGTGTAATTGGATTGTGATTTTCAATATCTTTTGTTTTTTAAAAATAAATTAATATTTTTAGTGTTTTTTTTGGTCTGGCTAATCAATTTTTTAAATATATTTTTAATAATATCATGTCTTGCATTCTCAAATAAACAGTCTAGAAATATTAATTTGCTATAAGTAAAAAAAAAAAAAATATTTTGAAGTATTTGCCGATGAGCCAAACTGTCATGATATTTGTTTTCGAATTTATTTGATTGTGTAACAAGGTTGTGTTTTATTATTTTTTTCATTTAAAAATATATATACACATTTTGTTTTTATACCAACTTATTAAAACATAAAAATATTTTAAAAAATAATTAGGTTTCTGAAACAACGTTCTACCAGCAATCAGACACGCCCTTGTTGAAAAATCTTAACCACGCATGGGTAATAATGTCTTTCCGTAACTCTATTTCAAAAGGTTCCAAAAAAACTTGCAGGGAGATATGATTATTATATTTTCTTTCTCTGCAAAACGACAAGCACCGCCCAGCCCCGATAGTTCCAACAAATCTCAGCAAGGAGCATAACGGACACGTGGACGGACAAATTTGATTGCACAGGAGAGACTTGTTGCCCCGGCTAAATGCATACAGATGCTCTCTTAACTATAGTTAAATAAATCCACAAGGCCCAGGTTCAAAATTAGCCATAGTTAACTGGCGCCGCTTTAACTCAATTTGTCCTTTTCTCTCTCTATTTGTTTCTTAAATTTACCTTCTACACTTCATTTATCCATGTATGTCTCTGCACACTCCTCTCCTCTCCGTGAAGACGAGTATGACTTCAAGTAGCCGCCTCTTAGGACAATGAAACTCAGGGAGATGAGTCAAAACGGTGCCTTATTTCCCTTCATCGTGAGAGATAGCTGATCAAAGAAACACAAGCCAGGAGTTTTTCTGAACATATATAGCTGTTTTCTCTCTCCTTCTTGAATTCTAAAAGAAGTCAGGATCTCAGAATTCAAACACACCAGTTCAAGTGAATTGGTGTTCTGGTGATTTCCAAGATTCATGTCAGGTGTAATAATCCATTTCCTCTCTTGTCAAATGCTCTTTTAAATCAAAATCCTAGTACTATTACTGCCCCATATATCTTTTGTAACCTGAGAGTTGGAAAAGTAGAAGGATTTCTCCTCTCTTTTTGGTGATTTCCAATAATTTATTTCATCTAAACCAGAAGTTTCTGAAAGAAAAGAATGGTGGGTGGTGAGAATTCATCGAGAATGACAGTATCTACAGTTTCTGGAGAAGACGCAATTAGCAGCGTTTCTTCTTTTGATAACCAAGGCATACCACACTCTATTACAGTGCCAATACCAAAGAAGAAGCGAAATCTCCCTGGAATGCCTGGTAATTAACTTATCAACACCAGTGCCAAGACCCCAAAATTTCATAAACTTGGTAATATTTTTTGGAGCTGATTTTTAATAAAATAATTTTTCTTTCCATTTCAGATCCAGATGCCGAAGTCGTTGCGTTATCACCAAAGACTTTATTAGCCACAAACAGATTCGTGTGTGAGATCTGTAACAAGGGCTTTCAAAGAGACCAGAACCTCCAACTTCACAGACGGGGCCATAACTTACCATGGAAGCTAAAGCAACGAACCAACAAAGAACCAAAGAAGCGTGTCTATGTTTGTCCAGAGTCATCCTGTGTACATCACAACCCAGCTAGAGCTCTTGGTGATCTTACTGGCATTAAAAAGCACTTCTACAGAAAGCATGGTGAGAAAAAGTGGAAGTGTGAGAGATGTTCGAAGAAATATGCCGTCGAGTCTGATTGGAAGGCTCACTTGAAAACTTGTGGCACTAAAGAGTATAAATGTGATTGTGGCACTTTGTTTTCAAGGTAAATGTCAAATAATTTTGTTTTTTATACACCATGTTTTTCTTGTCATTGATTTTAACTTGATCATGTTGTGATATTTGTTTTTGTTTTGTTATATAGGAGGGATAGTTTTATAACACACAGAACATTTTGCGATGCGTTAGCGGAGGAGAGTGCAAGGGCACAAACCCTAGCGATTATGGGAAAGGAAGGGAATGGTTGTGACATCAGGCGTGTGGTTGCTTCACCATCGCCTCCACCGCTTACGCCGTCTACTAGTGTGGTGTCTCCGGGCTTGTCAGTTCAAAGCTCTGGTAATTAATTTAGCCTAAGCTTGCTAGCTAGCGCGTTATTAATACATTGCCTGCCAAGTCAAGCATTTTTTATTGTTTTCTGGTGGCTGTGGACAGAATAGATTGAAGTTTATGGTTTTGGGTTAACAGGGTTGGTTATGTTCGAGTGTTTTGTCTCTTGTTGATGTCCTTCTCGTGTGGATGTTGGGCTAGAGAATATAAACAGATGCGGTAGGTGAGTGAGGAGAGAAGGGTTTACGTTGTGTTTCACGAGTAGCTGCTGCTACCAGCCTACCACAGTCATGTTATTTGCTCAAAGTTCGAAAATTTACACAATAAAAAAGTGAATTGAGATTTGGAGAGAAAGTACTCCATAATTGCTTCTTGCTTTTGCTTCTGCCTTTCATGAGCACACCCCTCATGTTCCTCCAAAAAGTACCATCCTCTTGCTAGTATATCCTCTCTTTGGTATTTGGGATCAACAGACTGCATTATTCTTTTTACCTTTTTAAGTCGCTTTTCTTTACTTAGGGTTAATGTTAGTTATCTTTGTTTCTTGTCACAGAATTAGCAGAAAATCCATTTGGACTTTCACCACCACCAACAGCATGTGCATCAGCAACAAGCACAAGCTCAACTAACTCCACCAGTAATGTATTTGCTGCTACGTTTGCCTCTTCTACAGCAGCAGCGTCAGCTATCCCGCAAGAAGCATCTGTACCATCCTCATTACCACATCTGTTTTGCGGCTTAGCTTGCTCTGATTGTCCCCCTACTATGCCAACACCTAGAGCAATAGAACCCCCATCACTCTCTCTTTCACCATCTCTTTATCTCTCCAACAATACTTCGTCTCTCTTCACCACAAAGCAAGACTACTACCATTACACACCATCTCCGCAACCAGCCATGTCCGCCACTGCATTGCTTCAAAAAGCAGCTCAAATGGGTGCAACGACATCAAACCCATCATTTCTCCGTGGTTTAGGATTACCCCTCTCAACTAATCAAGACAATAACTGTAATAAATGGGTTGTGGAGCCAGAGAACAACACTACTGTTGCAGCTGGACGAGGCCTTGGGCTTCCCTCCAGTGATGTTATGATGGGTTCATCTCCATTGTTTGGAAACAAACCTACGACACTAGACCTTCTTGGGCTTGGCATGGATGCTGCCAATTCTGCTATGCTAAATTCCTATAGTGGTGGCTTTAATGTTGGAGCAGCAGCTGTGGCAGCAGCCACTGCCGCAGCATATGGTGGAGGAGTAAAAGAAACAAGGGATGGTGTGCCTGAGAGGAAGCCTTATGGATCTACAGGAGCTTCACTTTAGGGCTCCCAGCTCAATTTACGTACCTTCACTTGTCCAAGGCATTTTTTGTCACGGGTGGAAAAGCTGAGCTTTCACGCGCGTCGTCGTGGCTTTATATTTAGATACACACCTTTTGTGTATCCATACCGAAGGTCTAAGGAGGTGTAGTGTATTTTTTGGCTCGATCGTGCGTCGTTGTTTTTTCTAGGGCTAAGTTAAAAATCGAAATCTTTTTATCGCTGTGTACAGTGAACTTATTACTGCCTACTACTAATTCCTAGCAAACATTGATTACGAGGCCTGCAGCTGTTTAAGGCACGTTCAAACTTGGAAGTTACTTGAAAATGATGAGGAGCACCGTTTTTTTTTTTTTTTTTAATATTTTGATATTAATAATAGTTTTTTTTAAATAAAAAATATTAATTTAATATTTTCAAATATAATATATTAATATTAAAAATAAATCTCATTAAATAAAAAATATGTTATCTTAATATATTTTTAGAAATAATAACTACACAAACTCAATATAAAAAACAACAAACGATAACTCTATTTAGTGTGTTCCTGCTAATCTTTCGTTGTGCCATTTTTTTTAATTCATTTCGATAATTTTCAAAAAACATTTAGGGCTTAGAGTTTGGTGTTTTGGGATTGGGATGAGGTTAGGGGTTTGGATTTTGAGTTTAGAGTTTAGGGTTTTGGGGTTTAGGAGTGCACTTTTAGAGAGAGAAGTTAGAGAGAAAAAGATAAGAAGGGGTGGTGCTCTGACAGCCATATCTCTTCCGGCCACCGTTGGATCTGGCTAAAATTTGGGTATGTTATGCACCTAACTATTGTCTATAATTTGATCGGAGGGATTGTCAGTATCTGAAGCTGTTTGAGAAATCCGGTCATCTGAAGATTTTTGGAAACCCCCACAAACTTGTCAAAGTCGCCGGACAGTTCCTCCACCGTCCATCGTTGGATTACTCTGAGCTTTTGGTATGTTGCATGTCTTCATATTACCTATAAGATGACCATAGAGATTGGAGGAATGTCTAACCAATTGAGAGATATTGCGGTTTGAATGAATTCTGGATATTGTTGATACAACTCTCAACCACTTTGAGCCGCCAACTGATTTTTGAAATCTATATACCGTTGGATCAAGCTGAATTATGAGTATTGCGTGCGCCTTTCTTGTTACTACATTTTCACCGGAGGGATCATCCTGGTGTTGCTCTGGTGGAGAAGTGTAATCTTTTGAACAAACTAGCAAAATCTATTTTTTGGGTCAGTCAGAGCTGCTGACTAGTTTCTCTTCATTGCACCATTGGATCAAGCTGAAATTTGGTTATGTGGTGCGAATGAGTGTTATTCATGTTATGAAGGGTGGAGATGAGAATTGAACACTCCAACAAGGATATATGGATGTTGAATAGTAGCTCTCCAGTTTAAGGTCAGTCTTCAGTTTAACTCCGATCTTGGTAGATCCAACTGTTGAAATGATCTTACATTTGGATTTTTGTTTTCATAATTTGTTTGTATACATATTCACAGTTGGGATTTGATATTGTCTGAGTTAATTGTGGTTTATTGTTGTTAACAATAGTTTTTTTTATGTCCTAACATGGCTTCCAATCCAAAAACCTTAATCTCCAAAGCCAAAGCCATAGCTACAAACCCTACAAACCAACACAACAATACTAAACACATGAACTCCTCTGCCCCTGCTAAACCTACCTTTTTCATAGGATTTTAGGCCGACAAGATAAGAGTTACTGACACTAATACTCGGTGCACTCTCAACCCTATCCCTCGTAAGTCGATTGGTTCTCGCCTTCAATTGAATGGTAGTTTATGGGAGAAGTCCTCTGTGGATTGGTGTTAGTGCCTAGTATGTTTCTTTCTTAGGTATATGCTTTCTTTTCATGCTATGACTTTAATTGCTAACAGGATATGGAAGAGGTTTGGCCAATGGTTTTACAATGTTCCGTTTCAAAATAGGAGATAAGTTACAAAAGGTTATTGAAAGTGGACCTTAGATGTTTGGGGGGAAAGCCATTATTCTTCAGCAATGGCACTCCGGGTTTGTTTTTGACATGAACAAGATCACAAAGCTTCCAGTATGGATTCAAATATATGATCTACCTTTTCCTTTATGGACAAAGGAGGGTTTGAGTGAGGTTGCCAGTATATTTTTGAATCATGTAATTTGAAAACCAGAAGCTCTAGCTATTCATGTTTCAATGTCTAGTCTTGTTCGTTTTGTTACCGAGGAAATTGCGGCAGATTCTGTTTATCCACCCACGTTTCATCTCGCTCTGGCTCCTTCATGAAAGTTGTAGGCCTATCTGCAAAGATGACTCTGGATTTTTAAATCATGTAATTTGAAAACCAGAATCTCTAGATATTCGCGTTTCAATGTCTAGTCTTGTTCGGTTTGTTACTGAAGAGATTGCGGCAGATTCTTTTAGTCCACCCAGGTTTCATCTCGCTCTGGCTCCTTCATGAAAATTGTAGGCCTATATGCAAAGATGACTATGGATTTTTGAATCATATAATTTAAAAACCAGAAGCTCTAGATATTCCTGTTTCAATGTTTAGTCTTGTTTGGTTTTTGACCAAGCAGATTGCGGCAAATTCTGTTCATCCACCCAGGTTTCATCTTGCTTTGGCTCCATCATGAAAGTTGTAGGAATATATGAAAAGATGACTCTAGATTTTTGAATTATATAATTTGAAAACCAGAAGCTCTAGATATTCACGTTTCATGTATAGTCTTCTTCGATTTGTTACCGAGGAGATTGCGGCAGACTCTGTTTGTCCACCCAGGTTTCATCTCGCTATGGCTTATTTATGAAATTTATAGGCCTATATGCAAAGATGAGTTTGGATTTTTGAATCATGTAATTTGAAAGACAGAAGCTCTAGATATTCGCGTTTCATGTCTAGTCTTCTTCGGTTTGTTACCGAGGAGATTGCGGAAGATTCTGTTCATCCACCCATGGCCTTCACAAAAGTTAAAAAGAAGAAAGGAAGCAAGGGGAAAAAAGAGGCTCTACGCCTCTAAAGGTTCTTCGGTTTACCTCTTAATTTTAATTTTATGTTAATGAATAAAATAGGTTGTTGGAACATTAGAGGCATTAATGGCTTCCAAAAACAAAAATTTGTCCATGAATGGATAAGAAACAATAAACTAAGTCTGTTTAGTTTGATTGAAACAAAGGTTGAGCTTGCAAGGCTAACTACCCTGTAGAATGGTCTTGATTTGAGAGACTGGAGGCTGATCTCTAATGCTACAGGGCATGAAACAGCTAGAATTATCATTGGCTGGGACCCTGCAATTTTTGATGTGCAGTGCCTCAAGCGAGTTGAGCAATGGATGACTTGTAGAGTGCATGCCATCCACTAGAAGCTTGATATAACAATTACCTTTGTTTATGGCCATAACACTTCAGCAGCTCGTCAGGACATTTGGGACTACCTGAGGTTACACGGGGGGGGGTTCTAAATCGCAACCATGGCTGCTTATGGGTGATTTCAATGCAACTCAGAAAGTCACAGACAGTAAAGGAGGAGATGCCAACTGGTGTAGGCATAAACAAGATTTTGGGATTTGTATGCAGCAAGCTAAACTCCACACAGTCCCTTTCAGGGGGATAAAGTATACGTGGCACCATTGTGCTAGATTATGAAAAAGCTAGATTGGGTTATTGGGAACACAGCTTTTGCTAAGAGTTGGCCGGATGCTTATGCTCAGTTACTCCCAAGAAATGTTTCTGACCATAGCTCCATGATAATTCACCTCAGCAAAGCCCATTTCCACCCGAGGCCAACTTTCAGATTCCTTAACCTCTGGTTAGAAAGGGAGGATTTTCTCCCGCAAATAGCAAGAGTTTGGGAGTAGACCATTCATGGTTCCCCTTTCTTTAAGCTTACATCAAAGCTTCAGATGGTCAAAGCCAGTTTGAAAAATTGGCATAAGGAAAACAAAAACCACATATCCAGCCGTGTTTCCAAAGCAAAGAGGGATTGGGATGTAGCCCAGGAGAAGCTCGATGGAGATCCATACTCAGAGGAGGCAAGTAGTGTAAAAAGGCAGGCGACAATCAATTACCAGCACCTTTGCAGGGATGAAGAATCATACTATAGACAAAAATCCAGAATCCAGTGGCTTACTCTAGGGGACAAAAACACGTCATTTTTCCACATATTCGTGGTCCACAGGAGAATGAGAAATAAAATAACTGGCTTAGATGATAGGCAGGGAAACATGATTTAAGACCAGCAGGGGATGGGAAGGTTAGCCGTAGCTTTGTACAAGGACCTTATGAGGGAGACAGTACACCCAGTCTTGATTAATGAGGGGCAGTTCCCCCACCCAATCACTGAAGCCATGAAGCGAGACATATCCCAACCCATTACCAATGATGAAATAAAGCATGCTCTGTTCACTATTCCTGACAACAAAACTCCTGGACCAGATGGGTTCTCTGCTATTTTTTTCAAAAAGAGTTGGAGCATCGTGGGCGAAGACTTCACTGCAGCAATCAGGCATTTCTTCCAAACAAGCACTATGCCTAAATGTATTAATGCAACAACCCTAGTCTTAATTCCTAAAGTGGAGAAACCCAGTTTTCTGAATGATTACCGGCCCATATCTTGCTGCAATGTTATCTACAAAACCATCTCCAAAGTCCTAGTCCAGCGTCTGAAGAAAGCTCTGGAATGTGTCATTGGGCCTTCCCAGTCAGTCTTCATTTCGGGTAGACACATAGCAGATGCAATCCTGCTCTCCCAAGAGCTCATGCATAATTATCATCGTAAAAATGGTCCTAAGCGCTGTGCCCTAAAGATTGACATTAGAAAGGCCTTTGATACCATCAGGTGGGATTATATTATTGAGGGGCTGCACAGGATAGGCATCCTGCTAGATATGGTGAAATGGATAACAGCTTGCATCACCACCCCTTCTTTTTCCATAAACATAAACGGAGAGCTTCAGGGCTGGTTCAAAGCCTCCAAAGGTATCAGGCAAGGAGATCCCCTATCTCCTTACCTTTTCGTGTTGGCAATTGAAGGGCTTAGCGGGCAGATAATTGAGGCAACCAGCAACCCCAGTTTCCATTTCCATTGGAGGTGTAAGGCTAACAATATTACTCACATTTGCTTTGCCGATGATCTATTAATGTTCTGTCATGCAGATATGAGCTCAGTAAGAATTCTCTAGCAAGCGCTGCTAAACTTCATGCATCAATCTGGGCTTAGTATCAACAGAGATAAAAGCTCCCTTTTTCTGACGGGTATTAGCCAAGACTCACAAAGGGAGATTCAGGAGCTGCTAGGGATCCAGCTTAAAACCCCCCCGGTAACATGTTTGGGCGTCCCTCTTGTTACTAAGAGGCTAACGAAGGGAGACTGCAATCTTCTAGTGGAAAAAATCACAGCTCGCATCCAGCTTTGGACTTCAACCTCTCTCAGCTATGCAGGCAGAGTGCAACTCATCAAGTCTACCCTCTTTTCAATGCAAGTTTACTGGTTAAGCCTTTTTATCCTCCCGGTGACAGTTATTAAAAGGATAGAGACCATTATGGCTAGATTCCTGTGGAAGGGGCCTGCAATGGAGAAGTACAGAGCCAAAGTTTGCTGGGATCACATTTGTTACCCCCTTAGTGAGGGGGGCTTGGGCATAAAGAGACCTCAGGACTGGAACAAAGCCGCCATCCTCAAGCATATATGGCGTATAGTTTCAACTGAAAGTTCCATCTGGCCTTCCTGGGTTAACTCTGTGCTTCTTAAGGGTCGCACCCTCTAGGAAATTACCCCCCCAGCCCATGTTTCGTGGACTTAGAGGAAGATTCTGGATAGTAGGAAGTGGTGTAAGGGGCTTTTCACTTCTAAAATTGGTAATGGGGCAGGAACCTCTCTTTGGCATGACTATTGGTTGTCTGATGGTGAAAGAATTTATGAGAAATTTCCCCCTCGTACCATAGCCATAACAGGCCTGCCATGGAATGCAATGGTGAATGACATCATTGTTAATGGGAACTGGTCCTTCCCTTCGGGCCACCAGGACCTTCAGAGAGTCTGGAATTCTATCACTTTTCAGCCTAACTTGAGTGCAAGGGACTCAATAGTTTGGAAGGGGCATAGCACTGGGAAGTTTAGCATTGCTTCAGCCTGGAACTTAGTTCGGAAGAAGAAGTCTCGAAACCTTCTCTCTGGCCTGATGTGGTACCAAGGCCATGTCCCAAGGTACTCCCTCACGCTATGGATAACCTCTCTTGGTAGGCTCTCGACCATGGATAGGCCCCAGATGAGGAGAAGCTTGTGTAGCCGTGACTGCATCCTCTGTGGAATGGAAACTGAAACCCACGAGCACTTATTCTTCTACTGCCCTTTCTCAGCCACAGTTTGGGACAACATCACAACCCAGGCTCAAATTCACTGGCCTTCAAAGAGATGGGTGCACCTTCTTCATTGGGCAGCCACCAAATTCACCACTAAGAAAGGGATTACAACCATCCTAGTTAGGCACATGTTAGCCACAACGGTGTACTTCATATGGATGGAAAGAAATGGGAGGATTTTTCAAAACAGGTACAAGGCCGCTGGTCTCCTCTCCCACGAAATAATCTCTCAAATAAGGCTGCTGCTGATGGAGTACAAAAATCCCATTCCAAAGAGCATCAGGGCAAGGTGGAACGTTTGATTAGAAGGGTTTGTTAGCTCTCATCGGGCTCTTTATCTCCAGCTGGTTTGGAGGTCCTCGTATGAAGGCAGCAGCTCTTTTGGTTTGCATGCCACAGTAGCCATGCATCCGACGTGAAGTCCTGTTCTTTGGGTCTGGTTTCGGCCTACCTTTGTCTGTTTTTTGGATCAAGCTCCTTTAGGCCTGCCCCGTGGAAGGCCTCTTCTTTAGTCCGCAGGGTTGGGTTTGCAAGGATGGGCTGTCAGTTTTGGGCCCAGGGTCCCTTTCCTCCCTTTGTTTTGTGCAGGCTGGTGATCAGATGGGCAGCTGCCTTCGGCTTCCCTCTTGTAGGGCTCTCGGGTTTCTTTTTTTTTTTGGGCAAGGCTAGGTCTGTTCGCCTTGAGCCCTTTCCTTTCTGTAGGCCTATGGCCATAGTTTGTTTTTTTTATTTTTCTTTCCTTCCCAAAGCGGTCGGCCGCTTCCCTGCTTTAGGCTCGGCCCATTATATCGAGCTGCAGGCCCACTGTAAATCTCCCCTTTCTTTAATCCACTTGAACATTGTTCAAAAAAAAAGTTTAGAGATTAGGGTTCTAGGTTTTTTTTTTAAAAACAGGGACGGAACCCTGGACAAATTTATTATTAAAAATCAATGAAGCTTACAAAAATGGAGAGGGGCCAAACCAAACCTCCAAAGCACACTAAGAGATGGACAAATCCCATCTCCATACAAAAAAACCCTGGAAACAAACAACAATTTGGAGGGGGGCCAAACCAAACCTCCAAAAAAAAAAAGAAATACAAAAGCTTCAGATATGAAGCTTTATCCACAGGAATCCAGAGAAAAATAAAAATGCACCAGATATGAAAACTAAATAAAAGCATGAAGGAAATAAGGTAGATTTAATTTATCAGTTCTAATCAACCCTCTTAACGAAGGAAAATCATCAAGAGAGGATCCAATGTGCAAGTTAGCAGCCTTAGACCCTAAAGCAGCAAGATGATCTGCTACTTGATTACCTTCCCTGTAGATATGAGTTAAATGGAATTGAAAAAAATTGAGACAATTATAAATACCCTGCAGACTATAACATACTTCCCAAGACCCAATACAACGGTTTTGAACAAGATTAATAACTGAAAGAGCATCCATTTCAATCCACACTCTACCAATACCTCTATCTTTGCAAATATTTAGACCATGATATAAAGATAGAATTTCAGCATGTAAGGCAGATTTAGCTTTTAACGGAAGGAAGAAAAAGAAGTTAACATTGCCGTGCCAGTCGCAGAGAATACCCCCACCACTAGGCACAACACTGTTCCCTTGAAAACTCCCATCCACATTAAACTTAAAACAGTGCTCATTTGGTTTAATCCATCGAACCATTTTAGGGGAAAACACTTGATCTAAAACATAATGACACCCAAAAAAAGAGGCCATTTTCATATCACCCTTCCAATTCCTCCTTTTCAAAAGCCCCGCTTGGAAAAGTAGGAAAATCTTCCCCTGACATTTCCAACGAATCCTATCGGGATAGAAACTCATGTTTCTATGCTTGGCATCGTTTCTCTCAAGCCAAATAAACCATAAAACAAATAGCGGAAGAATAATTCTAATATGACCTGCAGAAACATAATAACCCGAGAAAAACCATGCAGAAAGCCAATGCCTAATCGAGCCATCAACAGGCAAACTAACTGAAAACATCGCAGCAAAAAATTTCCAAACAGGAGACACACTAGAACAAAAATAAGTGCTCCAATGATTCAATATCATTACAACCATAGCATTTAGAAACCATGCAGATACCCTTACCCTGAATCCTAGTATCAACTGGAACAAAATCCTTAAGCAACCTCCAAATAAAAAATGATATCTTTAAAGGAATAGAAGCATGCCAAATTTTTGAAAAAATTAACCGACGAACCGAGACTTGGCGCACCCTATTCCAAGCACTATACATAGTAAAACCACCATGTGCAGTGAGCGACCAAAGAGGATGGTCAACTCTGGTATTGCAAACATCAATGAGATATAAAGAATCTATAATATCATTAGGAATTTTAGACCTCACCTGATCTAGATACCACGCATTGCTCCTCCAATAAAAAGAAACAAGGAGATGGGACTCTCCAATTGGAGGATTATACCTGGATAAAGCAGAATCATCTACCCAAATATCATGCCAAAAATTAATCTTACCACATCTAACCTTCCAACGTATAAGATCTTCACATGCACGACCGACCTTAGAGAGTCTTTTCCAAATGGGAGAATCATGGATGCTCGCACCACCTGAAAAGGAAGCACTATTATAACCATATTTATAGTTCATGAAATTGGACTAGAGGTTATTGACGGTACGAAACCGCCACCAAAGCTTCAAACTCATAGCATTGACTAGGTCCTAAAGTCTCCGCATGCCAAGACCCCCTTCCTCTACAGGATAACATAAGTCCTCCCAACACTTCTAATGAATTCTTTTTTACCCCTTGGAGCTCCACAAGAATTTGTTGAAGAGCCTTTCAATCCTGCACATAACCGATTTGGGAGGCACAATAACATGCAAAAGATAAAGAGGCATCAAAGTAAGAATACTCTTAAGGATGGTAATACGACCACCCGGCGATAAAACCTTTGCTTCCCACCCCTCCATCCTAGCAGCAATCCTGGAAATAAGATCATCCCACAAAAAACTTTTCTTGGGCCCCTTGTAGAGTGGCATCCCCAGATATTTGATGGGTAAACGGATACAATGAAAGCCCAAAGCCCCACCTACAACAGAGGCCCTTGATAAAGAAGCTCTAGCAGATAGGATAAAACCACTTTTAGAGGAGTTAACCTTTTAGCCCGAACACTGCTCATATTCAGCTAAGAAATTAGTAATGCGCTTAAGAGATGATTTAGTACCATTAGAAAAAATAATAATGTCATCAGCAAATGCAAGGTGCGGAACAAGCACCGGACACCTAGCAAGATAATGCAAAGAGGGGTACCTCTGAAACATATTATAAAGACCACGCGATAAATATTCAGCAACAATAATGAATAAAGTAGGGGAAATAGGATCACCTTGACGAAGACCCCTAGACCCATGGAAATAACTTGTAGTCTCACCATTAAATAAAACTGAAAACCAGCAATTAGAGATACAATTTTCAATCATGTCTGTCAATTTAGAACAAAAACCAAATTTACACATTATTTTAATAATAAAAGCCCATTCAATCCTATCATAAGCTTTCATCATATCCAACTTAAGGATCACATTAGACCCCTTGGTTTTCTCATCAATTGACTGAACCAACTCCTGAGCCAATAAAATGTTGTCCTCAATGTGCCTGCCTAGAATAAATCCACTTTGAAAGGGTAAGATTATTTTAGTTAAGATACGGGAAAGCCTATTAGTCATAATTTTAGTAATAATTTTATTGAACATAGTGCAAAGGCTAATGGGTCTAAACTCACTCCAAGTTTTGGGATGCGGAACTTTGGGAATTAGGACAATAGTAGTCGAGGATGCACCTTTAGGGATAACACCCCCATTAAAAAAATCAACCACAGCCTCCACCAAATCCTCCCTGATAATATCTCAACAATGTTGATAAAAAAATCCCGAAAAACCATCAGGACCAGCAGCGCTATTAGCATCACACTCATATACTACCGTACGAATCTCATTTTTATCAGGGATATTAGTAAAGAAATTATTATCCTCCTAAGTAATAATATTAGGGATAAAACTCCAATCAATATTATTAGTATCAACATTTATGGTGTTATCTTTTGTAAGAAGGGCAGAAAAATGTTCCACAGCAAATTGTTTAATCTCCACAACATCATTTAGGATAGAGCCATCATCATTTTGAATGCTCCAGATAAAATTTTTAACCCTTTTTTTTTTAGTAAAGCTGGTAATAGCGAGTGTTCCTATCACCCTCTAAAAGCCACTTACAACTAGATTTTTGTTGCCAAAATTTTTCTTCCAAAAATAGAGTTTTATTCAAAATAGCCATCTCTTTATGAAGAGCCTCCCTATTAATCGAACTCGGATCATTTTGGAAAATAATTTCTTTCTCAATAACATTATCTTCGGCAATTTTAATTTTATGAAAGATATTACCAAATTTATACTTATTCCACCATTTTAGACAACTTTTCAATCTCTGCTGTTTAATCCAAAAATTCAAACACCCCGAGCTCCCACTAGGTTGATCCCAATTATTTTTAACCACATTTAAAAAATCATGATGGTGGGTCCACATATGAAGAAACCTAAAGGAGCTATGGATAGTTTGCACGGCTTGAGAGCATTGTAGCAACAATGGGCAATGATCAGACCCCACCCTATTAAGATGCTTAACCCGGGTGAGAGAGAACAAATCACTCCACTCCAGATTAAAAACTATCCTATCCAGCCGACGCAGAACCTTACCATTAGTCCAAGTAAAATCGTTTCCCTCATATCCTACATCCAACAGCCCAAAATCTAAAAGGTAACTACCAAAATCCTCCATCGATCCCTGATTAGGATTGTCCCCACCCTTACTCTCCTTAACATTGAGAACCGCATTGAAATCACCACCAACAACCCACGGCCCATCAAGGATGGACGCAATCTCACACAACTCATCCCATAAAATTTTCCTCTCCGATCTTAAGTTCTTAGCATAGACAAACGAGATAAAGAAAGACTGAGATAACCAAGGCGTATTGACAGAAACAGTAAGACACTGGTTGTGATCTTTAAATTAGTGAACAATTAAGTCCTCTACCCAAAAATCCCAAATTTTATTAGCACAATTAGACATAGAGTTAGCAAATCCTAAGGTGTGAGTAAAGAAAGCAATTCTATCCAAATCAACCATGGGTTCAATAATGGCAACAATTTTAGGACGATGCATTTTAATGAGACTTTTTAGACAGCGAAGACCTGTCTTACCGGCTACCACCCTTATATTCCAAATGAGACTATTAATCATTAAAACCATCATTAAAAAGAAAAACATCAGTCACTTTAGCAATTGCAGTATCATTAAACTCAACATTTAAATTTTTCTTTCCTAAATCCTTTTTAATAGAATGGGATTGCTTATCCCCTTTAGAGTTTCGACGAGTCAAGATTCTGGGATGAATCTCAAACTCTAGATACCTGCCATCAGAGTTAAGACTTTTTGTAGACTCTATAGTATCACAATTTGAAGGGATAGGAGCATTTGTATTAAGATCGCACAAGCCGATAGATTGGGAATCACCAACCACGGAATCATTACCAATTTTCGAACTAAAATTAGGCTCCTGCAAGTTGTCAGAAATAGTTAAATTAAGTGGAGTTATAATTTCAATTAAACTACCCATAGGAGTTTCCCGGACAATTTCTCTATCCTGAGTTTTCTCATAGGTTCCTTCATCCATTAGAGTTGGGGTATTATCAATTTGGATAGGTTTACCTTTGTCTGGAGGTTGAATAGGATCACCCTTATCCATTTCTAATTTTTGCCTCTCCTTTTCAATTAAACTACCCAATGGAGTATCACGGACAATTTCTCTATCCTGAGTTTTCGCACTAGTTTCCTCATTCACTAGTGTTGGAGTATTATCAATTTGGATAGATTTACCTTTGTCTGGTGGGGGAATAGGATCATTCTTATCCATTTCTAATTTTTGACTATCCTTTTCATTATTACCAACATGTTTAGGAGCTGTTTTCTTATGTCAAACCTCCACCCATTCCTCTTTATTATTTTTCTTAACACCTTCCGTGGCAATTTTTAGATTATTATTAGGGGCAATATTTGAATCATTTTTAGGAGCAATCTCAACATGTTTAAAGGGTTGCCTAGGTGTAACATTTTTGTCTAATAAAATACATTTATCCATGTTATGGCCCACATGTAAGCATTTAATACAATAGTCAGGCATTTTTTCGAAGGTTACCGGTTGCCAATAACCTGATAAGTTTTTTCCAGATTCACGGCTCCTAATCTGCACCTAAATTTCAGTAGGGGAACTTCCAGACAATCAAATTCAATGCAAACATGAGCCTTAGAGGGTCTAGCCCCCTTGGCCGTAGCCTAATCCATTTGGATAGGCGTCCCCAACGACATTGCCAGATTCAATAGAACAGATCCTTCATAGAGATAGTATCTCAAGTTAGGGAATGAGATCCACACTGGCGCAATAGATGATTCTTTCTCGGGGACAAAGTCCACGGACCATTTCAGGACCCGCATTTTATAGCCCCCGAAAAACCAGTCATGCTTAGCAAAAAGTCGTTGATAGTCAAGGTCATTATTCAGTTTGATAAAGATATGTTTATAATCAAACCAATGAATATCAAAAGCACCCAATAAATTTAAGCGTCGAAAAAATTCTCGAATTACCTCAAATCCCGGCATTCGATTGAACTTACCGACCAATGTGCGTTGGAGAGGAGCCGCGAGTGCATCAACTTTATCGTCGTAAAAAATGGCCGCCGGGGCATTCTGAAATTTCTCTGAAGAACGCATATCTGTAACAATCGGTCTTTTCTCCCCCATCAACACAGATTGGAAGCTTTTGTTATATGCTCGGGGTGAAAAATTTGGCTGGAATTTTGCATCCATCCCACGGTTAGCCATATCAGCATAGGATGGCATTGCCACAGGAGGTGCCAATTGCACCGGATCCGGAGGTCGAAGCTCCATCATGCACCGATCAATCAAAACACTCAACACAACTCGTTTATTTATTTTCAAAAAAAAAGAAGGAAGGAAATTCTATAACCTGCAACAAAAGGAAATTCACGATTGCATGTGATTCAGGATTGCAAGGAATGGCTAACCTGCAACGTAGAGATGAAGAGTTATTTTCAACAAAAGTTTCACAGTTGCTCCAAAATCAGCCCCCTCAAAGACTCCTCATCTCTTGGCTTCAGCCCAGCTTGCAGACGGGAGCACCACACATTAAGGGAGCAGTCTAGCTTGCAGGTTGTTCGTCTCAGCTGCAGCCAGGGATTGCCACTGCAACTTTAAGATGATTGGAGAGCACGGGACAAATGAATTGTAGACAAATGGAGAGCACACACGAAATCAACCCAGCTTGCAGATCACAAAATCATGCAGAGACCAAATCACGCACGCACGGGGCAAATGGTTGCAGACAAAGATCACGCACGGGACCACTGAAATCACGAAGAATTGCAAGGAGATCAAGCAGAAACAGAAGATGAAGATGATTTCAATAGCCCTAGAGCAGCCACTGTCATCGTTCAAACGGAGATTGGTGCAGTTTTTGCAAAGAGCAGGCGGCGACTGACCTGCAAGTAGAGAGTTTTCAGTTTTGGTTTGGTTTAGGTTTTAGGTTTATTTTTTTAGGTTTATTTTTATTTAGGGTTTAGGGGTTATGGGTTAGGGTTTGGGGTTTGGGGTTTGGGGTTTAGGGTTTCGGGTGTTTAGGGTTTAGGGTTTTGGGTTTGGAGTTTGGGGTTTGGGGTTTGGGTTTTGGGTTGTGGGTTGGGGGTACGGGGTTCGGGTTTAAGGGTTCGGGGTTCGGGTTTTGGATGTTCGGGTTTAGGGTTAGGGTTAGGGGTTTAGGGTTTAGGGTTTTGGGGGTTCAGGGTTCGGGGGTTCGGGGTTTGGGTTTTGGGTTTTGGGTTTAGGGTTTAGGGTTTAGGGTTTAGGGTTTAGGGTTTAGGGTTTCGGGTTTCGGGTTTCGGGGTTCGGGTTTAGGGTTTAGGGTTTCGGGTTTCGGGTTTCGGGGTTCGGGGTTTTAGGGTTTTAGGGTGTAGGGTTTCGGGTTTAGGGTTTAGGGTTTTAGGGTTTAGGGTTTAGGGTTTAGAGTTTAGGGGGGTTCATTATGTGAATTTTTAGAGAGATTTTAGAGAGATATGCTCTGCCACCTTCACCAAAAAACCTTCTTGCCGACAACCACAAAAACCTTATTTTCTCACTTTTTACTCTCCGGCTACCATTTGTTATCTTCCCCGCTGTATTTCATCTCTACCCCTCAGCCTTTTCATTTGTTTTTCTGTTTGTTTTAAACCTGTTTTCGAGACAATCGTAGCCATCCTCTTCCCTGCCTCTCTTTATCTGAGGTTTCGCTTTAGCCTCTGGACAAAAGGGGATCCACTGTTTATTAATGGCCAATGATCGTAACCCCCAACAACCTAAGACTAGCTCTTGGGCCGAGAAGGTGCGTGTCTCAGACAGTAGCACTAGGTGCCAACTTGAACGTTTGGAACGGCAGCCAAGGGGAAGCATCTTGCAAATCCCTAATGATATGTTGATGGCCAATGTTGACACTTGGCGGCGCAGCATGATAGGGTTCTTTATCAGCTACAAGATGCCATACTACGCCATTCAGTCTATAGCGAATAGGGCATGGAAGTCATACGGACTGGAAAAAATCACAGTTCTTGATAATGGCTTCATGGTTTTTCGGTTCCCAACTGAAGAGGCCATTGAAGAAGTGCTAGCTAAAGGTCCATGGTTATTTGGAGGAAAAACTATTCTTCTTCAGAAATGGCATCCGTGCTTCCAATTTGATAAAAACAAAATCACTACCTTACCAGTCTGGGCTAGGTTGAAGGGGCTGCCCTTTCCTCTTTGGAACAAGCATGGCTTAAGCTTGGCAGCAAGCATGGTGGGGACACCATTGGCGTGTGATGAAGCCACTCTTCAGTGCAATAGATTGGAGTATGCTAGGGTTTGCGTCGAATTGAAAGCCTCCCTGCCGCCAGTGCATAGTTTCGAAGTTGCAAGCTCCCTCACGGAGGACCCTGTTACAGTTGAAGTTGAATACGAGTGGAAACCAGCTCGTTGTGCTACCTGCAAAGTCTTTGGACATTCTTGCAAGATTCAGGAGGCCACTGTGAACGTTGATGCTATGACTACGGTGAAGGGTATAGAAGAGGTTCAGCTTCCTCATGAGGGAAATAAGGAGAAACATGCTGTGGCAGACCTTGCCATAGCCTTTACTGAGACGAAGGCATCGGTTTCCAACGATGATGAGTTCCACAAGGAGAAGCACAAGAACAGGACGGTGCAGTTGGTGCAACGAACAGCCACTGGGAAGCCTCCTAGCAGATTGTCGAGTGGAGACGCAGTCAACATTGATGAAGAAGACAGGGAGAATGACTCAGATAGTAGTACTCACGGGGTTTTATCCAAGACCACTGCTGACCAACCTATAAAGGAGGTAATGGTGTATACTAGAGACCCTGGTAAGCTTCCACAATGCGTGGAAAGTAAAATGGATTCCTTGAGCTGTACTGTGAGTAGTAAAGATGGGGAAGACGACACTGGCAGTAGCATGTGTGACAAGACATTGACAAGTCACAATGGTTCTAACACACCATCTCCGAAGACCAAGAGGCGTAAGGGGAAGAAGAAACGAGAGGCAGGCCGTCTCCATTAGGTCAGTTTTTTTCCAATATCTTTAATAATGGTTGTTATCGGAACCTGGAATATTTGGGGTGTCAATAGCACCCACAAGCATCTCGCTGTTCATACATGGATCTCTCAGAATAAATTAGATCTTTTTGGGTTATTAGAAACTCGGATTGAAGCTTCTAACATGGAAGCTTTGCTGCCAAAAATCCTACCCCACGGGTGGGAAGCTTGGACTAATATTCAGCACCATCATAATGGTCGTATCATTGTGGGTTGGAATGCCAGTCAGTTTCAGCTCAGGCGTGTTGAGACTTCGGCTCAATGGATAACTTGTGAAATTCTCAATCATCAAACCCTTTCAGGTACCCATGTTACTTTTGTTTATGGGTTTAACACCTATGAGGCTAGAACGGTTTTGTGGGATTATATTCATCGAACTAGTGAGAAGAACAAATATATCCCTTGGGCTATTTTGGGGGACTTCAACGCTGTTATGCGTCCCAGCGACAGGAGTGGGGGTGCCAGGGATTGGCAGAGTCACCATGAGGATTTTCCTAATTGTATTGCTCAATCAACCCTTCAACAGGTCACTTACACTGGCATTCGTTTGAGTTGGCATAATGGGTAAACTGGGGATAATACTATTATGAGGAAATTAGACTGGGTCTTTGGGAATCTGCCTCTTTTGACTGCATGGCCTAATGCTAGAGTCCAGTTTCTTCCTCGGCATCACTCTGACCACAGTGCCATGATCATGGCCTTGCAAGGTTCGAAGCCTCGGGAGAAGTCCCCTTTTAAATTCATGAATCAATGGGCTGAGCACAGGGATTTTCTTGACATTGTCCAACGGGTCTGGGGCCAGCCAATAATAGGTAATCCTATGTTCCGTTTGACTTCTAAATTGGGCAAGCTCAAGCAGCATTTCAAGGCCAAGCATCTTCGGTGCACTAGCCATATTTCCTTTAAGGTCTACAAGGCCCACAATGATTGGATTGCAGCTCAGCATCATCTTGACTTGGACCCTTCAAACGGCATGTCTGGTGCTTTGGAAAGGGAGAAGGCCCGGGTGTATTGGGACCTATGCAGAGAAGAGGAGGCCTTTTTCAAGCAAAGATCTCGGGTGCAATGGCTCTCTTTAGGAGACCAAAATACAAAATTTTTTCATAGGTCCCTCATGCACAGGAACTCCAGGAATGCTATCAATCGGCTTCAGGATAGGAATGGTATGGTGTACACTAGCAGAGATGAGATGGGTGATCTTGCTATTAATTACTACAAGTCTATCCTTCGGGGTACTAGTCCAAATCGCAGAATGAATTTGGAGAGGTATTATCACAAGGCTATTTCTGTGGATTCTCAAGAATCTTTGATCATCCCTGTTTCGGATATGGAAATCAAGGCCGCCCTCTTTTCTATCCCGGATGATAAGGCCCCAGGGCCAGATGGGTATACTAGTCTTTTTTTCAAGAAAGCATGGGCTACAATAGGAGCAGATTTTGTGGCAGCGGTTAAAAGTTTTTTTGTCAACAAGCTTTTGCCCCGTTGTGTCAATTCCACGCGTATCACCTTGATTCCCAAAACGGAGAGTCCTAACTGCCTCGATGACTATAGGCCAATTTCTTGTTGCAATGTAATTTATAAATGCATCTCTAAAGTCTTGGTGAATAGATTGCAGGGCTGTTTGGCTGAGGTTATTGGAAGAGAGCAAACGGCCTTCATTGCGGGGCGCAATATCAATGATGCTGTCCAATTGTCTCAAGAGTTGCTTCATAATTACCATCTTGATACGGGGCTTGCGAGATGTGCGATCAAGGTAGACTTGCGGAAAGCTTTTGACACTGTCAATTGGGATTTTATTACTGCCGCCCTAGCGGCTATCAAAATTCCAGCTGTGATGGTGGATTGGATCAAGGCCTGCATTAGCTCCCTTTTTTTCTCCATCGGCATGAATGGTGGTCTTTTTGGGTATTTCAAATCGACTCGCGGCTTACGTCAAGGGGATCCGTTATCGCCTTACCTTTTTATTTTGGCTATGGAAGTTTTATCTGGTATTTTACGGAAGTCAACCGATTGTAGCCAGTATCGGTATCACTGGCGCTGCGGCGATAATAAGATTACTCATCTAAGCTTTGCGGATGATTTAATGCTTTTCTGTTATGGAGATGTTCAGTCGGTTGGCTTAGTCAAAGATTCCATGGATGATTTTATGACTCTTTCGGGGCTATCCATTAATTATGCTAAGAGTCATCTTTTTATTGCAGGCGTTGACCAAGATGCAACAGATGCAATTATTTCTAGACTTGGTATCCAAAAGAGGCAATTACCTGTGACGTATTTAGGGGTCCCCTTGATTACTTCTCGGCTCAATAAGACCCATTGTCTGCCTTTAATTGAAAGAATCACAGCCAGGGTTAAGCTTTGGACGTCCTCAGTCTTATCTTATGCTGGTAGGTTACAGCTAATCAAAGCAGTTCTTTTTTCTATCTAGGTTTATTGGGCTACAAAGTTCATGCTGCCAGTTCACGTAATCAAGCATATCTAGAAGATCCTGCGAAACTTCCTTTGGGGCGGGGTCACTCTAGCTCGAGGGGATGCCAAAGTGGCTTGGAAGTTTATTTGCTGCCCGTACAGCGAAGGTGGGTTAGGTATCAAGAGAATCCAGGACTGGAATAATGCAGCTATTGTTAAGCAAATTTGGAACGTTTTAACCAATAAGGACTCCATCTATGTCTCTTGGGTTAATTCGTATTTGCTGAAGGGTAGATCGTTGTGGGCAGTCCCAATGCCTTCAAACCCAACTTGGGGTTGGCGCAAGGTCCTTCAATCCAGGGACTTAGTTCGTGGGAAAATCACTAACATCATTGGTAATGGTCAGAATACTTATCTCTGGCTTGATTACTGGTTGCCTGGAGGATTGAGACTGTGTGATTTGTTTCCAATGAGAATGCTCACCTCGACAGGGCTCCCTTGACAGGCCAGAGTTTCTGCCATAATTGAAGGGAATAATTGGCAGTTCCCAATGGGGAACAATGAGTTGCAGGCTTTGTGGGATTCTATCGACTTTCATCCTAACAGCCAGCAAGATGATCAGCACTGCTGGGAGCTTAGTGCTACAGGAATTTGTACTATCCGTTCTGTGTGGGATAATCTCAGACATGTAGCCTCATTTGGCACAAATGGCACATTCCTCGCCATGCCTTCGTCCTTTGGCTGGCTTCCAAATGTCGCTTGAGGACTATGGACAGGATGCACAATCAGCCTTTACCCCAGCTCCCATGCCTTCTTTGTCGTGTCCAGGAAGAGGATCACAATCACCTCTTCTTTCAATGCAGCTATTCAAAAACGGTATGGCAAGCAATGGTCTCGAAGGCTCAGGTGCACTGGCCGATGGTCCCCTGGATGGTGGCTTGGGATTGGGCAGTTACAGAATACAGCTCCGGCATGCAAGCAAACATTTTTGGGTTGCTGTTAGGGGCCACGATCTACTGCTTATGGCAAGAGCGTAACAGACGCCTCCACAATCATCACTTTGGCTCTCCCAAGAAGATGATTGATGAGATCACGAATTTGATGAGGCATAAGCTGGGCAACTTAAGAGAGAGAAAGGAGCTACCAGATTCTCTTAGAAGACGATGGAATATTCTTTGAGTCTTGTGGGTTGTGCTGTAGAGTCTGGAAGCTGGGTGGTTCGGGGCTTGTTTCTTATGGGTTGTTCTTTCTTAGAAGTCCTCTTGTGCAGGTTCTCTTCTTTGCTTGGTGGGCCGCGTCAGGCCTTTGATGCTGTTCGTTTGGGGCTGGCGGGTTGGTCTGGCTTTTTCCGTTTAGGGCCGGCCCGTGTTGGGCTACTCTAAGTTCGGGCCCTTCCTTGTCAGCTCCGCTTTTGGGGCTGCATGTTCTCTTAGCCTTCTTTGTTTTTAGTCCATGAGCTGGATCTTGTAGCCCTGTGGGGTTTCTCTGCTTCCCTTTTCGGGATTCTTTCTAAGCATTTAGTTTCTTTTGTTTTTTTTTTGAGCCGAGGTGGGGTGTGGCCCATGCCAGGCCATTTTGTTGGCCCTAAGACTGTCTCTCTTTGTACTTTTCCTTTTTTAATTCATTGAACTAGTTTCAAAAAAAAAAAAAGTTCAGGGTTTCGGGTTTAGGGTTTTGGGGTTTCGGGTTTGGGGTTTCACTTTGGTTTTGGGTTTGAGTTTAGGGTGGGGTTTGGTTTTTTGGGGTTTTAGGTTTTTGGTTTAGGCTTGGGTAGGGGTTTGGGGTTTTAGGGTTAGGGGTGGGGGTTGATAGGTTGGGGTTGGTTTTGGGAGTTTAGTTTAGGGTAATTGGGTTTAGGGTTTGTAGTTGTTTATAAGGTTTTAAAGTTTAGGGTTTAGGGTTTAGGGTTTAGGGTTTAGGGTTTAGGGTTTAGGGTTTTAGGGTTTAGGGTTTAGGGTTTAGGGTTTAGGGTTTAGGGTTTTGGGTTTAGGGTTTAGGGTTTAGGGTTTTGGGTTTTAGGGTTTTGGGTTTAGGGTTTAGGGTTTAGGGTTTAGGGTTTAGGGGGGCTCATTATGTGACTTTTAGTGAGAGAAAGAAGAGAGAGATGCTCTCAAAAATATTATGCCGTTTACCCATTTGTAGCCGCTATCTCCTCCCCGTTGGTCTTCTCCGATCATCCCTTCTCCCTTGGCCTTTTAATTTAGCCTCAAAAACCTTCCAGAAATTAATCTCAGTAATCTACACTTTCTTTCAGTTTGTTTAGTTTTGTCTTTTCGTCTACATAATGCCAGATAGCCGCCACTTCCTTTTAACCTATTAGCCCTTCACCTTTATCACTATGCCTGCCACCAACGCACCCCCACAGAACAAACCTAGCTCCTGGGCTGAAAAAGTTAGAGTGTCAGACTCTAGTATGAGATGTAATCTTGAACAAATGGCACGAAGGCCAGCGGGGTCCATACTCAAGATACCCCAGGACATGCAACTTGCAGATGTCGATATATGGCATCGGAGCATGATTGGGTTCTTTGTCAGCTACAAACTACCATTTCATGCTGTCCAGACCATTGCTAATAGAATATGGAAAACCCATGGTCTAGAAAAAACCACTGTGATGTCAAATGGTTTTATGATCTTCAGGTTCTCAACAGAAGAAGCGGTGGGAGAGATTCTGGCTAGAGGGCCATGGATGTTTGGGGGGAAAACTATTTTACTCCAAAAGTGGCAGCCAGGATTCCAGTTTGATAAAAACAAAATACGCACCATCCCGGTGTGGGCAAGACTCCAGGGTTTACCCTTTCCTCTATGGAACAAGAAGGGCCTTAGCATGGCTGCTAGCATGGTGGGGAAACCCATTGCAAGCGACGTAGCCACTATGCAGTGCACTCGGCTTGAGTTTGCTCGGGTTTGTGTTGAGATTGATGCGGAGGTCCCTCTGGTCCACAACTTCAAAGTGATGAGCACGCTGTCTGAGGACCCCATCTCAGTTGATGTTTCCTACGAATGGAAACCTGCTCGCTGTGCAACATGTAGAGTTTTTGGCCACTCCTGCAAAAGCTCAGAGAGACAGGAGGATCTGACAGTTAAAGATCAAGAGGGGGAGCAAATTGCTCTCAATGATATCCCAAGCAAGGGCACTGCTGAGAAAGAGGGAACCATCGCAGTGCCAGACCCAGAACTAGTGATTGCTAAGGTGCTGCCAAAGGACTTGATTATAAGGGAGGCTGAAGTCTCTTCCACAGAGACGCATCAGAATACTCACAAGGTTGGGGACACTCAAACAACTCCTCATGAACATCCCACCATTTGCCTAGAGAATAAGATGGCCTCGCTTACTAGTGGGACTCAAGGGATAGGACAGGCGAAACCTACTGTGAAAGGGAAAGGGATAGCTAGAGATACCAGTGATGGTGACGGGAAAGTCCAAGAAGGTGCCTCCACGAAAGGAAAATGTATAGAGAGAGAAGCTTCTGATAGCAACTCGAATGACAGGCCTCCAGATAGCCTCTCATGGTCCTCCCCAAAAGCTAAGAAGAAAAAGGGAGGAAAAAAGAGAAGGGAGGACATACTCTCCCGTCAGTAAGGTTCGGTTCCCCCCTCCATAATTTTTTATGTTTATAGCAGGAAGTTGGAATATTCGGGGGTTAAATACCTCCCAAAGTCAGTATCAAGTCCTTCAGTGGATTAATAAAAATAACCTAGATGTTCTTGGGTTGCTTGAAACTCGTATCAAGGAACCAAATTTAGCTGCAGTGCAGGCCAATTTTTTGCCCTCTCGTTGGGAAGCAATTTCCAACATCTCCTACAATCCTATATGTAGGATTATCCTCGGGTGGAATTCTCAGAAATTCAAGGTTCAGCTTGTCCATGCTTCTGCTCAATGGATAACTTGTTCCATTCGCTCTCCCAATAATGTGGAAGTCCTCAAAATAACGATAGTTTATGCCTCCAACAGTTATAAGGAGAGAACGGTTCTGTGGCACTATTTGTTGGACTCAAGTGTTTCTTATGCTGCTATCCCTTGGGCTATTATGGGGGACTTTAATGCCACTCTTCGGCCAGGTGACTGCTGTGGGGGTAGTAATAACTGGGGTTCCCACCACAATGATTTTTCCAATTGTATCTTGCAAGCTTCTCTTCAGCAAATCCCTTACTCGGGTCTTAGGCTTTCTTGGCATAATGGGCAATCGGGGTCTGGATCTATTATGAAGAAGTTGGACTGGATTTTTGGAAATTTGCCCCTTATGATCAAATGGCCAGAAACTAAAGCTAAATTTCTTCCCAGAGGGGCTTCAGATCACAGTGCTATGGTTTTGAGTTTGGGGGCCAAGAAACCGAGAGCCAAGCCTTCCTTCAAGTTCTTAAACCAATGGTCAAAGCATGATGATTTTCTGCCTATAGTTAGAAGTACTTGGCAGCAAAGGATTGTGGGCAATCCCATATTCCAGTTAACTACTAAGCTCAACATTCTGAAAAACCGGTTGAGGATCAAGCACAAGCAGACAACTAGCCATATTTCTCACAAAGTCTTCAAAGCTAAGGAAGCTTGGGAGAGGGCCCAGATGGAGTTGGATAGAGACCCTCAACGTGACGACCTCAAAATCATGGAGAGACAGCTTGCTAATCAGTTTATGGTCCTTAGCATGGAGGAGGAGGCTATGTTTAAGCAGCGTGCTAGGGTGCAGTGGCTTAAGTTGGGTGACAAAAATACTAAATTTTTCCATCGCACTCTTATCCATCGACGTGCTCAGAATTCTATCAATTCCATGCAGAGGGATAATGGTATGATATGCACCGACATGGATGAGATGGGGTCCATGGCTGTTAATTATTATAAAAATTTGTTAAGCTCTTCTCATGATCTCGGAGGCCTTTCTGTGGATGACCTCTACTGCCGGAGTTTTTCTGAAGAAGCCCAGCTTCGTTTGGGTTGTGACATCTCGGATGCTGAGATTAAATTAGCTCTTTTCTCGATCAATGATGACAAGGCCCCTGGGCCTGATGGTTACACTAGTCATTTCTTCAAAGCTGCATGGAGCATTATTGAGAAAGATTTCACGAGTGCAGTCAGGTACTTCTTCCTCAGCAATAGCCTCCCCCGTTGTGTTAACTCCACTCGTATTGTGCTTGTTCCTAAAAAGGAGAATCCCAATAAGTTAGAAGACTATAGACCGATCTCCTGTTGCAACATCTTGTATAAATGCATTTCGAAGGTTCTGGTTGCCAGGTTGAAGGGGGAGCTTTCGCAGATTATTAGTCCAGAGCAAACGGCTTTCATTGCGGGTAGACAGATCTCTGACGCTATTCTGTTGTCCCAAGAGCTCCTCCATAATTATCATCACAACAAAGGGCCTCCTAGATGTGCTATAAAGGTTGACCTCCGTAAAGCCTTTGACACAGTTAGTTGGTCCTTCATTCTTGATGCCCTGAGAGCGATCAAAACCCCGGATTGTATGGTCAATTGGATTAGAGATTGTATTACTACTTCTCATTTCTCAATCGGCATAAATGGGAACTCCTTCGGTTACTTTCAAGCTTCAAGAGGGTTAAGGCAGGGAGATCCGCTTTCCCCTTATCTTTTTATCCTTGTGATGGAAGGGTTGACTAGTCTCATGCACAAAGCCAGGACTTTGAATCCTTTTAAGTTCCATTGGAGATGTCACAAAATTCCTATTACCCACCTCTGCTTCGCGGATGACCTCATGTTATTCTGTCATGGGGACATTAGCTCGGCTGGTATATTAAAAGATGTCATGGAGGATTTCTCTCGCATTTCGGGGTTGGGAATCAATTTCAACAAAAGTAGTCTCTTTACGGCTGGCATCGACGCAGTGGTTCAAGAGGCTATTGTCAGTAGATTGGGCATCCAAATCAAAGATCTTCCAGTTACTTATCTGGGCATCCCCCTTATTACTTCTCGGTTAACCAAGGCAGACTGTTCTCCTCTTATTGGCAGAATTACTTCCAGGATTAGGCTTTGGACATCCGCGTCTCTTTCCTATGCAGGAAGATTGCAATTGATCAAATCAGTTTTGTTCTCCCTCCAGGTTTATTGGGCTACAAAGTTTATTATGCCAGCTGCTATCACTAATGAGATAGAAAGAATTCTTCGAAGGTTCCTCTGGTGTGGGTCCTCTCTTGGCAGGGGTGATGCTAAAGTGGCTTGGCTTGAGATTTGCACCCCTTTAGATGAGGGGGGTTTGGGTATAAAAAGGCTGGGGGATTGGAATAGGGCAGCCATTGTAAAGCACATTTGGACTCTTCTCACAAACAAGCACTCTATTTGGGCAGCCTGGGCCCAAGCAAATCTTCTCGGAGGAAATTCCTTTTGGAATGTTCCTATGCCCTCTACTCCTTCATGGGTTTGGCGCAACATTCTGCAAGTGAGGGAAGCTGTCAGAGGAGATATGGTCGTTTCTATTGGAAATGGTAGGGATACCTTTCTTTGGCTGGATTACTGGCTTCCAGGGGGGGCTCGCCCTTGTGATATGCATCCATTGCGTTCCTTAACTGCCACTGGGCTCCCTTGGAATGCGAGAGTTTCTGACATTATAGAGGGTGGCCTTTGGACATTTCCCCATGGTAATGCCAGGTTACAGGAGATGTGGGATTCTATTCTGTTTCAGCCCAACAGTAGTCAGGAGGATGTTTATGTTTGGACGAAGAGTGCTTCAGGCAACTGTCTTATCAAATCGGTTTGGGAGACGTTTAGAGCTGTTGGCACCCGTGAGGATAGTGCTCGTATTCTTTGGCACCCGTGGCACATCCCAAGGCATTCTTTTGTGCTCTGGCTGGCTGCTAGGGGTAGGCTTAGAACGTTGGATAGGATCCACAATGATGCAGTGGACCAACGAAGATGTATTCTTTGTTGTGATCAAGATGAAACTCATAATCATCTTTTTTTCTCTTGCAAGTTCTCTTCTGAGGTTTGGACTGGGGTAGCTACTCGAGGTCAAATCCAGTGGTCTCATCTTCCGTGGACCCAAGCTTGGGAAGAAGCTCTTCACACCTTTGACAATATGAAGAACCCGTGGCATAGGGTGGCGGGGATTGTCATTGCTTCAGCTATCTATCATATTTGGAAGGAGCGAAATAATAGGATGCACAATCAGATCTTTAGAAGTGCTCTGAGTACAAGGGATGACATTATTAATAATGTTAGAGAGCGTTTGGCTAACCTGGGGAGTGAGAATCAACTTCCCCCCGAGCTGTTACAGAAGTGGAATTTAATTTAATTGTCTGGTGAGTTGGGGCCAGGTTGGTCCTTGCCTTTGGGCCTTGCTGGTTGTAGGCCTTTTGGGGATGGTGTATTTTTGGTGTCTGGTTGCCCTAGAAACTTTGGGCAAGTGAGACCTCTCTCTCGGTTTTATGAGCTCCGGGCTTTGAGCTTTGCTGTGGAGTCTGGGGCCTTGGTTCTGTGGCTGCGTGTTCGATGGCTGTGGGCTGGGTTGGCCTATTCTCAGGAGCGTTTGAGGTCTGGTTCGTTGGGCGGGCTGGCCTTGGTCTGAGGCCGTTTGGGTATGTGCTTGGGCTGCGCTGGTTGGAGGCCTCGTTTGTTTCTCTTCGGAGTGGGCTTGGGTTGAGGCTGGTTTGCTGCTGTTTGGTTTTCGGCTTCGGCCTGGGCTTGCTCCCTTCTCCTTGTTCGGGCGGGATGGTTTTCTTTATGAGCTCGGCCGCTTGTTTGTTGTCTTGGACTGGGCCGTTTCTTTTGTTTGTTTTGGGCTTGGCCGTAGTCTTTGTAGGCTTTCCTGCTTGTATTTGCCTTGGGCCTTGTTTGTTTTCTTTTAGCCGTTCGGGAGCCTGTTCCCATTAAGGCTAGCTGCTGGGTTTCTAGCCTTCAGCTCCCCCTGTACAGTTCCTCTCTTTTTAATCCATCCTTTGAAATGTTTCAAAAAAAAAAAAAAAAAAAGTTTAGGGTTTAGGGTTTAGGGTTTAGGGTTTAGGGTTTAGGGTTTAGGGTTTAGGGTTTTGGGTTTTGGGTTTTGGGTTTTGGGTTTAGGGTTTAGGGTTTAGGGTTTAGGGTCTAGGGTTTGGGGTTTGGGTTTTTTGGGGTTTAGGGTTTGGGTTTTGGGTTTTGGTTTTTTTTAGGTTTAGGGTTTAGGGTTTATTTAGGGTTTAGGGTTTAGGGTTTGAGGTTTAGGGTTTAGGGTTTGGGTTTGAGTTTAGGGTTTAGGGTTTGGTTTTTTAGGGTTTAGGGTTTGGGGTTTGTTAGGGTTTGGGTTTGGGGTTTAGGGTTTAAATTTAAAATTTGGGGTTTAAAATTTAAAATTTAAAATTTAGGGTTTAGGGTTTAGGGTTTAGTTTAAAGTTGGGTTTTTGGGGTTTGTTTAGTTTTAGGGTTTAAGGTTTAGGGTTTAGGGTTGTTTAGGGTTTGAGGTTTGGGGTTGGGTTTAGGGTTTGGGGTTTGGGGTTTGTTTGGGGTTTAGGGTTTTAGGGTTTAGGGTTTGGTTTGGGTTTGGGGTTTAGGGTTTTGGGGTTTGGGTTTAGGGTTTTGGGGTTTTAGGGTTTAGGGTTTGGGGTTTAGGGTTTAGGTGGGTTTAGTTGGGTTTAGGGTTTGGGTTTAGGGTTTAGGGTTTAGGGTTTGGGGTTTAGGGTTTAGGGTTTAGGGTTTGAGTTTAGGGTTTAGGGTTTGGGTTTGGGTTTGAGGGTTTAGGGTTTAGGGTTTGAGGGTTTGGGTTTGAGTTTAGGGTTTAGGGTTTAAAGATTTGAGTTTAATTTTTTGAGTTTTAAGGTTAAATTTGAGTTTGAAATTTAAAATTTAAAATTTAAAATTTAAAATTTAAAATTTAAAATTTAAAATTTTAAATTTAAAATTTAAAATTTAAAATTTAAAATTTAAAATTTAAAATTTAAAATTTAAAATTTAAATTTAAAATTTAAAATTTAAATTTAAAATTTAAAATTTAAAATTTAAAATTTAAAATTTAAAATTTAAATTTAAAATTTAATTTAAATTTAAGGTTTGAGTTTGAGTTTAAGGGTTTGAGTTTTAAGGTTTTAAGGTTTGAGGTTTGAGTTTGAGTTTGAGGGTTTGAGTTTGGAGTTTGGTTTGAAGGTTTGAGTTTAGGGTTTGAGTTTGAGTTTGAAGATTTGTTTAAAATTTGGGTTTGAATTTGAAAATTTAAAGTTTAATTTAAAATTTAAAATTTAAAATTTAATTTAAATTTAAATTTAGTTTAAAATTTAAAATTTAAAATTTAAAATTTAAAATTTAAAATTTAAAATTTAAAATTTAAAATTTAAAATTTAAAATTTAAAATTTAAATTTAAAATTTAAATTTAAAATTTAAAATTTAAAATTTAAAATTTAAAATTTGAGATAATTTTAAATTTTTTAAAATTTAAAATTTAAAATTTGAATTTAATTTAAAATTTGAGGTTTGAGTTTAAAATTGAAATTTAGGGTTTTAGATTTAAAATTTAAAATTTAAAATTTAAAATTTAAAATTTGAGGTTTTTTAAAATTTTTTGATTTGAGTTTGATTTAAAATTTGAGTTTAGGGTTTGAGTTGAGTTTAAAATTTGAAATTTAATTGATTTTTTAAAATTTAATTTAAATTTAAAATTTAAAATTTAAAATTTAAAATTTAAATTTAAAATTTAAAATTTAAAATTTAATTTAAAATTTAAAATTTAAAATTTAAAATTTAAAATTTAAAATTTAAAATTTAAAATTTAATTTAAAATTTAAATTTAAAATTTAAAATTTAAAATTTAAAATTTAAAATTTAAAATTTAAAATTTAAAATTTAAAATTTAAAATTTAAAATTTAAAATTTAAAATTTAAAATTTTGAGGTTTGAGTTTTGAGGTTTGTTTAGGTTTGAGTTTAAGTTTAAATTTAAGGTTTAAATTTAGGGTTTGAAATTTAAATTTAAATTTGAAATTTAGGGTTTAAAATTTAAATTTGAATTTAAAATTTAGGGTTTAAATTTAAAATTTGAAATTTATTTGTTTAAATTTGAGTTTAAAATTTAAAATTTAAAATTTAAAATTTAATTTAAAATTTAAAATTTAAAATTTAAAATTTAAAATTTAAATTTAAATTTAAATTTAAAATTTAAAATTTAAATTTAAAATTTAAAATTTAAAATTTAAAATTTAAAATTTAAAATTTAAAATTTAAAATTTAAAATTTAAAATTTAAAATTTAAAATTTAAATTTAAAATTTAAAATTTAAATTTAAATTTAAGGTTTGAGGTTTAAATTTAAAATTTGAATTTAAAATTTGAGTTTTAAATTTGGGTTTTTTGGGTTTGGTTTGTTTAAGGTTTATTTGAGTTTGGGGTTTGAGGTTTAAGGTTTGGGGTTTGGAGTTTGGGGTTTAAAGGTTTAGGTTTAAGGTTTAGGGTTTAGGGTTTAGGTTTTGGGGTTTAAGTTTAAGGTTTAAAGTTTAGGGTTTGGGGTTTAGGGTTTGAGTTTGAGTTTGTAATTTGAAGATTTAGGTTTGAGTTTAAAATTTGAAATTTAAAATTTAATTTAAATTTGTTTAAAATTTAAAATTTAAAATTTAAAATTTAAAATTTAAAATTTTTTAAAATTTAAAATTTAAATTTAAATTTAAATTTAAAATTTAAATTTAAAATTTAAAATTTAAATTTAAAATTTAAAATTTAAAATTTAAAATTTAAAATTTAAATTTAAAATTTAAAATTTAAAATTTAAAATTTAAAATTTAAAATTTAAGGGTTTGGGGTTTGAGGTTTGGGGTTTGAGGTTTTAGGGTTTGGGGTTTGGGGTTTGGGGTTTGGGGTTTGGGTTTAGGGTTTGAGGGTTTGGGGTTTGAGTTTGGGTTTGGGGTTTGGGGTTTGGGGTTTAGGGTTTAGGGTTTGGGGTTTAGGGTTTGGGTTTAGGGTTTAGGGTTTGGGGTTTAGGGTTTTAGGGTTTGGGTTTTAGGGTTTGGGGTTTGGGGTTTAGGGTTTGGGGTTTGGGTTTAGGGTTTGGGGTTTAGGGTTTAGGGGTTTAGGGTTTGGGTTTGGGGTTTAGGGTTTAGGGTTTAGGTTTGAGTTTGAGGGTTTAGGGTTTAAGTTTGGGGTTTGAGTTTAGGGTTTGAGGTTTAGGGTTTTGAGTTTGGGGTTTAGGGGTTTAAGGTTGTTTTGAGGTTTAAAATTTTAGTTTAAAATTTAAGGTTTGAAATTTGAGTTTAGGATTTAGGGTTTAAGGTTTAGGGTTTAAAATTTGGGGTTTGGGGTTTTAGGGTTTGGGTTTGGGGTTTGGTTTGGGGTTTGAGGTTTTTGGGTTTGGGGTTTGGGGTTTGGGGTTTGGGGTTTGGGTTTGGGGTTTGGGGTTTGGGGTTTGGGGTTTGGGGTTTGGGGTTTGGGGTTTGAGGGTTTGGGGTTTGGGGTTTGGGGTTTGGGTTTGGGTTGAGGGTTTGGGGTTTGGGGTTTGGGGTTTGGGGTTTAGGTTTGTTTGGGTTTTGGGGTTTGGGTTTTGGGGTTTGGGGTTTGGGGTTTGGGGTTTGGGGTTTGGGGGTTTTGGGGTTTGGGTTTTAGGGTTTAGGGTTTGGGGTTTGGGGTTTAGGGTTTGAGTTTAGGGTTTGAGGGTTTAGGGTTTAGGGGTTAGAGGTTTAGGGTTTGAGGTTTGAGAGGGTTTGAGTTTGAGATTTTAGGGTTTGAGGTTTAAAGGTTTAGGGTTTAGGGTTTGATTTGGGTTTAGTTTGGGTTTAAATTTAGGGTTTGAGTTTAGGGTTTGGGTTTTAGGGTTTAGGGTTTGGGATTTAAGAGTTTAAATTTTAAAATTTAAAATTTAAAATTTAAAATTTAAAATTTAAAATTTAAAATTTAAAATTTAAATTTAAAATTTAAAATTTAAAATTTAAAATTTAAAATTTTAAATTTAAAGGCTTTTGGGTTTTGGGTTTTGGGTTTTGGGTTTTGGGTTTAGGGCTTAGGGTTTTAGGGCTTTAGGGGATAGGGTTTGGGGTTGAGGGTTGAGGGGTTGAGGGGTTGAGGGGTTTTAGGGTTTAGGGTTTGGGGTTTGGGGTTTAGGGTTTAGGGTTTTAGGGTTTAGGGTTTTGGGTTTTGGGTTTTGGGTTTGGGGTTTTGGGTTTGGGGTTTGGGGTTTAGGGTTTGGGGTTTAGGTTTGGGGTTTAGGTTTGGGGTTTGGGGTTTAGGGTTTGGGGTTTGAGTTTTAGGGTTTAGGGTTTGAGGTTTGGGGTTTAGGGTTTGGGTTTGAGGGTTTGAGTTTGAGGTTTGGGTTTAGGGTTTAGGGTTTAAGGGTTTAAATTTGGGGTTTAGGGTTTAAAATTTAGGGTTTAGGGTTTAAATTTGGGTTTAGGGTTTATTTGGGTTTGAGGGTTTGGGTTTGGGTTTTAGGGTTTAGGGTTTAGGGTTTGAGGGTTTGAGGTTTGGGGTTAGGGTTTGAGGGTTTGAGGGTTTAGGGGTTTTAGGGTTTGGTTTGGGGTTTGGGGTTTGGGGTTTGGGGTTTGGGGTTTGGGGTTTGAGGGTTTGGGTTTGGGGTTTGGGGTTTTTTGGGGTTTGGGGTTTGGGTTTGGGGTTTGGGGTTTTAGGGTTTGGGGTTTTAGGTTGGTTTGGGGTTTGGGGTTTGGGGTTTAGGGTTTGGGGGTTTGGGTTTGGGGTTTAGGGTTTAGGGTTTAGGGTTTAGGGTTTAGGGTTTAGGGTTTGGGGTTTAGGGTTTAGGGTTTAGGGTTTGGGTTTTGGGGTTTGAGGTTTAGGGTTTGGGTTTTGGGTTTGGGGTTTGGGTTTAGGGGTTTGGGTTTGAGTTTAGGGTTTAGGGTTTAGGGTTTGGGTTTTTTGGGTTTGAGGGTTTGAGGTTTGGGGTTTAAGGGTTTAGGGTTTGGGGTTTGAGGTGTTTGGGGTTTAGGGTTTAGGGTTTAGAGTTTAGGGTTTAGGGTTTGGGTTTAGGGTTTAGGGTTTAGGGTTTAAGGTTTAGGGTTTGGTGTTTGGGGTTTGGGGGTTTGGGTTTTGGGGTTTTGGGTTTGGGGTTTGGGGTTTAGGGTTTGGGGTTTAGGGTTTGGGGTTTGGGGTTTAGGTTTGAGGTTTAGGGTTTGGGTTTTAGGGTTTAGGGTTTGGGGTTTAGGTTTTTGGTTTAGGGTTTGAGGTTTGAGTTTTGGGGTTTAGGGTTTAGGGTTGAGGGTTTGGGGTTTAGGGTTTAGGGTTTGGGGTTTAGGGTTTGGGTTTGGGGTTTAGGGGTTTGGGGTTTAGGGTTTGGGGTTTGGGTTTAGGGTTTTGAGGGTTTGGGGTTTAAGGTTTAGGGTTTGAGGGTTTAGTTTGGGGTTTAGGGTTTAGAGTTGTTTAAGTTTGGGTTTGAGGTTTGAGTTTAGGTTTTAGGGATTTGGGGTTTAAAGGTTTAGGGTTTAGATTTAGGGTTTTAGGGTTTAAGTTTAAAATTTAAGGTTTAAATTTAAAATTTAAAATTTAAAATTTAAAATTTAAAAATTTAAGGTTTGAAATTTAAAATTTAAAATTTGAGGGTTTGAGGTTTAGGGAATTTAGGGTTTGAAATTTAAATTTAAGATTTAAATTTAAATTTAAAATTTAAAATTTAAAATTTAAATTTAAAATTTAAAATTTAAAATTTAAATTTAAAATTTAAATTTAAAATTTAAAATTTAAAATTTAAATTTAAAATTTAAAATTTGGGTTTAAGGGTTTGAGGGTTAAGTTTGAGGTTTGAGGAGTTTGAGTTTGAGTTTAGGGTTTAAGGTTTGAGTTTGGGGTTTGAATTTGAGTTTGGGTTTGGTTTAAAATTTAAAATTTGGGGTAAAATTTAGGGTTTGGGTTTTGGGTTTAGGGTTTAGAGTTTGGGTTTTAGGGTTTAGGGTTTGAGTTAGGGGTTTGGTTTGGGGTTTTTGGTTTGGGGTTTAGGGTTTAGGGTTTGGGGTTTAGGGTTTGGGGTTTAGGGTTTAGGTTAAGGGTTTACGGTTTGGGTTTAGGGTTTAGAGTTTCGGTTTAGGGTTTAGGGGTTTGGGTGAAAATTTTGAGTTTGAGTTTGATTTGGGGTTTAGTTTGGGGTTTAAGGTTTGGGTTTAAATTTAATTTGGTTTAAAGTTTGGGTTTAATTTGGGGTTTGGGGTTTGGGGTTTAGGGTTTGGGGTTTGGGGTTTGGGGTTTGGGGTTTGGGGTTTAGGGTTTTATTTGGGTTTAGGGTTTAGGTTTGGGGTTTGGGTTTGGGTTTGAGGGTTTGGGGTTTAGGGTTTAGGGTTTGGGGTTTGGGGTTTGAGTTTGGGTTTTAGGGTTTAGGGTTTAGGGTTTGAGTTTGAGGTTTAGGGTTTAGGGGTTTAGGTTTGAGGGTTTAGGTTTGAGGTTTGAGGTTTGGTTTGAGTTTGAGTTTGAGGGTTTGAGTTTGAAATTTAAAATTTAGAATTTGAGTTTAAGTTTAAAATTTAAATTTGAAATTTGAGAATTTAAAATTTAAAATTTAAATTTAAATTTAAAATTTAGAAATTTAAAATTTAAAATTTAAAATTTAAAATTTAAATTTAAAATTTAAAATTTAAAATTTAAAATTTAAAATTTAAAATTTAAAATTTAAAATTTAAAATTTAAAATTTAAAATTTAAAATTTAAAATTTAGGGTTTGGGGTTTGGTTTGGGGTTTGAGGTTTGAGTTTGAGTTTGAGGGTTTGTTTAGGGTTTGAGGGTTTGGGGTTTGGGGTTTGAGGTTTAGGGTTTTGGGGTTTGAGTTTGGGGTTTGGGGTTTAGGGTTTAGGTTTGGGGTTTGGGTTTAGGGTTTGGGGTTTAGGGTTTGGGGTTTTGGGGTTTAGGTTTAGGGTTTGAGGGTTTAAATTTAGGGTTTGGGGTTTGGGGTTTGGGGTTTAGGGGTTTAGGGTTTGGGGTTTGGGGTTTAGGGTTTAGGGTTTGGGGTTTGGGGTTTAGGGTTTGGGGTTTAGGGTTTGGGGTTTGAGGTTTGGGGTTTAGGGTTTAGGGTTTAGGGTTTGGGGTTTAGGGTTTGAGGGTTTAGGGTTTGAGGTTTAGGGTTTGGGGTTTGGGGTTTAGGTTTTTTGAGGGGTTTGAGGTTTGAGGGTTTAGGGTTTAGGGTTTGGAGTTTGGGGTTTGGGGTTTGTTTAGGGTTTAGGGTTTGGGGTTTGGGGTTTGGGGTTTGGGGTTTAGGGTTTTAGGGTTTGGGTTTAGGGGTTTTGGGGTTTAGGGAGGGTTTAGGGTTTGGGGTTTGGGGTTTGGGTTTTGGGGTTTAGGGTTTAGGTTTAGGTTTTAGGGGTTTGGGGTTAGGGTTTAGGTTTAGGGTTTGGGGTTTGAGGGTTTAGGGTTTAGGGTTTGAGGTTTAGGGTTTGAGGGTTTAGGGTTTGAGGTTTGAGGTTTTGGGGTTTGAGGTTTGAGGGTTTGAGGGTTTGGGGTTTGGGGTTTTGGGGTTTGGTTTGGGGTTTGAGTTTAGGGTTTAGGGTTTGAGGGTTTGGGGTTTTGAATTTGAGGGTTTAGGGTTTAAGTTTAGGGTTTAAAATTTGAATTTAAAATTTAAAATTTAAAATTTAAAGGGATTTAGGGTTTGGGTTTAGGAATTTAAAATTTAAAATTTAAAATTTAAAATTTAAAATTTAAAATTTAAAATTTAAAATTTAAAATTAAAATTTAAAATTTAAGTTTGGTTTAAAGTTTGAGGTTTGGAGGTTTAGGGGTTTGAGGGTTTAGGGTTTGAGTTTAGGGTTTAGGGTTTGGGGTTTTAGGGTTTGGGTTTGGGTTTGGGGTTTGGGTTTGGGGTTTAGGGTTTGGGTTTGGGTTTGGGGTTGGGGTTTAGGGTTTGGGGTTTAGGGTTTAGGGTTTAGGGGTTTAGGGTTTTAGGGTTTGGGGTTTAATTTTTTATTTAAAATTGAGTTTAAGGTTTAAAATTTAGGGTTTAAGGTTTGGGTTTAGGGTTTAAAGGTTTAGGGTTTGGGGGTTTGTTTGAGTTTGAGGTTTGAGGGGTTTGAGATTTGAATTTGAGAATTTAAGTTTAGGGTTTGTTTGAATTTGGGTTTAAAATTTGAAATTTAATTTGAGTTTAAATTTGAAATTTATTTAAAATTTAATTTAATTTAAAATTTAAATTTAAAATTTAAAATTTAAAATTTAAAATTTAAAATTTAAAATTTAAAATTTAAATTTAAAATTTAAAATTTAAAATTTAAAATTTAAATTTAAAATTTAAAATTTAAAATTTAAATTTAAAATTTAAAATTTAAATTTAAAATTTAAAATTTAGGGTTTTTGAGGTTTGAGTTTAGGGTTTGAGTTTAGGGTTTGAGGTTTAGAGTTTAGGGTTTAAAGTTTGAGTTTTTTAGGGTTTGAGGTTTGAGTTTGAGTTTAAAGTTTAGGATTTGAGTTTGAGTTTAAAATTTAAAATTTGAAATTTAAAATTTAAATTTAAGTTTAAAATTTAAAATTTAAAATTTAAAATTTAAAATTTAAAATTTAAAATTTAAAATTTAAATTTAAAATTTAAAATTTAAATTTAAAATTTAAATTTAAAATTTAAAATTTAAATTTAAAATTTAAAATTTAAAATTTAAATTTAAATTTAAAATTTAAAATTTAAAATTTAAAATTTAAAATTTAAAATTTAAAGGTTTGAGGGTTTGGGGTTTGAGGGTTTGGGTTTGAGGTTTGGGTTTGGGGTTTGAGGGTTTGAGGGTTTGAGGTTTGGGGTTTGGGGGTTTGAGGGTTTTTGGGTTTAGGGTTTGGGTTTGAGGTTTGGGGTTTGAGGGTTTGAGGGTTTGGGGTTTGGGTTTGGGGTTTGGGTTTATTTGGGGTTTGGGGTT